>OY728129.1:986769480-989269480 GCA_963277665.1 Viscum album
TGCATCATTAAAAAGATCATTTTTTATCTTTGGATCATATGGTAAACATAATTGTGACCCAAATCTTACAAATCCTTCCTCAAAAATCTTGAACTCATAGGATTTCCAATTTCTAGTAGTTCCCACCCTCTTCATAATTTCCACATCTTTTCTTTGATCATCCTTTATTTTATCCATGAGGTATGGTTGAGAAACCATTTTATAAAGTATTTATGATGTTACTATATTAATTATTACCATGTCCATATTCTAAAAATCTAAGAAGATTGTATCCTTCTCAACTCTCATCATTGATAGAGATGCATGATCCTTTCTACATAGAGCTTTCTCCACCATATTTGCCTTTATATGATGGTAGTGGATTGAGAAGTCATAATCCTTTATGAGCTCTAACCATCTTTTCTATCACATATTAATATTCCTATATGTGAATATATATTTGAGACTATTGTGATTAGTATATATCTCACACTTCTCTCTAAAGAGATAATCCCTTCATATTTTCAAAGCAAAGATCACATCTTCCAACTCCAAATCATGTGTGGGATCTTTTTTCTCATGAATTGTCATCTGTATTGATGTGTGGGCTATAATTTTATAATTTTTCATTAGTACACATCATAAGAATTTATTTCAATAATAATAGTACACCACAATGAGTTCTCCACTTGTTGGGAGTGTGAGTTATGAAATTGTGATAAGCCTTTTTTTCAACTCCTTCAAACAGTCTTCACATTATTGAGTTCAGGAAAACTTTACTCCATTTCGTGTCAGCTTGTTCATTGGGTTTGAAAATTGTGAGAAGTTCTCAATAAATCATCGGTAATACCCAGCTTTACCACAGAAGCTATGGATATTCGTTACAAATATTGGCATGGGCCACTCTTTAATTGTCTTTTTCATGGAAGGGTCTACAAATATCCCTTTACCAGTGATAACATTCCACAAGAATGATACTTCCTCCATCCATAACTCACATTTACTATAATTTTCAAATATTTTCTCCCTTCACAATGTCTTTATCATATTATTTAAATGCTCCTCATTTTCCTCCATTCTCTTGTAGTATATCCAAATATCATTGATAAAGACAACAAAAAATTTGTTGAGGTAATTCCCAAATACATTATTTGTTAGATAGAAGAAAATTAATGGATCATTAGTGATTCAAGTGGGTATAAATATGAAATCTTAGTGTCCATACCTCGTTCGAAAGGTAGTCTTGGGAATATATTCCTTCCTCGCCTTTAATTGGTGATATCCCAACTGAAGGTCCAACATAGATAAATAACTGGCCCCACAAAGTAGATCAAACAAGTCCTCTAACTGAGGTAGGAGATACTTTCTCTTTATCATGATTTTATTGAGATCACGATAATCAATGTAGAGGTGCATTGAACCATCCTTCTTCTCGATAATGAAGGCTAGTTCTCCCCAAAGTGAATCACTCAGGCGTATAAAACCCTTCTCTAGATTCTTCTGTAAATTCTTCTTCATCTCTTCCTACTCTAAAGTATCCATTCTATAAGGTGTCTTTGATATAGTTAGAGATTAAGAAAAAAGCTTAATTGATAAATCAACCTCTCTATTAGGAGGAAGACATGGAAATTCTTCAGGAAATACATCAGTGTAGTCCCTTACAATGAGGACGTCTTCAAGCATGATTCACTCCTTTGTCTCAATCATTAGATCTAGACATGATTTCTCATAATTCAGTGATATCCAAACCTAAGATAATCATTTTAAAGGAGATTCATCTTCCTCCTTACACTGGAAAATAATTGGAGGATGCTTCGGGATGTGAATATTGATCTCCCTTTCCATAAAGTTGATGTTGTCTTTGTATAAAGATAGTCAATCCGTTCCCATGGTAACATTGAAATCCACTAAATGAAGTTTGATGATATTTTAAAGGAGGTTTTGTCCATAAACGTTAACCGGGGAGGATTTATATACTTTGGATGTAATAATTTCCCCATTTTTTTCTCTCATAGATAATTCAATCTCTAAATTTTGAGGTGGCATTTGAATTGTTCTGCTAAACTTGGATGATATAAACGAATGTGTAGCACCATAATCAAATAGTACATTCTTTATTATTGAATGAATATCTAGTATACCTGTCATAACATCATTTCCCAGCTCCACCTTAGTAGTAGGGATGGTATAACCCCTTCCTTATTGCCTTGGATGTTTTTGTTGATTTCCTCCAATAACCCCAGACTTAGGGAAATGTTTTCACATAATTCTGATGTTCTTTACAGTTGAAACACTACACTACTAGATAAAAATTGATATGAAACTTCCTTTCCTCTTCCACATTAGTGGGATTATTAATATCACTTTGGATTTTTCTTTCCATATGTTCCATTCTTCTACATTTGAAACAATTCCTGGTTCTCTTTAGACAGTTCCCAGTATACTTATCCCACAATTATGACATGTGTGATGTTCGATATTTTTTCCATCATGGGATTTATTTTCCAAACTACCAATATTAGACTCCATTTTCAAATTTTTCTCACTTGTCCCATGAGACCACTAATAGTATCTGATATCCATTACAACCTTGAGGGCACAATTGGTAATCTCTTTATAATGGTCAATGTCACAAATTTCCAACACTTTTCAAAGACATGTCTTCAGTCCATAAATATTTGATCCATTTTTATTTTAGTGTTCATGAAAAATTTGGAGGTGTATCATACAAACCTTGTGAAGTTTTTTCCATAATCCATGATGGATTCATCTTCCATATGTTTAAGTCAAAGGAACTCTCATTCCATATTGATATTGAAGGTTTGGGGAAAATATTTATTAAAAAATATTTTCTTGAATTCCTCCCAATCCATGGAATCAATTTTCTCCCAGGACTTCATATTCTGGATTAGTTTCCACCACTGATTAAATTCCCCATCAAAACCATAGACCTCCATCATGAATTTATCTTCATCTGATCACTAGAGGATAGAAAATATATTTTTAGTGGAGTTAATCCATTGTTTCATGAGGAGGTGATTATAAGATCCACTAAACATGGGAGGCCTTTTACACATGAAGGATTCTATGGAAACTTTCTCTTTCCTTGGAGGAGGAGGGTGTTTAACATGATTAATGTTATTATTCATAACTTTAATCAGCTGGGAAAGTACTATATTAACGTTTTGAGCATCCACTCCTATCATATCAGACATATCATTATGGTAATCTTCACATTACCTATAACATTTATTGTATTCACATGTTCCTATATTTACCTCCATTAACTAAGACGAATAGCATACAATTAGGGGGATTTAATACTTATCTATTCAGTATAAAAAGTAAAATGTAAACATAAAATGATAAACTTGAAAAGGGGAATTAAATCCTAAATTGTGATTCCCTAGGATTCAATCTTGGTTATCCATGTTCTATTTCCTAACATATATTCTTATGGGATTTTTTCCCTTAATAATGGTTCGTAACTAACTTATGAATTTACTAAAGCATATCCCCTGGGAGTTTCAAACTAAGAATGCACAAGGCCCATTGTCATGCACCAATTACTGTTTGAGTCTAGCTTAAAGTTTCATTTTTGTTTTTTAACCCTAGAAACATATATTGCAGATCCACATCCACTTATTCTTATCTAGAAAGAGATTTATTTTCTTGATAAACCACTTACTCTATACTTACCAAAATTTTGGGATGTTTTCTTATACATGGTTTAATCCATAAGGTTCCTACTAAAGCGTTATATCCCTAATATCTAATAAAAATAGACCTTACTCTAATAAAAAAATAGTTACCCAAGCCTTACACATTTCCTTACATGATTTGAAGCCTAATAAAGAATTATATTACAAGCCATGGATCGTAAAGTCGGGTGTCTTGAAAGAATATGTACATGAAACTAAAAAACATGGGACTAAATAAAACATTTCATTATTTAATATTCATAAAGAACTCCTAACGTCCATTGTGCTCATACATATTCATAGGATAACCTGGGGAAAACATGAACAAAGGGATGATATAAAATCCCAGTAAGGGAATAAACAAAAGAATAATGATTTAACACATGGTTTAGAATTCATTACATAACGATACAAAAAAACAAGGAACATATGAAATCATAACATATAAACATGAGAATATATAAACATGGAGCCATAGAAACATGGAAGAAACATAAAACATGACTTTAGCATGATTCAATGCTCATTTCACCATGAGGAGCTTAATTCATGGTTAACCACGAAGATCGTTGCACATGGTAAAATGAGTCAAGTATAACTTACAAGACCGTTGTGCATAACGTATCATGAGACTAAACTTTACCCAAATAATTTGAGCTCTATTTGGGTGCCCCCATCATAATAGGCTCATGAATTTTGATTCCATATACAAAATCCCACATAATAAAACATACATAAACATAAGGATTAACCATGGAAATAATTAGGTATCATAATCATGCCATAAAGCATAACAAATGCGTGTATAATAAAAGTGTCCTTAAAAGAAATGAATTAGATCATGCATGGAAAATAATACGGTATAATAGGAAAATATCATGATAATTTATTTCAATTTTAAGTGATAACATGTAAAAGAGTATTTAAGAAACTTTAGAATTAAAACAGTTTAGTGTTGTTTAATTAAAATGTCAAAGATCATTTGAAATAGAAAAGGGAATAATATTTGATATAAAACAAAAAGTGATCCATGAAGGTTTTCATAATAAAAATAGGGATTTTTTAAAAATAATGGTGTCTTAAAAATAGATTATATAGTATAATTGAAAATGGTAAGAATTCAGGATGTTCCCTTAATACAGGCTTTCTTATTGGGAAGAATGGAGGAGGGAACCACTTAAAAACATATATATCCCTGAAATGGAATGATGAAAGGATTCTGATACTTTAGTTTTTATCATTTAAATATCAGTTAAAATATATTCATAAAAATAACATACAAATGTTTTTGGGTAAAAAGAAATATAGATCAACCTGAAGGAATAATGGAGGTTCGGGTAAAATCTTTTACCTTAAGACAGATGGTGTCCTTCACTTGATCTTAATGTCCTGGGTAACAAAACGAAATTCATTAATTAATATTTCCAAAACTTCAAATTTGTATAATTTATTTACAATAACCTTATTAAGTTCAGTTATGGCCTTTTTGATGGGTTAAGAGGTTCAATTTCATTGTTTGGGAACGTTTTTTTTCTTGGTTTTCATGATTGTTTTACTTATATACATGTAAGGATAAACATATAATATGAGAACGGTTTTCCAGAATTTGAGTTATATGTTATTATTGAACATCCATAAGATTATGTGGATATAAAATTCATTCAGTTATTTGGATTGAAGGTGAATCATTATGTAAAACTTAATGATAAACATTTTTGTTAATTGGAGGTTTTTTATCACAACTAACTAATTTTTAATTATTAATTAATAACATTTTAAAAATATATTCAAGAACCTTATATAAGATATAATAAAAATAATATAGTCTGTTTCAACCATAAAAATGGTTTTATGACCAGAATTGAAGATGGTACTTATAAGGACCAGACCCCAGTTGCCTGGAACTGGAGCCTTATTGGTATACAAATAAGGAATAAGCATCCTGAAGGACCGATTAGTTTATTATTATTGGAAACAAGATACATAAATAAGTTTATAATTACATCATGATGGAATAAAAACAATAAATCATTCCACTAGAAACATCCATGACTCCTAGATTACGCTTGCAAGTCATTCATAATTTACTTCTTCATGTCCTGTGTAAATGAAACATAAGAAAGTGGTGAGCTCAAACTCTCAGTAAGAGTAAGATATACAGTGGAATATAGCATAAACATAAGACATGGTGCATAATTTACAACACATGCCTTCAATAATATACTTGCACACATTATGGCAGGAATATGAGCTGAGTAAATAATGTCATAATGAAACATAAACATGGGTATTCTACTAGTTGAATAATAACATGAACATTCAATTACTATCTTCATAATGAGGGAAGTTCATATGATGTACATTTTGAAACATTTTTCCAAGGACTTGGCCAAGACGTCTAACGATTAAGGCCTCGACCAAAATCCATATAGCACATTGTGAAAGGCCTCGCCCAATTCCACGTCTATTTGTCTCATGAGACCTACCGATGCATAGAGGGGATATAGTGGTACCCAACCATCACATAAAAAGTCCAAGGAATTCCTCATATTATCGGGGATAAACATAAACAACATATACATTCATATTGAAACTATCATATGAAATATAAATATCATTCCTTAATCATTAAACATAAAACACTAACCATTCTGAGTAATATGGTGAATGGTTTTAGGATATATCATCCACAATAGGGTTAGTCATAAAACATTAAATCAAATATGTTATATTACTTCATAAATGATTAAACCCAATAATAAATAAGAATCAACAAGAGCATTGAATCAAACAAAAATACTCTTATAAAATCATTAAGCAATCTCAAGATAAACACTCTTTTATTTTAAAAAGAAGTGTTATTTTGGAAAACCTTTGTATAAAACCATAAGTGAAGTAAGATAGTATTTTCATAATAAAACTTTTGTTTTTAGAAAGATAATGGTTTCCAAAAAAAATATTATAGAGTTCCCTTTAAAATGATATGAATTTGAGAAATTCCCTTGAATCGGGCTTGTATTTTGGAAACAGTTTTGAAACTTTCTTTTAAAACATGTATCAATCCATAATATAGGGAAGGATTCTAGTTGGTGTAGATATATAGAATAATAACACAGAATTTATGAGGAGTACATAATAATATATATGAAATTTATTGAGGTAATTAGATAATGAATGTAACCCGAATGAAAATAGAAGTTTGGGTGGAAAACTCATACCTTAACTCCAAATGTGTTCCGCTCTCGAACGTAAGCTCATGGAATATGAAATTATACATATTAATAACTTATTTAATAACCTTTTATACATGTATCATAATTCTGGTTAGTTCATTTATGTTCTTATTGATAAGTTATTATATTGAATTCTGTCGTTCTGGAGTGTTCGTTTTCTTTATTTTCATTTTCGGTTCACTTGTTTTTAAGTACATGGAATGGATGTAAATCTACAGAATTGAAATTATTTATTATTTATAAACATAAATAGGTGTTATTTTTCATTTATATAACTTGGTTACATGGAATGTGGATGAATTATTATAAATAACTTTAATGATAATTGTTTCGGTTAATTTCTGTGTTTTGATTACAACGAACTCATTTTTTTATAAATTAATAACATTTCTAAAAAGGGATTACAGAATCTTACATAGGTTATATTAAATATATAATAATCTGGTTCAAACATAACAATAATGGTTTAATGACCATAATTGACAATGATAATAGAAATTGAAAGCCCATCGTCCTAGAATGTGGAAAATTGACACATCTCGGATAGTGTTCTCGCTACAAGTATAAACGATGGTAAAAGGGAGAGATAATGATAACCTATTCTACTATCATGACTACATTCCAGAACATATAAGGTACTAGAGGCATCCCAAAATTTTTATAAGGAGAGGTAATATAAAAATAAAATAAATGAACTTGAAAAGAAAGACAAATAATTGAAAAGAGGAATTTACCTCTTAAACCAAACTTCCATGAGAGCCTCCTTAATGGAGAGGTTTGTTCTTTTTATGATACTAAGACTTGATGAAAGTGGGAGAGGAGGTTGGGAGGGTATTTAGACCGAATTTTTAGAAGGCACAATTCTTGAGAGGAATGAAGAGAAGAGGGAGTGAGAGGGGTTTTATAGTGGAGGAGAGGGGTAAATTTTGAATATTTAATTCATTATTTTAATACTTCCCTAAAGACAACCAATAGTGTTGTTTCATGTGACCCCTTATAGTAATATGTGCATGTGAGTTCGAACCAAGTGGCCTTACATCACTTATGATGTCATAAATAGTGTATTTAACTGATAATTTGTATATACGGTATTTTATCGTATTTCACTATTCATAAAAAATTATAGAATTTCATTAAAATCCCGAAACTTTACCCCTAACATTTTTTGACGTGTAGAATTCAAAAAGGAACTCCATTTTTCAAAATTAATTTTCTGAATATTATTAATTTAATTTTTAAATAAAGTCATAGTTAATTCGAAAATAACAATTTTAAAGGTGCAATTAGTTTTATATTACATTGAAAAAATAATTAAGATTTTGTTATCTTATTTCCTTAAGAAAATATAATAATATTATTATTTACTATTCATAAGGGTCATATTACTATTTATATTACTATTCATAAGGTTATTTTACTATTCACTAGAAAATCAAGATTGTTCTATCAGACTCTAAATGACTTACTGCTCACAACTCTTGAGGGCCGTTTTTTGAAATTCAAAACTTAGAAGAGGAAAATTTGAGCTTTGATTTTGGATTATAAAATGCACTCAAAATTTATTTTCAAAAACTTTGGGTGTTACATTATCCCCCCCTTTATAAATTTCACCATCGAAATTTTATTTTACGATCTAGGCCAAAAACAGGTGGGGGTAATTTTCCTTTATTGTTTCCTCTAGTTCCCATGTTGCCTCTTCATACTTATGGTTTTGCCATAGTACCTTGACCAGATGAGTAGTCTTGTTGCGCAGAACTTTTTCCTAATGATCCAATATTTTCACTAGCTTCTCTTCATAGAAAAGATCATCCTCTAACTGTATGACCTCTAAATAGAGTACATGTGAAGGGTCTGGTATGTACTTACTTAATAGGGATACATGAAAGACATCATGTACTTTCGACATGGTAGGTGGAAGTGCCAGTCGATAGGCCACAGTTCCAACTCAATCAAGGATCTCTAAGGGGTCGATATACCTGGGAATTAGATTTCTTTTATTCCCAAACCTCATGACCATCTTCCCTGGAGATATACAGAGAAATACTAGGTCTCCATCTTTGAACTCAAGGTCTCGTCAACGGTTATCCACATAACTCTTTTGTCGACATTACACTGCCTTGATATGCTGCTGAAAGGTTTTCACCTTCTCCATCATTTCATCAACCAATTCAGGTCCTAGCAACTTTTTCTCACCGAATTCATCCCAACATGCCGGTGTTCTACACCTTTTCCCATAAAGGGCTTCATATGGTTCCATTCGGATACTTGAGTGTAAACTGTTATTGTAGGAGAATTAAACCAGTGGAAGATGTTTGTCTCATACTCCCTTTAATTCCATAGAACATTCCCTCAACATGTCTTCCAATGTCTGAATAGTCTGCTCAGATTGGCCATCAGTTTGAGGATGATAGGCCGTACTGAAGTTCAGTTCAGTTCTTAGATCATGATGGGGACTTTTCTAAAACATCAAGGTGAATCTAGGATCACGGTCAGATATAATAGATAGTGGTACTCCATACATCCTTACCACTTCTTTGATGTAAATCCATGCAAGTTGATCAAATGATAAGTCCTCTTGATTTGCGATAAAGTGAGCTATCTTTGTAAGATGATCCACAACAACCCATATAACATTGTTTCCTCTAGATGTCCTTGGAAGTCCAGTGACAAAGTCCATGGTAATGTTCTCCCACTTCCATGATGGTATGGGTAGTGGTTGCATAATCCCCTCAGACTTTTTCCTCTTAGCCTTAACTTGTTGACATACCAGGCACTTTGATGTATATTCAGCAATCTCCATTTTCATATTGTCCCACCAAAAGTTTTCTCATAGGTCTTGATACATCTTTGTGCAACCAGGGTGTATAGAGAAATTATATCTATGATCATCATCCAATATTTTCTTATTTAGCTTAGGAATAGTGGGAACACAAAGCCTCTTCCTGAATTTCAAAACTCCGCCTTCATATGCAAAGTTAGTCAACCTACCATCATTTATAGCTTTAATTTTCTTTTGAAACTCTTCATCATCATCCTGCGAACATTTTATCCTCTCTAGTAAAGAATGTTGGGTAACCATTTGAAAAAGTTGTGATGTGTTACCTTCCTTGATAATTCCTATATCCATCTTTACTAGATCCATAAACATAGGATCCCTTTCAATTCTCATATTGTTCAAAATTCCATGGTCCTTTCTACTCAAAGAATCTACTACCTTATTTACTTTCCCTGGGTGATAGTGTATTGTGCATTCATATCCTTTGAGTAGCTCAATCCATCTCCTTTGTCTCATGTTGAGTTCTTTCTGTGAGAATATATATTTCAAACTCATATGATCTGTATATATCTCAAATTTTTCACCATAGAGGTAATTTCTCTAAATCTTCAAAGCAAAGATTATCACTCCTAACTCAAGATCATGAGTTGGATAGTTTTGTTCATGAATGTTTAGCTGTATAGATGCATATTAAATCACTCGATCATTCTGCATAAGGATATAATCTAGCCCTTTCTTTGAAGCATCACTATAGATAACAAACCCATCATTCTCCAATGATAGGGTTAGGATCAGATCATCCACTAACCTCCTCTTAAAACCTTAAAAAAATTCATCACATTCCTTTATCCAGATGAACTTAACCCTTTTTTGTGTGAGCTTGGTCATCAGGTTGCATAAATGGGCGATTTTTTAAATGAAATACCGATAATAACCTACTAAACCAATAAAACTACATACCTCAGTTACGTTCGTTGGAGTAGGCCATTCTTGCACAGCCTTTGCCTTCACAGGATCTACAGATATTACATCCTTAGAGACAATGTGTCCCAGAAAGGAAACTGATTGGAGCTAAAAATTGCACTTGATAAACTTCCCATATAATTTATTTCTTCTAAGAGTCTTCAAGATAGTGTATAAGTGATTTTCATGATATTCATTTTTTTTAGAGTATACTATGATATCATCAATAAACACCACTAGAAAGTCATCAAGATAATCCTTGAAAAATTGATTCATTGGATCCATGAAGACAGATGGTGCATTAGTTAGTCCCAAAGGCATTACTGTAAACTCATAATGCATGTACCTAGTTCGAAATGCCATTTTTGGAATGTCTTCCTTCCTTACAAGCTACTAATGATATCCAGATCGAAGATCGATCTTAGAAAAATATTTGGCTCCATGAATTTGGTCAAATAAATCATCAATTCGTTGAATAAGATACTTATTATTTATTGTAATAGCATTTAACATTAATGGATTCTTTCTTCCCCTTGAAATCACTAGTAAGATGGCCTTTCTGACCACATTTATAGCATACTCTTTTTCCCTTTAAGCACGCACCAGGGTGTTTCCTTCCACAATTATCACAGCGTGGAAATTCAACTCTTCCCTTATTCCCTATTTCTTTATTTCCTTTCCTAGAGTTTTCAGCAGCCCTCTTCTTTTCTTACATTCCCTTAAATTCA
Source organism: Viscum album (assembly GCA_963277665.1). Taxonomy (NCBI): domain Eukaryota; kingdom Viridiplantae; phylum Streptophyta; class Magnoliopsida; order Santalales; family Viscaceae; genus Viscum; species Viscum album. The sequence continues at coordinate 986,780,861 of OY728129.1, forward strand.
TAAGAATTAGGGAATTATTTTTCTATCTTGATAGCACATGAAACTATATCCTCAAATGATGAAAATTTTTGGGAGACTAGTGCCCGTCAGAGGAATGGATTTAGGCCATCAAATAATTGATCGACTTTTCTCCTTGGATTTCTTATGTAGTCCACAACATGTCTTTCTAACCTTGTGAAGTTAGCTTCGTACTTTGCAACATTCTCATCTTCCTTCTACCTCAGATTCAGGAATTGTCTCTCCATATACACTCTATGTTCACAAGGAATGTATTTCTCTAGGAATATTTCTTTAAAATCTCTCAATTACTTCTCTTCTATCTCTTCCCCCTCCTTTGTGTTTTGGATTAATGACCACCACTGATCCGCATCTCCTTATAGCTGATAAACTACCATTATGACCTTCTCTCATTAGTTACATCCCAAAGCAAGAAATATCTTCTCGAGGGAACTTATCCATTACCCAGCTACAACTGGGTTTATAGTCCCATTGAATGATGGAGGCTGCTGTCTCATAAAGCGATCTAGCATAGCTCTTCCACGTGGTGGATCTGGATGCTCCATACTGGTAAGGTTATTATTCATAAGCTGATTAAATTTCCCCAGTATGGTTATGAGTTGCTTAGCACTAGTCACAACACTAGAGCCAACATCATTATCTTGCATCGAAGGAAACTCCCTATAGGGTACACGTGCATTTGTACGGTTTCCATTCCTTCCACTAGGCACCATTTCTAGATAATGGAATACACTATATTAGGTTATGAATCATAATGCATAATCTTAAATTAAAAAAAATACTTAGCACAAATTTAAATCTTAGGCATGACTAATCCCATAATCAAAAAAATAGTTCCGTTAAGGAAAATTTTACATTTAAATACTTCATAATGGATTGTAAAGAAAATGAGAATTATCATAAGAATATCCCCCGAGAGTGTTGTAACCAATAGTGCATCAAGGCCCGTTATCATGAACCAGTTCCTGTTTGAGTCTAGCTCAAATAGGTGTTTTCAGGTTTTACCCCTAGATACATCTCTGCCAGAGCTGCCTCTACTAGCTCGTATCCCGACAGGGATGTATTGCTTGATATATCCACATAATCTATTCCTTACCAAAATACCAGGATGTTCATGTATGTTTATCTTCAAAACTATCTTAGGGACTCTTCCCAAATCCACATTTTCTAAATCTGGTTTCCAAGTTTTCTACTAAACTTCCTCTGATACCAACTGTACGGACCTGACCCCAATTTCCGGGAGCTGGTGCCTTATTGGCATAAAAATAAGGAATAAGCACCTCGAAGGACTAAGTAGTTTTGTATTATTGGAAACAAGATACATAAATAAGTTTATCATTACATCATGAAGGGAAAAACACCACAAATTCATTACACTAAAATCATCCATGACTCCTATATTACGCTTGCAATTAATTCAAAATTTACTTCTTCATGCCCTATGTAAATGAAACATAAGAAATGGGTGAGATCAAACTCTCATTAAGAGTAAGAAATATAGAGAAATATATTATAAACATAAGACATGGTGCATAATTGAAAATGCATGCCTTCAATAATAAACCTGTACACATTATGGAAGGAATATGAGCTGAGTAAATAATTCCATAATGATACAAAATCATGGGTATTCTACAAGTCGAATAACCACATGAACTTTCAATTACTAGCTTTATAATGAGAGAAGTGCGTAGGATGAAAATTTTGAAACATTTTTTCGTGGCCTCAGCCAAGACTTCTAATGATTAAGGCCTTGGCCAAGATCCATAAAACACATTGGGAATGGCCTTGACTAATTCCACGTTTATTTGTCTCATGAGACCTATCGATGCATCGAGGGGCTATAGAGGGCCCCACCCATTACATAATAATTATAATACATTCCTCATATGAGCGGGGATAAACATAAACAACATATATATTCATATTGAAACTATCATATGAAATGTAACTATCTCTCCCAAGTCATTAAACATAAAACACTAACCATTCCGAGTAATATGGTGAATGGTTTTAGGATAGATCATCCATAATAGGGTTATTCATAAACCATTAAATCAAATATGGTAGATGAATTCATAAATTATTAAACCCAATAATATATAAGAATCAACAAGAGCATTGAATCAAATGAAAATACTCTTATAAAATCATTAAGCAATCTCGAGATAAATACTCTTTTATTTGGAAAAGTAGAGTTCTTTTGGAAAATATTTGTATAAAAACAGAAGTGAAATAAGATAGTATTTTCATAATAAAAAGGGTTTTTTAGAAAGATAATGGTTTCCAAAAACTATATTATAGAGTTCCCTTGAAAATAGATATGAATTTGAGAAATTCCCTTGAATCGGTCTTGTATTTTGGAAACAGTTTTGGAAGATTCATTTAAAACATGTATCAATCCATAAAATAGGGAAGGATTCTGGTTGGTGTACATATATAGAATAATCACACAGAATTTATGAGGAGTAAATAATAATATAAATGAATTTCATTGAGGTAATTAGACAATGAAAGTAACCCGAATGAAAATGGAAGTTCGGGTGAAAACACCCATACCTTAACTCCGAACGTGTTCCGCTCTTGAACCTAAGCTCATGGAATATGAAATTATACACATTAATAACTTATTTAATAAACTATTAGTTATGTATAATAATTATGGTTAGTTAATTTATGTACTTATTGATAAGTTATTGTATTGAATTCCGTCGTTCTGAAGTGTTTGTTTTCTTTATTTCCATATTCAGTTCACTTGTTTTTAAGTACGTGGAATGGAAGTAAATCTCTATAATTGAAATTATATATTATTTATGAACATAAATAGGTGTTATTAGTTTAATATTTTTTCTCAAGACTATGAATAGTCTTGATTATTGTGACCAAAAATAGTAAAGAGATCATGTAATTTTGAACCAAGGTTTCCCACCTTAGCATAAAATTATCCATGACTCGATAATTCATGTATTTAGCTTATTTTGTAAATTATCGTATTTCACTATTCATAAAAAATTCATGTATTTCAAAAAAAACTAAAGAAATTCTCCCTATCTATTTTTCAATGTGTAAACCACAAAAATAAACTCTATTTTTCAAAAAATATTTTTCCTAATATGAGGAATTTAATTTTTAATTAAAATCTTAATTTACTTGAAAAATATAAATTTTAAATTAAAACTGCCTTTTTAACACTTTGAACAATTAATTAGAGTCTCATAAAATTATATTATGATCATAAGACATAAAAATAATAACTTATTAATTCATTTTATGAAAATAAATTTTCTTTTAATTTTTTAATTAATCATAATATTGTAATTAAATATTCAAGGCTTACACTAATACCAACACTTTATTAATAATTTAAAAAAAATTACTTATACTATGATATAATTATATCATAGTTTCATATATAAGATGGATAAATTTCATTTATGATTTCATTGGTAAGGTTACTATTACATTACCTAGTTTACTATTCATAAAGGTCACATTACTATCCTAATGGTCAAGTTACTATTTCATCATTATATGTTCTTAACTTCAATAGATACCTTTTATTTAACCCATTATTCATTTATAAGGATTGTATTGTGTTCTATAAGTTATATTATGTGATTATAATATAAGACACAATTATAATAATGTAATTCCATTGATAAAACGTTGGGTTGTTATAGAGGATTCTAAGTTCATGACTCATGCATAAGTCACATGTCCTGTATTTAAAGTCAAGGTTCCATGACACTTCTGTAATCCATATGTCGATGGTGAACGCAGTGATGATTCCCATCACTCAAGGAGCATATCATGAGCCTATCCACTTTCAGTTATACTATATGCAATGAATGATTCTAATTTAAATAAATTTATATGGAATACATGAAGGAGATATTCCCTAAATATGTCTCATGCATAAGTCACCCAACCAATGTCAAAACTGAAGGTTCCATAACACATCTGTATTCTAAATGTTGATGGCGACCACTATGATGATTCCCAAAACTCAAGAGATCTCTAATGAGCCTATCTACTTCCATTTATACCATAGATAATGAAGGATACCAATTTGAGTCAATTTCTATGGAATATGTGAAGGAGATATTCCTTAAATACCTCTTATCAAACTATGATGTTGTATAGTATGACCTCATGATATAATATGTTTTTTGAATGATTTTAGTTACACCATTCAATATAATATCTAAATTTCATATATCCTCTGACTATACTACAAATAGAGTATCATTTTTCCATTTCATAATGCATTTTTGTGAAGAATCATATTATATGATTCTTACAAAACCTTATGATTAAGATATGACAATCGACCATTAAAGTGTTAACATTTTAATTATATTCCACACTAGCTATCATTAACTACAATATTTCATAAGATGAAACGTATGTATCTTAGATTGGTCATAGGTTATAAAGAGTTGTAATCTAATTAATTCACTCATAACATATGGGTGAATGCACGCTCCATTTGAGGAGAATCCTGAAGTTCTTATAAAAGAGCATATTTCCACCAAGATGGCTATCGACCAAACTCTCCCAAGCCTTGGATAAATCTTTGTTCTTCGAAGCTCACTTCCTCCTGTCTTCCTTATCCACCAAATTTATACTTTCATATCATGGTTTTTTTAGGAGGGTTCTTTCCATATGATGGGTCATTAAGTAAAACTTGTGGATACACCATAGAGGGATGATTATTTTTATTCTTTCTTAGTGATCTTTATCAATTGTAAGAATTAAATATCAAGGATTAGTGTCTACCTATTGGTGAAAGGTACAAACTTTATTAATTTATAGTTTTCGATGATTTCATTTATAGATAAAGTTATATCTTCGATTTTTGGGTTTTAGTTATCTGTAGTCCATTGATTAAGTGTTTATTGGTCCTAACAAATAATCAGTGTTATCAAAACATTATAATGTTCTTTGATTCATAAAATTATGTATTAAAATGAAGAAATTATATATTATGTTGAATTCATACTATCTATTATAATAAATTATAGATAATTTATTCTATTAATTGGTATATAATATTGGATATCATAGTTTTTGGTTGGGTCACACCATATGATATGTGATATCATAGGATATGATCTAGCATTACTCCTTTGGTGTTCAACATGTTTTATGGTATAAAAGGGGTAATCATTAAATATGACGGTGTTAATCATAAATTTTTTTGTAATTAAAATAGAGTATCATACTATATTTACAATATATCAAATATCATAAAAGTTGACTCCCTAGTGCCCAAGGGTACAATTATTCTACGAGTTGTCATAATTCGCAACATTATGGTGAGGATCAATATCATATAGGTTCTTATAGATTGTGTTTATATTATAAAAGTCCTTATATCTTAGGTTGAGAATTTAAAAACATTGTGGGTTTATCCAAAATAGTTCAGCACATTTATTGAATTCCATGATTATCAATCATAAATTGTAAATATAAAAACCGAATAATTTCATCATGCCACAACCTATTTGTTTCCCTTTACAGTATGCCTATATCGTTAAATATGATTTATGAATAATATTTAACTTTTCAATTTTTCAATTATGAATTGAATAAAATGTTTTTATAAATTGTATATAAATCCTGATAAATGTTATATTTGGGATATTTATTTTATTTAAAAAATGTTTATAAATTAATTAATTATGAAGTGTTTAAAATTAAAATATTTGGAAGCATTTATTAAATAAATATCCATAATATTAATTATTAGTATTGAAATATATTTTCCAAATTATATATAATGATTATAAGTTAGTTATAAATTGTTTATATGAAAATTATATGAGTAATTTATAAAAAATTTATAAATTACACAATAAATCAAAAAAAATATAGTATATATTTAAAAATTATGAATTGTTTATATTTAGTTAACTTGAATTGTTCAAATTAAAATAATTATTTTAAAAATTATTAAAACCCTATAAAAATATTTTTGATAGTTGATTTTATCAAGGTTTAAATAAGATTAAATGTGTGATATTTAGATTTTATAAATTTTTTACATATTTGAATTGAAATATAAAGTGTTTGTGATTCATTTAATACCACATATTTAGTGTAATGTTAATATAAAGTAGGATATGAAGGTTTTTTAATTAAAATTTAATATAAAATTCATACATTTAGATGATTATGGAGTGTATATAGTACCAGGATAAATTGTAGCAGTGTTTATATTTATCATTATTCATGAATTGTTTGTATATAGTTTATTCCATGATAAATATATGAATAGTTAATTTATTTAGTTTATTCCTTTATTTATTCAAGAAATTAAATTTTATATTATGAATGTATGTATGCTTTAATTTTAATTGTTAAACATATTCTTTAAATTTTCATAAATATATTTAAGGAGTTACTTGCTAGGTATGATAATTTATTTAGTGCTCTTCTACCATGAATTTGGATTGTACTAGGTTATGATCTAGAATTAAGAAGTTAATTATAGTTTATACATATTAAGAGTTATAATATTGATAACCTTTTAGGACCACTTTAGTAAATTATCATTGGGTAGAGGTAATCTAGGTTGGACTCCTCACTTGCATATAGGCTTATGCCTTTCCTAGAAAAGTGGGGGTTCACTCATTGTTTATATAAGATTACTCTTATGAGGATTATTGGTTTTATATGATTTCGAGTCTTTACATGAAAATGTTTCATGTACCTTAGGTATGGGATGTATTTGGATATGTATAAATATAGTTAGATTTTTATTTCAATTAGTAACATAAGTTATGAGTTGTTTAAAGAGTTAGACATCGATAAAGTTTAAATATATTGTTTTGGTAAAATAAATAGGGATTCAAAACTAAATAATTATATTTATTCATAAATATGAAGGGAATAACATGATATGATATTGTGAGATTAAATCCCATTAAAATACTAAGTGTTAGATTCATTCCAAAATAACACATTTCTAGACCTCAATCATCCAACCAGGTAGGTCATGATAATGTAAGGGTATCTAATATTATCATTTGTAAGGAAAAAAATTAATGGGTGACCCTAATAATATTATTTGCTCATATTTTTTATTTTATTTGGGTCACACATACTAGAGAGATCCTAATAGAATTAGATTTCTAGAGTAATTGAGTTGTATTTATCCCTATGATGGATTGGGGAAAGAGTTTTCAGCTCAAATATCCAAGATTTATATATAATATTATTGTGGTGATTCCCTACCTAAATAGCTATGTTATGGGATAAATAATAAGATCACCTAATGGTAAGTGAAATATGGATCTTGGTCCACTAAATTATATGATGGATTTTAAATGGTTATCCTATTTTTTCACACCCCCATGCCATTAATATAATATTAATAAATGATTCTTCACCTATAACACCATGAGATTTTATGAGGAATATTTTTTTTGTGTCTTATGTTATACGCAACACTAAATGAATATTTCACTACACACAACATTGTCTTGGCTTGCATTACACGCAAGAGCAACCTTCCTCGATAGCTTGCATTGTACGCAATACCGAGTTTCACTAAACAATTATATATTATTATAATATTATGAACTAGCTGTTATGAATATTATTAACCAAATTTTTAATTTTATAACATTATAATTTATCTTAAACATTTTATAGAATGAGATATGAACACAAAATCAATTTTTCGGATAAAAGAAGTATTTTTTAAAAAATGCAGTTTTACCGCCTTTTGATGGCGTACCCATTTTAAATATAATTTTTGAAAAGTTTATAAGTTAAATTTTACAAAATAAACTTCTTATTTTGAATCCGGATATAAAAATTTTCATTGGATAATTTTTTGATATTTTTCAGACAACGTTCTTATTTTGATGAATAGTAAAAACACGCTAAATTTTTCTTAAAAACAATTTTTTTATCAAGATAATTTATATGGTTAAATGATAAAATTTAATGGTTTTAAATTATAAATAGAATATATTTTTACCATTTAATATAATTTATTTCATTACCATTATTTTTACATTGAATTCATAGGTAAAAGCATTTCAATCTTTGGCAATGTTTTTACTTTTAAAACTCATTTTCTTAATGATGGGATTAGTTTTAAATTAATCACTGCAACTTCTGTATTTTGAATTTTGAAAAATGGATTATATATTTAGATTCAGTGGGTAAAAATTATGTTAATAGGTTACTTTTATTTTTTTGATATTATGAATAGTAACTACGGCAATTTTTATTTACAACAGTTAAAGATAAATCGGGTAATTAAGGGTAAAAAAAAAGATTATAAAATTACCATAACCCCTGCAAAAATTCTATTGGATAAATAAAAGTCTACCCATATCACCTAAGGGCTGGAATAGATTCATTTCATGGATTATTGACCATGAAAATGATACAATTATATTTAAAACCAAAGAAAGTGACAACATGTCACTCTCTTATATCTTATAAGTGTAATAATTTTAATTTAGTGATAAAATTCCTATAACTTCAAACATTAATAGTATATAAAAATATAATAAAATTATCTACATCATGTGAATTTATTTAGAATTTTTAGGGATTAAATAATTATCATTAATGATGACACAATTGTGATGTCGAAATTATTTTATTGATTGAAATATCAAATGAATGGTTTTAAAAATATTAAAATTAATATTATATGAACTATTTAATGTGATCCAAGAATTTTTTTATATGAAAATGACATGTTAGGAATCTATTAAATATTTTTTTTGAATATATACTCTTTTTGGATTTTATTTAAATTCAAATAAATGAATAGTGTCAAAATTGACACTATTGTTCTTTTTTAAAATTAACATATTATAAAATTGTTAAAAAATCACAAAAATATTTTAAAATTATAAATTTAAATTTAAATGGTCTAAAATGTCATAAATTATCCAATTATAGACAATTAAAAACACATAATTAATTATTTATAAAAATTTAAAATTTAGAATATTATTACCGCAAATAAAATTAAATAGATTAAATAAGGATAAATCAATTTGATTAGGTTTAAAATAAATTTCCAGCATGTATAAATTTTTCTGGTTGATGAGATTACAACCCTATCTCATATAATCTTCTAATTGAGTCATTTTTAGAGGTTTTTAAGTGGGTTTTTAATTTATTATAAATTAATATATCCTATGTTTCCAAAGGTTCCCCTCTCATCCCTTATAAAAGGGCACCTCCTCCCTCTCATCCTCACAACATTTTCTGCCGTCATGCTAAAAAAAACATATCCATTTATCTTCTCCACTTCCCTATAAACCTACTAGAGTTCCTGGTCTTCTTCAAAGACCAGCGTGAGTGCCCTAAGAGGAAGTTTAGAAGAGGCGCATCGAAAAAGAGGTAATATCCTTTACCAATCCTTTCAAATTTATTTCTTCTTATACTTATTCTTATTTATTTATTTAATAATAAACTAAAAACATCAGTATCACTCATATACTGATATATTATTATAAAAATGAAACAACCCCATTTCACCTTCTATCCATCCTACAGAAAAAAAAATCATCGCGCGTGCATACGTACAGAATACCGTCTCCACGTCGTGGTGTAATCTATTTTTCCACCACCACATTACTTGGATGGGTATAATGGTGTAAATAATAACTATATATGATTATTATAACATGATATTAATTCAAAGATATTCTATCATTCACTCCAATACCATTCAATAATTATGGGAACGATATCGTCGCTCGTGCGTACATATGGCTTACCGTCACCACGATGCGATGTGATTCGTTCTACATGATCTTCATTAAACCATGATTATATAAACTAATTGAATTAATCAATATGATATATATTATAATACTACCATTCTTTAAATTATTTTGCTATAACCTAAAAAGAGGAAAAATAATTTATTCGACAAAACATGCAAAAGAACATAAAGCAATGAACACCCAAATAACAAGTAACAATGAAATATTACTAAGAAGAAGATAAGAATATGACCATATATGATATCATAACAATGAGTATGATTCTGAAATAATTCAATGACATTATTTAAATCATTATACAGGAGGTTCAGATCTTTATAAAGAAAATCATACCTAAGGTAAGGGAAAATCTCACAAATCTCAATTTTTATCCGAGATTGTTTATACTTCAGTATTTACTAGGGCATATTTATCATCCACATCCATGTTTAATGAATATGTAATTTTATTTCTATCCTCCTACAATTTTTTGAATCCAATTTTACCTATTGGTGTATTTTTTGTAAAATATATGAAAGGAATCGTTTGTCGTTTTCAGTACGAGGTACCTTTTGACTTTTTAGGCCAAAGTACGAGAAGAATGTTTTTTTAACTTATACAGAATGAACAGATTTTTATGATTTCATAAAACATTATTTCAATGAAGCTTTCTTTACAGGTTTTCAAGTTTATTTACAATTAACTTCTTTTATTTTATAATTTCATGATATGTTGAGGACAAAAAATGTTTTTGAAGAAGGAAGGATATTTTCTTCAAGAACTATTTTCAAGTGATTTATCAAAATTATTTTACATCTAAGATGATATAGGGTTTTACTACTATCCCTATTATTACATTTATTTTCTTATTTTATGATGGAATTATTTTTATGAAGTCCTTTTATCTTATATGGATTACGTTATAGATTCCCGTTCTATTACCCGGGTTATGCTATGATGTATGGATTATGATTTTGTGGCACACATAAGAATGGTTTCATTATGAGATGGGTGGGACCTATATCTCTCTCTAATTCATTTGGTAAAGATTTATATCTCATGAGATAAACATGGCTGGAAAGGCAAGTTAATCTGGTTCAGTGATACAGGATTGGAAGGAGGAGTGAACTCGGTTCAGTAATGGACTTTGTCTGCTATGATGGTCTTGGCAGTGAGTCTTGACTAATATGAAATGATTTTCTATAATTATGTGTGTATTCCACAAAGTTTCATGTTTTATGTTATGATTATTGGGATTACATTTCACTACTATGATTCATCCTATGTCATGATATTATGATCTCTTTTGCAGGTTAATATTTTCAAAATGTTATGTTCTTATGAATATGATATGATTGATATTTCATTTTTACCCTCACTATGCATTTGAGATCACCCTTTTGTATGTTTTCTTTTCCCTAGGCCAGGAAGATGGGTATTAAGTAGGATATGCCAAAAGGGAGTCTAGATATGATGAAATAAGAAGAATATAATGTATATGATTTATGAACCGGTTGTTTATGTTTCCCAGTTTCTAAAGACACTATACCTATACAATCCTATCATGGTTTTGTTATATGTTGTAATAAGTATGCTTTAATTATGAAGTAATAACAATGTATGTAAATTATGGGTTGTTATAGTTGTTATCAGAGGAAGGGTATATTCAACCTTTGGAAACTAGGATGTGAAAGCCTTAGAAAGAACCCTAAGGATATGTCTAAGAATATAACACAATATTAGTCTTTTAGAAATGGCTATAAATAACCTATTATAAGACCAAAAGTGCTAAATTTTATTCTTTATTATGTGGTTTTCCTTTTATGATTAGTGTTTCTCACACTATGCTTCTTGGTTTTAGTCAATGGATGAGAGCTGAAAGAACCTTGTTAATGCAGAATGCGATGGGAAATGTAATGATTTTCCCCCTGAGAAACCAAATGTTATGGGAGCTGGAATGAAAAATCTTGTAGCCATGCTCACACAACTTTCTCAAGCTATGAATCATGCAGGATTTCCAAACGAGCAAAGGAGGGAGCAAAATTCTGTTGAATCCTTCATGAGGCAGCGTCCACCTTCATTCAGCGGGTCTTCTGATCCATTAGTGGCCGAACAATGGATTAGTACCACTGAAAATATATTTTCAGTCCTTCAATGTTCTGAACATGATAAATTCATCTTATAAATATATCGTTTGGAAGGTGAAGCTTATCAATGGTGGAATCTTGTCAAGAATACAAGGCAAAGGGATGAAATTGAGTCCATGGAATGGGACGAGTTCAAGAACTTATTTTTCAATAAGTAATTCACTCGTATTCTTCGAAAAAAATGGAGAAATAGTTTCTTGAACTAAAGCAAAAGGATGATTAATCGGTTGGTACCTACAATGAAAATTTTACAAGACTTGAACGGTACGCTTCCAGAATTATTATCCAACCTGAGAGTAAGATCAATAGATTCTTTAGTGTCTTAAAACCAAGTCTTCGAAGGGAGTTAGCCATAAGGGACTTTAATAGCTATGAGGAAATTGTTCGATGTGCTCTCAAGGTTGAGATGGAGATTGGAGTAACCCATCAGTCATATGGGTTTGATAAGAAGAGGAAAATGGAATTCAAAGTAAAATCTAAAGACCACACTGAAAAGAAGATGAGTTTTCTCTTATGCTCAACATGTGGAAAGAAAATGGAGGGAATTGTCTTGAAAGGACAAGTGAAATTTGCAAGTGTGGGAAATAAGGTCATCGAGCATTTGAATGATGCAATGAAGGGAAAAATATGTCTAGTGATGCGAACAAAGAAAAGGCTACACAGAATTCACCTCTTATACTTCAATGTTACAAGTAAAAGGAAATGGGGAATTATTCCAATCAATTCCCTAATCCAAGGGTTGTTGATGATGATCGACGTCAACAAACTCTTAAGGCCAAAGACAAAGGAAAGTCACATGCAATTTCTCTCGGCAATGTGGAGTACAATAATGAAGTGGTGAAAGGTACACTTACTATCCACTCTAAAGCAGCAAATGTTTTATTTGATTTTGGATCCACCCACTCTTTTATTAATGAATAATTTTCTAAGGGTATCACCGTACTACCCCAATTATTAGCTATTGATTTAGCTGTGACAACTCCTAATGGCAGAATAGTCGCATAAAAAGTTTACAATTCTTCTCTGGTTGAAGTTTGTGGGAAAGTGATTTATGAAAATCTTGTGATCCATCCTATATTGGAATTTTATGTGATTATTGGCATGGATTAAATTTTTTTATATGGAGCTCATATCAATTTCCAAAGAAGGGAAGTCACATTTCATATTCCTGATCAATCTATGATCATCTATCGATGCAAGGATGAACATAACCTTCCAATGAGAATATCTTCCATCTTCTGGGTATTGATTCCAATAAATGAAGGTTATTTATCTCAAATGGTTGGAGAGAAACTCATTATTAAGAATATGACCATTGTACGAGAGTTTGATGATGTATTTCCAGAGGAATTTTCTGGTCTTCCACCAAATCGTGAAGTTTAGTTTTCAATAGAGCTCATATCGGGTGTTATGCCCATTTCAAAGACACCTTATAGAATTGCCCCAATTGAGTTGCAAGAATTAAAGAAGCAACTCTAAGAGAATCCTGATAAGGGATTCATACGCCCTAGTGCATCACCTTTGGGAGCACCTGTTTTGTTTGTTAAGAAGAAATATGGATCAATGAGACTCTGCATTGATTATAGAGAACTTAGAAAGATCACTATCAAGAAAAAATATCTTATCCCATGAATTGATGACTTATTTGACCAACTACATGGAGCTCAATACTTTTCTAATATTGATCTTCATTCAGGGTATCATCAATTATGGGTCAAAAGGGAGGATATACCAAAGACGACTTTCCATAAAAGGTAAGGACACTATGAATTTATAGTGATGCCATTTGGTCTTAATAATGCCCCTGATATCTTCATGGATATAATGAATAGAGTCTTTAGAGACTATCTTGATCAGTTTTTGGTAGTCTTTATAGATGATAATCTTGTCTATTCAAATAGAAAAGAAGAACATGAAGATCACTTGAGAATTGTGTTAAAGACCATAATAAAGGATAATCTTTATGCCAAATTTACCAAGTGTGAATTTTGGCTTCAAAAAGTTTCATTTTTGTGTCACATAATCTCATAAGAGGGGATATCTGCGGATCCAGCAAAAACAGAGGTTATCGAAAGATGGTCGAGACAAAAAACAGTAACTGAGATCCGAAGTTTTCTTGGTTTAGCTAGATATTATCAAAGTTTTGTGAAATATTTTTCACGATTATCTAATCCACTCACCAGGATGACTCGAAAAGGAGTTATGTTCGTTTGGACGGAGGAGTGTGAAGAGAATTTCAAGGAGTTAAAAAGAAGGTTATCTAGTGCACCTGGGCTCACACTGCCTTGTAGTGGGGAAAGGTTTGTGATCTATAATGATGCATCCAAGAAGGGGCTTGGGTGTGTTCTCATGCAAAATGATATGGTGATAGCTTATGCCTCACGACAGTTGAAAATCCATGAGAAAAATTACCCAACTCGTGATTTGGAGTTAGCTATGGTAATATTTGAATTAAATATTTAAAGATTTATCTCTATGGTGAAAGGTGTGATATTTATACTAATCATAAAAGTTTAAAGTATATTTTCACACAAAAGGAGCTGAATATGCGCCAAAGAAGATGGTTGGAGCTAATTAAGGATTATGACTGCTCAATTAATTATCACCCTAGGAAATCAAACAAGGTGGCAGACGCATTAATTCGACAAGACCATGATAGCTTATCCATGATGAGGATCACAAAAGATCCAATATTTATGGATTTACAAAGGATGGATCTTGGAATCATAATGGACGGGGAAAATCTTATCTTTCTCAAATGAATGTTCAACCATCTATACATGTGAAGATTAAAGAGGCACAGAAAGAATATGTATAGTTAGAAAAGAAGGTGAGAAATGTTCCTGAATTCCAAATTGATTGTGATGAAATAATATGGTTTAGGAATTGGGTTTGTGTTCCTCCCATCCCAGAATTAATGAAGGAAATATTGGATGAGACTCATAGTTCTTCATTGTCTATTCACCCTGGAAGAACGAAGATGTTTAGGTATCTGAAAGAGTACTTCTAGTTGGATGGCATGAAAAGAGATATTTCTGAATATGTCTCTTGATGCTTTGTTTGTCAGCAAGTTAAAGCCGAGAGACAGAAGTATAAGGGGATGTTACAACCATTACCCATACTAGAATGGAAATGGGAAAACATCACTATGGACTTTGTCACTGGACTTCCTAAAACATCCAAAGGCTATAATGTTATCTGGGTTATAGTTGATCGTCTTACGAAGTCAGCGCACTTCATTTCTATTAGAGAGGGTTTCTCTCTTGATTATATTTCCAAGATATATGTAAAGGAAGCGGTAAGATTTCATGGAGTACCAATTTCCATTATATCTGAGTGGAATCTGAGGTTTACCTTGAAGTTCTGGCGAAGTCTTCAGTATACTCTAGATACAGAGTTGAGTTTCAGCACTGCTTATCATCTTTAGACAGACGGTTAGTCTAAGTGGAAAATTTTAAACTCTAGAAGACATGTAAAGAGCTTGCTCTATAGATTTAAATGGTGGTTGGGATCAACACCTACCTTTGGTGGAATTTTCTTATAATAATAGCATTCACTCTAGTATTCAGATGGCTCCGTATGAAGCTCTCTATGGAAAGAAATGTAGAAATCCAACTTTCTGGAATGATGTTGGGGAAAGAAATCTATTAGAACCTGATCTTGTTGATGAGATGGATGAAAAGGTTAGATATACTCAACAAAACATAAGAGCAGCTCAGAGTCGACAAAAAAGTTATGCCGACAACTGAAGAAAAGACCTAGAGTTTGAAGTGGGTGATAAAGTGTTCTTACGAATATCTCCTTGGAAGAGAGTAATGAGATTTGGAAAGAAGGGAAAGCTGATCCCTAGGTATATCGGTCCTTTCAAAATATTGGTTCGTGTTGGGAAGGTAGCTTACCAATTGGAACTTCCACCAAATCTCTCTCAAGTTCATGATGTGTTCCATGTATCTCTCCTGAGAAAGTACATACCTGATCCTTCACATGTACTAAGCTCAGAAGTTGTACAACTGAAGCAAAATATTTCTTATGAAGAATAGCCGATAAAGATTCTGGATCATAGAAAAAAAGTTCTACGAAACAAGACCACTCTTTTGGTTAATTTTTTATGGAGGAACCACCAATTAGAAGAAGCTACATGGGAACTTGAGGATATTATGAGGGAGAGGTATCCGCATCTATTTGTTCCGAAGTGACGAATTTCGAGGGTGAAATTCATTTTAAGGGGGGTAGAATGTAACACCCAGAGATTTTATGAGGAATATGTTTCTTTGTTTCTTATTTTATACACAACACCAAAGGAATCTTTCACTACACACTATACTGTCTTGGATTGCGTTATTGGAAAGATCAACCTTCCTCGATAGCTTGCATTGTACGCAATACCGAGTTTCACTAAATAATGCTATATTATTCTAATATTATGACCTAGATGTTATGAATAGTATTAACCGAATTTTTAATTTTACAACATAATAATTCATCTTACACATTTTCTAGAATGAGATATGAAAACAAAATCAATTTTTTGGATAAAAGAAGTATTTTTTAAAAAAATGTAGCTTTACCAACTTTTGATGGCGCACCCATTTTAAATATAATTTTTGAAAAGTTTATAAGTTAAATTTTACAAAGTAAAATTCTTATTTTGAATCAGGATATAAAAATTTACATTGGATAAATTTTTGATATTTTTCTTACAACGTTCTTAATTTGATGAATAGTAAAAACATGATAAATTTTTCTTAAAAACAACTTTTCTCATAAAGATAATTTATATGGTTAAATGATAAAATTTAATGGTTTTAAAGTATAAATAGAATATATTTTTACCATTTAATATAATGTATTTCATTACCATTAATTTTACATTGAATTCATAGGTAAAAACAATTCAATCTTTGGCAATGTTTTAACTTTTAAAACTCATTTTCTTAACAATGAGATTAATTTTAAATTAATTAATGCAACTTCTGTGTTTTAAATTTTGAAAAATGGATTCCATATTTGGATTTTCTGGGTCCAAATTGTTTTAATAGGTTACTTTTATTTTTTTGATATTATTAATAGTAACTACGGTAATTTTTATTTACTACAGTTAAAGGTAAATCGGGTAATTAAGGGTAAAAATAAGATTACAAAATTAGCCTAACAGCTGCAAAAATTCTATTGGATGAATAAAAGTCGACCCATATCACCTAAGGGTCATAATAGATTTATTTTATGGAATATTGACTATGAAAATGATATAATTATAATTAAAACCAAAGAATGTGACAACATGTCACTCTCTTATATCTTATAAGTATAATAATTTTACTTTAGTGATAAACTTCATAAAACCCTGAACATAAGTAGTCTCCAGAAAGATAATAAAATTATATACATCATGTGAATTTATTTAGCATTTTTAGGGATTAAATAAGTAGCATTAATGATGACACAATAGTGATGTTGAAATTATTTTATCGATTGAAATTTCAAATAAATGGTTTTAAAAATATTAAAATAAATATTATATGAACTATTTAATGTGATCCACTAATTTTATAGATGAATTGGTCATGTTATAAATCTATTAAATATTTTGGTTCGAATATATCCTCTGTGTGTATTTTATTTAAATTCAAATAAATGAATAGTTTTAAAATTGACCCTATTGTTATTTTATAAAAATAACATATTATAAAATTGTTTAAAAATCACAAAAAAATTATAAATTTAAATTTAAATTTAAATGGTCTAAAATGTCATAAATTATCTAATTATGGCAATTAAGAACACATAAGTAATTATTTATAACAATTTAAAATTTAGAATATTATTACCGCAAAGAAAATTAAATAGATTAAATAAGGATAAATCAATTTGATAAGGTTTAAAATAAATTCTCAGCATGTATAAATTTTATTGGTTGATGATATTACAACCCTTTATCATCTCATATTCAAATTGAGTCATTTTTGGAGGTTTTTAAGTGGGGTTTGAATTAATTATAAATTAATATTTCTTATTTTTCCAAAGGTGCCCCTCTCCTCCCTTATAAAAGGGCACCTACTCCCTCTCCTCTTCACAAAATTTTGAGCCTTAATGCTCGGCCCAACCCTGTCCATTTCTCTTATAAACTTCCCTAGATACCTACTAGTAGTCCTGGTCTTCTTCAAAGACCAAATTTAGTGCCATAAGAGGAGGTTTAGAAGATGCACATCAAAGAAGTGGTAATATCCTTTACCAATCTTTTCAAATTTATTTCTTTTTCTACTTCTTCTTATTGATTTTATTAATCATAAATTAATAAAATCAGTAGCAATTATATACTGATATTTTATTATAAATATGAAAAACCCCATTTCACCTTCTATCCATCCTATGGAAAATGAAATCATCGCACGTGCGTACGTACGGAATACCGTCTCCACGCCGTGGTGTAATTTGTTTTTCCACCACCACTTTACTTGGATGGGTATAATGGTGTAAAGAATAACTATATATGATTATTATAACATGATACTAATTCTGAGATATTCTATCATCCACTCAAATACCATTCAATAATTATGGGAATGATATTGTCACTCGTGCGTACGTACGGCTTACCATCTCCACGATGCAATGTGATTCGTTCTACATGATCTTCATTAAACAATGATTATATAAACAAATTGAATGAATAAATCTGATATATATTATACTACTACCATTCTGTAAATGATGTAGTTATAACCTAAAAAGAGGAATAAGAATTTATTCGGCAAAAAACGCATAAGAACATAAAGCAATGAACACCCGAATAACAAGTAGCAATGAAATATTACTAATAAGAAGATAGGAATATGACCATATATGATATCATAACAATGATTATGATTATGGAATAAGTCAATGAAATAATTTAAATCATTATACATGAGGTTCGGATACGTACAAAGCATATCGGACCTAAGGTAAGGGAAAATCTTTCAAATCTCAATATTTATCTGAGATTGTTTATAATTCGATATTTACTGGGGAATATTTATCATCCACATCCATGTTTCATGAATATATAATTCTATTTCTATCCTCTACAATTTATTAAATCCAATTTTACCTATTGGTGAATTTTTAGTAAAAGATATGAAAGGAATCTTTTTTCGTTTTCAGTACGAGGTACTTTTTGACTTTTCCGACCAAAGTATGAGAAGAATGTTTTTTTAAATTATACGGCATGAATGGATTTTTATGATTTCATAGAAAATTATTTCCATGAAGCTTCCTTTACAAGTTTTCAAGTTTATTTTCAATTAAATTATTTTATTTTATAAATTCATGACATATTTAGAACAGAAAATGTTTTTGAAGAAGAAAGGATATTTTCCTCAAGAACTAAGTTCAAGTGATTTATCAAAATTATTATCCATATAAGATGATATAGGGTTTTGTTTCTATCCATATTATTACATTTATTTTCTTATGTTATGATGGAATTATTTTTATGAAGTCCTTTTATCTTATATGGATTATGTTTTAGAATCCCATTCTATTACATGGGTTATGCTATGATGTATGGTTTATGATTTCGTGGCACACAAAAGAATGGTTTCATTATGAGATGGGTGAGACATATATCTCCCTCCAATGAATTGGGTGAAGATTAATATCTTATGAGATAGACATGGCTAGAATGATGAGTTAATCTGGTTCAGTGATACAGGACTGGAACGAGGAGTGAACTCGGTTCAGTAATGGAATTTGTCTGCATTGATGGTCTTGGAAATGAGTCTTAACTAATATGAAATGATTTTCTATGATTATTTGTGTATTCCACAAAGTTTAATGTTTTATGTTATGATTATTGGGATTACATTTCACTACTATGATTTATCCCATTTCATGATATTAAGATCTCTTTTGCTGGTTAATATTTTCAAAATATTATGTTCTTATGAATATGATATGATTGATATTTACTTTGTTTACCCTTACTGAGCATTTGAGCTCACCCTTTTGTATGTTTTATTTTCCCCATTCCAGGAATAAGGGTATTAAGTAGGATATGCCAAAAGGGACTCTAGATATGATGAAATAAGTGGGAGACAATGTAGATGATTTATAAACCAGTTGTTTATGTTTCCCAGTTTCTAAAGTCACTATACCTATATGGTCCTATCATGGTTTTGTTATATGTTGTAATAAGTATGCTTCAATTCTGAAGTAATAACAATGTATGTAAAGTATGAGTCATTATATCAGTTATATTAGGTTTCAATGGATTTATTAGATTTTTTAGAGGTGTTTTTGGAGTCCTAATATAGAAACATAGTATGTTACAGTAGTTCAACCTATGAAATAGGGCTTCAAGTTGTGAAAGGGACAAGCTAATGGCACTCCAACCCCTATAAGAGGGATTCATGATGTGAACACTTATTTAATTCCAAGAATCATTTTGGGAATATTTATTTTTTTTGAAAATTTAAATCTCTTCCCCTATCATGATTAAACCAATTAGGGTACATTTCTCTCACATTTAACACTTCAGCACCTAGTATCTCTCCCCTTTGATTCCACCTCCATAATTGGGTGATTTATTGGTGTTTAATCAATTATTATTCTTTATTTTTAAATTTAATAACCCTTATATATCATATACTTATTTATTATTCTTTACTTCCTCTTTTTTCGGTCCCTATAAATTTCTCAGCGAAATTGGGTTTATGGAAACTCATATTTTCCTGTTAGTTCTTTTGGTTTAGGATTAATATTTCCCTATTTGAGTTATTTGGATGATTTTTTGGTAGAGTTAGGCCTCCGTTATTTAAATAAATGAGTAGAAATTAGGTGTCTATAGAGAACCATACATTTCATTCATAAAAATTATATATTATTATATGAATATTTAATTCAAAACATTACGATCAATGTTAAAATCTTTTAGGTTCCATGTATTTTAAAAAATGGATACATAAATAATTTTTTCATATGAGATATAAATTATCTACCACTATGTTCTTCCTAAATAGCATACTTATTAGATATATAATAATTTAAACATGTCTTCATAACCTAGGGAAATAAAACATAAGAAAGGGAGAGCTTAGATGCTTAGTAAGGGTAAAAAATGAGATATCAATAATCACTTAAGAATAACCTGAGAATAAGTGTATGAGAACATGATATTAACATTTAAAAACTATACCAAACATATCATAGATCATAATATTGAGTCAAGGAATAAATAATTTTAGTTAATAATACATGAATCATAAAGAAATCAAATAAAATAATCCATGAGAAAATGACATTGGAATAACTTTTTGGCATGAATTTGTTCATATAAAACCATTTCCTTAGTCAAGGATCACTACCAAAACTATCATAGGGAATTGGTTTCACTCCCTATTCCATCATATCCTTAGTCAAGGTTCACTACCAATACTATCATAATGGACATAGTATCTTATCGAGTTAGGGTCACTCCCAATTCCAATCCTTAAAATCTCATGAGATATCAATCTCTACTCCATGCATTGGAGGGATATATAATTATGGTACCACCCATTAAACAATCATAATGTATTAATATATATTATACAAGATCATAAATATTTGATCATATATCATAACCCATATAAATGAAATATGTTTCATAAATAATTCTATATTTCATCATAGAATAACCTAAGGAAAATAAATAGGTTTCAGATATATATATCATCATCATAGTCATAAACCATCCAGAGACTGAATAATGATTGTATCCTTGGATCATACTCTTAATAAATCATATCTAACATCAAAATATTTTATTATAAATTAAAATTCAATTAAAATATCACTAGAAATATTTCTTGGGGAAAATAACCCTTTCTCTTTGGAATCACTTCTTTATAATATAAAAATTTCCAAAATATCACCCAAAACAATTCATTAAAAATAACTATGTAAAATTTTAGAGTAAGTTTAAAGGATTGACTTTCCATGTTGATACAAAATTATGTTCACACCATTTATGATAAAAAAATATTCCTTACAAATTTTTGGTAAAAATTCAAAAGTACCTTGTTTGGAAAATGAAAATAACATTCCTTTATAACCATTATATAAAAATTAAAAAATGGGTAAATTTTACTTCAAACAATCATAGGGTAATTTTAAAAAAATTATTAAAATCATTTCTATAAAACATGGATATATAAGATAAAATATTTTCGACGGAATAGCGAAATAAATTCAGTTTTCCTTAAAAGTGTTATTTTGGTCTCTTGAGTATTGAAATATTGGAAAAGGAAAGGAAAAAAATTTTAATCTCTAGAATAAACTTGAGGATAATAAAATTCATGAGATTATTGAGAAGTTTGTAATGAAATTTCATCATAAAAAACTTAATCATAAACAATATTGATAAACAATGATATTGTAAGACAACACTCTTACCACTTTGGTATCTTTCGAATCCAAACCACATGAAAGTGAGAACCTTATATGGATATGTATATCACCATAATTTTCATGATAATAATAACAAAAAATAATTCTTTGGTATTATATACACCACATAAAATATATAATTGGTTAATATGGCATGAGCCTCATAATAATAAATGTATGATGAAAATCTCTTACCTCAAATTTGACTTTCTTGGAAAGGTCTCTAGCCTCATATATAATAAATATCAATTTATTATAATTCTATAATAGATCCATTTATGTAATAGTAAAATTATATATGATACGCTTATAACATTGCAACAACAATTTATTAATAATTATTTATTAAAATCATAATGATATAAATATCATATATATGAATTATATATATATATTCATCCATAAAAGTTATACATAGAGAAATGAATTGCACTATTCATGGATATGGTGGATCATACGTACGCATGAACACTATTTTCATATTTTGATGGATGGAACAAAATAGTGGTAAATAATAATTCAAAATTAAATAATAATTATTATATCATATATATCATATATTTTCATTAAATATATACTTATTATCATATATTTAAATATAAAATGAAAAAAAATCATATCATTTTGTTTAGGTGGTAGTCCACACATACAAACAAGTGACATTATGATTTTCCAATAGGTTTGAAGGCCATAATGTCAAAATGATATTATAATTAAAAAGAATAATTATTTCCTAAATATAATGTATATAAATTAAACCCATAATAATAACCATCCATCAAATATGGTGATATAAAATGAATGGTATTTTACCTGGAAGTGGTAGTTCATACGTACGCATGAGAGATACTTTTACCTTACATTTGATGGAATGGAGGTTGAAAAAATAGGGTTACATAATAATAATAACCATTAAGTATATTTAGGATACTTTAGATATTATTTTATGATGAATATCATAGATCTGGAGAATTTATAATAAGAAATAATTTGAAAGAGTTCAGGTCATATGATTACATCTTATTTAGTAGGAATTCTTTAGACCCTTTCATAAGGACCCTTGGAATGGTATTTTAAGAATAAAATAACAACTAATTAATTTATAGGTGATTTTATAATAAAATTGGTCAAGTATTGGAAGGTATATATGGATTAAATGGGTGTGAAGAAGATAATGAATGGATGTCCTTTTATAAGAGAGGGAGAGGAAACACTTAGAATATCTAAAAATATTAAAATATAATAATGTCATACTCAAGAAATATTCTTCAAAATTTCTAGAAATTTAAAATATGGGGTATTATGAGGTCTAAATATAGAAAGAAAATATTATTTAGAAAGGTTTAATTAAAAAAAATACCTTCATCTCTTGGTTTAACCCCCACACTTAGTAAACTTGTTTTAGCATTAATCACGCTAAAAAATGTTTACTATTTTTGCAATTCACTATGTGAAAAAAGTGGCCTCATTATATAATTTATAATTGTTTATTTCAAATATGGAAACCATTTTATCAAATTCAATTCACAGGATTGGTAGAATTTAATTTAAATCTAAACATGTAAAACATGATGAAATGTAGTTTTCCAGAAGAAATGTTTTCTTAAGAATAAAAACATTGTATAAAAAACTCCAAAATAAAATTAATTTAAATAAACTTAATTTTATTATTCAAAAAATAAATGAAATAATTTTACTTCTAAACCCATTTTAAAAAAATTAACTTTGTAAATTATTTAAACAAAAATAAAATTTCCTATAAAAATCAATATTTCACTATTCATTGAAAAATAAATATTTTCAAAAAATATATAAATAATTCACTAAAATATAATTTTGAAATGATTATTATAAAAATTATTTCATTTTTTCAAATAATTTTTTTAAAATTTTCAAAATATAATTATATTATTTTCTAAATAAATCTAATAAAAACTATTTTTGAGGGAAAATTTATTTTTAAAGCATATAAAGACTTTATTAAAACCTTAGTGCTTAATTATAAATATATTTTCATTATTTAATACATTTAAAGATACTTTTTTAAAAGAATATTCCTATTCAATTCTCTAAGTTAATGGCTAGGTTATAACTGTATATTATATTATATTTATTTAAGAAACATGTTTTCATATATCTCAAGCCTTAGAAAAATTTAATTTATTTTTAGAGAAATATATCATAAAATCACGGGGTGTTACATTACACCAACATTAATATGAATTTTACCTATAAATTATTTCATTATGATACAAATAAATGAGGATATCTCTGTTTTTATCACATCCTTGGGTTCCCAAGTAGCTTTTTCAAATTTTTGGTTCCTCTATTGAACATTAACTAGTGAGTCTTGTTCCATATAACATTATCTCGATGATCTGAGATTTCTACCAATTATACATTATTGGAAATATCATCCACAATTAGTATAAACATTTAATTTAGTACATGTAAAGGATAATCTGTGAACTTCTTTAAAAGAGATACATGGAACACATCATAAACATGAGAGAGGTTTGGTGGAAGTGCTAAGAGATAAGTTATTATCCCTACTAAATAATGAATATTGAAGAAGAAAATATACCTAGGGTTAATATTTACCTTCTTTTGAAATTTCATATCCTTATTCCATGGATAAATTCACTATAATAAATTCTCACCAACTCCAAATTCTGTATTTCTCCAAAGATTTTCAACATAACTTTTTTGTCAACTTTGAGCTACCTTAATTTGTTACTAAATAGATATAACCTTATCTACCATTTACTAATCTAGATTAGGTCCAAATATATTACTTTCTCTTACTTTATCCAGTCATGTTTTAGTTCTACAATTCTTCCCATAAAGGATTTTATAAGGATCTATCTGAATTCTCAAGTGAAGGTTTTTATAAGAAAACTTGACTAATGGAAGGTTTTGATCACAAAATATTTTGAAATAAAATGAATAATATCTCAACATATCCACTCGGGTTTTAATGGTTCTCTCTAACTAAAAATCTATTTTAGGATTATAGGTAATACTGAAATACAATTCTGAATTCATAATTTGCTGAAGAATTCACTTGAACTTCAAGGTAAACCTCAGATCTTAGTCAAATATAATATAATATGGTACACTATAAAACCTTACCACTTCTATAATTTATATTATGGAAATATATTCAAGATAGAAATATTATCTTATAGTAATGATGTTTTCTAACATCATAAGCTGGTCGACTACAACCCAAATAGACTGATGACATTTAGACGTTTGTGGGAGTCTGATGACAAAATCCATGGTAATGTTTTACCATTTTTATTCCAGTATATATAATTATTATAAAATACTCTTATAATTATATTTATTATCCTTAACATGATTAAATACTATGATCCAAGATACATACACTTCAATATCTATCTTTATGTTTTCCCACTAAAAATACACTTTTAGATCTCTATACATCTTCGAACTTCTTGGATGAATAGATAATGATGAATTGTGATTTCATCCAATAGATCCATCAAATATAGTATTTATAGGACATATCCATATTTCCTAAGAATTATCATTTCATCATAATCAATTTTGAACATAAGAACATTTATTTTCTTATTTTTAAACTATACACCTTCCTTTTTTTCACCCTTAATCTTAACTTGGATGATGGTTGACCAATAATTTAACAAAGAAAATGTTTATCCTATTCTTTAAAGATTTATTGATCCATCCAATCAAAATACAAAAAAAATGGATATTTTTTTAATCCTCATCATATATAAGATAGCAAGATCCATTCGACTTAAAGAATTAGTCACCATGTTCTCTTTCCTAGGGTGGTAATGTATTGAGCAGTTATAATATTTAATGAAATCTAACCATCTTCTCTGGAACATATTCAACTCTTTCTTAGTTAATATATAATTTAAAATTTAATGATCTATGTATATGTTAAAAGTTTTATTGAAAAGATAATTCCTCCACATATTTTTTTTAAATTACCAAAGCTAACTCCAAATCATGATTTGGATAATTTTTCCCATGAACCGTCAATTATCATGAGGGATAATCTATAACAATATCATTCTGAAAATAACATTCATCTTAGTCTTTTATTTAATAAAAAATTTTAGATCAAAAACCCTTCAACACTATAGGGAAGTGTATACATAAGTTCACTTACAAACTTTCTCTTTAATTATTTGAAATTTTCCTCACATTCATTTATGTAAAGGAACTTGTCTCCCTTCTAAGTTAACTTGGTCAGTGGATTTGAAAATCATGAGAAATTATCCAAAAATTATTGATAATATCTATTCAAACCAAGAAATATATTGATATCATCCACAATTGTAACACCCCTAGATTTTGTGCTTTTTTCTAATTAGTTTAACCTTTTTGATTTTTTTCATTTCATGCAACACTAAAAATATTTTATTTTATATTGAAGCACTATCTTTGGATTGAATTATATGTAACACGAAGTTAATCATGTACTACACACGACATAAATTTTAGATTTATCTACACAAAACATTTATCTTATCTTGTGTTACATGCAACAGTGTATTTCCTTGATGGTTTGCGTAACAAGCAAGACCAATTTTTACCGAACTATAGTATATCATTAAAATGTTATTACTTAAAAAAATAAGATATAACCTTGATTTTAAATTAGAGGTTATCAATAGTATTAACTAATTTATGAAAATATTTATTTTACATGGATATAATATTAATTCATACGTTACTAATTAATTATAAATGATTATGAAGACAGACGAATATAAAAGAAAATTTTATTATTTTTATAGTCACAAGTCAATTTTACCCTAATAAATTAAATTAATTCCAATTATTGAGTGATATTAATTTAATATATATGTTATATGTTCAATAAATAATTTTTATATTCATACATTAGATTTTATAGACATAAGATAAGAACAAACCCAATTTCTTTCTTAAACCCCAATATTTTTGTTAAGGCATTTTACCCACTTTTACTGGCGAACACATTTTAAATAATTTTTTTGGAAATTTTATAGATTTGATATTTCATAATAAAAACATCTCTGAAATAATAACATAATAATTATGTATGGGTAAATGTTTGGTCTTTTTCTTTGATGTTTTATGTTTTTCAATGAATAGTGAAAAATACTAAATTTTAGTTCAAATTTGATTTTTCATCTAATTCATATATAAGGTCAAATTATATTCTAAATTGGTTTAAAAGTTTAATTAGATAATATTTTTATCAATTAATACAGTATATTTCATTTAGATTAATTTCAATCTGAAATTGGTTAAAAACTTAGTAAAGGTTTGAATGTTTTTACTTTAAAAACATGCATTGTCAACCCAATAGTAGGATTAATTTTAAATTATTTTTTTCAAATTATGTGATGGAAATTTTTGAAAATTTATTTAATACTTTGAATCATCATAAATCCTGGTTTCTAATAATTTCAACTTAGTTTTTTTACCAAAATTGTTGGTGAAAGTAATTGAAATTGATTACATATATTAAGGTAAAATTAAGTTTAACTAAGGACTAAAATTTAAATTTAAGACCTAAAATGAATTAGAAACATTTCCAAAATTCACTTTATAGAAATATTTCAACCCTATCCTCCATTATATATAATTGTTTCCATTATTTTATCCACTTTACATGTGAAAAACGTTTGTGGAATTCCTTTGTCACAATATTACAAGAGTGTCATTCCTCCTCCACCATAAAAGGCCTCCTCTCCTATACTAATTTACACCCCTCAAACCACTTAGGTTAAGAAAAAAAATCTTCTCAAATATCCAAAAAAAAATCATTACTTCCTTCTTTAATTCTCACTTTGGTCATAAAGACATCCAAGGAATCCCTTTGGTGAAAACCAAAAGGAGTTACCCAATTAAGATGCAACACCCTCTCTCAAACTCCTTTCATTTATTATCACTCTCCACTCCCTGAAACCTTATTAGTACATTATTTTATAAAAAAAATTATATGTAATATACTTATTTTCTTTTATTCTAATTCATCTACCTATACTTACACACACTTCCTTATAATGGGTAATGAACGTATTGTTTACATGTATGGTGAACTACCACACTAAACGATGATTATTCATTTTTCCTTTACCATGTCTCATAGAAGAAATTATTATGGACACAATATTTATTTATTTTATATATTATATTTACTATTCCTTTAATATTCTTTAATTCTTTTTCTACACATGTATTTATACTTTCCATTTTGTGTTAATGTGATAATTTTGTTTAAGGAAGTGTGGACTACCAACCCTTCAAATCAATGTCATCTGTTCATACACTACCAAGAATATATTAAAGATGGTTTTAGTGAATATATATAATATAAATTATATAATAAAGATACTTTAATAATTATATATATATATATATATTTCCTTCACTCTCTTTCAACACAACAATTAAACAGAAATAGCGTTCATGTGTATGTACAACTTACCATCTCCATGAACTGTGTATTCCATTTCATACTTATATATTATGTGGATTATTATAATAAAAATATAATAAAAATAAATTATATACAAATAATGTTTTAAATTCTGGAAATCATTAAATAATTATAAGGACCAAAGATATAACAAATTAAGATACATGTGAAACAACACAACAAATATTACCCGAAGTGAAACCTTCACATAGAATTGTTAACAAGTGGGTAATATAAAGACATAATCAAAACATATATGGTATTATAAGTAATAATATGGTTCTTTTATATATTTATAATAAATTTATATTTATTATAAAGTATTTTTGAATGAGTATGATGAGAGTCAAGACTCAGGGTAAGAGGATTTCATCTAACCTTTTATTTTCGTGAGATACATGTCTTAATCACCACTCACTTATTTTGTGTGGCATATGTAGTGAACTTTAATGTATTATATGTATATTATACTAAAATTTATTTTTATTTACATACCCATTTTATGATATTTATTTCATGGGGTTTATGTTTCAAAAGTTACCGAATCGGTAAAATAGTTTTGTCTCAATTTGCCTTCTTTGAGACTCATATTTCGTTATACACATAAATTATTTTTGAGGTGTATATGATTAAATTTTATATGTAATATAATGAATCTACATATTTTCATGATATTTTAATATTCATGTAATTTCAATTTCTTACTTGGAGAGTATGATCCCATGTTACCAAGTGATAAGAGTTTTTTGATACAATCTCATCGCTTTCTGAGATTGTTTTTTATTATCCTTCACTTAATAAAATATCATGATCCATGTCTCAAGAAAACTATTGAATTTTATTATCATCTAGTAATTCATGATATATTTATGTATTGGTTCCATTTTTCTAATCATTTTTACAAAAAATAGTTAAGAAAGTGTTTTTAATAAATCTCAACTTTACCATCCCTTCGATCAAAACTCTATGTTCCTTTAAAACCATGTATTCTAAAAAGGATTCCTAAGAATATTATATAATTATACTATAATAATTGAAAGATATGTTTTCAATGTTTTTTCCTTTTTCCAATGTTTGCGAAGTAATCTTATTATCATTTTCTAAATAATTTATTTTTCTAAACTTTTACCTTGAAAAAGGGATGTTCTTCTTACCTCGTAGGACATGTACAGATTTACCTATTTTAAATCTTGTGAAAATTCCAATTTATGTTTAAAAGGGTATTTTTTAAAAATTTTCTAAAAATAATAATTTTCAAATAATTTTTTTTTCAAAACATTTTCAACATTTCTTTATATGTTTTCAAAGTATCTCTCAAGAAAAATGGTTTTCAAAATGTTTTCATACATATTTTATAAATATTCAAGGGAAATAGTTTTCAAAACATTTTCAAGATTCCTTCATAAGTATTCAAGTAAAATGGGTTTCAAATCATGTTAAAGCTTTATTTATCTGTTTTAAAATTTATTTTCAAAGAAATAGTTTACAAAAAAAATCAATATTTCTTCATAAGTTTTCAATGTTACTTTAAATAGAATGTTTTTCAAAATATTTTCAATATTTCATTTAATGTTTTAAAATAATTTTCAAAGAAAAATGTTTCCAAAATGTTTTGAATATTATTCTATAAGTTTTCAAGGAATTTTTTTTTCAAAATGATTTCATTTCTTACTTATAAGTTTTCAAGGTATTTTATTAGAAAATTATTTTCAAATGGTTTTATGCAATAAAAATACTTTTTCAAATAAGAAGCATATTTTCCTCAAGAAATGTTTTTTGAAAGATATTTCAAAATTATGTTCTATATGACGTGACATCAGTTTATATTACTCATGATTTTCTTGTAGATGATCTAAATGTTTCATTCAAATTATTTCTCTGAATGGTTATTATTAATTTCATAGTGTTTATAAAACCTATTTCACTTTCACTGGTTATATGTTTATGAAATATATTTCTCTTTAACATGTTATATGTTTATTAAATCCATTTCTCTTTCATGTGTTGTGATTTTTATGAAATTATTATGAAACTTTTATTTTTTTCACAAGTTATGATATGATTACATGTTTATGATACCCATTTCATTTCATGGGTTAAGATAATATTATTGTATGGTTTTGTGGCACATGTATGTATAATTTCATTATGATGTGGTTGGGACCTATATATCCCTACAATGTATTAAGTAAAGATTTAAATATGGTGAGATAGACTAATATGGTCATGGGAATAAACCCTGACTACTAAGATGGTCGTGGGAGTGAACCATGACTACCAAGATGGTATGAGGAATGAACTCATGATACTAAGATGGTCATGGGAGTGAACCATGACTATCAAGATGATATGAGGAGTGAAACCATAATACTAATATGGTCTTGGAAGTGATTTCTTAGCTATTATGGAATTCATATTATATTCTTATATTTCTACCACAATTCCTTGTTTTATTCCTATGTTATGATTTTGTGGATTATGTTCTTTATTTCCTTATGATTCAAGTCTTATGAACTTCCAAGATTTATTACATGATTCATTTTTATAATCTTTCATATACAAGGTATGATATTATATTTTCTTTATCATGTTCTCATACCCTTATGCTCATGATTATGCTTAAATGTCTCCCTTATTTACCCTTAATGAGCATATGATCTCATCCCTTTTTTATGTTTCCCTTCTATAGGTTATGAAGATATGTATTATGTTTGATGTGTATAATATGGTTGATAGTAAAGAAATACATATTGGGATTTAGTTTAGCTCATATATGTACCGATGTTTATGTTTCAATGTTTTCAAAGTCACTAGACTAATACAGTCTTTGGGTATATGTTTATATATTGTATTAATTATTCCAAAAAAGTGACATATTATCTATATATGAAATGTAAGGATTGTTATATTTGGTATTAGAAAAAGGTTTAATTAACATTTGGAAACTAGGATGATAAAACATTAGTGATATAACTAGGTATATTTCTAAGGATATTTCTAGGGATGTCTCTAAGGATAAGTATAGGGATGTGTCAATGTTTAGGAAAATATCCTATAATTTCAATAGAGGATAGAGTGAGTGGTTTACAAGAAATTCATACCTATCTAGATACTACAAGTGGATGTGTATCTGGCATAGATGTACCTTGGGGTAACCACTTAGAAAAGATATCTCAGGTCGGACTTGGGGTAATCTAGTACACGAAAATTGGCCTTACTGTAGACCTTTGTCTGACACTCTTAGGGAACATGCTTTGGGAATTCTCAAACTATTCATATACAATCATGAAGATTTTTAATATAATTTTCCTATTAATAAACAATTATAAACATGAGGTGTCATATTTTAAGGAAGGCGTCATAATTTTGACATCCTATAAGTAATTATTTTTCATTATTACATGGTTTTCAACTATGATAAGTGTTTCTAAAACTATACTTTTTGGTTTTAGTCAATGGAGTGAACCATAAGGAATATGGTTAACATTTAGTGTCTTAGATGTGGAAAGTATAGGAATTATGAGAATCATTTTCTCACATGGAAGTCTCATAAATAGAATCAGGAAGGTTGTATGAGTCTTGCTTATACTTCTAAAGCTAAAGAGAAAGTAAAAGAAGTTTGAAAGGTATGCGATGTTCTTACAGTATTGTTCATATTAAACATAAGAAGCATGATTAGATTGAAATTTATGAACCTTAATACATGATTCATATTTAATATTATAGGAAAGAGGTATTAAAGAATAAGTTGATAAAGCCAGATTAATGTTTTAATAATAATGTTGGATGAATGATGTATTTATGTTTTAAAATTCAGAGATTATGTTTTATGAATCATGAAATATATAATTATTTTTTTTATAAGTTTTAATTAAGGATTTAAAAGGAAATATTTAACGGTGATGAATACATAGAAAAATGATTTTATGGAAAGTTGAAATTTTGATTAAGGAAAGGTAACCCTTAATTAATGTCTGATGTTGAGATAATAATGTCTGGACAAAGATATGATGGATATAAATAATTAAATTGGATGTTACGAATTAACCTGGATATGATTATTAACCAAGTGTACTATGTTATACAGGATCTAGTTTGAAAATTCTTGGATTTAATGAATATATCCAATAATCATTTGAATAAGGAATAATGCATGTTTTTCAAAAGGATTTATGGTAATTAAGGTTATTATCATGTTTCAAGGGTATATACAATTAGGGTATTTACATTTTTGGAATATGAACAAAAGTGGTACTTTGTGTTATATGGTGGATCAATGTTTAGCCTCTTTCATAAATTTCTTCCTAAAACATTGAATTTTCATCTTTTATAAGGTAAATAAGGTTAAATATTTATGAAAAGTTTAAGTTTAACTTTAGATAAATTCTATAATATTAAAGTGTTATGTCCCCATATAAGGATTTACGCATATTGGATATCCTCTTTAAACTAATTTGTGTTGATGAGAATTGATGATAAATGGGATGGAATATCATGGATATCATGGTCTGTTATTACTTTACAAATGAAAAATTCACCTTCCTTTTTAGAGAAAGAGGTGAAGAGGATAAATCAACAACAAATGGTGGGGTTGTTCTAAAATAATTCAAGTATATCATTTCATTAAAATTATTCAACTTTAGGAAAAATTATCTACAAGAAAAAACAAATTCCAATTACCTTCTTTTCTTGGGAATCAAATGGTCCCATTGATATTCATAGATTTGAGGATTTGTGGTTGTTAAATTTATCTTGACCAATTTCTCTATCACTCTCTTTCATAACATGATAGTTATATTTCTCTTACAAATCCATGTTTTCACTCCCACCTATGTTCTTCTATGTGGAAACCTATTTATATGTTACTTTGGGTAACCATTATGGTTATAACATTCCCTTTTTAAGGGATGTTATAGTATTTAATTTTACAATGTGGATTTCAATGAATGAAACTTTCAAGTATTAAACCTTTGATAACCCATATGAATTTAAGGGGTGAAATTCATTTTAAAGTGGGTGGAATATAACACCTTGAGATTTTGTGAATTATATTTTTTTAATTAATTTAACCTATTTGATACACGCAACACTAAAAATAGTTTATTTTATATTAAAGCATTATGTTTGTCTTGAATTATTCGCAACACCAAGATAATAATTCACTACAAACAACATAAGTTTTAGCTTGTGTTACATACCATAATTACTTTCATCGATGGATTTCATAACACACAAGACAATGTTTTACCGAATAATATTATATCATTAAAATTTTATTACTTAATATAATAAGATATAACCAAATAGTTAAATTAGCAGTTATGACTAGTATTAACTAATTTATGACAATATACGGATTAAAAAATCTATAATTAATTCATATGTTAACAATTAATTAGAAATAAATATGAAAACCAATTGAATATAAAGGAAAATATTGTTATTTTTATGCTCACAAAAATGTTTTACCCTAATAAATTAAATAAATTATAATTAATGAGTAATTTTAATTTAATATATATGTTATATATTGAATAAAATAATTTTTATATTCACACAATATATATGATAAACATAAGAAAATAATAAACCCAATTTTATGCCTAAAACCCAATATTTTTATTAAGGAATTTTTTCCGCCTTTTAATGGAGAACCCATTTTAAATCCTATTTTTGGAACAGTTAAAGATTTAATATTTCAAAATAAACTCATATTTTAAATAAGAAAATAATAATTAAGTTAGAATTTTTTTTTAATTTTTCTGTGAAGTTTTATTTTTTTAATGAATAGTGAAAACTATTGAATTTTATTTCAAAACTGTTTTTTCATAGAAATATTTATAAGGTAAAATTATATTTTAAAATGGTTTAAAATTTTAATTAGATAATATTTTTACCAATTAATACAATATAGGTCATTGAGGTCAATTTCACTTTGAAATTCGATATACAAAATTATCAAACTGTTGGATGTTTTTACTTCAAAAACATGCATTGTCGACCGGACTGCGAGATTAATTTTACATTAATTTATACCACTTAGTTAATTGTAATTTTTAATAAAGGATTAAATATTTTTAATCAGTATAATTAATAATTTATAATAATTTTAACTTAGTCTTTTACCAGGATGATTAGTTAAAGTAATTAAAATTAATTACACAAATTAAGCTTAATTAAGGACTAGACCTTAAATTTAAGATCTACAACAACTTAGAAACTTATCAAAAACCCATTTAATAGCCTTATTTAGACCCTATACTCCATTTTATATAATGTTTTACATTATTGGATCCACTTTATAAGTGAGAAACATGTATGTAATTCCTTTTTCAAAATATTACAAGAGTGTCACTCCTCCTCCACTATAAAATGGTCTCCTCTCCTCCAATTATATACACCTATTAAAGAACATAGGTTCATAAAAAATCTTCTCAAATATACTACAAAAAATACTACCTTCCTACTTGAAGTCTTCCCTTGGTTAGAAAGTCTTCCAATGAATCCCTTTAGTGCAAACAAAAAGGAGTTACCCGATTAAGAGGTAACACCCTCCCCCAAACTCCTTTCTTTTATTTTCTTTATTCACTCTATAAAATATTATTATTAAATGATTTTATAATAAAAGTATCATAAATATACTATTATTTTTCTATTATATGTTTTACACCTACACTTACACACACTTCCATCTAAAAGGTATTGAACATACTTTTTATGTGTACGGTGAACTACCACCTCACTAAATGATGATTGATCATTTTTCTATTACTGCCTCTCATCATGGAAATTATGATAGAAAATATATTTAATTATTTTATATATTTTATTTATTATGTATTTTTTATTATTTAATTGTTTTACAACACATGTATTTACACATTCCATTTAGTGTTAATACGATAATGTTTTTTGAGGAAGTATGGACTACCGCCCTCTCAAAGAGATGTGATTATTTCATACACTACATGGAATTTATTAAGGATGGTTTTAGTGAATATATATATATATGATATAAATGATATAATAAATCCAATTTAGTAATAATATATATACATTTATATACATATGTTTCTTTTACTTACTTTCTTTCAACACGATAATTAAACGGAAATAACATTCATGCATACACACAGTTTACTATCTCCAGGAGTAGTGTATTAAATTTTATAATAATATATAATATGGTTTTTATATTACACATATAAGGGATATAAATTATATTCAAATAATTTATCATATTCTTAAAATCATGATATAAGTATAAGGACCAATGATATAACAAATTAAAACACATGTGGAAAACCAAAGCGAATATTACCTAAAGGGAAACCTTAACATAAAATTGTTAAGAAGCGGTTAATATAAATCCATAATAAAACCATATATGTTATTAAAAGTTATAATATGGTTCTTTTATATATTTATAATAAATTTATATTTATTATCCAGGATTTTTGAATGAGTACGAAGAGAGTCCAGACATAAGATAAGGGGATTTCATCTCACTTTTTATTTTCATGAGATATATGCCTTAATCACCACTCAATTATTTTGTGTGTTAAGTGTATTAACCATGAATATATTTATTTTATATTATACATAAATTAAGGGTATTCACATATCCATTTTAGGATCTTTATTTCTTAGGGTTTAATTTTCAAAAGTTACCAAATTGGTATAATAGTTTTGTCTCAATTTTACTTTTTTGAAACTCATGTTTTGTTATGAACCTATATTATTTTTTGAGGTGAATATACTTCCATATAACATGTTATATAATTAATCTCCATATTTTCATGATTATTAAAGCTTTATTTAATTTCTTTCTCCTATATGGATAATATGATCCCATGTTACCAAGTGATAATAGTTTATTGAAACAATATCATCATTTTTTGATATTGTTTATGATTATCACACCTATCGTGTTTCTTTTTATTTTTATTTTTATTTCTTTTTCATTAAAGTTTTGGACCTCGGGTGGTTCGGGTTGAAATCCGAGTTAAAATTTTGAATTCTTATTTTAAAACGCGTGCTTTGGCCTTGACTGTGTCCAGCGCACTGCGGTCGAAGCCGCACAGCCCCGCCTGGGTCATCGCGTGACTTCGCTCAGTTTACCTAACGACTTGACTGCTGTTCAATTAATTAAATGAAATGAATTTTAAAAAAGAAATAATAAATTAAGAATGTGATGAAATAGAAATCAAATAAAATAAGAGTTTTTAAAAGATTTTTTTTAATAAAAATGTTATCTGGGGATATAATAATAATAATTATTATAATAATAATAATAATTATTATTATTTTATTTTATTTTATTTATTATTTTTTCCTCCCCCTTGTTAGGGTTTGGCCGCCCCCCTTCTTCATTTTTTTCTTCTTCTCCTGCTCGGGCCGCCCTTCCCTCTGCTCCCCCTTGCCCAGGCCGCACGCGCCGCATCGACCTACCCTTCCCTCTCACAGGCACCTCCCCTTCCGCCTCCAGCTGCCGGCTTGCCACCCCGTGGCACCCCGCACCACCTTTCCCTCATCTATAGTACCACACCCGTGTAGCCTGACCGCCCGACCTCCGCACCTCCTTCATCCGCCTCGCCCGCTGACCGCCTCGCCGGTCCTCCAGCGACCCCCATAGCACCGCCTCCCAGTGTTTTCCCTCCCTCACCAGCCTCCCGCACTCCGCCGCGTCTCCCGAACCCTACTGGCACTGCCTCCCCTCTTTCCGGCGACCCCGCCAATCGGCCAGCCCTGCACCGGCCGCCCCGCACCCCTTCGTGCCACCGGACAGCCGTCACACCACCCCTCAGTCGTCATTCTGAAAATTCCCGTGGTTAAGGGTTTGGAATTAATTTATTTAATTATTTCTGATTTTTTTAATTGTTAATTAATTTATTGCATTTGTTTAAGTTTTAATCAATTTATTTGATTATTATTAATTTTTTTTATTTTTTAATGAATTTGTTTAATTGAATTTGTTTAATTGTTAATTAATTTATTTAATTATAATTGAATTTGTTTAACTGTTAATTAAATTATTTAATTGCTGATGTTTTTTTGGGACCACTGATGTTTTACTGGGTCAGAATTGTGGTTACTTGGTCTACTATTTTAGGACCTTTTTGACGGATCCGTGTGGTGCGACCATTGCACAATAGGAGTGTTGTGCTATATCTCTTTTTCATAACAAATTTGAAGTAGGTGGTTTCGCATTCTTAGGTTATCTGATCAATTAGTCCGCTGGTTTAATTAAATTAATATGTCTTTTATTTAATTGCGGTTGTGAGTTGTTGGTTTTGGTTGGTAGAATTTGATGTTTTATTTTTATTAGTGGCATGTTTAGGTTGTCTGGTTTTTACTGTGTTGTGCCTTTGGTTTTGAAAAAATGAAGTAGTTGAGATTTGATTCCTGTTACAGTCTTAGTGTGCGTTCAAGTGAGTTTTGGAACTGATGATTGTGTTGTTTTATTTTCTCTAAAACTACTAAACCAATTTTTCAAATGTTTCATAAATTTTAGTTTGGTTCTTGGAATTGTGTAGTTTATTAGACTGTGTAGTTCCTGCATGTTGTGTTCTGTTTCTGAGGATCTATATTGTGTGTAATACCTTTAATGGTTATTTGTTTATTCATTTATGTTGAATGTGTAAGTGTGATGGTTGACATAGTTGACATCCTAGGTGTATGGTGTATGAATTAGTTGAAATAAAGGTGTGTTGTGTCTTGACCTTGATGAGTAGGGTGAACTTTGAACATTGAGCACAAAAGGGGAAGCCTGGGTACTAGGTGGGCAGACTAGACTAGCGTGCTAGTGATACGGGAGTGGCCATGGCCCAGTTTCACTTAGCTGGATTGACGCTTACAACACTAACTAAACCTTGGATGATGACTGAAGACCACTAGGTTATGGAGGTGTTTCCCTACTAGTGGCTCGTGCACGAGAACGTATGATATGGATTCTTTGGTACACCAAGACATGAGGTTCTAGGGCCCCGCACAGCTTTAGTCCCTTTAGGGCCTCTCCCACCTTTATTGCTTCTGTGCGATTATATACTCATCACTAGTTGATTGTGTGACTTTTGTGGTGAAAAAAGGTAAGAATGTTTTCATTTTCTTTTAGTACCAAAAACCTTGTTCCCTATTTAAAACTGTCTTTCTTTAAAAATTGTTTTTAGTAAATTGTCAGTGCATTTATTTATTTTCCATAATATAAACCTGAAAACTGGTTTGGTCACCTAACCTTTACATGCAGAAAATTTTCTCTGGTACCAGCCTATTTATAGTTTGCTCACACCCTACTTACACCCTTGGGAATAAGTAGATCTGATTATGTCTAATGTATGGAAAGGCAAAGGTTTTGAGAGTGGTGGTCTAGGTTGTTAGCTGCTTCTTCTGACTTGGTGTTAGTAGTAAAGGCCGGACGGTGGTATCCCTCCATCAGGTGACGGTTGCTGAATTGGTTTTTGGTCACCCCTTTTTGGAGTTAGTTGTGGTTGGGTTGTAGTTGTTTTTTAGACTCAATTTTTTCATTTGAAGACTTGTGGTTGCAAAGTTTTTTTGAGTTAAGTTTACTTGTGGTTATTCCCAGTTGTTTATATGGGGAAATCTTTCCCAAAATTTCAGTTTGATACCCAGGAACTTGTGCCAGCCCATGGGGATCGGGAATGCCCTTTGGGCCATGTCACAGACTGGGTTGGGCACCAGATTGAATGGTGACCTGGCCTAGTTCATGACAATGATTACGCTTCAATTATTGAAATATAATAATCCATCTCTCAAGAAAAATCAATAATTTTCTTATACTCTCATTATTCTGGATATATTCATGTATTTGTACCATTTTTCTACTCTTTGGTACATAATTTAGTAAACAAAGTGTTTTTAAGAAACCTTGAATTTACCCACTCTTCAATAGGAAATTTTTTTTCCTTTTAAACCATGTTTTATAAAAAGTATTTTCAAGAATATTCACTAAATATCCTATAATAATTGAAATAAATTTTTTACCTTTTTTTCATTTACCAATTTCTTCAAAGGAATATTCTTTTCATTTTCAAAGAAATGATTTTTTTCTAACCTTTTACCATACAAAAATAATGTTCTTCTTACCTCATATAACCCATATAAATTTACACACCATAATTTCTATAAAGCTTCTTTTTCATGTTTAAAAGGTTAATTTTTAAAATGTTTTTTTAAAAATTAATTTTTTAAAAAATGGTTTTCAAAACATTTTCAGTATTTGTTTATAAATTTTCAATGTATTTTTCAAGTAATATGGTTTTCAAAAATTCTTAAAACTTATTTTATATGTTTTTAGGGGAAATAGTTTTCAAAATGTTTTAAATCTTATTTAATAAGTTTTCAAGTAAAAAAGGTTTTAAAACAATATAAATATTTCTTTAGAAGTTTTCAATGTTATTTTAAAGAAATTGTGTTCAAAACATTTTCAATATTTCTTCACAAGTTTTCATAGTTACTTTCAAAGAATTGGTTTTCAAAACATTTTCCAGATTCATTTTAGTGTTTTAAAAGTGTTTTCAAGGAATGATGTTTTTAAAATATTTTAGATCTTATTCTATGAGTTTTCATGGATTTTTTTTCAAAATTATTTCATATCTTATTTATATGTTTTCAAGGTTTTTTCGAAGAAAAGGATTTTCAAATGGTTTTATTCATTAAAAATAATTTTTTAAAGAAGTATTTTTTCACAATCAATGTTTTTTGAAATATATTTAAAAATTATTTTCCATATAAGATGACATCTGTTGATGTTACTCATTCCTTTCTATGAAGTAATCTAAAAGTTCCACTCATATTCATTTTCTGAATGGTTGTGCTTAATTTCATGGTCATTATGAAACCCATTTCTCTTTAATGGGTTATATTTTTATGAACTATATTTCTCTTTCATAAGTTATATGATTATGAAATATATTTCTCTTTCACGTGTTATGATTTTTATGAATTGATTATGAAACCTGTGTCTTTTTCCACAAGTTATGATATGATTACATGTTTACGATACCCATTTCATTTCATGGGTTAAGATAATATTGTTGTATTATTTTGTGGCACATTTATGTATGATTTCATTATGATATGGGTGGGACCTATATCTCTCTCTAATGAATTACATAAAATTAATATCTCATGATATAGACTAATATGGTATTGGGAATGAACCATGACTACTAAGATGGACATGGGAGTGAACCATGACTACCAAAAAGGTATGAGGAGTGAAATAATTATTCTGAGATTGCCATGATATTGAACCATGACTACCAAGATAGTATGGGGAGTGAACCCATACTACCAAGATGTTCTTGGTAGCTGTGCCTTAGATACTATGAAAATCATATTATATGCTTATATGTCTACCACAATTCCATGTTTTATTACTATGTTATGCTTTCATGGATTAAGTTCTTTATTTCCTTGAGATTCATGTCTTATTAACTACTAATATTTATGATATGATTTATGATTATGATCTTTTATATGTAGGGTATGATCTTCTCTTTTTTTATGATCATGCTCTCATACCCTTATGCTCATGATTATGCTTACATGTCTCCCTTTTTTACCCTTATTGAGCATCTAAACTCACCCCTTTTTATGTTTCCTTTCCCCAGGTTATAAAGATCTTTATTATGTTTAACGTGTCTAAGAATGGTGCTAGTTAAGAAAAACCTAGTGGGAGATAATGTCTCTCATTTATATACCAGTGTTTATGTTTCCATGTTTCCAAAAGCAATAGACTAATACTGTCTTTGGGCATCTATTTGTATAATGTATTAAGTATTCCTAAAATGTTTTGTGATGTCTATGTATGAAACGTGATGCTCTCTATAACAATAGTTTTTCTGGTCCATCATTCGACAACATTTAACTTTTACAGATCCACTAATATACCCTCTATTGATATTATATGACCCAAAAATGAAAGTTCATATAGCCAAAATTCACACTTTGTAAATTTTTCATTCAAATTATTCTTCCTTAAGTTCTTGAGTATAATTATATCGTGGTATTCGTTATCTTAATTTATTTTGGAATATATAATAATATCAAATATAAATACCACCAAAATCTTATTAAGGTAATCTATAAAGACTCTATTCATTAAATCCATGAAGATAGTGGGTTAACTAAAATAGACCAAATAGAATAACTATAAATTCATAGTTTCTATACCTCATATGTAAGGTTATATTGGGTATGTATTAACTTTTAAACCTTAACTGATAGTATTTGTATCAATGTTCAATCATGGAAAAATATTTATGTCCCCATAATTGATCAAAAAAATCATCAATATCAGGAAGAAGATAATTATTCTTCATTTTTATCTTGTTAAGTTACCAATAATCAATGTAGAGTCACATTGATCCATATTTCTTTTTAACAAAAATAACAGGTTCACCCCATGATGTTTCACTTTCCTAAATGAATCCTTGGTCAATATTCTCTTGAAGTTTCTTCTTCAATTCCATCTACTCAATCAGGTCCAATCTATGTAGTGTCTTTGAAATAGGTGTATTATCAGGTATGAGTTTAATTGAAAATTCAAATTTATGATTTGGTGGAATACTAGGAAAATATTTGGGAAATATATCAACAAAATATCTTATAATAGGACTATATTCGTCATTTATTTCCACCCAACCATATGAGATAAATACCCCTTTTGAAAAAGGTTCAAGACCCATACAATGGATGAAATTTCCATTAAAAGTTAATATTTATCTTTGCATTGATAGATGATTATAGGTTAGTTTAGAATATAAAATTTAACTTCCATTACTTAGAAATTGATATGGGAAATATGTAAATAAATACAATCTACACCTAAGATAATGTAAAATTCAACTATAAGGATAATAACATGATTTATAGGAAAGAATATTTACACAAAATTAAATCAGAGAAGAATCATAGACTTGGGATGAAATAATAATACCATTGTCAGTTTCT
The DNA here is from genome assembly GCA_963277665.1 of Viscum album. Classification (NCBI taxonomy): domain Eukaryota; kingdom Viridiplantae; phylum Streptophyta; class Magnoliopsida; order Santalales; family Viscaceae; genus Viscum; species Viscum album. The sequence goes on from OY728129.1 coordinate 986,823,625, forward strand.
ACTGTTGATTCAACATCTAATCACTATGGTGGTATTGTGATACCCTTGGAAAAATATTTATATATAAAATAGTAGGTATATCCATAATCAAATAAGATATTTTTAGTTTTGGAGTGGATGGTATTGTAACCTTCACCACATTGTAATGACAACCCATATTAGAAATAATTATTGTTAGATATATCCCTTTTACTCTAGGATTAAGAGGTTTATAATGTTGATCATCATCATTAACAATCATATTTGAGCACTGGTTAGCATAATTTCTATACCACTTTAATTTGAAACACTACAGTGTGGGTGGTGCCTTTGGTGGTTATTTCTCTCAATCATTAACTAAATTATTGTTCCCATCACTCTAGAATTCATTTACAAAATGACCTTCTTTTCTAAACTTAAACCATTTACCGGTACCCATAATAAAATTTACTCTATGTTTCCTTCCATAATTAGAATATAGAGAATATATCCTCTTATTCCCTTATGGTTTATATTATTATAATTTTCTTTGAATTCCATCCTTATTTTCTTAAATAAACCATGATATTGATGGGTAAATCCAATCTCTATTTCCACCATGACAAGAAATTAAATGATTTCTTCATAGATAATGAATTCCATTTTGGATAATTCACTTCAGAGACTTGGTTTTAATCCATTTAAGAATCAATCAGTCTTAATTTATGGTTGAATGATAATACTAGATGCATACCTCAAAAGGATTATAAAATATTACTCATATCTACTAATGAATTCATTATACTTATACTTTATCTAAATTATTTCCTTCACCAATTTCATACAAAAATTATAAAGAAAGTACTTATTGAAGAATAAGCTCTTAAACATATCAAACAATTTAGGGATAATTTCTTCTTGTTTACTCATGTTCTTCATAAGATTGCATCATTGGTCTGCTTCGCCTTCAAAAAGAAAAAAATAAAAAAATAAAATTTTCATGTTCTGCACATTATAAAATAGAAAATATATTTTTAGTGGTACTAAACCATTACTTAGGGTATAATGGATTAGTAGAAACAATAAAATAAGGTCTATGTTTCCTTATAAAGGACTCAAGTGAACCTTGTTCCCTTATTGGCTTGTTTTGAAGCTTAGTATTATTCCTAGCATGATAAACTTGCATAATAATAGAAAAAAGATTTTTCATTCCAACTCTCAAAAAATTTGGTCTCATAGGAGGATAATAATTTAATTTTTCATCGCAATCAAGATTATCATGGTACCTTTAGGTTCCATTAATTTACTAAAACCAATAATCATAGTGTGAGAAACAATAATCTTAGTAGAAAACCACATAATCATGAGAAATAATTTATAGTATGTCTAAATCATGAAAGATTATTTTCAATATATGACACATTAAGTTTTAACCTAATTTACTTATGGAAGTAATATATTCAAATACATCATAATGGCTCATAAAGAAAGTGTTAACTAACCCAAGCATATCCCTCTAGAGTGTCAAACTAGTTCTGTGTTGAGGAAACACTTAATTTGCACAAAAATGATGGTTTAGATATAGCTGACCAACTATTTTTTAGGGTTATTACCCTTAGATGAATCTTTGAAAAAAACCATGTCCACTTTTAGTATCTTGATAGCGTTATTATTAGGAAACCTGCATAGTCTCTACCTTACAAAACTTTAGAATGTTATCCAACACATAGATTTTTCCCCAGTTTTTTCATCAAATTCCTCTAATCCAAATATTTAAATATTGACTAAGCCCTCCTTTGATATCAACTCTAGTGACATATTCTTTTCATACATAAATATTAAATCTAATTTTATGGATATTAAATATATAACTTTATGATACATAAAATAATATTATAGGTTTAGTGAATTTGAGAATATGGATACATAAAACACTTCTTCATACAAATATAAATTGTCTCCCACTAATTTATTTATTGATTGAATGGCCTGAGGGTCTTAATTTTAAATTATTTTTGATAATACACATTTCAATGGGTGAGGTGAAACCCTTAAAAGGCCCAAAGGTTTAGAGACAATAACATGACCCATATGTCGTAGAGGGAAGTACCTAGACAATAAAACTTGGGACTGCTCATCCCTAACACATGTCTAGATATCAGCACTCCACCTTCGCAGGGATGGTCAGGTAGCTATCTTTTGCAGAGCTGTGCAGGGTTGATACGGATGGCAATTCCATACCCTCTCATTCTTCCAATTTTGGTTAGCTCTACTCTGGTTAATGTGCATACTCTAAATCCTCATCTGGAGCCTTTTCCTTTGTAGTCTGACTGATACATATGCATATTCATGTTACCCAAAGGCCTTGGGGTGGCTTGAAGGCTTTGAGGTGGCCCAAAGGCCTTGAGGTTTCCCAAAGGCCTTGAGAGATAGCTGTCCTGAAGGCCTTGGGTGGACTGAAATCCTTATACCACCTGCGTACCAAATCAGTGGTCCTAACATCTAGATGGATGAATTGCTCTAGATACTACAGTACCAAACAATACCTACTATATTTCCTGCTACAGTACTGCTACAGTACCACAGAAATATGTCTCCTCTTGGATTTAATAATGGGTATCTTGGATTCACTTTATAAGTCCTCACTAACTGAGATGAGGCTCATGTTCCCACTAAGTTCTTTATAACTAGAATTTTTCTTAGACATATCATACTTAAAACCTTTCATTATAAACTGGTGAAAGGTTACATAAGAATGGTTGAGATTATATTCTCATTAAGGGTAAAAAAGGGAGATATCAATGATCATTTAGGCATAACATGAGAATAAGGATATGAGAACATGATATTAGGATTTCAAATCCCTACCCAATATATCATAGATAATAATATTTATTCATGGAATAAATCTTATAAATTCATATGGTTTGAATCATAAAGGAATCAAAGAACATGATCCATGAGAGCATAACATTATCATAATTTTGTTGCATACAAGAATAAAAAATCATTTTCATAGTCAAGGCTTACTTCCAATACTATCATAGTGGATTGGGTTCATATTGAATTCTATTATATCCTTAGTCAACTTTAACTCCCAAGAAAATTATAGTGGACAGAGCCCCTTACTAAATTTGGTTCACTCCCCATTCTAGTCCTTATTATATTATTAGATATCCATATTTACCCAATGTATTAGAGGTATATATAATTTCATGAACACCCATCACATAATCATAATAAATTCATATTTGTTTTACAAGATAAAAAATAATCAGTCATGTTTCATAAATCATGGAAAGGAATAGATTACATAAACATTTTTATAATTACACATAGCATAACCCATGGAAAATTAATGGGATTCATAATAATAAAACATTCAGATAAAGAATAAGGATGATATCATTGGATCATATCCTTATTAAATCACATATAACATCAAAGTATGTTATAATAAATGAAAATTACATTAAAATATCACGTGAGATATGTCTTGAGAAAAATGAACTTTTTTTTTGAATCACATCATTAAAATATAAATTTTAGAAAAAAAAATTCTTCGAAAATAACCATTGAAAATGATAAAGTAAGCTTCATATATTTGAGCAGTCATGATGGTGGAAATTTTTTTCTTGTCGTGTACATTAAAATAAATATTTCATTAACATTTTATGTAAAAATTCAAAAGTACCTCATTTTGGAAATGAAAATATTATTCGTTTTATATTATTTTTAAAAAATTAAAACATTGTTAAAAATGATTTTAAACAATCATAGGGTAAACATTCTTGATAATTTTTATTATAAAATATGGATATTTAAGAAAAATAATTTTCATTTGAAGAGAGAAATAAGGTTGGTATTCATCAAAAATATTATTTTGATATCTTGAGTGCATAATGGTTTGATAATGAAAAGAAAACATGTAATCTCCCAAAATAACTATTGTAGCATAAATTTTTTGAGATTATTTAGTTGTATATCATGAAATTTTATTATTAAAAACTCATTCATAAACAATCTTAGTAAATAATGATATTGTAACATAGAAAACTCACCAAATTGGTAAATTTTAAATGAAAAACTCATTTAATAGATAACCTTATATGGATATGAATATCCATATAATTTTCACAATAAATATCATAAAGGGATTTCATGGGTATTATATACACCACGTAAAAGAAATAAGTGGAGAATATGTAATGTGTCTTGTTGACATAAAAGTGAGAAGTAAATCCCTTACCTGTATTTCTACTTGCTTCATAAGAACTCTAAAATTCTATGTACTAAATATAAATTTATTATAATTTTATACCATAGTAATTTAAGAATGTGCAACTATTTTATCACACTATTACACATAAATTTTTGGGTGGATTAAATTTGTTTTAATGATATTTTTATATTTTTATAGGGATTATTTGAATATATAAAACACTTGGTTGAATATTTAATTATATAATTTTTTTCAAAGTTATATTTTTCAGTGATAAAATTTTCATTGTTCAGTTTTTTAATTCTAATATTATTTTTTAATATGATTTTTTTTTATTTTCATTGAAAAATAACTTTGATTTGTGGTTTTCACTTTTTATGGACATTTATTTTTATAGGATAATTCATTGTGAAGATAGTTATAGTGGCTGAAAAGGATACATAGGAGAATTAGATACATTTTTTGAAATTTATATGTGAGAACAAATAGCTACATTATGAGGTTTAGCTAAATAAAAGAATCTGCTATATGGGAAATCATGTATGTTGAGGAAATTACTATGTCGATAAACACATATGTATATCCAAATGGCTACGTGGGTAGATTAATTTACATAATTCATTCAGATGGAAGTTCTGTACACTAGCTAGAGGTAACTCCTTCTATTCAGACATACATTTGTCAGACAATAGTAGTTTTGATGATGTATATGATTGTTGGTATTCTTCTATCAAGAAGAATTTGATGTCAGGAAGAAAGTAGGAGGGCTATATACTTGTAATAAATAAGGAATGAGGAAGATAAAAAAATTAAGAACACAAACATTAAGGGTTGGGGGAGAGAGGAGGTCTAAGAGGATGATAGAATCAGGGTTTGAGATTTGAGGTGACTGGCTGAGTTGTGCTCGGATATGAGACTCTGTTGTATTTGTTTGGATACTCAGATATGGAATGTAATTTATAGTTCTTCTTCTCCCCAATTCCTCCCATTATACTCTATTTTTCTTTTTTTAAAATAAATTTTTGGGAATTTTATTATTCCTCAATGTGTTGAAATCTCAAACCATCAGTAATGAGGAGATAATATGTAAGTCCATTATTAGGAAGTGAAACCCCGATGCTTTCTAGAGGACTCCACATCATGTTCAAAAACATCCTTTTTCTTTCCTCTTGGTAGAAAATGACCCTATAAGAGGTGAAGTGAGAGATAAACCCCACAATATAAGTTTTATTACCTCTTTCAATCTTTGGTGATAGAGGAGGTTGATTTAATAGATTGAGAATCCACTGAGTGAGGTTTTGAGGTGACTTGGTCCATTTTGTGGTCAATGATATGTAGCATACGAGTGGATCATCCTAAATCAAGGCATGCTTATTGATGTCTTTTTTTCCATCTCTATTTTTTATCTTGTTATTTATATCTCTTATTATCTATAAGTTTATCACTTTTCCCTCACTCCTTTTATGTTTTTCATCATTTTCTTGTTTGTTTCTTCTTCTTTCAAAATGTAAAAAAAATGTTTTAAGAATACCACTATGAAATTATAAATTTCATCCTTGATATTGAAACCTAGGTTAGATATTCTATCATATTCCTTGTTATAAATTTATTTGACGATATACACGTGAAAAAGAAGTGCCTATAAATTTTTCTAAAAAAACATAAAAACATAAAAAATGGTGATGAGACCACCAAGACCCTCGAAAGAATGTGTTTTATTTATTAAGTATATAATTATAGACTAGTTCATCATTATATATCAATAATATTTTGAATAAATTATTGATTAATTTGTGTAAGTATTGAGACCAAAACACTTAGAATTATTAGTTAAATAACTTACTTATTTTTCTCACCTTACCTGTGTTTTATGTATAAGAATTGGAGTTTCCCATTTTTCACATTAATCATCCCATGGTATTGAAGATGGAGATGTAATATCAACACACTAAGTATTTTTTCAGGAGTTTATAGGAGTTATTAGGTTCTTAACATGTTAAGGAAGATGGAAAACTTTGGGTTTATCATTTTATTTCTAATATTCATTATGATGATTTTAGTTTCACTAAACTATTTAATGATATTTCCATGATAGAACTAGTCGAGCTAGCATAAGACACCCTGAATTTTTCCTTATAATACACCACACCTATGGCGGTATGTTATGAAGTGACGTTTGAGGAGATTTAGCACCTCATTACAGACTCAAAAACCTGCCCAAGAGAACCATCTATTCAAGTGAAAGATGAAACTGACCAAACTCAGGGATAATTTCACTTTATTTAAGAAGATTTGTTTTCATTTGATTATAACTATAACATATCGATTTTTATACTGATTATTACCTTTTAGAATATAACTATTTAGTAGAACAATGTTCTTTTCAATAGAGTCTTAAGACTGCTTCACCTGCTAAGGAACTGTTGGAACTCCCAAATTTTATTGAAAATTTATGTTTGGGAGATGATGAATTAGATTAGGATTTCATAGAAGTGTGAATAGGAGTTAAAGATTATGATGATAAAATTTATATGAAAAATGTGGAAATAAGTTTTTAGACTAAACCATATGACAATTCCCTCCTTAAAAATGGATTCTCATAACCTTTGTATAGAAACCCCGAAGTTATATAAGAGGGTTTTACCCCTCTATTGTGTTTTCCATTATTATCCTCCACATGTGGTCTACAATCAAGGAGTGGGAATTTAAACAATATTATTATAGGGTATTCAAAACATTTTTGATAATTTAGTTTTTAATGAATAACATCTAGTGGTTCCTAATAAAGAAACCACATCCTCTATATGATTGGTGTTGACACAATGATTTCCTAATCGTGGATAGTCAAAACACAAAACATATTTGGGGTTATACCAAGGTTATCCTTCTCCCTTTTTGTCCTTTTTAATTTAAATTATATTAGTGTTTTTAATTATGTAATTTTTATTATAGGTAAATAATCAATTAGTGATCCCATATAGAAACTAGTCAATAATAATAGGATATTCATACTAGAAATCATGAGACTAAACTCCCTAACCCAAACTTGGTTGCTACTCAATTTTCACTAAAAATCATAAATTCAATTGATTAATCTATATATATTTTTTAGGAACTAGAACCGAGTATCCAATATCCTTGTATAAAGTAAAGATAAGTATTATCCATCTTTCCATGTAAACAATTCATGATAATATTCTACACCATGGTATTTTTTTTAATTCTCTCATCTTTTTCTTTTTTTCTTCTTGTGAATTAATTGTTGGATAATACCCCACTATATTCTTGTAAAAATATTATGAATCTATTTTTCTTACCTTATTTCCCAATATTATAATATCTAAAGTGTTAAAAAATAAATTTATACTGGTTTTCAAATCTAGCTAGCACCCTTGAAATACCTCTGCATTCCAAATTCTACTGCCATATTATTTATTATGCTTTGATTTAAACTAATATTACAAATTGCTTTTCATTTATTTAAAATAAAAAATAATTAATTTTCAAATATATATATATATATAACAATATTATTGGATTCAACTAGAAGTGTGAAAATTGTGTAGTTTTGAACACTCATCTAACCCCTCAAAAAAATAAATGTACTTCTGAACTAAATATTCCATTTGAAATGTAATTTTTATCAAAGTTAGGATTCTAAATTTTGGAAAATGATGAATTTTAAGTGTTTGGGAGAGGGAAAATTATTTTATCCTTAGTTCTTTTTCAATTCTACCACATCACCCCCCCAATTTTACCTTTTAATGCCTCCATTTTTTCCAAGTTTAATATTCTTTTCTTTTGTAGATAAATGTTTTTTTGTATCTTTAGGTTAGGAAAATAAGATCGCAAAGTGTTCTTCCTAAGGTATAATTTCATGACCTATTTGTAGGATTTTATTGATTCTAAATTAGTGAGGACTTAGGGATTATTGAGTGTTTTTTTCCATAGTCTTTATGGAAATCATGCTTAAAAACAAAGAAAATGATGTTTGGTAGGTTATATTCTTGTGAAATTGGAGCTATAACTTGAGGAATCATGAACTTGAACTAGAATATGGCTACTAATCCTAGATAACTTAGAACACCTTGGGGATCCATATCATTTACAATGTATTATAAATACATTGAATTTGGAGTGAAATAGTCAGTTGGTATCCCACTATGAGTATCTAAGATAGGGGAAATTAGTTTGTTTCTATAAATAAATCTAAATCAATAAGTGTGTGGCAGTGTTTTATGTAAAAATTCATGGTTGGTAAAAATTAAATTAAATTTCCTTTTTCACGAATGATATCATCAAAATGTGGAGAATATTGAACTCATCTGAACAAGGATAGAATGTATTTATATGAAATCCTTTGAGTTGTATAAAAAATGTGGGAAGTGAAGTCTTGGTTTGAGTAACCTAGGAGAGAGGGGAATTTTTTGTTCCTTTTTTTATACATATAATTCTACTTGGGTATCTTTGGTCTCTACTCTTAGAGCTATAATTTAATTCAATATTAAAGTGGGGTAGTTTTATGAACTCACATGGGACACATAAAAATATCTTTTAATAGATTATTTAGTGTTCTCTTGGGTAGTTTTATATTCATTGAACTTTTAACCTTTGTTAATAAACCATTTAAATTAATGAATTTCTCAGGAGTGAAATGGATTAAGTATGGTAGTGTTTTATGTGGTGCTATCTTATCACACTTTTCCACATCTATTTTGGGTGAATTAAATGATTTTTAATGACAATATTAGTTTTTAAGGGAGATTCTGTATATATATAAAAACTGGTTTGAATCTTATATTATTTGAAAATATACTTTATAGTTATATTTTCCATGGGTATATTTTTTACTATTTGGTTCTTTAATTATCATATTATTTTTGAACAATTATTTTTTTGATATTTTCCTTTCAAAACATCTTTGGTTCATGGTTTCTACTTTTTCTATAAATTTGTGTATTTAGGAGATTTCATGGCGAAAATGGTTACGTCGGTTGGAATTGATATATGGGAGAATTGGCTATGTTGGTTGAAAAATCTACATGAGACAAAATGGCTATGTGAAGGGGTTCAGTTATGTAAAAGAATCGTTTATGTGGTAAATCTCATACGTCTATGAAATAATCATGTTAATAAATACACACATCAATACAATAGGATAAATTAGCATATTTGATTACATCATTCATTAAAACGTGGGTTCTGTACATTAGTTGGAGAGAATTCTGTAACGAACCAAAATTTCATTAATGGAAAATCCCTCTTGATCCAGTTAAAGGTTTCATTATGAAAAAAAAATGTTTTTATAAGATGTCAACTTCTTTAGTTTTACGTTAAGATTTGTGACCGTTACTTTTATGGCCGTTGAACAATGATCATCTGGGTAGTTTAAATACAAGGCTTTAACGAACCAATTTTCTACTCAGACAAAGGAAGCGATGGCCTCATCCAGTAGAATTTCCCCTTACGAAGCCCATTTTCCGGAGCTCGGAAAGGAGGTGGCGTCTTTGGTCTTTGCCCTTGACCAAGCCCAAGCTGAGCTTCATCAAGTCAAGCTCGAACGTGATCGTCTACGGGAAAAATGGAAGTTGATAGAGATAACCACTCGAGCAATGTTATCCGAGCAACCCCAAGAGTCTGTCACCATCGCACACCTTACCCTTAGGTCTTATGCGGCTATTTTAAGGGGTTATGTAACAAATAAGTAGCACCATGTTCATTTACATTATTTTTTTATATAATAATGAATATAATTTCTAGTCATTTTTGATACATTGTAATTAGTTTTTAAAGTACAAACGGTGTTTTTAGTTATTATTTAATTAAGAATTATATTTTATTAAATTAAAGGATTTTTGAATTAAATAATATTTTAATAAAATATTATTATTAATATTAAATTAATTTTTATTAAATATAAATGATCTTATAATTTTATGAATGCAATTAAAATTTTTATTAAGGTTTGAAAGCCATTTCTGTCAAAACCCGTGAATTTTTTATAAATGTCGGTTTTTATTTTAAAAGTAAAAATTCACATATTTAGAAAATTATTTAGATAAAATAAATATTATTTTTGGAATCAGGACGTCGAAATTATCCAACAGTGAATTTTTCATAATTTTCTGAGACAGTCAAATTTTTGGGTAAAAATTAAATACCATTTAAATATATAATGTGTTTTATGACATCATAATGACCCATTAGTGATGTAATAAAATACCATAATCCTTATGTTCGGCCAATATGTGTTTTATCATTAAAATAATGAGGTTTTGGGTTTGTTTGACTCACTTTTCAAAGCATTAATGGAGCCCTCAAGACTTATTCAACACTTTGCCTTTTTAAATTAATTTCCATGGGAGTGTGACTCACCTCCACATAAGCAACCCTAATTTTTTAATAAGTTCGGACCTTGGCCTTGTAAAATATTGTTTTCCTCTTTCCTTTTGCAGAAACCATGGGCAAATACCATGGGATGGTTTGTGGTTTGGATTATTTTAATATAAGGGGTCCCAAACCTAAATAATAAAGAATTCTCTCACCTTTCCTATATAAACCCACCCAAGCTCCCACTTCCTCCTCAATCAAAGCCCTTGAAGTTCGTCCAACCTCTTCCCTACTCTCTCTAGAATCCTATCAAGGTGCCCCAAGCTCCCAAGAAGCCTCTCACAAGCCTCTCTCTAGCCTTTGGAAGCACACTTCCAAGTAAGGGTTTTTTCTTCCTTTCTCATTTTTGTCAATTTCCTTTAAGTTGTATTGCCCTTTTTATTTCAATTATGAATGTTGGGGTATGGTTTCTCACCTCCCACATACTGCCCTCTTATTGTTTGAATGATGGGAGAACCCTTTCTCTCTCATTAAATGCCTCCAATGTACACCCGTTACTATGCCGAAATTCCGAAAGGAACTTCTCTCTCTTCTTTTACATTCAAGCAATACTTTTGTATCATGAATCTAAATTCCATTTCAATTGTTGGGACATGTATATATATGACCTCCTTACTGTCCATTACATGTAAATATGATGAGGAACCCCTTTCTCTCTCATCAACTGTTTTTATGAATTCTTATGTCACGCTGTTATGCTGCCGAAATCGCACCGATTTTCTAAGCCAATGTCTTTGTGTAGTGAATACCATGCCCATTTCTCCATCAAGGGTATTCACCTTTATGAACATTTACATATTGATTGTAATGTTTCATGTATGAATTCCACATTCCTTTATCGTGGAATAAATGATTATGTTTTATGAATCCATGTTTTATGATCCATGTGGCACGCTTATGCATGAAATGAAATGTTTAAGAAGGGTGCGCCCTGATAGCGCTCCAATGCATTGGGTAAAGTATAGTATCATGATATGTCATGTGCAATGAGTGTTGACTCATGCTAATTCAAGTGCAACGAGGGTTTACTCGTGCTTCAAGTGCAATGAGGGTTACTCATGCTCCATCTGCAATGAGCCTTGGCTCATGCTAATTCAATGTTAAGTGTTGTTGCCACATTTCCATGTTATGATTATCATGCTTTATCATGCCTTTATGTTCATGTTTCTATTATGCTCTATTTATATGCCTATTGCCTAACATGTATTTCACTCCTCATGTTATTCATTGTTTACTGGGCTTTATAGCTCACCCTTTTCTTATGCATGTCCTCAGGTTATCCCATGCAATGCTAAGTACGAAGGAATGTAGTGGTCATGTAAAGGAAGTTTTCAATAAGGATGTTGTATTTCAAGTTTAAAGTTTTTATGTAATGATCCTAAGCCCCAAAGACACTAAACCTCTTGATCTTATTTGTTGTATCAAGTGAAGTTTTATGTAATAAAGCATGTTTAAGTTGTAATAAAAAGCAGGGTTGTCATAGTTGGTATCAGAGGATAGGTTTAGTTATTTTTGGGATTAGGAAACCCTAGTAAAGCCTTAGATACAAGACTAAGCATAATAAAAACATCCCTAAATTTTGTTAAATACTAAGTAAGTGTTTTATCAAACAAATACATCCCTGTCTGGATACGAGCAGGTAGAGGCGGCTCTGGCACAGATGTATCCTAGGGGTAAAACCCGAAAACACCGCTTTGAGCTAGACTCGAACGGGAACTGGTGCACGACAACGGGCCTTGCTGCACTCTTGGTTACGACACTCCCGGGGGATATGTTTTGATAAATTCACAATCTTAGTATGAACCCTTATTAAGGGAAAAATGCCCCTAAGAATATATGTTAGAAGGAAGATCATGAAAATCCTGGATTGAATCCTATAGACTCATTAGTTAAAGAGATTAAAGTTTATTTATAAGTCATCAACTTTTGTCTTTGGATTACCCTCTATGTGTTACCCCTAACTTTCCTTTTATTCCAGCCAATGGCCGGTAATAGGAGAACTCGGGCTAACAACCGTTGTGAAGATCAGTGTGATGATTGTACCAATGAGATGCCCAATCCAATGGGAGCGGGAATCCCGAACTTTGTCACGCTTCTCTCTCAGATAACTCAAGTTTTGAATAGAAACACTGGTCAAGAGGAACGTTCAACCCCCCCTAAGAAAGAACAAGTCGTTATTGAAAGCTTCATGAGACAAAGGCCTCCTACTTTTAGTGGATCATCCGATCCCACGATTTCTGAACAATGGATCAACTCCATTGAAAAGATATTCTCCATCCTCCAATGCTCTGAAAAAGAGAAGGTTCTCCTGGCGGCTTATCGTATGGAGGGTGAAGCTGATCAATGGTGGACGTTGATCAAAAATACGAAGCCTGAGGAGGAGATCGAGGCTTTGGAATGGAAGGTATTCCGGAAGATGTTTTTCGATAAATATTTTCCACGCACCCTCCATCTTAAGATAGAAAGGGACTTCATTTCCCTCAAGCAGAAAGATGAGGAATCTGTGGGAGCGTACGAGGAAAACTTCACAAGGCTTGCACGATACGCTTCTGGCTTTGTCGTTACCCCCGAATGCAAGGTTGACCGCTTCTTTGGTGGGCTGAAGCCTAGCTTGCGGAAAGCATTAGCGATCCGTGACTTCGACAGCTATGAGGAAATTGTCCGATGTGCCCTCAAGGTTGAAATGGAGATCGTAGAATCACAGGGGTATCATGGGGACAAGAAGCGGAAGGTGGACTTCAATGCTGGTGGTCCGATGGATAAATCCAACGGCGCTAAGAAATTCCAGCACCCCACTTGCCAAAAGTGTGGAAAAAAGCACCCTGGAAATTGCCTTAGGGGGACAAGAAAATGCTTTAAGTGTGGAAGAGAAGGGCACCTAGCTGTTAACTGTCAGCAAGAAGGACCCGCGGCTGCGACGGAGGGGAGGAACGCTCCGTTCGAACCTCAACGTGTTGTTCAATGCTTCAAATTCAAAGAACCGGGTCATTTTGCGAATCAATGCCCTAATCCAAGGGTTATCGGAGGCAATCAACAACCTCCAAGACAGCAAGGAAGAGCTTTTGCCATCACTTCTGCCGAAGTGAACCCCGACAACGAAGTGGTGACAGGTACGCTAGTTATTCATTCAAGAATAGCGAACGTACTTTTTGATTCAGGTTCTATGCATTCTTTTATATCTCAAAAGTTTAGTAGAATAATCCCTGCACCACCACAAATCATGGAAGTAAAGATGTCGGTGAGTACGGAAAATGGGGCAATCATTGCATCCCATGAGTATAAGTCCTCCCCTGTTATAATCTGTGGATTGAATTTCCCGGCGAACCTCGTCATACTCCCTTTGGTGGAATTTGATGCAATTCTTGGCATGGATTGGCTTTCCTTATATAGAGCCAACATAAATTGTCGGGAGAGGGAAATCAAACTCCATATGGAGAATCGAGCCCCGATTCTTTACAAGTGTCAGGAGGAAGATGAATCTCCTTTAGCTCCATCATCTCAAGCATGGATATTACTGCCTTATGAGCACGCATATCTGGCTCAGATGATTGAGTCCAAGGAAGAAACCACCCTTGAAGAAATTCCTATTGTGAGGGAATTCGCTGAAGTATTTCCCGAGGAACTTCTTGGTCTTCCTCCAAGAAGAGATGTTGAGTTCTCAATTGAACTTATACCTGGGGAGCTACCAATATCCAAGACTCCATATAGAATGGCTGTGGTTGAGCTTGAAGAACTGAAGAAACAACTACAGGAGAATCTGGATAAAGGGTTTATACGCCCAAGTGCATCACCATGGGGTGCACCGGTCCTCTTCGTCAAGAAGAAGGATGGGTCGATGCGGCTTTGCATCGATTATCGTGAACTTAACAAAATCACGATAAAGAACAAGTATCCTCTCCCAAGAATCGATGACTTGTTTGATCAGCTACGTGGAGCACAATACTTCTCCAAGGTCGACTTGCGGTCGGGATATTATCAAGTAAGGGTGAAGAAGGAAGATATCCCCAAGACTGCTTTTCGTACAAGGTACGGGCACTATGAATTCATAGTAATGCCTTTTGGACTCACCAATGCTCCAGCAATATTCATGGACTTGATGAATAGAGTCTTTAGAGATTACCTAGATAAATTTGTGGTAGTCTTTATAGATGATATTCTAATATACTCCAAAACCAAGGAGGACCATGAGGAGCATTTAAGAACTGTACTGGAGACTTTGCGCAAGGAGAAGATCTATGCCAAGTACAGCAAGTGTGAGTTCTGGTTGAAGGAGGTCTCATTCTTGGGCCATATCATCACAAGCAATGGGATATCTGTGGACCCCTCCAAAACAGATGCAATTGAGGGATGGCTGAGGCCAACATCGGTAACTGATATCCGTAGCTTCTTGGGGTTAGCTGGATATTATCGATGATTTGTGAGAAACTTCTCACAATTTTCCAACCCTCTTACCAAGCTAACTCGAAAGGGAGTAAAGTTTGCTTGGAGTGATGAATGCGAAGAAAGCTTCAAGGAGTTGAAAAGGAGGCTTATCACTGCACCAGTGCTCACTTTACCCACAAGTGGGGAGCTTTTGTGGTATTCAGTGATGCTTCGAAGAAGGGCTTAGGATGTGTGCTGATGCAAAATGATAAAGTGATATCCTATGCCTCAAGGCAGTTGAAAATCCATGAGCGAAACTATCCAACGCATGATCTGGAGTTGGCGGCGGTGATCTTTGCCTTGAAAATCTGGCAGCATTATCTCTATGGAGAGAAATGTGAGATATATACTGACCACAAGAGTCTTAAATATATATTCACACAGAAAGAGCTTAATATGCGCCAGAGAAGATGGATAGAGCTCATAAAGGATTATGACTCTTCAATACATTACCACCCTGGGAAGGCGAACAAGGTGGCGGATGCCCTAAGTAGAAAGGATCCAGCAATTCTATCAATGATGAGAATTGAGAAGGATCCAATCTTCTTAGACTTGATGAAGATGGACGTGGGAATCATAAAGAAGGGAACATCATCAATCCTTTCACAAATGATTGCTCAACCATCTCTTTTGGAAAGGTTAAAGGATGCTCAAAAGGATGATGCGAGAATCCAAGAAAAAGTGGAAGCTATCAAAAAGGGAAAATCCTCATAGTTTAATGTTAATGAAGAAGGAATTGTGCGGTTTGGGAAAAGACTATGTGTCCCATCAAGTTCGGAGCTGAAGAAGGAACTTTTGGATGATGCACATAGTTCAAATTTCTCTATTCACCCAGGGAGCACAAAGATGTATCGAGATCTCCGAGAAAACTTTTGGTGGGTTAATATGAAGAAGGAGATCGCTGAATATACATCAATGTGCCTGGTATGTCAGCAAGTGAAGGCAGAAAGCCAGAAGTCTAAGGGGATGATGCAACCATTGCCCATACCAGAATGGAAATGGGAGAACATCACCATGGACTTCGTCACTGGACTTCCAAGGACATCCAAAAGAAACAATGCAATCTGGGTTATTGTGGATCGTCTTACAAAGACTGCACACTTCATTGCTATTCGAGAGGATTTCTCTTTGGATCAACTGGCACGGATATATATCAGGGAAGTGGTACGGTTGCATGGAGTACCACTATCTATTGTGTCTGACCGAGATCCAAGATTTACCTCTATGTTTTGGAAGAGTCTTTAACATGCTCTGAATACTGAACTGAACTTCAGTACGGCCTATCATCCTCAAACTGATGGCCAATCCGAGCGGACTATCCAAACACTTGAGGATATGTTGAGAGCGTGCTCAATGGACTTTAAAGGAGGATGGGATCAACATCTTCCTCTAGTTGAGTTCTCTTATAATAATAGTTTCCACTCGAGAATCCAAATGGCACCATATGAAGCCCTGTATGGGAAAAGGTGTAGAACACCGGCATGTTGGGATGAGGTCGGTGAACGTAAGCTGCTTGGACCAGAAATGGTCGAAGAAATGGTGGAGAAGGTGAAAACCATTCAGCAGCATATCAAGGCAGCCCAAAGTCGACAGAAGAGTTATGCAGATAATCGTCGACGAGACCTTGAGTTTAAAGTCGGAGACATGGTGTTTTTACGCATATCTCCGTGGAAGAAGGTCATGAGGTTTGGAAAGAAAGGGAAGTTAAGTCCAAGGTACATCGGCCCCTTCGAGATTCTTGATCGTGTTGGGGCTGTGGCCTATCGACTAGCACTTCCACCTACTATGGCCAAGGTGCATGATGTCTTCCATGTATCCCTCTTAAGGAAGTACATACCAGACCCTTCACATGTACTCTCTTCTAAGGTGGTACAATTAGAAGACGATCTTTCTTATGAGGAGAAACCAGTGAAGATCTTGGATCGTAGAGAAAAAGTTCTACGAAATAAGACAATGCCCCTAGTCAAGGTGTTGTGGAGAAACCACAAGTTTGAAGAAGCAACTTGGGAGTCTGAGGATATGATGAAGCTAAGTTACCCGCATTTGTTTTAGTGTGGGAAAAGGAAAATTTCGAGGGCGAAATTTCTTAAGGGGGGGATGTTGTAACGACCCAAAATTTCATTAATGGAAAATCCCTCTTGATCCAGTTAAAGGTTTCATTATGAAAAAAAAATGTTTTTATAAGATGTCAACTTCTTTAGTTTTACATTAAGATTTGTGACCGTTACTTTTATGGCCGTTGAACAATGATCATCTGGGTAGTTTAAATACAAGGCTTTAACGAACCAATTTTCTACTCAGACAAAGGAAGCGATGGCCTCATCCAGTAGAATTGCCCCTTACGAAGCCCATTTTTCGGAGCTCGGAAAGGAGGTGGCGTCTTTGGGCTTTGCCCTTGACCAAGCCCAAGCTGAGCTTCATCAAGTCAAGCTCGAACGTGATCGTCTACGGGAAAAATGGAAGTTGATAGAGATTACCACTCGAGCAATGTTATCCGAGCAACCCCAAGAGTCTGTCACCATCGCACACCTTACCCTTAGGTCTTATGCGGCTATTTTAAGGGGTTATGTAACAAATAAGTATCACCATGTTCATGTACATTATTTTTTTATATAATAATGAATATAATTTCTAGTCATTTTTGATACATTGTAATTAGTTTTTAAAGTACAAACGGTGTTTTTAGTTATTATTTAATTAAGAATTATATTTTATTAAATTAAAGGATTTTTGAATTAAATAATATTTTAATAAAATATTATTATTAATATTAAATTAATTTTTATTAAATATAAATGATCTTATAATTTTATGAATGCAATTAAAATTTTTATTAAGGTTTGAAAGCCATTTCTGTCAAAACCCGTGAATTTTTTATAAATGTCGGTTTTTATTTTAAAAGTAAAAATTCACATATTTAGAAAATTATTTAGATAAAATAAAGATTATTTTTGGAATCAGGACGTCGAAATTATCCAACGGTGAATTTTTCATAATTTTCTGAGACAGTCAAATTTTTGGGTAAAAATTAAATACCATTTAAATATATAATGTGTTTTATGACATCATAATGACCCATTGGTGATGTAATAAAATACCATAATCCTTATGTTCGGCCAATATGTGTTTTATCATTAAAATAATGAGGTTTTGGGTTTGTTTGACTCACTTTTCAAAGCATTAATGGAGCCCTCAAGACTTATTCAACACTTTGCCTTTTTAAATTAATTTCCATGGGAGTGTGACTCACCTCCACATAAGCAACCCTAATTTTTTAATAAGTTCGGACCTTGGCCTTGTAAAATATTGTTTTCATCTTTACTTTACCAGAAACCATGGGCAAATACCATGGGATGGTTTGTGGTTTGGATTATTTTAATATAAGGGGTCCCAAACCTAAATAATAAAGAATTCTCTCACCTTTCCTATATAAACCCACCCAAGCTCCCACTTCCTCCTCACTCAAAGCCCTTGAAGTTCGTCCAACCTCTGCCCTACTCTCTCTAAAATCCTCTCAAGGTGCCCCAAGCTCCCAAGAAGCCTCTCACAAGCCTCTCTCTAGCCTTTGGAAGCACACTTCCAAGTAAGGGTTTTTTCTTCCTTTCTCATTTTTGTCAATTTCCTTTAAGTTGTATTTCCCTTTTTATTTCAATTATGAATGTTGGGGTATGGTTTTGCACCTCCCACATACTGCCCTCTTATTGTTTGAATGATGGGAGAACCCTTTCTCTCTCATTAAATGCCTCCCATGTACACCCGTTACTATGCCGAAATTCCGAAAGGAACTTCTCTCTCTTCTTTTACATTCAAGCAATACTTTTGTATCATGAATCTAAATTCCATTTCAATTGTTGGGACATGTATATATATGACCTCCTTACTGTCCATTACATTTAAATATGATGAGGAACCCCTTTCTCTCTCATCAACTGTTTTTATGAATTCTTATGTCACGCCGTTATGCTGCCGAAATCGCACCGATTTTCTAAGCCAATGTCTTTGTGTAGTGAATACCATGCCCATTTCTCCATCAAGGGTATTCACCTTTATGCACATTTACATATTGATTGTAAAGTTTCATGTATGAATTCCACATTCTTTTATCGTGGAATAAATGATTATGTTTTATGAATCCATGTTTTATGATCCATGTGGCACACTTATGCATGAAATGAAATGTTTAAGAAGGGTGCGCCCTGATAGCGCTCCAATGCATTGGGTAAAGTATAGTATCATGATACGTCATGTGCAATGAGTGTTGACTCATGCTAATTCAAGTGCAACGAGGGTTTACTCGTGCTTCAAGTGCAATGAGGGTTACTCATGCTCCATGTGCAATGAGCCTTGGCTCATGCTAATTCAATGTTAAGTGTTGTTGCCACATTTCCATGTTATGATTATCATGCTTTATCATGCCTTTATGTTCATGTTTCTATTATGCTCTATTGATATGCCTATTGCCTAACATGTATTTCACTCCTCATGTTATTCATTGTTTACTGGGCTTTATAGCTCACCCTTTTATTATGCATGTCCTCAGGTTATCCCATGCAATGCTAAGTACGAAGGAATGTAGTGGTCATGTAAAGGAAGTTTTCAATAAGGATGTTGTATTTCAAGTTTAAAGTTTTTATGTAATGATCCTAAGCCCCAAAGACACTAAACCTCTCGATCTTCTTTGTTGTATCAAGTGAAGTTTTATGTAATAAAGCATGTTTAAGTTGTAATAAAAAGCAGGGTTGTCATAAATTCCTTCTATATGAACATATATACAGAGGCCTGCAGTAGGTTTTAGGAGGCGGGTGAGAGTTGGTATTCTTCTATTAGGAAGCAAGTTCTATCAGGAATAAATTATGAGAGCTCTGTACTTCTCATAAAAAAGGAATAACTATGAAGACCAATGAAGATAAACCACCCATCATTAAGGGTTAGGGAAGACTAGAGGGATGAGATTCCAAAAGCAGCAGGTGGATAGAGCTGATGTGACCTATAGATTTGTACATAGAGATGGGTCACAACTATATTTTTTTTTACCTAGGGACAAGACATAATATGTAGTTCTACTTCTCCCTAGTTCCTTCCACTATACTCTTCTAATCTATTTTTTAAACAAATTTGTGTTCTCATTATTATAAATCGATTTTTTGTGATCTCAAAACTTCAGTAATGAATGGTTAATATGATATTTATGTTTTATAAATTATACCTCAATGCTTTTTGGAGGTCCACACATCATTCCAAACACCATCATTTTTCTTAACACTTGGCATACAATGACTTTGTAAGTGGTTAAGTGAGAGATCAATCAAAAAGGGGAAGTGTTCATAACTATTTCAATCTTTATTAAGAGAGCTGGTTTACTCAAGAGATCTAGCATACACTGAGTGAGGATTGAGATGACTTAGTCCATTTGAGTTCAATTATTGGTAGAAGACGAGTGGATCGGCCTTAATCTGGGTATGTTTCTTACTGACTATTTTTTTATTCTATAATTTTTATCTTGTTTCCTCTGTATCTTGTTATCCATTGGTTCATCACTAGGTTCCCCACTACCTATTTTTTTGTAACTATCAATGTTTTTTTACCTTCAAAATACTAAAAATAAAACATATAGATTTTCGGGAATGCCACTAGAACATCTGACATTGGATCCTTGAGATAGACCCTTGATTTGGGTATTATACTATATTTAGGGTTAAAAATATATTTTCATATATAATACTAAAATTTATTCTCCAATAATTTAAATACTTATAATATCATATATGTTCCACTTATAAAATTTAAAGAGCAATTTATTAATAATTCCTGATTAATTAATCATCATTTTTAGGTGTTAATTGTTTCATTTTTTCATGGTAATTTAGGTTTGGTAGTTTTACTCCTTGTAATTTTATCATTGTTAATAATCTATAGAATCTAAATAATTATATAAATATAATATATATTCATAATATAAATTTTTATATTCATCCATAAATTTTAGAGATATAAAAATAAATTACATCATTCGTGAAGATGGTCGGTTTCACATACGCATGAACTCTATTTTCACTTTTCAATGGATAGAAAAAAAAATGTAAATAATAATTCAAAATTAAAAAAAAAATTATATCATATATATCATATATTTTGATTAAATATATCCCTATTACCATCCATATAAAGTAAAAATGAAAAATGAATCACATCGTTTCGTGGAGGTGGTAGTCCGCACATACACACAACTGACGTAATCATTTTCAAAAGTATTTGCTAGTAAGAAGGTTGATATGATATTATAAGTATAGAATACTAATTATTTAATTAATATAATTTTTAAACATTAAACCCATAAAAATAACCATCTACAAAATATGGTGATGGAAAATGAATGGTATCACTACATGGAGGTGATAGTCCATACATATGCAAGATCGATACATTCACTTCCCATTTGATTGAAAATATGGTGAATAAATGTGTTTCAATAATCATAACAACATTTATGAATATTTATAATTGTAATATATTATATTATGAATAATATCATGGATTTATAGGATGTAGGAGGATAAATAATTTGAAATAGTTTAGGTCAGTTGATTATCGGTTCTTCGGTAAGCATCATTAGGATCCTTTATTAAGGACCCTTAGAAAGGTCTTTTAAGGATACGAGGACCTACACATCAAGAATAAAAAAATTAAAATATAAAATTGAATGGTTTTTTATTTATATGTCTAAATGTGGTGTAAATAATAAAAATTATGGGTTTTCTTTTATTAGTGAGCGAGAGGACACACCCCGAATTTCTTAATAAATTAAAATCCAATAATGTCAAACTATGATAAAATTATTAAAAATGAACATAAATTTATAATTTTTTATATTATCAGGAATATATATTTCCATAAAATTTTATTTACAATATTTTAATTAGAAAACATTCCCTTTTCTCTTCGTTTAACCCCTAGTAAACCCATTTTAAACTTAATCATGGTAACAAATTTTTTATATTCTTTATATAAAACATGAAAGGGGAATCATTAAAAAAAATAGGAAGGTTTATTCAAAATATGGAAGAAAATTTATCAAATTAAATTTTCAAAATTTTAATAATTTAATTTAAAATTAAACCCATAAAATGTATTGAAAATCTATTTTCCAAAAAAATGATTCTCTTAAGTATAAAAATTTTTTCTACCAAAATCAAACATATAATTCATTATAGTGACATAAATTTATCATTCATAACATAAATGAAATAATCTTACTCTTGAAACTATAATAAAAGAAAATTTTACTTTTTAAACGCTTTAAATGAAAAGATGGTTTTTAATAAAAATCTCTATTTTTCACATTCACTGAAGAATAAATAATTTTAATAAATTATGATAAATAAAATATAAGCTAATTAAGAAATGATGATAGAAAAAAAAAGAATTTAATTTTTTAAAATAAATTTTATGAAAGTGGAAAAATTAAATATATTATTTTCTGACAAAAATAAATTAAAACCAATTTTGTGGAAAATTTATTTTTGAATTATATAATGACTTTACCAAAAAAATGAGTACTTTTTTATCAAAATATTTATTTTTTCAAAAACCATTATGCATAATATTAAAAATGTGTGTATTAGTATTTACTATGAAAATTTAGTTGCTAGGTTATAATGGTATACTATACTACGGTTCATTTACACTCAGGTTTTCATGCATCACAAGATATCAATAAATTAATTTTATTTAACTAGAAATATATCATAAAATCTCTTGGTGTTATATTGGATCTATGTGTGTGGATTTAAATTTGGAAACCTTGATTGATTTATTTGTTTTCATAAAATCATGGATTCAATTTCATAAGGTCTTGAAATTAAAACTACTTATCTTTTCTTTTGTGTGTTTTGAAAATGTTTGTTTGTAATATATAGACCCTATATGTCCAAAATGGATTTTTAAATACCATTAAGTGTTTAATAAAATTTATTAAAGAGTTTTTTCCGTAAATTTTGTTTTTCAAAAAAACATAAGTGAATTTGTATGGGTTTAAAATTAAATGTGTTCCTTCAATGGGTTTTTCAATTATGGTTGGGTTTTAATATTCTAATACTATAATTTTATAGACCTTTTTATTTGGTTACATTTTATGTTTTTTAGTGGTTTTCTAAGTTGTGTTAGGAGTTTCTATTTGGGGTTTGTTAATTATGTTTATCTTTAAATGAATTTTTCGTTTTGTTTAATAGTGTTATCTTCAAAATTATGGATTGTATTTTTTTTCAAAGATGGGTCTCTATGGTTTTAATTATTGTTTAAGAATTAAAACCCTTTTGGAGACTTTCAAATTGATTCCATGGTTTTGGTTTTTGAAAATAGTATCAAGGATTGGTTTTCATTTTATGAAAGTGAAATTTTATTAGTATTTTTCTTTTATTATTCTGAGTATGATGGAAATTAATTAAAGTGGGAGTATTTTATGGTATGATTGGAATGGTGGGGATGGATACTATGTATGTTTTCAAATTTAAGATGGCTATTTTTTTGATGCACTCACCACCTATTTTTATTGATTATGGGAAATTTGAAGCTTTGGTAATAAATTCTATGACAAGTACCACTAGGAAATGTTTTTAATTCCCTAGCCTTTGGACTAAAAACAACACTAACTGAACAATATAATGATATGTGTGTGATTACCACTAGGAATTTGTAAGGATTCATACCTAGTGTCTTGTTCATGGAATAGTTGTTATAGTTCAGCCTCCAAGTGTATGTGGATCCTAGGATGCATTAATCTTAGTTTCCTAGGACACTCCCATGATATTGGCTTACTCTTATTTCTTTTCTTTCATTATTTATGATGCTTATAATTTAATTTATCCCTTAACTATTGGTTTTCTTTATTTCATATCTCCTTTCTTATATTATTATTACTACATCACTATAATTGAAATTTACTTTCCATAATATTGTATGTGTGGGTTTCAAAGTGATTCATTTTCCTTTATTTTTATATTTCAAAATAATGTTTTTAAATATAAATATTTTGGATTTGAAATGTTTTTTATTTATTTGTGAGACCTTTATTGTAAAAAGGATTGTAAGATTTTTTATGGGTTTCAATGGGAGGTTATTGGTCTTAAATGGAAATAGATTTCTATGTTTTATAAATATGATCGGTTTTGAATCAAAATAGAAAATTAACAGTTCATTTTTATTTTTAAACTAGCCTAAAATGATTTTACTTCTAAATTATAAGAATGGGGTGTGGATTTGTCTTACATAATTAGAATTATTTCTCATGACTATATTATATATTTTAGTGTTTGGTTTTGTTTCACCTTATGATTTAACTTTGAAAATATATTATATCTAGTTCGAATGGTAACTTTTGGTCACACAAAGGTTAGTTGGTTATTTTGTTTTATTTATTTTCCCATGTTGCGATGACCACAACAGTCATTCTTATTTTTCATTCTATTGATGGGTGGTGGTTATTTATCTAGAGTTATGAATGTTTAATTAAAGGGGTTTTGTGTGCTAGGTTATTTGAGTTTATCTATGGAAATTTATTTTCATTATATCTATATATTACGCTTTTATTGTTTAAGTTTATGTTTTATTTATTATCCATTTTTCTATGGGTGTACAATGCATGGTTGCATCATGTCGGAATTTAAGTAGATTTAATTGATAGTTTTATTTAATTTCTTTGGGAGAAATCATTCCCATGAGAACTTATTTGTTGCCTTTAGTTTTTTTCACTAGTTTGGGGAAATTTAGAATGTGCCTTGGGAATGTTGTGGGTTGGATCAAATTCTCAGTTCAGGGACATCCTTGGTTGGTTCATGAAAAAATGGTATCAGAGACTACATTCTTAAGAGGTACAAGGTATCAAATCATGCTTTCATATTTTAAATGTAAAAGTATATTAGAGTTGGGATATCATAACTTGATAGGTAGGGATGATAATATTCTAGCTAGATCCTGGTTATTATAAAACTAAAATTTCCTAGGGAAGTTGGGCTTTAAGTATTCAATTTATAGCTTCCTCTATTTATTTATAGTATTATGGATTGTTCAAAGGATTTATATATTCTATTATATGATACTTGGAGTTGAACCAGGGTCATATAGTGAGCTAGTAGGACCTATAAATCATGTGGAACCTAAGTAAATGATTCAATATGACTTCTAATGGCTGTAACATGATTATAAAAAATTTAACTAAACTGTTTGGACAAGTTATATATGACCACTAATCCCTCCTAAAGATTTTTGGGTGTTATATGATGTTAGTGATTAGGTTTTGGATAATGTTTAGTGATAGGAAGGTTGTTTTCAGAAGAAAAAAATATTTCAGTTTTGGAAATTTATAAAAGGGATTTTATATGGAAAATTGGTTTTATAAATGGAACATTAAGTTGTAAGAAATAGGTTTTCTAAAATGAATCTAAATAGGATTTATGCAAAAAAGTATGTAAATTATTTTATTAAAGAACATTGTGTAAGATTAAAATGGTTTTCAAGTAAGGTCCCAAAGTTCCAAAATGGGAATATTAATTTTGTAATACTCTTAAAGGGTGAAAGACAAATATTTATTTGTTTTGGGGAATTTTTAACAAGTAATTTCTTTTTGAGAAGATTGTTTTTGGTCTTTTTTCTTAAAGAACTAAAAAATTTAATTGAAAGAAACTATTTTTGATTTTATTAAAGATTATTTATAATTAAATTAAAATTGAATTGGGTTTTTAAAATTATAGTTGTTTTAATGAATATAATTGATGTTAGGAAATGTGTTTTTAGTGAAACTTTAAGATTTCAAATTTATGGTTTTGATTTAAAAATTATTAAAGAAGGGGTTTTTGATTTGATCAACTTTTTTAGTTTCTTTAGTGGTAATTCTAGTTTATTCAATTGATTTTTCATTTTTCATTAGGAGTTGATTTTGGATGAGGGTGAATTTTTCTTTTAATATGATTGATGAGATATTTTTCTTTCCCATTTATTAAGAGTATGCCTTCTATAAAGTTATTAATCATTTTAATGTCTAAGAAGTCATCTCTTGTGGGTTTTTAGATTATTGGGTCTTAGTGTGATTCCCTTTGTGTATACCCTCTTAAGTATATCACCCATGGTTTATTCTTGTCGGTAATATCACATTGAGTTCATTCTTGTGCCTTGTCAATGTGGATGGGTATTTTGAGGTTTTCATGTGGCTATGGTTATAGTGATATTTTTTTGGGTTTTTTGGGAATGATACAAACCTTGGGTATACTTCTTAGGTGACTTGGATATATGTTGAGCTAGTTGAGATTACACACTAGTTGGTATTGGTCTAATTTCATTGGTATCACCATAATCAGTATCCCATGAATGAGGTATGAAGTATGTGGTATGAGGCTACCCTTCCTTGTTCTTTGATCCAAGATCAAATATCATGTGTTTTAATGGGGCACGATCATGGTTGATTCCTCCTCCCTTTTTATCCTCTATCAAAGGGTTTCAGTGTGTGGCTTGATAGTACTTGTCTTGGGAATTTTTTTAATACTTTTAAGGTAGTCATATTTTCATATGTTTGACTTTTTATTCTCATTTGGAGAGTAAATTCTTGTTTTTTAGAGATCTTGTATGTTTATTTTTTTTGGAAATTCTAATTTATTGGTGTATATTTTCAGATATCATTATATCATTATTATTATATTTTGTTTCTCCTTTAGTTAATCATGTTGATCCCACTTTGTGTGAGTTGTTTTTGTTTTCAGAGGAATTTCAATATGGTGTAATTGAAAAATAAGACCTTGGATGTGGTTAAAAAGTTCTGAAGAAATTTTTCTCATCATATTAATTAATTTGATATTAGACGATTCATCTCGTATGTAGTATTTTAAGTTTCTTTTCATATTTTATATGAAAAATATACATTTCTTTAGAATATTTGGACAAGGAAAAAATACATGGTGTAAGATATGAGAAGTTTCATCTAATAATATGATAAAGGTTGAATAATATTCTATTTTAAAGAGGATCTTCTATGAAAATGAGATTATGTGGAAGGAGGAGTGAGATTCTATGGAATATATATCATTTAAGGTCTTTATTTCATATGAAAATAAATAGTTATCATAGAACTTCTATGAGCATGAACCTTATCTATGTGGATTATATATCTTTTGTGAGTTTCAGTGCTTCTATGAGGACCACAAATCTTCCATAGGAATGGATATTCTATGATTATTATCATGAAACTTTTGTGGGGATATGATTTGATCATGAACCTTCTATGATTAAATAATGATAAAACATGAGTCATATATCTTCTATGGTTAAAGAAATAAAAATCGTGAGTCATGTGGTAGGAGGAGCTACTGTTAGAGTCACATGGAAGGTCACCAATAATTCTAACAAAGATGAGAAGAATAAAATCATAAGAATAAAAGTAAAGTGATCTTATAAGGATTAAATATCATAATGGATATCATGGTTCTTGTAAAGGACTTTTTAAAATGGATGTATAAGGGAAAATATATAAGAATAGGATGTTAGGTATGCTGGTTGAAGAAGTGAAAAACCACATATGTGAATTTTTATACATGATTCGCATAAGGAAATATATTTTTATGGGTTCTGTATAGTTGATGAATTTTTATATACAAATAGAATTTTATATATTTGAATATCCACGTATGGATTTTCCTATATAAGGGAATCTGTATAATTGAATTTTATATTTCATATTTGAATGTTAACAAAATAAAATTGGTATTTTACATGAATGAATCAATATAGGAAAATTATCTACATACATGAATTCATGAAAATTCATTTTTTTCATTTCTAAGTAATATAATTCCCTATGTAGTCTAATATTTTATGAATTCACATTTGAATACATTATGGAAAAAATATATGAATCTTATATGGTTGGAAATTGGTTGTGTTAGGGAATATTCATATGAAGCACAATATATGATAATTACCTGTTCATGAAAATTGTATCATGTTTACAAAGAGTTTATAAATGAATTATGAAGATAAAATGGAATATACGTTCATGGTGAATGTCTATACCATGATTAGAACAATTTCATATAGTGTATTACTATTAGATTTTTAGTGATTCTAACATCTTGATGCAAATTATCATGATCCTTTCTTTTTGAATTCCAAAAATGAGAGATTTATAAGATTACAAGTAATATGGGATTAATTGAAAATGATAATAATGAAGATTTGGTTTAATTTTAGATTTTTTTAAACATTAATATTGAGCTCATACATGAATCAAGAGAACTATCATGGACTTTGTGTCATGATGGAGGTTCCATGACTGCAAAAAGTTCACGAATTCATGTATGCAAGACAATTAATATAAAGAATATTTTTCAAAAATGAATAATGAAAAGTTTGTATTGTTTTCATCATAAATGAAGATAGATCCCATCTGTATTTATTAGATAAGCACACTCAATGGTCAATATACATCAATTATTATATATTAATATATATTTTTATATACAGTTATTAGAGGAGTTATTGTGTGATAATTTGTATTATCATGGGTGTAGTTGATGGTGGGTCTTTTGTAATTTTAAATGATAAGAACATGAAGAATAAATATCTAGGATGATTTGAATTTCCATAAATCATTGTAATTAAAATCAAGTATTCATGTTGGATATTGAATATAGAAAAGAAAAATATAGAGGATAGAAGTAGATGATTTTACAATTGTTTACAATTGTTATATATATTTATACATGTCAAAGGAGAAGTATGTGATAGTGGTTCATCATTAGGATTTAAAGAATGAAAAAAAATTGTGTTAATAATAAGAAGGTCTGGCTCAATTTAAATCATTAAACATTGTGTGAGTCAAATCCATGAAGAAGAGAACTCGTGCATATCATATACACTAAAGAAAAATAAGAGAAGAGAATAGGAAATAATAGATAATAGAAGAAGAGAGTGATATATATATATATATATGATTATATAGGAAGAAGAAAAATAATAATTAGATGAGTTGGTCATGGAGCTCCTAATAGGAATAAGGCTTTATGAAGCATAGTTTTTTATAGAGAATGATGGATCTTACACCCATTGTAATAAACGAATAACGTGGGAGTAAAAAGTCTTACTAGTAAGAAAATAATTATTCCAATATACTTATCTAAATATGAAGAAATTTTTTTGGAACTTATTTACATATAAAGGAAGAAGAAGATAATTTTCTTTCATTCTATAATGAATGTGATAGTAGAAGTATGAGGAAGTAAAAAACCAATGTGACATTCTATTAAAGTCACATCTATTGGAGGAATTTATTGATGTCACAAAAAACTTTAAGAAGTTGAAGATTGTCTATACATATAGTATATATATCGATAAATTTGTTATATTTGGACTAGTTTATCACATGTCTAGGGACTTTGGATTATTTTATGTCTCCCCTCTTGAGTTTTTAGTGACACACTTCATGTTTAGGACTATTTTCTAGATGTCCTGTTATAATATGTATCACATTATAGTAGTATGTCTGATTGAGGATTATTTACCAGTTTCACTAAGGAATATCCTTTCTTATTAAATGGAGAACCTTGTAAATATCCTATCAACTTTGTGTGTTTTCTAACTAATTAAAGAAATGTAATATAAAGTGATAATCAATATCCTAATTACCATAAGTGGTAAAAGGATAAAAAGATAAAATTGAAATAAAAGTCCCCAATACTAATTCACCACCCAGTGTTGAGAATATCCATTAGTGGTCCTAATAATTAATATCAGTGTAGGTTCGACTCTATTAGATTATATACATTTAATTTTTTCCTTATTAATATTTTAGTTATTTTATTGTATTTAAAATTAAGAGAATCTTTGGTTGAGATCCTTTTTCCTCAAATCTATATTAAATCTCTACCAATACTATGATGAATATGTGAAAAAATGAAAAGAATAATTTGATGTAGATATAACTCTTCTTCAAAGAATAATTTATTTCTCTATTATATCAAAACAAATAAGATAGATCTATCTTAGAAAGATAATAACATGTGTTTCATTCTACCAAAAAGAAGTTGGATATTACTTCTACATGAATTGGACCATAACACTCAATTGATCAAGTGGTATGTATCAATTCGTTTTAGTACATTCTTAAAGAACCAAACATTAGTGGAAGTGATTATATTTTAATAGATTATTTCTATTAATGCATTAAATAATTTACTATATTTTATTCCAAATGAAGTGGTTTCATTGTTCTGTGAATTTTTTTGAATACAAAAAGAATAAATCACCCAACATTATGGTGAGGCAAATAATGTAGAGAAGGATTTTCATAAAGGGGTTTAACTTGTATAAATATCTCCAAAAAATTCAAATAGGAGAAAGAAAATAATTTATATCTTCAGGAGAGGTTCTCTAAGTTTTATGAGGAGTGGATCAATGCAATTTGATAGAATTATGAGGCCACTAAAAACATCAAGAAAATGTTTCATGCTCTTGAAGTAGTTATTTCTATAAATAATTATCAAATAAAAAATAAGTATAAGAGAATAAAGGGTATTGAAACATTTTTTAAGAAAGATTAAATTTCATGATTAGAATATTGAAAGAATTAAAAAGTAAATAGAAGATATATTAAATGTTTTTTAAGATAAAAAAACACTCATAATATAAAGTACCTAAATATTGAGATTAAATTGGGAAATTTAAAGACAATCCAGGATAAGTGTTTATAAGAAGCATATGGAATAAGTTGTTCTTCCACACAATGTTCCTCAAAGGATAATACTTATAAAATACCGCCATAATATAGTATTATGATCATTACATCATTTTATGATCTATCACAAGTAGTTGTAAAGGAAAAGGTATCATTGATTCTTAACTCTAATAATTGGTTTAAATATTTTTTATATACATTAAAATATTAAAACAATATACCCAAGTATGGATTTAGAAAAGTGGTGATAAGACTACCACCATGTCTAGGGTTAATTTAAAAAATATAATGTAATTTGGTTCTCCAAGTTCATCCCACACAATGATAAAATAATCCTAGAAACAACTTGGTTACAAATTTATACATCAAGAAAATAATGTGAAAATATCAGTATTTGTAGGGTCATGATGGCTTTTCAAAAGAGTTGTGAATTTCAAATTTTATATTCAATACAATACTCTATATGATAAAGCATAATGGAATCTCATGTTAGGGGGCTTAAATTAATATAAAAAGAAGCATAAATGGATGAGTAAGAATCTGTATACACCAAATTGATTTGACATACTTGAATATATCAATGATTATTACAATAAAATTGGTCAGAATAATGGTGAATTCACATATCAACATGTATCAAAATAAAATGGGATGAAGGGTCCAAAAATGTTGATAAATAATAAATAAATATCCTTGGTACAAAATAAAAGAATTCTACAAACCTAAATTCTCTTGAGAATATCCAAAAGAAAAATAAGTCAACCATGGGAATCAAAAAAAAAGGAAGATCATGTTCAAGATAATTCCAAGAAGTCTAAGAGTTGTCATCATCTTAAAGGTTGGTGAATAAGAAAGCATCCCATATGAAGGCATGTGGAAAACCAAGACTTGCAGCTAATATACCCAATGATATTTTAGTCATCTGGCCATTGTATTTGGAGAGATAAAAAAATATGTATGAGTCATAGGAAAATTCTAGTTCCAAAGTAAAATAGAATATTAAATATTAATATTTAGAATTACATAATATTGTTTCAAAAAAATACAACCCTTTTCATGGAAAATTTCTATATAAAAGATGTAAGTAAGCTGGTCACAATGATAAGACATGTATAACTATTTCTTTTAAATAAGAAGTATCCCTTAAAAAAATTATGAAAAAAGTTATTCATGGTGGATGTTAAGAAGATAATTTCTCGAAAAAAATTATAAGGGGATGTGATAATTTCAATTATCAGTCAAAAAAATAATTTTTAAAGAACATGTATAGTAGCATGAATATTAGAGCAACTTGGTTGAGAAAATCCTCTCACACTTATTGTTCACATTAAGGATAAATATGACCCACCATATTCCAATAAAATTTTTGTGTTATATTTGTTCTTTCAATAAATTGAAATGAAGGTGCTGCATGCTATCAAGGGGAGAACATAATATGGAGTGATGACATTCAATCATATATATCCCATTTTACGATATCCCCATATATGATTGATGTATTATTTGGTAATCTATAAAATATAATGAATGGGTAATATTTAATGAATTCAAAGTTTGTGACGTCAATACTAGATACTAAAGTGAATAATTTAACATATTGGTTGGATCTCACATTGTGAAACTCCAAATAATATGCATTTAAGAATATCATCCTTAGTGTAAATATATAAATTATCAAGTTTGGACAACCACAACTAGAAGATCCATTGGTTATTGTATCAATATGAAACATCATTTGATTCATTTTTAAAAGAGTTAAACCATTATGAAGATCATTATGAGTGTATCCCTAAAGGGGATAGAAGTAAATAATCATAAAGAAGTTTTCAGTATTTATTATTCTCATACACTCTAGAAAGCTTATACAAGATTTTAATTGAAAAGTTTTATATTTATTTACTCTATCGTTCGTAGAAATAATAATCAAGTCCAAATATTAAGGGAGAATTAAATTAATCAATGATATAATTGGGGAAGTATGAATCAGTTTTAAGGTTTTTATAATACCTTCTATTTCTACTTGAATTTCATTGGCATGTTTATTAAATTGAGTGTAGTATTTTAGGTTGATCTATCCTATGATATATTTGTATCAAAATTTCTATAATCCTATAAAATATTTGAATAGATTTTAATAAAGGTAAAGAGAAATCATTTAATTTTTCATCAAGTAAAATTTATAATGGATTGATTTTTCATATAAATCAAACCGTATAATTTTTTACACTAAGAATGGTTCACATATACTCAGAGTGTGATGATTGATGTTACTTTACTTAATAATAAATTGATAAAATTTTCCGAATTACATTGTATTTCTTGTTTATAAGGGGGGATAAAGTTAAGATGAATATTGATGAAAAAGTGATAGGATATGAATGAATACAACACAAATTGACACATCATTTAGAAGGTATTGGCAAAAAATACAAAGGGGATACTATTGAGCCAAATTTTATGAGTTATGTTTTTCTAAAAAAAATGTCAATATTGTGGAAGTGAAAAAGTAGATCTTTGGGGTTATTAAGAAGTTTATAAAAAAAATTCTCTTTATATTAGGTATATTGATATTTTTAGATAAATTGTGTATATGGTATTTGAAGTTTCATTCTATATTTTATATGAAAAATATAGTTATTTATTTCAAAGTATTGGAGAAGGAAACTGTTGTGGTGGATGATTTGAGAAGTTTCATCTAGGTATTGGATTAAGGATGAAGAATATACTTTCATGAAGAGGGTATTCCATGAAAATGAGATTCTATGTAAAGAGAAGTGATCTTTCATGGAATAGATTATTTTGCGATAATCATCTATGCATATGAAAATCAATAGTTTGAATAGAACTTTTGCATGAGATGCATGGATTTTTCATGGGTTTTAGTGAATGCATGAGGACCACAGATCATTGGTGTGAATGGATATTCCATGATTATGATAACATACCTTCCAAGAGGATATGAATCAAAAACATACCTTTTATGAGTGAAGAATAAGATATCATGATCTGTGGACCTTCTATGAGTGAATAAGGAAAGACTATGAGATTCATGGTAGGAGGAGCTACCATGAGTGTCACAAGGAATGTCTCTTAGAGTTTTAATAAAGAAATTGCGAGGAATATCAATTGATATAAATTAAATTTATTTTATAGGGATTAAATATCATGATGGGTATTATGATTTTTTAAAATGTGTTTTTTGAAAGGAGTTAAAAGGCAGAAAAGAAAAGAATATGATGTTTATGATGCTAGTTAAAGCACAGTAGAACCACATTTATGAATTTGTATATGTGATCTACATAAGGAAATATCCACGTATGGATTTTCCAGTGTAGGTGTATATTAAAATCTAAATAGGCTGCTATGTATTGGAATATCTACATATAGGTTTTCCTATATAAGGTAATCTATATAGTTGAATAATCTAATACATATTTTAATTCTCATATAATAAAATTTGGTTGCATATATGAATATATCAATGTAGTAAAATGATTGATTTACATGAATTCATGAAAATTTACATGTATAAATATCAACATACGAGAATTTTCTATATATTTGAATCTTCAATGAATGTGAATTTGAAAACATGATGGTCTATGTATGAAAATTATTTATGGATGTAAATTGACCATGTATGGTAACACGCATGTGAAGCACAAAATATGATAATTGGAAACATATAAAGATTAGATATCATTTTCAAAGAGGTAATCTATAAAATATGAAGAGTAAATAGAAGATATGTTTATGCAGAATCTATGTACCATTATTAGAATAATTCTAGATAGTGCATTGTGATTTTATCTTTAGTTCTTTTTACATCATAATAACAATTATCATGATCCTTGATTATTGAAGTTGAGATTGTGGGATTCAAAATATTCTAAGTAATATGGAAATCATTGAAAATTATAATAAAAAGTCTAAGGTATATGTAATTCCCCAGGAATATATAAATATTAAAGGATTTTTTTATTCATTCTTTGTTCATGAATCAAGGGAAGTGTCACGAACCATCCCAGGTCGACCCTAAACTGATCACTCGAGCCGGTCCGCGACATGGCCTGAGGGGCATTCATGATCCCCACGGCCTGGAAACTAGTGTTGGGTATCAAAATTTAATTTTTGGGAATGATTTGGTGGATAAAAGACAAATAAATAAACAAGGATAAACAAAACAATAAAACTGAACTCTATTAGTAGAAAAAAAACTGAACAACTCAACATACCTCCACGTGACTTTCTAGGTCACCTCCCAACCAAGGGCCGACCTTGATCTAATAATGAGGAATCTATACAAGATAACCTAAGAAAAGGTAACCTACAAATTAAAATATTGAAATAGGTGTGAGTATTAAAAATGCTCCGTAGGGATGCCAAAAATGAACCACAGAATCCTTGCATTTTCTAATTCCAAAATAGACTAATAACACTAGTTTGAACTATAGTTATAAAAACAAGGTTTTCATATATACAATTAATTTTGAAAACTAACAATCACAATTTTATTTCCCTTATAATTTAAAAAATAAGGAAATGAAATAAATAGGGGCTCATAGAAAATTTTCCAAAACAGCTACTTTGAAATCCTTTTTAAAACAAAACAAACATACAATTTTTTTCCAAGAAAACACCAAAACCAAGTTCCGGGGTATGATTCCACACACACAGAAAGGGAAATGGTACTAACAGTGCTCGTATTAAAGGATCTTGGAAAACCTAGGAACCCAAAGGAAGACTAGAACGTACTATACACGTGACTCATCCTGAAGGTATGCCTACTATCGATGACGTCATAATGCCCAAATGATCAGTGTTTCCTTACCTGACCTAACCGAGGGGCCCAATACCCTTGAAGAGCCAAGTCCGTACCAAGGGCCACTAGCTAGTGCGTGGTCTAAAATAGTGCAACAATAGTTCTCAGTAAACCCCATTTATATGCTAAGTTTTTGTGCTATGTCCACAAAGAGGTGTGCTGCACATTCAAACAACAATCCACGTATATATAACCAAGAACACAACACAATACAGCTCTACCCTGACCACCTCATGATTAGTCTCATGCCATAAAATAAATATTCTCAAAAGGAGGTCCATAACGAGGACCCTACGGTCTCCTGATCTCCCTACAAAGCAAGAGACGTAATCCAAGAGGGCTTTCCAAACAACCCTTTCGAAGATGCCAATCGGTCCTTTCGATATTTTTTCAAAACCATACTTTTATAAACAACTAGAAAAGAAAATCACTTTAGTTCCAAACATTTTTACAATAGCCAAAAAGGCATCAAATTTAGCACTTAGTGTGAAAACCCATTTGAAATCACCTATTATCATTTTTCTTGCATGGAAATTACACTCATAAAAATTAAAATATAGTTCTAAATATCATAAATCATATGCAAGATCCAACCGGGTAACTCAACCAATGTTTGGTGTGAAAAACCCAACAAAAATTCATGACATGTTAAAAACCACTTTCAGAACCATACACACCCCAAAAAAACCTCCAAACATGTTTCAAACCCCTTTTATAGTTTAGTAAACCATTAAGGAACTTTATAAAACCATTTTATGTAACAGCCCAAAGATTCTATATCGATAACACCCAAATCCCTCTTAAAAGACTGACCACATGCCAAAACTATTTCCAAAAAAACCAACCCCACTTTTACATAAACATGACCAAATGAACTTTGCACCAAGAATTTATTAAAAAGTGTCCAAGTACCTTTTTAAGCCAAGTTAAAACACACAAAGCATATATAAGTCCCAAAAGGGACCTTGAGTTTCAAACACACACACACCCAAACATTTCAAAATTTACAAAAAGGCCCTTAACCTTTCCAAACACACTAAATTATTTCCATAAAAAAATATATTAATGTTTTAAAATGAAGACACATTTGTAAACCAAGCCAAAAAATTTATCCGCAATTGTATAAACTACCCAACCAATTTATAAATAGTTTTCTAACAAGGTAACTAGTTTTTGAACAAATTTTATAATAAAGACAAAAAATATATAAATAAATTTATAAGCAACCCAAAATATTTACCAAAAATTCTATAAAAAAATCAAATAGTTTATTAAAAATTCTATGAATAGATCAACTATATTACAAAAACTAGAAAACACAATAAAAAATAGTTTTAACAAAACCAAATAACTTGAAAACACTATAGAATATTGATAAACTATTTTGAAAATATGTGAATCAAGTAAAATAATTAATTAAAAACATGCAAGAATTAAATGGACTTTTTCAAAAAGGGGAAATACAGATTCTTTTATCTCAAAGATAGTGTGGGTGGAGAAAAACCTCGACGAAAGAAGGGACAATGCCCCACGAACCAACTGTGCACAATAAATAGTGAGAAAAAAACACATGACACACTACCCTCAATGATATTAGAATTTAGCCAAAATAAATAAATATTCCAAAGCTGAAATAAAGGGAAAAAATAAATAATTAAATATAACAGAGTAGAGGGGTTTGGCTGGCGCAGCAAAGGGAGGTCGGGCGACGGTGCATAGCAAGGTGAGAGCGAGGTTAGGGCATGGCGAGGATGGGGCGACGAGTCGGCACAAGGAGGAGGCTTGGTCGGAGCTCTGGTGGGGAGATAAAGTGGTGGATGGCTGGAAAGCAAGAGGTGTATAGGGGAAACCCAAGATGGAGGGCATCGCTTTTCTAGAGTGGGAGAGGGAGAATGTGGAGGGCTGGAGCACGAAGACCGAATCAAAAGGAGGTCAGAACAGGAGGCCATGAAGGTAGCATGAGGGCAATCTGGCTAGGATGGAGAGGCTGGATGTAGAGGTGGCTGGTGCCGGAGTGGAGAGGCAAGGGCCAGGGGGTGGTGCTGGGAGAGGGTGAGGCGGAGGCATCCTGGAGTAGGAGGTGGGGGAAAGCCTGGTGCTAGCAAGGGGGAAAGGCATAGGCATCCTGGAGCAGGAGGGGGCGAGACAGGCGCTGGAGTGGCGGTAAGGCCGGGAGTCCGTGATGAAAAAAAATAGGACAAACCAGGGGGAGAGGTAGGAAAGCTTGAGGGCGATAGGTGGAGTGAGGGTGAGAACCTCGACGTGGTGAGGTCGAGAGTAGAGGTGGCGTGAGGCTAGGGCGCAGGCGGGATTAGGGTAGGGTTAGGTTTAGTATTGTTTTTTTCATTCTTATAATAATAATAATAATATAAATATAAATAATAAAAATTATAATTACAATAATATAAATAATAATAATAATAATGATAATAATGATACAATAATAATAGAAATAATAACATATATAAATAATAATAATTATAACAATAAAAATTATAATAATGACAATAATAAAAATAAAAATAAAAATAATAATAATAATAATAATAATACTTTAGTAATATTTATAGTATTAATTAAATAATAACATTTTTATTATTATTATTTAAATATTTAACCTGTTTTATTTATATATAAAATTATTTATTTTAATCGCTAGACATTTTCGCGGGCACCCGGGCGAACAACACGGCTACCGCCCACTGTGTGGTGATGGCACACAGGTCTAAAACCCACTAAAAATATTAAACGAAATAAAATTTAAATCGAGACCCAGCCCAGACCTTGGTGCGAGAACCTGGAGCCAAAATATAATAAAATAATAATTAATTAAAAAGTTAGGGTGTGAAAATTCTCCCCACCACAGACAGTTTCTTCCCTGAGAAAGTCACCCTGCTGAACAATAGACAAAACAAGAATCTATGCCCGATCGAAACCAAAATAAACCACAACAAAAGAGAATGGGAGAACTCTAGAGAGTTCTCCCCACCATAAGAACTTAGTTAGCATAGAAATTTAACACCCCAACATACCACTTTGCAAAGTGGGGCCAACATGGGAACTCCCAACCGATCTAAACTAACTTCTATAGCATGAGCCAAACAACACCTCTGCTGGGGTGATAGAACTCTCAAACCAAACCAAAAACCCCCAACATTAGAGAAAAACCTCTGAGTAGAACTTACACCAAGCAGTAAACCCGAGCATAACTACAAACACTAATTCTTCCATAGGTACTTACATCTCCAAATGAACAGAGCTAAACCAAGATCAACCCACGCAAGGGCCAAACACACATTTAAGAAAAACACACAATTCAAGAAACCACACCCACACAACAGAACTACTTAGATTATAGTAGGATGAGTCCATCATAACTTCACGAAAAAAAAAATGAACTTACAACGTAAAATCTTTATCATTAGAAAAACTAGAACGAGAAGACATTAAATGTTCTACTACCAACATGGAACACAAAACCCCAACTAAGGCTTTATACCCTTGGCAAATCATGACTATTCACGAGCTTCACCCCAAGACCTCTGGATGGGGCTCTAATGGATGAAGCATCTCCTTCCTCATAGTCAGGCATTGGAATTACTCTAGTCATAGTGTCTTCTTTATGCAACACTTCCTGCAGAACTTCTCTAAATTACCCAGATAGATGCAACGATGACACTCTTCAAAGAGATGCAACATGACAGTGTCATGTGCCTGAACCGGCCACACTCATGGATAACCATTGAACGGTCAGACAAAATGTAATCTGAAACCACTACAAATGATTCTATAGAAATAGGTTTTTCTAGCACACCCTACTCACCAGATGGGGAACCTTTGCAAGCAACCAGATAGACTGTATTTCCAACCATCTGCGCTTCGGAAACCAACTTAGCTAAAAACTCCTCATCCACCTACTTCTAAAAACAATGATCCCTCGAAGGGAGGACCCGCTCCTTGATCTCTAGATAAAAACCCTTGATTAAGAGAGAAGTTTTCATCAAATCCTACGACACTACCTCCAGAGAAAAGGACATAATCTCCTTGAAATGGTCAATATATTCTTTCACCATCTATTGGCCTTGTCGAATATGCATGAGTTCTTCCCTTTTCCTAGTCTTCACCCCTTCAGGTATGAACCATCAGATGAAGACAGATTTAAATAAATCCCATGTCATCCCCACTTGCATTGACGGTGGGGCAAACAACTCCAATTATTCTAAAGCCAAACCCTCAAATAATCCCAGGACAGCTCGAACTCTAACAGAATGGTGACTTCCCAACATCCTAAAAACACACTCTACTTCTTCAAACCATATAACATCCTTTAACAGACTCTGATCATTGTTAAAGACAGTCAATGTCTGAGAATGACCAAAAACTGGGCATGACTTATCATAAACCTTGGGGACCTTTCTCGGAGGAATTTTATAAACAACATATAAATCACAAAGTTGAAACCGGAATCAAATCAAGGTAAATATTAAAATTATCATCCTAAGAAAAAATTGCCGGCTAAAAAACAAAAAAAAATGAAACCCCAACACAAAAATTCCCTTTTCAAAAACCCCTTTTCATTTTAGATTTCAAAATTACCTTCTTTTAAGGCCACTTTCCAAACACCAAGCCAACTTTTCAAACCAAATCCAATTTCCAAA
Organism: Viscum album; assembly: GCA_963277665.1. Lineage (NCBI taxonomy): Eukaryota > Viridiplantae > Streptophyta > Magnoliopsida > Santalales > Viscaceae > Viscum > Viscum album. The sequence continues at coordinate 986,863,809 of OY728129.1, forward strand.
ATATTTTTTTTAAATAACTTTAGACAAAGAATTTCAAGCCTTTAATTCCAAGTACACACCCCTGTAATCCCATGAACCATTGCACATGTCATCATTTTCTTTCATCCATATGCACCAACACGCACTTTCCATGCATTCCCTCACATGTCCAAATGTTCATAAAGAGTAACTGAGGATGCACCCAAACCATTTTTTACCAGTTCCAAGAAAACACAAGATTTTAGACCAAGATCTTTGGGTTTTAAAATCCATTTCCAAAATTTAAATTCATTTAAAAGAAATCATTGTTATTTCAAAAACCCTTTTTAATTTTTAAAAGCGCACTCACACCAACCAAAACCAAGATGACACTTAACTTGCATCAAACTACCATAGTGAGGGAAAAGTAGTCATGCCTAACCTAGAGACATGGTAGTGTTCTATGCCCCATGTAAGCATAAAAACTAGGATGATCTTAAACTATGTACTTGGACTCCACATGGGTTAATACTCCATGTGAAATCATGACGTGACATTGGCTTTCCTCTGTTGTCATTCCTTAATCCAAAACAAATCAAAACGATACAAAGACTAAATTCATAGACTAGCCCTTAAAACTCAAGGTTATGAATAGGTGAGGGTTCATGAAGACCTTTCTGTACCTACCTCTAGAGTCCCAACAGTCCTAATCTCCTTCTACCAGACACCCCAAATAACAAGGACGTCCATTGATAACATTTTGTCACAAACCAACCCAGGTCAACCCTAAACTGGTCACCTGAGATGGTTCGAGACATGGCCTGAGGGGTGTTCTTGATCCCCATGGGGTGGAAACTAGTGTCGAGCATCACAATATAATTTCTAGGAATGATTTTTCCCATAAAAGATATATAAATTAACAAGGATAAAAAACAATAAAATTGAACTATAGTAGTAGAAAAAAATTGAACAACTCAACATACCTCCATGTGACCTTCTAGGTCACCTCCCAACCAAGGGATAACCTTTCTCTAATAATGATCAATCCATTTGAGAGAATCTTAGTAAAGGGAACCCAAAAATTAAAATATAGAAATAGGCATGAGCATTAAAAATTCTTAGTAGGGATGCCAAATTTGAACCACAGAATCCTTGCATTTTCCAATTCCAAAATAGACCAATTACACTAGTTTGAACTACAGTTATAAAAATTAGTTTTTCATATATATAATTCATTTTGAAAACTAACAATCACAATCCCATTTCCCTTATAATTTAAAAACATGGAAATAAATAAAGAGGGGTTCACCGAAAAGTTTCCAAAATAGCTACTTTGAAATCCATTTTAAAACCAACCTCACATACAATGTTTTTCCAAGAAAACACAAAAACCAAGTTCAAGGGTATGATTCCACACACACAAAAAGGGAAATGGTAATAACAGTGCCCATATCAAAGGATCACGAAAAACCCAGGAACTCAGAGGAAGACCAGAATGTACTATACATGTGACTCATCCTAAAGGCATGCTTACTCTCAATAATGTCATAACGCCCAAACCCTTGGTGTTTCCCTACCTAGCCTAACCAAGGGGCTCAATCCCCTAGCATATAATAGTCAGTACTAAGGGCCCCTATCCAGTGCATGGTCTAAACTAGTGCAGAAATCATTCTCAGTAAACCCCTTGCTAAAAAAAGTTTCTTTGCTATATTGACAAAGAGGTGTGCCACACATTCAAAAAAAATCCACACATATATAACCAAACACACAACACAATTTGGCACAAACCCAACCACCTCAATATTAGTCTCATGCCTTAAGATAAATAATCTGAAAAGGAGGTCCATACCGAGGACCGTCCTATCTCATGATCAACCTTTGAGGCAAGAGACCTAATCCAAGAGGGGTTTTCCAAACAACCCTTTCAAAGATGCCAACAGGGCCTTTTGACATTTTTAAAAAACCATACTTTTATAAATAACCAGTCATGAAAATCACTTTAGTTCCAAACATTTTTACAAACAGGAAAAAAGGCATCACATTGAGCACTTAGCGTGAAAAACCATTTGAAAGAACCTATCATCATTTTTCTTGCATGGAAATTACTGTCATAAAAATTAAAATATATTTATAAAGATCATACACCATATACAAGAGCTAACCGGGAAATTCAGCCAATCTTTGGTGAGCAAAACCCAAAAAAATGCATGACATGTTAAAAACCACTTTTAGAACCATACACATCCCAAAAAAACCTCCAAACGTGTTTCTCATCCCTTTTATAGTTTAGTAAACCATTAAATCACTTTATAAACCCATTTTAATTAACACCTCAAAGCTTCTATATCGATACACACCCAAATCCCTCTTGAAAGACCAACCACACACCCAAACCATTTCCAAAACAACCAACCCCACTTTTATATAAGTATGACCAAATGGAATTTACACCAATAATTTACCAAAAAGTGCTCAAGTACCTTTTCAAGCCAAGATAAAGCACACAAAGCATATAAAAGTTCCAAATAGGCCCCTGAGTTTCGAACACACACACACCCAAACATTTTACAATTTCCAAAAAGGACCTTAACCTTTCGAAACACACTAAATAATTTCCATAAAAAAATACATCAAATTTTAAAATTAAGACACCATTGTAAACCAAGACAAACAATTTATCAACAATTATATAAACAGACCAAAAATTATATAAACAATTTTCTAACAAGCTAACTAGTTTCTAAACAACTTTTATAAGCAAACCAAACAAAGTATAAATAACGTTATAAGAAACCCAAACTGTTTACCAACAATTCTATAAATAAATCAAACATTTTATTAAAAATTATATGAATAGATCAACTAAATTAAACAAACTAGAAAACACTATAACAACAACTTTTAACAAAACCAACTAATTTGAATCCACTATTGAAGATTGAATAACTATTTTTCAAAGATCCGAATCAAGTCAAATAATTAATTAAAAACTTGAAAGAATTAAATGGACTTGTGCGGAAATCCAAAATGCAGGTTTTCCTACCTCAAATCCAGTACGGGTGGAGAAAAACCTCGATGAAAGAAGGGAAAACGCCCTACAGACAAACCACGCATACTAAACAGTAAGAACAAAACACACATGACACACAACCCGCCGCGGTATTAGGATTTAGCCAAAATAAATAATGGCGCCAAAGGTGAAATGAAGGAAAAAGAATAAATAATTAAATATACCAGATTAAGGGGGTTTGGCCTATGCGGTAAAGGGAGTTCAGATGGAGGTGTGTAGTGAGGTGAGAGTGAGGCCAGGGTGCAGCGAGGCTAGTGCGACGAGCCGTCGCAAGGAGGAGGCAGGGTCGGAGCTCTAATGGGGAGATGAAGCAGTGGCTGGCCGGAAAGCTGGAGACGTGGAAGGGAAAACCAAGAGGGCAGGGTGGCATCTGGCCAGAGTGGGAGAGGGCGAAGGTAGCGGGCCGGAGCACGAAGTCCGGATCAGTAGGAGGTCATAACGGGAGGCCGGGTAGGGAGTATAAGGGCGAGCTTGCCTGGTAGGAGAGGCTGGACGGGGAGGTGGATACTGCCAAAGTGGAGAGGCGAGGGATAGGGGGTGGTGCTGGGAGAGGGCGAGGTGAAAGCGTCCTAGAGAAGGAGGGGGTGAGGTTGGTTCTGACAAGGGGGCAAGGCCGGGAGTCAGCAATGGAAAGAAACAGGACAAACTGGGGGGGCGAGGTAGGGAAGCATGAGGCGAGAGGTGGAGAGAGGGTGAGAACCTGGACATGGTGAGGTCGAGGGTATAGGCGGCATGAAGCTAGGTCATAGGTAGGATTAGGGTAGAGATAGGTTTAGTGTTGTTTTCTTTCATTCATATAATAATAATATTATTAAAATAATAATAATAATAATAATAATAATACAAAGAACTAAAATTATAATTACAATAATATAAACAATAATATAAACAATAATAATAATAATAATACAATAATAATAATACAATGATAATAGAAATAATAATATATATACAATAATAATAATAATAACAATAAAAATAATAATAATGACAACAATAAAAAAAATTACAAAATAATAATAAAAATAATAATACCTTAGTAATATTAATACTACTAATTAAATAGTGACATTATTATTACAATTTAAACATTTAACCTAATTTATTTATATAAAAATTTGTTTATTTTAATCATTAGACATTTTTGCCGGCATCCGGGTGAATGGTGCGGCTACCGCCCAATGTGCAGGGACCACACACGGGTCTAAAACCCACTAAAAATATTAAATGACAAAAAATTTAAGTCGGGACGAAGCCCGGACCTTGGCATGATAATCTGGAGCCAAAAAATAATAAAATTAAAATTAAATAAAAATTCGGGGTGTGACAAGAAGTATTGTAGGCTTTGTGCTATGGTGGAGGTTCCTCTACAATATCAAGTTCATGAATTAATGTATGTAGACTAATTAATATGAAATAGATTTCATGGAATGAAGAATGAAGAGTTTATGTTTTTCATGATTCAAATAAAGAAAAACCAGAAACTATATTTATTACAGAAGCACGTATAATGATAAAAGCTACTTCAGTTGTTTTTTATTAACATATAGTTATTATGTTTTGTTATCGATATTGATTTTGTGTAATAATGTTTATTATTTTGGGGAAATTGATGTTGAGTCTCTAGGAATTTTAAATTATAAGAAGTTTAGATCAAATATTGTGGATATATTAGAAGAACACGAAGACCTAAAATCTAGGAACATTTGAATTGTTATAAAAATATATGTGATTAAAATAAAATTTTCATGTAGATTATTGAATATAAAAATCAAGAAGGGGGGAAAGAATTAACTGATGCCATAATTTTTTATTATCAATATGTATATTCTTAAATGTCATATATGATTTATGTGAGAGAGGTTTGACATTGTTATTAAAAGATAGAATGTTTTTGTGTCAAGAATAAGAATATCCAACTCAATTACCATCACTAAATATGTTGTGAGTTGAAGACAAGAATAAGTGAACCAGTGAATATCAAATGGACTAAAAACCAAAAGATTATAGAAGATGAAATAAGATAGAAGAGAATAATTGAGTTTTATACATGTCTATTTACATAAGAAGATGATTATGAATACTTGGATGAGTTATTCATGAAGTTCACAAGATGAATAAGGCTTTATGCAGTGCAGTTTTGTAAAAAAAAGAACTATCTTACTCCCAGTGCAAGAGAATAATATCATTATAAGAAATATTCTTACACATGTTAATGAAAATAATAATTCTAGTCTAATTATATATAGAGGAATAAATTTGGGTGACATTATTTTCATGTAGAGGAATAATAGGAGGAGTTTCTTGTATATTGTTGTTCAAGTGACAATAGAATAATAAGGAAGAGAAGACCAAAGAAGCATTGTGACATTCAATAGAAGTCACATTTTTTGTGGGACTTTCTTGATGTTTCAAGGAACTTGATGAAGTTAAATATTGTTTATGAAAGTGGTATTAATATCCAACAAGGTGTTATAGTTGGACTAGTTTATCACCATTTTATGGAATCATGATTGTTTTATGTTTCCCTTAAGGGTTATTTTATATCTGACCCACTATAATAGATATCTCATTATATTGGTATGTGTGATTCAAGATTGTTTCCAAGTTTCACCAAGGACTGGACTTTCTTATTAAAAGGTGTAACTTGTATATATAATGTCCACTTTAAGTGTTTGTTAAAAAAATGAATGAATGGTAAGATAAATTGAGAATCAAGATCCTAATAGGTCTAATAGGTAAAGGGATAAAAGGTTCAAATTAGAATATAATTACTTTTCACTGATTCCCCCCCACACCATTTAATGTTGAGCATAACCCTAATCGGTGCTATCTCATCAGGTGTAGTGATTTTCTATATGGAGAAAGTGTTATAGTGAAATTCATAAATTATGGGAACACTTGCTATGGATCTCGGTTTTTTGGTCTTCTCTTTGGGATGATTGGATGTGACTTAAGTAATTGTGAGTTGTATAAAAAAGGTTTTGATTTTGTTTGGATGTATATTTAGAGTAGGTTGGTGATGACATCTCATTTTATTCTTCCTTTTTTGAAAATATTTTTCCCTTTAGTGTATTATCATTGAACTTAGTGACTATAATTGTGAATAAATTGGTATGGTGGGGACTATTATCTCACCTAAATTCCACTAATATCATTTTTATAAATGTTTATTAGGCTATTTTCATTTTCTGGTGGTTTCTTGGATGTTTTGAGGTGTTCTGGGGGAGAGAGAAAATTTAGGTTAAAGTAGTTAACCCCTTAAAAGGGGAATTCAAGGCATGAAAGGATTGATCTAGAGTCACTCCATGCCCTAGATGAGGGTTTTATAGTGTGAACATGTATTTCACTCCTTAAATCATGTTGGAAAGACATAATTTTTTTTAAAATTATATTTTTTCCCTTATCAGTCTTAAACCACTTGGGGATCTTTTTATCCCCCATTCAATCCTTCGACTCCTCATAGATCTCCCCTTTTAATCTATCTCTTTCATTGGGTGATTTCATATTTCTAACCTTTTAAAGGTCTTGATGACCTTGGTCTTAAAACCACACGAATTTTCATGGGGGTTCTTTTGGTTTAGGTTACCTCTTTCCCCCTTATATTTCTTTAGACCCTTTTATTTGGATTTGGCCCTTGATTATTGTAACAAATGAGATCTGGGTGGGTGGTTCCATGCCTAGGGATTTAAATTTGAAAACCTTGATTGTTTTATTAGTTTTCCTTAAATCATGGCTTCAATTTCATAATGGCCTATAATTGAAACTATTTATATTACATTTTTTTGTTTAATGTATTGAAAATGGCATTTTAATATAATATAGTTCATATATGTCTGAAATAGATTTTTAAATCCCCTTAGGTGTTTGATGAAAAGTATTAAATATTTTTATCATTAAAAGTGTAGTTTCAAAATATGTTTAAGATATCAAAGGATATTGAAACGTTTTCTAAATGTAATAAAATAATAATTTTTGTGGGTTTACAATTAAATAGGTTCTATCAATGTGGTTTTTTATTATGGTTGGGTTTTTATGTTCTCATGTTTTAATTTTATGGTCATTTTTTTTATTTGGATTCTTATGATTTCTAGTGATGATTTAAATTTTTTTATTAGTTTATATTTAGGGTTCTTAAATTATTTTTATCTGTAAATAAAGTTCACTTTTGGTTTAAAATTGATGTCTTACAAATAGTGGATTTTATTTGGTTTAAAAGTGGTGTCTCTATGTTTTAACTGTATTTTAGGACTTAAAGGATTTTTTATAAAATTTCAAAGGTATTCCATAGTATTGGTTTCTAAAAGAGGTTTCTAGACTAAATTAAAACTTGATAAAATTTTATTGTGATTTACCATTGGATTTTATTATTTTGAGTATTATGATTGTTGATTAAAGTGGACGTCATTTGTTGTATACTTATAAAATGGGTGAGGAATACATTATATGTGTTTATATCTCGTATGGATGGTCTTTTTTAATGAACTCACCACCTGTATTTAATGATTATTGGAACCTGAGATCTTAGGTAAGGAATTTTAGGACAATTACCAAAAGGAAAATACCTCCCTTCCTATCCTTTAAACTATTAAAAAACAATATATAGACAACATGATGATATATATTTTATTACCACTATATATATGAATGGGTTCCTCTCTAGTGGATTTTATGCTGGAACAATTTTGTATGGTTAAATAACCAATGGTATGAGGATCCTATGATGCTTTGATCTTAGTTTCCTAGGGTTACTCCCATTTTATTGGATTAATCTTAGTCACTTTTCTTTCATTATTTATGATGTCATTTACTTTCAGTTATCCAATCACTATTGAGTTATTTATTTCTTATCTTTTATATTTAGTTTTTATTATTATATTGAAATTATTTTTTTAATTTATGTCTTCTAATATATGTGTGTGTTTCAATGTGATTTTTTTCTTTACTTCCATATTTCAAAAGAATGTGTCTAAACAAAACGATTTTGGATTTAAAATGGGTTTTATTTATTTATGATTCATTTCTTCAAGAAATAGATGGAATCTTGTTTTGGGTGTAAATGGGTGAATTATGGTATTAAATAGAAATGGATTCATATATTTTCAACATGACATTGGTTTTGAATCAAAATATAATTATTACTTTTGAATTGTATTTTCAAACTAGCTTGAAATTATTTTACTATTATTTTATTTTTCATGGGGTGTGGATTTGGCATGATTATTAGGAATTAATGCTCATTTCTATATTATATGTTTTAGATTAAAGTTATAATTCACCTTATGATTTCTCATGGAGATTTTATTGTTTTGGATTTGGATGATGGACTTTGGTCTCAGAACAGTTTGTTGGTCATTTTTATATTTATTTCTCTATGTCACATTGGCCACATCATCCATTACTATTTTTCTTTCTATTAATGAGTGTTTATTATGAATATAGAGTTAGGATAATTAATTAAATGATATTTTGTGTGACATGGAGTTGTAGGTCAGCTATGGTAATTATTTTTCATTATAGCTATTTATTTCTCTTTGGTTTTTAAGTTTTATTTGTCTTTCTAATTGGATTTGGTGTGGGAATCCAATATATGGATGCAACATATTGAAATTCTAGTAAATTATGCTCAAATTTAATTTATGTTTATAGGGTAAAATAATTCCCAAAATATATTATTTGATGCCTTTGTTTATCTTCACCAGCCCAAGGTGATTGGGAATGTGCTTCAGGCATGTCATGGGCAGGATCTGGTACCTGATACTAGGGCACCCTGGGCTGGTTCGTGATAATTTTAGATGGACAACATTTAATAAAATTCCTTATTAAATATATATAACATTATACTCATCTGATAAAATATTTTTTAATAGATAATTGACAACATCATGATCAGATATAACATTTATTTCAATCCTATGAAAACATAGAATTTAATGTAAGAAACATCTTAGACTAGTAAAAAACATAAAAATTGTTCTTAAATAATATAAATATATATGTGTTAAGTGAAATAAGTTATTTAGTTACCATTTTTTGAATTTATTCAACTAATTGGTCTAGATTATTATGAGAACTACATAATTATTCACTCAAGGTTTCTTTAAGGCTCATTATGGTAATAAATTTCATTCTGTTTTCATAATTGGAACTGTTCTGACAATGTGAAAAAGTAAGAGAAATTTTTACCCTATTCCCTCAATGTTTTTAGGATAGATACGCAGGGAATGGTATGTCTAGGCTCTTATACTATATTTACAATACAAGTGGATAAAATATCAAACTAGAAAAAGAAAATTAAGTAGGAAATTCAAAAAATATTTCTTAAATTATCCATTTAATGTTATAGAAACCTAAAGGAAAATACCAGAATGGGAGGTCTATGTTTCCATCTGATGAAATTTTATAGGCTATCTGATGGGGATTGTGAAACTCATTGGAATTTTAATGTCATGTAACAGTGTTAGGAAGTAATTTCTCTAATTTTAAAGGATATATGATTACTATTTTATTTTTTTCAAATTTTATAGGTAAACTAGATTTAAAAATAAACGTAATAATTGATACAGATTGAAATTTCTATTGAATTAATGAATCAAAGAGTCACTAAATTGTGGAATTGAATTTAAAGTAATATATAAAGATTTTTTATATCAAATTAAAGGATGTGTATAGTTTCCCATTTATATAATATGATAAGAAAAGTTGATTAATAACAGTGTATTGTTATGAACAATATTGGATGTTAGACATGGTTAATGATTCTAAAAATTCTATAAAATAGAATGCTTTAAACACATAGAAAATATTATATAATATGTATACAATAGTTTATTTGTTAAAATTTCTAACAAAAATAAAAAATAATTATTTTATAACATAAAAGAGTTTTTTGTATCCTTACATGATATTCCAAATAGAAAATAGATTCTAAGAGGCCAGTGGTAGTATGTTTGGACTTATAAATGTTCAAGGTTAACAGATAAAATATTATGAGTAAAATAAAATTGAATGTTACTTTATATCCAAAATTATTTTAGGATATATTGGTAAAGTAAAATGTATTTGTTATATATTTTAACCAAAATATCTCAATAGAAAAACTTTATATACTTAGTTCTAGAAATAATGATGATGTTTAACTTAAAAATAAAACTAAGACGACAAAAAAATGTAATTAACATCGTAACATTGGATATTTTGAAATTAAGGAGTCTAAATAAAATTTTTATAGAGTTGATTATTATGAATATAATTCCCAAGTACCACCATTATTTCAACATTATTTCTTCAGAGATATTACTCACTAAAAAGAGTTTAGTGGTAAGATTTTTTAGATGGTCACATAAGGATGTGGTATGAATTACATGGTGATGTAATGAGTTTAAAAAATATTTATAAGTATAGAAAACATAAGGTTAATATACCAATATATCATATGTAATATGATATAAAAAAATTTTGTGTATGGTTTTGTTAATATTCTCAAAATAGGTTAATAATATAAATGTATCATATTATAAAATGGTAGTCTCCACTTTATCAACCTTTCACATTGGTTATGCACACACACAAGTATATATATCATGAAGTGAAATGGTGATTTATGCCCCGAATTATGACATTGAGTTATCCAAGATTAATGTTGTTCAAGGAGTATTATATCTTATAATTTAATTTTAAGGTTTGAATTGGTAGGATTCTTGTATCGGGATACAAAATATCCTCACAAGCCACAAAATAGGATTTTTATGATAGATGACCCATGAAGTATACCACATGGAGTGTTATGCACTTTTTATTTTTTTATAATTGGGGTATATGGTTTACATTTGGGTTCTTAAATACCTAAGGTTTGTGAGATACCTATAATGAGAACCTCTAAATTTTATACCTTTCTTACACAATCCTTGAGTCTTATCTAATCAAGGGTTGGACGGGTATATTTTTGATCATGTCATTAATTGTAGCTTAACCAAGGTGGGAATTTCCTCTCACATGATGAGTATAGAATCTAATCCCTTTATTGATATAGATTTAGGAATTATATATCCATAATAAGATAAGACATATAATGATATTATCTATTAGGTAAGGGGCATGTGATGTGATCATCCATAATGTTGAATGATATGTGAAGTAATCATCAACCTGTTTAGCATATACTCATAGAATCAAAAATGTATGAGTGTCTATACAGTATGTACATATTTTGTGTCTTACGGTTACATGATGTCTTGGAAAGATGGTTCATATGAAAATGTATTCTTATATACGATATAGATTGTAGATATAGGTATAGAGATATATATGTTTGATGGAGATCATTCCAGATCCCTTTGTAGCTTAAGTAGCACTAATGATTTTCTAGTGGCCACTATTTGATTACATTTATGAATTATGGAATTAATATTTGTTCTCAATGATATAAAGTCTTTTGGTGTCACAGTTTTTTTTACTGAATGAGGATTGATTTTGACTCATAGATCTGATGTAAAATTGTTTTAGATTTAGTCCAAAAGGATTTTTATATGGATATTTATAAGGTATTTTATATTATTTGATACAAGGTGATGCTGTTGATATATTTCCAAAAGTGTTTTAAAAGATACCAATGGTATATTTTTGTATGGTTTCATAAGTTATTGTATATGATACAATATAATTTGAACTAGAACTATTATTATGAAGCTTTAGAGAAATTGGGGATTCAAGAAGATATTCCCTAAAAAATAATATATTGTAGTATATTATATGATGACCTCGTATTGGTAAACATCATGATATAATAGGATTTTTAAATTCTTTTCATCATATCATTCTATATGATATATAAATATTGTTAAGCCATTACATATGTCAATCATAGAGTATGATTTTACTATTTTGTGGGGAAATATTGTAAATAATCATAATATAAGATTCTTATAACACCGTTTGACTAAGATATGGTAGTCAATCATTTAAGTTTTAATGTTTATAATATCTTAAATGTAACATCCTGACGTAGGAGCCACTAAAATGGTGCCCCAAGTTGGTCGATCACATGTCCTAAAGTGCGCCTCCCTGTATGCCAAATTCTAATGACTAATAGTGAGGATCTAATAATGGTATGGTGGGAAGACTATACCCTCATGATTAGAGTACCACAGTCGTATAAGATATAATGAAACAATCTATAGTGGAATTTTTATAAATTAAAGGTGGTGGAAGATAATAATAACTGATAAAGTGTCCAATTCCAAATACACAACCATGCATGTCCATGTGGATAAAAAATATGAAAGTAGTATACATATAGTAGGTAATAAATAAGTGGTGTAAAATATTGAAAAAAATCCCAATAGACTATCTTCATGAGCATCCTGAGCTCCAGCTTAGTGCTATGCTCCTATGATTTTATGTACAAATGTAAAAGAAAATTTATAGTCCATGCATTTGAACATACAACCATGGGGTCGGTTAGGGTATCACAATACAATGAAATCCCAAACAAGGTGTGGGATAAACTCATTAGGTCACCAACAATGGTGTCTAATCAAACCTAGTCTATGAGTATAAAATAAAAAAGTTTATAGGTATAATAAAAAAAATTAGTAAATGAATAACTATAAAAAAACGCGGATCGGGTTCCTCAAGGACACCTGGTTAACCATAACTACTTTGGACAAACCTCAAATATCTCTAAAAATGTCTACATGTATATATAATCATATATGTGAACACACACACACACACACATATTCATAGATAAACATTCACCAATAAGGAACCAATGCGGATGTCTAAGGCATCCATATAAAAGTAGCATATGGGTCATTTATTTAATTAAGGAGATAAACCAAGGAATCTTACTTAGGGAAACATATCCAAGGTGATAAAACTATAATAGTTTTATAGGATCCAGGTTAAACCCATGGATTCCATGTATAATAGGTGTCTCTAAACCATGGAGAAACTTCAAGTAGCCACATGTGTTTGAGCATATGACCATTGGTTGATCAGGGATCCAAGGTACGTAGCCAAGGTGTCCTAGTATAGTAGTCATCATAAAGAGATACCATTGTTAATGTGAAATAAAAAATAATGATATAAGTTCATTCTCCTATGATACCATCTAAGGAGGTTTATAAAGAGGAAACCCAAGTATCACCCAAGGTGTAATGTAATTCTAATTTTTTTTAATGAGCTTGTCCACAAAATTTCGTTATATGGAAACCCAAGTATCATTCATAACCTATAATTACCATATGATCCTGTCAAATGTGTTCCATAAAAAAGGAAACCCAAGTATTTTCCAAAGTATAAGGAAAACATCTAGCCTATGAGCATGTCTAAGGCATTATCTAAAAAGTAAATCCATGTATCACTCAAGGTGTAAGGTATATCATCTTGCCTATGAGCCTATCTAAGGAGTTCAATAAAAACGAAACCCAAGTAATGATCAAGTAATAATATAATTCAATTAACCTATGATCCTATCCATGGTATTCAAAAATTAGGAAATCAATATCGCTCATGGTATATATAATCTCTAACAACCTATGAGCCTTTCATTGGAATTTAGTAATAAGGAACCCAAGTATCGATCAAGGAACACTTTTTTAAATTAATAGTTTAAATTTATCTAATAAAGAAGGACATGTTAGTAACCATGCCTTATAATAATGTGTAGATGATTAATAAAGAGGATGTGTCTAAAATAATTCCATATCACAAGTCATGTATAAATAAATAGGGTCATTCCCATTTATCATTTCAAATAACCCATTCAATTTCCCCATTTTATTAAAGAACATAGTGCACCTCGTATGAGGATTTTTTAATAAATAGAGTGATCATATCATTGAAATTACTTTAATTCAAGTTACTTATCCCTTATAATATGGTTTTTTATAATACCTAAAAAAAATATCAAGAGTGAGGAAGCATTATAATTATGATCATTTAAATAAATATCCTAGAAGGGTTGTTAAATTTCCTAAAATTAATGGTAGACACGTGCATATAAGAAACACACCCAAGGGGAGTTTTGAGTTTATTTTATCAATATTCAACATATAAATTTAATGCAAAAGGGTTATTTAGTTTAAGGAATTTTGTTCCACATAATTAATTTCAAATTTAAAGGGAAACGCAATGAAAGTCTAGCATTCAGCACCACGATATAATTTATAAACAATATAGATATCAATGAAAATAAAATAGATCACTTACCTTATTCAAATTGAGTTCCACTTGTATATATGCAACTTTTAACTCATGAAGAATCAAGATAAATTTGAAGGTTTGAAAATTTCTTTGAAAATAGGGAAAATATCTCACATGGATTTAACATTCCATAAGGGAAGATAAATGAAGGAATGAATAAATACGTCTCAATAGATTAATTAATCTTATAAAATGTGATGAATTATTCTTGAATTATTAATTGTAAAGATTAGATATAAAGATACCTATGAGAGGTATAGGATCCACTTTTGAGACCAGGGTACCTTCCTGTTTCATGAAGAAAATAAGGTGTCTATCCCCTGTTATCTTTTTAAAGAAACAACCCTGCATTTTTTACTTCATGAACCAGTTTCATGAAGTGAAAAAAATCACATTGTAAAATAGTATACATCATGAATTACTTAGGGTAAGACACTTGTATTTTACATTCTAAATCCTCCATGTTCGTGCCCTATGAAACCCATTAACATTGTGAATTTCATGTAGAAACTATTTACAACATACTGGCATACCCATTCTTTCCCTGGTGTTCACCCAAACCCCTAGGAATTACACAAAATCGTAACCCACATTTGAAAATATCATTTTTTATGATTAAACCCTTTTAATATCACTCTAATTCTTGATATTCAAAATAAACCATCCACTAATAGAAAATTATTGATTCCTTTGAGAAAATCCCCACAGTTCGAAACATGGGATGTTTCAACCTTACCATCATATAATTTCTTGTCCCTGAGATTACTTGGGGAAAACAATGAAACATAATCCATATTACATAGGTCATGAATATTTTTCTAAAATGGTTTCATTTTGTTTTAAATACCCAATGAACATGCTAGCATCATCGTTACACGTACAGTAAATAAGCTATTAAAACTCAAGAAAATGATAATATTTAAAATTATACATCAATATTGTGCTTAATCGAGCCTAATTAACACCATATATAATCACTTAATCATTTATTTAATCAACCAACCCATGGATCATTCCACCATAGGTTCCAACTTCAATGGCCAATTTTGAGCCACAATACTTCCACCATTGGAATTGCCTATGAAATCATGCCCTTTAGATTATAACAACGCTCCTGGAATGATTTTAAACTAGTCTTATAGTGGATTTCCAATAGACCAAAATTATCCAAGTAGAGATCAGTTTTCAAAGAAAAGCCTCAGCTGAACTTTCACTACACTCATTTAATCACAATGACTTTCCTAATATGATTCCTCATCAAACAAATTTAGAGAACAAAAAGGAAATAATGTTGTTCCACTATTGGATGCTATCCTAATAATTCTCATCTTTAGCATCGGATGTATCAAAAAAAACTTTAATCCTTTTATCACAGGCACTCGAGCATGATTCGACTATGCTTACCAAATCCTGTAACTGGATTTTAATGACAAGTCCATACCAAACATTCATTTATGTTGTCATTTGATAGTATGAATGTTCCTGTATACCTGATCTAGTACTCTTGAATCGAAATACTCTAATTAAAATCAACAAATACAAACTAAGATTTCGGAGTAACCTCATAATGATCTTCTGGATTACAGGATATCATCCAATGTAGTTTATACTCCATAATTTATTAGTGATATGTTTGTAAATAGCCTAGATGTCCACATATCAAGAACACTAATAGATCCCAATGATGATATCTCACCTAGAAATCTATTCATAATGTTTGATGGTGTACATGAGACAACCTAAGGCCTTCCTACATGGAAATCCTAGTATCACTTAGTATAACTCTGCATCTAAGATTAACCACACTCCAAGAGTGTAACTCCAAAATTTTCCATTTATTGATCCTAAAAAGGGATTAACTTATTTCTTTAGATCATTGCATAACTGAAATTATATTAGTGTACCTTGAATGATGTCAATATAGGGGAAAGATCATTTACAAGATAAGATTACACTAAGAGTTTATCAATGTTTACCAATAAGACCAAATATTCTCCTATGTAGTATAGTTTCAAACCAATCATATTCAACTACACATAGGGATAAAAGTCGAACCACTTCTGGATGAATTCCATTAAAATATTTTTACTATAACAGCTGACTTATCATCATTAGATAACCATGATTCATTTACTACCTGAGGTTCTCTATTCTCACTCAAGAACAACCACCAAATCCATCCCAAACTAATAGTGTTTTAAAAGGTTTTATACACTACCAACCATATCATTTTCATGATACCTCGAAAGAACTGACATATTTTGAAACTCACCAGACCCATAGGAATTCAAGAGTAGTGAAGACCATTTCTAAATAGTCCTTTACGGTTGTATTCCCTCTACTTGGAAGGACGTGATAAAACCCATTCTACACAATGTTGCCCAACTTAAGCGCATCGAAGTTATCATTTAGTGGTAATAGAAACTCATAAAATGGAACATGTTCCATAGACCACTGACCACAGGTCTTGGATGTGGCCAACACATTGTCACCAAATACCAATTTGAAAAGAGAGGAAACCCCACCGCTTAAAAGCATGCAAGATTAGATTCACCTTCATACATATATATGAAAATCATCCCCAATTATGTTCACATGAGCTATAACACTGGGTGTAAAATCTAAACCAACATGACCAGTGGTGTTATGACACCGGGTCCCTTTACAACATCATCCCTAACATTGAGATGAGCCAAATTTCTTTTAACGCCCAGGTCACTCTACCTTGAAGATGACTTGTGATCGAAGTATAACATCTTAAGGCTTAAACTATTTATACAGAACTCATTCAGTTCATTGAAACATTTTTATCAAAATGATGTGTACCAAATATATCAACATGTACTACCCCTAGATTTCAGAACAGTGTAACTAGAAAATATATCTTCCATTAATTTGTAGGCCCAATGGCACCATGCATCTCTAAAAGAGGAATAGATTATATGATCTAAAAAGAAACTAAAATTCCCCTAAGAATGTATAAACCATTTAACCTAAGCATTACACAATGTTCATACCCCTAGAAAAGTTCAATTCATCCCATAACCACCCCTTTAACTAATGTGCCATTTTAGAACTAAGAGTACTAATCAGAACAAAAAACACCATAACGACACCTAACTTCTAAAACTCATCCCAAAATTTAGTAATTCATTATGTTCTATGTTTTCTACTCATAATGGGATAGCCCCTTCATTTTTAAAATAAGTTAGTATATACTAAATCTAGATTCATGCTAAAAAGATTACATTGATCCACCACATATCATTTTGGTTGAAGCGATATAAGAATAAGTACATGTGCATGGATCATATTTCCATCCCAAAGAAATTATCCAAGAAACATAATGATTATCCATTACATGAGGTTTGAGATATGAACACTATATTAATTTTGTTTTTAAACCATTTAAATAATTCACATTTAATAACCATAAGTAAAAAGTGCTTATTACATTATTTAGTTACCGCCAAAAGGATACATAAGAAAGTTACATCAAATTTCCTTCATGAATTATTTATTTGACTATAATCCTAGAATAATTAGGCAATTTATCAAATAAATTATTTTTACACATTTGGTTATCCAAAAGGTTCTCACAATTTGGATAAGTTAAAGAAAATTTCAATTCCAATCTATAGAGGAATCCACCCTTTATGTTTTAATTAGAATTTTAATTAACTAAATACTCATAATAAGTATAGATCAAGAGAGAATAATAGGTGTTTATTAATTAAAGGGGATTGGTTTTGTAATATTCCATTATGAATTTATAAATAAACCATATAATTGGTTGTTGAAGCAATAAATAACCATCCCTATGTAGCATGAATATACCCCCATGGGGTTTAGTTTTAAGGAATATCAAAGTAAAGGAGACCTATGAGGGTCCTATAAAATATTCCAAGATTTAATTTCACCCTTACTGGGTTTATCTCATAATCTCAAAGCACCATGTCCATCCTACTTGGGTGAATTTAAGTATATCTCATAAGAAACATGCCCCAACTGATATTCTTGGTTCTAGTTGTGCATTTAGGAATTTAATCATACATGTCATCATGCCCAAGTGATAGAGTTACAAGCATTTATATAAGAAACCATTTATAAAAAGAATTACATTTTAAAATAAAAATATAATAACCATGGTTCTGTTTGATGAATTACCATTTCCACGTTATAGAGGTACATACCCTTATAAATTACAATTGGCATTCATATAACTACAACTATGTTTTGGCATTGATGTTATAATATAATATATTTGTATGTAATGGTTTTATTATATGTGTAACCATTCCCAATTTATAAGGGCCTATAAACCTTATAAATTTCAATTCGTCCCCCATTTAATCACAACCATAAATATTTCTTCCCATACGACCAATGTTCCATGGATCAAAAATTTCCAAATTGGTTGGTCAAATTGAATTCCACCATCAAGATGTGTGGTAATACACCATTTAAGTTGATAATGACACTTTATTTTACCGTACACATATCATTATCATAATGTGTCATGCTACACAAGTGATAAATATAAGAAAACTTTCCAATAATCATGGTAATCCATTGCATAAGAAAGAAAACAAAGAATCATTGTATATAAGAAAAAACATTCTTGATAATCACATAAACATGGTATACATATAATCATGTTTCTGAAACACAAAAGGAACATCCAAAAAGTTACTAGGTAGTCAAACAATGAAACCTACATGGAATTTCATATGCGTGGAATGTGAATATTTGTTTCCTTTAAGGATACATATATTAACAATTCCTTTTCATACCATCACCGTCATCATCATAATTATTTTTATTAAAGATAAAGGGACTAGATTTTGAGTACATAGATGAAGGAGGAGACTATGGGGGCCTAAAATTATGAATACCAAGGGTATCCTCACAAATAATATTCATCCATTCCAATGGGAATGAACCCAAAATATTGCATAAAAACACCTATAACCCTTTATTTTACTAGGAAGGCAAGAAATACATGGATTTATTTCCCTTGCAGCAAGTGTGAATGACCTCCATGTTGTTATTGATAAACCTATTGCACTTTCATAAGTAGTATGACACCTTCCATGGAGTGTCACAAAGTCCAAGAAAGGAATTATGAAGAATTTTTGAGTTTGACTCAACTATATTCGAAATTATGTTGTTTTGATCGCATAATTCAAAACCCATATGAATCTCCTTAGCTTCGGCCTAAAGGGAACTATTACCAAAGAAAGTAGTGTAGGAAAAAATACAGGATCCCCTGGGTTCTTGATCAATTCCACCACCCTGTATGATCCCCATGCTAAAAGATACATTTGGGTTGATTTTGTAACCATTATGGTGAGGGTACCATCGAATGTACCATACATAAGGACTTTTTGGGGGTAAGCTGGTAGCAGTAGTGGTGTTGAGGAGAAACCCAAAATATGGATCTCATTCTAGTTCTTGATGAGCTGAGAGAAAAAAATCAATAGATTTCTAGTTATAGAGAAAATATATAACCTAGATTAGGAGAGACCTTTGTACCAGTATTTGTTCTTGGATTTACATATGCACCAAAATCTCACCGCAAGTATGACCACGCTTTCTTTCTTCTTGATTTTATTGCTCTCTTATACTTGAAACTAGAAGTTGATGAATGATGAACCAAACAATTCATTTGGAATCCAACCCGTGATCTCCCCACACCTCTTCCACACCATGCACGTCTAATAGATATCAAAAAATAAGTGTGATGAAGACTCTTCATGGTGATTCCCACAAAAATAGCACCTAGAGCTAAGATGGATATATGTACATTGCATGAGGAAATCCGTGGGTAATGCCTTATTATGAATTTTCAACACTATAAAGTTGTGATTTTCAAGGATTTATTTGCACTATATAATTTTTTCCCAGCTATCTAACTTAAATATGGAATATTACAACTGACGATACACTTTCCCAGAAAACACACTTGATGAAGAGCCATGAAAAATTCATTTACCAAGGTCATGTGAGAGCTTAATGAGATCAAAAATATCAGGTGGATTATCAATTAGGACTGCATGGGTGAAGGTAGTGAATTATTTATCATGCCTGAAGGTCATGTTTGGAATGGGATAGCTTTGAAAGTTAATGGTTGGAGCCAACCCAGTTGTGATACCAAAAGCTGATGTCTCACATGCTGATGAACCACCTAGAATGACACTAAAGAGCTTGAAAGTTTGGTTGGATAGAAAGACAATGATTATTGGAGTTTTATTATGTGGATTTATCTATTTTTTACTCATTTCAAATCTCAAATATTCTTTACAACATCCTGCCTTTAATTACCTCCCACGCCAACTTTTCATACAGCATGAAAAATAGACCCATCCCTAGACATCTAGTCTTTTACCCATGCATGGAAAGATCACTCTCAGCAATAGATATTTAACAAGTGTTGAAACATACCAAGTCTCATGTCTATGATCCTAAAATAGTAATCCAAAGCAAATAAATCTTATGATACCAGTTTTTAAGGGGAAACAGAAATGGTGCCCTGAGACGGTTGGTTGCATGGCCTCAAATGCACCTCCCCATATGCCAGAGGCTATTGACTAGCGGTGAGGGTATAATGATGGTATGGTGGGGATATTATACCCTCATTATTAGAGTAGCATACTTGTTTAAGATATGATGAAATAATCAATAGAGGAATTAGTATAAATGAAAGGTAGAAAATGATAATAACAATTGATAAAGTGGCCAATGAAAAATACACAGCCATGCTTGTCCAATTGGATCTACAATATGAAAGTAGTATACATATAGTAGGTAATACATTAGCATTGTAAATAAAGAAAAACACCTCAAAGGATATCTCCACGACCATCCTAAGATCTGGATCTAGTGCTCCTAAGCTTTGATGTACAAATATAATAGCATGAGTATAATCCATGAACCTGAACCTACAACCATAAGGTGTGTTCGAGTACCCCAGTGCAATGACGTCCTAAACAGGGTGTGAGATAAAATCAACTCGGGATCCTCAATAACAACCAGCTAACCAAAACTGATTCATCCTATGCCAAATTATCTTTGATCCTTCCTATATGTATGTATAAGTATATATGTAAACATGTGTGTGTGTGTGTGTTAATAGATATAGAAGCACTAATAAGGACCTCAGTTAAAATTATAAGGGGTCCCCATAAAAGTAGTAGAAGGGTCATTTATTTACTTAAGGAAATTAGTCAAGGCATCATAATCGAGTAAACATAGCTAAGAGGATAAAAGTATAATAGCTGTATAGGAACCAAGGTACCCATGGAATCCATGTCTAACTAGTGTCTCTAAACCATGAAGTATCTCCGGGTAGTCACGTGTATTTGAACATAAGACCATTAGTTATTCAAGGAACCATGGTATAATTACATGGTGTCCTAGTATAGTAATCAATATAAGGAGATACCACTAATCATATGAAATAAACAAGAACGATATAAGTTTTTTATCCTATGAGCTCGTCCAAGGTGTATTGAAAAGCATAAACCCTAGTATCATCCAAGGAGTACTATAATTTTGTCTATTCTATGATCTCATCCATGGAGTTCCATAAATTGGAAACCCAAGTGTCACTCATAAAATCTAATAACCCTATGTTCTCATCAAAGGTGTTCCATAGAAAGGAAACCCAAGTATCACCCAGAACATGAGGAAAAATTTTAGACTATGAGTTCATCCAAGGAATTATAAGAAAAAGAAACCCAAGTATCAATCAAGTATTATGGGATATCATCTAGACTATGAGCCTGTCTAAGGAATTCCATGAAAAGGAACCCAAGTATCACTCAAGGTGGAATATAATTCAAGCAACCTATGAGACCATCCATGGTATTCCGAAATGATTAAACTAGAATTTCTCATGGTAAATATAAAATCAAATAGATTATGATCCCATCCTAGGCTTTCAATAATGAGGAACTCAAGTATTTCTTAAGGAATACTTAATTCACTTAATCATTTAAATTTACGTTATAAGGAATACCATGTTAGTAACTAGGCCTTATCATAATTTTTAGATGAGTAATAAAGAGTCCATTTCTAAAATAATTTAATATCATAATTCAATTATATATAAAGTTGGTCATGCCCATTTATCATTTCAAATAACCCATTCAATTTCCCAATTTTATTAATGAAGAAAGTGCACCTCAAAAGTGTTTTTGTTATTAAATAGGGTAATATTATTATTTTAATTCCATTAACTCAAGATAATTATCCCTTACAAGGGGGTTTTTTATCACACCTAAAAATGTGATCAAGAGTAAGAAATAATTATAATTATGATCATTTAAAGTAATGACCTGGAGGGGTGGTTTAGTTTCTCAATAGGCATATAAGACACGAGAATATAAGAAACACACCAAAAGGGTGGTTTTAGTTGAGGTGAGAAATATATAACATATAAATTTAATAAAAAATATTTATTTATCATAAATCCTTTGGTTTCACCTAATTAACTTCACATTTAAAGGGTAACACAAAAAAAGGTAGTCATGTGACACCACAACATAATTTATAAACAAGTGAGATTTCAAGGAAAAGTAACTAGACCACCTACCTCATACCAAGGGAGTTACAATCATCCATTATCGGGATTTGACTTTATATGAGTCAATAGAAATTGGATGATTTGAAAAACACCCTTAAAAGGGGTTAAAATAGCTTACATAGATTTAGCATTCCATATGGAATGATAAACTTTAGAACGAATAAAGAGGACCCCCAGACTTACCGAGTTCTGTCCAATTCAATTAATAGTGCTTCAATCAAATCTCATATGGATGAGGTCAAAAGATCCAAATGAGAGGAAGAGGACCCACTATCGAGACCTGAATACCTTCTGTTGGATGGATAAAATATGGGGTTGATCCCCCAGTATATTTTAAAAAAATACCACTGCATGTTCAATGTCATGAACCAGTTTCATGACACGAAAAAAATCACATTATGAACCATATGCATATTGTTAATTCCTTTGGATAATACCATGGTATCTCACATCTTGAATCCTCCCTAGTTTCACTACATGAAACTCATTCAAGTCATGAATGTGATTCATGATGTGAATGGATTTCAGTAGTTTTTTCCAGCATCCTAGCACACCTGTTATTCCCCCTTGTGTTCACATGAACCCTTGATATTTCTACAAAAAAATAACCCACATCTGAAAACACCATTTGTGGATTTTTAACACCTTAAAACCTCAGTCTGATTCTTGAAATTAAAAATAACCCATCCACCAATATAAAACTTTAAATTCCATTGGAAAAAATCCTACGGTTTGAAACATGGGATGTTACATTACACATTTTTTAGAATTAATATAAATGTTTCATAATATTTTTTTTGGAATTAGGATTTAATATAAGTAAAAAAGAGTTGTAACTAATTGTATTCACTCATAATGTATGAGTAAATTCATGCACAATTCGAGGAACATCCTAAAATAATTATAAAATGGGATACTACCATCAAGATGAATATTGAATGAACATTATTAATCCTTGGTTGAATCTTTATTCTCAAAAATCTATCTTCATCCTCTATTCCTTATCCACTCGAGAGAAACTAATGTATCTTGGTTTTGAAGAGGGTTCTTCCCATATAATGGTTGATTAGTATAACCTTTGAATACACCATAGAGGTAATATTATTTTAGTGAATCCTTAGTCATCATTATCAACCACAAGAAATAAATATCAAGAAGAAGGGATTATCCATCAATTTAAGGTATAGAGTTTATTCATTTATAGTTCTTCATGGTTTTTATCAATCATGGGAGATATTAGGTCATTGGGTTTCTAGTTATTACTAATGCATTAATTAAGTATTAATCAATACATATAAAGCATAAATATAAAAAACTATTTATTCTCACAATTCATTCAAATCATGTCATACATGTAAATTCTAATAGTATAGAAAGGGACCAACAACCTGGACTTAGTAGTGTCACACTCATCAGATATCATAAAATGTGGGAACAAATCCCACATTAGATCTTATATGATGATAAATGATGATAAAATGAGTAAAATTAAAAATCGATAGGAAAATAGTGTTAGAATCACCAGTGACACTCTTCTATGATGAATGATACTCCAATCCAATCAAGAATGATGGAGAATCATCTTGGAGAAGTGAATAAAAAATAGGGGAGTGGGGAGGAATTCAAATTTCATTTCCTAGAGAAAAATAGGTGGAATACTCATTTAATAACATTAAAAATCTATTTAAATTTATTAAATTAAAACAGTTAAAAAATAAAACTTGGACTATCAAAGTCTATATTGTTATGGGCTGTAAATTTGATAAGGAATTTGAATTTTTATCCCAATGCAGGGGATATTCATTGAATTTGGATTCATATCAAGATTCGGAAAGTTGAAACATCTCAAAAAGAAGTGTTTGTATATGTATCGAGGCTTGATAGTTGTTTTGGGTTCTTAATAAAACATTATATCAGTGTTTGGGTGACCCCTACCTTTACTGGTTTCAGGTACAGGTGGCACATAACAATGTGTTGGGTGTGGGTCACACAATGATGTTGTTTTGATGACTGGCAGCCCCTCTACATGGGCAAGTTGATCTATGGCCCATGAGGGTCCTTCCATGACGAAGTTTGGATGACGAAAAATACCTATACCTGGGGGTGGTTACACTTTGATCTAGTTGGGTAAGGGAGTGTTGCATTACGAACCCATGTTCACGACGTGACCTATCTCCTAAATGGTTTTTTAGAAAGGGTACAATATTAATTTACCAGTCATACCTTTGGGTGTTTGGTCAAATGTAGTGTTGTGAGGTGCCATTATCATTAATATATTCCCCACTCTTACTCACATTTAATTTCACCTTAAAAGGGATTGTTTGGAGGTGATTTCTTAGAAATCCAAGGTATATTATTCCACCTCCTCCATTCTATATATTTCTCTCTCATCACTTATGATTTTGATGTTATTTTACCTTAGGTTTTGGCAATGGTTTCTCTAGAGTGGGGCGGAATCAGTCTAGAATGATGGACCTTTTTTGTGTGATAGGTAGATTATGTCCCATGATGAATAACTCACATTTTTTGTCATTGTTTTATCTGAGTTATATCTCCCTATGAATATTTCTAGTTTTTTATTAAATTGGATGAAATTAGTGATTAACCAAGTGAAGTTGAATGGGATTTTTCTCTAGATGGTGTCAGTAGTATTCCATGGACCTTCCTATGTTATTTTCTGCAATTTTGATGTGGTGAGGTGGTCTGGTGAGTTTTTAGCCATTTATTAATATTCATATTAAATGAATAATTGGTTATAAATTTATATAATTATTTTTTTGGATTTTGGGGATTTAGATAGTGGATCAGTGATTATATAACCTTAGACAAGCATTGGATGACCTTGGGGGGAGAGTGTTTTGTATTTTCATAAGAGAATAACTTTATATTAGTTAGGTGATCCCTAAACATCTCAATATAGTATATGATTTTTTTATGAAGCATTTGATATATGGTATCACTGGTTATAGGAAATTAACCTTATATTTAAAATTAATTGAATTTTAATGCCTATGGATAGAATTGAATTGTCCAGGGTCATGATAGACCTTGAACACTAGTTTAGATCCTTAACCATCAATAGTCTAGGGCTAGATCCTAATTATGTGTAATGAGATATAAGTCCCTTGAGGGGTATATAGGGAATAAGTAAAACATTATGTACTTGGGAATGGGTCCCCTCTGTTCGCTTGAGTAAAGGGGTATGATGGGTTGGGAATGGTTGGCCTAAGGAGAGGCGCTAAGAAACCTTGGGTTTACTTATAGTCTTTGGGATAGTTGACAATAGAGTGGAATGAGTGTTCCTCTAACACTAAACTAAAATTACCTAGGTAGGTGTGCCTGGATGGGATTACAGATTGGTTATGTGTGTAAGGAATGACCAAGGATGACCATGGGAGTGAGATGGTAAGTATTTCATCTCTCTCATTTGATACCAGTATGGTATTTTCAGTAAGACCATTTAGTCTATGATTGTTTCTTAGTTATGTTGACAGAATTAATTCTATCTGAATGATGGGATTGACCCAGGGGGTTGAGAATGAGTTAGGGTAGCCAATTTTGGGTGTCCATACTATAATATGATCTAGTATTCCTTGGTGGGTTCTATAGTTTTAGGATTATCCTTATTTAGGTTTATCATGGGGAGGTAGGTATTGTTGATCCCGAGTTTTAGCATTGATATGATTGACAATGATGGGTTACGTTCTTAAGAGGCCAACCTATGTGTCATGTGAGGGTTTTGAGTGATTTTACAGCCCATGAGGTATGACCTGAGTTTTTTTGGAAGGATAACCTTGTATATATGGGATGTATGTTATATATATATGATATATCTAAGGTTATGTGGTTGAATACCCTAGGTTTATGCTATATAAAGTTCCAAGTGAGATTCATCCCTAGGTGTATATGAATGAGGTTTTTGTTGTTAGGGTTGGATATTTTTCTTAGGTAATGGTGGCATGGTACCTAATATATGTTGGGGATGAAACCCCGTAAGTGAATTCTTTATTAGTGTCAAGTATGGATGTGGATCCCCGTTGGTAGGTTATTCGTAGTTTGATGGATGAACGATGGACCCCATTGTAATATCACATGTTACAGGGTGGGAATACCCATGGATATATGAAGTTTTAGGTTTAGTAAGGTTGTGAAACCCCATGGTTGTATGGATATTCTAGTTCTAGGAAAGGGGTTGGACCCCCAGCTGGATGGTTTTTCTATCATAGGCTTTGGGGTAGGAGTTAGTCCACTTGGATGATATTCAAGTATAGGTTTTAATATAGGATTTGGATCACCATATGTGATATTATACTAGTTCAAAAGGAAGACATGGTTTCCCTTACAATATTATATACCTAGGTTAGATACATCCAAAACTAGCTAAAGTAGGTTTCCCTGATCTTGAGTGTCACCTTTATACTTGAGGATGATGATGATTGTTTATTTGTGGTTCTATATTGGATGTTTTAGTTTGGTCTCATCACATGTGAATATATTACATTACTGGTTATATTAGGAATTTAATTGGTGGTGTCCTACATATTTTTAATCCCTGGATTCTCTAGAATCCCTGGAAATTTGGTGCCCGAGCAGACATCATTTTCAAAGTTTCAGGTAGGGTAGAGGTCTGGTGTTTCATGATTGTAGTGGAGAATCATGATATAGATCAGATACTGGGATGTGATGAAGCTAGAGGTTTGTGGTAGATCCTACTTGTGTTTTTATTCTCTTTTTATTTGTATATGTGATCATGTAAATGGGAAATTAGCAGAGATTTATGACTAAAAGATAGAGTTTATAGTCGCTACACCCCTTTCAAAACATTATTCTCTAAAATAATGAAATAAAGAAGTCCCATGGGTTATATATCTGGAATGTTGTTAGAATTAAGTTTCAAATAGTCACTTTAATTTCCTATTTTTCAACATCATTATAAAGTTGGTAGTTTTTTATTTTGTTTAAAAAATAAAACAAATTCAATAAACAATTGAGAATTTTAAATTTAAACATATAGAAACTAAATTTTTGAAAACCATATTTTGAAAACAATAAAAAAGAAATATTTGATCCTTTAGACTCTCCCTTATTCTATTTATAAAATTACTACCAAGTTTTATTTCTTAATAAACACCTAAAAACTACATGTGGACACCTAACTCTGCCTAGTTTTCATTTTGAGACCTCGATATGGGTCTTAATACTCTAATAAAAGTGATTCAAAAGACCAAAGAACTATAAGAAATTTAACCTAATTAAAAATACTATTCTCAATGTAAATACCATCCCAAAGAAGTTTAAATAATGAGAAAATAACTTTACTTTTATAAATTGAAAAAAAATCTAGATTATTTTAGACTTCTTCATCTGAGAACATTGTTTCCATAAAAATAAAAAGAAGATACATTGAAGAAAATATGATAAAATGGGGTTTTCATCTGATTAGAATTGAACAATCTAACTATGATTTTAGTAGATAATGACTAAATTTTTTCTAATTCTCCATTTTCTTCATGTTGGATTATCCTGATCGAATCACCAACAGCACCAATTTCCAAGCATTGCACCTCTACAGCTAGCACTGCTAGATGTGTGTGCCTCTTTTTTCATTTAATGGTGATATTTATATTTTATGTCTCAATTATTTCACAAAAAATTTGGGGAAAATTATTTGAATTTTATTTCAACCTTTAATCAATCCTTCAGAAGTTTATACATGCCAAATAGCTCCTATAATCAACTTCCAGGTGAAAGCAATGTGCATTTGATCATTCCATGATTGCATGTGTTGATATAATTTAAGTATCATGTTCACCGATACTTTAATATTATTGGAATCATACCAATATCATTAACCTTTTATATTTTTATCAAAATAAATTTTTGTGGATTAGGTAAATTAAAACAGTGAAAATATCTTGTTCTTAAAATTTTTACAAAGTATCGATCGAAAGCATTTTGATAAATCATATTATGACTTTCTATATTGTAAGAATTTTGAAGTCATAAGATATTAAATTAATGTGATATTTTTTATTAAATTTATACAGTATTAGATTTTGATAAAGGTAAATATACTTACGATCGAAAAAAAGAATTACGATCAGAGACTTACAAAATTCCAAAGACTTAAGGTTTAGAGAAAATGACTTACAATAGGGGGAAAAGACTTATGAAAGGACAAATATATGTATGATCCAAAGACTTATAGAAAATTTTAAAATTATTATAATTAATCCAAATACTTATACAAATTAACAAATATTAATGTTCAAGCCGAGAAAGCTATGCAATTCAGACATATCCAAAATTTTCATTTCAATCCCAAAAAACCAAATTTTTAAATAATTTACAGAATTTTAATTAAAATAATTTATTTGTAAAATAATTTAAGAAATGAATGAAAACACTTAGAAAATTTTATTTTTCTATTTCTGTAATTAAAAAAATAAATCCCAAAATCACAAAATTAATTATTTACATTTAAAAAGACAAGATATTAGGGATTTATTCACTAAAATTCAAATGAAAAGTTATGAAAATATCAGTTTTATCTATGATTACATATCTCTATGCTGTTTTTTATATAATTAATCTTATTTATTGGGTTATTAATAAATTGATTATTTATTATGGATATTAATTGGTTATTTTCATTGATTTTTTACTCTATTATGAGGGTATAGTCTCCCCATGATAACACATTAGACCCTCGAAACTATTCAACAACCTCTAGCATACAGAGAGGTGACCTTGAGGCCACATAGAAAACCTAAGTTCAAGTGGTGAAT
Source organism: Viscum album (assembly GCA_963277665.1). Taxonomy (NCBI): domain Eukaryota; kingdom Viridiplantae; phylum Streptophyta; class Magnoliopsida; order Santalales; family Viscaceae; genus Viscum; species Viscum album. Next base: position 986,893,420 of record OY728129.1, read on the forward strand.
TGTTCTGGATACAATAAATTTAACCATATCTATTAAAACTCATACATTTCATAAAAAGATATCAAAACTTAATAGATGAATATTCATTACATAACCTAGAAATCCATGCTAGAATCATATAGGTATAATGACTTTGGAGACTTATATACATAAAAAATCGGTTCATATGTAAACTAATTTATCTCCCACTGAGGTCTTTATAACTACCACCCTTATTAGATATATCAAACTTAATACATTTCTATATAACCTGGGGAAAGTAAACATAATAAAAGATGAGCTCAGACGCTTAAAAAGGGTAAGAAAATTAGATTTCAATTACCACATAATCATAAGGGTATGATAACACGATCTTAACATTTGAAAATAATAACCAACATATCAAAGATCAGGATCATGAGTCATGGCATAAAGTTTTTTAGTTTATAAGATATGAATCATAATGAAATCAGATAACATGTTCCATGGAAGCATAAAATTGGAACGAGACATGGAATTTTGGAATACACATAAGCCTATAAAATAATTTATTTAGTGGTCAAATCTCATTTAAAAGTCCATTATAGTGTAATGGATTCTCTACCCAAACCATCGTAGTAGTAAAGGTTCACTCCCAAGACTATCATAGAGGACATAGACCCTTACTGAACTAGGTTCAATCTCCATTATACACTTACTTATCTCATGAGATATCAATCCTTACTAATGCATTAGAGAGATATATAATTCTAGTCCCACCCATCACATATTGAAATTCATATAGATGTGTTCAATAATATCATACAACATTTTTTATATCATAACCGATGAAAAAATGGGTTTCATAAACATCTCATCATAGCATAACCCAAGAAAAGTAATTAGGTTTCCTAAACATAATTTCATTATAATTATAAACCATTCAGAGAAATAATAAGGATTGTATCATTTTATTATTTCCCTATTTAATCTTATGTATAATCAAAGGATGACATCTTAGATGGAAATTTATTTTAAAAGATCTCTTTGTACTTTTATTGTGGAAAATATCCTTTAAATTCTGAAATCTGTTTTTAAAATCTAAAAGATTCCTAAATATTAAAAAAAATTAAAATAACATCATAAACATGTAAAGAAATTTTTAAATCATTGATCAACCTTGATGGTGAAAAATACAAATCATGTTGTACATATTAAAATAAAGATCCCTTTCACATTTTTTGTAAAAAGTCAAACATGGCTCATTTTGAAAATGATAAGAAGATTCCTTTAGAAACTTTTTTAAAGCTCAAACATTGGTAAAAGTTACATTAAAAAATATTTATAGAATATTTAAAACTTTCTTTAAATATTTTTTAAAAAACATAGACAAGGAAGAAAAAGGATTTTCGGTTGAAGAGAAAAATCAAGGGAGTTTTAATTAAAATCATTATTTTGATCTATTGAGTACAAAAAGAGAGGAAAATGAAAGAAAAAATATAAGTTTCATAAATAACCATAATATATGAAAATTAACAATTTTATTAAGAGATATAACATAATATTTCATCATTTAACGAATAATCATAAATAATCCCAAAAAATAGTGAGATTGTAACATAAAAAAACTTACCACTTTGGTAACTTTTAAATCATAATCCCCATGAATGAAACAAATTTAGATCGATATTTATATCTCATAATTGTAATAATAATATCCATAAAATACCTTGATGGTTAGTATATACACCATAAAAAATAATCAAGTGGTAAATTTGGCATGTGTCCTATGGAAATAAAAGTGATATGAAAATCTCTTACCACTTTGGAAACATTTGAATCACTAGAACCATAAAATAATAACACAAAATGAAACTTTAAATATCGTGAAAATTAAGAGATTCATGATATAACATGTCAAATGTAACACCCAAAGGATTCAAAAATAAATTTAATATTGAATGAATAAAACACTGAGTCTCTAAAAAAACTACACTTTATTACAACTAAGCCAATAAACCTAATTTTTCCACTACTGTGAATAGAATTTTGAAAATATCACATACACGGTTATGTTCAGGGTTATTTTTGGAGTCTAATAGAACAAACTTAATTTTTGGTGAATAGTAACCAACCCTTATTAATATTAACTTACCATTATGAATAGTAACTTGACACTTATGAATAGTAATTCACCCTTATGAATAGTAATTCACCCTTATGAATAGTAACTTGACCCTTATGAATAGTAACGTGAATAGTATTGTACCCTTATGAATAGTAACTTGGACCTTATGAATAGTAATGTACCCTTATGAATAGTAACTTCATGAATGTAAGTAAAAATATAATTTAGGCCCATTATAAATGAGATTGAATATTTTAAAAAATTAATAATTAAGTGTTGACATTTTATGAGCAATAAATAATGAATTTTTTATTTAATAGATTAATTTAAAAGATAAAAAAATTCATAAAATGAATTCAAGAACTAAATTTAATTTTCCTATGACTATACAATAATTTTATGAGACCCCAGTTAATTATTCAAAGTGTTATAAAATCAGTTATAATATTAAAATTTTTATTTTTTCAAGTAAATGATGAATTTAATTAAAAATTAAATTTCTCATATTTAATTTTTTTTAAAATGGAGTTCCTTTTTTGATTCTACATGTCGAGAAATGGTTTTGATGATTTCTTTGGATTTTTATGAAATATATTTCTTTTAAAGAAAAAAATACAGTTTTTTAATAAAATACGTCGTTTTTCGTGACATCATCATGAAATTACTATGATATAAAAATTTATTTAAACTATGTGATTACTAACTAAATATATTACATGTGTAATATTGTACTGAGATAATTTAGAACATGCAAAATATATTTTTTATGATTAGTATAAAAATCATTATCAATGTTGACGCATTGTCAGCGCATCGCTGACAAAGTCTAAATTGGTAATTTATATGACAATTGAGTTATAAAAATAATTATCATGACTTATTAATTATTATTTATTATTTATATATTTTTTTAATTTCAAATTTTAGTGTTATATAACATGAGTGTTATCCAAATGTCTGTGTGATGCTTATACATGGTAAGAAAAGACAAAATAACAAATTTAAGTAGATGTCTTGCTATGTATAAGAGTGAATATACATAATAAATAAATTCATAATTTTATTTTGAACCTAATTAAACTATATTTATGATATTATTTTATTTTTAATTTTTATATATGAAATAATTTACATTAATGCTTATGCAACGCTGATGCAACGCTTGTGCAGGCATAAGAAAAGTAAATAAAATGTTCTAATTAAAATTATAAGAATATTAAATGACCCATATTTTGTATAAAACATTTTATATAATCTTTTTTAGACTATTACCATTATTTTATTTGAATTAGGTACATTTCGGACCCACATGAATCACTTTAAATCCTTTATAAGATTTTATTTCAAAAGGAAATCAAGTTGTGACATTATAGTTTTTAATTTTAATAATATTGTTATATGAGATTTTTCTGAGGATTTATTCAAAAAAGAGTAGTCTTTAGAAATATAATAAAAATATATTTCTCATGGAATTTTATTTTTTAATTTTTAGAGAACAGATAAATACCATAATGTCAACCACAAAGATGATGAAATATTAATTTAATTAATGAATAAATCAAATAAATGATATTAAAAATAAGAAAATAAATATAATTTTATATTTTTAAGCTAATTAATGTATTTTATAGATTAATATGACATTTATATGATATAACATAAAATTTGATTCTATTTTTAAACTTTTTTTTTGATGTGTTTCAAGTGATAGATATGAATAGTTTTTATCATGACAAAATTGATTTTCATGAATAAATTATTTATTTAAATTATTTAAAGATCCCAAAATTATTGAACAAGTCAAAAACATATAATATTACTTCGAAAATGTAATACCTCTTTATTTTTAGGCATTTTGTGAGTCTTATACCCAATAATATATCTATAATATTTTAATAATTTTGGTGATTCCTATGTTTCCCCTCACCTCACTTATAAAAAGAGGTTCCTTCCTTCAACAATTTCATAAACATAAGCCTTATTGTTCAGAAAACCTTGGTCAAATTCCATCCTCCTCATCCCTTGACACAATATAGTTCTTCTGGTCTCACAAAAAGACCACTTCCAAGATCCTTATGGTAATTTCAAAAGAGAAATATTCTAGAGGTAAGATTTCTTCTTCTTCTCTTTTAAATTCTTTCTCACTTATACCTTATCCCGGCCTATTATCCAATTATTAATGACAAATACAATACCTTATATGTACTATAATTTATTTATGATAATGTAATATGACATCCTAATCTCTTATTTTCATTTATTTTATAATCTAAATGAGAACATCGTCCAAGTTGTGTTAATTATCACGTTCAATGAAGATGGGTTTTAAATTTGCATTACTATATTCAAGACCATACATTATTCCTTTATAATAGTTGAAACAGATAATAATATATGTATTTTTTCTTATGTAGTGTTTTAGAATCATTACACACTTATTATATAAAATAATAATGCAAAACAAGTTCATTATGCACAAAACCGCCGTGTTAATCCAAACATTTATCATTAACTTTTATCTAATGAGTCATCCTCATGGAATATAACCAAGATCATTATAATATCATTTATATATATATAATGTAAATAATAATATATAATAACAATCCTATATGTGTAAAAAAAAATCAAATTAACATCCATTCATGAATAAAAGTAAACCGATCATGAAAACCAAAGAAGAAAATGATTCCCCATCCAATAAAATTGAACCTCTTAAACCCATAAAAACAGAAATTAATGAACCTAATATAGTTAAAATAAATCAACTAAATTTATATGAGGTTACTTAATTATTAATTAATGAACCCAAATTTGATTATTCAGGTCAATAATATCACGAGGAGAACACCTTTGAACTTAAGGTAAGGGGTTTCTTCATCTCACTTCCATTTTTGTGAGATATTGTGTATTCACTGCTATTACTTGTGTATGGTATATATATACTTGCTATTGATGTTTCATATACTGAATATATTTATTTTAATTATATTCAATGTATAATTTTATGATTATTAATTTTTGGGGCATACAATTCAATTGATTACAAAGTTGAAGTATTATTTACCCAAACCTCCATTTTCATTCACGATGCTCTTATTCTCTATTCACCTCAATAAAATTATTATTAATTATTATTTAATCTGAATAAATTATGTGGTAATGTTATATATATGTGTACCAATCATAATCCTTCTTTATTTTATGGGGTGTTACAGGTTTTAAAATAATCTTTCAAAATTTCTTCTGAAATGGAATCCCGATTCAAGGAACTTCTCAAATTATTACATATTTTTATGTTCACTATATAATATTTTTTATGCCATATATATATTTCTAAAATAAAAAATTTTAACATGAAAAATATATTTTGGTCAATTTCCGGTTTTATGAAATCAAACATGCCTTTGCGCTTTAAGATCCTTTAATATTTTCCTTAAACCGCACTAAAATGTTTTATTTCTTAAGCCTACTTAAAAAACAATTATTAAATTATTTCAATTCAATAAGAATTATCTAAACCTAAAATATAATTTCAATGAACTTAACTTTTATTTTAGGGGATATAAATTTTTGAAATCTGATTTCATGCCATATACAAATGATTTTCCAAAAGAACTCTTCTTTCCAAAGTAAAAATAGATTTTTCTCATCTCGCTTTAACTTTTATGTGGTACATTACTTGTTCACCACTTATTCCATGCATGTGGTGTATGTACTAACCTTTGTTATATCATATCAAGAGTCTCCTTATTCTCATGATATTATAAGGGTTATTATTTGAATGTTTCAAGGTGGTATGGGACACTTTGAAATGTTTAAGGATTATTTCCTTAATAATTTTTCAATGGTCTCATTTAAAAATATCTTCATCTATATCAATATCCTTTATTGAGAAATGTACTTAATTGAATTTTATGTATTATTATATCATCTAAATTTCTTGTTGAATGGTTTATTATTATTTTTACCATGGATTTTCTATCTTGATACCATTCACAACATTATTCTGAATGGCTAGGGTTTATGTTCATTGATTGGGGAAAGTTATTTACATTTCAAAAGTTAGTTTCAATGTGGATGTATATGTTTATTATGATCACCCCTTTCATATTAGGAATTCATTAGACTTATTATGTGATGTGTGGGGCTCACTATATCCCCTCTATAATTTGGTGGGTCTCATGATACAAATAGATATGGACTTGGCTGAGGCCTTTCCCATTTTGAGAAATGATTTTGGTCGAGGCCTTAATAATTTTTAGACGTCTTGGTCAAGGCCTTGACAGCATGCTTTAGAATGTCTTGAATATGCATTCTTCTCATTTTTAAGCTATACATTCATATTTCATGGGTTTATTTGACTAGTAGAATACCCATGCTTATGTTTTCTTATGGAAAAATTTACTCAGCTCGTATTATTTCCATATTATGCTCAAGTTTATTTTTTAAAGAAATGTGTTTTTAGATATTCACCATACCTAATGTTTATGTTTATGATATCTTCTGAAATATTTCTCACCCTTACTGAGCATCTAAGATCACCCCTTTCTTATATTTCATTTTCTCAGGACATGAAAAAATTTATTGTGAATGACCTGTGGGGATAAACGTAGAGTTGTGGGTGAAACTTATATGTTGTATTTATTTTCATGTTGTAATTTTGAACATATGTAATTATTTGGTTTTCAAAAACTAATAAACTACTCGATTCTTCGAGATTTTATTCCATGTAATCATTTCAATGTATTAAAATAATACACTAGCTCCATGCTTCTGGGGTTTGGTGTTATAGTTGGTATCAAAGGATGGTTATTAGAAAACTAGGAAACTAGATTTAGAAAATATAGATTAGGGAACAAACCCCTAACATAGTCTATGAAGATAAATGTAAAATAACATCTCAGAATCTTGGTAAGGGATATATTATGTGGATCTTTCTAGAAAATACATCCATGTCTAGATACTATAAGTGGAATTGGTTCTGGAATAGATGTACTTAGGAGTGAAAACTCTGACAAGGAGTTTTGGGCTTGACCCGAGGTATACTGGTACATGACAGTGGGCCTTACTGTGAACCTGGTTTGACACTCCTAGGGGATATGCTTAGAATAATTCACATTTTACTTACCCACCATTATGAAGAATTTATGCCCCCAAAGTAACCAAAGTGTATGGTTCTTGGATTTACAATGAATAAATTTATGCTATGTTCTTTACCATGTTTAGAGAAATAGAGAGTTCACAATTTTATGAGCTAATATATAATATGGAATTGATTAAAAATGGAGCCTAGCATAAGGAATGAGAACTTCAATAATTCATGTGATGCAAAGAGTAAGAAAGATCATATCTCTAATGGTCTTAATCCATCTTGTCAAAGGAATATTGTCTCTTAAGTGTCCTCATCATTCGAGGAAATAATACCATGTGTTAAAAAGGTATGTAAAGACTTCTCTAAGTCCTATGGATTTAATGTGAAGTAAAATAAGAAGAGGATGATAGAGAAAAACATGGATAAATGGAATAAGGGAAAGATGTATTTTCCCACATGTGATAATTATGGAAGGAAACACCTTGGTATATTCCTGAGAGGAAAAGGAGGTTTCTTAAACTGTGGAGAAAGAGTCCACTATTCTCATAATTTCAAGACAAGAAAAGAATTTTTATACATTCAATGCTTCGGCTGTAAGGATATGGGGAACTACACAAATGAATGTCCTATGTGTCATGGAAATATAGCTCTGAAAAAGAAAAGTGATCAAGGTCAAGCTTATGATGTTACTACAGTTGATGTAGAATAAATAACGATTTTATGTTTTTGGACTCAAGAACTATGTTATGATATTCTTTTTATAAGAATTATAAGATATATAAGGATAGTACTGTGGTACTATTTCATTAAGAATTTGAGGTCATATGATGAATTGTACCAAGGATAAGTGACTCAGTAGAAAGTTAATATCTTGGGAAATAATATTGTTAAGGGAAAGACAACCCTAAACATATTCTCTATGATTAAGATTATGATGAATAAATGACTGATTTGGACATACTGAGTACCTCAAAAATGATTATTGACTTATCGACAATTTGATTATGCAATCATTGATAGAGTTTACTACATTTTATGATATATATAATATATACAATAGCATATGTAAGGATGAATGCATATTTAAAATAAGTATTTATAGTAATTTGAGTTATTACCATATTTCAAGAGGAAACATGATGAAGATATTCACATGTTTGGAATTTGAAAATTTAGGGTTGCTTCATGTTTATTAAAGGAAAATAAGGTAGCTGATGCCTTGAGTAGGATAGATCATAGAGTCCTAAAAAATGAGGATTTCCAAGGACACTGTGTACATGGATCTAGCAAGGATGGATATGGTAATGATTCTTAAGTGTTTGATCATGAGCTTTGGGAAAGTTAAACCATTTCTGAAATAGATTAAGTTGATCATTGTATGAGGATATTGAGTTTAACGTCTGAACATAATGCAACCTGTGCTAAGAGATGATATATAGATATTTCAAGGCACAAAAAATGATAAGATTATGTTTATGAAATAGAAATGTATATTTATACTCTTATATAGAATAATAATTCATGAACTCTAGGAAAAGAGTCCTAAAAAAAGAATGTTGTCCTATTATCATTCTTGTCATAACTATAGTTTATGGTTTTGTAGTAATGATCTTTCATCTAAGCATTTTCTCTATCACTTTCCATCATAACATGATGGTTTTATTATTCTTCCATGAAAATGTAATCCAATTAGAAAGCATAGTTTTTTAGTGACTGATTCATTTTCCTTTCCTTCTTATTAAGTGGATATTTTAACCATATTTGGGTTTCCCATAAGAGAATTTTCAATTATAAACCATTAACCATTGAAATTCAATTTCAAAATTTTGAGGATGAAATTTTTTTAAGGAAGGGATAATGTAACACCCTAAGGATTTACAAATAAATTTAATTTTTAAGGAATAAAACACTGAGTCTCTAAAAAACATTATTATAACCGAGCCAATAAAAATAATTTTTCCATTTTTGTGATTTGAATTTTGAAAATCTAACATACACGGTGGAATTCAGGGCGATTTTTGGAATTTGATAGAACAAACTTAATTTTTGGTGAATGGTAACCTACCATTATGAATAGTAACTTACCCTTATGAATAGTAACTTGACCGTTATAAATTGTAATGAACCCTTGTGAATAGTAAATTGACTCTTATGAATAGTAATATGCCCTTATGAATAGTACATGAATAGTAATATACCCTTATTAATTGTAACTTGGACCTTATGAATAGTAATATACCCTTATGAATAGTAACCTCACCAATGTAATTAAAAGTAAAATTTAGGTACCTTATAAATGAGAGTGAATATTTTAAAAAATTGATAATTAAGTGTTGGTATTTTTAGGAGCAATAAATAATGAATTTTATAATTAATAGATTAATTTAAAGATAATTAATTTTCATAAATGTATTCATAAATCAACATTTTCTTTTTGTATGATTATAAGATAATTTTAGGAGACCCTAGTTAATTTTTTGATGTGTCATAAAATTGGTTAAAATATTAAAATTGGTATTTTTTGAGAAAATGATGATTTTAATAAAAAATTAAATTTATCATTCTTAGAAAATTATTATTTTTAAATGGAGTTCCTTTTTTAATTCTACACGTCAAAAAATGGTTTGGATGATTTTTTTGGATTTTTATTAAATAATTTAATTTCTGTTGAATAGAAAAAAATACAGTTTTTTATAAAATATGTCATTTTTCGTGAAATCATCATGAAATTACTATGATATAAAAAATTATTTAAACTATGTAAAAAATAAATAATTATATTACAAGTGTAATATTTTACATAGTTAATTTAGAACATGAAAATTATATTTTTTTCATGATAAGTATAAAAATGATTATTAATGTCGACATAGTGCCTTTACAGCACTGAAAAAGTCTAAATTGGTAATTCATATAATAATTGAGTGCTAAAAATTATTTTAATTACTTATTTATAAATTATTATGTATTATTTTATCTATTATATTTTTAATTTAGAATTTTAGTGTTATATAACATGAGTATTATCCAAATGTCGGTGCAATGGTTGTGCTAGGTAAGAAAAGACAAAATAAAAAATTTAAGAAGATGTCTTATTATGTATTAGAGTGAATATAAATTATAAACAAATTAATAATTTTATTTTGAACCAAATTAATCTATCTTTATGATGGTATTTTATTTTTAATTTTTATAAATGAAATAATTAACATTAATGCTTATGCAACGTTGATGCAGTGCTTGTGCAAGCATAAGAAAAATAATTAAAATGTTTTTAATTAAAATTATATGATTATTAAATTACCCATATTTTTTATAAAACATTTTATATAATAATTTTTAGATTATTATTAAGTTGTTATTCTAATTTGGTACATTTTGGACCCACATGAATCACTTTAAATCCTTTATAATATTTTATTTCAAAAAGAAATCAAGTTTTCACAATATAGTTTTTAATTTTAATAATATTTTTATATGAGATTTTCTAGAGGTTTTATTTAAAAAATAGTAGTATTTGGAAACCTAATAAAATTATCTTTCTCATGGAATTTTATTTTTAATTTTCAGATAGCAAATAAATACCATAATGTCTTCCACAAAGATGATGCAATATTAATTTAATTAATGAATAAATCAACTGAATGATATTAAAAATAGTAAAATAAATATAATTTTATATTTTTAAGCTAATTCAAGGATTCCATATATTAATATGACATATCTATGATATAATATAAAATTTTATTTGATTTTTAAACTATTTTTATTTTTTTGAGTTCATATATATGAATAGTTTTTATCTTCAAATTTTTTTTTCATGAATAAAATAGATTATTAAATTATTTAAAAATAAAAAAATAATTGAAAAAGTCCTAAAATGATAATATTAATTCTAAAATGTAATCCCATTTTAGTTTTAGTCATTTTGGGAGTCTTAAACCCTATAATATATTTATAATATTTTAATAATTTTGATGATTCTTAAGTTACGCCTCACCTCACTTGTAAAAGGAGGTTCCTTCCTTCACAAATTTCATAACCATATGCCTTCATGTTTAGAAACCCTCTGACAAATTCCATCATCGTCATCCATTGACTCATTATAGTGCTTCTGTTCTCATAAAAATAGAACTTCCAATATCCTTAAGGTGGTTTCAAAAGAGAAATATTGAAGAGGTAAGATTTCATCTTCTCTTTTAAATTGTTTCTCACTTATACCTTATCCCTTCCTATTATCCAATTATTAATGAGAACTATAGTACCTAATATTTTTTATAATGTATTTATGATATTGTAATATTTCATCATCATCTCTTCTTTTACCTCATTTGATTCTATAAATGAGAACACTATCCACGATGTGTTAATTATCACATTCAAGGAAGATGAGTTTTCAAATTGCATTAATATATTCAAGACTGGTAATGAAAACATTATAATGGTTGAACCAGATCATAAAATATGTATTTTATCTTATTTATTGTTTTTTAATCCTTACTCACCCATTATATAAAATAAAAATACAAAACAAGTTCATTATGTACAAAACCGCCAAGTTAAACCAAGCATTTATCATTAACTATTATCAAATGATTCATCTTTATAAAATATAAACAAGATCATTATAATACAATTTATATCTCTATAATTTCACTAATAATGTATAATAAAAATTCTGAACATTTAACCACATTTCAAATGAACATCCATTCATGAATACAAGTAAACGGATCATGGAAACCAAAGAAATAAAATGCTTCCCAAACAATAAAATTGAACCTTTTAAGCCCATAAAAAATTAAATTAATGAACCTAATATGGTTAAAATAAATAAATTAAAAGTATATTAAGTTCTTTAATTATTAATTAAGGAACCCAAATTTGATTATTCAGGTTAATAATATCACGAGGAGAACACCTTCGAACTCAAGGTAAGAGGTTTCTTCATCTCCCTTCCATTTTGAGAGATATTCCATATTCACTACTATTACTTGTGTATGGTGTATGTATACTAACCATTGATATTTAATATCATTAATATCTTTATTTTCATGATATTCAATTTATCTTTTGATAATTATTAATTTTGGGGGTATAATATTCAATTGATTACAAATTTGTAAGTATTTTCTACCCGAACCTCCATTTTCATTCGAGATGCTCTTATTCTCTATTCAACTCAATGAAATTATTATGTATTCTTATTTAATCCTCATAAATTCTATTTTAATGTTCTATATATGTGTACCAATCAGAATCCTTCTTTATTTTATGGGGAGTTACATGTTTTATAAGAACATTTTAAAAAATCTTCCCAAATGCAAGCCCGGTTCAAGGAACTTCTCAAATTATTACCTATTTTGAAGTTCACTATATAATATGTTTTATGTCATATTTATATTTCTAAAATCACAAATTTTAACTTTAAAATCTATTTTAGTTCATTTTTTGGTTTTAATAAAGTAAACATTCATTTTCACTTTAAAATTCTTTAATATTTTTCTTAAATTGCACTAAAATGTTTTATTTCTAAAGCATCCTTAAAAACACTTTTTAAATGATTTCACCTCAATAAGACTTTATTTAAGGTTAAAATATAATTTAAATGAACTTACCTTTTATTTTATGGGATATAAATTTTAATAATCTCATTTCATGGCATAAATAAATGATTTTCCAGAAGAACTCTTTTTTCCAATGTAAAAAAAGGATATTTCTCATCTCGCTTTAAATTTTATGTGGTACATGCCTTGTACACAAATTATTCCATACATGTGGTGTAACACCCCAAGATTTCATAGTGTGTTATTTCTTCAAAATAATTCAATAACTTTCACTACATGTAACACCATGTTCAAGCACACCATGACTTACCAAACAAGCCGTTCAAAAGAGGTTATGAATAGTATTAGATAAATTTTAATGTTTATATAATCCTTATAATTTTAGAATCCATATTATGAGTTTCTTAGATATAATGCAAGAACAAATTCATTTTCAGTATTGCACTTTTATCAACTTTAATAGTGAACCCTTTTTAAATACTATATTTTAAACTTTTTGACTAAATGGGGAAATCAAAAATTTAAAATGAAACATCCCAAGCTTCCACGGTACGCTTTCTTTGAATAATACAGTAGCGTGTGTTGTACGCAACCTTGAGTTTTAACACACACCACAACCAATCAAACTAGCCGTTATGAATAGTAATACCTAATTTTTGAAATTATATATATTTTATATTTAAAAATGGACTTCATTTTTGGATTCGGAATATCGAAATTATCCTAGAGTGAAATTTTGGTACTTTTCGGATAACTTTTATATTTTGATGAATAGTGAAAATTACTAAATTTTAATTAAAAACAACTTTTTTAATCAAAATAATTAATAGTGATAAATTATGAATTTGAGTGGTTTTAAAGTATATTTAGAATATATTTTTACCATTTAATATAATGTTGGTCATTGGACATAATTTTACAATTAAACCAAACATAAACGAGTGTCAATCTTTTGATAGTTATTATCTCTTAAAAACACGCTTTTTGTTTTGACAGCGGGATTTAATTTTAAATTAATTTCTGCCACTTCTGTGTTTTGAATTTAGGAAAATGGATTCCATATTTGGAATCAGGATGTTAAAATTGTGTAAATAGGTAACTTTTATTTTTAGACATTTTGAATAATTACTGCGGTAAATATTTTATTTACCATGGTTAAGGGTAAATTCGGTAAATAAGGGTTAAAAAAAATAATATTATAATAATACTAAATTACCCTAAAACGTGTCTTAACCCTATTGGTTGATACATGGTCGACCATGGGAATCTTTGGGTCTATTTTGGGACCCCATGGATCCACTTGTAAGTGATAATGACACTTTATTTTAATTTAGTTAAAATGAATACAAAAATGACACAAGCATATATCTTTTAGAACAACAATTGTTACATAGGGTTATATATGTTGGATTTTAGATTATAAATATTCATTAGAAAGCTAAAAAGATTTTCTACATAATGATATTTTATTTATAATTTTTAGACATTAAATAATTTATTTTATTTATGACACAATGATGATGCAGTAATTACTATAATAGTGAAAAATTAAAATAATTGATATTATAAACACCCAAATAAATATAATATGAAACTTTTAATGAATTAAACTAATTTTCTAGGATAATATGATATATTAGGATTGATTTAATTGACTTTTTTCGAAGATATCAATCTGTTATGAGTTTCACAAAAATCAACTATTGAATAGTGTCAAAATTGACATAAAAGAGTTCTTAAAACAAATATTATATTATTAATTGATATTAAATTCCTAAAAATCTAAGGTTCGGCCAAGAGACTTATATTATGATATTTTAATCATTAATGGACCACTTGGGGGTCGCTTGGATGTATATAGTAAGTTTATTAACCATATTATATAAAAATACAAAGAGACATTGTAAAAGTGAAACTAATTAACTTAGAGTTAATACTTAAAGATAAGGTTAATATAAGTACCCAAACCTGTCTAAATTCTATTGGATGAGTTTTTTTCGACCTATCCCCACCTCATCCTTTGAATAGTCAACTTTTGAGCCTTTGGAAACCGAATATGAATTTATTATAAATTAATATTTCTAGCTTTTCCAAAGGTGCCCCTCACCCCTCTTATAAAAGGGCACTCCTCCTTCTCATTTCCTCACACCTCTCAAGCCACTTGGCTCGTCCAAACTCTGCCCAACTAAGCTCCCCACATCCCTCTCCTCCTCCTTGAAGCTTCCCCTTAGGCAGAAAGCATTTCAGGAAGTCCTTTGGTTCCAACCAAAGTGAGTTACCTAAATTAAAGGTAACAATTTCTCTTAAAGTATTTTCATTTATTTTGCTTCTCCAACCCCCAAAATCTTTTTATTTCCTTTATTTTATAACAACACCAGTATCCTCAATATACTAGGATGTTGTTATAAGAAGGATTCAAACTACACATTCACACAACTCCATCTAATGGATGATGAACATAATGTTTCTGTGGATGGCAAACTAACGCCTCACGAAACGATGATTGTTCAAATACATCTTACCGCCTCTCATGGTGGCCATTAGGATGGCACTGTAATTAAATATGATATTAATGATATATATTATATATATAAGCTTCTTTAATTCCATTTTATTTCATTCCATTATTCGTTTCATGTTGTATATATATACGATAATTTCATTTGAGGAAGTGCGGACTACCGCCCCCTTAAAATGATATGACTCGTTCATACCACACATGGAATGTATAAAGGATGGTGTAAATGAACTTAAGTAACATATATAAAATATTATATTATACTGGAATAGTAATATACCTATGTATAATTTGGATTCGATTCATTTAAAATAAAAATTAAATGGAAGTAGCGTTCGTGCGTACGTACGGACTACCGTCTCCACGAACGCGATGAGATTCATTCTCCATCGTATAATTTGATGATTTAAAAATGATGTTTAAGAACTTGATACCATTCTGGATATGAATAATATACATCCCATTAATAACGAATATGTCTCACATAACAAAGAATATAAAGTAAAATGAACCCGTTAACACCCGAAATGACGATAATTCTAAAATATTATTAACAAATCAATGGTAAAAGATCATATATGATATCATATTAAAGTAAATGATTCTCTTATTATTCAATAACAATTATTTCACCATTATACAGGAGGTAAACCTACCATCGACCAAGGAAAAAGTACAATGTAAGGGTTTTCTTATCTCACTTTTAATTCCGTGAGAATTCCATTGATCACCACTTAATTATTGCATGTGGTGTATGTGTACTGCCCATGATCGTATTCATTGTGTAATATAATTTAATTTATGGGTATTTACATCATCATGGTATGATACTTCTTTCATGGGTGTATGTTTCGTAAGTTACCTAATCGATAAGGGAATTTGAGATTTCAATTTCCACTCATTTGGCTTTACACATATTTCATTGATTATATTACCCCAAGATTATGTGTGGAATCACTATTCATTTGATTATGTCATAATTTCCACTCCCCTTCCTGTGGATATAAGTTTGATACACATAATCACTCCATTGATAATTCTCAATTCATTGATATGAATTTGATAAGAGTAATTTTAACTCATTCTCCATTTGTTGAGTTAAACATCCAATTCGTTGGTATTGTTTTTTTACAAGAATATGTGTGAATGTCCTTTTATTTTTTTACACTGAATATCCAATCATATTTAGTGTATTTATATTTGTCACACTTAATTATGTCATTGATTTATCCTTAACCTAAGGATACAACCTTTTTGAGAAATTTCATCTCAATTTACATTCCATTGAGACTTCTTTGATGATATACACCAAATCACTTCTATGTGGTGTATATAATGTACTTTGACATAGTATATCATGAATTCCTTTATTCTCATGATATTACAATGTTTTGATTACCTCAATTATTTGTATTCAAGTGTCTCTCTTTTGGTTAGAAACTCTAACCAAAATACCATTTTAAAATGTTTTAAAGAATTATTCTTCTAAATCATGCTCATTGATGTCCATATTTTAAAAATGGTTTTAAGGATTTATTTATATGGACATTAAAGTTTTAAAATTAAAACTACTTTTAAAAGTTTCAAAGTGATATGGGACACTTTGATTCAAAAATATACTTTTAAATGGCTTCTTGACAAATAGTGTGACTTTTAAATGTTTTCAAGAAAAGGGGGATATTTCTCTCAAATAGTTTTGATGATTATTCTCATCTATGTCAACATCCTTCATTATTATTGATTGAGGTTAATGTGATACAATACAATCTTCCATATTGTATAGAATGAATTATGTTTGACTGTGGATGTGCTATTTTTATACCATTCATGGTTTGTGGTGAAAGTATTGACATTTCGTATGCTAGTTTAATACGAATGTTTGCGTTATGTTTAAACCTTTTCATATGGGAATGCATTGGACTTAATAAGTGACGGGTGGAGCCCGCTATAGCTCCTCGATGCATCGGTAGGTCTCATGAGACAAACTAGTGTCTTGGCACAAGGCCTTGGCAAAATCTTATTTGTAGTCTTGGCACGAGGCCTTGGCTATGTGGTTATGATAGTCTGGCATTATGCATTCCATCATTATGAAAGTGGTTATTGATATTGCATGTGATCATTCAACTAGTAGAATATCCATGTGAGTAAGTAAATGGCATTATTTCATTTTACCTTTGCCATTTTATGCTGAAGTTCAAGTTTAAAAGGCTTTTGTTTTAGTTATAAATTGCCTTAAGTGTTTATGCTCATTTATGAAAGCTTCTGCTATAATGTTATCCTTACTGAGCATCCGAGCTCACCCCTTTCAATGTTTTATTTTTTTTTCCCAGGATTATGAAGAAGTAATTTATGAATGACCTGCAGGGATAGTATGAGAGGATATGAAGACAAGATGTTTTTTTTATGATGTAATGTAAAAATTTATGGATGTATCTAGTTATTCCAAGGCTACTAAACTAATCGGTCTTTCGAGACTTGATCTTTCTCGTGATCATGCCAATGTTATGTAATTAATGCACCGACTCTGGGTAGCTGGGGTCGGGGCGTTACAGTTGGTATCAGAGGAAGTTTAGTACAAACCTTGGTAGCTAGATTTAGATAAACTCTGATTAGAGCACGTAGACCTAAGATGAACTTTGAGGATTAGTATAAAAAAACTTCCTAGAATTTTGGTATTGTAAAGATTTTGTGAGTTTTCCGAGCAATACATCCCTGTCTGGATACGAGCAGGTAGAGGCGGCTCTGGCACAGATGTACCTAGGGATAAAACCCGAAAACACCGCTTTGAGCTAGACTCGAACGGGAACTGGTGCACGACAACGGGCCTTGCTGCACTCTTGGTTACGACACTCCCGGGGGATATGCTTAGGATAATTTACATTTTCTTTACAAACCGATTTAAGTAATATATACATAAGATGAGAGAAAATGACCTTGGTTAATCCTAATATGTTTCAAATTGATAATATGGTGACATTTTAATCTCTAAATGATTTTACGACTACTATTACTCACACAATGCCTTCTGATTTTAGTCAATGGCTGGATTCCAAGGAAGTCATAGTGACTTTGAGAATGATGTACAAGTTGGGAACAGTGGTGGCAATGAGCAACAAAATGGAATGTTGATAGGCGTGAAAGATATCGTCTTTATGCCAAATCAGTTTTCCAAAAATATGATCAACAACATATATATTAACCAACTCCCAGACTCAACAAGGAAGAGAAAGGTGATAAATGATAAGATCTCCAGCAATGGAGACCATGGAGAAAAGAAACCTCAATTTTCATCATGCAGGAATTGTGGAAAGAGACACCCAGGAAAGTGTCTCAATGGGACAACGAAATGTTTTACGTGCGGGAAGGAAGGACATAAAGTGAAGAATTGCCGAAGAAAAATGAAGAGTACTATGGAAGAAGATAAAAATGGTCCCAAGAGTCCATTTACAGTCATTTGTCGTAAATGTAGGGGACCTGGCCATTACCCGAGTGAATGTCCTATTTTATAGGATATTTTCTTGGTCAAAGAAGAAGCTATGTGGAAATAAATGGCTGGAGAAAAATTTAAAAAGTATTAGCACTCCTTGTTGATGGGTTTGCTTTGGAATAATTTTCTCTTGTATTTGTAACCCCGCAGTTTGCCATGTGAGAATGATATTTGAGGAAGAATTGTCTCTTCTCTTGTGGATATAGGTATAAATAACCATTTGGTTTTATATGATCATTGGGGTTTGAGAAAATGATAAGTTATTATAATTTGGGATGAAAATGCAAAGTATGATATAACATTTGTGGTTAAATTATGTTATTTTGAGGAATTTATCTCATTTTGGTAATATTATAAAATATAGTTTTTGAAAAAGGACAACACGTAGACCGTGTGACAACCCATCGCGTCGGACAAAGCCGTGGGAATCGAACCCACAACCAAAGTGCGATTGGGATTTATCGCCTACCACTGGACTACGTAAAGTCCCTGGTTAGTGTGACTATTTTTTTTTGTTAAATGATTTTATTGATCAATAATAAGATGATTTGGGTTCTTATGTCTTATCAAATGAATACCCTTGGTATAGGAAAATGATTTGGTGATTAAGTGAAAAATGTTATTTTGGAAGATGTTCGTTTTGTTAGGAACACTATATGCCCAAGGAAAATAGAATACAATGAGGTTTCATTTGTAGAGTAATGGTGGATTTTTATCTACATTTTTATTGTTGATAGTGATTTGGGTTATTTATGGAAATGATTAACCTATAACAGAGAATATGTGATGATTACTTTTAAGTATGTGACTTTAAGAGTATTTGATGTAATTTGGAGATACAATGTAACATGGGAGACTACATAATCAAATTCTTCTATGTTTTGGGTTTCAATATTAGTTTGGATTATATTAAAGGATTTTAAGGACAATTGGTTATTGAATGGTATCTATTTAACTTTGGGGTATTGTTGGTTTAATTTTAGAAATTAAGATTAGTGCATATTTATCTCAATGAATATCCTTTTGGGGGATCATTAGATCATTCAACAACCATTTTGGTTTTGATTAATATACGGTTTATCCTGCATGGATCATGTGATTCTATAGAAGTTTATTCTAGCTCTTCCAGTGTGACCAAGTCTTCTTGAATACTCATCGTTTAAAAAAAATTGAGTTAGTGGTGGAAATTTATTAAAGAATGAAAATCTACTTAAAATTTAAGTATATCTCATAATGTTCTTAGCCAATCTCATAAATAAAATCCCCAACATTAATAAAAGAAACATAGAACAAAAATGTTGTCCTAGATGGTACCTTAAATCACCACAAATTTATGGCTTTGGGATTTTTGGCCTTTTCATAGCCATGTTCTCTACCACTCTCCATCAGATAATTGATGGTTAGATTTCTCCTCCATATCCATATTTTCCTTCATGGAACCCTAGTTTGTGTTATTTTCGGTAATCTTCATACTTTCGACTCTTTATTTTAAATAGAGGCCTCATTAATTCATTTTTCGATGTGGGATTTCAACTAAGATATTTTGAAACGTCAAAAATGTGTTATCCTAATACCCTATGTTTTGTTGAACCGATGGTATTTCAAATCATCATAGATTGATGATTATAAGGACCTCAATTTTACACTTGTTTGTGATTGATGACCTCAATCACCACCTATAAATATTTACGTTTTTCCTCCAATTATATGTCTCTAGTTGCCACCAATGTTCTCCTAATCGAGATCATAATTTGGTGGTGACCCTTTGATTTCTCTTTTTCTCATATTAAGACTAAATTTTAGTAACCCAATTTCCGATGTGGGTTTTCCCACAAATATATTATCTATTTTCAACCTTTTTTTTTCGAAGAACAATTTCAAATTGCGAGGACGCAATTTATTGAAGGAGGGGAGAATGTAACACCCCAAGATTTCATAGTGTGTTATTTCTTCAAAATAATTCAATAACTTTCACTACATGCAACACCATGTTCAAGCACACCATGACTTACCAAACAAGCCGTTCAAAAGAGGTTATGAATAGTATTAGATAAATTTTAATGTTTATATAATCCTTATAATTTTAGAATCCATATTATGAGTTTCTTAGATATAATGCAAGAACAAATTCATTTTCAGTATTGCACTTTTATCAACTTTAATAGTGAACCCTTTTTAAATACTATATTTTAAACTTTTTGACTAAATGGGGAAATCAAAAATTTAAAATGAAACATCCCAAGCTTCCACGGTACGCTTTCTTTGAATAATACAGTAGCGTGTGTTGTACGCAACCTTGAGTTTTAACACACACCACAACCAATCAAACTAGCCGTTATGAATAGTAATACCTAATTTTTGAAATTATATATATTTTATATTTAAAAATGGACTTCATTTTTGGATTCGGAATATCGAAATTATCCTAGGGTGAAATTTTGGTACTTTTCGGATAACTTTTATATTTTGATGAATAGTGAAAATTACTAAATTTTAATTAAAAACAACTTTTTTAATCAAAATAATTAATAGTGATAAATTATGAATTTGAGTGGTTTTAAAGTATATTTAGAATATATTTTTACCATTTAATATAATGTTGGTCATTGGACATAATTTTACAATTAAACCAAACATAAACGAGTGTCAATCTTTTGATAGTTATTATCTCTTAAAAACACGCTTTTTGTTTTGACAGCGGGATTTAATTTTAAATTAATTTCTGCCACTTCTGTGTTTTGAATTTAGGAAAATGGATTCCATATTTGGAATCAGGATGTTAAAATTGTGTAAATAGGTAACTTTTATTTTTAGACATTTTGAATAATTACTGCGGTAAATATTTTATTTACCATGGTTAAGGGTAAATTCGGTAAATAAGGGTTAAAAAAAATAATATTATAATAATACTAAATTACCCTAAAACGTGTCTTAACCCTATTGGTTGATACATGGTCGACCATGGGAATCTTTGGGTCTATTTTGGGACCCCATGGATCCACTTGTAAGTGATAATGACACTTTATTTTAATTTAGTTAAAATGAATACAAAAATGACACAAGCATATATCTTTTAGAACAACAATTGTTACATAGGGTTATATATGTTGGATTTTAGATTATAAATATTCATTAGAAAGCTAAAAAGATTTTCTACATAATGATATTTTATTTATAATTTTTAGACATTAAATAATTTATTTTATTTATGACACAATGATGATGCAGTAATTACTATAATAGTGAAAAATTAAAATAATTGATATTATAAACACCCAAATAAATATAATATGAAACTTTTAATGAATTAAACTAATTTTCTAGGATAATATGATATATTAGGATTGATTTAATTGACTTTTTTCGAAGATATCAATCTGTTATGAGTTTCACAAAAATCAACTATTGAATAGTGTCAAAATTGACATAAAAGAGTTCTTAAAACAAATATTATATTATTAATTGATATTAAATTCCTAAAAATCTAAGGTTCGGCCAAGAGACTTATATTATGATATTTTAATCATTAATGGACCACTTGGGGGTCGCTTGGATGTATATAGTAAGTTTATTAACCATATTATATAAAAATACAAAGAGACATTGTAAAAGTGAAACTAATTAACTTAGAGTTAATACTTAAAGATAAGGTTAATATAAGTACCCAAACCTGTCTAAATTCTATTGGATGACTTTTTTTCGACCTATCCCCACCTCATCCTTTGAATAGTCAACTTTGGAGCCTTTGGAAACCGAATATGAATTTATTATAAATTAATATTTCTAGCTTTTCCAAAGGTGCCCCTCACCCCTCTTATAAAAGGGCACTCCTCCTTCTCATTTCCTTACACCTCTCAAGCCACTTGGCTCGTCCAAACTCTGCCCAACTAAGCTCCCCACATCCCTCTCCTCCTCCTTGAAGCTTCCCCTTAGGCAGAAAGCATTTCAGGAAGTCTTTTGGTTCCAACCAAAGTGAGTTACCTAAATTAAAGGTAACAATTTCTCTTAAAGTATTTTCATTTATTTTGCTTCTCCAACCCCCAAAATCTTTTTATTTCCTTTATTTTATAACAACACCAGTATCCTCAATATACTAGGATGTTGTTATAAGAAGGATTCAAACTACACATTCACACAACTCCATCTAATGGATGATGAACATAATGTTTCTGTGGATGGCAAACTAACGCCTCACGAAACGATGATTGTTCAAATACATCTTACCGCCTCTCATGGTGGCCATTAGGATGGCACTGTAATTAAATATGATATTAATGATATATATTATATATATAAGCTTCTTTAATTCCATTTTATTTCATTCCATTATTCGTTTCATGTTGTATATATATACGATAATTTCATTTGAGGAAGTGCGGACTACCGCCCCCTTAAAATGATATGACTCGTTCATACCACACATGGAACGTATAAAGGATGGTGTAAATGAACATAAGTAACATATATAAAATATTATATTATACTGGAATAGTAATATACCTATGTATAATTTGGATTCGATTCATTTAAAATAAAAATTAAATGGAAGTAGCGTTCGTGCGTACGTACGGACTACCGTCTCCACGAACGCGATGAGATTCATTCTCCATCGTATAATTTGATGATTTAAAAATGATGTTTAAGAACTTGATACCATTCTGGATATGAATAATATACATCCCATTAATAACGAATATGTCTCACATAACAAAGAATATAAAGTAAAATGAACCCGTTAACACCCGAAATGACGATAATTCTAAAATATTATTAACAAATCAATGATAAAAGATCATTTATGATATCATATTAAAGTAAATGATTCTCTTATTATTCAATAACAATTATTTCACCATTATACAGGAGGTAAACCTACCATCGACCAAGGAAAAAGTACAATGTAAGGGTTTTCTTATCTCACTTTTAATTCCGTGAGAATTCCATTGATCACCACTTAATTATTGCATGTGGTGTATGTGTACTGCCCATGATCGTATTCATTGTGTAATATACTTTAATTTATGGGTATTTACATCATCATGGTATGATACTTCTTTCATGGGTGTATGTTTCGTAAGTTACCTAATCGATAAGGGAATTTGAGATTTCAATTTCCACTCATTTGGCTTTACACATATTTCATTGATTATATTACCCCAAGATTATGTGTGGAATCACTATTCATTTGATTATGTCATAATTTCCACTCCCCTTCCTGTGGATATAAGTTTGATACACATAATCACTCCATTGATAATTCTCAATTCATTGATATGAATTTGATAAGAGTAATTTTAACTCATTCTCCATTTGTTGAGTTAAACATCCAATTCGTTGGTATTGTTTTTTTTACAAGAATATGTGTGAATGTCCTTTGATTGTTTTACACTGAATATCCAATCATATTTAGTGTATTTATATTTGTCACACATAATTATGTCATTGATTTATCCTTAACCTAAGGATACAACCTTTTTGAGAAATTTCATCTCAATTTACATTCCATTGAGACTTCTTTGATGATATACACCAAATCACTTCTATGTGGTGTATATAATGTACTTTGACATAGTATATCATGAATTCCTTTATTCTCATGATATTACAATGTTTTGATTACCTCAATTATTTGTATTCAAGTGTCTCTCTTTTGGTTAGAAACTCTAACCAAAATACCATTTTAAAATGTTTTAAAGAATTATTCTTCTAAATCATGCTCATTAATGTCCATATTTTAAAAATGGTTTTAAGGATTTATTTATATGGAAATTAAAGTTTTAAAATTAGAACTACTTTTAAAAGTTTCAAAGTGATATGGGACACTTTGATTCAAAAATATACTTTTAAATGGCTTCTTGACAAATAGTGTGACTTTTAAATGTTTTCAAGAAAAGGGGGATATTTCTCTCAAATAGTTTTGATGATTATTCTCATCTATGTCAACATCCTTCATTATTATTGATTGAGGTTAATGTGATACAATACAATCTTCCATATTGTATCGAATGAATTATGTTTGACTGTGGATGTGCTATTTTTATACCATTCATGGTTTGTGGTGAAAGTATTGACATTTCGTATGCTAGTTTAATACGAATGTTTGCGTTATGTTTAAACCTTTTCATATGGGAATGCATTGGACTTAATAAGTGACGGGTGGAGCCCGCTATAGCTCCTCGATGCATCGGTAGGTCTCATGAGACAAACTAGTGTCTTGGCACAAGGCCTTGGCAAAATCTTATTTGTAGTCTTGGCATGAGGCCTTGGCTATGTGGTTATGATAGTCTGGCATTATGCATTCCATCATTATGAAAGTGGTTATTGATATGGCATGTGATCATTCAACTAGTAGAATATCCATGTGAGTAAGTAAATGGCATTATTTCATTTTACCTTTGCCATTTTATGCTGAAGTTCAAGTTTAAAAGGCTTTTGTTTTAGTTATAAATTGCCTTAAGTGTTTATGCTCATTTATGAAAGCTTCTGCTATAATGTTATCCTTACTGAGCATCCGAGCTCACCCCTTTCAATGTTTTTTTTTTTTTTTCCAGGATTATGAAGAAGTAATTTATGAATGACCTGCAGGGATAGTATGAGAGGATATGAAGACAAGATGTTTTTTTTATGATGTAATGTAAAAATTTATGGATGTATCTAGTTATTCCAAGGCTACTAAACTAATCGGTCTTTCGAGACTTGATCTTTCTCGTGATCATGCCAATGGTATGTAATTAATGCACCGACTCTGGGTAGCTGGGGTCGGGGCGTTACATGTGGTATATTTAATGATCTTTGTTATATGTTATCAAGAGTCCCATTATTCTCATGATATTATAAGGGATTATTATTTGAATGTTTCAAGGTGGTATGGGATATTAAAAATTTTTAAGGATTATTTCCTCAAGAATTTTTCAATGGTCTCATTTAAAAATATCTTCATCAATGTCAAAATCATTTGTTGAATCTTTTACTTCAGTGAGTTTTATCTAATATGATATCATCTACAATATATTTTTGAAGGATTTTTTATTAGTTTGACTATATATGTTCTATCTTGATACCATTCACCATATTATTTTGAATGGTCAGTGTTTAGGTTCAATGATTGGGGAAAGTTATTTACATTTAACATGTTAGATTAAATATGAATGTATAAGTTGTTTTTATTCACCCCTTTCATATAAAGAATGCATTGGACTAAGTATGTGAAGGGTGGGGCCTGCTATTGATTCATCTGTATGTCTCATGAGACAAATAGATATGGACTTGGCCGAGGACTTTCCCATTTTGAGATACGGTTTTGGCAGAGGCCTTAATCATTTTTAGACATCTTGTTCGAGGCCTTGATGGTATGTTTTAAAAGGTCCATCAAATGCATTTACATCATTATGAAGATAGAAATTCATAGTTCATGGGTTTATTTGACAAGTATAATACCCAATATTATGATTTATTATCGAAATATTTACTAATATCATATTCCTACCATATTATGTTCAAGTTAATTTTTTAAAGGAATGTGTTTTTAGTTATTCACCTTGCCTAATGTTTATTTTTAGGATATATTATGTTGTATTTATTACCCTTAATGAGTATCTGATCTCACCCCTTTATTATGATTCAATTTCATATGACATGAATAAATTTATTATGAATGTCCTATAGGGATAAACATAGATTTGTGGATGAAACTTATTTGTTTTATTTATTTTCAAGTTGTAATGTTGAACATATGTATGTATCTGGTTTTCCAAAACTACTGAACAACTCGGTACATTGGGATTTGATTCGTTGTAATCATGCCAATGTATTAAAATAATGCACCATATATAGGATTCATGGGATGGGGTCTTACATCAATGTTTTGTTATATACCCAACTAAAAATAAACAATTTGTGAATATGGCATATGTCTCCGGGAAATAAAAGAGAGACTAAAAATCCCTTACCTCAAGTCTCGACTTTCTTCATAAATGGTATGAACTCATGTATAATAAATATTGGTTTATTATAAATATATTTAATAACCATAATAATATGTATCAAAACATATATGATAAACTTATAACCTTTTATCATCTATTTACTGACAATTCCTTGTTAAAATCACGATTCAGGTAATAATTGCTTCAATTTTTCATGTATGTTTGGGTTTGGTAGTTTAGGTACTTTTAATTTTATCATGGTCTCATAATATAAATAATGTTAAACATTATATAAATATCATATATATTATTTATATTTTGATTTATATAAATCCATTTAATTTAGAGATAGAAAATGAATTTCACCATTCATGGAGACGGTTGGTCGTGCGTATGAATGAAAGTTGTTTCCCTATTCTCGATGGGTGTAAAGAAATAATTATAAATCATATATAATATTTAAAGAGTAATTTATATGTAATATATATCATATATATTAATTAAATATATACATATTACCATCCATGTCAAAATAAAGTGAAAAAATAATCGCATTGCTTCATGGAGGTAGTAGTCCACACATACACATGAGTGACATTATCATATTCTAATAGATTGGAAGAAATGAAGGTATATGAGATATTATTATTATATTAATATAAATATTTAATAAATATAATATTTAAATACTAAATAAGTCATTGTATCTAACCTTTAGAGGTGGTGATGGAAAACGAATTACATCGATTCACAAGGTGGTAGTCCTCCATAAACACAGTCGACCGTTTTTTTTTCATTTGATAGAGTAGGAGATTGATATAGGTTATTACATTAACGTTATAACATATAATTATATGTAAAATAGTTAATTTATTATATAATTATATTTGAATAATATTTTAAGGAGGTGTAAGAATAAATAAAACAAAAACGCTCGGTTAAGAATGATACCTCTTATTCAGACAACCTCCTTAGTTTCTCACCAAAATCCTTATTATGAGGGTTTCCTAATGAAATTAATTAATATAATAAATTATAAGGGAATTAATTAAGGTATTTTTTAGTTATTTTTCTAACCAAAATGATTTGTAAGTGTTAATAGAAGAGTAGAGGGCATTTTCTTTTATAAGTGGGGGAGAGAACACGATATGAATTTTTGAAAAGTAAAAGTTATACCCACATTTTCCTCATTCCAGAAGGCCTCAATATGGATCATTATCAAACTTTATATGATATAAAGTCGAAATATTTCCATAAAATTGGAATTTTACAAGTTATTATGTCATTTTAACACTTATCGTTTTAGTTTAACCCTTAGGTAAACCCATTTAACCATAACCATGATAATTAATTTTTATTGTTATTACTATGAATTATGAAAAAAATTAAGTTAAATTGATTATATAATATTAATAATTATTATTAAAAATATAGAATCAATTTTTTAAAATTCAATTCATATAGTCGGTATAATTTAATTTAAAATTAAACCCGTAAGCATGATAAAAAACGATTTTCCAAAGAACAAGTTTTCACACGTATAAAGAAAATTTAATAATAATTAAACATTAATTCAATTAAAATTATATAAATTGGATTAATACTAATATTATTTAACTAATTATACTTTAAAACAAATTTAAAAAATAATTAAATTTGTAAATTATTTAAATGGAATTGCAATTTTCAATAAAAATTGGTATTTTTCATTAATTGTCAAAAAAATATTTTCATAAAATTATAAAAAATCATTGTAAGATAATTTTGACATGTTTATTTCAAAAATTAATCTAATTTTTTAAAATAAATTTTATAAAATTGTAAATAATTAATCTTATTATTTTCTCACAAAAATAAGAAAACATTTTTTAGAAATAATTTTTTGCAAAGAATGTAAAGACTTTAGTAGAAATTAAGTATTTTTTATAAATATGTTTGATTTATATAAAAATACTATACTTAATTTTTAAAAAAATATTCCAATTCATACTTCCTAATGTTGGAACCATGGTCTTCTATGAATGATTTGGAGTGTGGTTTGTGTTTGTTTTCAATCATCAATGGAAGTTTGGATCATGTACCAGCAAAGAGATCATACCGTTCAAGCAGACAACAGTTTTGAAGGTGGCGTCGTTTCCCAGTGTTTGCCAAATTTTTGGGGTCCAAAAATTTGGAGGTTGGTGAGCATCGCGAAAAATAGATTTCTAGGAAGATCATAAATTAATATGGCAAAGGCATGAGTTTCGCGAAGATGGGATGCATGGAGTGGATTTCGTGAAGACCAGACGAATGGAGGCGGTGAGTCTTCGCGATTACGTCAAGCTTCGCGAACGGCAGAGGCTGAAGAGCTTCGCGGCGATGAAGGGATTTTCGAGGGAGCTTCGCGGTGCATCACGAAGTTAAGTTGACGGTGATTCTTCGTGACTACGTCAAGCTCCGCGATTGGAAAATTTCCGTGGTACTTCGCGATTTGGAGAGAATTCCGGCGGAAACTTTGGAGCTTCGCGATTTGAGCTGACGTGGCACTGACTTTGCGTGGAAGGGTCGAGGTTCGGTGGAATTGCCTATAAATAGAGGCCAACCCCTTCGAGAGAAGCAGAGAGAATCTCAGAGAAAGTCCTTTTCTCTCGGTTCGCAAAGGTCACTCGCGAAGGCAGTTTTGCTTCGCGAAAGTTGAGCTTCGCGGCGGCTATCCTAGCTCCGCAAAAAGGTTGCACCCCGCATTGGCTCACCGAGCTTTGCGAAGAGGCAGGAGCTTCACGGCAACTTTCCCAGCTCTGCGAAAAGAGTTCGCCCCGCGTTGGCTCAGTGAGCTTCGCGAAGTGGCAGGAGCTTCGTGATCGCCAAGCATTGCGAAGGCTTGAGCATTGCGAGAGTGCTTCGCGATTGAGCTTCGCGAAAAGACAGGGGCTCTGCTCAGAATTGCTTGAGCTTTCCAAAATAGGGAGTCGTGCAAAGTAGGGTAATTTGTGAAGACCCTTTCAGAGGTTGTTCGCCCAGTGGATAGGGGCAAGAGGAGTATTCATCAGTGGTTGGAATTTGGATCTAACAGAGCATTAACTAAGGATTTTGATGCAAGAAAAGTCTCATGCTGAACAGGAGACAGTGAACTTCATGACTATCAATTGAAGAGACCTTCACGTAAATAAACTGAGTGAGACTTCACCCAACGGCAGTGAGCCAGGGGGAGTCAAGTAGTGTGACCCAAGGGAAGCAGTGAGCTATCCCTGAACCTTTGTAAAGGCAGTAAGCCTGGGACAGAGTGACTGTGCCCGAACTTTTGTAATCTCCAGCTAGTGAAGCATAGTTGATTTTGGTACGACCGACAACTTGTCGATGTATGCTCCTTGGACGTAGCCCTTAGTGGTGAACCAAGTAAAAAGGGCGGTGTCTTCTCTGTGCATGTGTATGTTTTCTTTCTAATCATATTCATCATACAGGTTCAACAAGTTCCTACCAACGTGGGAACAAGATCCATTACTTTAGAAGAAAAGGTGGTCACCCTGATTCACCCCTCCCCTCTCAGGGTGTCCCAGGGTCCTTCACCTAATTTAATAGATAGGTTATAAATTTCATGTTTAAATAATAATATTAATAGTATATTATGGTTTGTTAAAACTTGGTGTCATGTGTAATAGAAGACAACGATGAAATTAAAACTATTTGAGAAAAATCATAAAATATAATGGTGTTACATTATACCCCCCTAAAATTAATTTCACCCTAAAAATTTTATCACATTGATAAAAAAACTGAGTATACTTAAAGCTCATTGTATCCTCAAGTTCCCACATAGTTTCTTGAAGTTGGTGGTTTCCCCAAAAAAATTTGACCAAGTGATTGGTATTATTTCATATCACTTTCCTTCCATGACCCAAAATATCCATAGGTTTTTATTCATAGAAAATATAATTATGTATTGGTATTGAATATTATTTTATTACATGTTAATTATTAGGAATTTAATCCCCCATGAGAGATACATGGAGTACATCGTGTATGTGAGAGATATTCAGTTGAAGCCCCAAGTAATAACCAACCATCCCTACTTGATCAAGATTCTCAAAAGATCCAATATAACTAGGGAACATCTTTAATTTATTACAAAATCTAATAAAATTCATCCATGGATAAATTCATAGGAAAATATTCTCACCAACTTCAAACTCCAGATCACACCGATGATTGTCAGTATTACTTTTCTATCGACTATGAGCTACCTTAATGTGTTATTGAATAGATCTAACTTTATATACAATTTCCTCATCTAGATCAGGTCCAAATATCTTTATTTATCTAAATTCATCCCATCACATTAGATTTATACACTTATTTACATATTGGGGTTCATATAAAGTCATCTAAATTCTTTATTGAAATCAATAGTTGTAAGAAAATTTTCTAGAGGAAGGTGTTGTTCCAAACCACATTTGAAATCCATAGTAGAAGGCCACAACATATCCTATAGGGTTTTAATTTTTCTATAAAACTCTCCATGTATGTGAGTATGATACAAAGTGTTGAAAATCAACTTTGTATCCAGATCATACTAAAGACTTCACCAGAAATTTGAGGTAAACCTTGATTCCCGATCTGATACAATAGAATGTGGTACTCCATGAAACCAGATTACATCCTTAATGTATATCTTGTAAATATGATCTATATATAAATAATCATTTATATTAATTAAGTGTGTTGAAGTCATAAGGTAATTGACTAAAACCCATGTATAATTATTCCCTTTAGATGTTTTGGGGAATCTGATGAAAAAATCCATGGTGATGTTTTTCCATTTTCCATTATGGTATGGGTAATAATTATAACATCCCCTTATAATTTTGGCACTCATACACAACTTTATTAAATACCAATAACTAAGATACAGACTATAAAATATATCTAGTTATGTCATCCCACTTGAAATACTCTTTCAAATCTCTATACATCTTCACATTTTTAGGATGAATAGTGAATGAAGAACTATGAGCCTCCTCTAATATCTCCTTAAAATATGGTATAAATGGAACACATACATGGTTCTTAAACCTTATCATACCATCACAATCATGTTTATCCTCAAGAACATTTCTCACCTTCTTCTTTAGATTTATATCTTCTTTATGTGCCTCTTTAATCTTAACTTACACAGATGGTTGAACACTCATTTGAGAAAGATAAGATTTCCCCCCTTCCGTCAAGATTTCTAGGTTCATATTTTGAAAATCTAGAAATATTAAATATTTCAACATCCTCATAATATTTAGTATTAAATTATCCTTTCAAATAAAATTAATGGACACCTTTTTTCACTTTTCTAGGGTGGTAATGTACTAAGAAGTCATAATCTTTAATCAGTTCCAACCATTTTCTCTGGTGCATATTAAACTATTTCTATTTAAATATGTACTTTAAAATATTATGATCAGTATATATATCAAAAAATTATCCATAAATATAATATCTCAATATAATTATTGAAAAAAATACTACAGTTAACTCCAA
Source organism: Viscum album (assembly GCA_963277665.1). NCBI lineage: Eukaryota > Viridiplantae > Streptophyta > Magnoliopsida > Santalales > Viscaceae > Viscum > Viscum album. The sequence goes on from OY728129.1 coordinate 986,925,603, forward strand.
ATCATGAGTTGGGTAACTTTTCTCATGAACCTTAAATTTTCAAGAGGCATAAGTTATAACCATGTCATTTTTCATGAGAAAACATCCCAATACCTTCTTTAATACATCAATATATATTAAAAACCCTGATCCACTATAGAGTAGTGAAAGAACAGGTTCACTGACTAACCTTCACTCTGGTTCCTTGAAATTTATCCACATTCACCTGTCTAAAGGAACTTCGCTCCCTTCTTAGTTAACATGGTGAGTGGAGTTAATAGTCATGAGAAGTTCTCCACAAAACATCAGTAATATCCATCCAAACCAGAAAAATATAAAATATCAATCACAATGGTAGTCTTAGGCCAAATTTCAATAACTTCATTCTATAATGGATATATAGATATACACTCTCTTGAGATTATATAACCCACAAATGAAACCTTTTGTATCCAAAATTCAGACTTCGTAATTTTTTCATACAGTTTCTCCATCCTTAGGGTCTTTATAAAAATCCTCATGTGATCTTCATGATATTACTTTCTCTTTTAATATAGAATAATACCATCTATAAATAATACCACAAACTAATAAAGGTAATCTTTAAAGACTCTATTCATTAAATCCATGAAGACAGAGTGGGTATTAATAAGACCAATGGAATCACAATAAATTCATAGTTTCCATACATTATATAGAATATTTTCATGGGTATATCCTTCTTATTAAACCATAATTTATGATGTCCAAAATGAAATCTTTGAAAATATTAATCTCCACACATTTTATCAAATGATTCATCAATAAAAGTTTGGGGATACTTGTTCTTGATTTTGATCTTGTTCAGTTCCTGATAATCAATGTAAAGATTCATCAATCCATATTTATTCTTTAAAGAAATAATGGGTGGACCCCATGGTGACACACTTGTATGAATAAACCCCTTGTCAAGATTCTCTTGTAGTTGGTTTTTCAATTATTTTAACTCAATTGGGACCATTCTATATGGAGTATTTGAAATAGACATAGCACCGTGTATGAGTTCAACTGAGAACTCAAATTAAAATTCTAGTGGAAGAATATAAAACTCTTCTATAAATACATCAACAAACTCCCACAGAAAAGGAATATCATCTATTTTGAGTTTCTCCCCAACCATCTAAGATAAACACCCCTTTTTAATGAAAATCAAGACCCACATAATGGATTTGATTTCCATACAAAGTTCATATTTATCATCACACTGATATACTATCATACGTTTTTTTTGTAATATCAAATGTGACTTACCTTTATCAAAATTTAATGTGGGATTTATGTAGTGAAATACAATCCATACCTAAGATAACATCAAATTCAACCGGAGTGAGAGTAATGATATTTTCAAGAATTACATTCCCACAAACATCAATTGTATAAGAATTATAGACTTAGGATGTGATCATAAAAACATTGGGGGTTTTCACTACTAATTCAGAATCTAATAATTTGTGTGTAACTTTGATACCTTATAAAACTCTTCAGATATAGATGAGTGGGTATATCTATAATCAAATAAGATGGTAGTAGTTCTAGAGTGTATTGTAAGTGTAATTTTCATAATTTTGCAATCATAACCCTCATCAAAAATAGTGATCACATGAGATTTCCCTTTTTCTCCCAGCTTAAGAGGTTAATGATGTCAATTATCATCATTAACCTTCAGATTTTAGCACTAGTTAGAATAATGATCATACTCCTTTCAATTTAAACACTGGAGTGTGGGTGAGGTATTTGGTGGAGTTTTCTCTCTATTTGCATCATAGCTAACTTATTCCCATCAATATAGCATTATATTTACCAATTATCTTCCTTACCACACTTAAATATTATACCAATCCCCTTAATACAATTTTCTCTATGCTTTATTCTTCACTTCAAACCTGGTGTAAATCTAATCTTTTTTTCACCATGGTTTTCAGAATTTCCTTATCTTTCTTTTCTTATCTAAACCATGATATTGATGGGTAACTCGAATCTCCATTTCCACATTGATAACACATAGAATTATTTATTCATATCTACTGAAGTCCCTTATGGATAATTCCCTTTGGAAACTTGGTTTTAATCCATTTAAGAATCAATCATCCTTACTTTCTGGGTGGATGATAATGAAAGAATTGTACCTTGAGTGTTTTGTAAGATTTTCCTCATAGGTCCCAGTGTAGTAGTTAACTGATATAATTCCTTATCTATTTTTTATGAAGAATATGAGGAAATTAATTATTGAAAAATAATATCTTAAAATCATCCCTCTTCATGGAGTTAGTTTCATCTAGTTTTTTCATATTCTTGATAATAATCCACCATTGATCCACTTGTCCTTCTAAATTATTGACAAACAAAATGAATTTTTCATGTTTCCAACACTAGAGAATGAAAAATATATTTTTAATAGTACTAATCCATTTCTTTGAAATTGGAGGATCAGTGGAACCACTTAAATAAGTTTTAAATTTCCTCATATAGGAACCAATAGAATAAGTTTCCCTTCTTTTCTCGTTTAGAATTTCAACATGATTCATATCTTAGAAATCATATTTTTTATTTAAGATCCCATAACATTTGGTTTCTCAGGAGGAATGTTATTTCATTTTTCATCACATTCAGTATTAATAAGATTCCTTTAGGTTCAAGTCATTGAATAAAATAAAAAAAGTCAAAGTTTGAGTAATAATAATCATAGTGAAGAAACCATATGATCATGAAAAATCATTTATAGGATGTATTAAATCATGAAAACTTCTTTTCATTTTATGAAACCATAGGTTTAACCTAGTTCATTCATTGTCATCATCTATTCAAATCCTTTATGATGGTTTGTAATGATTTTGCGAATTTCCAAAACATATCCCCTAGGAGTGTCAAACCAAGTGTGCATCAATTCCCCTTTCATTCACCAGATGATTATCAAGTCAAAACCCAATGCACCTTTTTAAGAGCTATTACCCCTAGGTCAAAAAATTCCATAGCCACATCTACTTGTAATATCCAGACAGGGATTTAATTTCTTATAAACCACTCTCTCAATCCTCCACCAAAATTCTAGGACATATTCCTAAACATAGATTTAACCTTATAGTTCCAAATAAATTTCTCACATCCTAGTTTCTAGTGGTTATCTATACCCTTATCTAATACAAACTATAGAGGTATATAAAATTTACTAGTGTGTTATAGTTGGTAACTACTAGGGAAATCCATGGGTGGCTACACCTCCTAGGCAGGACTCTTACCACCATCCCTAGAAGCAGCCCTTTACTCATGAAGCCCTTGCGTGGAGATCCATGCTTCAACCAAGGCTCACATGTGAGCATTTCAAAGGATCAGATTCATTCCTTTTATCTAATAAAAAATATAATTACACATAGTTTCATATATAGATATCACATTTTATTAGATGAATATTGATCACATAACATAGCAATATACACCTGACTCGTATAGGTCTAGATCATTTAGAAACTAGGATAAATGAAAAATTGGTGAATAAGTAAAATATATCATCTCTCAATAAGGTCTTCATAACTATAACCCTTCTTATATATATCATACATAATACCATTCTTCATAATCTTAAGAAAGGAAACATAAGAAAGGATGAGCTTAGATGCTTAATAATGGTAAACAAGGGAGATATCAATGATCATATAAACATAACATGTACATAAGGGTATGATAACTTTATCTTAATATTTGAAAATATACCTTGAATATCAAAGATCATAATTTTTATTCATGGCATAAATTTTAGTAGTTTATAAGACATGAATCATAATAGAATCATAGAACATGAACCATAGAAGCATAACATTGGTATAAGAAATGAAATTATAGAATACATATAAGAATGTAAAATTATTTTTTTATTAGTTAAGTCTCATTGTCAAGGATATCATAGTATAATGGGTTTACTCCCCAAACCATCACAGTAGTTAGAGTTCACTCCCAAGACTATCATAGTGGACAGAGTCCCTTACTGAACTACATTCACTCCCCATTCCATTGTTATTTATCTCATGAGGCATCAATATTTACCAAATTAATTTGAGGTATATATATTTCCAAGCCCACACACCACATAATGAAAATCATATATACTTTTTCCATGGGATCATAAAATATTCATCATATTGTTAACCATGAAAAGAAATGGGTTTTATAAACATTTCACTAGAGAATAACCCATGGAAAGGAAACTTATTTCTTAAACTTCTCATGATAATAAATATAATCCATCCAAATAAAGAAAAAGGATGGTAACATTGGATCATATCCCTATTAAATATTAAGTAGAATAAAAGGTTTTCATCTTATATAAGAAATTATATTGAATGATCACTTGAAACATTTCTTAAGGAAAATATCATTTCCATTTTGAAATCGCATCTTTAAAATCTAAAAAATTCCAAATTCCAAAATAAAAAAATTTCATTGAGAATAACCTTAGAAACATGAAAAGTAATTTTTTATAATTTAGTTTCATTATGGTAGAAAATACCACTCATGTCATACTTGTAAAAACAAAGATTCCTTTCACATTTTCATAAAAATTTAAAAGTAACTTGTTTGGATAACATAAATAATATTTCTTTAAAAAAAATTTTAAAAAATTAAAACATGGGTAAAAATGAATTAAAAAAATATTTTTAGAATAATACAAAATTTATTTAAATTTTTTTTATAAAACATGGACATGTAAGAAAAAATAATTTCAACTGAAGATAGAAATAAAGTCATTGTTTATTTAAAAACATTATTTTTATCTCTTGAGTACTTAAATAGAGTAAAATAAAAAGAAAAATTATAATTTTAATAAATAAAAATATGGGAATAAAATTAATGAATTTTTTGGAGATAGATCATAATATTTTATCATTAGAATCACAATCATAAACAATCCTAATAAATAGTGATATTATAATATTAAAAACTCTTTCCACTTTGGTAACTATTGAATCATAATCCTCATGAAATAAATAACCATATATATATATATTTATATTTATATCACATAATTTTCATATGAATTATCATAGAATATATTATTGGATATTAAATACATAATACAAAAGAAACAAGTGGTGAATATGGAATTTGTACCATGAAAATAAAATTGAGACAAAAATCCCTTACCACTTTGGAAGCTTTTAAATTGTAAGCCCTGTTGTAACACCCCGAGCTTCCATGATACGCTTCTCATTCAATAATGCAATAGCTTGCATTGTACGCAACTTCGAGTTCTAAAACACCGCGACTAATCAAAGTAGCCGTTATGAATAATAATAATCACTTTTTAAAATTATGGAAATTTTATATTTCTAAATGGACTTCATTATTGGATTTGGAATATCGAAATTAGCCTATGTTGAATTTTTAGTATTTTTCTGAGAACTTCTAATTTTTTATGAATAGTGAAAAATACTTAAAAACAAATTTTTTAATAAAAATAACTTATAGTGATAAATTATACTATAAAATGGTTTTAAAGTATAATTAGAATATATTTTTAACATTTTATCCAATGGTGGTCATTAGAATTAATTTAACATTAAAATTGGACATAAACAATTGCAAATCTTTTGATATAAATTGTTTCTTAAAAACACACAATTTGTTGTGACAGAGGGAATTAATTATAAAATTAATTAATGAAACTTATATGTTTGTAATTTTGTAAAATATACCTCATTTTTGAATTTGGAATATCAATTATAGCTTAGGGTGAAATTTTGGCATTGTTCTGAAAAATTTCAATTTTTGATGAATAGTGAAACCACTAAGTGGTAGTTAAATAACTGATTTTTCGTTTAAATGAAATATTACCACTTCTGTGTTTTTATTTTCAAAAATCCGACATACATGGTTTTCATTAATAAGTAAATTGTGGTTCAATGAGATTAAAATAATTTTTGGTGAATAGTAACTTTTAAGTTCTTAATCGCGATTAGAGGTAATTAGTGTAGTTTAAGGTAAAAATAATGTTTTAATAATATGAGATGAGCTTGACACATGTCCTACCCTTATTGGATGTGCCATGGCTGACCCAGAAAATCCATGGGTCAACTTGGGGACCCCATGGAGCCACTTTGGTGGGAAAATGACATTAAAAACATTTTATTTAATGTTAAAATAAAAATGTCACAAACATGAGTTATTTTACTAAAACAATTTTTAAATGGGGTTATACAAGTCATATGTTTGACCATAAATATTCATTGGAAAGATAAAACGATTTCCTAAATTATGGTTATTTTTTTAAAATTTTTAGAGATTAAATAAATTAAATTGTTTATGACACAATGATGATGCATCGTTTACCTCATTAATTAACGATTTAAATAAAATGAAAAGATAATGTAATATCTAAGGCTTAAACTTGTCAAAAACCTATTGGATGAGCATATCTCGAACCCCTATCAACTTATCCTCGAAATATATCATTTTGGGACTTTAGAATCCGAAAAGCATTTCAAAATAATGTAAGATTTTAATCTTTCCAAAAGAGACCCTCCTCTCCTCTTATAAAAGGCCCCCACCTCTACCACCTCATTCACACTTTCAAGCCATTTGTCTCGGCCAAACTCTGCCCAAATACTCTCCCAACTTCCCCCTCTTACTTCTAGAAGCCTCAATTTGGGCAGAACGCTTCCCAATGAAGCCTTTGGCTCAAATCAAAAGAGTTACCCGATTTTAAGGTAATGTCTTCTCTTATGTTATTTTGTTTTATTTTGCTTCTCCAACCCCATAAAATCTTTTTATTCATTTCTTTTGTAACAAAACCAATATCCTAAATATACTAGGATACTTTTATAAGAAGTATTCGAGCTACACTTACACACACCTACATCTAATGGTTAAAGAACATACTTTTTCTGTGGATGGCGAATTTCTGCCTCACGAAACGATGAATGTTCAACACTCATATAACACCTTCAAAGGTGTCCATTAAGATGTCACTATATTTATATATGATATATAATATGTTTATGTTTTCCTTATGCTTCTGTATTTCTCATTTATGGCATACTTTATGATTTCCATTATGGGTAAACGCGGTAATTTCATTTTAGGAAGTGCGGACTACCACACCCTCAAAGTGATGTGAATCGTTAATACCATATGTGGGATGTATAAAGGAGGAGTAAATGATATTATATATGATATTATACTGGAACTATATTATACCTTTATATAATTATGATTTCATTCCATTAAATACGAAATAGAAATGAAAGTAGCATTCATGCGTACGTACGGCTTACCGTCTCTATGAACGGTGCATTTCATTTCTTACCTCTAAATGTTACGTAATATTATGAATGAATGTATATAATGGATATATATGATATATATGAAATCTAAATCATGAATATAATTCTGGAGATAATGGATATTCTACCACATAAACAACTTGTAATTATAAGAAGTTTATTGTTGACTCAAGTACCAAAAATCGACAAAACGACCGTTATTAACTTAAATAATTACATAGTATTCATAACATTGTAATAAGTGATATAAAAAGGATAATGAAATTTAAAATGGTAGATATTAACTCTAGTTTATTATTCAGGAGGTTAAAGAACGGTCGAATCAAGTCGGACACAAGGTAAGGGAACTTCTTAACCCAATTTCTATTCTTTGGGTTAATCTCCTACTTTCAAATTATGTCATGATATTATTATGTCCTATATTGTATTTGTACTTTATTTATGTATACTTATAGTGAATACACATTATAGATGTACTTTATTTAAAAAAATGATCTTTTTAAGGACTTTGTCTCAATCCCCTTTCATTGAGGCATATTTGGTTTTATACACAATTTTCTTTTATACGGTGTATAAACCCCTCTGACTTTTACGTTTATTCAAAAGGAATATTTCTTATACGAAGTGTTTTACTAAAAGACAAAAAGGGAATGTTTTTCTTTCTGTACTTATGCGGCGACAACGACTTCTCCGCCGCCGTGACCATTATTTGAGTTTCAGCTTCCTCTACAAGCCATCACGTTTTTTTAATGAAAAATAAATACAAAGTTTTAACTTTCTTTTATTCTGGTATTGAAAATGGTTTTGAAAGAATTTTTATTATATCAATGTGTTGTATTGATATCTTGTGATTGAAATGTGGAAATGTTATGTTTCCTTTATCCATGTTTTATGTGATACGATTATGTTATGGTTTATGATATGTTTAAACCTATTCATATGAGGAATGCATTGGACTTAACAAGTGACGGGTGGAGCTCTCTATAGCTCCTCGATGCATCGGTAGGTCTCATGAGACAACTAGATGTGGAATTGGCCGAGGCCCTTTCCCAATTTGATTTATGGTTTTGGCCGAGGCCTTAATCATTTTAGACGTCTTGGCCGAGGCCTTGACAAAATGTTTCAGAATGTCTGGCATTATGCATTCCATCATTATGAAAGTAGTTATTGATATTGCATGTGATTATTCGACTAGTAGAATATCCATGTGAGTAAGTAAATGGAATTATTTAATTTTATTATTGTCATATTATGCTAAATTTCATGTTTAAAAAGGATTTGGTTTTAGTTATACATTGCCTTAAATGTTAATGTTTATTTATGAAAGATTCCGCAATATTGTTATCCTTACTGTGCATCTAAGCTCACCCCTTTCAATGTTTTAATATTTTCCAGGATGTGAAGAAGTATTTTATGAATGGCCTACAGGGATAGTCAAAAGAGGATATGAGTGTGGACTATGAAGACTTTGTTATTAGTTTTTCACTTTATGATGTAATGTAACATTTATGAATGTATCTAGTGTTTCCAAGGCTACTAAACTAATCGGTCTTTTGAGACTTGATCTTTTGTGATCATGCCAATGTTACGAAGTAATGCACCGACTCTAGGTAGCTGGGGTCGGGGCGTTACAGTTGGTATCAAAGGAAGTTTAGTACTAACCTTGGAATCTAGATTTAGATAAACTCTGATTAGAGCACATAACCCGAAGATAGACTTTGAGGATTAGTATAGAATAACTTCCTAGAATTTTGGTATTGTAGAGATGTTGTGAGTTTTCCGAGCAATACATCCCTATCTGGATACGAGCAGGTAGAGGCGGCTCTAGCACAGATGTACCTAGGGGTAAAACCCAAAAACACCGCTTTGAGTTAGACTCGAACGGGAACTGGTGCACGACAACGGGCCTTGCTGCACTCTTGGTTACGACACTCCCGGGGGATATGCTTAGGATAATTCTCATTTTATTTACAGACCACTATGAAGGGTTATGAGTATATACTTCCTCAAAGAAAACATTTCTTTTTATGATTATGGATTATATCCATAAATAGTTCAATTTATGTAAAGTGTTTTACAAATATGGAATTATGTATTTTATTTCATAAACTAATCTAGTTTATGCCATTGTTTAGAAATGGCGCCTAGTGGAAGGAATGGAAACAGTACCAATGCACGCACTCCGTGTAGGGATTGCCCTCCTGCTCAAGATAATTATGGTGGAGCTAGTGATACAATTGGTGCTGATTAGCTTCTCACCGTATTGGGACAACTCACGCAGGTTATGAATAATAACCTTACTCGTATAGAGCACCCTGATCCGCAACGTGGAGGATCAATGCTAGACCGTTTCATGAGGAAACAACCACCAACCTTCAATGGGAGTACAAATCCTATAGTAGCTGAGAAATGGATAAATTTCTTAGAGAAAATATTCCATGCCTTGGGGAGTAGTGAAAGGGAGAAAGTTTTCATGGCAGTTTACCACATCACTGGAGATGCCGATCAATGGTGGTCACTAATTCAAAACACAAAGGAAGATGATGAATTAACAAACAAGGAATGGCAGGATTTCAAAGAGCTGTTCTTAGAAAAATACTTTCCTCGAGACCATCAAGCGGATATGGAAAGTCAATTTCTGAGTCTGAGACAAAAGGAGGATGAGAATGTCGCAAAGTATGAGGCCAACTTTACAAGGTTGGTGAGATATGCTGCAAATTATATACATAACCCAAGAGGTAAGATTGATCATTTCTTTGATGGGTTAAAACCATTTCTCCATAGAGCTTTAGTATCAAAATCTTTCTCAACATACGAAGATATTGTCTCATGTGCTATCAAGACAGAAAAAGAATTCTCTAAGTCTTATGACAACAAAGTAAAGAGAAAGAGAAGAAGAGAATGGTGGAACAAGAGACAGATAAAGGGAAAAAGGGAAAGAAGGATTTTCCATTATGTGATAATTGTGGGAAGAATCACCCCGGTACTTGCCTAAAAGGAATGGGAGTTTGTTACAAATGTGGAGAAAAAGGTCACCAGGCTCGTGATTGTAAGGGAAAGAAAGAGGATATCAATGTTGAATGCTACAATTATAGGGAAATGGGGCATTATGCAAATGAATGTCCTAAGTGTCAGGGAAACTTACCTCACAAAAGGCCAAGGGATCAAGGACAATCTTATGCTGTTACTATAGTTGAAGCAGAATAACTAATGTATTGGTTATTTTGGACTCATGGATTATATTCTGGTTATTAGAATAATGTGATATATATATAAGGATTGTACTAAAGTACTTGTTGATTTCAGTAAGGTTTTAATATGATGAAGGTAATTATATTTTTAGTATGTGACAATAAGAGAAACTTTACTTTGTTTGGGGAATCTGATAAATTGATTTTGGAATTAAGAGACCTTTTAGAGAAAGTCTGGACAGAGGTATTTTGGATAACTATAAAGGTTGGAGTGGATTAAGTTGATCTTTTGATAGTATTGTTTAAGGTTAAAAAATTTATGAAGATTATTTTTGGAATATTATAATACTATAATTTTAGGAAAAGGACAACCTGCAGGGTGGGGCATAACCCGTCGCGTCGGACAAAGCTGCAGGAATCGAACCCACAACCATAGTGCGACATGTCTTTATTTCCTACCTCTAGCCTACAGGAAGTCCCTGGTTATTACAAAATAATTTTACTAATCTAAATGGTATGTGTTAACATTTGGAACCTTATACAATTAGGATAAGTATAATATTTTTGAGTTCTATTATCTTTTTGAGTGAAAGATGAGTTGAAGGTTGAAACTCTAATTGTCAAGCATAAATATATATATACCTATCTCTTATTCAATGAATAAATTAAATCATAAACTTTAGTAAAGGGATATTAAAACAAAAAAATGTGTTATCCGAATACCTTATATCTTGTTGAACAGATGATATTTTAAATCAACATAGATTGAAGGCTTTGAGGCCCTCAATTTGACAGTTGATTGTGATTGATGACCTCAATAACTCCCTACAAGTATTTACGTTTTTCCTCCAATTATATGTCTCTAATTGCCACCAATGTTCTCCTAATCAAGATCATAATTGGGTGGTGACTTTTTCATTTCCCTTTCCCTCTTATTTAAGGCTAAATTTTATTAATCTTATTTCCGATGTGGGTTTTCCACAAAGGTATTTTCTATTTTCAACCTTTTATTTTCAAAGAAAATTTTCAAATTGTGAGGACGCAATTTATTGAAGGAGGGGAGAATGTAACACCCCGAGCTTCCATGATACACTTCTCATTCAATAATGCAATAGCTTGCATTGTACGCAACTTCGAGTTCTAAAACACCGCGACTAATCAAAGTAGCCGTTATGAATAGTAATAATCACTTTTTAAAATTATAGAAATTTTATATTTCAAAATGGACTTCATTTTTGGATTCGGAATATCAAAATTAGCCTATGTTGAATTTTTGGTATTTTTCTGAGAACTTCTAATTTTTTATGAATAGTGAAAAATACTTTAAAACTACTTTTTAAATCAAAATAATTTATAGTGATAAATTATACTATTTAATGGTTTTAAAGTATAATTAGAATATATTTTTACCATTTTATCCAATGGTGGTCATTAGAATTAATTTAACATTAAAATTGGACATAAACAATTGCCAATCTTTTGATATAAATTGTTTCTTAAAAACACGCTATTTGTTGTGACAGCGGGAATTAATTATAAAATTAATTAATGCAACTTATATGTTTGGAATTTTGTAAAATATACATCATTTTTGAATTCGGAATATCAATTATAGCTTAGGGTGAAATTTTGGCATTGTTATGAAAAACTTCAATTTTTGATGAATAGTGAAACCACTAAGTGGTAGTTAAATAACTGATTTTTCGTTTAAATGAAATATTACCACTTCTGTGTTTTGATTTTCAAAAATCCGACATACATGTTTATCATTAAGAAGTAAATTGTGGTTCAATGAGATTAAAATAATTTTTGGTGAATAGTAACTTTTAAGTTCTTAATCGCGATTAGAGGTAATTAGTGTAGTTTAAGGTAAAAATAATGTTTTAATAATATGGGATGAGCTTGACACATGTACTACCCTCATTGGATGTGCCATGGCCGACCAAGACAATCCATGTGTCAACTTGGGGACCCCATGGAGCCACTTTGGTGGGAAAATGACATTAAAAACATTTTTTTTAATGTTAAAATAAAAATGTCACAAACATGAGTTATTTTACTAAAACAATTTTTAAATGGGGTTATAAAAGTCATATTTTTGACCATAAAAATTAATTGGAAATCTAAAAGGATTTCCTACATTATGGTTAGTTTTTTAGAATTTTTAGACATTAAATAAATTAAATTTTGTATGACACGATGATGATGCAGCGTTTACCTCATTAATTAATGATTTAAATAAAATGAAAAGATAATGTAATATCTAAGGCTTACACTTGTCAAAAACCTATTGGATGAGCTTATTTCGAACCCTTATCACCTTATCCTCGAAATTTATCATTGTGGGACCTTTAGAATCCGAAAAGCATTTCAAAATAATGTAACATTTTGATCTTTCCAAAAGATCCCCTCCTCTCCTCTTATAAAGGCCCCCACCTCTACCACCTCATTCACACTTTCAATCCATTTGGCTCAGCCAACCTCTGCCCAAATACTCTCTGAACTTCCCCCTATTACTCCTAGATGCCTCACTTTGGGCAGAACGCTTCCCAAGGAATCCTTTGTCTCAAATCAAAAGAGTTACCCGATTTTAAGGTAATGTCTTCTCTTATGTTATTTTGATTTATTTTGCTTCTCCAACCCTATAAAATATTTTTATTCATTTCTTTTGTAACAACAACAGTATCCTCAATATACTATGATGTTGTTATAAGAAGTATTCGAGCAACACTTACACACACCTACATCTAATGGTTAAAGAACATACTGTTTCTGTGGATGGCGAATTTCTGCCTCACGAAACGATGATTGTTCAACACTCATATAACACCTTCAAAGGTGGCCATTAAGATGTAACTATATTTATATATGATATATAATATGTTTATGTTTTCCTTATGCTTCTTTATTTCTCATTTATGGCATACTTTATGATTTCCATTATGGGTAAACGCGATAATTTCATTTTAGGAAGTGTGGACTACCGCCCCCTCAAAGTGATGTGAATCGTTAATGCCATATGTGGGATGTATAAAGGATGGAGTAAATGATATTATATATGATATTATAATGGAACTATATTATACCTTTATATAATAATGATTTCATTCCATTAAATACGAAATAGAAATGAAAGTAGCATTCATGCGTACGTACGGCTTACCGTCTCCATGAACGGTGCATTTCATTTCTTACCTCTAAATGTTGCATAATATTATTAATGAATGTATATACTGGATATATATGATATATATTAAATCTAAATCATGAATATAATTCTGGAGATAATGGATATTCTACCACATAAACAACTCGTAATTATAAGAAGTTTATTGTTGAATCAAGTACCAAAAATCGACAAAACAACCGTTATTAACTTAAATAATTACATAATATTCATAACATTGTAATAAGTGATATAAAAAGTATAATGAAATTGAAAATGGTAGATATTAACTCTAGTTTATTATTCATGAGGTTAAAGAACGGTCAAATCAAGTCGGACACAAGGTAAGGGAACTTCTTAACCCAATTTCTATTCTTTGGGTTAATCTCCTACTTTCAAATTATGTCATGATATTATTATGTCCTGTCTTGTATTTGTACTTTATTTATGTGTACTTATAGTGAATACACATTATAGATGTACTATATTTAAAAAAAATTATCTTTTTAAGGACTTCGTCTCAATCCCCTTTCATTGAGGCATATTTGGTTTTATACACAATTTTCTTTTATACGGTGTATAAACCCCTTTGAATTTTACGTTTATTCAAAAGGAATCTTTTTTATACGAAGCATTTTACTAAACGACAAAAAGGGAATGTTTTTCTTTCCGTACTTATGCGGCGACAATGACTTCTCCGCCGCCGTGACCATTATTTGAGTTTCGGCTTCCTCTACAAGCCATCACGTTTTTTTAATGAAAAATAAATACAAAGTTTTAACTTTCTTTTATTCTGGTATTGAAAATGGTTTTGAAAGCATTTTTATTATATCAATGTGTTGTATTGATATCTTGTGATTGAAATGTGGAAATGTTATGTTTCCTTTATCCATGTTTTATGTGATACGATTATGTTATGGTTTATGATATGTTTAAACCTATTCATATGAGGAATGCATTGGACTTAACAAGTGACGGGTGGAGCCCGCTATAGCTCCTCGATGCATCGGTAGGTCTCATGAGATAACTAGACGTGGAATTGGCCGAGGCCCTTTCCCAATTTGATTTATAGTTTTGGCCGAGGCCTTAATCATTTTAGACGTCTTGGCCGAGGCCTTGAAAAAATGTTTCAGAATGTCTGGCATTATGCATTCCATCATTATGAAAGTGGTTATTGATATTGCATGTGATTATTCGACCAGTAGAATATCCATGTGAGTAAGTAAATGGAATTATTTAATTTTTTTCTTGTCATATTATGCTAAATTTCAAGTTTAAAAAGGCTTTGGTTTTAGTTATACATTGCCTTAAATGTTAATGTTTATTTATGAAATCTTCCGCAATATTGTTATCTTTACTGAGCATCTGAGCTCACCCCTTTAAATGTTTTAATATTTTCCAGGATGTGAAGAAGTATTTTATGAATGACCTGCAGGGATAGTCAGAAGAGGATATGAGTGTGGACTATGAAGACTTTGTTATTAGTTTTTCACTTTATGATGTAATGTAACATTTATGAATGTATCTAGTGTTTCCAAGGCTACTAAACTAATCGGTCTTTCGAGACTTGATCTTTTGTGATCATGCCAATGTTACGAAGTAATGCACCAACTCTGGGTAGCTGGGGTCGGGGCGTTACACCTGTTAAATAGAAAAAAATGAAACTATAAATATCATTAAAAGAAGTATATTAATGATATAACATTTAAAAGGGGTAGTATATACACCACATGAAATAAATGAGTGGTGCATATGGAATATTTCTTTTAGAAATAAAAGAGTGACTATAAAACCTTTACCTCAAGTATCAATTTTATTCATACACATTCACAAAAACTTCATAATAAACATAGGTTTATTATAAATATATTACAGAACCATAATAATATGTATTATACCATATATGATTTACATATAACCTTTTATCACCTGTTTATTAACAATTCATTATTAAAATCATGTTTTGGGTAATAACTGCTTCCTTTTTTCATGTATGCTTTGGATTGATAGTTTTTGTAATTTTGCATTCATCATGGTTACATAATATCAAAAAATTTATACATGATATAAATATAACATATATTCATTATATATTTCTTATATAAATACATTAATGTTAGAGATAGAAAATCAATTACATCATTCATAGAGATGGTAGTCAGTACATACACAAGAACGTTGTTTCCATGTTCTCGGTAAATGGAACGAAAGAATGGTAAATAATATATCACATTTATTAAATATTTTTTATGTACTATATTTTATATATATTCATTAAATAAATCATTATTACCATATATATCAAAATAAAATAAAAATTGAATCACATCGCTTTGTGGAGGCGGTAGTCCACACATATGCACGAGCAACATTACGAATTTCCAACAAATTGGAAGTTAATAAATTATATGTGATATTATAATTAAAGGAGAATAAATATTTTATAAATATAATATGTAAACTTAAATCCATATTTTTATTCAACCATGAGATGTGGTGATGGAAAACAAATTACATCTGTTAGTGAGGCAGTAGTCCGTCGCATACACGATTGACGATTTCATTTTCCATTTGATGGAGGAGGATACAGATATAGGTTATGAAATTAACATAATAATATCTAAGTATACGTAATGTATTTATTTTATTATATAATCATAGTTGAATAATATTTTAAGGAGTTTTAAGAATAAATAAAACAAAAATATTTGGTTTAGAACGATACCACTTCATTAGATAACATCCTTAGGTTTGCACCAAAATCCTTATTAAGAGGGTATACTAATTAAAATTATGCCTCTAGGATATGGTTATGGAATTAAGGAAGATATTAGGGTTGGTCTTGGCTGAACCAAAAATATTTTTCAGTGTAAATTTGAGGATGGGGGTTTCCTTTTATAAATGGTGGAGAGGACACAGTTAGAATATTTGAAATGAAAAAGTTATAGTCATATTTTATACATCAAAAAAGGAACATAAATTGATCATTATTTATAATTAAAAGAAATAAAGTCTATATATGGCCATAAAATATAAATTTGACTAGTTTTTCAGTAATTTTAACTATTATATTTTTGGTTTAGTCCCCAGATAAACTCATTTTTTCCTTAACAACAGTAATTAATTTTTACAGATTCTAATATTAATTATGACCAGAAATTAAGTTAAAACTGTTATATAATTTTTAAAAATTCAATTCCCATAATTTTTATAAGTTAACTTAAAATTAAACCCACAAATGTGGCGGAAGAGTAGTATTCCAAAGAAACCATTTTCACAAGTATAAAAAGTTTGTATATCAAAATTAAAAATTAATTGGATTAAATTGATATAAATTATATGAACACGAATATAATTGAAATAATTTTAATTTTTACCCATTTAAAAAAAAAATATTACTTTGTAAATTATTCAAATGAAAATAAAGATTTCATTAAAAATCGGTATTTTCACTATTCATTGAAAAATTAATAATTTAATAAAATTATAAAAATTATAAAAATTTAAATCTAAGATAATTTTGAAATTTTTATTTAAAAATTTAATTTAATTTTTCAAATAAATTTTCTAGAATTGAAAAATAAAACTCTTTTATTATTTGTTCACAAAATGAAAAAAACTTTTTTAAAGAATTTTTTTTCAAAGCATATATAGCCCTTAATTAAAAATAAGTAATTTATTATCAATATTTTTCACTATCAAAAACCATTATATTTAATTTATATAAGAAGGTGGTTATATTATCTTCCCACTTCTAATAATGTGCTTCACCATGTTTTGTAACTTCTTGGCATATTTTTTCAGAGGGAACTGGGTGCTTGGTATCTGGAATATTATTGGGAACAACAAGGGTCTTTATGGACATGGGGAGTCTATTTTGGAGTTAATGGAGTCATGGTTTTAGGTATATAGTTATAATAATTTAGTGGTTAATGAACATATTATAAACTTTTTTTCTACGTGATGGATTATTTGGGTGGCTAGAAATAGGGTGAGTGAAGGCAGATGCTATTTTCATCGGTTAATTCAGGTTTGAGTGAAATATTTAGTGGAAGAGATTGGAGATAGAATTTCTATTGAGGGGTCCTCAGTTTCATTACAACAATATTATAATGTTTTGTTCTAAATTCATATGTTAAAGTAAGAAATAATCAGGGGTCATCTATAAATTGGAAACCTCCAACGATAGGGATGAAACTCAATATTGATGGATCATGTTTGGCCAAGGAAATGGGAGGGGGTAGTCTTTTTCATGATAATAGTGGATCAGTCATTTTCAAATTCAATATATTTTATGGTCTAGGAAAATCTATTAGAGCATAGGTGTGAGAAATGGTTAGTTCTATCATGATGTACAGACTCTAAAAACATTAATATAGTAGAGGTTGAATCAGATTCCTAAGTGCACTACCACAAAATAGGGCAAGGGAAGCGCTTCCATTTATCAGCGCTAATAAAGGGGTATGCCTTTATCAGTGCTAGTTAAAAGCACTGATAAATATAACCTTTATCAGCGCTAAAATAGGCACTGATAAAGGTATACCCATTATCAACGCATTTTTTAGCACTGATAAACATTTTTATTCTTAATTTATATAAAATTATAATATTTATAATAAAAAATAATGTTCATTGTATAGATTAATAATTATGTACCAATATTTATAAAAATATACTCATTATTATTATAATTAATAATAAATATATATATATGTATCTTATATGCCATTTTAAATAAATATATAAGAATATAAATAAATTATTAAATAAAAACCACTGGAACCTTTATCAGTGCTCATTGAAAGCACTGATAAAGGTATGTTTTATCAGCGCTAAGATAAAAGCACTGATAAAACATACATTTATCAGAGCTTTTTTAGCACGAATAAAGATAAACCTTTATTAGCGCTAAAAAATCACTGATAAAAGACCTATTTATCAACACTATAATTATAGCGCTGATAAATGTGTCTCTTTATCCATGCTAAAAATGCCCAGATAAATGTATGTTTTATTAGTGCTTTTATTTTAGCTCGGATAAAACATACCTTTATTAGCGCTTTCAATGAGCACTGATAAAGGTTCCAGTGGTTTTTATTTATTAACCCTAACAAGCCCTCCTCTCTCACACACGATCAAGCTTTTGTAGAAGCTAAATCAGGCCCCTCTTCCGTCGTGACCTCTCCTCATCCTCCTCCTCCTCGTCCTACTCGTCCTCCTCCTCCTCCGTAGCTGCCGCCACTGGGTTTTCCTCCTCTTTTATGACCACCGCTACCTCCGTCTCCGCTGCCTCCACCACCGCCGCTGGTCAGTGTAGGAGTATTTTCCTTCTCTTGGGTTATTATATTCCTTTTGAGAGGCCTTCCTTTAGGTTCTATCCTTGGGGAAGATTGGTTACCCTACCTAATGTGAGTGTTATTGGATGAATCACATGCCATTGATAGAGTGAACTGATGGGATTCTTAGTAGGGGATATGAATATGGGATTGTACCTTATGTTTTACTAAAAATTTCTAATGGATACCTTCAAACCAAAATAGATTATGTTCATACTTTTTAGTAGTTGTCGAGTTATCTCATCATCCTTCTTTAGGTTGAAGGGGAACAGGAATGTGTGATTAATTCAAAGATTCTATTAGGATATACTAGTTCTCCTTGAAGACATATATGAGAATATGAATCCAATCCTATGTTTTTGTTGTTATATGCTAACATTTCTCTTGAAGGGGTATGGGGATATAGTCCTCGTATCATATAGAAATTGGGATATGATGTTACCTTGCTCATCATTTATGGAATCATGAATATGGGCCTACCCCTATTTGATATTTGAGATATTTAGATTACCACTTTATACTAATGCTTCCAATATATGTTGATAAATATTTAAGACATGGGTGGGGATATAGGGTTGTTTTTATATTTCCTCCAAGTGGTATTGATGGGATTCTATAATTGTAATAGGATTATGAGCCTGTTTGATTGTAGGAGTGGGGATATATACCTACTAATTCCCCTCATCCACTTCCATAAGAAACTGGTGGAATTTATGCATGGGTTTTGAAATATTTGTGTTCCCCTAATTTTTGTCAAGATGTACAGGTAGGCACATTGAGTTGGAATAGGGATATGATCCTACTCACTAGATACCACGTGTTCTACTTTGAAACTTATTATGGGGAATTGGGGATATGAACCTTCTCCCTTTTATTAATAGATATTAATTCCTAGAGAGACCTCATAGCTTCTTGGATCTAAGAGGTTAGGGAAGGGGTCTGCATTGTAGTGCCCTCAATGTAACGCCCCGACCCCAGCTACCCGGAGTCGGTGCATTACTTCGTAACATTGGCATGATCACAAAAGATCAAGTCTCGAAAGATCGATTAGTTTAGTATCCTTGGAAACACTAGATACATTCATAAGTCTTACATTACATCATAAAGTGAAAAACTAATAACAAAGTCTTTATAGTCCACACTCATATCCTCTTCTGACTATCCCTGCAGGTCATTCATAAAATACTTCTTCACATCCTGGAAAATATTAAAACATTGAAAGGGGTGAGCTCAGATGCTCAGTAAGGATAACAATATTGCGGAATCTTTCATAAATAAACATTAACATTTAAAGCAATGTATAACTAAAACAAAAGCCTTTTAAACACGAACTTCAACATAATATGGCAAAATTAAAATGAGATAATGCCATTTACTTATTCACATGGATATTCTACTGGTCGAATAATCACATGAAATATCAATAACCACTTTCATAATGATGGAATGCATAATGCCAGACTATCATAACCACGTAGCCAAGGACTCGTGCCAAGACCACAAATAAGATTTTGTCAAGGCCTCGTGCCAAGACACTAGTTTGTCTCATGAGACCTGCCGATGCAATTTGTTTTAGAAGATACTTACTTTTAAAATTGCTCAAATATAATCCAGTGTTTTTATGAAAACATTATGCAAGCTTCTGAAAACAAAATAACTAATTCTAAGACTGCTCGACTAATTACAGGCCATGATGGGTCCACGCCCAATCCCTTCCTGTCTACCACACCCGAGAGTCGGGTTTTCTGAAAACATTTTTAAGCTTGCGTTAAATACGTATACATTTTCACTGGATTTTCATATATTTGAGAGAAATTTCTCTTTTTTGAAATTATTTAAAAATCACATAATTATAAAATAAAACCTTTTTAATATACGTAAAAGTCAAAGGGGTTTATACACCGTATAAAATAAAGTTGTGTATAAAACAAAATATGCCTCAATGAAAGGAGATTGAGACGAAGTCCTTAAAAAGATTATTTTTTTATAATAAAATTGATCTATTATGTGTATTCACTATATTTACACATAAATAAAGTATAAATACAAGATAGGACATAATAATATCATGACATAATTTGAAAGTAGGAGATTAACCCAAAGAATGGAAATTGGGTTAAGAAGTTCCCTTACCTTGCGTCTTGTCCTGACTCGACCGTTCTTTAACCTCCTGAATAATAAACTAGAGTTAATTTCTATTTACTTAAGAACATTTTTCATGTTCATTATTCCTTTTATATCTCTTATTACCATGTTATGAACATTATGTAATTATTAAAGTTTATAACGGTCATTTTGTCGATCTTAGGTACTTGAGTCAAAAATAAAATTCTTATAATTACAAGTTGTTCATGTGGTGATATATCCATTATATCTAGAATTATATTCATGATATAGATATCATATATCTCATATATATCCAGTATGTACATGCATTTATAATATTCCATAACGTTTAGAGGTAAGAAATGAAATGCACCATTCATGGAGACGGTAAGCCGTACGTACGCATGAACGCTACTTTCATTTCTATTTCATATTTAATGGAATGAAATCATAATTATATAAAGGTATAATATAGTTCCAGTATAATATCATATATAATATCATTTACTCCATCCTTTATAAATCCCACATATGGCATTAACGATTCACATCACTTTGAGGGGGCGGTAGTCCGCACTTCCTAAAATGAAATTATCGCGTTTACCCATAATGGAAATCATAAAGTATTACATAAATGAGAAATACAGAATCATAAGGAAAACATAAACATATTATATATCATATATAAATATATTGACATCTTAATGGCCACCTTTTATGATGTTATATGAGTATTGAACAATCATCGTTTCGTGAGGCAGAAATTCACCATCCACAGAAACCGTATGTTCTTTAACCATTAGATGTAGGTGTGTGTAAGTGTATCTCGAATCCTTATTATAAAAAAATCCTAGTATATTGAGAATACTGGTGTTGTTACAAAATAAATGAATAAAAAGAGTTTATGGGGTTGGAGAAGCAAAATAAAACAAAATAACATTAGGGAAGACATTACCTCAAAATCGGGTAACTCTTTTTGATTTGAGCCAAAGGCTTCCTTGGGAAGAGTTCTGTCCAAAGTGAGGCTTCTAGGAGTAAGGGGGAAAGTTGGGAGAGTATTTGGGCAGAGGTTGGCCGATCCAAATGGCTTGAAAGTGTGAATGAGGTGGTAGAGGTGGGGGCCTTTTATAAGAGGAGAGGAGGGGCACTCTTGGAAAGTAAGGAAATTGTACATTATTATACAATTCTTTTCGGATTCTAAAGGTCCAACACTTATATAATTCGAGGATAAGGTGATAAGGGTTCGAAATATACCCATACAATAGTCTTTGGACAAGTTTAAGCCTTGGATTTTACAATATCTCTTCATTTTATTAAAATCGTTAAATAATGAGGTTATCACTGTATCATAATGATGTCATAAATAATTTAATTTATTTAATGTCTAAAAATTATAAAAAAACTACTATGATGTAGGAAATCGTTTTAAATTTCCAATGACTATTTATAGTCAAAAATATGACTTGTATAACCCCATGAAAAAATTGTTTTAGTAAAACATTTCATGTTTGTGTCATTTTTTACTTTAACATTAAATAAAAGGTATTTATGTCATTTTCCAAATAAAGTGGCTCCATGGGGTCCCCATGTTGACCCATGGATTGTCTTGGTCGGCCATGGCACATCCAATGAGGGTAGGACATGTTTCAAGCTCATCTCATATTATTAAAACATTATTTTTACCTTGAACTACACTAATTACCTCTAATCGCGATTAAGAACTTAAAAGTTACTATTCACCAAAAATTATTTTAATCTCATTGAACCACATTTTACTTCTTAATGACAACCATGTATGTCGGATTTTTGAAATTCAAAACACAGAAGTGGTAAAATTTCATTTAAACGAAAAATCAGTTTTTATAAGTACCACATAGTGGTTTCACTATTCATCAAAAATTGAAGTTTTTCAGAAAAATCACAAAAATTCACCCTAAGCTATATTTGATATTCCGATTTCAAAAATGATGTCTATTTTACAAAATTCCAAACATATAAGTTGAATTAATTAATTTTATAATTAATTCCCACTGTCACAACAAATAGCGTGTTTTTAAGAAACAATTTATATCAAAAGATTGACAATTGTTTATGTCCAATTTCAATGTTAAATTAATTCTAATGACCACCATTGGATAAAATGGTAAAAATATATTATAATTATAATTTAAAACCACTAAATAGTGTAATTTATCACTATAAATTATTTTGATTAAAAAAAGTTGTTTTAAGTATTTTTCATTATTCATAAAAAATTGAAAGTTCTCAGAAAATTACAAAAAACTCAACTTAGGATAATTTCGATATTCCAAATACAAAAATTAAGTCCATTTTGAAATATAAAATTTATATAATTTCAAAAATTGGGTATTACTATTCATAACGACTACTTTGATTAGTTGCGGTGGGTTAGAACTCAAAGTTGCGTACAATGCAAGCTATTGCATTATTGAATGAGAGTGTATCATAGAAGCTCGGGGTGTTACATTCTCACCTCCTTCAATAAATTGCGTCCTCGCAATTTGAAATTTTTCTTGGAAAATAAAAGGTTGAAAATAGAAAATACCTTTGTAGAAAACCCACATCGGAAATAAGGTTAATAAAAATATAACTTTAAAAGAAAGAAAGATAAGTACAAAGGTCACCCGAGATAGCCCATACTAGGATTCTATGAAAATATGGATATGGAAGGAAAAAAAACCATCAAGGTCTGATGGAGAGTTGTAGAAAACTGGATTAGGAGAAAGTTAACAATAAGAAAATCACAAACTTGTGATTGGTTAAACGGTCATTGAATCCCCAGTTGGAAAAGTTAACTGACAATGTTTTTGTTTTAAGTTACCTTTTATAAAGTTAAAGAATTTATTTAGGAGATTTACTAAGAATTTAAGGGAATATACATACTTGTCATGTAGACTTTCATTCTTTAATAAATTTTTACCAAAAACCCATCTTTCACCCTAAAAGGTAATAGAACTCAAAAATATTCTATTTATCCTAATTTTATAAGGTTCAAAATTTTAACACATACCATTTAGATTAGAAAAAGTATTTTGTAATAACCAAGGACTTCACGTAGTCCAGTGGTAGGCGATTAATCCCAATAGCACTATGGTTGTGGGTTCGATTCCCACAGCTTTGTCCGACGCGATGGGTTGTCACTCGGTCTGCGTGTTGTCCTTTTTACAAATACCCAAAAATAACCTTAACAATAGTATCCAATGTAAAATATAATCCATTCCAACCTTTATAGTTATCAAAAATACTTTTGTCCAACTCACAGTCCAGATTTTATGAGGAAGGTAAACATAATGAAGCTCCTTTTTTTCTGCGTAACAACATGTGAACACCTTCATCATGTATTCTTTTAAAACACTGCAACATACCGTATTACCATAAATCCTTATTGATTACATTCATTATCCCTTATTCCTTATAGAAAACTAGATATAATCTTTCTATCCAAAAATGTATACAAATCATTAATCAGTTTCAAGGATGTTAAGAATATCCAACATAATTTATCCGAATCAATCATGTCTTATTCCAAAATCACTATCTTGGTATCAGAACCATATTATGGTTTATCTTTCTCTCAACCATATATTTTCCAAAAATTTAACCTACTGTGGAGTCACTTTTCTTGGTTCCACACAATCTCAAGTCCTAGATGAAATAGTACTGCAGTACAATCCTTATATACTCCATAATTATTATAACCAGTACATCATTGATACAACACTCAAATTACAAAATTATTTAATAACAACATAAGAACTCTAATCATTCCTCCTCATCTTTGGTAGTATCATAACTTGATTATTATACAATAACATCATTTGGGGCATACTCTGTTGATTTGAACATTGGTTTGGGTAGTGTCCCCACTCCTTGCAGATGAAGCATTGTACATTTGAAACCTTTTTCTTACCCTTGCAGTCACGCACTTGGTGTCCTTTTTCTAAATACTTATAACAAACTCCCATTCCCTTCAGGCAAATTCCAAGGTGTTTCTTCCCACAGTT
The DNA here is from genome assembly GCA_963277665.1 of Viscum album. Taxonomy (NCBI): domain Eukaryota; kingdom Viridiplantae; phylum Streptophyta; class Magnoliopsida; order Santalales; family Viscaceae; genus Viscum; species Viscum album. The sequence continues at coordinate 986,950,719 of OY728129.1, forward strand.
ATCACATATTGGAAAATTCTTCTTTTCCCTCATCCCTTTATCCATCATTCTCTCTTCCATCCTTTTCTTCTCTTTCATCCCTTCAAATCCATAAGACTCAAGGAATTCTTGACTTATCTTATTAACACATGATACTATTTCTTCATATGTTGATAACACATGGGAGAATATTTCCCTTCTAAATACTGGCTTAATACCATGAAAGATATGATCCTTCTTACTCTTTGGATCATACTTATTGATGGAGTTCACATTCCTTCTACTGGGCGCCATTTCTATACAATGCCATAAACTAGGTTAGTTTATGAATCGAAATACATAATTCCATACTTATAAAATACTAAACATAAATTGAACTATTTATGGATATAATCCATAATCATAAAAAGGTTTTCTTTGAGGAAGTATATACTCATAACCGTTCATAGTGGTTTGTAAAGAAAACGAGAATTATCCTAAGCATATCTCCCGGGAGTGTCATAACCAAGAGTGCAGCAAGGCCCGTTGTCATGCACCAGTTCCCGTTCGAGTCTAGTTCAAAGTGGTGTTTTCGGGTTTTACCCCAAGGTACATCTGCGCCAAAGCCGCCTCTACCTGCTCGTATCCAGACAGGGATGTATTGCTCGGAAAACTCACAAAATCTCTACAATAACAAAATTCTAGGAAGTTCTTCTATACTAATCCTCAAAGTCTATCTTTGGGCTATGTGCTCTAATCAGAGTTTATCTAAATCTAGCTTCCAAGGTTAGTACTAAATTGTCTCTGATACCAACTGTAACGCCCCGACCCCAGCTACCCAGAGTCGGTGCATTACTTCATAACATTGGAATGATCACAAAAGATCAATTCTTGAACGACCGATTAGTTTGGTAGCCTTGGAAACACTAGATACATTCATAAGTCTTACATTACATCATAAAGTGAAAAACTAATAACAAAGTCTTTATAGTCCACACTCATATCCTCTTCTGAATATCCCTGTAGGTCATTCATAAAATACTTCTTCACATCCTGGAAAATATTAAAACATTTAAAGGGGTGAGCTCAGATGCTCATTAAGGATAACAATATTGCGGAAGCTTTAATAAATAAACATTAACATTTAAAGAAATGTATAACTAAAATAAAAGCCTTTTAAACATGAACTTCAACATAATATGGAAAAATTAAAATGAGATAATGCCATTTACTTATTCACATGGATATTGTACTGGTCGAATAATCACATGAAATATCAATAACCACTTTCATAATTATGGAATGCATAATGCCAGACTATCATAACCACGTAGCCAAGGCCTCGTGCTAAGACCACAAATAAGATTTTGTCAAGGCCTCGTGCCAAGACACTAGTTTGTCTCATGAGACCTGCCGATGCAATTTGTTTTAGAAGATACATACTTTTAAAATTGCTCAAATATACTCCAGTGTTTTTATGAAAACATTATGAAAGATTTTGAAAACAAAATAACTAATTCTGAGATTGCTCGACTAATTACAGGCCATGATGGGTCCACGCCCAATCCCTTCCTGTCTACCACACTCGAGAGTCAGGTTTTCTGAAAACATTTTTAAGCTTGTGTTAAATACGTATACATTTTCACTATATTTTCATATATTTGAGAGAAATATCTCTTTTTTGAAATCATTTAAAAATCACATAATTAGAAAATAAAACCTTTTTAATATACGTAAAAGTCAAAGGGGTTTATACACCGTATAAAATAAAGTTGTGTATAAAATAAAATATTCCTCAATGAAAGGAGATTGAGACGAAGTCCTTAAAAAGATTATTTTTTTATAATAAAATTGATCTATTATGTGTATTCACTATATTTACACATAAATAAATTATAAATAAAAGATAGGACATAATAATATCATGACATAATTTGAAAGTAGGAGATTAACCCAAAGAATGGAAATTGGGTTAAGAAGTTCCCTTACCTTGCGTCTTGTCCTGACTCGACCGTTCTTTAACCTCCTAAATAATAAACTAGAGTTAATTTATATTTACTTAAGAACCTTTTTCATGTTCATTATTCCTTTTATATCCCTTATTACAATTTTATGAACATTATGTAATTATTAAAGTTTATAACGGTCATTTTGTCAATCTTAGGTACTTGAGTCAAAAATAAAATTCTTATAATTACAAGTTGTTCATGTGGTGATATATCCATTATATCCAGAATTATATTCATGATATAGATATCATATATCTCATATATATCCAGTATATACATGCATTTATAATATTCCACAACGTTTAGAGGTAAGAAATGAAATGCACCATTCATGGAGACGGTAAGCCGTACGTACGCATGAACGCTACTTTCATTTCTATTTCATATTTAATGGAATGAAATCATAATTATATAAAGGTATAATATATTTCCAGTATAATATCATATATAATATCATTTACTCCATCCTTTATACATCCCACATATGGCATTAACGATTCACATCACTTTGAGGGGGCGGTAGTCCGCACTTCCTAAAATGAAATTATCGCGTTTACCCATAATGGAAATCATAAAGTATGCCATAAATGAGAAATACAGAAGCATAAGGAAAACATAAACATATTAAATATCATATATAAATATAGTTACATCTTAATGGACACCTTTGAAGGTGTTATATGAGTGTTGAACAATCATCGTTTCGTGAGACAGAAATTCTCCATCCACAGAAACCGTATGTTCTTTAACCATTAGATGTAGGTGTGTGTAAGTGTAGCTCGAATCCTTCTTATAAAAACATCCTAGTATATTGAGGATACTGTTTTTGTTACAAAAGAAATGAATAAAAAGAGTTTATGGGGTTGGAGAAGCAAAATAAAACAAAATAACATTAGGGAAGACATTACCTCAAAATCGGGTAACTCTTTTTTATTTGAGCCAAAGGCTTCCTTGAGAAGAGTTCTGCCCAAAGTGAGGCTTCCAGAAGTAAGGTGGGAAAGTTGGGAGAGTATTTCGGCAGAGGTTGGCCGAGCCAAATGGCTTGAAAGTGTGAATGAGGTGGTATAGGTGGGGGCCTTTTAAAAGAGGAGAGGATGGACACTCTGGGAAAGTAAGGAAATTTACATTATTATACAATGCTTTTCGGATTATAGAGGTCCCACACTTATATAATTAGAGGATAAGGTGATAAGGGTTAGAAATATACCCATACAATAGTCTTTGGACAAGTTTAAGCCTTGGATTTTACATTATCTCTTCATTTTATTAAAATCGTAAATAATGAGGTCATCGCTGCATCATAATGATGTCATAAATAATTTAATTTATTTAATGTCTAAAAATTATAAAAAAAATACTATGATGTAGGAAATATTTTTATCTTTACAATGACTATTTATAGTAAAAAATATGACTTGTATAAACCCATGCAAAAATTGTTTTAGTAAAACATTTCATGTTTGTGTCATTTTTTACTTTAACATTAAATAAAAGGTATTTATGTCATTTTCCAACTAAAGTGGCTCCATGGGGTCCCCAAGTTGACCCATGGATTGTCTTGGTCGACCATGGCACATCCAATGAGGGTAGGACATGTTTCAAGCTCATCTCATATTATTAAAACATTATTTTTACCTTAAACTACACTAATTACCTCTAATCGCGATTAAGAACTTAAAAGTTACTATTCAGAAAAAATTATTTTAATCTCATTGAACCACATTTTACTTCTTAATGACAACCATGTATGTCTGATTTTTGAAATTCAAAACACAGAAGTGGTAAAATTTCATTTAAACGAAAAATCAGTTTTTATAAGTACCACTTAGTGGTTTCACTATTCATCAAAAATTGATGTTTTTCAGAAAAATCCCAAAAATTCACCCTAAGCTATATTTGATATTCCGATTTCAAAAATGATGTCTATTTTACAAAATTCCAAACATATAAGTTTCATTAATTAATTTTATAATTAATTCCCGCTGTCACAACAAATAGCGTGTTTTTAAGAAACAATTTATATCAAAAGATTGACAATTGTTTATGTCCAATTTCAATGTTAAATTAATTATAATGAACACCATTGGATAAAATGGTAAAAATATATTATAATTATACTTTAAAACCAATAAATAGTATAATTTATCCCTATAAATTATTTTGATTAAAAAAAGTTGTTTTAAGTATTTTTCATTATTCATAAAAAATTGAAAGTTCTCAGAAAATTACAAAAAAACTCAAATTAGGATAATTTCGATATTTCGAATACAAAAATGAAGTCCATTTTGAAATATAAAATTTATATAATTTCAAAAAGTGGGTATTACTATTCATAACAGCTACTTTGATTACTTGCGGTGTGTTAGAACTCGAAGTTGCGTACAATGCAAGCTATTACATTATTGAATGAGAAGCGTATCATAGAAGATCGGGGTGTTACACTCAACAATCTTATAAGGGTTAGTGGTCACATGATGTTGGTGATAGTGGTGATTGTTAGGAGCCCTACTGGGTGACCCCTGAACTGAGTTGAGGTCATGGATGACTTCTTGATCCACCTTCCTAATATAAGGAATATAATGATTATCATTATCTAGGGATATAATTTTGAATTAATTAATTGTGGTGGTAGGAGCCACTTCATTTATTATAGTTTCCTTATAATGGGGTGGGTCGTGAGGCTTCAACATGTGAAGACCCTCATATAAAACTTCAAGAGTAAGGATGGTACTGTGCTAGTGGTACCCCCTTACCATCATGTCATCCACCTAGTTTTGAGGTCTCTGAATAGGTGATGTATTCCTTTGGATCATGGGGGTCATATATTTGGAAAACATTGAAGCATGGATTCATCTAGTGGATGAAGAGACATTCAATTTCGATTGAATGGATCTCATAAGGGGTACCCATATACAAAAACTACCAAAAAAAGAATTTTTATTAGTGAATTATTACAAATAAGTATATTCAATTAATCATTTTAACAAGTAAAGGATTCATGTTATATTAAGAAATTTTGTTTACATGGAAAACATGAAACAAAATAGCCTGACATCCTAGGAACACCATTATATTCTCATTGAAGAATTCAAATTGGGTTCACTATTTTTTTGTATGTGACATGAAAATAAAATGTCCTGGTATGTGGGGAACCTAATTTATTTAGTTATTGAATAATTTCATGCCAGTTTCATCATTTTTGGTTCAAATCAAAACAACATTGAACGATTCTTGGTTGTGAGGGGGACTGAGTATGGTAGCACAATATTTGTGTCAGGTTATGATTCTTTTTCAGACAATTTGCAATGGGTTTATTTATATAACTAGAAACACCTAATGTCTCACACATTTGTAAGTTAGGAAAGGGAAGGATGCAGATGATATCATGAGGAAGATGGATTCACGAGGATGGGTATGAAATATTAATGTAGGTTTAGAACTCAAGATGGAATATTACATATCCTATCAAAATAGGATTCAAAGTCCACATAGTTTAAGGGAAATATTTATAGGTTGTTTGAAAATATTGTACCATGAAGTTTAAAGTCATGCGATTAGGATGTATGTGTTGTGAAAGGTATGATAACAGAGGATTGATCAGGGCTTACTCATTTGGGATATACTATCTAGAATAAACTTGGGGATTATACCTAGTTAGCAGGGCATATTGGTCAGGGCTTACCCATTGTATGTTCATCATTTATATTTTAAAAAGTCTGTTGAACTTGTTCTATCAGAGGTGGGTTCTATAATTTCTTGTTATCTTAAGGTCTGTTTAACCATGGTGTGGGTTGATTTCAGTTTTAGTGGGTCCTTGGGGTTTGTGGGATGTGGTAAATGGTGTACTCGGTTTTAGATTATTTTATTCTCATAGGTTTCCCCTATTTTATGTTTTATTTTCAGTTGGAAATCTCCCCTTTTGTGTACCTCTCCTCTGCCACGAACACACCTCTGTCAGGTGATTAACGACACCTGCATGGTGAGTTTTCTCCTATTACTCATTGGTTTTCTCTTGTTCGCATGTAATTACTTTTTGATATTGATGGATATAATGTGAAATATACGGGCTAAATGCCTCACTGAAAATCATGGCCATTGGTGGTCCTTGTTTGAGCACTAAATGAATTTCATGTTGGTTTGTTCTTGTTGAACATTTGAATATAAAAATTGGTAATTTATGTATACTTGAATTATTAATGAATTCCCCAGGATGATAAAACATCTGTGATAACCCCTGAATTAATAAAAAAATTGAATAAGGGATGATTTGTAAAATCTAAAATTGTGATTGTTTGGTTTGTATGGTGTTGCGATTATGAGCACGATTGTGTTTTTGTATGTTGTTGTGGTTGTTGGAATGATTGATATGCCATTTGTTTTCCATGTTGTAGTTTTTCCACCATTTAATATCAATCCAAACTTTACCCATTTCAATGGCACCACCACTTTGTTACTAGTGTAATTCCACCGAATCCTAGAAAACCACTTCTAGAGTATGAGACACTTTATGGTGTGAAGATGATGTTTTTCATATTCTATATATTTTTAAAATAAATGGTATGTAGTCTTCTTAAATGGAACATGCTTCACCATAAATGGATTTCATATAGATTTTAATGCCACACAACATTTATCTCCCAAATTTACACCACATGGATCATCTTCTGACTCAAACTTGGAATAATTTTCATTTTAAATATTACATGTCATGTGAACCAAGGTCACACACAATGTATCTCCAAGAAATATACTTCAACATGAAACCATGTACATGCCATGAAATAATGGTAAAACCATATAATATGTGTTTTACATCACTCACACCATGTATATATACCATAGAAACTTGATGTGTATAGACTATACACTCCTAGTGGTCATGTAAGGACTACACACCGTGTATTCCACAAAAATGTGATGCATAGCTAGTGAGGTGACATAGTATGTATCTAAAGTACATGTCGTTAGCTCAAGTTGTTCTATATGTCATGTATTTTCAAAGGCATCATGCAGTATTTATAAGACTAACTTGGAATTAATTTGATATATGTCAGATTAAATCATGTATCTTATCCATACACGTTGTTCACCCTACTGGACACACCATGTATATGGATTTAACATGAGTTTAGAAATTCTAGTATATAACCAACCTTGACTGATAACCCTACACATTGTGTATCCATTGAACAAATTTTTTGCTATTTTATTTTCATTATTATTATTTATTTTTCACTTAGATGATAGTATTTCATGTATGAGTATCCCATTATAAATATCTTCTCATGTAGATCACAATAGTATGATTCCCTCATTCATTGGAAATTGCACACGATGTGGTTTGGATATTTTAATTATCTTCACTCTGCTTGAGAGTAGACAAGTGACAAGTGAGATATTTGGAGAAAATATAGAGTATGGTACTCCCCTGTGTTTTGGTGAAGAGTCCTCCATGTATAGGTTTTAGGTACACCATAGAGATATATAAAAGATAGGGCACAATACCTCATATATAGATAGAGTTCATGTACTTTAACAAGTTTTGGGGTAGGTTCCTCTATTTCATTGTAAATGAATTTGTACCATGATTTTTTTTATAAAACCCAAAAAATTCTACTTGATTAATTAAAACATAATATTAGTGAGGTTCAAGATCGAACCCATAAATACGATGAATATGAATAAAGAATGGATGAATTCCAATCATTTGACAAAAGAGTATGAAGATGGCCTGAAAGAGTTTATCAAGTTTTCAGAAGATCATGCATGCGACCCTTCTCAAATCCTTTGTCCGTGTTTACGTTGTTGTTATTCAAGAAAAATTAGTCCAGAGGAGTTGGAAGAACACCTGATCTGTCACAGAATAGATCAATGTTATACATGTTGGAATAAACACGGTTAAAAAACAAATGTAGGTAGTGGCTCAGATAACACGGCGTTTTATGGATCATCTGATATGATTACAAGCATGAACAATGAAGATGATCATATGGAGTTCTTGATTATAGATGTGAATGATGGTGAATATCGTATTGAGGAAATGACAAGTACAGTTGAAGATGAACTTCGTGATTGCCCACAATTGTTTGATAGGTTAAAGAGTTGTGCAAAAATTTCAGTGTATGCTGGTTGCACTAAATATACAGTATTGTTAGCTTTATTGAAGTTGTATAATTTGAAAGTAAGAAACGGGTGGAGTGATGCCAGTTTTACGAAACTAATTGCTCTTCTTAATGACATGCTTGCAGAAGATAATGAACTCCCAAGCCGAACATACAATGCCAAATGAATGTTATAATCAACGGGTATGATCTCTCAAAGAATACAAGCCTACCCGAATGACTGTATATTGTTTAGAAAGGACCAAAAATCACTTAAAGAATGCCCAAAGTGTGGTGCTTCTCGATACAAGAAAGATGATTCCAATCCTAAAAAAGTTGTATGGTACTTTCCAATCATTCCAAGGTTTAGGTGCCTATATGGAATTCAGGAGTCTGCAAGACAATTGACATGGTTTGAAGGTACAAGAATTAAATATGGGAAACTACATTACCCGGGAGACTCTCCTTAGTGGAAGAGAATTGATCACGACTATCCTGAATTTGGAAATGATCCGAGAAACCTTCGTCTGGCATTATCTACAGATGGGGTGAATTATTTTGGTTTTCAAAGAAGTAGTCATAGTACATTTCTGGTTATATTGGTAAATTATAACTTACCACCATGGTTATGCATGAAACTAAAATACATCATGTTATCTATTCTTATATCAGAACCAAAACAATCGGGTAATGATATTCATGTTTATTTGGCCCCATTGATCTGGGATTTGAAAATATTGTGGGATTCAGGTGTTACGTCGTATGATTCTTCAAAAAATAAAGATTTCACTTTGAAATCCATGTTGTACAGGACGATAAATTACTTTCCTACTTATGGAAATTTTTCAGGATTTAGCATTAAAGGAACTCAAGGGTGTCTCGTTTGCGAACAAGGTACGTAGTCAATTAGGTTGAAACATTCATCGAAAACCGTGTTTCTAAGACATCGCAGATTTCTACCCCGACGGTATAAGTACTGATCTTAGATGACATCATTCGACAGAAGTTCAGAAGAACGTACAACACCGTATCCACTAACAGGTGATCAATTGTTTGAGAAAGTAAAATATTTGGACACTACTTTTGGTAAACCATTTTTGAAAAACCTTACGAAAACTGGTTGGAAAAAGAGATCAGTTTTTTTTGAATTACCATACTGGAATTTTCTGTATGTCAGACATTTTCTTGATGTTATGCATGTTGAAATAAATGTATGTGATAGTGTCATCGGCACGTTGCTAAATGCACCCATAAAAACAAAGGATGTAATTAAGGAAAGATTGGACATGGTTGAGATGGGAATACGAGAAGAGTTGGCACCAATGAAGGGTGAAAAATAAACATTTCTTCCTCCTACTTCTTATACTCTTTCCAGGAAGGAGAGATATCAGTTTTTTAACTTCTTGAATGACGTAAAGGTTCCATAGGGGTATTCATAAAATATCAAGAACATCGTGTCAATGAGAAATTTAAAATTAAAGGTTATGAAATCACATGACTTTCATGTTTTGATGGAAGATCTACTTCATATAGATTTACGTTGAATTTTTTCCAAGAATGTCTGCCATACATTAATGAAGCTCTGTTTTTATTCAAATCTATATGCAGCAAAGTTATAGACCCAGCGAAATTTCCAACTATGGAAAGAGAAATTTCTGTCATATTATGTGAATTGGAAAAGTTCTTCCCGCCGACATTTTTTGATATGATCGTTCATTTGATGGTTCATTTGGTGAGAGAGATTCAGCTATGTGGTTCTATACATTATAAATGGATGTACCCCATTGAACGGTATATGAAAATTTTGAAAGGGTATGTCAAAAATTGAAGTCGTCCAGAGGGTTGTATTGCGGAGCAATATATTGTTGAGGAAGCTGTTGAATTTTATACTGAATACCTATCTGGTGTGGAAAACGTTGCCCTATAGAAATCTCGTCACACTGAGCTGCTTGAGGGTGAAGATATTTCTAGAAGAGAGGTTGTCACAATCAATATTACTGATCGAGAGTAGGATCACCTTTACGTTTTCCATAACAGTTTTGACGTTGACCCATATTTTAAAACCCACAATGAAATTTGTAGTCATTTGAATCCATCTAGGGATGAAAAATGGATATCAGATACACATAATCGACAGTTTATAGGATGGTTTTGGGACCATATTTTTAAGTAGTTAGATGAAAATCCAACTCAATTTCAGAATGACTTTGATGGATAGCCAGAGGAGAAAGTGTGTATATATTATCTTACAATTATTATGCAGTTAATGGTTATAAATTCTATACTATTGAACATGATGAAGACAGCACCATGAAGAATAGTGGGGTTACACTTGTGGTTGTGGTGATGCATGTCTCCGGTGCTAAAGAAAGAAATCCAATTTATACGAATATGTTATACTTTGGCATCATCAAACGAATATGGGAGTTGGCTTATACAAAATTCAATGTGCCGATTTTTCAATGCAAGTGGGTTGATAATCAGAGTGCCGTTAAAATAGATGAATTAGGATTCGTTAAAGTTGATTTCAGTAAGGAAGGGGAGAAAGAAAAACCATTTGTAATGGAATCACATGCCGTACAAGTATTTTATGTTCCAGACCCCACAAACTGAAATTGGTCAATTGTTCTGTTATCGACCAAAACAACTGAAGGGTCAGATGAAATTTCAACGGAGGATGAACCTTTTATAGGGAATTCACAATCATTTTGCAGTGGTCCCAATGTAGATGATATTCTGTATGTCAGAGGAGACCACAATGAAGGGATTTACATAGTCGATAGAAGAGTCAAATCTCTTCAGCCTTTAAAGAAAAAAGAGAGCGTACAATAATCAAGTTATTTGTTTATTGTAATATACATTTTGTTACGTTATGTTAAAATCTATCTATTGCTGCTTTTATGTAATCTAAATTAAATGTTAAACCACTTCCGCAGATAATGACTTCTACACCTACTGATGTGCTCAATCTTGAGGCACAAAAGGTCTCTCAAGCAGCTGCTGGTGGTCCCAGTGCAGAGCAACAACAGGTTTCTCAACCAAATGCTAGTGGTCCCAGTGTAGAGCAACAACAGGTTTCTCAACCGGTTGTTGCTGGTCCCAGTGCTGAGGTATAATAGGTTTCTCAACCTATTACTTCTGGTCCTAGTGCTGATGCTAGCGCTCCTAAATAATATATTGATGATACTTCTGAGGAAATGGTAGGAAATGAAACCCTGAAAGTGCAAAAAAAAGAGCATCATAGTTTGACAGTGTTAGCCAAAATCCTTAAGGCAAAAGAAAAAAGGCATCAAATTTGAGGTGGGATGGAATAAACGAGGCCAACATGTTAACCCCAACAAATCCATCTTTAGTAGCTACATTGGAATCATCACTTGGAAACACGTGCCGATTGACATACAGTTGTGGCACCATGTTGTCGCGAGGCTGAAGACACTAATGTGGGAAGAGATTACAGAAAAATTATGATATTATTTTTTTAATTTATTAAAATAAAATATAAAAAAATTTACTTACTCTTCACCGTCCTTTGTAGAGCGCATTTATAGTAGATGTCTCACACAAGGAATATGTATTAAGAGTTGCAGGAAGGATTCATAGAGGTTTCCGCACAATTTTAACGAAATATCATCTTAAATATGTTGAAGGGAGAATCAAGCCGCACCCACCTCCTATTTATGCACACTTGATATCCCAAGGAGTGTGGGATTCATTTAGAAACCGTTGTGGGGAGAAGACTTTTCAGGTATATTGTGTGGGGTAATAAGTTGTTTGAAGTTGATTGTATTCAACACTTTGATTGACAGTTTTTTATTTATGAAACCAAAACTGAGTGATGAAAATAAAAAACGTGCAACATAACCAGTATACCCTTAACGATAAGCAGGGATGGGGTACACTTCACTTGAGGTAAAATTGGTACGTCTTATAAATCTACCATACTACTTGTATGTGACATAAAACAACACCATAACCATGTTTCTTTATTTATATGCAGATTGATGAATCAAAATCGAAATCCATATCCATCACATGCCATGTGCTATGGAAGGAGGCTCGTGTAAATAAAGATGGGATACTGATAGAAGAAAACACACAAAAAGTGTGGGAAACATGTGTAAGTATGACATAATATAAATTTTATTTTCTTTAAATTGCAATTACATTACAATGAATACTTATTTTTCTATATTTTCTATCTAACATAGTCACAAGAATCAACAACAACCATACCAGATGGAGACACACTTTCAGCAGCCTTAAAGCAGCCAGAACAGTATGGACGCATCAGAGGTGTGGGTTTTGGGATGACACCCTGAACATATTTTCATAAACAAAAAACAAGCGGAGAATCAAAATGAAAAAAATGGAAAAGCTGCAAGAAAATTTAGATATTTTTCAAGAATAATTACAATAACAGAGAGAGATGATAACAACATTGAAGGGGGAGAGGCAAAGAGAAGAAAAAACTCAACAACAACCCGTGCGTGACGATCCTGCCCCACCCACCACCAGCTTTGAGGCTAGCCATTCCCCTAAAAAACCTGACTCAGGTGAGGTAATAAATGTTTTAAAAATTGTTTCTATGAAATTTGATTCACATAGACACTGATACCTTTCCTGTACTAATATTCTACATGGTGAAAATGACTGTGATTTATATCTATCAACTCTCACCTATCGCCTTGTAGCAAGGGATACGGTGTTCAATATGCAGAACGACATGCTATACAATAGATAGATTCCAATAGATCATCTCAGAGTGTCAATTAACGTAGCTAATGAGCCGAGTGCCGAGCTACCTGTTCTAAATGACGATGATGAAATTCATATGATTGAACAAGTTGTTAGAGAATTCATCGCATGGTTGACATTTCTTGTAAAAAACATGTCGATAAGGAGGTATCCATTTCCAATTTATTTTTCAAGCTGGACCTTTAACATTTAATGAAAAAAGGTCTGAACTGATGAATGTTGTTACATAATGACAAAGAGAAGGTTGTGAAATGAAATATCAGCTCAAAACTATCTCAAGGATCAACCAACCGATTGACACAGTCTACTAAGATCACCTTCACCCCGCTCGTTATATATCCACAGTTAATATCATTGCAGGCTCATGTGGATAAAAAGTTGATATACGGTAATGCTCACATAGTTGATTTTGAAAAAAAATATGTACAAAGAGGAAACATTAGATTTCATTAGTGCTGAAAATGTAAATGAAATCCTAAAGTATGAATGGCTAGGTGCCTCAGTTATAAATGTATACATGAGGTATGTTTTCATGATTTGATTTTACAAAAGCTGATATACTCTGATAATTATGACTAAGTACATTTCATATTTTTTGCAGGCGTATATATGAAAAACAATTGAAGGTATTTCCCCATGAACAAAAAATTTGGACTCATTAGTCCTCACACCACCTCTTTAAAAGATGAAATGGATTATGATAAAGAGTCTGCAATAATGTCAACCCTAATCAAATTGTTTGAAAACAAAATTACAGGTGACAGACTCTTTTTAATACCAATGATGAAGGGGTAAAACTCTACAATTTAATCATATCAACTACATTTTCATTTCTTTCTTTACTGATTCCTCTTTGTATTTTTAGGCAGCATTGGATGCTAATTGTAGTCAATTTGGATACTCTAAATATTTTTTTTCTGTATTCAATGCATGGATATCCAACAAACTGACCACACATGATGGCCTTTGTTAATTTGTAATACACTAGATCCAACATTTTAAAACTAAACATATAGTTATATAATTTATGTTATCTTTTAATGAGGATTATGTTATGATAGGGTGGTGCATCAATGTCGTCTAATGCATGGAATGAATCCAGGGCCTAAGGATAAGAACTCCTACAAGATCTAAAATTGGAAAAGTATCCTGGTATATATAATAACATTTCACTATCCAAACACATATCAAAACAAATTAATTATTGTTTTCAATGTTTCTGTAGTGTCCAAAACAAATAAACATAAAAGAATGTGGTTATTATTTTTGTAAATTTATGTAAGAGATCATATTTCATCAACAAACTAGTATCCCTAATGAGGTATTTTAGAAAATAATTATGAGTTCATTTAAAATATTTATTAATCCTTTGTGTATTTATATTTGTTCAGTACTACCATGACTGTCGCAAAAACTAATATTCAGAAGATGGTATAGATGTGTTTAGAAATGAATGGGCAACATACCTAATAAAAGATTGTACACAAATAGGATGAAGGTGAATTCCTACTAATTTTATCCATATATGATCATTGATATCTCCCTTTTTTACACATATTGATCATATATGATCACCCTTTATTATGTTTTATATCCTTAGGTTATGAAGAATGGTTTTAGAAATGATTTTTCTTTCTAGTAAAGCATAACTCATTGGACTACCCTGGTCGATAGTGTGGAAGTTGACCGATGCATAGTCATTCAGTCCACTCACAAGCATCATAAAATCTTGATGGGAACCAATATCTTGGATTTTCAATTTTATAATTTTAGTTTATTTTATATGTGGGTAGGGGTGTCTAGGAGGGAGGGGTGTCTAGGAGTGGGGGGTGTTTAGGAGGGGGTGTGTCCAAGATGGAGGGGGTGTCCAGGTGTGAGGGTGTCTAGGAGGGGAGGGAGGGGGTGTCCATGACTGGGGTGTCAGGGAGGGGAGGGAGGGGGTGTGTCTAGAAGGGATAGGGTGTCCAGACAAAGATCTATTCAATTACATTCAATACTGATAATATACAATGGGTATATCACTTATAGAGTAGCCTGAAGTGGGTCCGTAGTGAGGCATCAGAAGTTCCAACCAACCAAACCAATTCATAGCCCATGTAAAGGCCCAATAATTATATTCCATTTCAATTTGAGGCCCAATATATCTTATTTAAAGTCATAATGATGCAAAATATGCATCATTTACCTTTATCACATTAGATTTATGTGAAATTTCATTCCTATTCCTCCAATATATTTTTGTTTGGTGTTTTTCCTTGATTTGTTGATATGTATCTCTTCAAAATATATATGATTTTATAATTCATATTGTTGAATGATGGTGTATGATTAATATTTATTCCATTATCAAATAGATAAGGAAAATGTAGTTGGATAAAGATGGTTATTAATGGGTATACACTAAAGAACTAGGATGGAGGGGTGTCCATGAGGGAGGGGGTGTCTAGGTGGGAGGGTGGGTGGGGGTGTCCAGGTTGGGAGGAGGGGCTATCCAGGATGGGAGGGGGATATACAGGGGGAGGGAGGGGGTTGTCCAGGGAAAGGGAGGGGGATAAAAGGAGAGGGGAGGGGGCTGTCCAGGGGGGGCTGTCTCGTGGAGGGGAGGGAGGGGTTGTCCAGGAAGGAGGGGGTGTTCAGTAGGGGAGGGGGGTTGTCCAAGAGAAGAGGGGGGCTGTCCAGAAGGTGGGACGGGGGCTATCTAGGGAAAGGGAGGGCTACAAGGGGAGGGAGGGGGTGTCGTCCAAGGGAGGGAGGGGGTGCTCTCCAAGGAAATATGGACATGTTGGGGGTTGGAAGGGGAGGGGAGGGGGGCTGTCCAGGGGTAGAGAGGGGGATGTCTAGGGGGTGTCTCAGGGAGGGGAGGGAGGGGGTTGTCCAGGAAGGAGGGGGTGTCCAGTGGGGGAGGGGGGGCTATCCAGGAGAGGAGAGGGATGTCCAGAAGGTGGGAAGGGGGTTGTACAAGGAAAGGGAGGGCTGAAAGGGGAGGGAGGGGGGTGCCATCCAGGGAAATATGGACATGTAAAGGTTGTAACAAGTAATAATTGACATTTTATTTATTCATTATTTCATATTAATGTTTAATTTATTTCATTATTGTATTACTAACATAATATTTGTTTTCTTATATAGGTGAAATCTTTTTCATGAGTTCGAATGCTCTGTTCGGCAACAAATACCATGGACGACGATTTTTTAGAGCAGATCATGGATGCAAAAAGGATGAAACATCAATGTTTTTTAACTGTTTGTTGGATATTTGTAATTGTAATGAAATTATACATTTTTTGAAATGTATATAGTAGTGTGTTGTTTTGTATTCATGATTTAAAGTATATGTATTCAGCATTTTTGTTCTTCTGTGCTTTGTGTGTGGGTGTTGTTTCGGCTGTGTGCAGGTGCTATCATATGTGTGCAAGTGCTATGCAGGTTTTGTGCAGGTTCTGGATTTTCATAGGTAATTTGGACTTTATCAGCGCTAATTAAACACTGATAAATGGATAATATATCAGTGCTTGCATAGTGCTGATAAAGATAGTATTTATCAGTGCTATTTTCAGCGCTGATATATTATCCATTTATCAGCGCTGAAAATAGCGCTAATAAATACTACCTTTATGAGCGCTAGGCAAGCACTGATAAAGGCCCACCTTTATCAGTGCTTTTTTTAGCACTGATAAAGGTCCCTCTTTATCAGCGCTATTTTTAGTGCTGATAAAGGGGACCCCACTTTATCTTCACCGAGATTAACAACGCTTTTTTTAGAGCTGTTAAAGGTGGTTTTTAGCACTATTATAAGCCATATTTGTAGTAGTGGTGCTAGTAGGGATTCTTCATAGGAAGAATAACCCTACATGGGATTTGAATTACTTCATCAAGAAGTGACAGATGATCACTGATCAAAGAATTGAGGTTATCCTCACATGGAGGGAAGGAAATTTTTAAACAGATTATTTGTCAAAAAAGGATGCCCGGGTAATAGTATCATTATTTATATTTATACTAGATCACTCCCAAATAAAAATAATCTCATTGTATGGGGATACACCCTTTGTATCCACCATTTTCTCACTTATGATCTTGGTACCTTCTTTCTATTAATTATAAAAATCTGATTTTCAGTCAGTCCTTTTCATACCACTAAATTTAATAGCTATGTTATAATGGTAATGTTTAAATAATAATATTAATAGTATATTGTGGTTAGTTAAGACTCAGTGATTAATGTAATAAAAGATATCGAAGAAATTAAATATATTTGAAAAAAATCATAAAATTTTAGAGTGTTACAAGATTAGAATGTTAAAATGTGGTATCAGAGCATCTTTTTTCCTTCTCTTTCTATTTTCGGTATAATAGAAAGGGAATAGGGTTGTATCAGAAATTTTGATGGACCTTAGAATAGTGAATTGTGAACAAATTTTCAGTGGGAAATATAGGTTACTTGAAGTCTAGGTATATTCTCTAAGTGACTAATAAAGGATGATACCTACATCAATGGAGAGAAGTACATGGCTTTTATTTTCAAAGTGAATGATTATTTTGAAACTATAATTTGTTGTTGAATACTTCATGGACATTTAGGAATGAATATTTTTATATTATTTCAAACAAAACTAATATCTCAATGATACATTAATCACTAGTCAAAAAGGATGAATATAAAATGTAAGACTCATACCTGGTTTTGGAAAGATACATCTTTTTTAAGTAAAACTATAAGTAATTGTCACGGATATACCCAGTATGGTATTTAGAATATTTGAAAAAAGAATATTAGGTATTATTTTCACACCTACTTATCAAGTTTTAGACAAAGAAACACTTAGAAATAAAGGATTCTCACAAATATTCCTAAATTAGTTCATCTAGATAGTGTAAACTATTTTAAGTAAAATATACAGTTAAAAACACATACTTCACAAGATTCCTTTAAGTGATTTAAGGAATATAAAAGTGAATAAAGTAATATAATTATAAAATATATTGTATATTCTAGGTAATATTTTTGGATTATATCTTAACCAATTATTCATTGATCATTAAAATTTAGAGTAGATTTAATCCTAAACACACATTTCCTTCTACACATTAGAGCCATGATGTTAGAAAAAAGTGGACTTAAGGATTGTCTTAGGGGAATTCATTGATCATTAAAATACATATTAGAGTAATTCCTAAACATAACTTTTCTTGTGCACATCATATAGATGATTCTAGTAAAAGAATGATCAATGATGGATCATACATTCATTGAAAATTATTCCATTGTCTTTTCAAGGCATGGTTCACAAAGAGCAGTTCTAACCCATAACCATATTCCAAATTTAAGGTCAAATAGATATCATGAGATATTTTATGAATCAAATCCATTATGCTATAAATCATCTATTTGGATGAAGGTAGTTATTAAGGATGATTCAAAAACAAACTTGTATGAAGAAAAACACGAATTGTATTTATGGTAGTTATCCTAATGGCTTCGAAGGATATTATAAAAAATTTTAAGATAGAAAAATTATGGTAAATTGGTACACTATAATTATATAAAAGGGTCTACATATATATTTGACATAGTGGGAGATAGATGGAATTGGTTAAAGTTATGTCTCAAGATGCACAAATTTTTTTCATAAGTACATGTTCTGAAAGATCTTTTGGGAAGGAAATGCTCCAAATACTCATACTACATAGGAAATTATAAATTTAAGAGAAATTGTTTTATGATCACCAAGTCAATGTGATATATTATTCAATGAGAATAATAAATATTTATCCTATTATGAAGTATTAAATGGAAATAAGCTAAAATGATAAGTGAATATGAATTTAGTAAATGGATTTCATGTACCCAAATCAGTTTAGTGTTTTGGTCATTTTTATAATTGATGTAAATCCATTAGTGGGTTTTTAAGAGAAACTATACATGGGTGGTACAACCATGGTACCAATAAGGATTGAATAGTTATGCCAATTTTTTGTGCTTAAATAAATTTTAATTATACTTATCATATAAAATTTCTATGATCATAATGTTGGGAATTTTAATTCAATAAAACCTTTTTTGGAAGTCATATGTAAAACACATCTAGAAAAGTTTGGTGAAACCAAATAATTTCAATAAATAATGAAAGGTGTACATATCTATTTATGGATTAATGAAAGTGTCATTATTATAGAATATTAATTTATAATTAAAATATGATAGGTGTCTATAAGAGTTCAGAAGGAGCGTCGTAGTTTTTCAACTAAAACATGTTGATGACATATGGAAAACATCTATTAGTCTTATATTTTATTGATAATGGATTGAAATAATTGCACTAAATATTGACATAATATAATAATATAATTACTAGGTAATATGATCTACTAAGGTTGATCTAAGGGTTTCTTAAACCAATTTAAAGTATATATATAGATAAGGTATTAAAAAATTAAAGTTGGAAATTTTCAATAGAGGATTTGTTTTCCAATGAAACATGGCATAAATCTCAACATGAAGATAGGTATATGACATAGTAGAAGATTATAATTTTGATTATAAATCCATATTATTTTTTTATGGATCTATCGGATATTTCATTCTATGTAATGGATATTATACTTAAATCACATACATTAAGGTAGGAAATATCAGAGGAATCCATGATAAATACACCGGATGTAGTCGAAACAATCCAATAGTACTTGAAATATTATAAGGGATATGCACCAAGTACTTGGAGAGGATGTAAAACTAGTTATAAAGGGACACAAACTAGTATTTCTATGGAATAATTGATCTAATATCAGAGTTGGGATAAGTAAATGGGAAATATAATCTCGTTCAAGCCAGTGATATCCATATCTACAAATACTGAGTACATTAAAACTTCATATGTAACTAAATAAGTATAAAATATGTAAAAATTGGTTCCAAATCATGGAATTGTTCTAATTTTACTATCTAAAATGTCAATATAATGATATAGGTAAAAGAGCATATACAATGTGATACCATCTCTTGGTAATTATTACTAAAGTTGGTAAAGTCATAGATAGAAAAGTATCAATGTAATGAAATGTGGAAGGACATATTTCAAAAGCCATAAGTTATTAAAATCATGATCATATCATATAAGAGATAATAGGTTAATGGTTAGAAATTTGGTTCTAGCATAAGTGGGAGTTTCGAAAAATTGGGTTCCCTTGGCCAAATTTAAGAAGTACTTTTTTATTACCATATCATGTATACTAAGAGTTATGCATGATGTACAATTACCATTTTAGTGTTGATACTTCTGTTTAAAATATTTACATGGTAATTTCTGTAGGTTGTTTATTATATCAATAGTTTATATTAGTTATTAAATATAATGAAAAATTCTAGATACTATGATAATAATCATAAATAAATGTCTTATAATCTAAATTCATCATATTAATGGGACATAGATTATGTCTGAATATTTGGTGTTGGGTATCGTAATCATTAATACTTCTTATAATGAATTTATCAGTTGGTGATCTCAAGTAAGGGATATCTTGAGGATTGGACTGTTAATAGGATCACCATGTGTTTTGGGTGTCATTGGTTGTTCCTATTTACGAGCATGTTTATTGATCTCTCTAATTGAGATCATTATTAATGTGTACCATTTGATCACTTGATTTGATTCAAGATGAAAAGCATGACATCAATGTTGTGGTGAGGTAGCTTGCATGGGGTGCATCTGCAATGGCCTAAGATTTTAGAGCCTTTAAAATAATACTATCTTTAGTTTCTTATATCGCAAAAAAAAACTAAACTAAGGAAAACCCTTACTAAAAAACCACCAAAAAATAAAATTACATAAATAATATAATTATTTATATATAAAAACATAATAATAAATTAATATATTTACATGTTATTATTTTTCTTTGATTAATATTGTTTTAAAAATGATTGTTGAAGAATAATTAAAAAGAGTATTAATAAATCAAATTAATCAAGGTTAAAAGTTTATTGTAATAGGTAATATTTATATTTATAAAATAATATGTTAAGGTTAAATTATTTGTAAATTTTTATGAAATTATAATAGAGGGACCAAAAGATTAAAATGTCGTTTTTCAATAAAAATAGCAATTCTTTATATTTTTTATTTTAATTTAAATAAATAAATAAATAAATAAATTATTATTATTATTTTAATTTGATAAAAATAAATTATTTTTCGAATTTATAATGTCAAATTTTTATTACGGTTAACTTTTCATATTTTATAAAATAATGGATTTTTAGGTGAGTAGATAAAAAAAGTTTTTACTAAAATAATATCATTTATGACTATATCATGAAGTAAGTATAAATTAAAAACATATAAAACATTTTTCATGATTAAATATATATTTAAGGGTTAAAAATATATTTTTCAAAATATTGTTCTGAATTTTGAAAACCAATGTTTAATAACATAAGTAATATTTTCCAAAACAATACTTTTTCTAGTATTTTATTTTAATTAAAAATTATTTTTAAAAAATTTAATTTTGAATTACCTTGAAAGAAAGAAAAATATTATTTTCTATAATAAAAAATTTTATATCATAAAAATAAAATACATGGATAATTGTACCCTATATATAAATATTTATCTTAAAAATTGACTTTTTCCAAAAATGGGTTTTTATAATCTACATGTGATAATTTCAAAATATTTTTTTCTTAAACATATAAGTTTCATATGATAAAATTTATTTCATATTTGTAATCATCAGGTACAAATTATGTTATGAGTTTCATTTTATTTTTAGGCATTAAAAGTAAATTATTAATGTCAAAACTAGCTATCAAGGTGAAATCTAAAATAGTAAAAGTAATAAATCTAGGGTTAAATGGATTGAAACAAGTTAAAAATATGTTTCTAATTAATTTTTTTATATATGATAGACCATAAATCTTTCACCTCTCAATTATTCTCCATTTTCATCCACTTTATATGTTTAACATGTGTTCTCTTTATGTAAAGTGGTTATATTTTTAAACAATGTTTGTCTCGCTACTTATAAAATGGGCCTCTCATCGCCACTTCAATAATACTCTAAAAATTTAGTTTCCTATTTAAAATAATCCTTGATTCCTTAATATATCATCATATTTCGCTCCCTTAATATTTTATTTAGAATAGACAGGCCAAATTCCACCATATCCAAGAAGAACTTCCTGAAAAAGCTCAAAATCTCAAAATAAGTACTTCTCACTCTCTAATATTTTTCATTCTCAATATTTTTCATTTAAAATTATATTACCCATTATTAAATTATAATAAAATTATTACCTATATACTGAAAAATAAAATTTTTTATGGGGTATATATTATCTTCCCTTTCCCTCTTCCCTTAAGGTAAGTGAATACCTTAATTGTGGGTATGTGCAGACTTCTGCTTCCACGATGGAATGTTTTTCATTTTCCTAAACTACCTTACATGAATGGTCATAATATTGAATTTAATAAATAATTATTATATTAATGACATAATTTAGATTCTAAAATGATAAACAATATTACTCATTTTCTTCCTTCTATGTAAAATTAAATCTCCATCCATGTGTACGTGTGGACTATCGCCTCCAGAGATCGGTGTATTATGTATTCCATTAATTCCTTTCATGTATGGTTATAAGATTGGGTTTAATGGATAAATAATATTTTTATAAAATTAATAAGGCTTTTTATTAAAAATTTACAACCTTTTAATAATATGAGTAATAGGAAACCGTTGAAAGTTCAAACGTCCAAAAAATCATACTAAAAGAAGAAAATGATTTATTCATACTATTTAATAACATTGTATAGGTTATATTATTATTATAATAATTATTTAAAATTATGATATATCAACATAATAATCACTAAATAATATCATTAGTTTTATTTTATAATGTTGTTACAAATAAATCACATAATAATCATTAATTAAATATGGTATGTTCTTGTTTGGGTTTGTTTAACCACCTACTTGAAAAATGCTATGAATTTATATTATGGATGACTATGGGAATGTAATTTCGGGAAATGTATGACATAAATAAGTAAATAATGGTTTTATTTTTTTCTTTAATGGTGAAATTAATATTAATCTCATTAATTAAGATATGACTATTTTTTTAAATCAGTGAAACATGATTGTCAATAAGTTCATTTTTAATAATCGTGTCCAAAACATCCATATAATTAAATAATATCCTTATAAAAAATAAATCATCAATTCATGTACCTTTAGTTGTCTAGGAATTTTCAACTTTGGGTTAATAATAAATAATCACATCGCTAATAAAAAACTAGTTCAAAATGGTCAAGATTACTCGCATCTGGTATTTAAAATAGATAATAAGTATACAATATACATGTAAATAATAATTATAAATGATGTTTATGAGAGGTTATATATATTAATAGTTTTATTAAATTAGATATTAATATAGTTTTTTTATATAGGAGTTCCAACCGCTTTAGTGTCAGTCTGGAATTAAGGTATGGGTTTCATGTATCAAATTTAATTTATTGAGTCATATTTCTTATTATTACCCATGTTTTCTTTGAAAAAAATTATCTAATACCCTTTAATATTTTATATAATGATCCGACCATTATTCAGGGTATTTAATGTTTCATTTGAAATCATGTCCTTCAAAAGGTTTTCATTCGAAAGTTGATAATATCATAAGGGTTTCATTGAATCAATTTTTGATACCTTGATTCATAGTAATTATTAATTTAATATGACTTTAAATATTTATTTGATCATTAAATTCCCCTATTTTATATGTTATTTACTATTTTTTCTAGGTAAATTAAGTATCATCATCAATAATCACTTCTTTTATAAAACATTTTCTGAAATAAAAGTATAACATTAGAAAGAATAACTCCCATTCTAACCAATAAATTATTTCTTCCATGTCCATATATTCCTTAAGACCAATGTTTTCCTCTATTTTTAGGTACTAGAATATGGATTAATTCATGTTTTACTCTTAATAATCATCACCAATTTTTAAATGTAAACTTTATTTCCCTATTTATAGCGTGGGTTTTCAGAAAAAGGTGATTAAAAATATTAGAAGGTTTTAGGTATCATGGATATATTTCTTATCTACAACTTCATTTTTTATCTATAAAACTATTATGTATCTTTTAATACCCCTTTATTATATATTTATTAAAAATTAAGGTTTTTAGTATATCTAATATTTTTTCCTTCCAGCCTTTTTGAAAATGGATTTTCAAAAGTAAGTGGTGACTTTTGTTTCTATAATTTTATTATAAAAATAAGAAAATAAAATTATTTTTAAAACAATATCACAATAATATATTTTTCACCATTTTGAATCTTCTTTACCATGATTCATGGTTTTAAAAATAAAATTATTTTATCATTGTTCTATGAGTTTTATTTAAAAAAATAAAGTAAAAAGGGTAATTTTTATCATAATTTTAAAAGTAGAATTATAATATTCTTCTAAAATTATTACTTATCTATTAATTTAATATTTTCCTATATTTTTAAAAATTATTAATGTTAAATATTTATAATATTAATGATACATTGATGCATATTTAGTACCAAGTAATCTTTAGGGTATTTCTATAATTTTTCTTCTAATTCATTTCCTCTATGATTACCCTATTTTTTGGTTCCTCTAATTGAAGGATGTTCACCTATATATTATACATTGATTTATTGGTGAAACTATTAACCTAACCATATACAATTTATCTATATGGTGTCAATACTATATGTTTTAGTATAATGAATTAATGTTATTTACCAAGAATGTTACTTAATATCATTAGACACCCATTAATATTCCATGGTTTTACTATTTAATGATTAATGATGAAATTATAAATGACTTCCATATGTGAATCTATTTAAAAAAGATATAAAAAACATTTTCTTCCCATGGATTAATTATGATTTAATTAATTAAATTATTTCCCATGTCAGACATATGTATATATTATGTTGTGTGGGGTATTACATTTCCCTCCAATGCATTGGTACATGTTTTATATATCTAATATAATATAGTGTGATCTTTCTTGGATATTATCACAAAAAGGGTAATCCTTCTTGGATATTCTCACAAAAAATGGTGATCTTTTACGGATATTCTAACAAACTAAATCATGGTTATTCTTAGATTTGATCATAATATGTTGATACCCTATTATTATGTTTTTTCAATATTTTATTCTTATTATTATGACTATGTTATGCTCTCATTGATCATGTTTATTGACTCATGTTTCCATACTCTCTGGATTCATTTTTTATTCTCTTCCATGTTGTATTCCATGACTCATGTTTTATGATTTTATCTTTCTTCTATATTATTTTATTATGTGTATTGATTATACCCATATACTCATATTTTTTCACCTATGATCTTTGATTTTTATTTCTTATGTTTACACTTATTAATCATCTGAGATCACCCAATTTTTATGTTTATATTTCCCCATGTTATGGTGAAAATTGATATAAATTATGTCTCTAAAATATTATCTTCTGTGAAGATTATATGGTAAATATTAAATAATTATTATGGGTTAAGAATTTATTTATATGCTGGGAAAAATATTATTTAGTTGAAAAGGAAAGAGCTTTGTCATAATTGTCTAAAACTCTAAACCTAAAAGTAAATTGGAATGTTTTATAATGTTATATTTTATTTAAGTTATTTAGTTTGGATAAGAACATCTATGAGGAGTCAGTGTTGGTACCAGAGTTGGGTTTAGATAAATTTAGAGTTTAAGATGTTAGTTAAGTATAATTTAAGGTTTAATAAGTTAAGGTTGATCATAATTTCAAAGGTATAGATAACCCTTTAGTTTAGTTGAGGTAATATTGAATATTTATGGGATAGGGATTAGAGAACCCTAGGAAAAACCATAGGAATAAATAAAAAGGATAAGTCTAAATATAGGATAACGTCCTAAAATTTTAGCAAAGTAGAGATTCTGTTTTTTTCATAAAAATAATATCCCTATATGGATATTAAAATTTTATGAACTCTCTAGAATATATAAACCAAGTGGTAATAACCCTAAAATGGTAATGATCGGTATTAACTCAATCTCCACCTGGTGCATGATAAATAGGCCAATTGCACACCTAGTTTGACACTCCCAATAGAAATTATTTGTTTAATTAAAGTATTTTTATAATAAATTATAAAGGATTTATTATCTCAAGGATTTAGGTTATGGAATAAGAGAGAACCTAGCCTAAAGAAAAAAGGATAAAACTGAGAGTGATTTATGTTGAAATATAAGCTGATGTAATAATTTTGAAGAGTAAGACATTTTTTGGTTGAGTTTTTCATAACTGGCAGTAATTCTCTTATGGTTCTAATTATTCATCACCAATTATTTTCTCCGTTTTGGTTTAGTAATGGATGAATCCTAAATGAACTAAGCTAATAATGTATGACATAGAAAATGAGGGGATTTTACCAATAATAAACCTAACAGGATAAGAGTTTGGGTAAGAAATATTGTGATTATGTTGAATCAAATCTCATGAATTATGATTAAAAATATATACATATTTTAAACTAAAAAACTAAATAAGATAAGTATAGAGTCTTTCGGAATTCCAGGTGATGAATATGATGAAGGAAAAAATATTTAATCTCTCTCATGCTAAAAAAGTGGGAAGATACACCTAGGGTAATGTCTCAAAAGAACTGGAAGATGATTGATATGTGGTAAAGGAGGGCATCTAGTAAATATATTCCAAGTAAAAAAATGAATACTTTTTTTAAAATTAAATGGGGAAAATAATGTTCTTCCTAATGATCCACTAGTAATTTGATGTTTTATATGTGAAAAAAGATTTGGGAGCTATGAAAACTTGTACACTAATCCAAGGGATTAAGATATTAATTGATATAAACAACCTCCCACACCATTATAATAAGTAAAATTCTAGGAAATGACTATTATCGAAGTAGATAGTGATAATTAAGTGGTATTAGGTACACTTATTCACCGCTCCAGATTTTTAGTTTTCTTATATCATGTAATATTTCACCTACTACTAGTTATTGAAATAAAAAAAACAATTAGTATCATTATTTAATCCAAGTTATATGAATATTATTCAAGTTTTTTTGGTTTATGAATCATTAAATTCATATTATCCTTTATATTAATTTAATATAATTTTGTAAATGGATATGTTCCCTCCGTATGGAGAAAACAATTAATTGATTGAATTTGGAAATAACATTTCATATCAATCTATGATAGTATATAAGTGAAAGGATGATTATTAACACATTTTAGAATTAAATTATGTAGTCTTCATTGTGACCCCAAAAAACGATAAACTCATGTCTCAAATGGTTAGCAAAAAACTCAATACTAGTTATATTCCTATTATAATAGAAAATATGAGTTCACTAGTCATTCCAAGGATAGTGCAGATAAAACCTCAATAAGAATTAAATATATAATCATGTATATCTTACAAACACATTTAAATATTTCATTGGTGAGGGATAATTGAAAATTTTGAGGAATTAATTTTTTTAATGTGGTAGAATGTAGCGACCTGAGAATTTGGACCCTATAAAATAATATTATCATCAATATTTTGTGTCACATACAACATCGATCTAACACAACAGACAACTAAAAAAACCTTAACATATTAAAATTACATAAATAATATATTAATTTTTACAAAAAATATTAATTATTTAAAATAATTACATATTATAATTTTTTTTAGTTAATATTTTAACAAATAATGCTTTTCAAAGAACAATAAAAATAAGTATTAATAAATAAATTTCATCAAACCTAAAATTTCATTATAATATTTATTATTTTTATTTAAAACTAACAAGTAAATATTCTCTTATTTAGAAATTTATATGAAATTTGAATAAATACACTTGAAGTTTAAAAATACATTTTTCAATAAAAGTGTTTTTTATTTATATTTTCTATTTTCATTTAAATAACTAAATATATAAATTTTATAATTTCAATTTAATAAAAAATAACTTCATTTTTTAATTTCTAATTGAAAAATTATCTTAGAGTAAATTTTTGAGTTTTTTATGAAATGATTTATTTTTATGTGAATAGTTAAAAATACAGTTTTTAATAAAATCATTATGTTTGTGACTATATAAATAAGTAAGTATAACATAAAAAAATATAAAGCATTTTTCATAATTAAATATTTATTTACAGAGTAAATTTTATAGTTTAAAAAAACTATTATAAATTTATAAAACATAAGATTAACAACTTAAGTAATATTTTCCAATTAAAACTATTTTTACTATTTTATTTTAATTAAATTTTATTTAAGTAAAATTTTATTTTGTATTGATTTTAAATCTAAATAAAATTTATTTTATTATAATAAACCAATTCATATCATAAAAATCAAATACATGAATAATTTTACCCTACATATAAATTTTAATCTTAAAAATACACTTTTTCTAAAAATGGGTTTTGACGTGTTATTTATGTTGATGTTAAAATAATTTTATATTCATAAATGATAAAAAACATTGCTCATTTTCCTCATTCTAAGGAAAATGAAATCATCACCCATGCATACATATGGACTACCTCTTCCGTGGAACAATGTATTACGTCTTCCATTACCTCCCTTCATTGTTGGTTCTAAGATTTCTTTGAATAGGAAGATAAAATTATTTTGTAATTAATAAGGTTTTTTATGTCTAATTAGAAAACATTTTAATAATATGACAAAAAAACATCCATTTTAAATTCAATCATCCAAAAGAGTACACTAGTAGAAAAAAAAGATTTCTTCGTACTACGTAATTAATTTTTAGGGGTTTTATTATTCTTATAATTATTTAAAATTACAACATATACACCTAATAAAGTCTAAATAATATCATTATGAATTTTTTATAATTATATTATAACCAAATCACTTAATAATCATTCATTATTTATGGTATGTTCTTTTTTGGGTTGGTTTAACCACCTACTTTAACCATGCTATGAATTTATATCATAGATGACTATGGGAATGTAATTTCCTAAAATATAATATAAATTATTAAATAATGGTTTGATTTTTTTTATTTAATGGTAATATTAATATTATACCCATTAATTATGATACCATTTTTAGTTTTTAAAAATCACAATAACATGCTCATCACCGAGTTCATTTTCAAGGATTGTAACCAAAACATTAATAAAATGCAATCATATCTTTATAAATAATTATAAATCATCAATTGAAGTACCTTAAATGGTCTATTAATTATAAAATTTGGAATAAAAACAAATAATTACATTACTATTTCAACACTATTTCAAAATGCTCAAGATTACTCACAACTAATATTGAGAATCAATAATAAATAACAAATATATATTTGAATAATAATTATTAATGAAGTTTGAAAAATATTATAGATATGAATAAGGTTATGAATTAGGTTATTGATATATTCATTTTTTATACAGCATATTTAATCACTTCAATGTAAATCATTAATTAAGGTAAGAATTTCTTGTCTCAAATTTAATTTCTTGAGACATTTTTCTTAATATAGACCATGTTTTATTTAGAATGGCATATATAAAACCCTTAAATTTTTTTTGTTATGATCTTATGATTATTAATGGTATTTAATTTTTCATTTTAAATCATATCATTCAAGTAGTTTTCATTCAAAATTCTCTAATGTTGTAAGGGTTCCATCGACATAATTTTTGATACATTGGGTCACAATATTTCTTACTTGAATATGTTTTTTAGGATTTATTTAATCACTCTATTCCCCTATTTTATATGTTGTTTCTTATTTTTATCTAGGGATATTACTTCTCTTAATCAATAACTACTTCTTTAATAAAAAAAAAAATAAAAGTATAACTTTGGGAAGAATAAATCTTTTGTCATTTAATGAATCTTTTATTCTATGTCTATATTTTCCTTCCCACCAATGTTTTCATCTATTTTTAGGAACTCAAATATGGATTAATTAATTTTATAATATTAATTCTCATCACTACCTTTTAAATGGAAATTTTATTTTTCCGATTTAGGATGTGGGTTTTTAGTAAAAAAAATTCAAAATCATAAAAGTTGTTTTGTATCATTGATATATTTCTTATCAACCACTCCATGTATTCTATATAAAACCATTATGTATTTTTCAATACTAAATTATTGGATAATTATTGAAATGTAATATTTTAATATATCTAAAGAAAATTCCATTTATCTTTTTTGAAAATAAAGTTTTAAAATTAAGTGGTGACTCTGTCACTTATATTTTATTTATAAAAATAATAAAATATATTAATTTTTTAAAAAAATTCACAAGAATATATTCGAAATAATTTTTAATTTAATTTACCATGATTTATGGTTTTAAAAAACATATTTTATCATTATTATATTATAATTACTTAAAAAGGGTTTTCATACAAAAAGGTTCATTTTCATTATTCCATTCAAAGTAAAATTCAATCGTTATTCCAAAATTATTCTAAATCTTTAAATCGATTAAATGTGTGTGTTTTCACAAATGAAACATTAAATTTCAATAAAATAAATGATCCATCAATACCATTGTCTTTCCTAATAATCTTTTGTGTATAAACATAATTTTTCTTCCAATTTCTTTCCTCTATGAATACACTATTTTTTTCTATGATTGAAGTTCATTTATATATATGTCATACATTGATTAATTGGAGAAATTATCAACTTGAACATATACTATTATCTATATAGTGTGAACACCATATGATTTATTATCTTGATTGAAGGGGATTTACCTTTAATATATCTTAATATCATTGTATGCTCATTTATTTTCCATGTGTTTACCATGTTCTGATTAAATATGGAATTGTAGATAATTTTATAATGTGAATTCATTTGAAAAGGATGTGAAATTTTTTCTTCAAACGAGTTCATTATTATTTAACAAATCAAATGATTTCAAGTGGCACTCATATGTATGGATAATGATGGGTGGGGTCTTATATCACCATCCAATTATGTAACATACATAACATATTTTAAATTTATTTTTAATTTATTTTCGATTCATGCTTTGTTTTGGGGGTTTCCAAAGGTTTTATGGAGAATAGGTGAGTTTTCATGAATTGGGCCAAACCGTGAGCTCAATTCTAGATTTAAAAATAAATTTTGTTTCTTTTATAACTTTTCCATTTTTTAATATTTCTTAGTCATTCTAACTTTTAAATGTCCTCCCCTGATATATTAATGCCATAGTTAAATTTGGTGCCTTTATAAATCCATAATCATGGGGGATTTGGGTTTTTATTTGAGAATTGGGCCAACCTGAAAGCCCATTTTACAGTTTTAAATTGTTTCTTTAATTTTTTAATATCTTATTCATTATATTGAATTTTAGGTGATTCCACCTCCCCCTAGACTATAAGAATCCCAGGCACGCTCCCATTCCTTTCCCCCCTCTTTGGAACTCGTTTGCATCGCGATTTAGTGCTTAAATTCTTAGGGTTTCAAAAATCAGGAAGATTTGAGGAGGTGAGTTATTTCCATCATAACTCTCTCAATTATTACTCTTTTCCCCTATTCCAGTTCCTACATGATCTCATAATCCTTGTTCGAACATCCCTTGAATGGTTGTATGTTTTCAAATTCAGATTCTGGTGGATTTTGGGTCATTTTATTCAAGATTGTTTTGAGTAAGTGTTTCTCTCTTCAATTTTTCATTCTCCTCAGGGTTTACTCTCTCTTTAATTATGTTCTTAAATGTCCAGAAGTTAGGGTTCAATCCTAAGTTCTGATTTGGTATCTTTTAGGTCAATTTTTGGTGGTCTAGGTCTGGATTTATATTCCTTGTGGTGTGGCGGTGGTGCGCTTAAGGTTTCACACCAAGTTTTGAGGGTTTCGACTCAAAAGGTAGGTGATTCCATGTGTAACCATTTTATGATGAGTTATAATTCTTGGTTTATTAATTTAGTATGTTTATAATCTTTTTTGTGTTGTTTTAAAACTGTTTTTGATGAATTTTGTTAAACATTTAATTTTTAGTTGTATTTTAGCTTGAAATTGGGTACTTTTCATGTGTGACTCTTGGGGTAATGTTTGGGCTTAGTTTATAACATATGAATGTGATTTATTAGTCATTAAAGGAGCTTTCAATTCTGGTTTGTTAATTCCTTATTATCATGTGGGCCTTGAAAAGAGGTTTTTGATTGAGTTTAAGGTGTAAAACTGTGTTGTACTTCTTGAAGGTGATTTGTGAAAACGTGTGTTTTTCATGTGTATCTTTGTGGTATTATTTGATGTATTTTTATAACACTTTATGGGGGTTTAATAATTGTTTTAGGGTGGAAATTTCTGTTTTGGATTGTTATTGGTATGATTTTGGTTTTGAATGAGGGGTTTGAAATGGGTTTAGTGTGCAAACAATGGTTATACCTCTTGGGTTTGTTTTATAAAAATTGAAAATGTTTTATTTGGTTAAAAAAAGTTGGGAATGGCTGTATATGCACTGTTTGGGTGATTGTATTCACCTAATGTGGGTTTTTGAATGGTAAAGTAATGATTTGAGATGTCAAGCATTTTTAGAATGTTTTATAAATTGCAGAAATGTTTTACTAAATTGTGTTTTGTGTGTGAAACACGGGTTTGGGATGTTTTGTGTGAGTTTATTGATAAAATGAATTGTAAAGGTGAGAAGGGTATTATATGACATGTGTGTGGGCTGTTATGTGAGTTGAATATCTTGTAATGGTTTTATATAATAGTTTAAAGGATTTCTGGAAGTGTTACAGAAATGTGAAAAGTGTTGTAGGCAATTTTGGTGCGAGTTTGATTTCAAAATGCATTTGAATGAAAAATGGAATTTTTGACTTGTGTGATGTACATGGGGCTGTTTGGTTAATGTGTGATGTGGAAGTGATATTTTCATGTGAAAACTATACTTCTTGGATTGTTGAACTCGTTTGAGCACAAAGGGAAAACCCGGGTATCTAGGTGGGTGGACGTGTACTAGTATGCTAGTGAATCCGTGGGGTTTGGCCTCAGTTTCACTTAGCAATATTGACACTTACAACTCAAAATAAACTATGATGATGATGACTGGGGACCACTAGGTTATGGGTATGATCCCTACTAGTGGATCGTGCATGAGAACAGATATTTTTTTGTGGTTACTCTCTCCGAGATAAGAGGTACCTGGGACCCACATCTAGCTAGTGCCTAGGGGTTATTTCCTATTACTTGTGCTCGTTACATCCTTTGTACTTACCTTCAGTATACAGTACTTTTGGCTGGAAAATTCAGTAGATTTTTTATTTATTTTAAAAATTTTGGTCCTTTAAAATTATCCCACATGAAAACTGTTTTCATTTATTATTGCATCCTTTAGAAAATTGTAACTAGCATTTCTTATTTACAAAACATGCAATGATTTTTGTCATGAAATGTTTATCACATTGAATCACTTAGAGGTGGTATCCTACTGGGCTTTCGCTCACACCCTACTTACACCTTTGGGTGTAAGTAGACTTGCTTATTTTATTTCACAGGTTTGGGTACAGGTTTTATGCCATTGTTTCAGGTTTTTAGTTGTCCATTGGGATGCAGTGTCGTGGATATGGCTTGATGGCGATGCCACTTTCGATGTGGAGGTTATTGTGATGTCCTTATTTGGTTTTGTACCTTTGTAATGGTATTTAAACATAGTTTTAACTTATGTATTTTAGTTCTGAAATTTTGTAAAAGACGGTTTTAGTTGAAAAATCTAGATTTGTTTTATTGAGTTTGTTTGTTGTTTAATGTTTATAAAATTGGGTAAATCATTCCCAATTATCATGATATGATACCCAGCCACTTGTGCCAGCCCATGGGGATCGGGAACGCCCATAGGGCCTTAGAACGGGCCGGGTTTGGTGCCGGTTTGATGGTGACCAGATTCGGTTCGTGACAAAATGGTATCAGAGGAGGTTCTGGTGAACTCTTTGGGTCATGTTATTTAGGGAACAGTCAGGATAGTCTAGAGTTAGGATTGTTGGGACTTGGTAGTTTGGTTATGGGTAGTGTGCCTGATCACCACACCTCATGACGGGATTCGAGTCTCCAGGGAAGTCGGGATTTATCTTAGTCCTTTGGTTTTCTTGGTTTGATGATGATTAGGGGAAATGAAAAGAGAGTTGGGTTACTGCTCTCAGTGAGCTTGCAGGACCCGGCAAGCCATGTGGAGCTGAGGATATTCCCTATAACACTCTCTGTGATGGTGAAGTGATTGGAATATGGTCTCCAACCATATTTCCAAGTCACCCACTGCAACTAGTTTCCTCTCGCATTGTTTTGTCCTTTAGTTTTGAAATCTTGGCACTTTGGTTTTAAAGAAGTGTAAAGTTTTTGTGAAATTATTTTCAAATAAAGAGGGAATGGTTTGGTTTATGAAATGGTGGAACTGAATTTTCAGAATTTTTTTGAAATGTAAAATGGTGTGCTTACACCTCTTTTGAAATCAGGAACTATATTGATGTTGGTTTTGGAAAGTGTTTCTAATAGAGTTTTCTAAACAATAAAAGGGTGTTTTAATGGGATGAGATGTTTTGAAATTTATGTGAATATATTTAAATTGAGTTCTTGTATAAATGTTTGTGTCCTTATGAAAATTTTAGTAATATTTGAATTGGGATTTTGATCTCCTGGTTAGCAGTTTTTGAAAAAAAAGGATGTGTGGTTGACCGTTTTGGTTTTGAAAAGTGGAAATAATATTTGTTTTAACCATTGGTATTTTTGTGAGTAATCACATGCATGGGGTTATATGGGATGATGGATGGTTGATGGAATGAATTGATGAGTGCTGGGACGCATATGAGGAGGGTGCCCGGTGTGGCACAAAAACATGCATGTGTGAGGCCCATGGGGTACCATTGGTGGATACGCTTACTGCTAAACAATTTGTTTTCAAAGAAATAGTTTTAAAGAAAAACAACATGTCATGATTAATAGTTTGGTATAGTTTGTATTATGGGTTTCTGATAATGTTGATGTTGTGGGATGTTTTGAGTCCAAGTACCCCTCCTGTTTGAACTGTGTTTTGGGTTTGTGTTTGGTTGGTGAGTTGTGTTATAGGGAAGGTTAGTGGTCTCTTTTGAAAAATGTTTTGGGATTCCATTTTGGTGGTACCCTTCATGTGTTTGGATCTAGATTGTGGTATATCGTGACCAATGGACCATCTTGGTTGGGTCCTTTGGTTCAATCGTTGGATATGGTACGCCCCATTAAGGGTTAGTGCACAACTGAAGTGCAACCCAGATTATTTTTCCTTTTGAAGACCCTCCAGTTGATCAATATAAGGAATCTTTTTCTTGAGATTTTTAGATTGAGTCTACACTATTTACTTTCTTTTATTTTTAGATCCTCTTATAACGGGAGAGTGCTCATGGAAGGTTGAAAGAGATCTTAGTTTCTTAATCTTCTTGATACGTCGAAGGTGGATGCAGTCTAGGGTTGTTAGTGTGGATGAGTGTCTTGATGGTGTCTAAGAGGACCTTTGGGTTCTTCGAAGCTTCTTTGATGCATGAATTCATGTTAAACCACCAGTGTGGAAAATATGGTCATGATAGGATATTGTGGCCACTTTCTATAATTGTGTGTTGTTTGGAGATGTTGTATAAGGTCCCTCTCCATGCATTGTTTATATCAGTCGCAATGGTCATGTTCAGTGATGCCTTATGATGTCATGGGATCGATTGATCATAAAGGTGAAAGTTGGGAAATCATATGAGAGTCTCTGTTATGTTGGGAGAATTTATCCCTTGGAAAAAATCTTAAAAATATTCTATTTTAGAGGAAGGTGAGTATAGGTTTTCTTTACTTCTATTGTTTCTCACCCGAACAAACAAGGTGTGACGTGTGTGCAAATTTTAAGGCCTTGTTTTAGTGAAATATCGAGTTAGGGTAAAGTGAGTTTGGAATGTGTTATGTCTTGGAAAACTTATCGGGGATTGCGTTTTAGTTGTTGGTTGCACCGAAAGAAGAATTATCATTCATGGGGTTTCCAAATCCTAACTGCGAGGCCGAAGATGCTTTAATCATTTGAGCTCCAGCCATAGGTCTCGGAGAGAAGCTGGCTCGCAGTAAGGGGAAATCCCAGGGTTGTTTAAACCCTTGTACAATGTCCTATCCTCAACATTAAATATAGGAAGATTTTAAACCTCTGGTGTCATCATATTTTCTCTTTTGCTTCCGTTCGGTGGAAATAGGTGGAGGGTCTTGTACCCATGACTTCGCATAATGTCATTCCCTCCCACTTTTGTTTCCATGGAGTCATTAGAGAATGGTTGGAAATTTGGATAGAAATACTGAAGACACAGTTTGTGCACGATTAGTAGTGACCATGTTCCAGGAAGCCATGCATAAAGAATGATCTACACAACTAGTGCACGGTTTCCCAAATCGTGCAGACTAACCCTATACCTTTCCCAAATCTTTAAAAAAAATTGGGTCTGTTTGTGTCGGCCCATAGTGGTCAGTTAAGATGGTTGGTTCTTATGTTGGGGAGACCCACTATGATTCTCATGTACATTCCTTCACAAACATTGAATGGAAGTATACCATAGGTACCAGGGAGTCCGTTCAGGCTTCCCCTATTAGTGTTTTGATTTTGTCTCGAAAAAAAATATTGGTTGTCTCTTATGGTGGGGAGCATATTAGTGTCCCCCCGTATCGGTAACTTCGATTTATCTATGATTTTGGATTGGTTTAGATAGTCTTGTTCGGAGATATCTAGCTACCAACATCTTTCTTTAGGAAACGTTGGGACTGAAGATCGCCCAATGGTTTAGTTAAAGTAAGGTAAGTGTAACCTTGTTCAATGTTGTTGTTTGTTTGGGTGAATTGCTTGAGTCTTGTTCGGATAGTGTTTGAAGAGTTTTATTTTGGGATAAAGTATAAATGTTATTGATCCTTTCAGGAAAGTGGTCTAAGTTTTGGTTGTGAGAGTAATGCTTCCTTAATTGATCACTAGAGGTGTTTTGGCCTTTGGGGGTGAAACCTCGCAAGGGAGTACCTATTGGTTTATCAGTGGGGTTTGGTTGTTGCTTTAACCTTGCTGTGACTTTCTGAGGCAGAAAGTTTTCAAGGTGGTTAGAATTTTCACATACATAACATATTTTAAATTTATTTATAATTTATTTTCGATTCATGCTTTGTTTTGGGGGTTTCCAAAGGTTTTATGGAGAATAGGTGAGTTTTCATGAATTGGGCCAAACCGCGAGCTCAATTCTAGATTTAAAAATAAATATTGTTTCTTTTATAACCTTTTCATTTTTTAATATATTTCAGTAATTACAACTTTTAAATGTCCTAACCTGATATATTAACACAACATTTGAATTTGGTGCCTTTATAAATCCATAATCATGGGGGATTTGGGTTTTTATTTGAGAATTAGGCCAACCCGAAAGCCCATTTTCCAATTTTAAATTGTTTCTTTAATTTTTTAATATCTTATTCATTATAATGAATTTTTTGGTGATTATACCTCCCCCTCGACCCTAAGAAGCCCAGGAGCGCTCCCATTCCTTTCCCCCCTCTTTGGAGCTCGTTTGCATCATGATTTAGTGCTGAAATTCTTAGGGTTTCTAAAATCGGGAATATTTGAGGAGGTAAGTTATTTCCATCATAACTCTCTCAATTCTAACTCTATTTCCCCATTCCAGTTCCTACATGATCTCATAATCCTTGTTTGAACATCCCTTGAATGGTTGTATGTTTTAAAATTCATATTTTTGTGGATTTTGGGTCATTTTATTCAAGATTGTTTTGAGTAAGTGTTTCTCTCTTCAATTTTTCATTCTCCTTAGGGTTTCCTCCCTCTTTCATTATGTTCTTACATGTCCAGAAGTTAGAGTTCGATCCTAAGGTATGATTTGGTATCTTTTGGGTCAATTTTAGGTGGTCTAGGTCTAGATGTATATTCCTTGTGGTGCAGCGGTGGTGCGCTTAAGGTTCGCACCAAGTTTTGAGGGTTTCGACTGAAAAGGTAGGTGATTCCATGTGTAACCATTTTATGATGTGTTAGCTTTCTTCATTTATTAATTTAGTATGTTTATAATCTTTTTTGTGTTGTGTGAAAACTGTTTTTGATGAATTTGGTTAAACATTTAATTTTTAGTTGTTTTTTAGCTTGAAATTGGGTACTTTTCATGTGTGACTCTTGGGGTAATGTTTGGGTTTATTTTATAACATATGAATGTGATTTATTAGACTTAAAAAGAGCTTCCAGTTCTGGTTTGGTAATTCCTTATTATTATGTGGGCCTTGGAAAGAGGTTTTTGATTGAGTTTACGTGTGAAACTATGTTGTACTTCTTGAAGGTGATTTATGAAAACGTGTTTTTTTCATTTGTATCTTTGTGGTATTATTTGAGGTATTTTTATAACACATGAGGGTGGTTTAATAATTGTTTTAGGGCTGAAATTTAGGTTTTGGATTTTTATTGGTATGATTTTGGTTTTGAATGAGGGGTTTGAAATGGGTTTAGTGTGAAAACAATGGTTATACCTCTTTGGGTTGTTTTATAAAAATTGCAAATGTTTTATTTGGTTAAAAAAAGTTGGGAAAGGGTGTATATGTACTATTTGGGTGAGTGTGTTCACCTAATGTGGAGTTTTGAATGGTAAAGTGGTGATTTGAGATGTCAAAATTTTTTAGAATGTTTTATAAATTGCCGAAATGTTTTACTAAATTGTGTTTTGTGTGCGAAACACGGGTGTGGGATATTTCATGTGAGTTTATTCATAAAATGAATTGTAAAGGTGAGAAGGGTATTATGTGACATGTGTGTGGGCTGTTATGTGAGTTGAATATCTTGTAATGGTTTTATAAAATAGTTAAAAGGATTTGTGGAAGTGTTAAAGAAATGTGAAAAGCGTTGTAGGCAATTTTGGTGCGAGTTTGATTTCAAAATGCATTTGAATGAAAAGTGGATTTTTTGACTTGTGTGATGTACATGGGGATGTTTGGTTAATTTGTGATGTGGAAGTGATATTTTCATGTGAAAACTATACTTCTTGGATTGTTGAACTTGTTTGAGCACAAAGGAAAAACCCGGGTATCTAGGTGGATGGACGTGTACTAGTATGCTAGTGAATCCGTGGGGTTTGGCCTCAGTTTCACTTAGCAAGATTGACGCTTACAACTCAAACTAAACTATGATGATGATGATTGGGGACCACTATGTTATGGGTATGATCCCTATTAGTGCCTCGCGCACGAGAACAGATATTTTTTTGTGGTTACTCTCACCGAGATACGAGGTAACTGGGACCCACAACTAGCTAGTGCTAGGGGTTATTTCCTATTACTTGTGCTCATTACATCATTTGTACTTACCGTCGGTATATGGTATTGTTGGCTGGAAAATTCAGTAGCTTTGTTATTTATTTTAAAATTTTTGGTTCTAGAAAATTATCCCACATGAAAACTGTTTTCTTTTATTATTGCATCCTTTAGAAAATTGTAACTAGCATTTCTTATTTACAAAACTTGCAATTCTTTTTGTCATGAAATTTTTATCACATGGAATCTCTTAGAGGTGGTATCCTACTGGGATTTCACTCACACCGTACTTAAACCTTTGGGTGTAAGTAGACTTGCTTATTTTATGTCACAGGTTTGGGTACAGGTTTTATGCCATTGGTTCAGGTTTTTAGCTGTCCATTGGGATGCAGTGTCGTGGAGATGGCTTGAGGGCGGTTCCTCTTTCCATGTGGAGGTTCTTGGGCTGTCCTTATTTCGTTTTGTACCTTTGTAATAGTCTTTAAACATAGTTTTAACTTATGTATTTCAGTTCTGAAATTTTTTAAAAGACGTTTTTAGTTGAAAAATCCAGATTTGTTTTATTGAGTTTGTTTGTTGTTTAATGTTTATAAAATTGGGTAAATCATTCCCAATTATCATGATATGATACCCGGCCACTTGTTCCAGCCCATGGGGATCGGGAACACCCTTCGGTCCTTGACACGGGTCGGTTTTGGTGACGGTTTGATGGTGACCAGATCCGGTTCGTGACAAATTAATTGGTTAATGTTTTATATCTCATGAGATAATACAATGTGAGTATTCTTGGATATTATCATAAACAAAAGGTGTTAGCATTCTTAGATATTCTCACAAACAAAAGGGTGGTCTTTTTTGGATATGCTCACAAGATAAAGCATGATTCTTCTTGGTTATTCTCATAATATGATGATAAACTATTATTATGTTTTTAATGGTTTTATTATTGTTCTGATGACTATGTTATACTCTCACGGATTAGGTTTATTGACTCATATTTTCACACTCTCTTGATTAATTTCATATGTTATGCCATTTAAAATTCCATTACTCATGTTTTATGATATGAGATTTTTTGGGAATTATTTTATTATGTGTCTTGATTATACTGATATACTCATCCAATTCTCACTTGTGAACTTTGATTATTATCGCTTATGTTTACCCTTATTTGAGCATCTAAGATCACCAATTTCTTATGTTATCATTTCCTAATGTTATGAAAAAAATTAATACAAATGACATGTATGGAAATTTATATTGTGTGAATATTATTTGGGAAATGTTGAATAATTTTTATGGGTTAATAAATTGTTTATATATTTGGAAAATGTTCCTTTGGTTGAAAATGCATGAGTTTAGTAAATTAATGTTTTATGTTAATTATCAATAACTCTAAACCCAGAAGGTTGTGGGAATGTTTTGTAATGATATATTTTCTTTAATTTACATAGTTGAGATAGTCACGTTCATGGGTAATAATAGAGTCATTGACGTCATAGAATTGGTTTAATGTTGAAGAAATAAATTTTCACTTCCGAAAGGAAGAGACATATTGGGCCTAGTTGACCAGGATGGTCTTACCTTCATTGAATACCTGAATTTGGTGATCAAAGGTAATTTTATCGTATAATTTCATTAATAAATAAAGAAATAAAGGATTATTACATGGTGTTTGTGTCCTGATTTATGACATATCACCAGACAAAGAGATTATATTACATTACATGTGTTTGTAGGAGGTTTTCATTGCAATCACTAAAATGCATCTCCTTTGGGGCCTTGATGGGTTTATAGAATCTAATCCTGATCTATAAAAATCACTCACTACTATTTAGATAAAGATATAGAGGGTCACATACAAATCATATTCATAAGATAGTCCAATTTTAGTGAACTAGAGTTTAGGACATGGTGGGGCCCACGATGGGTGTATGGTAATGCCCATGTTTAAACGATTATAATGAGACGAATAAATTAAATATTATTTGTGCTGTAATAATAGATATTGAATTTATTTATTTACTATATTCAAATGTTATTTAGTGAATATAAAGAAAAATAGTTATTGAATAAATATTTGATATTTAAAATTCATGGTTCATTTATATTTTTTGGGAGACACAATTTGAGTTAATGAATTTTAATTTGTCCTGTAAAATAAATTTAATGCTAAAAGTGAGTGATAGAATATTAAAAACACTTTATATAAGTTTTAAGTGTGGTTTATGGTGTTTTTTGGACTGTTTAAAAGGTTAAATTCTTTAAGGACCTCAGTACAATTTATGTAAGTTTTAACTTAGTTTTTTAAAGATTTTAAGACCCAAAAATGAGGGGTATAAGATATTGAGGAAATTCTATGTCCAATACAGATCTATTTTAATTATTAGAGATATAAATAGAGGTTAAGATCAAATATTGTTAAATCCAAGTTTGAGGATCGATAGGTTGATCTCCTATGATCATGAATACATTAAAGAGCCTTTTATTCTATGTTCTAATACTCGAATATAATACAATGAAATTCAATCAAGCTTCTAGAACATGTTTGGATGATATATAGGTTTCTCGGTTTTATTCTTTCAAGAAATAATTATCTATAATGAGTGAAACATATTTATAATTGAAATCAGGTAATATCAGATTTCAATTTAATTTTTATAATGTTTGTTTTCATGATTAAAGTTAATTGCATGTGATTAATGGTAGAATCGGGGAAAGGGTATACCAGATTTGATTTTTTTTAACATAAATACAGATCTAAAAATATTAAAATTTTATTTTCCATGCATCTAGGGAGATCTAGTTTAATTTTGTAACTTCCCTCAAGTAAGTGTACCAAAAGTAATAAGTCTTTATACCCTACTCGCCGAAAAAATCGACCCTTATAAACACCTCAATAGTACTCACTCACAATAATTTAAATAGAAATAAAACCAATTTAAAAACACCACACAAGAAAGAATACATGGGGTTTACATGGTTCAAAC
Source organism: Viscum album (assembly GCA_963277665.1). Classification (NCBI taxonomy): domain Eukaryota; kingdom Viridiplantae; phylum Streptophyta; class Magnoliopsida; order Santalales; family Viscaceae; genus Viscum; species Viscum album. Next base: position 986,992,887 of record OY728129.1, read on the forward strand.
AAGGTTTCATATATCCATGATAGAAATATTGATTCTTTCATTATCACCAGAAGTAAAAGAATTAATCTTTCAAGTATCAAGCCAATCTCTAAGGATTAACACCAAAGGATGGAGACTCTGTAATTCACTGATAAAAAAATAGTCTTTGAATCACTTTTTAAATTATGATTCACTATGCATGTTTAGGGTATACTATTTTCAAAACACTATTCATGAAGTCCCTATATATTTTTATAGGAATTTTCAACTAGTCTTCTCAGCTACATTGATCTCAAATATCTATGGAGATGCCCTTATTTAGATAGGTTACTAACAATCTTCAGTATCCCTTTGAACATGACCAATTTTCATGGTGAATAACTATATGTACTCATTCTAGAGACATTTATTTTTTAAAATAACATGCTTTTATATTGATCATGACTTTATTGAAATATATAAAATTATAATTGACCTTTTTCCTTCTAAATATATTCTACTTCTAGTTTAAATCGAGTCAATCTATCCTTTGGTGAGATGAATTTGGTGAACTGAAACAAACTACACATCCCAAAAATATTACACTTGAAGATTATTTTAAGGAAACTCTAGTAAATCTCCAAAACATTGGAAAAATAAAAAACTTATCATTCTCTTCCATTACTTGAAGTGTTCTCTATCCTCTTTCTATTCACCCAAGTCCCATTTAGGCATGATATTGCCTTAAAATTTATTAATCTAATGTTTTAGTGACCGTGTCCACCATAATTTGGATTATAGCTACCTTCTTTACAACTAACACTTTTCCCTCCATCATGTTCTATATTAATTGTTACTTCAAGTCAATATGATTTTTTCATGCATGAAATTATGGATTTTGAGATAAGTGAGTCACACTCTGATTATAATGGACTAAAACTCCAACTTCCAAACTTTTCCTGAACCTATTCAATAATTAAATCCACTAAACCAACTCTTTTCCTACTTCTATTTACACTGAATACTCTACTTATATTGTACTTAGTGTAATAATTCTCTAAAGTCATTAATTATAACTTATTGTTATTCCTCTAAAAATAAACACAAAACAATTCATGCTCTTCCAAGTATCTGAGTCTCGAGAAAAGTTTGTAACCAAAAATACTTGCAATGGATATTCTCCCCAAAGAATTGGGAAATTTATTATGGTCCAATCATGTATAAAATGGTTTACTTAATGACTTCCTAGTATTCCCTTTAGGGTTTTGACATAAAGAAATCTACAAAACCTACTGTAAAATAAATATTTTCCTTTGTAAAAATCATCGCATAAATTAAAATTTTGACAGATAATAAAATTGAAGCATTATCCATGTATAGGGCCTCATATTATGTTGTCAGTGTCCATAATATTTATAGCCTTAACTGGTTGGAAATAGGGGATGATGTGGGATTACATTTAGACATTCCGGTCTTTTTAATGATATTTTAGATATAGAATTTATGGGATAACACATAAGTTTTAACTTTCCTGGTCCTCTTAATCCTCACACCCAAAATATTTTTAGTTTTTATGAGATATTTTATGTCGAATATTCTAGACAAGTTACTATTCAGTTCTTAAATCCATGACATATTTGGACCTTCCAAAAACATACCATCTATATATAAGATTAGTATAATGAATGTCTCATCACCTTACATCTTCTGGTAGAAAAAATGATCTTCACTAAACAATTTTAATCCTTTTTCCTATATAAAAGATTAAAACTTAAAATTCCATTATATTGGATCTTTATTCAACCCTTAAAGACAATTTTATAGTTTATAAACCAAATTTAGGCTCCATTATTCCATGAAACACATCATTTTCTCTATGTAAATGTATTACTCTAACTCACTATTAAGGAAAACTATCTTTACATCAATTTTTACCAAGTACAGACCTTCTGATTCCTCTATTCATAGAATAGTTCAGATAGTTACTTGTTTAAATATGATAGAGAATATCTCTAAAAAATAAACATCTTCTATTTTTAAAAATATCTTTACCACCAATCAATCCTTGAACTGTTTCTTTCCATCAGCATCATCCTTTAAATAGTTAAACCACTTTTTCTCAAATTATCACTTCCCTTTCCATAGATCCGTAAATTCACACATTTCATTATATTTTAATCAATATATCACTTCATTTATTTCTTACTTCCATTATTCCATTTCCCTGAATTTGAGTGATTCTTTTGGGAATTTAGTTTCTCCTACATCCCTTAAAAGTAGAATGTCCATGTTAGCTCGAAACCTCTAAATCGGTCTTGTAACTCTAGTTGACCTCCTCAACTAAATTAGTTGCCCTAAATTTTCCATCTCAACTCTATCTTATAGATCCTAAATTTTTTGTAATACCACAGGTGCTACAGTATCCATTTAACTTTCTAGTATATCGTATGTTTTCCAAACTTAATAATTTTATTACTTTCATATGATTTCTACAAAACGTGACCCCTTACGATATATTTACCTAGGTAAAATTGGAATTTTTTGGTTGATGCATTACCCTCAACTTATATTTCCACCAAGTTATATTCCCTCCACAAAACCTTTTCATTAAAGAGAACATCTTTGAATTAGATGAATTGCCTCTTGTCATTGTCTCGTAGCCAAAATCCAAAATTTTCATCTTTATAACCAATGAGAAAACACACCTTGGATTTTTCCTAAAGCTTGTCTAAATCATTAGAATCAAAATTAAGATGTGAAAATATTCCAAATAATTTAGGATATCTCACATATTGATGTTTACCAGACCATATATCCTCTAGAATTTCCTACCCAACCACTGATGCTAGAATCCTATTGAGAAGTTATGTCATTTTGTTGACTGCCTCCACCCAAATTCTCTTGGAAATTATAAAGTTTAGTTTTATGATTGAAGCCTCCTTAGTTAATGTTTGATTCATCTATTTAGAAACACCATTATGTTGTGGTGTTCTAGGAACTACCTTCTCATTCCTTATCCTATTCTTCTAGTAAAATCTTCAAAAGTTGTGTATAATGTATTCACCATTGTTATCAGAACAAAGACATTTCAACTTCCAGACACATTCATTTTCTAACATGTATTTACATTGAATGAATTCATGATAAATATCATACTTATACATTTAAAAATTAACCCAACATTTTCAATCATCATGACCACTAAAAATTACAAAGTAAAGGCCACAATCATGATACCTAATAGGGGGAGGTCTCAAAATATAAAAGTGAACCAATTATATATTTTTATCTCTGGGCTTCCATCCATCTAATTTAAAGGACACCATTATTTGTTTCCCTAGAATAAAACATTCACACCTTTAGATTTTCATGTGATCAAGATTCAGTATGTGCTATTAGAGCTTTAATATTATTATCACCGAGGTTAAGAAACCTATAATGATAAACTTATGGATCTTATGAAGATGAGGTTATATACATTTCAATTTGATCTGTGTGTCTAGTAAAATACATAGAAGTATCCTTTACTCTTCATGAAACCACCAAGGATCCTAGAGTCACTTTCTAAAAATCATTTGAAAATGTTGTTTTATAGCCTTTCTAAATAAGTTAACCTATATAAACATGATTTTCTCATAGTCATGGGATGTTTCAAACTTCTTTTAGCCTTAATAACCCACTATTTATCATCTAGATATCCATATAACCCTTTTTAATGGCATCGAATGATTCGTTATCTACTAGATGAAATTTACATAACATCTAGATACATAACTCATAATGAATCTATGATCAATAATTTAATGGAAGGATTTCCCAATGTCAACCACCTATAATTCCATCAAAATATTGACACTGTAAAATAACATGTTTCTTATTTCTAATGGCATTCTTCATTGAGAACAAAATTCTAGAAATACTAAAATATTAATTTCATATTTTCATAGGATTAAATAAGATCATTAAATGTTTCATCCCATATCTCCAAAAGTGATGATATCATAAGAAATTATCATACATCATCATTGAATTTCATCTTCAAAAATTTGATCCACCCACAAATTGTATCGAAAATGTTCACATGATCTATTTTTAGTCTTCCTTCAGATAACCTCAATCTAAAAACCCACTACTTAAATAATACTATATTAATCTTCATATTTTTCTTATATATATCCTCAATGTATTTCATGATTTTCACTACTTCATGGATGTTAAAGGAATTGATTGTTACCAATGAAATTTGGACCAACCAATGTCCCTTCTTATCCATATATTCTTGTAACTCCTTTTCCATTTTCTCTAGATACACACCATTTAATGGAATTTAAGCTTAACTATTAATCATATAATCATCTATCTATATTTTCCAAAATCTAAAATCCATTCCTTAAAACTTATCAACTCAGTCCTTACCTTCATCTAACACCATATCTTCAATTGACAGTAAACTCCCACTGAAAATGAAATAATGTCAGGTTATAAGATAATGAAACTTAAGGTAACCTTGAGTGTGTGTTAAGTGATAATTTAACTATAAACTATAATTTCACTTTTTGGGAAGGTTCATTTAACCCTATGAACTAGGAACCTCATGCCATAGGAAAATGAAACAGCGTAATTTCAGTGCAGTGAACCAAAAACCTCTCAAAATTTCCTCAGATAAGTGTTCCAAAAGTGGGGAGTCTTCGCACCCTACTCACCAAACCAAGTATACCCTCACACAAACCTCCAGTTAACTAAATCATATGCATTAAAATGGAAATAAAACCAATATAAAAGAAACACAATAATGAAGAAAAGGTTTTTGTGTGGTTTGAACAACATTCCATACAACCATAAGAAAAACATTACATGTTTTATTATCAATAGATGTCTAAGAATTATACTTTCAACTGAAAAATATATCATCAAGGTTTAAAAACATAGGATTAATAATCTATAACTCACTAATAAAAAATCAACGCAGAATTACTGCTCAGATTTTGATTCACTATGAACATACAGGGTACACAATTTTCATCACATTTTTCAAGAGATCCCTACATCATTTTAAAGGAATACTCATACAGTTATCAAAGTTACACTATAATATTTCATTCATATATATTCCTTTATATAAAAAGGTTACTGGAAATCTCTTTTTTTGAACTTCACTTCTTACCACAGTGAGCAACTCAATGTAATCTTTCTAGATAATTATTTTTTAAAATTATCCAAATTTCAACTTGAGTGTGACTTTATCAAAAGATGTAAACTTTTTATGGACCTACCTACTCATATATATATTATTTTATAACTTTATATACATCTATTGGATCCATATTCTAGTAAATAGAATCTATTGAACTGAAACAGAATTAATATCCCAACAGAGAATGAATGGAATTGTGCCCAATAATTTGGTTAAGGAAATACATATATTGGGGATAGAACCATTGGTTATTTAAGGATATGATCCTCATCATGGATGTAATTTTAGCTTATATCGAATACGATGTTCCTCATGAGCTGAAAATGAGTATCCATTTTTGTTTCATGATAGCACTCATGTATGAGAAATATGGAAACCTATAGTCATTATGTGAAGTAGTGCATAGAGAATATACTATATATATCATTGTTTTGGTTCATTGGAGTGATTATAAGGATACTTATATGGTGGGGATAATATTATCAGTCATGAACGTATGATCTTTGTGTTGGTAGGGTCATGGGTGTGTGAGACCGATTAGTGGATGGTTGATATAGTATTGGGGTACTGGTAAGAAAGTAATTCTTATTTTATCTGGTTCCTTTTTAGGTAACTGATTTGTGATATTGATGCAATGTTGGATGGAATATGGTTATTAGCATCGGTATTAAGATTTATTTGATGTGAACTAAGGTAATATCCAAATGTTAGTGTGTAAATTATTAGGGTGAGAGCATGACAGAGAGTTTAGGTGGTTAGTGATCTGGCCATGGAATCACATTGAATGTCATATTTTGACATCGGTGTGGGTGCTTGGATGATCTCAAGATTCCTTCATGAATTTAAGAATCATGATTGGGATATGGGATAGCATGTCAGTAGGTGTGGATGAGAAAAATTATGAAATTTCGGACAGAGTAGGAATGAGCAATGTACTTTCCTAGAATTGGGTGTGGTGAGGTGGAATCCACATCAATTTTATTTAAAGACTACTGGAATTAATTTTTTATTGTTGAGTCTTATGGTGTGGTGAACCATGAATTGGAATAAACCTATATAATATAAGACTTATATTGTGGATTACCATAATATTGGGGATGAATCGGTCGATGACACTATAGTCTCTTAGGAAAAAATGGTGTGGTTGAGAACTATATTAGTGTCAGTGATATTTATAAGTGGGTAGCTCAACCTTTGATAAATCTTTCACCATGATACTTGGATTTTCCATGTGAAATATCATTCAAGATTCTATTATAGAACATAGAGATCTTATTGTGATTTGGTGAATGTGGTAGGTCATGATTATTGGATAAATACCACTAAGACTTCTTGGGGATGAGAAGTGTTATGGTGGGGAGGTTGGAAAAACTTGTGTCCTTGAAGGTTGTCAATTTCATAGGGAATTAGAATTTTTTTCCTTGATGAGGGTGTTTTTTGATAATTGAGATTCATATTCATATTTTTAAGGTTGTAAGATCTCAAAAAATATGTTTCTGGACATTGATCAAAGCCCAGGTGGTGTTTTGGTTACTCTGGTGAATTTTGGATTGCGGTTAGGGTGAACCATTACCTTTACTGGTTTTGGCTGCAGGTGGCCCATTGTAACACCCAAAGGTTTTAAAAAATTAATTAAAATGCATGAAATTTTTTTTAAGAATATATTTATAACTAGATTTTAAAAATATTTTTTCTACTTCTATGTTTTGAATTTCGAAAAATGGTCATTTATAATTGTGTTCAGCAAGTTATTTGAAGTATGATAAAACCAACTTTATTTTCAGTGAATAGTGAAATACCCTTATGAATAGTGATATGAATAGTAATATGACCCTTATTAATAGTAAATCATATTATTATTTTATTTTCTTAAGGATATAAGATAATGAGATGTTGATTGATTTTTTTGTGGTGTAAAAAAATGAGTTCTAAATTTAAAATTGTTATTATTGAATAAATTTTGATTTTATTTAAATATTAAATTAATAATAATTAAAAAATTATTTTTTAAAAATTGAATCCATTTTTGAATTCTACACGTTGAGAAATTTTTAGGGTGAATTTTTGGGAATTTTCTGAAATTCTAGAATTTTTTATGAATAGTAAAATATGATAAAATACGATAAATGATAAATACTTGATTTAATGCATCATAGGTGATGCAAGGATGATATAAGACCAATTGGTTTGAACTCATATTCCATTATTACTATTTTTGGTCACATGTATTAAGAATATTTATAGTGTTGAGAAAAAATAATATAATAATGATTAAAATAATGTTAAATACCTCCTCTCCTCCACTATAAATACCACCCTCATTTCCCTCTTCCTCCCACACCTATAAATCCTTTATCCTTACCTAAGTTATGACCAATACTCCTCCCAAGTCTCTTCTCCACGTTCTAGATTTTCTGGTCTCACCAAAATTCCAAAACCAATGGTCATAAGAAGGATCCCAAGGAGAATAAATCAAGAGGTAAACATCCTCTTTTGTTTTTTTTCTTTTCTTTTCATTTTATTTTCTGTTATTATTATTTCATAGAATCCCCTTATCTAAGAGGAATTAATGATGTAGTATCTTACATATTATGGATTTAATCATGTTTTTGGAAGACTCTCCATTATACTTCTTCTCCTCTCCCACTTATTCAAGAAATTAAAACATCATCCATGATGTGTCGATTTACAGACATCATGGACAATATGGTTTCAATTTCATTTACTTTATTCAATACTAGTCATGAAACAATTTTTATGGTTGAAACAGATTATAATCTATGTATTATATCTTATATACGGTTCTGTAATCATTTTTCACACATGTTATTATTTTATAAAACAAAATGAGTTCTTTTCTATCGTAGAATCGCCAAAATAACCTAAATAAATATCAATAATGTTTTAACTTATGAATCATCCTCATGTCAAAATTAAAATGATAAATGGTATAATTTATGGTAATGGAAATATTTAAATACCAATCCATTCCAATTTCATAGTTTCACTTCCAATCGATAAGAATATTCATTATGAACCGATCATGGAAATCATGTAAAGAATGCACCCAAAACAATGCAAGGAACAAAATACTAATAATTAAAGTGTGAAATAATGTAATGAAATGATAGTATAAGGAATTATAAATATGTATATTTATATTTAAGATATTAATAACACTCTTTTAAACATTATACAAGAGGTTTAAATGAGTTTTAAGTAAGACAAACTTGAGGTAAAGGAATTCAAAAACCCGATTTCCATTCTTTGGGTTAACCTTCTACTTCGTTATTTATGTGGTATTAAAATTTTATGTGTGATTGTTTTTATTTATATTATGTTTAAATATGTGTATTTACAGTGTATATAAATCTTTCATTCACTCTATTAAGTCTCTCTTCAATTATATGACGTTTATAAAGGACTTTTCTTTTAAAATTCTCTTTTAAAATTCTGTTTTACAAAATTCAAAAGAAATATTTAATGTTATTATTCATGTTGTATGATTATGTTTTGGTTCTTGAGAATTTTATATTATTAAGGGTGGGACATATATCTCCCACCAGTGTATCGGTTATGTGTAACTTGGAGGTTAGTCGTATGGTTACTCCAAGTGTAACAACAATGGTTACACAAATTGTAAGGTTACCGTGAGGGTTAAAAATTATAGGGTAGGTGAGAGGGTTACATGATTATGTAATTAATTCCCAAAGATACATTTATGTTTCTATTTATGTTATTTTTTATTTTGGGAATCTTTTGGAAATATCATGTTTCACAAAGTAAGTATATATGGGTGACAAGTGTGTCTTTTGAAAATGATTTAATACGTTACAAGTATTCACGGACTAATGTGTTCTTTCTTTCTTTTTATATCCCTTACTAATATTTTTGTGCTCATCCCAAGTTTTTAAATTATTTTCATATTTTATAATGATTTTTAAGACAAATAAGGAATCCAAGTTAAATGTTTTAAGAATTGTCAAAGAAATCATGTTTTATATGAAAAGTTTTATATTTTGGAAGAAATGAATATTGTTTCTATGGTATCCACTCTGTATTAATGTGTAATTTTATGATTCTATTATGTACAATTCTATAAAGCTCTAAACTTGAAAATATTATCAATGTGAAAGGAAGTGATTTCTTGACAAAATTCGATATTATGTAATATAATAAGGCTGGGTCCTTATAGTTGGTATCATAGGATGGTTTAGATAAATTTAGGGGTTAGGATGATGTTAATAGACTACCATAAATGATTTTATACTTTTTGGTTAATTTGAAATGGTATATAATTTAAATATTACCATGTTTATTTAACTAAGATACATTTTTTAGGAATGGTTTTCCACAGAATAAACAGGGAAGCTGAAGAGGAGAGGCACCGATAGAATGATATCCTTCTGAATATGCATCCTAGAATGGTAGGGATTAGAACTGAACAGTTTGTAACAGTAATGGATCAGCTAATGCAGGAAATAAATATATGTGGAATCCATGCAGGAGAATAACCAGAGGTACACCAATAGAACATTACAATAGTGGAACATTTTATGAGACAAAACCCTCTTGCTTTCAATGGATCCTCTGACCCAATAGCGGCTGAAGGATGGATTAAATACCTTGAAAAGATATTTGATGTTATGGGATGTCCAGACAATAAAAATTTAAGTCTTTTCATTTATCATTTTGAAGGTTAATATGATCAGTGGTGGTCAATGGTAATGAATATCAGGGATAGAGAGGATATTGATTCCTTACAGTGGGATGAATTTAAAATTCTTTTCCATGAAAAATATTTTCCTAAGGTGGTGCGACTTAGGATGGAGAAGAAATTCCTAGAATTGAGGAAAAAAGAGGAAGATTTAGTGTCTTTGTTTGAAGATAACTTCACCTAACTAGAAAGGTATGCTCCAAATCTTATTCTAGATCTTGATAGTAAAATCAACTGCTTTTACTTAGGATTGAAGCCAAGGTATCGAAGTTCGTTGGCCTCACATGAATGTAACGACCCAAAGTTTTTCAATGGAAATTCCCTTCTTATAATTATGTCATAAAATCATATGAAAACACAACATAATGAACTACTAAGTGCTAAGTTACCTTTAAATATAATTTTTTCACTTATGTGTTTGGAATTTTGAAAATCTGACATACACGATTGTGTTCAAGATGATTTTTGGAGTCTAATAAAACAAAAAGTAATTTTTGGTGAATATAAACCTACCCTTATGAATAGTAACATACCCTTATGAATATTTATATAACCTAATTAATAGTAACCTTACCTATGATAGTAAAAAAATAATATTCTAGTGAAATTATGATGTACCTATATTTTAGAATAAGTAAATGAATGTTTTAAAACTGTTTTTTAGTATCAAACCATGATTTTAATTAAATATTAAATTAATCATATTTATAAATTTATTTTTTAAAAATGGAATTAATTTTTAGATTCTATACATTGAAAAATTTTTGGGGAAAAGTTTTGGGATTTTTCTGAAATACTTGAATTTTTTATGAATAGTGAAATACCGTAATTTACAAAAAAAAAAGCTAAATAAGTTAATTATAGAGCCATGTGTGATGTTCTTATGATGTAATCCCACTTGGTTCGGGATCACATGATAAAATTACTATTATTGGTCATTCAATACTCACTATTCCTTGTCTTAGGGGAAATTAATAAACTAATGAATTTTATATTAAGGAAACCCCTCTCCCCTCCACTATAGAAACCACCCTTCACACCCTCATTTCCTCACACCTCTCAAGCTATAATACTTCTCTAAACTCTTCCCAAACATCTTCCCTATCCCCTATCCCACTTTCAAGAGCTTAAGGTCTCATAAAAATACCAATATTAGCTTCCTTAAGGAGGATCTCAAGAGGAGGATTTAAGAGGTAATTTCTCTCCCTCTTCTCCTTTAATTTCCTTTCAAGTTCAAGTTCATTTCTTGAACTCTACCCAACTATATTCATACAAATGGTATTACAATGCCATTATTATGAATATAATGTAATTTTATGATGATAATGGGATATTATATCATCCAACCCCCTTTCCCTCTTCCTTTTATTAAAGAGAACGTTGTTCGCAAGGTGTTAATTTATCACCTTCAAGAACGACATGCTTTATTTTTCCATTTTTACCTTCAGATCTGGTCATGAAACCATTTTTATGGTTGAACCAGAAAATTTTATATGTATTATTTCCTATTTAAAGATCTGGAAATAACTTATGGCCATATTACTAAGTGATAAATTAAAACAAGTTCTTTGTGATCGAAAAACCGCCCAAATTAACCCAAATAATCATCATTTAATTCTTATCTAATAATTCATCCACATGGATATAATATGATTCATTATAAGATCATTCAATATAATATAATATCATTAATAACATGTAATATCAGTTTGGTATGTTTACCCATGTTCTACCCAAACTTCAATTTAAGAATACAAGTGAACCACTCAAGAAAACCATAAAAACAAACATTCCCGAATAATGTTTTTAAACTCTATAACTCATTCAAAGGCAGATAAAATCACTTAATGAAACCATAATGAACCATATTAATGTACACAAGGTTTTTTATTTAAATTTAATGAATATAATGTCATTATATAGGACATTAAATAGAAGGAAGCATTCAGATACAAGGTAAGGGGAAATTCTTGTACCCAACTTTCATCCTTCAGGTTCTCCCTCTCTTCACACCATTTTTTATATGGTTACTCATTAAAGATCATTTCTTCATCATTTTATTTCCTTTTTGGGATATACATGTTTTTACCTGGTATTTATTTCAAACAAAATTTTTTCCAATATAACTCTTCTTTTAAGAACACACCTTTTACTTCTCACTCAAAGTGGACAGTTCTTGTAACATGTATGTTATTCGATATTTCTTTTGTAAACCCAAAGTTTATGAATGTGTTTTTATGAGATGTAACCCATTTATTACCATGGGTTAGTTATTTTCACTTTTGATATATGTTTCATGTGGCAGGCATGATAATGATAATGTTATGATGTGACAGGTGCGCCTGGAATTATACAGTGCTCCAATGCATTGGGTAAAGTGATGAATCTCATGAGTAAATGTGAAATGATGTGTTAAAAAGATGCTATCGTTGTTCACAATTATGTGTGGTAGTTAACCAAAAAGAAATTATGTTTCATTTTTTATTCATTTCTATATTTCAAGTCTTTTATTTATTCTCCTCTCATGTTCATGATCTTTTACCAATGTCATGATTATGCTCACCCCATGCTATATTCTTCTTATCTATACTCTTACTGGGCTTTTAGTTCACCCATTTTTATGTATATACTTAGTTGGCTACATGTACTAAGGAGAGTAAATGTGACAATAAGAATCTAGAGAAAAAGAAATTAAATAAATGTTTATGCTTGATGTTGTAATTGTTATGTACGGTCCCAGTTTTCCCAAGACACTAAACCTTTGGATACTCTATGTTGTAATATTATTATGTTTTTTATCTTTAAAATGATGTAATAGCAATGTAAGAACAGGTTAGGACGCTATAGTTGGTATTATAGGCAAGGTTTAGTTAATTTGGGAATTAGTATTAGTGAACGCTAGAGAAAACCTATAGTATGAGACTAAGTACAAATATGCACACAAGAATATTTACATAGGGATCCCATATGTTATGTTTTCAGTATAAATTGTTTTAATGAATAATTTATTCATGACTTCTTTACTTATGTTTGCTTCTAACCTTTTCTATTTTAAAAAATGTTGGGGACCAGAAGAAACGAGGCCAACAACTCATGCGAGGGCCATTGCAACGATTGCCCGAACAACATCCCCAATGACTTGGGAGCTAGAGTTAAAAACTTTATGGTGATGATTACCCAATTATCTCAGGTTATGAACAATAACCATAATAATGGGGAATGTCCTCCTTCACCAAAGAGGGAGAAACTGGCTATCAAATGTTTTATGCCGCAATGACCACCGATGTTTAGTAGATCTTCTGATCCACTAGCTATTGAACAGTGGGTCAACTCCATAGAGAAGATCTTTTCTGTGCTTAACTGTTTTGAGATGGAGAAGGAGACTCTAGCCTTTTATCATCTAGATGGAGAGGCCAATCAATGGTGGGATTTGATTAATAACACCAAGCCAAGGGATGAAATTGAAGAGATGAAATGGGAAGACTTTAAGATAATGTTTCTTAACAAGTATTTCCCAAGAACTCCTCGCACGAAGATAGAGAGAGAATTCATAGAGCTAAAGAAAAAAGAAGGAGAATCTATCACAACCTATGAAGCGAATTTCACAAGCCTTTCAACGTACGATTCGGGTTTTGTTATAAAAAATGATAGCAAAATTGATAGATTATTTAGTGGATTAAAACCAAACCTTCTAAAGGCTCTTGAAATTAAAGACTTTGGGAGTTATGAAGAAGTTGTTCGATGTTCTCTTAAAGTGGAGATAGAGTTTGGAGAATGGTCCCACAGCCACGGTGATAAGAAATGAAAGATGGAGTTTCAAGCTGTAGGATCTAATGACAAAAGTGGGAAGATAACTCAACATCCCATATGCCAAAAATGTGGGATGTTGCACTATGGGAACTGCCTCAAAGGGATGGGGAAGTGCTTTATGTGTGGGAAAGAAGGACACCATGATCAAGAGTGTTGAAAAGACAAAAAAGGAAGGATAATGTGGCAGAAGAAAGGAGAGAATCACTCATGGTTCAATGCTACAACTGTAGGGAGCTAGGGCACTATGAAAGTCAGTGCACTAAACCTCGAGTTCTCGAGGGTAATCAATGTCAGCAACCACCAAAGCCAAAGGAACAAGGGAATGATTATTCCATCACTACTACGGAGGTGGAGCATGATAATGAAGTCGTACAAGGTACACTTACTATAAACTCAAGAATGGAAAAAGTCTTATTTTATTTTTTGTTCTATGCATTTATTTATATCTTACAAGTTTTCTAGAACTATAGAATCGAAGCCCTGAAACCTTGAAGTAGAGATATATATAAAAATACCAAAAGTTGCAATAATTTCAACCCAAGTGTTTGACTCTTCTCCTGTTAGCATATGTGGGAAGATTCTTCCGGAAAATCTCGTAAAACTTCCCTTGGTGGAATTTGATGTTATAATGGGAATGGATTGGCTCTCGTTATATAGAGCACATATCAACTGTCGAAAAAAGGAAATATTTTTCATATTCAAAACCATCCCATGCTCCTCTACAAATTCAAGGAATATCATGAATCTCCTTTGAAAAATCCTTCAATGGTGTGGGTGTTGATTCCCTATAAAGAAGCATAACTTTCCCAAATGGTTGAGTTGAAGGAAAGTGACAACCTTGAGGAAATGCCCATCGTGAGACAATACAACGATGTATTTCTAGAAGAGTTACCTAGAATTCCCATGGATCGTGAGGTATATTTCTCAATTGAACTCATACCTGGAGCTACTCCTATCTCTAAGTGTCCCTATAGGATGGCTCCTATCGAACTGGACAAGTTAAAGAGGCAGCGGTAAGAGCATCTGGACAAAGGTTTAATATTCCCTAGTGCATCACCTTGGGGTGCACCAGTGCTCCTTGTGATGAAGAAGTATGGAACAATGTGGTTGTGTATCGATTATCGGGAACTCAACAAGATAACCATAAAGAACAAGTATCATATCCCAAGGATTGATGACTTCTTCAACCACTTAATAAGGGCTCAATACTTCTCAAAGGTGGGTCTTCGTTCTGGATATCACCAGGTAAAGGTGAAGAAGGAAGATATTTAGAAGACTACCTTCCGTACAAGGTATGTGCACTATGCATTTTTGGTGATGCCCTTTGGACTTACTAATGCCCCTGAAATCTTTATGGATTTGATGAGTAGAGTATTTAGAAATTACCTTGAAAAATTTGTGGTAGTGTTTATTGATGATATTGAAGTTCCCAGTTAGGATCCAAGTATCACTAAGAGGGGGAGGGGGTGAATCAGTGATATCTTTTTATTTTTAAGTTTCCCATTTTTGAAACAACCTTCGCCTCCTGTTAAAGAGTTTCTTCCCTGCTGAACACAAACAACCACAAGAACACAAGATTTACAAGGTTCAATACTCAACAAGAGTATCTACGTCCTTGGTATGGTATAGAAAAAATCCAGTACCACACAATCCACTAGAAAACAATCCTTTGATGTAGAATAAAATGAGTAGGATATTCCCTTACACTCATGCAGCACTTTGAAAACAATCCCATAGTGTGTGTGCTCCCTCTTAGCACAAATAGGGTAATACAATGGATTAGTGCTTCTTAATGAGCTTACACTAATCAAATCTTTCAAAGCAATTCTTCACTTTCCTACCTAGAAGCTGGCAGGAACCCCTAGAGCAAAACAGCTTTCACGCCCACTTCCACTTGCGCGACCTATACTTGTGTGCCTACAACTTGCGCACCTCTTCTTGCGTGGTACCTATGTGTGCGCTGCC
Source organism: Viscum album (assembly GCA_963277665.1). Classification (NCBI taxonomy): domain Eukaryota; kingdom Viridiplantae; phylum Streptophyta; class Magnoliopsida; order Santalales; family Viscaceae; genus Viscum; species Viscum album. The sequence goes on from OY728129.1 coordinate 987,008,531, forward strand.
CTTCAGACGCACTTCCTTCTTGCAGGCTGCACGCCAACTAACACTTGTGCGCCTCCAACTTGAGTATCCCCAACTTTCATGCCTTCTAACAATCCTCAACTTGCACGCCCAACTCTCTACTTGCGCGCCCATAGCTCAAAGATAATTCTCAGGTATTGAGCCTTAAAAAATGAGGAGGCTATTCGTCTATTTATAGGCATTTTGGTGACTTGCGTGACCTATACACTTGCACGCCGCTCCATCACTTGCGCGCCGATTCATCACTTGTGCGTCCTTCCATCACTAGCACAACACTTTCTTTCCTTTGTCATATTTTGATATGATGATGTTGGAATATTACTTACCGGTAACATACAATTTCATTCCAAGAATTGCACTCCAATACTTGTGTGACCCTCTTTACTTGCACGACACTTTCTAACTTACACACCACCACTTGAGCACCACCACTTGTGCGCCAGTAATTGCGCGCCACTTTCTTTCCTTTTCCATATTTCTGAAATAATGATATTTGAAATATGACTTGCACGCCTCTACAGCACTTGCGTGCCAACACTTTTGTGCCGCCACTTGTGCGCCACCACATACGTGCCTTCTTCTTGCCTTTGTCATTTTTAGATAGTATGATATTGAAATGTGTTCTGCCAAAAACACATCTTTACTATCCTTATCATTCATACGGATTGCACCACAAATTCTCTAAACTTGTGATGATTGTAAAATAAAAATCAGAAAAGAATCTTCTGATTTACAACTCCTTTAGAAAGTGAATTGATTTAGATTTTTGAAAACAAAATACAACACTCTGTAATAGAAACATTTTCTTACTTCCTTATCCATCCAACTTGGTCCCAAAAATCTCCACCTTTGGATTTTGTTGTCAACCATGATTCATAAATCACTGAACATTGTATCCTTAAGAAATGGGTTACTTATCAACAATTCTAATCCCACGTGAGATAACTCATTGTAGGAAACAAGAATTATTGACAGCCAAAACCATGCTGTCCAAAAGAAGTGACTATGAAATCTCATGAGCGTACCTCCTCAGCCTTCTTCAGATCATCTTTCAAGATTCTACCTCAGCATTCTTCACTTCTTTGACTTTCCTGGAAAACAACATTATTTCCTAAAACCACTCCAACAAAAATTTAGAATAGTTCACACACATACATGCTAGATTCAAAGATTACCCACAACTCACCCTTTATGCATGCTTCCATAAGGATAGATTTATGAAACTATTATCCCCCTTGACAACACTATCCAAAGGTAAGACGAGAGAGGGGACAGAAACACATACCTTAACTTTGATGAGAAGGAGGTTAGACACCCATGTTCAACCTCAATTTTTCAAATGGTTCCTTCGGTAATGGTTTTGTGAATATATCAGCAACTTGTTTAGATGTAGGATCATACTCCAGCCTTAATTAATTATTCTCCACCTGCTCTTTGATGAATTGGTACTTTATATCAATGTGTTTTGAATGAGAATGTTGTACTAGATTTCTTGTAAGATTGATTGCACTCTGATTATCACAACCCAAGAGAAATGGTAACTTTACTTCAACAAGTAGATCTTCTAACTGAGTCTTCATCCATATTAGTTGAGTTGCATCTTGAGTAGCAGCAACATACTCGGCTTCATCTGTGCTAAGTGTTACTGAATTCTGTTTCTTGGTATGCCAACTAACACATCTTTTCACTAGAAAGAAAACTCCACCAGATGTGGATCTTCGATCATCAACATTTCCTGTCCAATCAGCGTCAGAATACTCAAATAGATCAATATTTCTTGAGCCATCATACCTAATTCCAAAATTTGTTGTTCCTTTGATGTATCTGAGAATTCATTTTCCAGCAATCAAATGTTATTCTTTAGGAGCACTCTAAAGTCTTGCACATAAAGTGACAGCATTGATGATGTCGGGTCTTGAGGCAGTCAAATACAACTGACTTCCAATCAGCTTTTGAAACTCTTTCTGATCAACTTCTTTGACTTCTCCATCTTTAAACAACTTGGCTCCCACTGAAATTGGTGTGGAAACTGGTTTTGAATTTTCCATGCCAAACATCTTCAGAAGTTCCTTAGTATACTTTTCTTGGGACAAAAAAAATGATTCTTCTTCTGTGAAATTTGTAGCCCAAGAAAATACTTCATTTCTCCTTGTATGGACATCTCAAATAACCTCTTCATCTCCTCAGCAAATTTTTCACACGATCTTTCATCATTTCTAGCAAATATAATATCATTGACATAAACAATAATGATCAGTGAAAACTCCTAACATTCCTTGATGTAGAGATTGCTGTCAACTCTACCTTTCTTAAAGTTCATCTTCTTTAATAAAGTATCTAATTTAGAATACCATGCTCTCGGAGCCTGTTTTTTCCCATACAAATCCTTCTTCAACCTGCACATATAAATTTCATCCTTTCCAATAACAAATCCTCAAGGTTGATCAATGTAGACTTCCTCGTCAAGGTCACCATTCAAAAATGTGGATTTTACATCCATTTAAAAGATTTTGTAACCTCATTGTGCAGCAATAGCAAGAAAGATTCTGATTGTTTCTAATCTTTCCACCAGAGAAATGGTTTCATCAAAATCAATGCCTTCAATTTGTGAATACCCTTTACAAACCAATCTTGCTTTGTTTCTTATTACTTTACCCTTTTCATTCAGATTTTTCTGGAAAACCCACTTTGTACCAATGATATTCTTGTTGTTTGGCTTGGGTATAAGTTCCCAAGTATCATTCTTATCTATATGATCAAGTTCTTCATTCATTGCATGAACCTATTCTGGATGCTCAAATGATTCATTTACATTATTTGGTTCAACTTTTGAATAAAGAGATGTATATGATATAGCATATTTTGTTCTTCTTATTTGAACCATTTGATGTTTATCTCCAATAATATTATGAGCCTCCACTTGTTTCCTCAACCTAGGATGAGTTATTTGAACTTCATCCTCATCACTTGAGATTTATGAGTCCCATCCCTCTTCACTGATAGGATTGACATAGTCTGTATCATTTTCAGAATCATTAACAAAAGCTTCTCTATCCTTCTCACCTTCCACATCAACATATGACTGCTTTTCTTTCTCAACATTTTTGAAAACATTTACATCTGAATAATTAATAATTCTTCATGTTTCTTTGTTGAGACATCTATATCCCTTTCCTTCTCGAGAATAGCCAAGAAAAATTCCATCATCTCCTCTTTGATCAAACTTTCCAAGGTTTCCACCTTTCTTCTTTATAATGCATGGACTCCCAAATACTCTTAAATGTTTCAAACTTGGAGATTTTCCATAGAACATTTCATATGGAGTCATATCTGAGTTTGGCCTATAGAAGCATCGGTTCTGAATATAAACAGCAGTGCTCATGGCTTTCCTCCAATAATAATGAGAAAGACTATGTTCAAGTAACATGGTTCTCCCCATTTCCACCAGACTTTGATTATTTCTTTCAGAAACCCCATTTTGTTGAGGTGTGTATGGTGAACTGAACTCATGCCAAATTCCATGTTTCTCAAGGTAACTTTCAAAATATTCATTCTTATACTCACCACCATTATCAGTTCCCAACTTCTTCACTGAATACTCACATTTTTTTCTGCTTTCCTTCTAAAATTCTTAAATATTTTCAGATCATCTAACTTATGTCTCATGTACAAAACACAAGTAATGCGAGTAAAGTCATCAATGAAAGTAATAAATTACTTATCTCTATTTTTTGATTACTTTATCATTGTTCCACATATATCATAATGTAAATGTTCCAAGGGTTGTTTTGAACGAATTTCAACTCTCCTATGAAAATAGTTTGTAATCTTCCCTTTTTCACATATAGTGCAGCACCAATCTCTTCTTCTTGATAAATCAGGAATATCTCAGACACTGTCTCACGTTGATAACTTGCACATATTTCTCTGACACATATCTCCCAACATTTTATGCCATAACTGATTTTCATCCACTACACCCATGTAACAATATTTCTTCACTTCAACAACTTAGAACAAATTCCCTCTTGTACGTTGGCCCCTTGTAACTATATTTCCATCATTTTCACTTTTCACAACAAATATATATTTTCTGAATATAACTTTGTTGCCATAATCATAGAGTTTTGAAACACTCAGAAGATTATGTTTCAACCCATAAACATATAATTTTTTCTTAGATTTCATTTTTTCTTTTCCGATGATGGTTGATCCAACACCTTTGATTATCGGAGATTCATCATTTCCAAATGTAACATTTCCTTCTTTGAAGTCTTTCACATTCTTCAGCAACATTAAGTCTCCTATCATATGAGAAGAACACCCACTATCATGAATACATGGATGTTATCCTTTTGTAGCTTTCAAAGTAGTTTCGACAACAAGTGCTTTTTATTCTTCTTTTTCCTTTACTTTCTATTATGCTTCCTCGAATTTCCTATATAGGTCAATGTGTTCTGGCCAGACAACCATGAACTCTTTCTTTTTGGACTTATCAGACCTGTCCCTTTTAGCTTTTAAAAACTCTGTCTTTTTAGAATTATTAAGAATCCTTTTTCTCTCTAGTAACACACTAAGGAAGCCCTTGGAAAGATGTCCAGGTCGATCACATCTTTCACAAATAGTTTCCCATGGTTGGAACCTATTCTCAACATTCACATCAGTCTTCTCAGATATCTTCTGAAATTTATTTGGAGACTTTCTATTTTAAAAGGATTGAATCCCCCTCAATACTTGTCTTTCAAAACTTGTGTAATAGTTGTAATGTTCTTGGTTGAACCAACACATATTTTCCATGTGTCTGAATCCACCACAATACCAGCAATAACCATAGAAAGAATATTTGCCTTTGAAACTTCTATACTGACCAAATTTGTGAACACACTTCTCAAAAACCTTATTAATATAACTATGTTGACCATTAACCTTCATGCTTTCATTTGTAACTACCTTTCTCATTTCAGATTTAACAGCACCAGAAGTATTAGATGTCTTTCTTGACTCGTGATTTTTATGCACTTCTGATTTTTTATCATTGCTAACTTTGACAACATACATAGTCTTTCCAGCCTTGTTCTTATCAAAACCAGTTCTGTCTTTCATTTCAAACTTTGAAGGTAACTTTTGTGGATCCTTGTTTGGGTCATTCTTACTGGAACATTCACCAACTTCTGAGATAGAATTTTTGAAAATGATATTCATTTCTTTAGCTTTATAAAGTTTCTATTGGACAAGTTCCAAATCTTATTCTTTTGCCTTCAACTTTACATTAAGATGATCATTATGATTCTTTGTATTCTCAAAATAATTTTTCAGACCATCAATCTCCTTTTCCATCTTGATTTTCTCATTAGTAAAACCTTCTTGATTGTTTATTGTGGACTTTTTGTTTATCAGCTTGTTGTTTTCTTTCTCAAGCCTTCTGATCTTCCTAAAGCATTCTTTCAACTCTTCTTTCAGATGATATTCAATTTTAGTTTCTTCTTCTTCTTAACTATTTCTCTCGTACTCTTCATTATTCACTGCAGCAATAAAGATATACTCTCTAGTTTTAAAAAAAATAATTTCTCAGATTCATCTTTGCTATCTTCTTCATCTTCATCTTTAGATAAAAATCTTTTTTTTATTTGAAGAAATATTTATCCTTCCCCTTTGAAAAATATTTATCTTTGTCAGCTTGTTTCTTCCACAACCTTCTTAACCTTCTGTTATCATCATCACTGTCTTTTTCTTTATTCTTTTGAGGATAGTTAGCCGCAAAGTGACCAATGGCTCCACACTCAAAACATTTCAAGGGAATTTTACCCTTGTATTTCCCTGTACCTCTTTTCACATTCTTAGAAATCAAGGATAAAATTTCATCAAAATTTTTACATACCTCATCTTCAGAATCGGATTCACCAACATTATCTTCAATAAGAGTATTCTTTGACTTCTATCTCTTTGTAGACTTGAATGTCATTCCTCTATCAGCTTTTGTTTTTTCCTTCATAGTATTCTCTCTTCTCATCTCATAAGTAATGAGAGTTCTATGTGAATCATATAGAGATAATGTTTCAGGGTCTCTGTCATCTAATGAAGACACTTTAGCATCAAGCTTGTCGGGCATAATTCTCAAGATCTTTTTGACAACTGTAGAATCCTCTAACATTTCACCAAGACATCTGATTGTACTGACAATGTCATTAATCCTAGTAAATAATTCCCCAACAGATTCATATTCTCCAATTTTCAAGTCTTTATACTTCAGCCTCCAGATTTGTAGTTTTTCCTTCTTCAATTTTGTATTTCATTCATAGATGTTCTTAAACTTATCCCAGAGGATTTTATCTGTAGAAACAGCTTTAACTCTTAAAAATTCACTCTCAGAAAGAGATAAGAGAAACAAATTTTTAGCTCTTCCATCATTCTCAATGTTCTTATTATCGACAGGAGTAAGAGGAACCTTGTCATCAATAGCAGGAAATCCATCCGTTGTAGTTTCAAGAACTTCATATCCAAGAGACAAAAGATAAGGCATCATTCTGTCCTTCCATATGTGATAGTTCTTTCCATCAAAAATAGAAATCCACTTACTGTTCATGCAATTTAGATTCTCTATCACAACTTCTCTTCAACCACTTCAGCAAAGAATAAACGAAGGGAACCTCTTGCTCTGATACCAATTAAAGTTCCCAGTTAGGATCCAAGTATCACTAAGAGGGGAGGTGTGAATCAGTGAATTTCTTTTTAAGTTTCCTCTTTTTGAAACAACCTTCACCTCCTGTTAAAGAGTTTCTTCCCTACTGAACACACACGAACAGAGGAACACAAGATTTACAAGGTTCACTACTCCATAAGAGTAGCTACATCCTTGGTATGGTATAGAAACAATCTAGTACCACAAAATCAACTAGAAAACAATCCTTTGATGTGGAATACAATGAGTAGGATATACCCTTACACTCATGCAGCACTTTAAAACAATCCAATAGTGCATTTTCTCCCTCTTAGCACAAATATGGTAATACAATGGATCAGGGATTCTTAATGAGCTTACACAAATCAAATCTTTCAAACAAATTCTTCACTTTCCTACCCAAAAGCTGGCAGGAACCCCTGGAGAAAAATATCTTGCACACCCACTTCCACTTGTGCGACCTATATTTTCATGCCTACAACATGCACACCTCTTCTTGCACGCTTCCCTTCAGATGCGCTGCCTGCTTGTAGCCTGTGCACCAACAAACACTTGCGCACCTCCAAATTTCGCATCCCCTACTTGCGCGCCTTCTAACATTCCTCAACTTCTGCGCCCAACTCTCTACTTGCGCACCCATAACTCAAAGATAATTCTCAAGTATTGAGCCTTAAAAAATGAGGAGGCTAGTCGTCTATTTATAGGTTTTTTAGGTGACTTGCGTGACCTATACACTTGCGCGCCAATACTTGTGCGCTGCTCCATCACTTGTGCGACGCTTCATCACTTGCGCGCCCTTTTATCACTAGCGCGACACTTTCTTTCATTTGTTATATTTTGATATGATGATGTTGGAATATGACTTACCGGTAACATACACTTGCGTGCCAAGACTTGCACGCCAATACTTGTGTGACACTCTTGACTTGCACGACACTTTCAAAATTATGCACCACTTTATTTCATTTTTCATATTTTGATTGGATGATCTTTGAAATATGACTTGTGCGCCACTTATACTTGCGCGCCAATAATTGGGCACCACAATTTGCGTGCCGACAGTTGCGTGCCAGCACTTGCACACCGCCACTTGCGTGCCTTTTTCTTACCTTTGTCTTTTTTGGGTAGTATGATGTTGAAATGTGTTTTTCCAAACAAAAAACTTCTTTAATCTCTCTATCCTTCATACGATTTTCACCACAAGTTCTCCAAACTTGTGATTATCGTAAAATACAAATCAGCAAAGCATCATATGATTTATAAGTCCTTTACAAAGTGAATTGATTTAGGTTTTTGACAACAAAATATAACACTATTTAATGGAAAAAATTTCTTACTTCTTTATCCATCCAACTTGGTCCCAACAGATATTCTCATGTAAAGAACCGTAAAATTCAAGGGAAATTTTTTCTTAGTTTTCTTTAGAATTTTACAAGAGCGCGGTTTCAGACGGCACCTGATTCCGAGGCCCGGAGTGCCCGGAATTATTTTCCGAAGTTTGGCTCGGGTACGTTCAGTGAACGAACGAGCGGGAATTCCTAACTTTTGAACCGGTGCTCGGAATTGAAATCCGAGGGCACCGATGAACTCGCAGCGCCGATATTCGCTTAAAGAGACCTTTTCGGGAGTTGCGTTTGTTGCGGGTTGAAAGTTAGTTTTAGGGGTTTTAGTTTGAGTTAAATAAAATTTGTATAGAACAAATTTTATTATAACTTATTAAAAACCTACCAAAAGAGGTTGGAAGTGGGACCCACACCCACTTCACATCCCTTGGGAGGATTAAGTGTGGTGGGGCCCACACGAACCCCTAAACCTTTCAAATTCTCCCAACTCCCTTAACGCCTAATTTATTGGCTTAAGTTACCCTTTTTAATTATGGGAGTTAACCCCCTTTTTGAATTTCAAACTTTTGAAATTCTAGTATGTTTTGTAATAATAAAATAAGATGTTATCTTATTTTATTATGGGTTGTTTGTTTGTCTCCTTGAGAGCTTTTGGAGAGCTTCTTCTTCATCTTCAAGCTCTGACGAAGAACGAAGAACGCTCAAACTCCGACGAAGAACGACGCCTCTCTTCTTCGTCCTCGGTGTCAACGTGAGGGAACGCCGCTTCCTCCTCGGATCCCCTTCGTCGACATACGAGGTTTCTCCAACGACGTATCTCTTCGGGCATATCTCTTCGTCAACGGATTTGACGAACGACGACCGCGACGCCCGACCTCCGCGACGCCGTCTTCCGCGGAACGTAGACGAATCTTCGAATCTTAAACCCGAGGTAGGGGTTGTTGATTCTTTATTTATTTATTCCATTTCTTGAACGTGGATCTCGTATGTCAAACTTGAGGCTTGAATGTTTAAGTTGAGTTACTTATTTAACGTGAGGGGGGCCGGACCGCATGAACACGGCCGAACCCCCTCCATCGTTCATGTTGATTATTCTTGCGTGAGGAAGCAAGTGGAGTGGTGCCGTCGCACCACGCGGATGATCGTGCAAATATTTTACGCGGCGCCGTCGCGCTACGTCGAGGAAGAATCTTCAAGAATGCGACGCTGTCGCGCCGCGTTGAAAAGAATCATGGCACGGCGAAAGGGGCGCGGTGCCGTCGCACCGCGCCGGACGACGAACACCGCGGCCGGTTCCGGGCCGCGGCGTGACGAGGAGACCGCGGCCGGATCCGGGCCGCGGCGGGATGTGAAGACCGGCGGCCGGGCCGCCGGCGTCGGAAGTCGAAGGCGGGACCGGAATTTCCGGTCCCGTTGGTAAAAACCGGCCGGCCAGCTGGCCGGCCGGATGACATAAAACCGGGGGATTAAATCCCCCGGCCGGTTCAACAAAACCCCCCCTTAATGAGGGGGGGGCGGTTCCTTGAAGGAGGGGGGCAGCCGGCCCCCCGGTTGCGCTCCAGCAGGCCCCCCACGTGAGGGGGGGGCCGTTTGTTTACTTAGGCGCGGCACAAAGGCCGCGCCACCTTGAAGAAGCGGGGGATGAGCCCCCCGCGTGCCACCCTCGTGCGGCGCCAGGCGCCCGCCGCCGCCGCCGCCGCCGCCGCGCCACCGCGCCGCCCCAGGGGGGGTCAGGCCGGGTCGGCCCGGACCCGGACCCCCCCGTTTCGAACCAGATTTGGTTTTTGGCCCATAACTTGAGCCTCGGACCTCCGATCGACGAACCGTCAGCGGCAACGCGATCCTTGGATCGAGACGGTCGTTTCGGTATATCGCACTCAAGGTTTCGGTTTACTTTGAGTTCGGCCGGGTTGGTTCGTTCACGAAACCAACCGGGCCTTCGGAGCGGAAACGCTCATATCTTGAGCTACGAACGTCCGATTGACGCGCCGTCAGTCGCGTTGTGTTCCTCTTAGTGAGACGAATCTTTTGGCATACTTTGCCCGAGGTTTGGACGCAGGTGGAGTACGGTCAGGTTGGTTTTGCCTTAAAAACCAACCGGGCCCCGGAGACGAAAATGCCAATAACTCTCAGACCGGGCGTCCGATCGACGCGCCGTCTGTTGCGTTGAGTTCCTGTTGACGATACGGAACTTTTGGATACATCAACTTCGGTCTTCGTGATAGTTGATGTATCAGCCTCTCGGCTCATGGAGCGGACCCTCCGAACGAGCTTGCTTTCTGCGGGAACCCTAGTGCTGGCTGCGACTGTTCTACTGCTACGACTGCTACTGTGACTTCGACGACGACAGTACAGAGATCCTGTGTGGATTCGACGACGACGACTACAGCACTCAGCGATCCTACGCGAGCAGTGCTACCGAACCTGTGTGAGCTGAATCTTCTGTTTACCTTGGGCGGTGGGGCGCTTGGGTGTAGCGGCGGACCCGTGGTACTTGACAGTGGTGGTGCGCTTGGATGCAGCAGCAGACCCTTGGCGGTGGAGCGCTTGGTTGTAGAGACGGACCCGCGATACTCTACGGAGTGAGTGCGCTTGGTTGTAGCGACAGACCCGCGACGGTGGAGACGTGCGTGCGGAGTACGGAGACCGTGTAGATGACTGAGACCTGACGACTGCTTGACCGACTCGACTTGGAGTGAGTCGACTAGCCCAGTGGACGGAGCGCCCAGTAGTTGGCAGCAGACCCACGGCGGACGGAGCGCCTGGTAGTTGGCGGCAAACCCACGGTACTTGACAGGAGGAGTACCTCAGTAGGCTATCTGGGTGAGCGCCCGGTATTTGGCAGCAGACCCTCAGCGGACGGAGCGCCCAGTAGTTGGCAGCAGACCCGCGGTACTCGACAGGAGGAGTACTTCTGCAGTCTTAGGTTAGTGAGCAGTACCTCGGAGTCGTGACAGGACCACTGTACACTTCAGAGTTGGGGCTCTTCAACAGTTACTGTCTCGATAATGAAAATCCTGGTTTGATCTGAGTCAATGATCTTTGTGATTCCTCATGATTGAGATGGGTCGCTTGATAACTTAGGTATATGTATGGGCATATACCTGGGTAATGGTTATCCGTTGATTTCATAAACTTGTTATAATCTGTGTGGATTTACTGTTTACTCTTCTTTGTGGATTGGGTTGTTCTTGGGCTCGGTGTTGGAGCCGAACGGAAATTGATGACTTAGGTATATGTATGGGCATATACCTAAGCAGTGTCAGTTGTTACTTCGTGATTGTTACTTTTCTTCGTGGTTTATCCTTTGTGGATTTGAGAGACCTTCAGGGGTCTCGGGGTCCCTACTGAGTAGCTTATACACACCCCTGCACGGGCTTTGCCCGCACTACGTTGTGTTGGTTGCAGACGACGGACAGCGTTGACCTTAGCTGAGGCTTGTAGAGCGGGACGGTACCCGGAGGTGGACCACTGGGCGGGACGTGCACGGAGCGGACGGCGGGACCCGCGGAGCAGAGGAGCTATCTGTACCCACCCTTCAGGTGGTATTTCCAGTGGACAGCTCGGAGTAGCGGCTTTTACCTTTCAGTTGCTGTTTTCCCTTTCGAGTTGTACTGTACTTTCAGTTGGGCTTGTATTCCGGCCCCCTTTACTTTTCTGCACTTTACTTTCCGCTTGCTGACTCTGTGTGGTTGTTACTTATAAAGGCAATGCCTTCCCTGTTTACCGGGAATTTACGCCTTGGTGATAGTCGCCAGCCCCTGGCCTATGGAAGGCGGGCTTGGGGTAGTCACGGCACGGGCCCCGAGGACGGGTCGTGACAAATTGGTATCAGAGGAGTTCGGTTCTACCGCGAACTCTGATCTTTTCTATGTGAAGCAATAATGTTAGCGTATTGAGTGTGGTTATCAGTCCAGGGAGTCTAGTGTTGGTGCGGCGGCCGACGTATCCGTACACCAGGACCCTGACTTCTGATTTCCGACTTAATACACGAAAACATTGATTGCATGTGTGTTTCAAAGTTTTCTTTGTGATTTCTTTGTGTCAGCTCACCAGGTATACTGTTTGACCGTGGCGCACCTGTCTCCTTTCAGGATGGCCCCACGACGGCAGCCAGCTAGGGTTCCGAGAGTCGAGCGAGACGACAGCCCACCGAGCGACGAGGCCTCGGTGCAGGGCCCTTTTCCAGTAGTGGCACCGGCGGTAGCTTTACCCGCCGAGCCCCCGATGCTTCCAGCAGCAGCCGCTGACGATGCACGTCGCCTCAGCGCACTGCATGAGTTTCAGCGCCAGCGACCGCCCAGGTTTCGCGGGGAGACGGATCCCCAGGCAGCAGAGGACTGGCTGGAGGCAGTAGTTCGAGTGTTTAGGCGAGTGAGGACACCAGCAGACCTCATGGTGATCCTCGCTGCGAGCCTACTACACGCAGCAGCAGGACGATGGTGGAGCTTGATGCTCCAGGTGCACGATGAGGCATCTCTACTTTGGACGGACTTTGAGAGCATCTTCCGCTCGGAGTTCGTCCCAGCCACCCTTCGTGCGGTGCGTATCCAGGAGCTTCTACAGCTGCGGCAGGGCAGCATGACGGTCGCTCAGTACGCGGCGAGGTTCACCGACCTTTCTCGGTACTCGTCAGACATGGTACGGGACCCCTTCTTCCGGGCCCGGACCTTCGAGCAGGGTTTGAGACACGAGATCAGGGCATCGCTGATCTCCCTCAGCATACCGACTCAGACAGGAGTACTGGAGCGGGCACTTCTGATCGAGAGTTTCCTTGCTGAGTCTACACCAGCACAGCAACTCACCGCAGGGCAGCACGTGGCAGAGTCATCTGCAGCAGGTAGCCGACGGATGACTCAGGGTTCCAGGCAGACCAGACCTACCGGTGGCCGACTGCACGACTCAGGCTCAGTTTTACGGGGAAGCCGGGGTGGAGTCAGAGCCAGGCGTGCCGAGAGTGGGCAGTGTTACTCCTGTGGCGGGATTGGTCACATGGCTCGTGACTGTCCGACCCGCCATGCTGATGATCAACAGTTAAGTGAAGAACCTCCCAGGCAGAGGCAGAGGTTCGACCGTGGCGGTCCGCAGGGAGGAGGCGGACGAGGCAGAGGAGCTGGACGAGCAGCTGGTGGTGGGCGACGCTTTGAGGCTCTTCCACCACCACCACCAGGAGGTCCACCCCGACCACAGGGAGTAGGTGAACATGCGAGAGCTCAACTTCAGGCAGCCGAGGCCTTCGATCATGGAGCTCTGGGAGCCGATGAACAGGATCAGAACTAGTGGATAACATCCTTTGTACTTCTGGTTCCTTGTTGCTTCTGTGTAGCGTCTTGTATTATGAGCTGAAATAATAAAAGACGCATACCTTTGTGATATTTTCGTTCCTGTCCTCTTTCGTGATGTTACTAAGAGGTTCCAGTTTTGACTGTTGACTTGACCCTCACTTGTGAGACATCTACTGGAGGAGACCCAGTTACCACACACTGATGCCGACAGTGTGACTCAACCCTTGGAGGCGAGAGTAACGGTTGAATCTCTTAGTAGTAGCGTCGAGGCCTTACGACGTCATCCTTGGTATGGATTAGTATCATCCATGTTATGATTGACTGTTTTAGGCAAAGAATGTGGTTCATCCAGGGGATGAGACCAGATTTCTCTTTTCGGCAAAGAAGAAATATTGCAGCTCTGGTGGGACCGGAGATGGTCCAGGCCACGGCAGAGAAGGTCCAGGTCATCTAGGAGCGGATGAGGACAGCTCAGAGCCGGCAGAAGTCATAAGCTGACAGGAGGCGGAGGCCACTGGAGTTCGAGGATGGCGACCACGTCTTCTTGCGGGTCTCACCTCGACGTGGTATTCGGAGATTTGGCCGAGGCGGCAAGTTATCTCCGCGCTTCATCGGACCCTTCCAGATTCTCAGCAGGATTGGCGAGGTGGCTTATCGCCTGGCTCTACCACCTCAGTTGCACCGGGTGCACGACGTCTTCCACGTATCCTAGCTGAGGAGATACGTGCACGACCCGACGCACATCATTGACCATGGGGAGCTTGACGTTGACGATGGGGCGACTTTTACGGAGGTCCCGGTAGAGATAGAGGATCGACAGGAGCGGGTCCTGCGTGGGCGATCGATTCCTCTTGTGCGCATCAGATGGCAGCACGGGAATCTCCAGGAGAGCACATGGGAGCGGGAGGCTCAGATGCGTGCTCAGTACCCTCATTTGTTTCCCTAGTTTTTGTTGTATCTTTACGGGGACGTAAATCCCTGAGGTGGGAGTAATGTAAAGACCCGTAAAATTCAAGGGAAATTTTTTCTTAGTTTTCTTTAGAATTTTACAAGAGCGCGGTTTCAGACGGCACCTGATTCCGAGGCCCGGAGTGCCCGGAATTATTTTCCGAAGTTTGGCTCGGGTACGTTCAGTGAACGAACGAGCGGGAATTCCTAACTTTTGAACCGGTGCTCGGAATTGAAATCCGAGGGCACCGATGAACTCGCAGCGCCGATATTCGCTTAAAGAGACCTTTTCGGGAGTTGCGTTTGTTGCGGGTTGAAAGTTAGTTTTAGGGGTTTTAGTTTGAGTTAAATAAAATTTGTATAGAACAAATTTTATTATAACTTATTAAAAACCTACCAAAAGAGGTTGGAAGTGGGACCCACACCCACTTCACCTCCCTTGGGAGGATTAAGTGTGGTGGGGCCCACACGAACCCCTAAACCTTTCAAATTCCCCCAACTCCCTTAACGCCTAATTTATTGGCTTAAGTTACCCTTTTTAATTATGGGAGTTAACCCCCTTTTTGAATTTCAAACTTTTGAAATTCTAGTATGTTTTGTAATAATAAAATAAGATGTTATCTTATTTTATTATGGGTTGTTTGTTTGTCTCCTTGAGAGCTTTTGGAGAGCTTCTTCTTCATCTTCAAGCTCTGACGAAGAACGAAGAACGCTCAAACTCCGACGAAGAACGACGCCTCTCTTCTTCGTCCTCGGTGTCAACGTGAGGGAACGCCGCTTCCTCCTCGGATCCCTTTCGTCGACATAAGAGGTTTCTCCAATGACGTATCTCTTCGGGCATATCTCTTCGTCAACGGATTTGACGAACGACGACCGCGACGCCCGACCTCCGCGACGCCGTCTTCCGCGGAACGTAGACGAATCTTCGAATCTTAAACCCGAGGTAGGGGTTGTTGATTCTTTATTTATTTATTCCATTTCTTGAACGTGGATCTCGCATGTCAAACTTGAGGCTTGAATGTTTAAGTTGAGTTACTTATTTAACGTGAGGGGGGCCGGACCGCATGAACACGGCCGAACCCCCTCCATCGTTCATGTTGATTATTCTTGCGTGAGGAAGCAAGTGGCGTGGTGCCGTCGCACCACGCGGATGATCGTGCAAATATTTTACGCGGCGCCGTCGCGCTACGTCGAGGAAGAATCTTCAAGAACGCGACGCCGTCGCGCCGCGTTGAAAAGAATCATGGCACGGAGAAAGGGGCGCGGTGCCGTCGCACCGCGCCGGACGACGAACACCGTGGCCGGTTCCGGGCCGCGGCGGGACGAGGAGACCGCGGCCGGATCCGGGCCGCGGCGGGATGTGAAGACCGGCGGCCGGGCCGCCGGCGTCGGAAGTCGAAGGCGGGACCGGAATTTTCGGTCCCGTTGGTAAAAACCGGCCGGCCAGCTGGCCGACCGGATGACATAAAACCGGGGGATTAAATCCCCCGGCCGGTTCAACAAAACCCCCCCCCTTAATGAGGGGGGGGGGGGGCGGTTCCTTGAAGGAGGGGGGCAGCCGGCCCCCCGGTTGCGCTCCAGCAGGCCCCCCACATGAGGGGGGGGGGGCGTTTGTTTACTTAGGCGCGGCACAAAGGCCGCGCCACCTTGAAGAAGCGGGGGCCGAGCCCCCCGCGTGCCACCCTCGTGCGGCGCCAGGCGCCCGCCGCCGCCGCCGCCGCCGCCGCGCCGCCCCAGGGGGGGTCGGGCCGGGTCGGCCCGGACCCGGACCCCCCCGTTTCGAACCAGATTTGGTTTTTGGCCCATAACTTGAGCCTCGGACCTCCGATCGACGAACCGTCAGCGGCAACACGATCCTTGGATCGAGACGGTCGTTTCGGTATATCGCACTCAAGGTTTCGGTTTACTTTGAGTTCGGCCGGGTTGGTTCGTTCACGAAACCAACCGGGCCTTCGGAGCGGAAACGCTCATATCTTGAGCTACGAACGTCCGATTGACGCGCCGTCAGTCGCGTTGTGTTCCTCTTAGTGAGACGAATCTTTTGGCATACTCCGCCCGAGGTTTGGACGCAGGTGGAGTACGGTCAGGTTGGTTTTTCCTTAAAAACCAACCGGGCCCCGGAGACGAAAATGCCAATAACTCTCAGACCGGGCGTCCGATCGACGCGCCGTCTGTTGCGTTGAGTTCCTGTTGACGATACGGATCTTTTGGATACATCAACTTCGGTCTTCGTGATAGTTGATGTATCAGCCTCTCGGCTCGTGGAGCGGACCCTCCGAACGAGCTTGCTTTGTGCGGGAACCCTAGTGCTGGCTGCGACTGTTCTACTGCTACGACTGCTACTGTGACTTCGACGATGACAGTACAGAGATCCTGTGTGGATTCGACGACGACGACTACAGCACTCAGCGATCCTACGCGAGCAGTGCTACCGAACCTGTGTGAGCTGAATCTTCTGTTTACCTTGGGCGGTGGGGCGCTTGGGTGTAGCGGCGGACCCGTGGTACTTGACAGTGGTGGTGCGCTTGGATGCAGCAGCAGACCCTTGGCGGTGGAGCGCTTGGTTGTAGCGACGGACCCGCGATACTCTACGGAGTGAGTGCGCTTGGTTGTAGCGACAGACCCGCGACGGTGGAGACGTGCGTGCGGAGTACGGAGACCGTGTAGATGACTGAGACCTGACGACTGCTTGACCGACTCGACTTGGAGTGAGTCGACTAGCCCAGTGGACGGAGCACCCAGTAGTTGGCAGCAGACCCACGGCGGACGGAGCGCCTGGTAGTTGGCGGCAAACCCGCGGTACTCGACAGGAGGAGTACCTCAGTAGGCTATCTGGGTGAGCGCCCGGTATTTGGCAGCAGACCCTCAGCGGACGGAGCGCCCGGTAGTTGGCAGCAGACCCGCGGTACTCGACAGGAGGAGTACTTCTGCAGTCTTAGGTTAGTGAGCAGTACCTCGGAGTCGTGACAGGACCACTGTACACTTCAGAGTTGGGGCTCTTCAACAGTTACGGTCTCGATAATGAAAATCCTGGTTTGAGCTGAGTCAATGATCTTTGTGATTCCTCATGATTGAGATGGGTCGCTTGATAACTTAGGTATATGTATGGGCATATACCTGGGTAATGGTTATCCGTTGATTTCATAAACTTGTTATAATCTGTGTGGATTTACTGTTTACTCTTCTTTGTGGATTGGGTTGTTCTTGGGCTCGGTGTTGGAGCCGAACGGAAATTGATGACTTAGGTATATGTATGGGCATATACCTAAGCAGTGTCAGTTGTTACTTCGTGATTGTTACTTTTCTTCGTGGTTTATCCTTTGTGGATTTGAGAGACCTTCAGGGGTCTCGGGGTCCCTACTGAGTAGCTTATACTCACCCCTGCACGGGCTTTGCCCGCACTACGTTGTGTTGGTTGCAGACGACGGACAGCGTTGACCTTAGCTGAGGCTTGTATAGCGGGACGGTACCCGGAGGTGGACCACTGGGCGGGACGTGCACGGAGCGGACGGCGGGACCCGCGGAGCAGAGGAGCTATCTGTACCCACCCTTCAGGTGGGATTTCCAGTGGACAGCTCGGAGTAGCGGCTTTTACCTTTCAGTTGCTGTTTTCCCTTTCGAGTTGTACTTTACTTTCAGTTGGGCTTGTATTCCGGCCCCCTTTACTTTTCTGCACTTTACTTTCCGCTTGCTGACTCTGTGTGGTTGTTACTTATAAAGGCAATGCCTTCCCTGTTTACCGGGAATTTACGCCTTGGTGCTAGTCGCCAGCCCCTGGCCTATGGAATGCGGGCTTGGGGTAGTCACGGCACGGGCCCCGAGGACGGGTCGTGACATCTCATCTACTCAAAGAGCAATGTGGAACATCCAGAACATCTAAGCCTTGTATTAGAGGCTTTGAGAAAGGAGAAGTTGTACGCTAAGTTCATAAAGTGTGACTTTTGGATGAAACAAGTCACGATCTTGGGACCTGTGATCACAAGTGATGGAATTTATATGGATCCTTCAAAAAAGGTGATTGAGGAATGGCCCAGGCCCTCTAGTGTCACAAAAATCCATAGTTTTCTTGGATTAGATGGTTACTACTGACATTTTGTGAGAAAATTCTCATGATTGTCAAGCCTGCTAACTAAGTTAACAAGGAAAGAGGTAAAGTATGTATGGATGGAAGAATGTGAGGGAAGCTTCAAGGTGCTAAAGAGAAGTCTGATTACTGCACATGTACTGACACTACCGAAAAGTGGAGAAAGTTTTGTGATATACAGTGATGCTTCAAAGAAAGGCTTGGGTTGCATACTCATGCATAATGATAATGTGATAGCCTACGCCTCACTATAGTTGAAGATCCATGAGAAGAACTACCCAACACATGATCTAGAGATGGCAGCGGTGATTTTTTCCATGAAAATCTAGCGGCACTACCTTTATGGTGAGAAGTGTGAAATATGCACCGACCATAAGTGCATAAAGTATATATTCACACAAAAGAAGCTCAAAATTCCTCAAAGGAGATGGTTAGAGCTAATCAAGGATTACGATTGCTCTATTCACTACCAACCTGGAAAGGCGAACAAGGTTGCTGATGCACTAAGCAAAAAAGAACCTACTACTCTATCCATGTTGCGGATTGAGAAAGACCCTATCTTCTTGGATATGCAAATAATGGATTTGGAAATCATAAGGGTAGGGGATACATCTTACCTTTCTCAAATGATTTCACAACCATCCATCTAGGAGAATATTAAGGAAGCACAAAGGGATGAAGTGGAGATACAAAAGAGGATGAATGCAATAAAGGAAGGGAAGCTGTAAGTGTTCCATCTCGATGATGATGGTGTGATTCGATTTGGAACATGGCTTTGTGTTCCTTCATCACCTAGGATAAAGAAGGATCTATTGGATAATGCACATAGCTCAACATTCTCTATCCATCCTGGGAGTACGAAAATGTACCGTGATCTCCGAGAACACTTATGGTGGGATAACATGATGAAGGAGATTGCAGAATATATATCAAGGTCCTTGGTATGTTATCAAGTTAAAGATGAGCGACAAAAGTCCAAAGGTATGATGCAGCCGTTGCCTATACCCAAGTGGAAATGAGAAAATGTTACTATAGACTTTGTCATGGGTCTCCCAAAGATGTCAAAGGGAAATAATGCGATATGGGTTGTGGTTGACCGACTCACCAAGACTTTCCATTTTATCTCTATTTGGGAACATCTCTCACTTGAACAAATTTCAAAGATATATGTGAAGGAAGTGGTCAGACTGCACGGAGTTCCACTCTCAAATGTCTCTAACCGTGATCCAAGGTTCACATCTAAATTCTGGAGGAGCCTTCAACATGCTTTGAGTACTGAATTAAATTTCATCATGGCTTATCACCCCCAAAATGATGGCCAGTCTGAAAGAACTATTTAGACACTTGAAGATATGCTTAGATCTTTCTCTCTAGAATTTGAAGGTGGATGGGATCAGCATCTCCCATTGGTTAAGTTCTCATACAATAGTAGCTTCCACTCGAGTATTCAGATGGCTCCATATGAAGCTCTGTATGAAAAGCGATGTAGAACTCCAACCTGTTGGGATGAAGTTGGAGAAAGAAAGCTACTTGGACCTGATCTTGTTAAAGAGATGACATAGAAGGTTCAAGTCATCCAGAAACACATCAAAGCTACTCAAAGTCGAAAAAAGAGCTATGCTAACAACCATCGAAGGGACTTGGAGTTCGACATCGGAGATAAATTCTTCCTTCAAATATCTCCATGGAAGAGAGTCATGTGATTCGGGAAGAAAGGGAAGCTAATCCCATGGTATATTGGCCCCTTCGAGATCCTTGATCGCATAGGAGTCGTGGCCTATCAGCTTTCACTTCCACCAAATATGGCTCGAGTTCATGATGTTTTTCACGTATCACTCTTGAGGAAGTACATACCTAATCTATCACATGTACTAAACTCATAGGTGGTGCAGCTGGATGATGATCTCTCCTATGAGGAGAATCCAGTAAAGATTATGGATTGGAGAGATAAGGTTCTATGCAATAAGACAACTCATCTTGTCAAATTGTTGTGGAGGAACCATAAGTTTGAGGAAGCAACTTGGGAACTAGAAGAGGAAATGAAGGAGAAGTACCCTCACCTATTTGTGTAAAGTGAAATTTTGGGGGCAATATTTCTTAAGGTGGGAAGAATGTAATGACCCAAATTTTTTCAATGGAAATTCCCTTCTTATAATTATGTCATAAAATCATATGAAAACACAACATAATGAACTACTAAGTGCTATGGGACCTTTAAACAAATTTTTTTCACTATTTGGAATTTTGAAAATCTAACATACACGGTTGTGTTCAAGATGATTTTTGGAGTCTAATAAAACAAAAATAAATTTTGGTGAATAGTAACCTACCCTTATGAATAGTAACATACCCTTATGAATAGTTATAGACCCTAATTAATAGTAACCTTACCTATGATAGTATAAAAATAATATTCAAGTGAAAGTATGATGTACCGATATTTTAGAATAAGTAAATGAATGTTTTAAAACTGTTTTTTAGTAATAAACCATGATTTTAATTAAATATTAAATTAATCATATTTAGAAAATTATTTTTGAAAATTGGAATTCATTTTGGGATTCTACAAGTCAAAAAATGTTTGGGGTAAATTTTTGGGATTTTTCTGAAATACTTGAATTTTTTATGAATAGTGAAATACCATAATTTACAAAAATAAGCTAAATAAGCTAATTAAGGAGTCATGTGTGATGTTCTGCTGATGTAATCCCACTTGTTTCGGGATCACATGATACAATTACTATTCTTGGTCATTCAAGACTCATTATTCCTTGTCTTAGGGGAAATTAATAAACTAATGAATTTTATATTAAGGAAACCCCTCACCCCTCCAATATAAAAACCACACTTCACACCCTCATTTCCTTACACCTCTAAAGCTCCAAGACTTCTCTAAACTCTTCCCAAACATCTTCCGCAGCCCGTCTCCCACATACAAGAGCTACTGGTCTCATCAAAAGACCAATCTTAGCTTCTTTAAGGAGGATCTCAAGAGGAGGATTTAAGAGGTAATTTCTCTCCCTCTTCTCCTTTAATTTCCTTTCAAGTTCAAGTTCATTTCTTAATATATCCCCACCTATCTTCATCTAAATGGTATTTTAACTCCAGTATTATAAATATATTGGAATTCTTTGATGCTAATTGGATATGATATCATCCAACCCCTTTCCCTCTTCCTTTTATTAAAGAGAACGTTGTTCGTGAGGTGTTAATTTATCACCTTCAAGAACGACATGCTTTCTTCTTCCATTTATACCTACAGATAAGGTCATGAAACCATTTTTATGGTTGAACCAGAAGCTTTTATATTTATTATGTCCTATTTAAAGTTCTGGAAATAACTTATGGCCATATTACTAAGTGATAAATTAAAACAAGTTCGGTGTGATCGAAAAACTGCCCAAATTAACCCAAGTAATCATCATTTAATTATTATCTAATGATTCATTCAAATGGATATAATATGATTCATTATAAGATCATTAAATATCCTGTAATATCATTAATAAAATTTAATATTAGTTCTGGATGTTTATCCGTGTTCTACCCAAACTTCAATTTAAGAATACAAGTGAACCACTCAAAAAAACCATAAAAAAAACATTCCCAAATAATGTTTTTAAACTCTATAACTCATCCAAAGGAACATAAAATCACTTAATGAAACCATAATGAACCATATTAATGTACACAAGTTTCTGGATTTCTAATTAACTAATATAATTTCATTATACATGACATTAAAAAGAAGGAAGCATTCAGATACAAGGTAAGGGGAAATTCTCGAACCCAACTTTCATCCTTTGGGTTCTCCCTCTTTCACTCCATTTTTGATATGGTTACTCTTTAAAGATCACTTGTTCATCATTTTATTTACTTTTCTAGGATATACATGTTTGTACCTGGTATTTATGTCAAACAAAATATTTTCCAAAAGAACCCTTCTTTTAAGAACACACCTTTTACTTCTCATTCAAAGTGGATAGTTCTTGTAACATGTATGTTATTCCCTCTTTCTTTTGGGAACCCAAAGTTTATGAATGTGTTTTTATGAGATTTAACCCATTCCTTTCCATGGGTTATTTATGTTCACGTTTTATATATTTTCCATGTGGAAAGCATGATAATTATAATGTTATGATGTGATGAGTGCGCCTGAAATTATACAGCACTCCAATGCATTGGGTAAAGTGATGAATCTCATGAGTAAATGTGAAATGATGTGTGAAAAAGATGCCACCTTGGTTCACAAGTATTTGTGGTATTTAACCACTAAGACATGATGTTTTATTTTTTTATGGATTTCCACATTTCAAGTCTATTATTTATGCTCCTCTCATGTTTATGATCTTTTTCCTATGTCATGATTATGCTCACCCCATGCTATATTCTTCTTATCTATCCTCTTACTGGGCTTTTAGCTCACCCCTTTTTATTTATATCCTCAGGTGTCTATATGTACTAAGGAGAGGACGAGTTCCTATAAGAAGCTAGATAAGAAGAAATTAAATAAATGTTTATTCTTGATGTTGTAATTATTATGTACGGTCCTAGTTTTCCCAAGACACTAAACCTTTGGATCCTCTATGTGTAATACTATTATGTTTTTTATCATTAAAATGATGTAATAGAATTTTAAGAAAAGTCAGAGATGCTATATTGAATTTAAAAGTTGTGAGAAATTTGTCAGATGTGATGAGAGGGTAAAGATGGAGTTTTTTAGTGATCACTTGAATTTTGACCACAAGGAGAAGAAGAGGTCTAGATGGAAAGTGATGGGTAAGAATAAACCAATGAAATCTGATGGTAAGAAAATCTAGTTTCTAGTTTGTGAAAAGTGTGGTTAGAAGAATCCTGGGGAATGCCTTACCAAAATTAAGAAGTGTTTTTGATGTGGTATGTTTTGACATATGGTCCGAGATTGTAATAAAGATGATCCTAAGACTGATCCTGATAATAAAACTATAAAGTGTTTTAAATGTGGTGAGATGGGTCATTATGAAAATGTATGTCCAAAGAGAGATCTAGATGATGTAAATAAGCCAAACTATAAGAAAAAAGGTGTAGTAATATCCTTTGTGACTACATCAACATACGTCAGGCCATCTAATGAAGTTTTATCAAGTAATTTTTTTTGTTTACTTATATTTTGTTTGATACGAGGTCTACACATTCCTTTATTTCTAACGAATTTTATGGTAAATTTGAAATATCACCTCAACAAATGAGACCATAACTTGTTTTAAAAAAACTAGGGGAAAATATTATAGAAAAGAGGAATTATAAGAATATTTCTATTGTGGTTTGTAGAAATACTTTACCTACAAACCTTATTGTTTTTCCTTAGTAGAGTTTGATGTCATTCTATGAATGGATTGGATTTCAATTTATCATTCTAAGATTTACTATAGCGCTAAATAAGTTGTTTTTTAGAAATATTTTTAGTTTCAATACAAAAATGAACCCATACAATTGATAACACATCAGGAATCCGAGAATATTTTAACAGATGGAAGTAAAAGTTATCTTACTCATATTTTTGAAAACCAAGGGAACTGTTCAGATTAATGATGTTCCAATGGAAAATGAATACCTTGATGTTTTTCCTGATGAGTTACCCAATGTCATACTTGATCGAGAAGTAAAATTCACAATTAACTTAGTTCCTAATGCTAAGCCAATTTCAAAACCCCCATATATAATGTCTCAAATGGAACTTATTTAATTGAAAAATCTATTGCATGATTTTCTTGATAAAGGTTTCATTCATCCTAGCACTTCACCATGGGGTGCTTCTGTTTTGTTCATTAATAAGAAATATGGTTCCAAGAGACTTTGTATTGATTTTAGATATTTAAATAACATCACTGTTAAAAACAAGTATCCTTTGACTCATATTGATTACTCATTTGATCAGCTCTAGGGAGCTGAGTACTTTTCCAAGATTGACTTGAGATCCGGATACCATCAACTGATGGTTAAGGAGGATGACATCCCAAAAATTTATTTTCATACTAGATATGGGAATTATGAATTTGATGTTATCGAGTTTGAGTTAAATAATTCACCAGTTTTATTCATGAACCTTATGAAAATAATATTTCATGAGTTCTTGGATATGTTTTTGGTTGTGCTTATTGATGACATTCTGGTATTTTCTAAGAGTAAATAGGAGCATGAAAAAAATATAAGGGAGGTTTTTCAAACCTTAAAGGAAAAGAAAATGTATGGAAAATTTGGCATGTGTGATTTTTGGTTGAAAAAAAAAATTATTGGTAGCATTGTAAATAAGGATGGAATAATAGTCGATCCTTCCAAAACAAAGGTAGTTGATGATTGGCCAAGACCCACAAATGTTACAGATATTCGTATTTTTATTATATTAGTATGGTATTACCAATGGTTTGTTAAAAACATTGCATGGTTATCTAGCCCACTAACTAAGTTAATGAAAAAAAGGGGTTAAATTTATTTGGATTCATGAATGGGATGTTTATTTTCAGGAACCGAAGAAGAGATTAGTGAATGCTTCAGTTTTGGCCTTGCCTTCCCGAAATGGTGAGTTTTTCATTTACAACGATTCTTCATTGAAAGGACTTATTTATATTCTGATGAATATTTTTCGGTTAATTTATTATGATTCAAGACAACTAAAACCCCATGAGTTAAATTATCCCACGCTTGATTTGGAATTGGAATCTATGGTTTTTTCTTTGAAAAATTGGCGGCAACATTTAGATGGAGCCAAATGGAAAATATATACTGACCATAAAATTCTGAAGTATATATTCACTAAGAAGGAGTTAAACATGTGGCAGAGAAGATGGATTGAACTAATAAAGTATTATAACTGTATGATCAATTACCATCCAGGAAGATAAAACAAAGTGGAAGATCCCTTGAGTTGAAAACATCATGCATCATTAACCATGTTATATTTGAAACATGATCCATTGATTAATGATTTGGTAAATTTTGTTTTAGAAGTTGTTGGTGTAGGAAATACCACTGTTTTTTTAGGTTTCAGTGCATTCATCATTATCAGACAGAATTAAGAAAGCATTTAAGGAAGACTATGATCTATAAGAAAAGGAAAAATTGGTTAAAATTAGTAAGTTTCCAAAATTTAACTTTGATAAAGATTGTGTGTTGAGATTTGTAAAAAGGTTGTGTGTGCCTTGTGATTCCCAGTTGAAGAAATATTTATTATGTGAAGCTCATAGTTCTCCATTTTTAGTTCATCCTGGTAGTACTAATATTTACAGATACCTTTGGGAGTATTATTTGTGGGATTGAATGAAAAGAGATATTGCTCATTTTACCATGAAATTTTTGACATGTCAACTGGTTAAAGCAGAGTGACAATTACTGAAGGGGATTCTTTAGCCTTTTCTAGTGCCAGAGTGGAAATGGGATAATTTATCCATGGAAATTATGGTGGGACTACCTAAGACTTTTTGAGGTGAAAATATGATTTGGTTTGTTGTTGATTGGTTGAATAAATCTGCACATTTCCTTTTTATTCGAGATATAATGTCTTTGGATCAGCTTTCTCAACTATACCTCAAAGAGATTGTCAGGTTATATGGATTTCCTATTTCCATTGTATCTGATTGAGATCCCAGGTTCAATTCAAACTTCTGGAAGGGCCTTCATAAGTCGTTGGGCACAAAATTAAATTTTAGTACATTTTTCATCCTCAACCAGATGGGTAGTCAAAACAAATGATTCAGACTTTGGAGGATATGTTCCAAGCTTTATTAATGGACTACTAGGGATGTTGGGATCAATATCTTTCTTTAGTTTATTTTTATTATAATAATAGTTTTCATTCTAGTATACAGATGGAAACTTTTGAGGCATTTTATGGGAAGCGGTGTCGAACTTTAGCATTTTGGGATGTAGTCAGTGAAAGAAAGTAAATGGGGCTATAATTAGTAGAGAAAGTGTCTAAAAATGTTAAGATGATCTATCATCACATGAGGATAGCTCAAAGTAGGAAAAAAAGTTATGTAGATAATAGAAGGAAAGACTTCTCTTTTGAGGTAGGTGACCATGTTTTCCATAAAATGTCACCTTGGAAAAGTGTGATGCATTTTGGAAATAAAGGAAATCTAAGTCTACAGTACATCGATCATTTTGAGATCCTTGAGAAAGTAGGATCGGTTGCATACCGAGTATCTTTGCCTCCAAGTTTATCTTAGGTACACAAATTTTTTCATATTTCAATGTTGAGAAAGTATGTTCCAGATTCAACTCATGTCTTGAGCCCCGAAGTAGTTCAGTTGGAAGAGAACCTTTCTTATGAAGAGAAACCAGTTCAAATTCTTGATCTATGGAACAAGTATTGTGGAATAAATTAATCCACCAGGTAAAGGTTTTGTAGAGAAACCACATGGTTGAAGAAGTAACATGGGAGTCTGAAAATGCTATGAGGTAAATGTACCCTCACTTGTTTAATAAGTAAATAAAATTGTGAGGACGCAATTTCTTAAAGGTGGGAATAATGTAACACCCCAAGGTTTTAAAAAAATAAATTGAAATGCATGAAACGTTTTTTTAAGAAGATATTTATAACTTGTCTTTAAATATATTTTTTTATCTTCTATGTTTTGAATTTTAAAAAACGAACTTCTATAATTGTGTTTAGTATGTTTTTTAGAGTCTGATAGAACCAACTTTCTTTTTGATGAATAGTAACATACCCTTATGAATATTGATATAAATTGTAATATGACCCTTATGAGTAATAAATCATATTGTTATTTTATTTGCTTAAGGATATAAGATAACGAGATGTTGATTAATTTTTCAAGGTGTTAAAAATGATTTATAAATTTAAAATTGTTATTTTTGAATAAATTATGATTTTATTTAAATATTAAGTTAATAATATTTAGAAAATCATTTACAAAATATGGAGTTCATTTTTTAATTCTACACGTCAATAAATGTTTAGGGTGAATTTTTGGTAATTTTATCAAATTCTAGAATTTTTTAATGAATAGTAAAATAAGATAAATGCTAAATACTTGATTTACTAGATCATAGGTGATGAAAGGCTGATGTAATAATACATGGTTCGAAGTCACATTCCATTATTACTATTTGGGGTCACATCAATTAATACTATTCATAGTCTTGAGAAAGAATAATATAATAATGATTAAAATAATGTAAAATACCTCCTCTCCCCCTATAAATACCACCCTCATTTCCCTCTTCCTCCCAGACATCTCAAGCCTTTATCCTTACCTACGTTCTACCTAATACTCCTCCCAAGGCTATTCCCCACGACCTAGAGCTTCTAGTATCACCAAAAGGCAAAAACCAAAGGCATTAAGAAGGATCCCAAGTAGAAGAGATCAAGAGGTAAACATCCTATTTTTTTTTCTTTTCTTTTAATTTTCTTTTATATTATTATTATTTACTCACATCCCATTATCCAAGATGCATGAGTGATCCAGTATCTTACATATCTTGGATTTCATCATGTTTTTGGAAGACTCGCAATTATACGTATTCTCCTCTCCCACTTATTCAAGTAATTAAAACATCTTCCGTGATGTGTTGATTTATCGACATCGTGGACGATGTGATTTCAATTTCATTTACATTATTCATGATTGGTCATGAAACCATTTTTATGGTTGAACCAGATTATAATTTATGTATTATATATTATATAAGGTTATAGAATCATTTTTCACACATGTTATTAATTTAAAAATAATAATTCTTTACGTTGGAAGAATTTCCAAAATAACCTAAACAAATATCAATAATGTTTTAACTTATGAATCATACTCATGTAAAAATTAAAATTATAAATGGTATAATTTAAGGTAATGGAAATATTTATATGCCATTCCATTCCAATTTTGGAGTTTCACTTCCAATCGATAAAAATATCCATCATGAATCGATCATGGAAATCATGTAAAGAATGCCCCCAAAACAATGCAAGGAACAAAATACTAACAATTAAAGGGTCAAATGACATAATGAAATGATCATATAAGGTATTATAAAGATGTATATGTTTATTTAAGATATTAATAACACTCTTTAAACCATTATACATGAGGGTTAAATTAGTTTTAAGTAAGAAAAGCCATAGGTAAGGTAATTCTTAACCCGATTTTGTATTCATTGGGTTAACCTTCTACTTCATTATTTTTGTGGTATTAATTTTTTTTGTGAGGGGTTTTATTTATATTATTTTTAGTTATTTGTATTTACAATGTATAAACATCTTCCATTCACTCTATTAAGTCTCTCTTTAATGATATGATATTTATAAAGGACTTTTCTTTTAAAATTCGGTTTTACAAAATTCAAAATCAATGTTTTTTATGAAATTATTCCTGTTATATGATTATGTTATGGTTCTTGGGAATTTTTTATGATGAATATTGGGAGCTATATATCCCTAAAATTCATTGGGTATGTGTAATTTGTAGGTCAGTCGTATGGTTACTCCAAGTGTAACTATGATGGTTACACAAATTGTAAGGTAGCTGTGAGGGTTACAAATTATAAGGTACCCGAGAGGGTTACAAGATTATGTAAGTGATTCCCCAAGATAACTTTATGGTTCTATTTATGATCTTATTTATTATGGGAATCTTTTTTAAATCCCATGTTTATCAAAGTAATTATATATGGGTGACAAGTGTGTCTTTTGAAAATGATTTCATACTGATAAGTATTCACAAACTAATGTGTTCTTTCCTCCTTTATATATCCCTTACTAATATTTTTGTGCTCATCCCATGTTTTTAATTGATCTTTATAGTTTATAAAGATTTTTATGAAAAATAAGGAATAAAAGTTGAATATTTTAATAAATTTAAGAGAAATCATGTTTTATTTGAAAAGTTTTTTATTTTGGAATAAATGAATACTGTTTTTAAGATATACACTCTATATTAATTTGTAATGTTATGACTGTATTATGTCCAAATATCTAAATCTATAAACTTTAAAATATCCTCAATGTGAAAGGAATTTATTTCTTGACTAAATTCAAGATTATGTAATGTAATAAGGTTAGGTCCTTATACCCATCATGTTGTGACAGGTGAGGGTCATATTATTATGTTGTTTGTCTAAGTGGTTACCCTTTTCTCTATGATGATCACATCATGACCCGAGAGAACCGCACCATGATGAAGGTAGTTCAAGGTCCATTCTCCCTTCCTGGGGGTGGTCGCACTATGACATATAAGGATTGCACCATGACCTTCTTGGGTGAGGGAGTGATGCACCACAATCCCATTTTCACAATACAACCTATCACTTAGGTGGTTTTCTTTTTTACTATGGCTAGACTGTTAATTTATCAGTCATTCCTTGAGGGTTTTGGTCAAAATACACATGATGAGGATCCTTTATCATACAAATATTCTCCTCTATTCCTACCATGCCACCCCCTTGAGAGGGGTAGTTTTGGAGGTTATTTTTTAGAAATTTATCTAAAATTATAGGTATGTTCTTCCTCCTCCTTCATTTTATTTTTTCCCTTATATCACATCTAATTTCGGTGTGATTCTAGATTAACTTTTTTCATTTATTCCAATATAAAATGGTGAAATCAATCCATAATGATGTGTATTTTTTTGATGGGTATAGTAAATATTTTGATGATAAACACATGTTTTTACTCATCATTTAATTAGAGATATGTCACCTGATGAATTTTTATTGCATTTTTTATTAAATTAGAAGAAATTGGTGATTATTCAAGTACTGGTTGATAAATATTTTGATCATTATGATGTTGGGAGTATTTTTTGGGTTTTATAAGTGTGATTAGTTACAGTTTGGTGTGTTGAGATGGTGTGGTGAGTTTGTAAATGGTTATTACTATTTTAATTTTATTGAATTATTAATTATAAATTTTTATAATTATTGTTTTTTTGGATTTGGTGTCTTAAGATGGGGTTGGGAAATTATATGAGCTTGGATGAGTCTTGGATGAGTGTAATCTAGATTGGGAGGTATTTTCTTAATGCGAGTAACTCTATATTTGGTAGGTGGACCCTAAAAATCTCCATACAATATATGAATTTTTTATCATCATGTGATATATGGTCTCGTGATGTTTGGGTGATAGGCCTTATATTTAAAATCAATTTTTGTTTAATTTCTATGGATGTAACTAAAGTGTCAAGGGCCAAGATATACCTCGAACATGAGTTTAATGCCTCAGACACTGATGGATATGGTCTTGATCATAAACATGTGCGAGGAGATATAAAACCCTAGAGTGGTATACAAAAAATATGTAAAACATAGTGGACCTATGGATAGGTTCCCTTAGATCCCTTAATTAGATGATTTTGATGGGATTGGAATGGTTGGACAAAGGATCGGACCTAAGTATCCTTAGGTTCCCTTATGGCCTGTGGGCTAGTTAACTATATAGTGGGGTAGGTGTTCCTCCCCCACTAATATGTAAGTACCCACGTTGATGTGACCTAGGGGGAAATATGGATATGTTCGGTGCATGAGGAAAAATATAGGATAACTTGTTAAGTAAGATAGGTAATATGTCATCTCTCTAGTGTGATTATGTTATGGTATTTCTTGTGATATTGTTTAGGATATGATGTGAGCATGGTTATGTTGAGGGAAGTTATTCCCACTAAGTGACGGGTTTGTCTTGAGGGTTAAAAATGAGGTAGGGGGTCCTGTATAGGGTGTATGGACTAATATATAACCTATTAAACCTTGTTATTTATCCTATTTTCATGATTAACCATAGTGAGGGTTAGTTTATAGAGGTAGGTATTTTTAATCTTGGGTGTCAACTTAGAGCCCAAGCATCGACAGGGTGAGATGACATGACCTGGATGTTGTAAAAGTGGGTTCCCTAGACCTTACATGAATAACAATTTTTTATTACCATATCAAGTATATAAGGGGTTATGCAAGATATACACTTAACTTATTAATTTCTTATTCTTCTACATCTACTATTTACATGGTAATGTCATTAGATTATTTATTGTATCAAATGGTTATAATAGTTTCACACCCTAATGAGAACCTCGAGATACTATGATAATAATATTATATATATATATATATATATATATATCCTATGGTATAGATAAATTATACTAATATGAAACATGTGATGTATGACTATCATGTTTTGGGGGCTTATAATAATTGATATATAATATCAAGAAGTTCTCACTTAGTGATTTTGAGTAAAGTAGATCATGAGGACTGAACCACTAATAATGACACCTCGTGTTTCAAGTATCATTGGTTGTTCCTATTTATGAGTATGTGTATTGGTCTCTCAAATTCAGATCATTGTAAGCGTATACCATTTGATCAACTACTTTGATTCAATATGAATCCTGTTATGTTTATTTTGTGGAGAGGTAGCCTGTATTGGGTGAGGAATTAGTGGTTTGGAATTGATTGAATGATCAAGATGGTATTTTTTACTTCTGAGAGGATGAGATATCCCAGCCTCAGTTGACCAGGATGGTAGTGCATTTATGAAATCATTTCACATGTTTTAAGAAGGTAAATTCATCCAATAAAGTCATAAAATAATAAATCAAGAAAGGATAATGACATAATGTGTGTGTCCTTCTTTATGAGATGTCACGATATAGAGAAATTATATAAAATTTTATGTTTTTATAGAAGGTTTTAATTTCAATGTCTAAACATTATCTTCTTAGGGGCCTTGATAGGTTACTTGAATCTGCTCCTGGTCTATTATTATTACTCACTTATATCGAGACAAGGCCCTACAGGGTAACACACAAAGCGTATTCATAAGAAATAACAATTCTAGTGAATTAAAGTTTAGGACATGGTGGTCCCTATGGTGGTGGTCAGGTAATGTGTGAGTCTATACAATATCAAAAGAAATAAATAAATTCAATATTATTCAAGTTTAGAATAATATGCATTGAATTTATTTATATATTTTATTCACAAGTTATTCAGTGAATATAATGAAAAATAATTTTTGAACAAATATTTAATATTTAATATTTAATATTATTTTAATATTTATGGGAGAGTCAATTCAATTTAATGACTCATATTTTATCATGTAACACAATTTATATATTACAATTATGTGATAAAATACTCACAATATTTTTGGCAAGTTTTAAGTGTTTTTTGTGTCATTTTGGGTCTGTTTGAAGTGTTAACTTCTATAAGAACCTAAATGAAATTTATGGAAGTTATAAACTAAATATTTAAACATATAAAGACACAAAAATGAATTTTATAAGTTCTTTATCAAACTATCACTACTATCCACCTCCATTTCATGTCCTTGGGAGAGAATTCAGAGGGAAGATCATGAACCATTTAGTCCAAGTTCGAGGATCGATAGTTTGATATCTCGTGATGATTATGATGTTGAAGAGCATTTGATTCAATATGTTATCACCTAGATTGAAAATTTAAACATTCAATAAGTATTTTTAAGTTTATTTGGTTGATATTGAGGGTTCTAGGTTTAGTTCCTTCAAGCGATGGTCTCCAGTATTGAGTGAAACATGTGTTTGATCCAAATAGAATAAGGTATGCTTTTGGTTTTGATTTATGGTTTTGATTTTATTTTTTGTTCTTTAATTAATTTTCACAAGATATATGGGAGAATTCGGGTAAGTTTATACCATAGTTTATGTTTTAACATAAATTTGGACCTAAAAAATTAAAATTCTATTTTTCATGCTTCTAAAAATCTTTGGTTTCCTTCAACTGGAATCAGAGTAATCACATATTTAATTAATTTAAATTAAAAATTAAAATTTTATTTATTTTTTTAATAAAGTATCATCATGATCCTGATTCCATAAATAATTCATCGATCATAGATCGAATAGTTGATTTATGGCCATCTGAAGATTTAATTTATTTAGGTTTGGGGTAAATATGAAGAACATATATATATATATATATTATTATATATATCTGGTGTAGGATTATTTCACTGATGACCTGTAACATCAGGTTCGAGGTGATTGTTGGAATAGTGTTTGTATGGGAACTATCCAGCCAAGCTATGTACTGGGGAAATCTGAGTCAATATAGTCTCAATAAAAAATGTAAAAGGAAAAATGATAGTCTTTTGAAAAAAATTCATTATAATGTGTGTGTATATATATGAGGTGTAATATAGAGGGATTTATACTCCTAATATAGAAGGATTATAAAATTTTAAAAAAATATTATGATTATTGAATATTATATAGAAAATTTTAAAAAAAAATTGACTTTGGGGAAGGCATAGCCACCACCAATGCATCGAAACAGACCCCACCTCCTAATTTTTTTGGGGGTAGATAGCACATCAAGATATGTTCATTTAAAAAATAATAATGAGTGGAACCCCATGTGGATGACCCTTTCCTACCATCCATGCACCCTTTATAGGGTGCAGAACCAACACTGCCACCCGACTCTAGATGGGTCAGCCATGCCCTACCCACCCAACCCTATCCAGGACTAATTTAGGCCCAAAACCCCTCTGGGGTTTTTAAAAATAATCGATCATGAACAAAATAAAAAAATCCCTAAAATATTTACAAATATATTTATAATTTATTAAAATTAATTTCCGGATCATGCGATGAGTATTTTGTGGATTAAAAACAGTTAATTTATTTTAATTCATTTAAATTTATCATTGATTATAATTCTTTGAAAATTTAATTTTTTTACCAATGTTTAATTAATACCGACTAATCATGAGCATTGACTAACCAATACATGTACGGTTTTTATTTATTAATTTATTAAAGTGAGTTTATTTGTAATGATTATTTAATAAATGATGATAAATGCATCATCTTTATCCTCATTATATGTATATGGTCTTGTGTGCCCAAATAAAAAAATAAGTTATTTTTATTTCACATTAATGAGATCCCCTCACCTATGTGAAATTATCATTGATATATAATGAAAAGGATGAAAATTGATGTAGTTTGTGACAATACATGGTTACACACCATAAGGGATTTTGACACATTGGACGGGGTAAGACTTGCAACTCAAGTCAGACATGATGTGACACAACGATTTACCCCTGGTAATTAGTTTTATCCATTATTCACTCAATGGGTCAACTGTTATAATGGGCTCAAGATCATGTAATTTTTTTATTTATTTAACCATGGTTTAGTTTTTTATGTTTATATTTTATAAGGTCACCTATAATAATAAGAAATAATAAATAGATAAAAATGAACATGTCTGATGAATTTTTCCTAATTAAATCATGTCTTAGTTGTGAGTGTGATCACATGGAGTAGGTATAGTAGAATTGAAATGGATTCCATTCACCTATAATAATTAAAATATCTCAAAATATATATAATGTCCTTAAACGCCTTCCAAAAATTGAGTTTGAAAAAAATTGTACATTTTATTAGCTTGTTAACCCTAGTTTAGGGTGCCTCTTACTACTGATCCATTATTATTATATTTTTTGGTTTAATTAACTAAAATTGGAATCAAATAAATAAACATATCTATCTTGGCATAATTTTAGAGACAATTCATTGGGTAATGAAATTTTAGGCTTTATATGAGATGGTAATCCACTAAATATATCAAGGAGCCATGTGTTAATGCAGTTAGTCAACCAAAATCATACATTAAGACTCTATGAGTAGTGGAATAGACAAATCATGGCCTATGAGAAGAGGTTTTGAGGATTCATTCAATTAGAATACTCAAGTGTCTAAGTATTCTAATTCTAGTATTTGAGGAATACTTGGATTTGATAAAATATTGGGATACATTTAAGATGAATAAATCTATAATGTCTAATAATAATTAATCAGGATAAAAGTATTAATATTCTATAACTTTATTTCTTAGAAACATTGATAGTAATGCAACAAGGTAACTGTAATCAATTTTAGAAAAATAACATATCCTAACAGGAATTAATTAACAACAGTATTATAGGTGATTTCATAGAGTACTATGATATGATTGGGAATTCTATGTTTTAAAGTCCCCACTAACTATTAATACACCTCTGGAAGAGAGGGTGAAAAGGAATCATATAAGAGACACATGTATGATGTATTTTATGCTTAAATTATAATTTTATAATCAATTACTAATTAGTTGTGAAAATAACACCAGTACATGGTTTTTCATGTTGTCTTATCTCTAAAAAGTCTAGCGAGATAAAGCTAAGTGAAAAATGAATGATATGATGATTGCACTAACCTTATGTTAATTAAAAAGATTAATCATGGTCCTTCAATAAATCCCATTATTCTACCCTCATCACACAGTTAATCCACTTTTTTTAGGACTATAAAACAAACATTACAGAGAAAACACTTCAATATATTTTGTGTAATGTTTAACAAGAAGATAAGAACATAAAGAAAGACTAATATTTAGTTCTTATGGTGATAAAGTTGAATGAAGTGGAGAAAAGGCCAATGAAAAGTGATATTCCAGATGAACCTTTTCACCTTCCTTCAAACCAAATAGGAAGATCATTATAAAAAAAATCTTTTTATATGGAAAGATAATCCTTTGGAAGATAATTTAAAATATATTGAATTAGAAGAAACTAGAGGTATAAACTTCATGTATATTCATCATTTTTAGTTATTTCTTAATTTTTCTTCTTGGGTATTAAAAACTAAATATGTGTCACATATTTGTATCAAAATATAGTATCCAAGTAAGTTTATAAACATTACAATATGTATGGTGATTTTTTTGAGCATCTGAGAACAGTTGATTCTTATTTCAGTGGTGAAAAGCACACAAATTCTAATTGGTTATTGCATTAATTATAGTTCAAACTATTTTGAGTATTATCAAAACATTTACTTAATTTTTCCATTTGACACAAAGATATATTATTTCCTTTTGGAATTAATATTTTTTTGGTGTTACATATTCAACTAATAGTTATGTAATACTTGAATCATTAGTAATAAATGGTGGATGTTAAATATAAGACATGAATAGACCCATTTCTGGAAATATAACCCTTTATAAATTAAAAAAAAAGTGTTTTCAAGGTAATACTTAGTATTGTTTTAGAATCTTGTAGCTATAAACCTTAATTTTATTAACATTCTTACTCATATATTTTTTAGACAAAGAAATTTTTTTGAAATAAAGGTTACCCAAAAAGCTTCCATAGAGAGTTTAGATTGACTCTGTAAAATAATATAAGGAGAATATAGAGTTATGTGTAATTACTTAATAAGAATAATTTAATATATAATAAATATAAAAGTATGATTAATGGTTATAATATATGAGTTGCTTCATGCCCATGATCCAAACAATATCATAATCATGCATTCATTAGTCATGAAAATGTAGAGTGGAGTAATTCATAAACTCACATTTCATTATACACATAAAATCCATGATGTGAGAAAAATGAGGATCAATTATGAGTATTACATGCATACATTTATCATTAAAATGTAGAGTGTATTTATTCCTATACAAAAATTTCCATAGACACATCAGAGCCATGATGTTAGTAAAATGGGGATCGATGATGCATCCTACAAGCCTTAAAAATCTTACATTGTCTTTTTGAGACATTTTTCAATAATATTTTTGTTAACCTATAAACATATGAAAACTAAGATGAAAAAAAGATATCATATTATTTATAATAAATCTATTGTGTCACTGAAAAATGTGTTTATATGTGAAGATTTTGTTAGGGAATAGTCAATAAACTAACTTGCATAATAACAAAAACTGCATCAAAGCTAATTATCATAAATATTTTTATGTATATTACATAAATATATATGATATAAATTTTATATTAAATTTATAGACAAAATTTATATAAAATGGTGAACATATCTATTTTAGGTAGTGGGATCAAGTTTGGATTGTAAAATTCAAGGACCAATATGCCCAAGTAGCTGGCGCATGAAAATGTCCACATGAGTTTGTAGAGAGGTAATATTCTATGGAAACGTACAATGTAATATGATTAAAACAAAAAAAATGGTTTTATATTCACTATTCTGGATGATATATTATTCATATATCTTACAAGGAAGTAGTAAATGGAAATAAGATAGATTAAAAAATCTATATGAATTCACAATGGGTTCCATGAACCAAAATCAAGTCTATGTTTTGGTAATTTATTTATTTGATGTAAAATTAGTAGTCGGTATTCAAGAGAAATCATACATGGGTTGTACAAGCATGGAACTAATAAGTGACGATTGGTTTTATTGATTCAATGTGACAAAATTAGTTGGTATTCTAATTTTCAAAACAAAATTATAAGATTAACATATTGGTTATTGGATGTCAAGACCACCTTTCTTGGAAGGTTTCTATACAATGCAACCAGAAAGTTTGATAACACCATAAAATACTGATAAGTAATTCACATTGTAGGGATCCATTTATGGATTAATCCAAGAATTTTGATCAAAGAATATTCATTTTGATTTTACATGTGTCTATAAGTGGTTAGTATGAGATCCACCATTATCTAAGTGAAATATATCTAGAACACATAGAAAAAAAATTCAATCTTATAGTCAGTTAAGTCTATGTTGAAAAAAATTCCCCAAAGATTAACTTAAATTAGAAACCTAAGTTCAAGGGAAGAAGATATACTGAATTAGATCTGAGGGACTCTTAGACCAAGTCAAAGTACATATACTGGGAAATTAGTAAATAATACATGTTGGAACAATTAAAGAATGAATTTTTTCCAATGTCACAAAAAATAAATCTCTCCAAGAAGACATGTACAGTACATGGGAGGATATTAATATGGTGATTATAAAACAATATGTTATAAAGATAGATATATCACATATGACATGCTCCATACTAAATATTATATTTTCACCAAAAACGTTATGGTAAGAAAATATCAGATAAATACAATAGAACTACATGAAATTAATTAAAACTATCCAATAGT
The DNA here is from genome assembly GCA_963277665.1 of Viscum album. Classification (NCBI taxonomy): domain Eukaryota; kingdom Viridiplantae; phylum Streptophyta; class Magnoliopsida; order Santalales; family Viscaceae; genus Viscum; species Viscum album. The sequence continues at coordinate 987,046,845 of OY728129.1, forward strand.
ACTTGAGATAGTAAATGGTATATGTACCCGGTACTTATAGAGGAAGCAACACTAGTTATAAGGGGGTACATACTGGTCTTCTTATAGATCAATTCAAACTAATATCATAGTTTGGTTAAGGTAATGATCAATATTAACTGAATAAAGTAAGTGGTATCCATAACTACAAAAATTTAGTACCTTCAAGCTTCTGATGCAGCAAAAGAAGCAATATTTAAAAATGTAACAATTTATTCAAGTTCTTCGAATCATACCAAAGGCACTAGCCAATATTTCAAGGTAATTTTAGAGAAAAAAATGTTAAACTAGAGGATATTATCTCTTGGGGAGTCATACTTAATGAGGAGAAGTCACAAATTGAAAAGTATCCATATAGGGAAATCATGGAAGGACCTATAACTAAATCCCTTACTCAGTAGAATAATGATGTTATCATGTGAGATCTAATAGCAAAATGATTAGTAGGTTGGATATAATACAAGATAATGTATTGTAAAAGTGGCTTCCATACAAAAAACATGAATAGTAAATTTTTATTACCATATCATTTATACATATATTTATGCATGATGTATACTTATTATACTATTTTGGATACTTTTTCGTTCACTATTTACAGAGTAATGTCCTTAAATTATTTTTCATATCAAAAGGTTATAATAGTTACCAACTATAATGAGAACCTCAAGATAATATGATAATAATATTAAATATATTTCATATGGTCAATATAAATCATACTAATGGAAAATAGATGATGTATAACTATTAGGTGTTGGGGGATCATAAGCATTGATACTTCTTCCCATGAAGTCTGCACTTGGAGATCTTCAGTAAAGGATATCATAAGGACTAACCTTCCAAAGAAACACTCTCTATTCCAGGTGTAATTGGTTATTTCTATCTATGATCATGTGTATTGGTCTCTCGAATTGATATCATTAAGAGTGTATACCATTTTATCATGTACTTTGATTCAAGATGAAAAACATGATATTAATATTATGGTGAGGTAGCTTGTGTTGGGTGCACCATTGATGGTATGGAATTTATTGAAAGATAAAGATAAAATTTAATGCTTCCAAAAGGAAGGTATATCTTAGACCCAATTAACTAGGATGGTAGTACCTTTATGAAATCCATGGTCATTGTTGAAGAAGGAAACTATGTCTTAAAATTTCATAAAATAATAAAGAAATTATGATGACATGAAGTGTGAATATTTCAATATGTGATATCATGAGACAAAAATATTAGATTACACAACATGTGTTCATAGTAGGTTTTAATTCCTATAACATTTATGCTCAAAAGGGACTTATATATCCAAATAGGGGGTTTTAATCATGGTATCTATAATTTTAAAAGGTCTTCATGGCTTACTATATCTTGACCTCTAAATTGTAAGGGTCACTTATTTTTCTCTTTTGTGTTTTAATTGATCTAATTAGTTGATCACACTTTTATATAAATTTTTGTTATTATTATCTTACCAAATTTATCTAATGATTATTTATAAAGAGTAAAGAAAAATTCACAAGGATATATTTTTTTTACTTGTTTCTCCACTATGGGATAGTACAAGGAGAATGTAACCAGTAGTGAGTTTGTGTAATACAATCATTATTCCCACAGCTTGTTGGTTTTAGGCATGGTCACTCCTTCTTAGTCTCACAACCCTTATAATGGTTTTAGGTAGATATATCATCTCTCTGAGAGAACATCCTTCAGACTTCTCTCCTTCACTCACTAATCTAAATGGAATGACATGAATTGGTATTCAAGCCAAGAACCATATCACTTGTTATTTATAATTTCACTAAGTGTAGTTTGGCTTCCATTGAATATACACTTTATCCTTCAAATTTTTGGTGTAAAAATAACCTTGATCATCTCTTACTATGGGAGTTCATGGATACACATATTACTTTTTCATATTCATCAAGTGATTCCAATACTTCCTATTTCTAGAATAATTCTAGAATTTCACTTTCTAGATTTTAAAACTATAACATCTTCTTCTTTACTACACCACAAGGGGATTTTTCTTATTTTAATTAATTAGATATTTTAGAAACTACTCTTATTTACCAACTCAATAGTAACGATGCTTATATTTTCTTTTACATGCATGTTACATCAATATGGTTCATAGTCAAACTCTCTATCATTATTCTGACCACTGATATATCGATGAAGGCTCCCTTTTATTCTATAGGTAATTTTGTGTGTTAAAAAAATCTATCTCTATTTACTAATATTAATTTACTTGAGTTGTGTAGAGATTATATAGTTTGTTCTTAGGCTACTCTGGATTTCTCATAGAAATAGATAAATTTTATAGCCAACCTTGTATATATTAAATATTTTAACTCCCTTTATTTATTATGGCTGATAATATTTTCATATTTAAAAATAAGTAACCCTATATAAACCAATTTTAAAATATTCTATAATACCGAACATATCCTTTTTCATGACTATTTCAATATTTGTAATTTAGAAACCCCATAATTCTCAAAATTCATTAAATTATTTTCATCATCTCATCCTGCTTCTTAATATTCTAAAATTAGATAAATACTTATCTTTTATTCTTCTAAAATTCTCACATATCTTGAAAATCTAAGCATGTATGGTTTTGGAAACATCAAGTATATCTTACATGACTCGAACCCCCTGTAGCCCATGTGACTTGATCTATCGTAGATGCATGGATACTTGATTTATAGTGGACACAAGGTTACTGGATCAACCTATCTTCATCATGTTATATAGAGATCATCCCATAATATTCTTCCAAGTGAAATTATATAGTAACATTTTTATGAGTGTTTCCATGTTTGAATTAGATTTTGTGGCATGGTTTGAACTTCCTTTAGTGTAGTAATATGTCTTTATCTTGGGTTGAAGGATGATAATGACCAAATAATTATCATTTCAAATAATTTTTTATTTTTTATTTAAATCCCATAGACCTTTTAAATTATAATTTAATAGTGTCTCAACCTTATTTTCCCTCATCAGAATAAAACTCAAATCCATGAATCTTAATAATACTCCACATCCATCAATGTCTCAATCAAGCCAGACTAGCATCAATTCCCACCTACTACCTCTTGTACTTCCATGCATGTGAGAGACTAACCAACCTTATGACTATGTTCAAGATGAACCTCACTATTGTTTCCTTCCTTTACACACACTTGTACATCTTCATATAGGTTCTCACATGAACCTTCCCCTACCTACCACATTCTTGGCTTTGTGGTTCCCGATCTCATCAACCAGCATATTTGGAGGCTTCTCAAGTGATATATTTGAGGGTTTTGGCCCTATTTTTTTATAAACCCTCATCTCATAAATTATTCAAAAATATAGTTCCTCTAGTACACAAAATTATATAGTAAAATTCAAATACAAAATCAAAGTATCACTTCACTAAAAATCCAATATTAAATTTTTATTGTTAACAAATCCAATTATCACATACTTTTAAAAAATCTATTCAAACCTCTTATGGGATCAGCAATATCCTCGATGGATTTAGTTGATAAAAAAGACTTTAAATCCAACTCTATTTTCTCTCTCTGTATTATTATCAATAAAATAAAAAATGAGTATTTTATGAGCTTATACTTGACCTATAATTCTCAATTCTATGGATAAATCTCTATTTATATTTGAAATTTCTCTTTTATGTTAATAAAATATTTTCACAAGTACTTGATACCAATTATCAAAAATTTCTTGGTTGATTGTTACAAATCCAGAATCCTTTACTTATCAAAATTTTAAAACCATTTATTCAAAAATAGATGCATCAATATCATAGGAAATCCGGTGGGAAAAATTACCACATAGAATATGATATGGCAATAAGTATTTTAAGCCTACTAATCCCGGGCTCAGAATAGAAACAAGATTCTTAGTTAACACATACAAGTTTATCTATTTAACTCAATAGGTTTAATAAATTCATAATAGCCTCTAAATTTAATTATATACTCACATACTATTATTAGAAAATACACCAAAATTGTTATAATAAAAAAATTAAATCACACTAGGTGAATGTTATACCATTTATAGAATTAGATATACCATATTTTAATACACATAAGATAATAATATTTTTCTTCAATGTCATCTAGGATATCACATTTTATTTCAATCACAAAATAAGAATTAATAGCCTTTGTAACTTTAACTCCATTTACACCTTGATTTTATCACTATATTTTTGAAGTATGATTTAATTTTTTAGAATTCACTTTTTGAAAAATAAACATTCCTAATATGAATTATGTGGCATCCTGAAAACATTAGCTACGATAAACTAATTAGAAAAAATTGTATAGGCATGATACATAGAATATTACTTCCACTTTAGGGTAAATTTTAAAACACACCAATCTTGGTTACCACTATCTTGGTTATTATGGAATATTAGAATATTACTCCATTTAGAGGAATGATGTCATAAAACACATGTCCTGTAAACATTTATTGTAGGAAATTTCCGAATATTATGATGGATTGATTCAAATCTATCTTCATGTTATAGATTTCATCTTAATCTATCCTTTATCTCACAATTTAATTAAACAACTTTAACCATGCATGTTACTTTAGCTGTGACATTAAATTTCACCTAAAATACTTCAAATACTACCTGTTATATGAAATTTTTAACCTCAAAACTAGATCTTCTTCCACCTTGATTTTACATTATTTTTGTCACACTTACCCTATGGATTGTGTCCCCCACTCAAGTAATACACCTAATTAATCAAGTTATAATATTTTGATCAAAAGTGGATATGGTTACCTTCCATTACCCTCAAGTCTAGGCGGATGGTGAGTCACTTTGTACTAAATTTTTTTCTCTTCCCTTCATTTTGGAATCCAGATATTAATTGGGTTTTATGGAATCTAAGATGTATTCCACTACTTTATATTTTTTATCCATTTAAAAGACCTATTAACAACTTTTTTCCCTTTGATTACCTTTACTTATAAATATTTACCTTTATATATCATGTTGAATTTTCCTTATCTATCCCAACATTCAATTTCTTTTTCCCCTACACAGATTATTAATTTTATTTGTAAAAACCTTGCTTTGATACATGAATACATTTTCATGACACATCAAATTGAATATGTTTTAGAAGATGATTTATAGTTTGGGGAAGACCCTAGGTCATCTCTCAGGGAGTTTTGGATGTTTAAAGTGTGTGTTTTTAATAAATATTGCTAAAACGAGGGTGGTTTTGAAAATAGATTTAAGAAAATAACATAATTTAAAGAGTTTAATAGTTGAAAAATAAAGGTGGTGTTTTAAGGATTATGGGATAAGGTGGTCATTTCAAGTTCACTAAAAATCTTGGATAGTTCATTGTTCTAAAAAATTTATATACTTTAGAGAAATTCTATGGTTGAAGGTTGTTAAGATCTTGATTCCCCACTTACCTCTTAAAACGATGTGCAAAGAAGAAACATTTGACACAACAATAGTGATGTCATGGTTTGAACCTCAAGAATAGAGCAAGGGATAACAAAGCATACTAAAATCTGATGATTGTGTGTGAGAAAAATGATTCTTGTTTTGTCCAATCGAAACATCCCAAGATCCCCACTTGAAATCTCAACCCAATTAGTGTTGAGATAAAAAATTATTTCACTTAATTATAACAAAATAAATGCATTAAGAGGATAAGCACATCAATATTAAACATAATTATAATATTTAACACACAAACTACACAAAACTAGTAGATAAAAAAGTGTTGGAACACCCTCCCAAGTATGTGTAGCTCCCTCAAAATGATCGTCCACCATTTAGCTCTCCATTGAGAGGAGGAGAAGGCTCGGGTGGAACTTCACCTTCATCCTTGATCCCCCTATAAGTATAGGATCCTCCCAAACTTCTTGGATGAGGAGAGGAATCCTTTGGGTCTCCAAAATAACAGAGTTTTTTCTCCTAGTAAAACTTTCAAATGTGGTTCCCAAGGATCCATTTTATAGGAAAAGTGGAAGGTGATTTTAGGCACACAAATTTATTAAAACCACTTGTCCCATGGTTTTAGACATCCAGAAAGTATTATATTGATTTGTAAAAAACTAAAAAAAATTCCCCCATCTCTTGAATATCTCCACTGAATGTTTAGAATCATTTAGTGTCAAAAATCTCAAGTTATGGTCAAAATATAGCACAACACTTTGATTTCGTGCAAATTCAGTGGCTTGGACAGATCAATTCGATTGGCCCCTTAATGGCCAAATTGGTCTTGTGTTTATTTAGAAGAGTTGTATTCTATTGAATTATATACCATCCCACAAAATACAAACCCAATTTTGTACATGGATTATTATCTCTGTGCGGTTGAGTCCACTGGTGTGCTTGAATACTGTGTAGTTTGGCACATTCTTCTTGAACTTCATCATGGGCCCACCAAATAACCTCCACCTACAATGTAATTATAAAAAAAGTAACATTTACCTTCTTAAAAGTGATAAACACAAAATAATTAAATCAAACATGAAGTGAAATTTGTTATTATTTTTATATTTTTCAATAGAAAACTTATTTAACACAATGGTGTAAGTGTGAAAATGAAATAGTGAATCACGGTGTGATCACACCCCCACACCAAAACATTTTCACTCCTGGGAAAAGTCACATTTACAAAAATTATTCATGGAGATATTATCAACTTCATGAAGATTTAACATTAAATTAAAATTTAATTCCTGATATAAATGTGATCAAAGAAAAAATCACACCAAGGTGTTATTCTTAGTTATAATGGGAAAAAGAATCTCAAAAATTGTATCAGAATAAAATTCTAATAGATGCATGATACCAATCTAAGAAAATAACTCAAAAGTTAATCATGTCATTAATTCTCCATGTGTGTGTGTGATAACCATTTCATCCTATTCCTTCCACTTTTTATTGAATAAATATTGGTTGTTTTAAAACAATTATACTTACATGATCCTTTCCACCAAACCTACACTGCATATTTTGCAATCAAACTTCAAGACCTACTTAGTTAAGCATTCCCAAAAGTCAAACCATAATCTATCGACCTAGATATCCCCATATGTTGGACATTTCATCCCTACCCTCAATGTTTATTTTTTTTTGTGTTTTTTAGGCTGTAAAATAGTCAAATAACATGCTCATACTCATAGGTAAATCTAGTATAGTAATGAAATAGACCAGATAATAAACGAACATAGGGAAAAATCATTTGGGAAAGTAGAAAAAAGTAACCAAACTTATATATACCTTATATTAATTAATAAATTTTTTCAATACATGGTTTGGTTATGGGAGGTGATGTGAGACTCCTTTTTAGTGAATTGAAAGCATCCTCACACTTTTTTTCAAAAAAAATTCGGAATCCTTTTACAGTAATCGAGACAAGGGAAGTATGAATTACAAAAGTCTTTAATGAATCATTGGTTAAAACCTGAATGAACCAAGAAAGATCACACCTCATGAACACATTTTTGTTATAGAAGGGTTTAAATTAATACAATTTTTGACTTTCCCAATTGAATTCTCCCATTTGAAATAACATTACTAAGAAATATCCCATACTCAACCATGAAATGAAATTTCTTATAATTTAATACAAGACATTTTTCAATGCAATGGTGGAGGACTAAACCCAAGTGTTCCAAAAATTCACCAAATTAAGATCCATAAATAGTGAAATCATCTATAAATACTTACTTATAATTCTCTAGGTACTCAGAACAAATACTCAACATACATCGTTGAAAAGAACCAGGAAAATCGCATAGACCAAAAGGTATTCTTCTATATGAAAATGTGATAAATGGAAAGTAAATGTTGTTATCTCTTTATCCTCGGGAGATATATGTATTTGTAAATAGACGGAATAGAAATCAAGGCAAAAATAATGTGACTTACCAGCCAATATTTTCTGAACAGTTCGTCAATGAATGGTAGTGGAAAGTGGTTCTTTTATGTTGATTAATTTAGTCGATAGTAGTCAATAGAGACTCGCCAACTGTTTTTCACACATGTCAAAACCAATTCATTGTATTCAATTAATAGAATAGTTATTATAATTTGTTTAGGCACAACATTCACTAGGCTAACCCATTTACTATCAAACATAGGATAAATGATCCCAACAACAAGTAATTTACTAACTTCCAATTTTACAACTTCATGGAGAGTGGGATTTAATCGACATTAATATTGACTTGAGGGATTAGCCACATCATCTAAAAGTATATGATACATACAAATAGATGGTATAATACCAATAATATCAACCAATGTCCATCATATCACCTTTTAACACACTCTAAAAAGGTTGAGCAGTTTTGATTCTTACTGTGGAAAGAGGTTATTGGAAATAATGATGGGAAATTGGTTAATACCTTCAAGATAAGCATATTTTAAATTACGTGGAAGTTGTTTTTATTCCAAAACCAATGGTTTTTGGATTTAGGGAGGGAATTTAGGGAGAGTTAGGTCCATAAAACTATCTATCTACTCATGTTTATTCTCTAAGTAATGAGAATATATGGAAATGAGATTTATAGAATCATTCACAGACATGGGTACATCATAATGAACACACTCACCATTAAAATTTTTTACATTTTTCTAAACCCACAAAATTCTCAAAAAATGAATCAAAACTCAAATTATTCAAAGGTGAAGGAGAGGAAAATGGCTCAAAGTATGGTTCAAGGAGATAATTTTGTGTATGTGTGTCCTTAGAGAGAACTTCTATCTAATATACCGGAATAGTGGAGTTATCTTAAATTTGGTGTTTTATATCTTCAAGGATATTAAAACATACCTTTTCTTCCCCAAAATTCATAGAAAGTGCATCATTGTGAACGTTTATGATCTTCTTTATTGTTTTAAGGGATGGAATTCTGTATATGAGAGGATCATGTCCTTGGGTTATAATATCTTCCATCATAAGAATATATAAATTAGAGGGGAATATGAGATTCTTCACTCTTACAAGGACATCCTCAATCATTACTAATGGGCACATTGTGCTCCTGTTGGAAAGTTGAATGATGATTCCAGTTGGTTGAAGCTCTCCAACCTATAGAGAAGTGTACAAAGAATAAGGAATCACATTAATTAAAGCACCCAAATCTAGCATTGAATCCAAAAAGAAGGTCTCCCATATAGTACAAGGTATCATGAAAGTCCCTATATCCTTTCATTTTGTTGGATTTTCTACATGTATTAAGTCTATGACATTCTTTCCCATGTTTACTCTCTTATTCCCCTTGATTTGTCTTATATGGATAAAAATCACTTTAAGAAATTTGGTGTATCATGAGATTTTCTTAACTACATATTGTAAAGGGATGTTAGCTAGTACCTTTTTAAATGTATGCATTATCTCTTTATCAATCTCATTATATAGTTTTTTCTTAGATTTAGAGAGTATTTGGGGGAATTTAATAGGAATGGATTGTTCATTTTAATCCTGAATGACAATTTGTTTAGAATTTTTTTTCATCATTATAATATTTTGAGGGTAGGTAAAGAGAGTTTTCAAGAGGGTTACATACCTTTTGGGTAGAATCATTGTAAGAAGAAATTTATTTACCACTATGAAGTGTGGTTCTACAAAAATTACCTTTTTATTTTGAATTAGAAATAGGTTGGGATGTCAGTTGTCTAGAACCTTGCATATTTATCTCAGTGGTGGTGTTTCTCAGTTCTCCCACTTAAGTTCATAGGTCCTGAATAGTCGATTGTGTGGCTTATAGGAATTAGAGTTTCTGGGTTTCCATTTACTTCAAAATATCCTTGAGGCTTGGTTCATACTAAGAAGGAGGGAGATTTTTCCGAGAAGGTAAAGTATGATAAGGTTTAACACCTTTTTCTTGTTGATACTGGTTATGTTTAGGGTAGCTCAGGTTTCCTCCTTGTTGGTATTGTGTTCGTGCTTTCCAAATGGGGTTTGGATTTTCCCTGAATGGTTCTTAATTTATCAAGAAGTGATCATTGGAATGGAATCCCAGGGAATACTACTGTAAAAGACTTAGATGAATCTTGAAGTTAATGGAATTGTTTGTAAAAATGAGTTTTATAATAATAAGTAACACAATAAAATGGAATGGAAGAAGAGTGTGAGTTACCTTGTGCTTTAGATAATATTTTTAGAAGGTAATGTCTATCATCCAGTTTATTATATAACTTTTGTTATATGGATTAATTACTTACCTCATAAACTCCTTCGGTTGGTGAAATTGATCATGTACCAAATTATTGGGCATTTTAAACCATGTTGGCTATTAAGTCACAAGTGGCGGAATGAGTTTTATCAAAAATGGAACCACCAGCTACAACATCAATCATACCTCAATCCTTGAGAATAAGTCCCCCATAGAAATATTGAATTAGTAATATTTGAATAATCTAGTAGCGAGGGAAAGTTGATCAATGTCTTTTGAATATCTCCCAAATTTCATGAAGGGTTTTTACCTATGATTGCCTAATGCTACAGATTTATTCTAATTGATGTAGTTCAGGAGGTAGGAAAAAACTTCTCTATAAAGATCTGTTTAAGTTTATTCCAGCCCCCAATTGTGGTAGTCATAGAGAATATCCAGTCATTGGATTCAACATAAAAGGAGAAAGGGAAGGCCCTAAACTTAATGAGCTCATCAGTTAAATTTTTGGGTTTCATGGTGGATAAAAAAATATGAAATTCATTAAGTTGTTTGTGAGGTTACTCTCCATGAAGACCATGGAATTTAAGAAGGAGGTGGATGAGGCCTGATCTTATCTCAAATTTGGTTGTTTCCTCGTGGTATTGGATGTACATATGTTGGTGCTCCACATCTGTGGTTGTTAGTTCTATTAATGTCTGGTTGTTTTATTCCATTATATACATGTTAATTTCAGATTCAATTTTAGTTCCACAAGAAGAGGGTTCAGGAGGAGTCTCAAGGCATGGTGTTTCCTCCTTCAAAGGATTGATTGGTGTTTCTCGATGTCATTGACATAGTATCCTCTTCAGTTCAAATTCAAAATGAGGTAGTTCACTCATATTATAACGTGTCATGCACAACACCTAAAAACAAGAAGATGTTATAGAATAACGTATATACAAAATTTTAAGAGATAAATGAACGAAAACTTACAAAATACGCGAAATAAAGAAATGCACACTAAAAACCAAAACACACCCCGGAAATGGCACCAAATTTGACTATGTTGTCATGAAATGTCAAATTAATTATGTTTTAAAAGTTGATTTATAGTTTAGGGATAATTCTAAGTCATCTCTCAAGGAGAGTTAAATGATTAAAGTTTTTATTTTTAATAGATATTACTAAAATAAGGGGAAGGTTTTGAAAATATCTTTAAGAAAATAACATAATTTAATGAGTTTAATAGTTGAAAAATAAAGGCGGTTGTTTTTGAATTATGAGAGAATGAGGTCATTTCAATTTCACTAAATATCCTTGATAGTTCATTGTTTAGAAAATTTTATATGGTTTAGTGTGATTATTTGGTTGTGGGTTGTTGAGATCTTGATTCCCCTATTACCTCTTAAAATGATGTGCAATGAAGCAAACCTTGACATAAAAAACACGATGTCACAATTTTAACTTCAAGCATAGAACAAAGACTATGAAAGAAGACTGAAATGTCATCATTGTGTCTAATAAAAATTATTTCCAATCAGAACAACCCAAGATCCTCACCTGAAATCTCAACCCAATCAGTGTTAAGGTAAAAAGTGTTTTAATTAATTATAACAAAAGAAATTAATTTAGAGGAGAATAGAACCAAAATTAAACATAATTTAAATATTTAACACAAAAATTCAAAAAAAGTATATGAAAAAGTTCTATAACTCCCTCCCAATTATGTGTAGCTCTCTCAAAATGATCTTCCACCGTTTAGCTCACCATCGAGAGTTGGAGAAGGATTATATGGAACTTATCCTTCATCCTTAACCCCCCTATGAGGATAGGGGGATCCAGAACTTGTTGTTTCAGGATATGAATCATGTTTATCTCCAAAGTACCTAATCTTTTACTCCTGATCAAACTTTCAAATGGGGTTCCCAAGGTTCCATTTTATAAGAAAGTGGAAGGTGGTTTTGGGAACATAGATTTATTAAAACTACTTGGACCATGGTCTTTGAAATCCATAAAATATTATCCTACTTTTTAAAAAATTAAAAAGTTGTTTCCCCACATCTTCAATATATCCACCAAATGTTTGGAATAATTTTGTGGCCAACATCTTGAGTTGTCATTAAAATACAGAACACCACTTTTGACTTCATGAATATTCGATGTCTTGGATAGATCAGTTCAGTTGGGCCTCTTAATTTCCTAAATGGGATTGGGTGTCTTAATGAGAGTTTTATTCCATTTATTTTTGAATCATCCCACGAAATATTGGATGCAAAGATAGGTATAAGTGTATGGTTGAGTCCACTAGTGTGCTTGTATCCTGCGCAGTTTGGACCATTTTTCTAGAACTTTATCATGGTCCATCCAAATCACCTCCACCAACAATGTAATTATCAAAACAAGTAACAGTACCCATTTTAGGAGTGATAAAAACAATAATTGAATCAAACATGAAGATAAATTTGTTACTATTTTTTAAATTTCAATACAAGACTAGTTTATCACAATCGTGTAAGGGTGAAAATAAAATAGTGAATTGTGGTGCGATAAAGACATCCCCTTCACATGAAAATATATAATTTTAAGATCATGTGAGATATTACCCTCTTACTTCTAAACCTTTTTCTTGTTTCTCCAAGAATATTGTGATATAGATGAATATTTGTAACACCTTTCCATATTTCTTCTGGTATGAGAGCACCCTTTATGTGGATTCTTAAAAAAATTACAATGGGACTGATTTATCATTACATGCATGTTGATTTACATGTGAAGTATGTTTAGTATGGTGAATGTAATTAGAATGACATCCATACCTCAAATGTTGTGGTTGACTTCTTTGATTCACAATTTTTCTATCTTCATAGTATGAAATATATTCCAAACCATCAAAAAACATGAAATGTGACCATGTATCCTACAAAAAGAGAAACATTTTCCATAAATTCTTGTTGGTATCTTTTTAAATATTTTCTATCACCTTTAGGATTTTCTCTTTTCTTGGGAATTTCTATAGATTTATTCCTCTTATGAATGGGAGAGGGTTCATCATATCCAACACCAAATTTTACCATTTTTCATGTTCTTTGGGATATCACAATATTCTCAGGATTCTCATTATATGAGAAATATATTTCCTTAAATTCATTAGTACCTATCCATGGTAGTTAAATAATGTGATGACCCATACTCTCAGGGTCCTTTCCTCTGCCAAAAATCTGGATCCTAAAGGGGTAGCGTCTCGGCGTGAGGCCGATCGGTGCAACCGATCGGTGAGACTGATCGGCATGACCGATCAGAGAGACCAATCAGCGCGACCGATCGGTGAGACCGATCGGCGCGACCGGTCGGTGAGACTGATCGGCGTGACCGGTCGGGGAGACCGATCGGCGAGACCGAGCGGCGCGACCGGTCGGTGAGACCGATCGGTGGGACCGGTCGGCGAGACCGATTGGCACGACCGGTCGGTGAGACCGATTGGCGCGATCGGTCGGTGAGACTGAGCGGCGCGACCGATGGGTCAGACCGATCGGTAAGAACGATCCGCGCAACCGATCAGTCAGACCAACTAGCCAATCGGTGAGACCGATCGGTGTCACCCAGCCTTGTCAGGGTTTTTCCAGTGACGCCTTCCTTTTGCGCAAATTGGGTTTTAAACCCTATTTTGACCCCTTTAAGCTTGTTTTAAAGCCCAGTAATGCCCATAAATGTCATTTGATTAAATACTTAATGAATTAACCTAGCATGTACATCGGTTTAAACCGCCCAACCCTTTAATGACGTGTGGGGTGTCTCAACCGCATAATCAACCCACGACCTCGCGCATTACGTGGTTTCGGGTTCTTTTTCTCCATATCTTAACGGCCCGGGGCATGCTGTATCTCACCCTTTATAATCTAAGGGTTCTCCCTGGGTTTCTTTTCTCTATCACCCTATGCTAGGAGTACCCTTCATTCAAACGAGCCACTTTTCGTTCAAATGAGCCACTTTTCATTCAGACGAGCCGCATCACTATATGTGGGGTTCCACACCCAGGCTTAGAATCGATCGTTGATCAACAAGTAGGGAATTTCTCCTTCGTCTCTCCCTTTTGTGTATCATGCGGGGTGGGCATGCTTTCGATTCTGTAGAATTGGATGGACCGAACTTTAATGAAGATAATAAACGGATTCTAAATAATAAAGGTGGAGGGATGTGACAGATGATGTTGCCCCATTTGTATCTTCTTACTCGATTAATGATTTCTAAATTGTGCGGGCTTACGCCTACTGAAAATTATGGCTGTTGGTGGTCTTTCTCTATGCACTAATAAACCCCTGGTGATGTTTTAAATGAATTGTTTTGTAGTTTTGAACTCGTTCTATGAAAAGGAATTTGTTTAATCATGTATATCCGGCTAAATAAATTGAAAGCACCAGGATCAACCTCTTTTGTGTTAACCCCGGTTAAGGTATGGAAATTGAAAACATGGAGTGTGTTAAATCTTATAAATCTTGAAATACCGGCATGGGCCTGCTTTGTTTTGGTGGTGGTGGTTTGTTTTTTTTTCTTCACGGGTCGTTTTTTGGGTGAAGTGGGTGGGGATGAGATCCCCTATTGTTATACTTCTAGTGGTTGTGAATTTAAGGTTGGGTGGTTACCTTGTTTATATCACGAATTGGGTTGGAATCCTCTATTGTTGATAAACTGTTGTCTTCTGGGGATATGGGGAAGTACCTTGGGGTTTTCTTTTGTTCTAGTACATCAAGGGATCTCACTTTTCCCTTTGTGGTTGTGACTTTAAAAGAAAACTGGGTGTGAATGTTTAAGTTGATGTTTGACTGTACTCTTTCCTTGGCTTGTGCTTATGTTTGCTAGTTTCCCAAGTAGGTGCAGAAAACGTATTTTAAACAATATTATTGAACGTAAACTAGGATGGGACAAATGGGTTTTGGTTTGGTGTGAGTTATGACTTGGACATAGTACTGTTTGTGTTCTTTAGGCAGGCTGAAGAAAAACCTAAACTTTGGGTGAGTGCTTGTTACCTTTACATATACTTGTAGTTTTGTGTTTCTTATTCGCGTCCCACCCAAGTTGACCACTTAGTGACGAACACCCCCATTTCATGGGGGAGGGTGTTTTTTCCAACACTACTATTAGTGGCTGGTTATTAGCTCTTTTTCTGATCCCTTTCCCAGATATCCCAAGTATCTTTAGGTAGGCTGTGATGGCCTGAGGTCCATTATTAGCCCAAGAACCTTTGTGCGAGGTAGTGTGGTGGTTATGGCCCAGGTGTGTGCGGGCAGGTGGTTTCCCAAGTGTCTTCGAGATGAGGCCTAGGTGTATTGGGGCGTGGCAGTAGATCTTCTAGCTCAGGTGTCTTTGGGCGTGGCGGTGGTTGTTCTGGCCTAGGTGTTTGTAGGCGTGGTTACATGTGGCAGTTGTGCCCCAGGTGTCTGCGGGCGGGATAGTGGTTGTGGCCCAGGTGTTTGCGAGCAGGTTTTGGTAGTGGGACTGCATGGGGATATCTCCAAACTCTGTGCGGGCGGGGTGTGGCAGTGGGACTGTGGTGAGAATGGCAGGTCTGGTTCGATGTGTAGGTTGTCTTAAATAACTAGTGGGAAAGTGGCGTGGGGTACCCAAACATCAATGTGCTATTACTATACCTTATTTGACTTGTGTTATTTGGGGAGTGTGCTTTGGTGAGGATTGGGTGGATAGTATACCTTGTTAGGTGTTTGGTTTAATCTTTTTCTCATGGGACTTTAGTACGTTCCCCCCACTTTTGCACAAGAGTCTTTGGTTTTCCCTAATGAGTGTACTTGTATGCTCACCCTACGTATATAAAACTGCTTTTAGGTTTCCAGGAGGACTTCGGGGATCGCGCGGGACCATACTAGCGCAGGACCTTTAGGATAGTTGCAGTTGGTGTTTTTCTTTCTTTGGTACTTTACCTTTGTAGTCACTTTGTACTTTGGGGTATTTACTTTTGGAACATGCATATGGGAATGGTTGTTTTGTCTTTTCTTTCACTTTTAGTTTTGGTGTTGTGGGATTTACTATCTTCTCTCCTGATCCTAATAAAAGAAAAAGAGTAATGACTTCCATTTAGTGAATGATTATATACCCTTGGCGCTGGTCACCACTTCGGGACCTATTGAAGGCAGGTTTCGAGGGTCATTATCTCTCCTTCAACTTGAAGAAGGAAGGGCCTGGAAATCTGCTAGCCCTTCCCTCCTCTTGGTGAAGGCGGGTCGTGACAGAAAGATATCAAAGGTGATGGTTGAGAGATTGGACGGATTTTGGAGTTAGGCATAGTGAGGATTGAATGGGATGGTAGGGAAGCAGTATTGGGTTACCTTGGTGCGTGAATTATTCCATGGAAGACCAACTAGGACACGGGATTTTAGCCCCCCCCCCCCCCCCCCCGTGATCTAATGCAAGGACTCTGGACCTACCGAATGACCAAGTAAGGCCACGCTGATTGCAGGGTAGAGAGACCCTACGAAAGCTACATGCATCATAATGACTTGTGTTCTCGTGTTTCTGGGGTGTTTTGGGGATTTTAAATAAATAATAAGTTTAAGAAATTTTTAGAATGATATTCTGCACTACTTGGGCTTAGGCATTCCTTGTTTACATTGTAGCTATGGCGCCGGGAAGACGACCCCGAGTTGTACGACCGATCGAGGATCAGGAGGTTGACCTAGCTGATCGACAGAGGGCTGACCGAGAGGAGGAAGACAACCATTGGCAGAAGACGTTTCGGGCCTTCCAGTGACAGACCCTTGAGAAGTATGAGGGTAGCACCTCTGATATGAAGACGGAGGGCTGGATAGAGGAGCTAGTGATATCCTTCGGCTTGATCCGGGCTCCGACAGAGTACTAGGTTCCTCTAGCCGTCAGCCAGATGCGGGGAGCAGTGCGTCAGTGGTGGACACTTTACCTGGGGGAGAGGAGAGAAGCCGAGGTGGCATGGGCTGATTTTGAGAAGGAGTTCCGGGTGGAATTCCTTTCTTCTACGATGAAGGCAGAGAAGAGGCATGAGCTACTCTCCCTCCAGTAGGGGAGTATGTACGTAAGGGAGATGGGGATCAAGTTCAAGGATCTCCTCCTCTTTTCTCCAGACCTCTTTCCCAATGAGGAGTCTCGGGCAAGATGTTTAGAGGAGGCGCTCCGACCCTCCCTCCAGTATGATGTTACCCCCTTTACCATGCCGATGTACTTGGAGGTCCCGAAGAAGGCCAAAGTGGTAGAGAGGATGCATGCTCTAGGGGGTGTGTCACAAGAGGGGATCTAGCTGGGACCATTGAAGGGGACGGCTGTCAGCACCAGGCCTCCAGTGTCAGGACCCTCCAGGTTCCAACCAGCAGGGAGCAGGCCGCAGCAGTTTCAGTTCTGGTCCCCTGGTCCTCGCCCTTTTCCATCGGGCCGAGGACTGCGGTGCTTCATCTGTGGGAGCCATGGACATTTCCAGAGTCAGTTCCCGGACCGAGTACAGTATGGTGGTGGCGGACAGCCCCAGCACCTGCCCCAGCAACAGCTTCCAGCTAGGTTTTTCCAGTAGCAGCAACAGGGGAAGCGAGCTCCCACTCCTCTGAGGGCAGACATTGCAGGAGGAGGCTGACATCAGGGTGCTCCTCAGGGACCTCGACCAGGGCGTGGTTGGGGAGGTGGCCGACATCCGAGGGGAAGAGGAACAGGGCGTGGATAGTTGCACATTGCGGAGGCAGTAGTTCCAGTAGGGACAGAGGTCGTTCGAGGTACGACCGGTTTTTTGAGCACTCTTGCTTATTCCTTGTTCGATACCGGAGTTTTTCACTCCTTTTTTGGACCCAGTCTATCCCGTGCCTTGGATCTAGATGCTGAGAGACTTCCAAGGCCCCTGGTGCTGAGCACACCAGTCGGAGGTCAGACCGACTTGATATATGTTTTCCGAGGATGCAGACTGATGATAGGGCCACATCAGTCGGTCATGGATCTTTTGCTACTACAGATATAGTCGTACGATGTCATTCTAGGCATCGAATGGTTGTTCTCTGTGTCTGACATCATCGACTTCTTCCGAGGAAGGGTTGTGTTCTCAGACTTGGGTGTCCGACGTGTTACTTTCACCGGTGAGCGGGGTGGCCAGAAGGGTAGCAGAAGAGAGGAACCCCTCCTCTCCTTGTTAGCCGAGCTGTCAGTGGAGTCAGTGGATGCTGAGATGGTGGAGGTTCCAGGTATCTTCAGTGAGTTTATGGACATATTCCCTAAAGAGGTGATGACTCTACCCCCTCGACGTGATATCATGTTCGGGATAGACCTGCAGCCTGGTGCTTGTCTGATTTTGATAGCTCCCTACCGGATGGTGCCTTCGGAGCTACGAGAGTTTCTGATTCAGATTGACGATCTGATGAAGAGAGGTTATGTTCGACCAAGTGTGTCACCATGGGGTGCCCCAGTCTTGTTCGCCAAGAAGATAGATGGTGGTCTTAGGTTGTGTATAGACTACAGGAGGCTGAATCAGGTAATGGTCAAGAATCTCTACCCTCTTCCAAGGATAGATGACCTTTTCGACCAGCTAAAAGGGGAAGGGTGGTTCTCGAAGATCGACCTGCGATCTGGGTATCACTAGTTGAGGGTAAAGGAGATTGACATATCTAAGACAACCTTCAGGTGCGGATATGGGCACTTCGAGTTTGTGTTTATGCCTTTCAGCATTGCGAACGCCCCGACTGTGTTCATGGGGCTTATGAACTCTGTCTTCTGGGAGTAGCTGGATCAATTCGTAGTTGTGTTCATCGACGATATCCTGATCTATTCAAGATCAGAGGAGGATCACATGGAGAACCTGAGGACGATTTTTGAGGTCCTTTGACAGCACCAGCTCTATGGTAAGTTGTCAAAATGCAAGTTAGGGACACGAGAAGTGCACTTCCCTGGGAATGTAGTGTCCAAGAAAGGGGTAGCGGTGGACCCATCAAAGGTTGAGGTGGTTATTTCTTGGGTAGCACCCAAGAACCTGGAAGAGGTTTGTAGTTTCCTCGGGCTGGAAGGTTACTACCGGAGGTTCGTACCCAACTTCTTCTAAGTTGCATCCCCTTTGACAGCCTTGACCAAGAAAGACTAGGTTTTCATGTGGAGTGAGCAGTGTGAGGCAGCCTTCAGCTATCTGAAGGAGAAGTTGGTTAGTGCCCTAGTGCTGAGATTACCAGAAGAAGGGGCGGCGTATGATGTGTTATGTGATGCTTCAGGACAAGGCCTGGGATGTGTGTTGATGTAGCGACAATGGGTGATCTATTATGGGTATAGGAAGCTACGCCCCCATGAGTGTAATTATGCCACCTATGACCTAGAGCTTGTAGCGGTTGTTTTTGCGCTAAAGTTATGGCGGCACTACCTCATCGGAGAATGCTTTGTGGTCTTCAAAGATCACAAAATCTTGAGGTATATCTTCTCCCAGCATGACCTAATCCTGTGGAAGCAAAGGTGGATGGAGTTCCTCCAGGATTACGACTTCGAGATCTCCTACACTTCAGGAAAAGGAAATGTAGTGGTTGATGCCTTGAGCAGGAGATTGCAGAAGGTTGTGGTCCGAGAGTCGGCTTCTATGCACCTGGATGTGAGGATGGATAGTGGTAGAAGTTACCTATATCAAATTACAGTACAGTCTTCCCTGATGAGGCAAGTGGAGGAGTCTCAGTGGTGAGACCCAGAGTGCAAAGTGATGCGCGATCGAGTTGACCAGGTGAATGCTCCGGAAGGGTGGGCAGAAGCTGCTGAAAATCGAATGCTCTTCTGGGGGAAGATGTTTGTTCTGGAGGAAATGCACAGACAGTTTCTCAGTGGGTTCCACAACTCACCCCTAGAGGTACACCCAGGAGTTTCCAAGATGTTCTAGGGTTTGAAGAGACAACTTTGGTGGCCAATAGTAAAGCAAGCAGTTGCAGAGTTTGTGGCCAAGTGCCTAGTGTGTCAGCAGGTAAAGGCTGAACACCGTGTTCCAGGCAGGTTGTTGCAACCTTTGGATGTTCCCGAGCAGAAGTGTGATGAAATATCGATGGATTTCGTCACCAGACTACCCAAGATGCAAGGGGGATGCGACGCCATCTGGGTTATAGTGGACCTCTTGACGAAGTCGGCTCACTTCCTTGCGATTAAGGAGTCGAGTGCAGTGGACTCTCTAGTACGGAAGTATGTGGATGAGGTAGTACTATTTCATGGAGTTCCAAGTTCCATAGTCTCAGACAGGGATGCACATTTTACCTCATGAGTCTGGAGGGGTTTACAGTATGCCTCTGGCACTCAGCTATGCCTTAGCACTACTTTCCACCCCCAGACAGATGGACAGACAGAGCGTACCATCCAGACCTTGGAGGATATGCTACGGGCATGTGTTCTGGACATTGGAGGATTGTGGGTACGATAATTTCCTATGGTAGAGTTTTACTACAATAATAGCTATCACTCTACCATTGGTATGGCCTCATTTTAAGCCTTGTACGGGAGACCATTCTGCTCACCTAGGTGTTGGACCGAAGTAGGAGAGGCATGCATCCTTGGCCCGGAGGTGGTGCAGAGCAAGACAGAGAAGGTTCAGCTCATATAGGAAAGGATGAAGGCTTCTCAGGACCAGCAGAAGTTATATGCTGATAACAGGAGAAGGCCCTTGGAGTTTGAGGTTGGAGACCACATGTTCTAAAGGTCTCCCCTCAGCATAGACAACGGAGGTTCGGCAAGGGGAGTAAGCTTTCTCCTAGGTTCATCAGACCCTTAGAAGTGTTGCGGCGGGTCAGAGAGGTGGATATCAGCTAGCATTTCCACTGCCACTACTGAGGATACATGATGTCTTCCATGTGTCCTAGCTCCGTCGGTATCTACACGACGATTCACATGTCCTCGGCTGGGGAGAGCTGGACATTGAGGACGACGTGACCTTTGTGGAGAGACCAGTGATGATGGAGGATCACAAGGAGAATGTGATTCATGGGAAAACCATCCCCTTGGTTTTTGTGTTATGGAGACATAGTGGGCTTGAGGAGAGTACGTGGGAGAGGTAAGCATAGATGCCTGCCTAGTACCCAGAGTTGTTTTGAGTTTTGTACTATTCGGTTTATACCTATTGTGATAGAATGTTTTACCTTGTTGGCTATGAAATACTGGTTTTCTTTCCTCTAAATGTGTGTGAAAAGTCCTGGCTATGGGGAGGGAAGGACCTGACCCCTCATCAAGACGCATTAAGGTGGATTCGATTAAACCCGTACGGGCGAGTCAGTTCCACCCAAAGCGGATAGTATCTTGACATGGGGAAGGAGACTCCCCAACCAACATGGTCGGGCAGTTTGACATGGTACATTTCTTGGTTCTTGATAGGGATGTGTTCTTAGTTAACAATGTGGTTCACTCTTAAGAGGTATCTTTCGAGGTGGTTGTTCGGACCCACTCTTTCCTTCTGGTTTGTTTAAATTCTTGAGGGAGAGAATAGTTTGTGAGGTATATGATGTGATGACCCAGACTCTCAGGGTCCTTTCCTTTTCTAAAAATTCGGATCCTAAAGGGGTAGCATCTCGGCATGAGGCCGATCGGTGCGACCGATCGGTAAGACCGATCAGCACGACTGATCGGTGCGACCGGTCAGTGAGACCAACCGGCCGATCGGTGAGACCGATCAGTGTCACCCAGCCTTGTCGGGGTTTTTCCAGTGACGCCTTCCTTTTGTGTAAATTGGGTTTTGAACCCTATTTTGACCCCATTAAGCTTTTTTTAAAGCCCAGTAACGCCCATAAATGTCATTTGATTAAATACTTAATAAATTAACCTGGTGTGTGCGTCAGTTTAAACCGCCCGACCCTTAAATGAAGTGTGGGGTGTCTCAACCACGTAATCAACCCATGACCTCGCGCCTTACGCGGTTTCAGGTTCTTTTTATCCATATATTGACGGCCTGGGGTGTGCTGTATCTCACCCTTTATAACCTAGGGTTCTCCCTAGATTTCTTTTCTCGATCACCCTGTGCTAGGAGTACCCTTCATTCAGATGAGCTGCTTTTCATTCAGACGAGCCACATCGCTATCCGTGGAGTTCCACGCCCAAGCTTAGCTTCGATCGTTGATCAACAAGTAGGGAATTTCTCCTTCATCTCTCCCTTTTGTGTATCATGTGTGGTGGGCATGCTTTCGATTCTGTAGAATTGGATGGACCGAACTTTAATGAATATAATAAACAGATTCTTAAGAAAGAAAGGGGGGATGTGACAGATGATGTTGCCCCATTTTTATCTTCTTACTTGATTAATGATTTATGAATTGTGCAGTCTTAGGCCTACTAAAAATCATGGCTATTAGTGGTCTTTCTCTGTGCACTAATGAACCCCTGGTGATGTTTTAAATGGATTGTTTTGTAGTTGTGAACCCGTGCTGTGAAAAGGAATTTGGTTAATCACGTATATTTGGCTAAATAAATTGAATGCACCAGGATCAACCTCTTCTGTGATAACCCCAGTTAAGGTATGGAAATTGAAAAATGGAGTGTGTTAAATCTTATAAATATGGAAATACCGGCATGGGCCTGATTTGTGTTGGTGGTGGTGGTTTGGTTGTTTTTCTTTCACGGTCGTTTGTTGGGTGATGTGGGTGGGGATGGGATCCCCTGTTGTTATACTTCCAGTGGTTGTGAATTTAAGGTCAGGTGGTTACCTTGTTTATATCACGAATTGGGGTGGAATCCTCTATTGTTAAGAAACCGTTGGATTCTGGGGACATGGGTCAGTACCTTGGGGTTTTCTTTGGTTCCAGTACTTCGAGGGATCTCACTTATCCCTTTGTGGTTGTGACAATACAATAAAATTGGGTGTGAATGTTTACGTTGATGTTTGATTGTAATCTTTCCTTGCCTTGTTCTTATGCTTTATAGTTGCCCTAGTAGGTGCAAAAAACTTATTTTAAACATTATTATTGAATGTAAACCAGGATGGGAAAAATGGATTTTTTTTTTGTGTGAGTTATGACTTGGACGTAGTACTGTTTGTGTTCTTTATGTAGGCTAAAGAAAAACCTAAACTATGGGTGAGTGCTTGTTACCTATGAATATACTTGTAGTTTTGTGTTTCTTATTCGCGCCACACCCAAGTTGAGCACTTAGTGTCGAACACCCCCATTTCATGGGGGAGGATGTTTTTTCCAACACTACTATTAGTTGCTGGTTATTAGCTCCTTTTATGCTCCCTTTCCCGAATAGCCCAAGTATCTTCGGCAGGATGTGATGGCCTGAGTTCCATTATTAGCCCAAGAACCTTCGAGTGAGGTATTGTGGTGGTTATGGCCCAGGTGTGTGCGGGCAGGTGGTTTCCCAGGTGTCTTTGGGATGAGGCCCAGGTGTCTTCGGGCGTGGCTGTAGATCTTCTAACCCAGGTGTCTTCGGGCATGGCGGTGGTTGTTCTAGCCTATGTGTTTGCAGGCATGGTTACATGTGACAGTTGTGGCCTAGGTGTCTGGGGGCATGATAGTGGTTGTGGCCCAAGTGTTTGCGGGCTGGGTTTGGCAGTGGGACTGCGTGAGGATATGGCCCAGGTGTGTGCAGGCGGGGTGTGGCAGTGGGACTACGGTGAGAATGGCGGGATTGGTTCGATGCATAGGATGTCTTAAATAACCAGTGGGAAAGTGGCAGGGGTACCCAAACATCGATGTGCTATTACTATACCTTACTTGACTTTTGTTAGTTGGGGAGTGTGCCTTGGTGAGGCTTGGGTGGATAGTTTACCTTGTTAGGTGTTTGGTTTACTCTTTTTCTCACGGGAATTTAGTACGTTTCCCCCACTTGTGCACGAGAGTCTTTTGTTTTCCCTACTGAGTATACTTGTATGCTCACCCTACGTATATAAAACTGCTTTCAGGTTTCCAGGATAACTTCTGGGATCGCGCGGGACCATACTAGCGCAGGACCTTTAGGACAGTTACAGTTGCTATTTTTCTTTCTTTGGTACTTTACCTTTGTAGTCACTTTTTACTTTGTGGTATTTACTTTTGGAACATGCATATGGGAATGGTTGTTTTGGATTTTCTATCACTCTTAGTTTTGGTGTTGTGGGATTTACTATCTTATCTTCCGATCATAATAAAAGAAAAAGGGTAATGCCTTCCATTTAGTGAGTGATTCTTTAACCTTTGGCACTGGTCGCCACTCCGGGACCTATTGAAGGTGGGTTTTGGGGGTCATTATCGCTCCATCAACTTGAAGAAGGAAGGGCCTGGAAATCTGATGGCCCTTCCCTCCTCTTGGTGAAGGCGGGTCTTGATAGAATGGTATCAAAGGTGATGGTTGAGAGATAGGATGGAGTATGGAGTTAGGCATAGTGAGAATTGCATTGGATGGTAGGGAAACAGTGTTGGGTGACCTTGGTGCGTGAATTAGGCTAGGGAATACCGGCTAGGACATGAGATTTTAGGTCACCCCGTGATCCGATGCAAGGACTCTGGACCTACCGAATGACCAAGTAAGGCCACGCTGATTGCAGGGTAGAGAGACCCTAGGAAAGGTACATGCATCATAATGACTTGTGTTCTCGTGTTTCTGGGGTGTTTTGGGGATTTGAAATAAATAAGAAGTTTAAGAAATTTTAAGAACGATATTTTGCACTACTTGGCCTTAGGCATTCCTTGTTTACCTTGCAGCTATGGGGCCCGGAAGATGACCCCGAGTTGTACGAGCAATTGAGGCTCATGAGGTCGACCTAGTTGATTGACAGAGGGCTGACCAAGAGGAGGAAGACGAACAGTGGAAGAAGATTCTTCAGGCCTTCCAGTGACAGACCCTCGAGAAGTATGAGGGAAGCACCTCTGATATGAAGACGGAGGGATGGCTAGAGGAGCTAGTGATAGCCTTCAGCTTGATCCGGGCTCCGACAGAGTACTGGGTTCCTCCGGCCATCAGCCAGATGCGGGGAGTGGTGCGTCAGTGGTGGACGCTTTACCTGGGGGAGAGGAGAGAGGTCGAGGTGGCATGGGCTGATTTTGAGAAGGATTTTCGGGCGGAATTCCTCTCTTCTACGATGAAGGCAGAGAAGAGGCAAGAGCTACTCTCCCTCCAGCAGGTGATTATGTCAGTAAGGGAGCTGGGGATCAATTTCAAGGACCTCCTCCACTTTTCTCTGGACCTCTTTCCCGACGAGGAGTCTTGGGAAATACGTTTAGAGGAGGTGCTCTGACCCTCCCTTTAGTATGTTGTTACCCCCTTTACCCTGCCGACGTACTTGGAGGTCCAGAAGAAGGCCTAAGTGGTAGAGAGGATGCACACTCTAGGGGGTGTGTCACAAGAGAGGATCTAGCTGGGACCATCGAAGGGGAAGGCCGTCAGCACCAGGCCTCCAGCGTCAGGACCCTCCAGGTTCCGACCAGCAGGGAGCAGGCTGCAGCAGTTTCATTTTCGGTCCCCTAGTCCTCGCCCTTTTCCTTAGGGCCCAGGACCATGGTGCTTCGTCTATGGGAGCCATGGACATCTTCGAAGTCAGTGCCTGGACTGCGTACAGTACGGTGGTGGCGGACAGCCCCAACACCCGCCTTAGTAGTAGCTTCCAGCTAGGCTTTTCCAGCAGCAACAGTAGGGGAAGCAAGCTCCCACTCCTCTGAGGGCAGACGTTGTAGGAGGAGGCCGACCTCAGGGTGCTGCTCAGGGACCTTGATCGGGGCATGTTTTGGGAGGTGGCCGACAGCCGAGGGGCAGAGGAGCTGGGTGTGGACAGTTGTACACCGCGGAGGCTTCATTTCCAGTAGGGTCGGAGGTCGTTCGAGGTACGACCGGTTTGTTTAGCACTCTTTCTTATTCCTTGTTCGATACTAGAGCTTAACACTCCTTTGTTTCACCCAATCTAGCCTGTGCCTTTGGTCTAGATGTCGAGAGACTTCCAGTGCCCCTGGTGCTGAGCACACCAGTCGGAGGTCAGACTGACTTGATATATGGTTGTTGAGGATGAAGACTGATGACAGGGCCGCATCAGTTGGTCAGGGACCTTTTACTACTATAGATACAACCGTACGATGTCATTCTAGGCATCGACTGGTTGTTCTCTATGTCTGCCATCATCGACTGCTTCTGAGGAAGGGTTTAGTTCTTAGACTTGGGAGGCCGATGTGTTACTTTCACTGGCGAGCGGGGTGGCCAGAAGGGTAGAAGACGAGAGGAACCCCTCCTCTCCTTGTTAGCCGAGCTGTTAGTGGAGTCAGTGGATGATGAGATGGTGGAGGTGCTAGGGATCGTTAGCAAGTTTATGGACGTCTTCCCTGAGGAGGTGATGACTCTACCCCCTCTACGTGATATCGAGTTTGGGATATACCTACAGCCTGGTGCTCGTCCGATTTCGATGGCTCCCTACCAGATGGAACCTTCAAAGCTACAGGAGTTGTGGATTCAGATTGACGATCTGATGAAGAGAGGTTATCTTCGACCATGTGTGTCACCGTGGGGTGCCCCAGTCTTGTTTTCCAAGAAGACATATGGTGGTATCAGGTTGTGTACAGACTACAGGAGGCTGAATTAGGTAATAGTCAAGAATCGCTACCCTCTTCCAAGTATAGACAAACATTTCAACCAGTTGAAAGGGCCAAGGTGGTTCTCGAAGATTGACCTGTAGTCTGGGTATCACTAGTTGAAGGTAAAGGAGAGTGACATCTTGAAGATGACCTTCAGGTGCAGATATGGGCACTTAGAGTTTGTGGTTATGCCTTTCGGCGTTACAAATGCCCCGGCTGTGTTCATGGGGCTTATGAACTCCATCTTCCGGGAGTACCTGGATCAGTTCGTAGTTGTGTTCATCGACGATATCCTGATCTATTCAAGATTAGAGGAGGATCACGCGGAGCACCTGAGGATGGTTTTGGAGGTCCTCCAACAGCACCACCTCTATGGTAAGTTGTTGAAATGCATGTTCTGGATGCGAGAAGTGCACTTCCTTGGGCACATAGTGTCCGAGAATGGGGTGGCGGTGGACCCATCAAAGGTTGAGGCGGTTGTTTCTTGGGTAGCACCCAAGAACGTGGCAGAGGTTCGTAGTTTCCTCGGGCTGGCAGGTTACTACCGGAGGTTCATAACCAACTTCTCCAGAGTTGCAGCCCCTTTGATAGCCTTGACCAAGAAAGACCAGGTTTTCGTGTGGAGTAAGCAGTGTGAGGTAGCCTTTATCTATTTGAAAGAGAAGTTGGTTAGTGCCCCAGTGCTGAGATTACCATAAGAAGGGACGGTGTATGAGGTGTTCTGTGATGCATCAAGACAAGGCATTGGATGTGTGTTGATGCAGCGACAAGGGGTGATCGCTTATGGGTCTAGGTAGCTACGCCCTCATGAGCGTAATTATGCCACCCACGACCTGGAGCTTACAGCAGTTGTTTTTGCGCTAAAGTTATGGCAGAACTACCTCATTGTAGAACGCTTTGTGGTCTTCATAGATCACAAAATCTTGAGGTATATCTTCTCCCAGCGGGACCTAAACTTGCGGAAGCAAAGGTGGATGGAGTTCCTCCCGAATTACGACTTCGAGATCTCCTACACTTCACGAAAAGGAAATGTAGTGGCTGATGCCTTGAGTAGGAGATCATAGAAGGATGCGGTCTGAGAGTCGGCTGCCTTGCACCTGGATGTGAGGATGGATAGTGGTAGAGGTTGCCTATATCAAATGACAGTACAGTCTTCCCTGATGTGGAAAGTGGAGGAGTCTCAGTGGGGAGTCCCAGAGTGCAAAGTGATGCGCGACCGAGTTGACCAGGGCAATGATCCGGAAGGTTGGGAAGAAGATGGTCAAAATCAAATGCTCGTCCGGGGGAAGATGTTGTTCCGGAGGCAATGCGCGGCCAGTTTCTCAGTGGGTTCCACATCTCACCCCTAGCGGTACACCTAGGAGTTTCCAAGATGTTCCAGGGTTTGAAGAGATAGCTTTGGTGGCCAGGAGTAAAGCGAGCAGTGGCAGAGTTTATGGTCAAGTGCCTAGTGTGTCAGCAGGTAAAGGCTGAACGCCGTGTTCCAGGAAGGTTGTTGCAACCTTTAGATGTTCCCGAGTGGAAGTGGGATGGAATCTTGATGGATTTCGTCACCATACTACCCAAGATGCAAGGGGGATACGACGCCATCTGGGTAATAGTGGACCGCTTGATGAAGTCGGCTTACTTCCTTGCGATTAAGGAGTCGAGTGCAGTGGAATCTCTAGCACGGAAGTATGTGGACGAGGTAGTGCGGTTGCATGGAGTCCCGAGTTCCATAGTCTCAGACCGGGATGCATGTTTTACCTCACGAGTCTGGAGGGGTTTGCAGCTTGCCTTTGGCACCCAGCTACGCCTTAGCACTACTTTCCACCCCCAGACAGACGGGCAGACAAAGCACACCACCCAGACCTTGGAGGATATGCTACGAGCATGTGTTCTGGACTCAAGATGATCATGGGTATGATACTTGCCTCTGGCAGAGTTTTCCTACTATAATAGTTATCACTCTACCATTGGTATGGCCCCATTTGAAGCCTTGTAGGAGAGACCATGCCTCTCACCTGTGTGTTGGACCGAAGTTGGAGAGGCAGGCATCCTTGGCCTGGAGGTGGTGCAGAGCACGACAGAGAAGGTTCAGCTCATACGAGAAAGGATGAAGGTTGATCAGGACCGGCAAAAGTCGTATGCTAATAACAGGAGAAGGCCCTTGGAGTTTGAGGTTGGAGACCACGTGTTCTTGAAGGTATCCCCTTGGCGGAAAGGGGAGTAATCTTTCTCCCATGTTCATCGGACCCTTCGAAGTGTTTCGATGGGTCGGCGAGGTGGCTTATCAGCTAGCGTTTCCACCACCGCTACTGAGGATACATGATGTCTTCCATGTGTCCCAGCTCCGTCGGTATCTACACGACGATTCACACATCCTCGGCTGGGGAGAGCTGGACATCAAGGATGACGTGACCTTTGTGGAGAGACCAGTGATGATCGAGGATTGCAAGGATAAGGTGCTTCGTGGGTGAACCATCCCCTTCGTTCGTGTGTTATGGAGAAATGGTGGGCTTGAGGAGAGTAGGTAGGAGAGGGAAGCACAAATGTATCCCTTGTACCCAGAGTTGTTTTGAGTTTTGTACTATTCAGTTTATACCTTTTTTGGTAGAATGTTTTACCTTGTTGGCTATGAAATACTGGTTTTCTTTCCTCTGAATGTGTGTGAAACGTCCTGGATATGGGGAGGGGAGGAACCGACCCCTAATCAAGACGCATTAAGGTGGATGCAATTAAACCCGTTCGGGCGAGTCAGTTCCGCCCAAAGCGGATAGTATCTTGACATGGTGAAGGAGACTCCCCAACCCACATGGTTGGGCAGTTTGACATGGTACATTTCTTGGTTCTTGATAGGGAGGTGTTCTTAGTTAACAATGTGGTTCACTCTTGAGAGGTAACTTTCGAGGTGGTTGTTTGTACCCACTCATTATTTTTGGGATGTTTAAATTCTGGAGGGTGAGAATAGTTTGAGAGGTATCTGATGTGATGACCAAGACTCTATGGGTCATTTCCATTGCCAAAAACTTGCATCCTAAAGGGGTAGCATCTCGGCATGAGGCCGATCGGCATGACCGATCGGCAAGACCGATCTGCACGACTGATCAGTGAGACCGATCGACACGACTGGTCGGTGAGACCGATCGGCTTGACCAGTCGGTGAGACCGATTGGCGCGACTGATCGGTATGACCGATCAGCGAGACCGATCGGCGAGACAAATTGGTGAGACCAACCAGCCAATCGTTGAGACCGATCGGTGAGACCAATCGGTGTCACCCAGCCTTATCGGGGTTTTTCCAGTGACGCCTTCCTTTTGTTCAAATTGGGTTTTAAACCCTATTTTGACCCCTTTAAGCTTGTTTTAAAGCCCAGTAACGCCCATAAATGTCGTTTGATTAAATAATTAATGAATTAACCTGGTGTGTGCATCAGTTTAAACCACCCGACCCTTTAATGACGTGTGGGGTCTCTCAACCGTGTAATCAACCCACGACCCCGCGCCTTATGCGGTTTTGGGTTCTTTTTATCCATATCATAATGGCCCGGGGCATGCTGTATCTCACCCTTTATAACCTAAGGGTTCTCCCTAGGTTTCTTTTCTCGATCAACCTGTCCTAGGAGTACCCTTCATTCAGACAAGCCGCTTTTCGTTCAGACGAGCCGCTTTTTGTTCAGACGAGCCGCTTTTTGTTCAGACGAGCCGCTTTTCGTTCAGACGAGCCGCATCGCTATCCGTGGAGTTCCACGCCTAGGCTTAGCTTCGATCATTGATCAACAAGTAGGGAATTTCTCCTTCATCTCTCCCTTTTGTGTATCATGCGGGGTGGGAATGCTTTCAATTCTATAGACTTGTATGGACCGAACGTTAATGAAGATAATAAACGGATTCTAAATAATGAAAGGGGGGATGTGACATATGATGTTAGCCCATTTTTATCTTCTTACTCGATTAATGAATTCTGAATTGTGCAGGCTTATGCCTACTGAAAATCATGGTCGTTGGTGGTCTTCCTCTATGCACTAATGAACCCCTGGTGATGTTTTGAATGGATTTCTTTGTAGTTGTGAACCCGTGCTGTGAAAAGGAATTTGGTTAATCACGTATATCCGGCTAAATAAATTGAAAGCACAAGGATCAACCTATTCTGTGATAACCACAGTTAAGGTACGGAAATTGAAAACATGGAGTGTGTTAAATCTTATAAATCTGGAAATACCGGCATGGGCCTGCTTTGTGTTGGTGGTGGTGGTTTGGTTGTTTTTCTTTCATGAGCCATTTTTTGGGTGATGTGGGTGGGGATGGGATCCCCTGTTGTTATACTTCCAGTGGTTATGAATTTAAGGTCGGGTGGTTACCTTGTTTATATCACGAATTGGGGTGGAATCCTCTATTTTTGAGATGTTGTTGGCTTCTGGGGACATGGGGAAGTACCTTGGGGTTTTCTTTGGTTCCAGTACTTTGAGGGATCTCACTTATCCCTTTGTGGTTGTGACTTTACAAGAAAACTGGGTGTGAATGTTTAAGTTGATGTTTGACTGTACTCTTTCCTTGGCTTATGATTATGCTTGCTAGTTGCCCAAGTAGGTGCAGAATACTTATTTTAAACATTATTGTTGAATGTAAACCAGGATGGGACAAATGGGTTTTGGTTTGGTGTGAGTTATGACTTGGACGTAGTAGTGTTTGTGTTCTTTAGGCAGGCTGAAGAAAAACCTAAACTTTGGGTGAGTTCTTGTTACCTATACATATACTTTTAGTTTTGTGTTTCTTATTCGCGCCCCGCCCAAGTTGAGCACTTAGTGCCGAACGCCCCCATTTCATGGGGGAGGGTGTTTTTTCCAACACTACTATTAGTGGCTGGTTATTAGCTCCTTTTATGATCCCTTTCCCGGATAGCCCAAGTATATTTGGGCAGGCTATGATATCCTGAGGTCCATTATTAGCCCAAGAACCTTCAGTAAGGGTAGTGTGGTGGTTGTGGCCTAGTTGTGTGCAGGCAGGTGGTTTCCCAAGTGTCTTCAGGATGAGGCCCAGGTGTCTTCGGGCATGGTAGTAGATCTTCTAGCGCAGGTGTCTTTGGGCATGGTAGTGGTTGAACTAGCCTAGGTGTCTACAGGCGTGGTTACATGTGACAGTTGTGGCCCAAGTGTCTACGGGCGGGATAGTGGTTGTGGCCCAGGTGTTTGCGGGTAGGGTTTGGCAGTGGGACTGCATGAGGATATGACCCAGGTGTGTGTGGGCGGGGTGTGGCAGTGGGACTGCGGTGAGAATGGCGGGATTGGTTCGATGCATAGGACGTCTTAATTAACCAGTGGGAAATTGGCGTGGGGTACCCAAACATCGATGTGCTATTACTATACCTTACTCGACTTGTCTTATTTGGGGTGTGTTCCTTGGTGAGGCTTGGGTGGATAGTTTACCATGTTAGGTGTTTAGTTTACTCTTTTTCTCATGGGACTTTAGTACGTCCCCCCACCTATGCACGAGAGTCTTTGTTTTTCTCTACTGAGTAGACTTGTATTCTCACCCTACGTATATAAAACTACTTTCAAGTTTCCAGGAGGACTTCGGGGATCGCGCGGGACCATAATAGCGCAGGACCTTTGGGACAGTTGCAGTTGTTGTTTTTCTTTCTTTGATACTTTACCTTTGTAGCCACTTTGTACTTTGTGGTATTTACTTTTGGAACATGCATATGGGAATGGTTGTTTTGGATTTTCTTGCACTTTTAGTTTTGGTGTTGTGGGATTTACTATCTTATCTCTCAATACTACTAAAAGAAAAAGGGTAATTCCTTCCATTTAGTGAGTGATTCTATACCCTTGGCGCTGGTCACCACTCCGGGACCAATTGAAGGCGGGTTTTGGGGGGTCATTATCTCTCCTTCAACTTGAAGAAGGAAGGTCCTAGCAATCTGCTGGCCCTTCCCTCCTCTTGGTGAAGGCGGGTCGTGAAAAATAATCAATTAAAATAATACATTAATATAGGAATACCTTTGACACTAGATTTCTCCACTTTTTTCTTGAATGATTTTATCTCTTCTTCTAATTTTTGAATATTCTTTCCCCTTGATTAAAGTTGATTGTTAAGTTATTCATTGAGAGTATACCCTCTAGAAATATCATTCTTCAATTCTTGAGAGAGTTTATCCAGCATGTCACTGTTCTCCTTCATTTTAAAATTTATTTGAGAAATAGAATCATTAAGAAATAAATTATCCGGTTTTAAACTTTTCTTCTCCTCAATTAGTTATGATAGGTGTATATAAATATCGTCATTATTTTCTTTTATATTTTTAATTTCTTATAGATTATTTCTCTTGAAATAATCCTTGAGTTCTTTAACATAATAGTCATTATTCTTCCTTGGATCACTGGTTAGTTTAATAATACTTTTGTTTATGATTTTTAATGTATCAAACTCAATTCACATCACTTCAATCTGGATATATTGAGACTTTTTCTACTTCTTTAACTTATGGTTTCCTCTTTAAAATTATATTAAACCTACTCTGATAAGTGTAAAAATTAGATGTTTGGTCTCCTTGGAATCTTTTCATCATTAATGTTCCTAACTTCACTAGGTATATTAGGTTCCTCAATCATTCATGTAGTATCATAAAATGTGTAAATATTTTCACAATTTGATTCATCCATACCTTTATTTTATAATTTTATGTTCTCCTCTAAATTAATCTCACTCTTTCTATAGACACTTTCAAACTAATCATTTCCACTAGAATTTTGATTCTTCTTTGAATATCTTCCAATTTCCATGGAACATCAAAGTATAAGACTAAACTAAAACATCAATTTCAATAATTAAAAATCAAAGTTAGATTAAAAAATATAATAAAATAAACCTGTGTTCTTATCCTGTCCTACTGGATATTGACCTCTTAATAGTAAGGGTCACTTCTTTTGTTCTTCAGTGTTTTTGTTGATCCAATTACCTAATCAACATTTTATATCAAATTTATTATTATTATCATACCATCTTTATTAGATGATTAATCATAGAGGGTAAAGAAAATAAAACACAAGGAAACATGGATTTTTATATAGTTCTCCAATACGGGTTATTCCAAGGAGAATGCAACAAATAGTGTATTGCTGAACCAAAATCACTAAGCTCAATGCTTATTGGTTATAGTCTATGTCACTCATATTTGGGATCACTGAGTTTATGATGTTTTGGGGTAGATATACTATCTACTTAAGAGAACATCACTCTCACTTCCCTCCTTCTCTCACTGATCCAAAGGGAATGACACAATTTGACATGTGGACCAAGAATAAGAACACCTATAATTGAGAGTTTCACTGAGTGTAGTTTTTTTCCATTAAATCTCCACTTTCCCCTTTATATTTTGGGTGTGAAAATAATATCAGGTGTCTACTTCCATGAGATTTCATAGAAAAAACTCTTCATTTGGAAGACTTTTTTAGGAACCAACTTGGTGGGGCCCAAGCTACTATTACCTCAAACCCACCTCTAATATGCTAGGGGCTAGAGGCTAGTGTCGATAAGTCATATCACACAAATAGGATTCATTTTCCTAATGTACTTATATCCACCCACACATCTCTATACCCATATAATACAAAAATTTAAAACAACTAATAAAAATTAATGCATACATCTATAATCTCACAATAAGAGTATGTCATAAAGTATTGGAAAGCATGAAAAGGGTCCAAATACAAGACCACCCAAAACTGGAAAATAATTTCTAACATGTTCAGAAGGAGGGGAATACTATCAAATGAAACGCTGGTATACACTTAGGTTTTTATATCCTAACTAAGCTCCACCTACTTCTAATCCTCCAAGGACTCCATAAAAAGGTATGTCATGTGCATAATACATGTCATTTTTGAGGAGAGTCCATGTAGGTTTGTGTATGAGAATATCCAAAAGGACACCCTGAAATAACCAAAAAATCATTAAGAGTAGTAATCTCATCATAGGATATGTTAATAATGATGTGATACCTATAATAAATCATCCAGATATACTCATAATAGACATACTTCCTCATGTTAAGGTCGTAACTATAATTAAAGCCTAGAATTTCTGCTCAATGGTTCCAAATAACACTCATATGGGAGAACACACCCCATGATCTATAATTCCACTGATGACACTCATCCTAGAGGTCACACTCATTAAGTCTATCCATGATAAGAATGAAGGATACTAAGAGGGTTCATTTAATAAAAACACTTTATTGGGATACGCCTCATTTGAAATATTAGATCTAAATACCCAAATAGGGGTTCAATGCATAGGGATCATTTTGGAACACTAGACCATATTGGAAATGTTCTCTTAGATAGGGGATCAATTCTCGTGTAAGTATTGTTCAAGCGAATTCAACAAAACCTACTAAGGGAAAACAACAAGGACATGAGGATTACTCCGGGCCACTCAGAGAGATACATTCTCTAAGCCGTTGAGGACTCTAGTCGAAGAGGACTGAGACAACTCACTCCAAAATAAGAAAATTCACCCAAACTACACTGATCGTCAAGAAGCTATATAGGGGTAAACATCCAATGATGAGGATAGAATGCTGAATCGAACCCTCGTAGTATTCGACCAAGGGAACAAACTCAACCGATAATGGTTAATTTTCACTGAAAGAAGCATCTCACTTATACCACCTCACATCATATCTCTGATACCAAAACAAAGTTCATCATCACGTTCTGCGTAGAACATTTCTTAGGTTGGACTACTCGAGTGCCCACATCTGAGTCAAAAAAAAGAACGATGGCACATGAGATTCATCATCAGTATAAAAATATTAAATGTAAATCCACTGATATTTCAAAACAAATGACCATGAATGGTAATCGGATCACACCGTAGTGACTCTCATAAAAAAATACTTGGGATAGTCTACTTACATTCCTTAAATGGACACCCGATTAAAAATATGCATTTCACTACATCATACACGAATGTTTCTTCATGGGCCTAATCCACAAGCTAAAATTAAGTGCTTGATATTTTCATGAAATTTCCACCTCAATATCAGGGTCACAATGTGGAATACAACTCATCAATATGATTTCATATGAAAAATATGCGATTGATACAAGATTCTATAGTAATTAAATTATTATTATTATTATTATTATTGGGTACTTCATGGACCCAATCCATAGGCCCAAATTAAATACCAAAAATTGGTCATGAATTTAAATCCTCAATACCATGATTAGATTATTATAAATTGTTCATCAATTCGACATATCAATTAAAATATGTAACCGAAACATGGATTGATAACAAAATAAAATTATTATAGTAATTTTATTAATAATAATTATTATAAAATAAATCAATAATAAATGGTGGGAGAGTTTCATTCCCAATATATGGAAATAAATTGTAAGCCTTAAACCATTTCATTCATGATTCCCCTATGCAATTTCTTATTTTATTACTATTATTTATTACAATTTATTAATATGTCCATATCCCCCAAATTTCATGTGGAAATACCAGTTCCTGCACCCCTACTACAAACACCATGGCATCTAGGTATTCATCCACCATCTTTATATTATCAGTCTCCCAATATCCAATTTATTTCTATTTATACCTCCTACAACCCTCACTCAGGCTAACTTAGCCTTCACATAGGACTTCGTTGCAGTCATTATCCCAGGCCACGACTTCCACTACCCTCGGAATCACTACAGTAGGCTACAATTATGACCAAACTCGCATGATCCATCCCATTTTCCACAACTCTAAAAAAAATCTAAACTTGTGACCATGATATTTTGTTACAAAATAATGATTGTAAAATGTTCAGTATTCTTTGATATCATAAAATCATCGATCAACTAATTACCAATGGAGAATGATAAGACTAGAGGGTGAAAGTCATATGGAATAAGTGAGACCCAATCGATGGTCATGCTCATTTTTTCATCATCGATGAAATCCAAAAAATTGGGTTATCAAAAAAAAATCAATGAGAATAGATAAATGTCAAATTCATAGATTTGGGAAGAGAAATCAAACATTGGACAACCAAAGGAGACAAGCACGTGAATTAATTTTTAAAGAGGATTAATTAGAATTAATCTAAAATTTTAAAAGAGGATAAAAACACAAAATAAAAAATCCTAATTCAATTTGGATCAATCACTGATGAAGAAAGATCACACATCGTTGTCGTTGTTGAGATATATAAGTTGTTTTTCTATGGCAATCCTTACAGTACTATGATTATCGATCCATAATATTGATTCTGCCAACATTACTCCACACACTCATCTCAATTCTTAGGGTTATAATTATAACCCTAAAATTTGGATATAACATAGTTTATCTATAAATTTATTAGTTCTATTCATCATCAAATAAAAATAAATTAATTTATTTATTATTTACACTCGCAATGAATTTTTCACAAACTTGAAATGCTGACAAATATTATGTTCTACTAGAGGTTAACCCTACATTATGAACTCAACAGTGGTCTTAATTATCTAATTCAAGACTAATTTTTTGAGTTATCAAAAAAAATTAGGAAAATTGTGCATGCATGATATTAATATATTTAATATTTTTTCAAATATTCATTACGGGCTCACAGGGCCTCAGAATCTCATGTTGTCTGTAACAACCCAAAGTTTTCCAATGGAAATTCCCTTCTTATAATTATGTAAAAAAAATCACATGAAAACACAAAATAATGAACTACTAAGTCCTAAGTGACCTTTAAATATAATTTTTTCACTTTTATGCATTGAATTTCGAAAATCCAACATACACAGTTGTGTTCTAGATGATTTTTGGAGTCTAACGAAACAAAAATAATTTTCAGTGAATAGTAACATACCCTTGTGAATAGTAACATACCCTTATGAATAGTATTATGACCCTTATGAATATTAAGTCATCCAATATAATAGTAACCTTACCCATGAATAATTAAATAAAATTTAGACATCTTATAAAGTGACAATTTGACCTTAGTAAACGTTTTGGTATTTTCTAAGTCATAAATAAATAATTGTAATTAATTAATAAATTTAAAAGAAAATTTATTTTCCTAAAATGTTTCCATAAATTATCTAATCAATGTATTATAGTTTTTAGATAATTTTATAAGACCCTACGTAATTTTTGAAAGCACTATAAAATCAGTTTTAATTTTTAAAAAGAGTTTTTTAAGTAAATTATGATTTTAATTAAATATTAAGTTAATAATATTTTGAAAATTATTTTTGAAAAATGGACTTCATTTTTGGATACTAAATTTTGAAAAATGGTTGGGGTGAATTTTTTGTATTTTTCTGAAATACATGAATTTTTGATGAATAGTGAAATACCATAATTTACAAAATAAGCTAAAAACGCTAATTATAGAGTCATGTGTGATGTTCTACTGATGTAATCCCACTTGGTTTTGGATCACATGATAAAATTACTATTATTGATCATTGAATACTCACTATTCCTTGTCTTATGGGAAATTAATAAACTAATGAATTTTATATTAAGGAAACCCCTCTCCCCTCCACTATAAATACGACCCTTCACACCCCCAATTCCTCACACCTCTCGAGCTCCAATACTTCACTAAAATCTGCCCAAACACTTTACCTATCCCCTATCCCACGTCCAACAGCTTCTGGTCTCATCAAAAGACCAAGCCTAGCTTCCTTAAGGAGGATCTCAAGAGGAGAATTTAAGAGGTAATTTCTCTCCCTCTTCTCCTTTAATTTGCTTTCAAGTTCAAGTTCATTTCTTGATCTCTCCCCAAATATCATCATAAAAATGGTATTTTAACTCCATTATTATACATTTAATGTAATGTTATGATGCTAATGGGATATTATATCATTCAACCCCCTTTTCCTCTTCTTTATATTTTATTAAAGAGAACGTTGTTCGTGAGGTGTTAATTTATCACCTTCAAGAACGACATGTTTTCTTCTTCCATTTCTACCTTCAGATCTGTTCATGAAACCATTTTATGGTTGAACCATAATTTTTTATATGTATTATTCCCAATTTAAAGTTCTGGATCTAACTTATGACCGTATTAGTAGTGATAAAATAAAACAATTTCATTATGATCGAAAAATCGCTCAAATTAACCCAAATAATCATCAGTTAATTATTATCTAATGATTCATCCACATGGATCTAATAAAATTCATTATAATATCATTAATACTCTGTTAATATCATTAATAATATTTAATATCATTTCTGGATGTTTTCTCATGTTCTACCTGAACTTTAATTTAAGAATACAAGTGAACCACTCAAGAAAACCTTAAAAACAAACATTCTCAAACAATGTTTTAAAACTCTATAACTCATCCAAAGGAACATAAAATCACTTAATGAAACCATAATTAACCATATTAATGTACAAAAGGTTCTGTATTTCTAATTAATGAATATAATGTCATTATACAGGACATTAAAGAGAAGGAAGCATTCAGATACAAGGTAAGGGGAAATTCTCGAACCCAACTTTCTTCCTTTGAGTTATCCCTCTTTCACTCCGTTTTTGATATGGTTACTCCTTAAAGATATTTTATTCATATTTTTATTTCCTTTTCTGGGATATACATGTTTTTACCTAGTATTTATTTCAAACAAAATGTTTTTCAAAAGAACTCTTCTTTTAAGAACACACCTTTTACTTCTCACTCAAAGTGGACGGTTCTTGTAACATGTATGTTATTCACTATTTTTTTGAGAACCCAAAGTTTATAAATGTGCTCTTGTGAGATGTAACCCATTCCTTTCCTTGGGTTATTTATGTTAACTTTTGATATATTTTCCATGTGGAAATCATGATAATGATAATGTTATGATGTGACGGGTGCGCCTGGAATTATATAGTGCAATATGAATGTTTCAAAGTGACGGGTGCGCTCGAGATTATACAGAGCTCCAATGCATTGGGTAAAGTGATGAATCTCATGAGTAAATGTGAAATGATGTGTGAAAAAGATGACATCTTGGTTCACAAGTATGTTTGATAGTTAACCACTAAGACATGATGTTTCATTTTTTATGCATTGCCACATTTCAAATCTTATATTTATGTTTCCTCTCATGTTCATGATTTATCTACCTATGTCATGATTATTATCACCCCATGCTATATTCCTCTTATCTGTCCTCTTACTGGGATTTTATCTCAGCCCTTTTGATGTATATCCTCAGGTGGATACATTTACTTAGAAGAGGACAAGTGCCAATAATAACCTAGAGAAGAAGAAATTAAATAAATGTTTATGCTTGATGTTGTAAAAGTTATGAATGGTTCTAGTTTTCCCAAGACAATAAACCTTTGGATCCTTTATGTGTAATACAATTATGTTTTTTACCTTTAAAATGATGTAATAGTAATGTAAGAAAAGTCTGGGTCTCTATAGTTGG
The DNA here is from genome assembly GCA_963277665.1 of Viscum album. NCBI lineage: Eukaryota > Viridiplantae > Streptophyta > Magnoliopsida > Santalales > Viscaceae > Viscum > Viscum album. The sequence continues at coordinate 987,086,927 of OY728129.1, forward strand.
TATCAGAGGAAAGGTTTAGTTAATTTGGGAATTAAGATTAGTGAACCCTAAAGAAAACCTCTAGCAGGAGACTATTTACAAATATGCACATAAGAATATTTACATAGGTATCCCATTGGCTATGTTTTTGGTAAAATTTGTTTAAATGAATAATCTATTCATGAATTATTCACTTATGTTTTGTTCTAACCTTTTTTATTTTAGAAAATGGTGGGAACCAAGAGAAACCAGGCCAACAACTCGTGCGAGGGCCAATGCAACGATTGCCTAAACGACATCCACAATGATTTGGGAGGTGGAGTTCAAAACTTCTTGGTGATGCTTACCCAGTTTTCTCAGGTTATGAACAATAACCACAATAATGGGGAATCTCCTCCTTCACTAAAGAGGGATCAACTGGCTATCAAATGTTTTATGCGGAAACAACCACCGATGTTTAATGGATCTTCAAATCCACTAGTTGTAGAATAGTGGTTCAACTCCATGGAGAATATCATTTATGTGCTTCACTGTTCTGAGATAGAGAAGGTGACTCTATCCATTTATCATCTATATGGAGAAGCCGATCAATGGTGGGCTTTGATTAAGAACACCAATCCAAGGGAGGAAATTGAAGAGATGGAATGGGAAGACTTTAAGATAATTTTTCTTAATAAGTACTTACCGCGAACTCTTCGCACGAAGATGGAGAGAGAATTCATAGAGATCAAGCAAAAAAATTATAATCTATCACAACCTATGAAGCGAATTTTACAAGGCTTGCAAGGTATAATTTAGGTTTTGTTATTAACAATTATAGCAAAATTGATAGATTCTTTAGTGGATTAAAACCACACCTTCAAAAGGCTTTTGCAATTTGAGACTTTGGGAGTTTTGAATAAGTTGTTCCATGTTCTATCAAAGTAGAGATGGAGTTTGGAGAATGGTCTCATGGCTATGGGGATAAGAGACGAAAGATGGAGTTTCAAGCGGGAGGATCTAATGACAAAGGTGGGAAGAAAACTCAACGACCCACATGCCAAAAATGTGGGAAGTTGCACCATGGGAACTGAATCCAAGGGAAGGGGAAGTGCTTAAAGTGTGGGAAAGAATTATACCATGATCAAGAGTGTCGAAAAGACATGAAAAGGAAGGAGAATGTAGCTGAAGAAAGGAGAGAACCACTCATGGTTAAATTCTAAAACTATAGGGAGCTAGGAACTATGCAAGTCAGTGCACTAAACCACGAGTTCTCGAGGGTAATCAGCATAAGAAACCACCAAATCCAAAGGAACAAGGGAAGGCTTATGCCACCACTACTGAAGAGTTGGAGCATGATAATGATGTCTTACAAGGTACACTTCCTATTCACCCAAGAATGGAAAAAGTCTTATTTGATTTTGGTTCTACACATTCCTTTATATCTTGCAAGTTTTCTAGAACTATATAATCAAAACCCCTAAACCTTAAAGTAGAGATATCTATAAAAACACCATGTGGTACAATCATTGCAACCCAAATGTTTGAATCTTCTCCTATTGGTGTATGAGGGAAGATTCTTCCATAGAATCTTGTAATACTTCCTTTGGTGGAATTTGATGCTATAATGAGAATGGATTGGATCTCGTTATATAGAGCACATATCAACTATCGGAAAAAGGAAATATCTTTTCATATTCCAAACCATCCCATGATTCTCTAAAAATTCAAGGAAGATCATGAATCTCATTTTAAAAATCCTTCAATGTTGTGGGTGTTGATTCCCTATGAAGAAGCATACCTCTCCCAAATGGTTGAGTTGAAGGAATGTGCCAACCTTGAGGAAATACCCATCATGAGGGAATACAGTGATGTATTTCCCGAAGAGTTACCCGGAATTCCCCTGGATCGTGAGGTAGAGTTCTCAATTGAGCTCATACCTGGAGCTACTCCTATCTCGAAGTGTCCCTATAGGATGGATCCTATCAAACTGGAGGAGTTAAAGAAGCAGCTGCAAGAGCATCTGTACAAAGGGATCATATGCCCTAGTGAATCACCTTTGGGTGCACCAGTGCTCTTTGTGAAGAATAAGGATGGAACAATGCGGTTGTGTATTGATTATCGAGAACTCAACAAGATCACCATAAAGAACAAGTATCCTCTTCCAAGGATTGACGACTTGTTCGATCAGTTAAGAGGTGATCAATACTTCTCAATGGTGGATCTTTGTTCTGGATATCATCAGGTAAAGGTGAAGAAGAAAGATATTTAGAAGACTGCCTTTCGAACAAGGTATGGGAACTATGAGTTTTTGGTGATGCCCTTCGGACTTACTAATACCCCTCCAATCTTCATGAATTTGATGAATAGAGTCTTTAGACATTACCTAGAAAAATTTTTGGTAGTTTTTATTGATGATATTCTCATCTACTTCAAGAGCAAGGAGGAGCATGAAGAACATCTAAAAGTTGTGTTGGTGACATTGAGAAAGAAGAAGTTGTATGCCAAGTTCAGAAAGTGTGACTTTTGGATGAAAAAAGTCATGTTCTTGGGACATTTGATCAGAAGTGTGGGAATTTATGTGGATACTTCGAAAACAAAGGCGATTGAGGAATGGCCCAGGCCCTCTAGGGTAACAGAAATCCGTAGTTTTCTTGGATTAGCTGGGTACTACTGACGTTTTCTGAGAAACTTGTCAGATTGTCTAGCCCTCTAACTATGTTAACAAGGAAAGGGGTAAAGTATGTCTAGATAGAAGAATGTGAGGGAAGCTTCAAGGAGCTAAAGAGAAGGCTGATCACTACACCTGTACTCACACTATTGAAAAGTGGATAAAGTTTTGTGATATACAGTGATGCTTCAACGAAAGGATTGGGTTGTGTACTCATGCAAAATGACAATGTGATAGCCTACACCTCACGACAGTTGAAGATCCATGAGCAGAACTACCCGATGCATGATCTAGAGCTGTAAAATATGATTTTTTCCTTGAAAATATGGCGGCACTAACTTTATGGAGAGAAGTGTGACATATACACCGACCAAAAGAGCCTAAAGTAAATATTAACACAAAAGAAGCTCAACATGCATCAATGTAGATGGTTAGATCTAATTAAGGATTACGATTGCTATATTCACTACCAACCTGGAAAGGCGAACAAGGTTGCTGATGCTCTAAGAAAAAAAGAACCTGCTACTCTATCTATGTTGCAGATTGAGAAAGACCCTATCTTCTTGGATATGAAAATAATGGATTTGGAAATCATAAGGGCAGGGGATACATCTTACCTTTCCCAATTTATTACGCAACCATCCATCTAAGAGAATATTAAGGAAGCACAAAGGGATGATATGGAGATACAAAATAGGATGAATGCACTAAAGGTAGGGAAGCTGCAAGAGTTCCATATCAACTATGATGGTGTGATTTGGTTTGGAACGCGGCTGTGCGTGCCTTCATCACCTAGGATAAAGAAGGATCTATTGGATAATGCACATAGCTCAAAATTCTCTATCCATCCTGGGAGTATCAAAATGTACCCTGATCTACAAGAACACTTCTGGTGGGATAACATGAAGAAAGAGATTGTGGAATATATATCAAGGTGCTTGGAATGTAAGCAAGTTAAATTTGAGAGACAAAAGTCTAAAGGTGTGATGCAGTCATTGCCTATACCCATGTGGAAATGGGAAAATGTTACTAAGGACTTTATCATGGGTCTCCCGAAGATTTCAAAGGGAAATAATGAGATATGGGTTATGGTTGACCGACTCACCAAGACTGCCCATTTTATCGCTATTCAGGAAGATATCTTACTTAAACAACTTGCAAAGATATATGTGAAGGAAGTGGTGAGACTGCACGGTGTTCCACTCTAAATTGTCTCTGACTGTGATTTGAGGTTCACATCTAAATTCTGGAGGAGCCTTCAACATGCTTTGACTATAGAATTAAATTTCAACATGGCCTATCACCCCCAAACTGATGGCCAATCTAGAAATACTATTCAGACGCTTGAAGATATGCTAAGAGCCTAATCTCTTGAATTCAAAGGTGGTTGGGATCAGCATCTCCCATTGGTTAAGTTCTCATTCAACAATAACTTCCACTTGAGTATTCAGATGGCTCCATATGAAGCTCTGTATGGAAAGAAATGTAAAACTCCAACCTGTTGGGATGAAGTTGGAGAAAGAAAGCTACTTGGACCTGATCTTGTTCAAGAGATGACAGAGAAGGTTCAAGTCATCTAGAAACACATCAAAGATACTCAAAGTCGGCAAAGGAGATATGCTGAAAACTACCTAAGGTAATTGGAGTTCGATGTTTGAGATAAAATCTTCCTTAGAATATCTCCATGGAAGAGAGTCATGCGATTCAGGATGAAAGGGAAGCTAAGCCCAAGGTATATTGGCCCCTTTGTGATCCTTGACCGCATAGAAGCTGTGGCCTATCGTCTTTAACTTCCAATGAATATGGATCAAGTTCATGATGTGTTTCACATATCACTCCTAAGGAAGTACATACCGAATGCCTCACATGTACTAAACTCAGAGGCGGTGCAGCTGGAAGATAATCTATCGTATGAGGAGCAGCCACTAAAGATTCTGGATTGGAGGGATAAGGTTATACGCAAAAAGAAAACCCATATTTTCAAAGTGTTGTGGAGGAATCATATGTTTTAGGAAGCAACTTGGGAACTAGAAGAGGCAATGAAGGAGAAACACCCTCACCTGTTTGTGTAAAGTGAAATTTTGGGGGCGAAATTTCTTAAGGGGGGAAAAATGTAACGACCCACAGTTTTTCAAGGGAAATTACCTGCTTATAATTATGTCATAAAATCACATGAAAACACAACATAATGAACAATTAAGTACTAAGTGACCTTTAAGCATAAGTTTTTCACTTCTGTGTCTTGAATTTCGAAAATCCGACATACACAGTTGTGTTCAAGATGATTTTTGGAGTCTAAGGAAACAAAAATAATTTTCGGTGAATAGTAACGTACCCTTGTGAATATTAACATACCCTTATGAATAGTATTATGACCCTTATGAATATTAAATAATCCAACATAATAGTAACCTTACCCATTTATAATTAAAAAAAATTAGACATCTTAGAAAGTGACAATTTGATATTAGTAAACGTTTTGGTATTTTGTAAGTCATAAATAATTAATTATAATTAATTAATTAATTTAAAAGAAAATTTATTTTCCTAAAATTTGTTCATAAATTATCAAATCAATGTCTTATAGTTTTTAGATAATTTTATAAGACCCTACATAATTTTTGAAAGCACTATAAAATCAGTTTTAATTTTTAAAAATATGTTTTAAGTTAATTATGATTTTAATTAAATATTAAATTAATAATATTTAGAAAATTATTTTTGAAAAATGGAATTCATTTTTTTATTCTACACGTTGAAAAATGGTTGGGGTGAATTTTAGGTATTTTTCTGAAATACTTCAATTTTTTATGAATAGTGAAATACCATAATTTACAAAATAAGCTAAATAAGCTAATTATAGACTCATGTGTGATGTTCTCCTGATGTAAGCCCACTTGGTTCGGGATCACAAGATAAAATTACTATTATTGGTAATGGGATACTCACTATTCCTTGTCTTAGGGGAAATTAATAAACTAATGAATTTTATATTAAGGAAAGCCCTCTCCCCTCCACTATAAATACCACCCTTCACACCCACATTTTCTCACACCTCTCAAGCTCGAAGCCTTCTCTAAACTCTACCCAAACATCTTCCCTAGCCCCTATCCGACGTCCAAGAGATTCTGGTCTCATAAAAATACCACGCCTAGCTTCATTAAGGAGGATCTCAAGAGTAGGATTTAAGTGGTAATTTCTCTCCCTCTCCTCCTTTAATTTCCTTTCATGTTCAAGTTCATTTCTTGATCTCTCCCCACTTATCTTCATCTAAATGGTATTGTAACTCCATTATTATACATGTACTGTAATTTTATGATGCTAATGGTATATTATATCATCCAACCCCCTTTCCCTCTTCCTTTTATTTTATTAAACAGAACATTGTTTGTGAGGTGTTAATTTATCACCTTCATGAATGACATGTTTTCTTCTTCCATTTGTACCTTTAGATCTGGTCATGAAACCATTTTTATGGTTGAACCAGAATTTTTTATATTTATTATTCCCTATTTAAAGTTATGGAACTAACTTATGACCATATTACTAGTGATAAAATAAAACAAGTTCATTATGATCGAAAAATCGCTCAAATTAATCCAAACAATCATCAGTTAATTCTTATCTAATGATTCATCTACATGGATCTAATATAATTAATTATAAGATCATTCAAACTCTATTAATATCATTAATAATATGTAATATAATTTCTGGATGTTTACCCATGTTCTACCCGAACATCAATTTAAGAATACAAGTGAACCACTCAAGAAAACCATAAAAACAAACACTCTCGAACAATGTTTTAAAACTCTATAACTCATCCAAAGGAAAATAAAATATCTTAATGAAAACATAATTAACCATATTAATGTACACATGGTTTTTGGTTTCTAATTAATTAATATAATGTCAGTATACATGACATTAAAAAGAAGGAAGCATTCTGATAAAAGTTAAGGGGAAATTCTCAAACCCAACTTTTTTCCTTTGGGTTCTCCCTCTTTCACTCCATTTTTGATATGGTTACTCCTTAAATTTCATTTCTTCATATTTTTCTATCCTTTTTTGGGACATAAATGTTTTTACCTGGTATTTATTTCAAACCAAATTTTTTCCAAAATAACTCTTCTTTTAAGAACACACCTTTTACTTCTCACTCAAAGTGGACGGTTCTTGTAACATGTATGTTATTCCCTCTTTCTTTTGGGAACCCAAAGTTTATGAATGTTTTATTATGAGATGTAACCCATTCCTTTACATGGGTTATTTATGTTCACTTTTGATATATGTTCCATGTGGAAAGCATGATAATGATAATGTTATGATGTGACAGGTGCGCCCAGAATTATATAGTGCAATATGAATGTTTCAAAGTGACGGGTGCACCCGGAATTATACAGCGCTCCAATGCATTGGGTAAAGTGATGAATATCATGATTAAATGTTAAATGATGTGTGAAAAGATTCTATCTTGGTTCAAAAGTATGTGTGGTAGTTAACCACTAAGACATGATGTTTCATTTTTTATGCATTGCCACATTTCAAATCTTATATTTATGCTTCCTCTCATGTACATGATTTCTTTACCTATATTAGGATCATGCTCACCCCATGCAATATTATTCTTATCTATACTATTAATGGGCTTTTATCTCACCCCTTTTGATGTATATCCTTAGGTGGCTACATGTACTAAGGAGAGGACAAGTGCCAATAAGAATCTAGAGAAGAAGAAATTAAAGAAATGTTTATGCTTGATGTTGTAAAAATTATGAATGGTCCTAGATTTACCAAGACACTAAACCTTTGGATCCTCTATGTGTAATAATATTATGTTGTTTAACTTTAAAATGATGTAATAGTAATGTAAGAAAATGTAGGGTCACTATATTTTCTCATCTCCATGCTCCATAAATATTCCTAAATATATTCCAAAGTCTTAAATGGATAAAATACATTATATATTCTTAAATTGATGACAATACTTCCTCTTTATAGAATAATTATGGAATAACACCTTCTAGTTCTTGTAATTAGAACACCTTCTTCTTTGTTAAACCACAAGGATCTTATTTTTATTTCAATAAATTAGATATAGAAACAACTCCTATTCTTTACTACCTTAGTAATAAACCTATTATTATTTACTTCAACATACAAGTTGCATTAGGGTGGTGCATAGTTAAACTCTCCCTCTCTTATAACCATAGATATATCAATGCATTATCCTCCTTTCTTCTGCATTTAATTCAATGTTCCACATAACTCTATATTTTTTTACTTTTTTAATACTCTATAATGGTGCCTATATTCTCTAGTTTCCTCTTAGGATCTGATGGTCTTCTTATAGGAATACTTTGATTTCATATTCAACCTTATATTTATAAAAATTTGAAACTCCCTTCATTTATTATGTCTAATAATATTTTCATATTTGAAAATAAAAAACCCCGGAGAAACCTTCATGAAGATATTCCATAATACTCAACCTATCCTTTTTGAATTAATGTTTTATATCTATAATTTGGAAACCCTAAAATTCTCAAAATTCATTAAAGTTGTTTCCATATTCTCAACTCACTTATTCGTATTTTAAAATCATTCGAATACTTAAATTTTATTCTTCCTCAAATCTCATATATCTTCAAAATTTGAGTATGTATGGTTTTGGAAACATCGGGTGAAGCTAATGTGACTAGAACCCCATATAGAGCACATGACTCAACCATGTTTTTTAATAAAATTCTCATGTTCACGATCACTGGATTTACCATGTGGACCTAATTCCACTCCATTATAGGATCTGGATCAACTGTGGATACATGGTTTCTTAATAAACCATAGACACAGAGTTTCTGGATTGATTGTGGTTCACCATACTGCACATATATCCACCTAAACCACCATTCTAATTAAAATGATGTTGCGAGATTTCTATGACTATTTCTAGATTCAAATAATCTTCTACATCATGGTATTCACTTCCTCCAATATAGAGAGATGGCATGAGCTCGAGCTACAGGAGGATGAAGACTAAAGAATTATCATTTTAGACGAGACATGCTATTAATTTGAATCCCATGGGAATTTTAATAACAGATGAATAATTATTATACCTTGAAGTACCACATCAGAATGTTTCTCAAATTCACAACACTTAAAAATTATCCCTATCCCTAAATAGCTCAATACAGTTAGACTGGTATCGGTGGTCGCTAACTACCACACGTTCCACCTCATACATGAGAGGCTAATCACCCCTATACCCATGCTTATGTGGACCTATGATCCTATTTCTTACCTTCACATTAACATGTGCCTCCTTGAATTGGGGATCATATAAACTTGCCACTGCCCACCACCCACTCGACTATGTAGTGCCTCATCTCTTCCATCATCTTGTTTCATGGTTGATCAAGTGATAAATTTGAGTGGGATGAAACTATTTTTTTATAAACCCTAATCTCATGTATTAACTAAAAATAATAATTCCTATATTACATAGAAACTATTCAGTACAATGCTAACATAGATTCAAAGAAGCAAGAAACACTTCACCAATAAATCCAATCTTTGTATTTTCAAAACTATCCAATTACCACATATTGCAAATAAATCTATTCGAACCTCTTGGGATTTAAAAAAAACTAAACTTAAACTCATTAGGGTCCTTGATGGGTTTATAGAATCCACTCTTGGTTGGTGATTGTTACTCAAAAATGTCTAGATAATGTCAAAGAGAGTCACACCGAAAGTGTATTTAGAATCTTTTCCAATTCTAGTGAATTGAAATTCCGAACATGGTAGGGCCCACAGTGGGGTTCAAATGATGTTAAAGTCTATACGATAGAAAAGGAAATAAATAAATTCAATATTATTCATGTTTATAATAATAATTTTTTAATTTATTTAATTGTTATATTCACAAGTTATTAAGTAAATATAACGGAAAATATTTTTCAAATGAATATTAAATATTTACCATTCATGTTTTTTTATTATTTAGGGGAGAGGTGAGTCAAGTTAATGAATAGAATTTTACCATGTATTATAGTTTATAAGTTAGAATTATGTGATAAAAATTTCATGACATTTGCAGTATGTTTTATGTGTCATTTTTATCATTTTTGGGTTCATTTAAAAGTTTATCTTCCAAAAGCACATAATTGAAATTTATAAAAGTTATAAACTAAGTATTTAACATTTTAATATGAAAAAATTTTGGTGTTAATTTATTACTAAAATTATCACTCCTAACCACCACTCTTTTAAGTAATAGAGATAAAAAATAATGGGAGTGTCAAGAATCATTTTATCCAAGTTTGAGGATCGATAGTTTGATCTTCTATGATCATCATGATGATAAAGAGCCTTCAATTATCTATGATAAAACCCATATTAAAAAATTATGTGTTGGATAAATATTTTTAAGTGAATGTAGAATATCTAGAAGGTTTTAAGTTGGCTTCCTTTGAGAATAAATCTCCAACAGCGAGCAAAACACGTGTTCGATCAAAATTGAACAAGGTACAATTTCTATATTGATCTACAGTTTAGACATTATTATTAATGATTTAATTAAATTTTGTGCAATCAATAAGATAATTTGGGTAGGGTTATAATGGATTTTATGTTTCAATATAATTATGGAACGAAATTTTTTAAAATACCATTTTTCATGCTTCTACAAAGCATCAAGTTCCTTCACAAGCCCATCGGGAAGCCTTATAGGTGGTGTTAAGTCAATTGTGCCACCTCATACCCACATTTAATAGGAAATAGGATGAAGAAAATAACCATGTAGGTATAATACTAACAATTAGTGGTTGAGGCATAATTATCCTATATACATTTTACATCTCCACATTATACATGATAAAGTATAAGAGTAAAATGAGATGAATAAAAATATATAGTAATTATGCATGTATTAACCAAAAAAAATCGTGAAGACATAAAAAAATAAAACTGGAAGGTACATGGGAAAAATAAATACCTAGAAATATCCATAAAGAAATAAATATTGTCCAAAATAGAGGTAGAAATGTCTCCACCAAGTCAATCTAAAAACATGACCCACATTGTTACTCCACCCTAAACAACACTAAGCTCTATAGACACCATTTCTACCAATATCATATCCAAACTATATGTCATCTACATAAGAAATTACATGTGAAGTCTTGACGCCCATGTAGGGGTGATTATATCATAACAAGTAGGAGTCACTAAAAACCATAAAGTAAAGACAAAGGATAATTCATCTCAATGAAAACCATAAAGGAAAAAGGTGATGAAGAATATTTAAAACCTAGATATTCTTTTAGTAGAGTGAACCCAGAATAATAAAAACAACCCTACTCTGTATATCCATTCATTGGAGAACTATCACATATAATTGAGTGTAAATAACACACTTAGAAAGCCCTGAACACATCACTAGATTCATAAGGATAAACCCATGCCTAATTAAATATTATACAACAGATGAGGGTGCACATATTAATTATCTATATAAAGCAGAACCTTATCCACATCATATCACACATAGTTGATAAAGGTGGAACACAAAAATTGGGTATATCATATAACAAATGAGTTTCTCAAAGCATAGGGGGAGATATATTGGTATGTATAATGCTTTGATAATTATTTATGAACCCCGCTATCAGTTGCAATAATTTAATTCCAAACTTCTAGTTATCTTTCCATGAAAATGGACATGGATGGACAAATGGACAAATAGTTTTCACCATTGGCATCTAATCGTAAAATCAATCAAGAAAGGTTATTTACTTTTACAAAATAGATACTCAATGAATAACACATGAAGATTCAATGAATGAAAATCTACCAGCCACATAGAGCCCTCAAGGAGTGTCTTGTAGAAAACTATGATCAAACATGGGTGCCATGCATTTTAAGTTCCAGTTTGGGTAAGATAGACTAATCTAATTCATCTCACTCACCTTTAGGTTGAGATAGTTCACTAAACCTATGATATATCTTGTGGATTGGGCTCGTACAAGCTAGATTGCTTGTCAGACCCACCCGAGTCGATGGGACCTGGGTCCACCCATGGTCGGGGATCCCTAATGGTGTCACGTCCAATAGTTTCCTAAGTGTATCATGTCCCACAGTGACTCATGTGAGTCTCTAACTTGGTGAAACACCATTTCAAAGGCATAGTCGGTTACTAGGGGAGGTCACAACACCTTTTTTGTGTTGCGTCTACCACTCCCACAATAACCTACATGGAAATCATCCCAGAACACCACCTATCAAAAATTGTGTCTAGTTCTAACAAGTTTGTGTCACCTTGATGGTACTAGTTCTATCTCCTATTATGGATTTCTTAGGAAGATGCCTGGTGTATAGCACTAAATTCTCTAGTGGTCGGCCTTCCCTACAGACCATTGGTGATGATGACGGCTAACCCTTTACATGTGAATCACCTTCAACACTCCGACTTCTTCATGAATTGAAGTTGACTCTCCACTGAGCCTCCAATTATCTTTTCTATGTCATTTCACGTTCCCATTGATCCATTGTGTCTTCCCACCATCGTCCAACACTAGGTTCGATGTCCATCATCCACATGTGTGGAGGAAAGGGATAAGGTGGAGAGAGGGACAATGATTTGAATAAAGGATAGAGAAGTGAAGATATAGAACATCCATTCCCTCGGAGTTCATCACCACCACATATAAAAAATTCAAATAATTTATCAATTTTATAATTTGTGAAAAACAAGGATATTTATTATAAAAATGGTAAATTCATGAATAACAATAAAACTCAAGAATAAATAAGTCTCAATATGAAAAGACAAAGAATACCGATTATAAAAAATAACTCCAATTAATTAAAACAAAATATTGGTACATAAAATAGACCAAATTGACTTACCTTGATAAAGTATCATTCATTGATTAAGGATTCACGCTCATTTATGTTGAAACCAAGGAGTCTCTCGTCGATCCTTCTTCATAAGTTATCACTATTGGTAAAAAATTATTGGAGTTCTTGGTGGATAACACTAAGAATTATTTTAAGAAAATATTTACATAATATATGATAGGGTTTAGTAATTTATTATTCATAATACAAAATTTATTAAACACAATATTTTCTCTTTTTAAAAAAATCCATCTCATACTACCAATTACTACTAATACTTGGGTCTCTGATACGAATAGAAATTATACCACACTTAGGGTAAAACCCATGTTTTGAATGAGAAAGTAGTGTCTGATTTTTCATTGAATGATCCTATTTGGAGAAATGGAAGATTTATCAAGAATACACATGCATGGGTAAAAATATTATTTTTATCAAGGCCCTACCACACTTGAAATCATGCATCATCTCATCCCTTGGTTAAACACCAAACCATAAATTCAATGAAACCATAAGATAATTCTTTCAAGATATTTTGATAGAGTAAATTAATATTTTACCCATGGTGAAATAAATATACTTATCAATGCATTTATTTATTATTCATACCAGTATAACAATAAGACATAAAATAATATTCAAAATATTGTAAGGGTTCAATAACAAGAACTAGGGTCATTATATCCGCCCAACCTTCATATATTTCCTTCTCAAAAATCTCAATCTATAAATACATGATGGAATTAGGCCTGAATTTTACCCTCAATCCCACGAGATCTCTTTATGGTTTTCATGTTGATCAAGGATATGAACTAAAAAAAGGTATTTCCTATGAAGTACACTCTCTTTCCAATCTTCAATCTCTACAGGGTACTTTATGAAGGTGTTTGCGTCTTTAATCTCTAGATCTCCCCTGTCAATGACATGAGATAGATTTTTCATGTATCTCCTCATCTAAGACACATGAAAAAATTCATGTAACTGATCCAACTATAGGGGAAATTTCAAGTAATAAGAAACCTCACACGCATGGTGTAGTATCTAGAATGAACCAATAAATCTCAGGGACAACATACTACCCCCAAAAAAATTATAATTCATGTTGAGATAAAACCTTCAAGAATACGTTATTTCCCTCCATGAATTACAAGGTTATTCATTGAAAATCTTCATAGTACTTACAATAGATTTGTGTGGTTCTCATCCACTCTTGGATCACCTTAACCTTCTCATTAATTTCCTATGGAATATCTAACCACATCAGAGATGTCTCTGTAATATCCATCTAGCATAGGGGTGACCTGTAGGGTCTCTCATAGAGGTCCTCAAAATAGTTCATGCTAATAGTGTAGTGGTAGAAATTGTTTAAGGAAACCATCACTCAAGGTAAGTGATCCTCCCAACTCTAGAAAAAAATAACAGTCACCCTCAGCGTATGCTTGAGAAACTGGATGGTTTGCTCATTCTAGACATATATCTATGGATGAAACATTGTACTCATCCATAACTAGGTCCCAAAAGCTTCCTACAAACCCCTCCATAACTAGTACATGAACCAATAATCAAGGGTAGAAATGATTTTCATGGGTACCTCATGAATTCAAAAGATCCCCTACACATACATATGTCCCAATATTTCCACCAAACTCTTCTTATGAATGGTAAAAAAGTGTCCTGACATTGTTAATCAGCCGATGATTTCCAAGATATCATTTTAGAATTTCACTAAATAAGGTATTCCCACCGCAAAATCCATCGATATATTATTCCACCTCCAGTTTAGAACCTCAAAAGGATGGGCCAATTTTGATGGGGCTTGGATCTCCGCCTTCACCTACTGGTAGGAGAGGTACTGAGAAATACATTTAGTAACACTCCTCTTCATCCTTGCCCATAAAAACTAGTACTAAATGCATCAGTAGATATTATCCACTCTTGGATGTACCACCAAGTGTTATGTTTGGAAATCCATTGGTACCTCCTCACACAACATGACCAAAACCATCATCCATAGTCAAAATTGAAGAATATGATCCCAACCTTTGTAATATCCCTCAGGTGTATCTAGTTTTAATATTTTTTCATAAATAATGTCATAATCTCATAATCTATTTCCCTTATCCATGCCTCCCTCACTATTATAATAATCAATTGGGTCATAAACATAAATCAAATATAGGCCTCACCTCCCCCATCAACCAATGAAAACTACAATGAGTCCAATTAATATGATGCCACCTCAAAAAACTAGGAATTGGACTTCCTTAAAAGGGACTTTTCCACCATGTTTCCCTTATCCATAGTATAAACTATCTCAAAATTATGATCCTATAAGAACTCCAACCAATTTATCTACCTCAAGTTGAGATCTATCGAGGAATATGTTTACTTGAGACTTTTATGGTTTAAATAGACAATGAATTTACCATTAAGAAGATAGTGCCTCTATATATTTAAGAAAAAAACATGAAATTATATCTTCAAGTTGTGGGTTATATAATTCTACTCATGGGGTATATAATGCTTAGACCCATATTAAATCATCAACTACATCTACATCAACACCCATCTAGTTCAAATCCAAAGGAATTTTAGTACACTACATACTCTACTCCCTCATATATAAAATGTAAGAAATGATAATTATTCATCCTCTATTTCAAATCCTAAAAGTCTTTCTAGCACTACTCAAAATAAAAAAAAAGAATTTCCCTTTTTGGTAAGGGAATATAGAGGGCCCAAAATTCTGGATAAATCATTCATAAATCTCTAATAATATCCATCCAATCTGAGAAAAATCTATACCTCAAATACAATCCTAGGAGGCTCACAAGTTAACACTGCCTCAACCTTCATCAAGTCCATATCCACTCCTCCATATAATATCAAAATAAATATGAAATGGAGCACTCTAAACTAGATATTAAACATTGAAAAATTTCCAAATAGAAAATGATAATGTATTAAGTCTAAAACCCTCATCAGATACTCAACATGATTGACTTATAAAGCAGAATAGATGAGAAGTATATCATTGAATACAACCGCAAATTGATCCAAGAATGGAATGAAAATATAGTTCATGAAACCCATGAATACTTATACTATATTAAATATTCTAAAGGAATCATCATAAATTCATAATGGCCATATTAATATCAGAATACTATTTTTTGAGTTGTCCTCCTCACAAACCCAAAGCTAATGATAGTTAGGTATGATGTCGATCTTTGATAATAATATTACTCCATTTGATAGGTCAATTAGATTTTTAGTCCTTGACAAGGGATATATATTCTTGATTTTCACCTAGTTTAGGTGATAGTAGTTAACATGCAGCCTAAAATACCCATATACCTTATTGGTGAACAATAATGAATCTTCCTAAGGAGACATGTTGGGTTTGATAAAAACTCTTCTCTATAATGTATTCTAATTATAACCTCATCCCTCGAAGATCATTCGGGTCTATATGATGGGTTGATAAATATATCAAATTCTTCCTTGGGTGAGAGTTGATACAAAAATCAACCCCACATTGAGAGTGAATGTCAGGCACCTCCTATAAAAAAATCTTAAATATTCCTCCACCACTATAGGAGATAGATCACTCAAATAATCCATCTCACAAGGATTAAAATTGGATAAATAATGCATGATCAATTAAAAATTCCCATTCCTAGGTCATACCCATCTCAATTGGATATTCCTCTCACCCACAAAATATAATTTTATCTGATCAACACAGAGACATATCACTATCTATCAATTGAAATCAATCGAGGAAATAATTTTTTTAGACAATCCATACCATTGATTATATAGTAAGGTCTCTTCATAGTCATTAATAACTCCCATGAAAAATTCTCACCACCAAGGGAAATATCACACTTCTAACATATGTGAGTGAGAAGGGGATATATCCAAGTAGAAGTCTCAAACTGTATAGGTCAGGCTAGGGGATCCATAGAAATCTATAGGTCTCAAACCAATTATCCAATGAAGAAATAATATCTCATGTGGGTATCTATCAGTACTAGTTCCAATGTTATAAAGAGAAAGATCGTACCTTGATGATATCAGGAACATCTTGGTCAGAGCCCTCAATTTCCAACAAATTTATATTTCCCTAACCATAAACCATTAAAGCCTGAAGGGGGCACCTAGGGGTGGTGGTGGTGGAATTAATCCATACATTTTTTCCACCAGATCCCCTTGGATCACCTCCAACACATATTCCTTGATAGCCTCCCAGAGGGACACCTTGTCCACCCCTAGGTGGTCCCTAATCATGGAACTACCTCTACCATGGTGGTCCCTCAACTATTTGGCCACCCTCATCAGACTAATGGGTCATGTAGTCTCACACCAAATGTATTTTCCCCCTACAAGTGTATTAAATCCTATAATTGGGTTGCAGAGAACCTCTAAATGGAACTTAAATTCTCGATCCCTATAACTAAGATTTCTTATGATCGTGGAAATGAAATTGATATGTAAATTATTTTCACCAGCTGGATGTGGCTAAAAACTCTATCTGTAGGTGACTACTACTGACTCATGTCACTTGATTCTCCTCTACAAGAAATCTCTCTATAACTAGGGCCCTCTCTAAAACTATATTAAGGGTTGGAATGAAAAATGGTACTACACCATCTCGAATATCCTTATATATTCTATGTTCTAACTTCTATTCACAAAGGAATCCATCATGAATCATGTTTATAGGCTATTCAATGTGGTTGTTAAATCTCGATACATACTCTATGACTAACATAATATATATCTAAAAGTTCTAGAATTTTTTCTAAATACATATTTGTTGGATAATACTTCTCATAAAAAAGTAACTTGAACTCAAACCATAGTAGCATCACATCATCATATGTCTCAGTAACCAAGCCCCACTAGTGAACTACCTCACACTGAATAAGAATGGTAACAGGCATCACCATATGATTCATATGTGTCCATATTTGGAAAAAAAAACCTGCATCAAAAACTCAATATATCCCTTTGGTGCTTGTGGGTCCATCTCATCCTGAAACCTTGGAAGTATCTATTGTTGAAACTTGTGAAACAAACTAATCCAATGTGCATCCTAATCTCATAATATTGGAATAATTGGCTTCTCAATACAAAGAAAATCGTCTTCCAGCTCTGTTGGGGTTAGGTATACCCACTTCATTATAAGCATACATACATCTCTATGCCTGGTCAATGATAATACCTCATGAAATAATCCCTAAAAAAAGTATTATCACTCATTTGGTCATAAAAATTAATATTAATCATATGAAAAAGTGTTTTATAGCCCTTCCTTGGAACTATGGCTAGCTATCTACAAGGATCCAACCTTTTATCAACAAGATAAACCATAGTAAACAAATCATATCTGTGGAGATGACTTAAGAAGTATAAGTAAATCAATAACCCATTCATATATGATCCATTTACTAATTTTATATCTCCCAAAAAATTCCTTAGTGTTCCATGTTGATAAATAGATTATTAGAGTCTTGAATATTGGATATGTCACAGCATCACTAGGTTTCCTAGCCTAAGGGCCTAACTTATGACACCTAAACATCATTTACTAAATTTCTGAAACCAATCATCATCAGACACATATCTACAAAACCCATACATAGTAACACTTTCTCTGATGAAACTCTAACATGACCCAGCCCAATAAGACCCAGCCTATGTGGAGGTAAGCCAGGCATGCCACCCCAAGCCTATCTGAAATATTCTAGGAACTAGTTAAAAACACCTAGTGGGAATACTACTCACAATGGGAGGGTTTATCCTATTTACCTATATACATCATACATCCCCACACAATACACAATAAAGTATAAGTGTAAAATGAGACTAATAGAAATATGTAGTAAGTATACATTCATTAACCACTAAGATGCATAAATATATAAAGAGTAATTGGAGATTACATGGGAAAAATATGTACCCTGTGATACCCATAAATAAATAAACACTGACCATAATAAAAAAAATTACTATAAATATATTATCAAAATATGATCAAAATCTCTACTCCACCCTAACACCATAAAGGTCTATCAACACAGTGTCCACTAAGATCATCTTCAAACTACATTCCATCTGCAAAATACGTGACACATGTGGTCAAGACACCCATAAAGAGTGAGTATATAATACCTAGTAGGATTCCCTAAAAACCCAAAAGGAAAGAAAAAATAAAAGTGAACTCAATGTAAACCATAATGGAATAAGGGAAGAATATACATTTAAAATCTAGATATGTTTTTAGAAGAGTAAACCTAGAATACTGTACAAAATCTCACTATGTACAACTAGCCCTAGGAGAACTGAAACATAGACTTGAGTTCCTTATCACTTACTTAGTAACCCTTCATCGCCTCACTGGAGTCATAAAAAAAACTCATGACTCATTGAATCATACACAGTAGATGGGGTGGAACATATCAATGGGGTGTATAAAGAATAACATATTACTCATCATATCACAATTAGAAGACAAGTTTTTAACGCAAAAAACATATAAAAACATTGAAAATGATTATTACATGGTATAAGGGGGAGATATGGGCCACCATAATTATCTAATCATCATGCATGAACCCCATTGTTAGTCCCACATAGTTAATTACAAATATCCACCTATCTCACTTTGAAAATGGCCTTGGATGGAAAAATAGTTTCCACTATTATGATCTACATGTAATATCAATTAGGATAGGATATTCACTTTCCCAAAATCGACCCCCAATGAAGAATTTATGAAGATTCCATGAGGTCATGCTCCAAATCATGTGGAAACCCACATGGTACATCACGTGGCACATATTAATGAAATTTGGGATCCATGTGTGCTACATGTTGGGTCAAGTGGGGCAGACTCATCTTTTGCATCTCATATGCCCAATATCTAGGCCGATTTACCTAGAACCATGAGCTAGGTTGCGGTTCGGGCCCATTAGAGGCAATCCATCAGCCATCCCCACTCAGGTTGGTGGGACCCAGACACACTCATGACCATGACACCCTAAATGAACCTTGATATTTATCCAATGAAAACTCATATATGTTTTTTCCATGGTTCATAATCGGTTATGGGATATGGTCAATTACTGGGGAGTCGTAGAGCCTTTATGGTGCCATGTCTATGTCTCCTCTGGTGTCCCACCTGGGTCATCATCCTAGCTCACTCATGGACACAATTTTGAAATAGTTTTATTAATGTTGTTGTGACTTAATAGAAATACATCCATCTCTCATGGCATCCATCTCAGGTCATAGCCTGGTTCATAGTGCCTCCTTCTCTAATGGTCATCCTTTTATACACATAACCATCGATAATGGTGGTCGACCTCTCATGTGCTCACCATAGTCCATAATGGTGGTTGGCCCTCAATATGTACATATCCTTTAACAATTAGTATTCATCATTAGTTGTTTCTGACCCTCTTCTAAGATCCCACTTCTCCTTTACATGTCATGTCTTATTCTCTCTAATCCATTGCATCATCCCACTTTCATCCAACACTAAGGTTGAAATCCATCACCCGCATTTATGGAAAAAGAGAGAATGTGGAGAGAGGGAGAATAATTTATATAAAGTATAAGGAATAGTAGAAAATAAATGTTCATTCCACTGTCATTCATCACCACCACATATAATGAAGATAAATAATTTATCAAATTGAAAATTTATGAAGAACATATTAAAAACACACATATTTATCATAAAAATGGGAAATTCATTATGAATGATGAAACCTGAGAATAAATAAGTCCCAATACAAAATTAATAAGTATATAAATTTTACTAAATAATTACAATGAGTTAAACCATGAACATTGGAGTTTAAAATAGATTACCTAACCCTTCCTTGGTAAAGGATTTCTCACTAATGTAGGGTCCATTCTCATTGATGTTGTACCTGAGGCGCCACACTTCAATCCTTATTCAAAATTTCTCTCCATTATAGGTAACAACTCCTAGGGTTCTAAGAGATTAAACCTAGTAATTTTATTATGAATATTTTTATATAATAACAGATTAGGTTTGAAAAAAAATCCATAAGCACCACATTTATTATTCTCATTACTGTCCCTTTTTATTATAAATCTGTCTCAACTTTCAAATGGAATCTAAGTCCCAGGTCTTTGATGTGAATATGAATTATACCACCCTTAGGTTAAATCCCATGTGTTGTATGTGACCATGGTGTCATATTTTTTGTCTGATGCTCCAATAAAGAGGAATGATACATTTCTCATGAATGTTGATGTGTAGCTAAAAATATTATTTTTATACATTTAATATTTTTATTGATTCCCAACCACACTTGTAATCCTGTACTGACTCATCCTAGGGGTAAAAACTACACCCTATATTCAATAGATCTATAAAAAATCTATGATCATTTTATAGGGTAAATTAACATTTTATCTCTAGGGGAACAAATAAAATTATCTATATATTTATTTAATATTCATATCAACTCTAAAAAACCCTAAATAATTTTCAAAATATCTTAAGGTTTCAATAGAAAATATTTTGGTTGTTACGTGAGCCTAGCTTTTCTTTAGTGACAGGGATAGTTTGTGTGCTTGAGAAGTCGACCTAGGATACATATGATGGGTGTGAGCAAGTGGTGATCCCATGAGGTATGACATGAGGTTTTAGGTAGTATTTTTTCGTAGGTATATATGATGTATTTTTTGAATTATATATATATATGTGTGTGTGTGTGTGTGTGATATATTTCAAGGTTGGATTCCCCAGGTACATGTTATATAAGGATTCAGGTGAACTGTGACATCAGGTGTATATAAATGAGGGTACAAGAAATAGGGTTGGATATGATCCTCAAGTAGTTGAGGATTGGTACCTAATTTGGGTAGTTTATGTGACCCTATGGGTGTATGATTTTATGGTTTTGGGGATGGACATGGTTCCCTATGGGTAGTATCTCTTATTCTAGGATAAGACGCCACCCCCCAGGGTGTTTGATATCCTAATTCTGGGTATGGGATGTGAACCCCTAGGTGGATAGATTTTATAACATAGGGTCTGTGGTAGAGTTATGTCCCCATAGGTGATATTATGGTGTAGGTTTTAGGTAAGGACATGGATCCCCCTAGGGGGAATTTTATTGGCCTTACGGTTGGACACAGTTCCCCTTAGGGGGTTATGTATCTGGATAAAATACATTTAGCACTCGATGAAGTTGGTTTAGTCAATACCAAGTGTTGATTTAGAATACAAGGATCAAATATGATTGTGTATTTTCAATTCCACTCTTATGTTTTATTTTGATCATTTCACATGATCACACACTACTAAACTAGTCATATTAGGGGAACCATTGTTGGTGGACTACTAAGTTTTATTCACACCCTTCTCAGGCAGCCCTATAACTGTGGTTCTTAAGAAGACCTCATGTTCACAGGTTTAGGTATGGTATAGATTTGGTGTTTCATGGTCAGGCTAGAGAAACTCAATGGTGATTAGAGAATGGGATGTGATGAGGCTAGTTGATTGTAATAGGGAATACTTGTATTTTTATTTTTTTAAATTTTTTATGTGATCAGCCCAGTGGGGGATTAGTTTGGATTTATGATTGTATATTTCTATATTACATTTGTTATAGTGTGATTTTGGTTTATTGGGTTATATATACTATAGTTTTTTATTATAGATTTTTTGTGGTTATTTATGATATTGTTTACTCTAATATAAGTGTATAGTCTCCCCATGGTAACACAACAGACTCTCACTACTATTTAGTATCCTTTAGAATACAGTGAGGCATACACGAGGTCACCTGAAAAATCAATCTTGTTATTATAGAGTGAACAAGGTTGGGAAATTATTGGGATCCTATATAACTCTGATAGACATCCACCAGAACTCTAAAGGTCTATTGGGGTTATGAAACATCCTTAGTTGAGTCCTGGTGGAGATGGAAGTCACCACTACCACCCCCATAAGAAGTAAAATGGAAAATATTCTTTTTGGGAATATTTCCATCATTAGACTATTTTCCTAAAACAAGATCCCATGCGTCATTTGACCCCTCCAATATCCAAGATAATTCAAAATAAATAAGTTTTTACCAACATTAAATCAAATTCATACCTTATAGATATGAATGGGTTATTAGAAATATATTATTTTCTTGTCAATGAGTCAATTTACACATTATTCATTGAGGATAATGAACCTATTACCTAAAGGAAGTCAGTGAATGTAAAAGAAGCTATTAAGTTGAAAAATATATGGATTCTAATATGGATTCTATATAACAAAATCAATTTTATACTTTGGTAGATCCACTTCCTGATTTAAAACATATTAGGTGTAAATGGGTATTTATGAAAAATATGGACATCAATGGTGAATTAAAAACCTATAAAACAAGGTTGGTTTCAAAGGGGTTTATAAAATGTTAAAGTGTTGACTATGATGAAACCTTTTCACCGATCACAAAGAAAAATATCATTAAAATTTTACTTGGAATATCAACTTTTCATGGTTATGAGATTTATAAAATGGATTTAAAAATGGATTTTATAAATGGGAAACCAATCAAGGATATCTATATAAATTAACCATAATGATTTAATACATATAATAATTCTGAAAAAGTATACAAGTTATACTGGTAATAATAAAGAATAAATATCCCTTACCCTGAATTGATGTTAACTCTGACTAACTAAAGAGATATCATTGGTTCTTCAAAATTGAACTTCGATATAAGTATCCTAAATTATGGGTAAAGATAAATATATTACAAAAATGGTATTTTTGATATCAATATGGACATTATGAGTTTTTTTTCAAAACTTTTGGAATTACCAATGCACCTACTGTGTTTATGGCATTGATGAATTGGATCCTACATTTATTTTTGGATGACATTCTGATATACTGAATAACAGAATAAAATCATGGGAAACACTAAGATTTTTTTTTAAACTTTACAGAAATATAATTTCAATTCCATTTTATCAAAATTTCACTTATATAATTAATAATTGAAATTTTTTAGTCACGTTATTTCAAAAAAAGGACTTCAAATGATACTAAGATGGTAGAATATGACCCAAGAAAATGTTTTAGATGTATATTTTTCTAGGTTTATCTATATATTATCATATATTTATTCAACAATTTTTAATGTTTTCATATTCCATGATAACTTTGACTCGAAAGGGAGAAAAGTTTTATTGGAAGGAAAATTGTCTAAATCATTTGAATAATTGATAAATGGCTTAGTTTGGCTCTAGTTATATTTCTTCTTGAATTGAGAGTGGACTATAATTTATATTTCAATGCATCTGGTTTGGTCTTGGGATGTATTATAATTAAAGGAATAAAATTCATATCATATGGGTCTAGGAAATTGAGACCAAATAAAATTAATTATCATATGAATGATTTTGAGTTATCCTAGAAATTTACTTTTTTATGAAATATTTATTATGTATAATAAATATAATATTTTAAAATATATTTTCTTATACTGTAATCTCAACCTAAGAAAAAATATGTGGGTATAGTTTCTTCAAAAAATTAATTTTGAGCTTATTTATAAAACTGGGAAAGCCAATGCAGTGGAAAATGCTTTGTGTAGAAAGACAACTACTCATGAAATTATGGAAACTTGACAACAGGTGTAATTAATGGGGTTGTTGGTAGAATTTGATGTGTATATGGCAGAATCTAGGGATATTTAATTTACTTCTAGTATTAATGTGACATCCATTTTTAAAATACAAGTAGTGGAAAAGTATTTATTGGATGAGAATGTTAGATGATAGGGGATGCCATATATATTGGGTAAACCATCAATGAATGGGTTATTGTACCATATTTTGTACATTATTTTAGCATATGGATGGTGGTTCTTATATTAAAAGGTAATTAAGTTTTGAAGAAAAAATATTTCATTCAAGTGGGGTAGTGCATCCCAAAGCTACCAAGATGTAAAATTATATCAAATTCTAATTATGGGGAATAGTAATGATGTAGGATGTTTCATAATTTGTTTCTAAATTATTAATTTATCAACATATAAAAAAAATTTATGAGCATCCATAGATTTTTTCCAAAACTTAATAATTCTAACATGGATATGGGAAGGTATTTATATTATTCTCATGATCATATTTTAGATATCACCACAAAACCATGACTGACTTTGTGTGTTTTGTTTTGAATTATGAAATTGGTTCATTTATTACCAATATAAGGAACCTTTTTAGGTTATGAACTTAGAAAATTTTATATTAAATATTTTGTTATAATTCACAGAGATTCAATATCCATTGTCTTATATAGGGATCAAATATTTATTCTACGATTATTTAAGGGACTCTAAAAGGATAGAGGAATTAAATTGAGGATGATTATGTCTTACCACATTCAAATAAATCAATAGATATAGTGAATTATCTAGATATTAAGGGATGTGTTTTGGGAAAACAAGCTCCACTTTAAGGGATATTGAGAGGATCATTTTCCATTTATAGAGTTTATTTATAGCATAAATTATCATTCAATGATCTGTATGGAAACCTTTAAAGAATTATACAGTCAACCATGTTAGTCACCATTATGTTTGGTTGGTATCAATGAAAATACTCTTATTGAACCAATGTTTTTTAAATATATGACGATCCAAGTTTAATTAATTCAAAATCATATTATTTAATATTATAGTTGAAAAAATTTATTACATAAATTTATGATGATAACCCTTGATTTTTGATGTTGTTTATCACATATTTTTTAAAGTTTCACCGAGGTTAGGAAATAAAAGAAATCATTTTCATGATATGTGGGGCCTTTTGAGACCATAGATCAAATTAGTAATGTTTATTATTGTTTGTCATTACCACAATATTATGAATTAATTTATAATTCCTTATATGTTTCTCAATTACAGAGGTACTTATCCAATGATTCACATGTCTTAAATTGAGAACCATCTGATGTAAGAATTCATATATCTTCCTGAATGTCCCAAAGGCCTTGATTGATTTATTTATTTTTGGATAATAACTTTTTAATTGGGTTTAAATTACAGATATAATTTTAAATTAAATATTTTAGATTCTTAGAGGATTTAGTAATCCTTTATTGATATTTTATGGTTGTATGAATCTATTCAAGAGAAGATATAGAAGATAAAATCATATATGTGGCAAGAGTGACCAAATCATTTTGATAGAAAATTTACTAAGTGAATTTTCAAGGATGAAAATTCCTATGGTGTAGATAATTATAACGCCCATATTTTTTAGTTCATTTAATGATTCATATTAGGGGTTCAATTTATTTATGGAAGTGTGAATTTCATATAAATGTGACTAAAATATTGTTCTTTCAACCTCATGTGATTATGGGAGTTAGATAGTTACGTGACTTAGATAATTTAATTATGGTGAGTAATTCAAAAAACACACAACTTGGAATTATATCTTTGTTTTATTATAGTGTTTTGAAAAATTATTTGAATTAATTAATTTTGGGGAAATGTCTTTGACATGTCATGGGAATATTATATTGGATTAATGATGTGACAAGAGATGTTGGAATTCATGGTAGTCAATTTAGAGGAATTATAGACTTGGGATAGTTGAACGGATTATATATTTTATAGGACATGTAATTTTAATAGTCAACTTTCGAATTTATTATGGGGTTATACCATGGGTTATGGTAGAGATAGAGAAGGTTAATTAATCTAGAGAATAAAATTGGTAGAATTTATAAGATAAATTTTCATGAAAATTTCGGGATTAAATGAGAGAGATATAAACTCATTTAATATATTTTTCCTAGTCAATTATTGTATAGTTATCAAGGAATTAGATAAATATTTATGTATATAAATTTATTTATTAACATGTTTCTCTCTTTGAGTTTATCCCATATTCTCTTGTGGTAGATTTGGATTTGGGACAAGGGAATTGGTGGAAGGTGTTCAGGGGTTAGGTGATAACTTTAAGAATTATGGTATATATAACATGTTACTCAATATATTTTTCTTGAATTATTTATAATTTCTAGATTTTTAAATAAGTCATAAAATCTCAATTTTACTATTCTCTAAAATTATGTGTAGAAGAGAAGTTTTATGACATTTTGAATGAGTCAAATAAAATAAAAACTAATATTATTCCACTCATTATTAATTTTTTAATTTAACTCTTGTCCTTTTACACTTCATAACTAAAGAGTTTCATGGGGCTATTCCAAGTGGAATAAGGGTCATCAAACCCACTGGGGGTTATATACTCTTGGGTAGTTTATTTCACTGGTTCATGTAAACATATTATAAGGTTGTTTCAAATATATATATAAAATTACAAACATATATAAATGGAGGGTTATGTCCTCTAGACCATGAATTGGGATTTATGGATAATTTTAATGATATGACTAAATGGTTTGACTTGAAGGGATGATCAGTTGGGGAATTTGCTAAAAAAATGGGGAAACTTGTCATGGTAGGTGGATTAAAAACTTTTTATGATATTGGTTGTCCATTTAGGATTTATTGATTGATTATGATTAGGGTATACTTTTACTATCTAGGTTTTTATAAAATACCGTGTTTTTATTAATGTCAACTTATTATAAACTACTTTTATGGAACACTCTAGGGAATTGATGGGTTTTGTTAAATTATATAAATAATGTTTATTGGATTTTTCATAGTGTTATTTTTTATGTGAAAATGGATTTGGTGAAACTTATTTTGAAAACCTTTATACTTATACCATGGAAACTTAGGGAGCTTAGAAAGTGTGTATTATGGTGAGAAATAGTCAAATAGTGATAACTCACTCCTTGTCATAGTAAAGTAGAGGGTTTGTATTTAAATGTGTGAATGAGTGATGAATTGGTTTACACATGATAAATGTTAATGGAAACTGATTGGATTGATTTAATTTTTATCTTTCATGCCTTACTATGAGTGGATTTTCAAGATATAATGAGTTTTTAATGTTTTTTAGAAAACATGAAGCTTCTGGTGGGTTTTAAAGAAATAGGGTGTATTTAGTGATTTGGGAAAATTGAAAGATTTTATATTGAATTGAAATAACATGGAGTTTTTTATATTTTTTTTTTAAGAGAAAGCATAATTGAATGAATTTTGTGTTTTATGAAGAAAAATGTTTTCCCCTAAATGGTTTTGATATCTAGTTTTATGAAATTATTTTGGTAAATCAATTTTTTAGACAAAACTATTTTGATTTATTATTGTGAATTAGATTTTTATTATTTTAATTTTCTAATGTAAGAATATTTATTAGTTTCATTAGGGACATCCTACTAAGTTTATACTCACCCCAATATATGAACTTTTCTGGGCATGTAGATATGATTTATCATGATATAGTTGAATGAAATATCTCATGATTTGTTAGTGCATAATTGTAGATCCACTATAGAATAATGGAGGGAGGATTTAGAGTCATTGTCATAGATATTATTCATATTTATTTACTTAGAGTTTTCAAGGTTATTTTTCCTTTTCATTGGATATTTTAAACTATATTTTTTCACTATGGATTTTAAAGTTTTTTAGTAAAAGAATTTTTATATATCACATGCATCATTACACATTTTTTATTTATTTACTGAGGGAAAATAATTTTCTAATGGATTATTTTATCCATCAACACTAGTTACAAGCCTTTAGTCATCAAGAAAAGTCATTTGAGGCCACATGGTACTCCAATTTGGATTTTAGGATTCAGGTCCTAGAGTTCAATGAGATAACTTAGGTCAACCATCCATGTCCACTATTTCAATTTCCAATGTGGCTTGAGGTGAATTCCTAATTTTTATAGGATGGAAACCAGTTCTATGGAATCAGACATACTTGGATGGTAATGATTTTCAACATTAAATTATAAACTAAAGAAGGGGTTTTGTTATGAGAACCCGAAATGACTCTCACATATTTTGATAATTTATGTGTACTAATTGAGTAGTTTTAAACTTAAAAATATACCTAAACATGGAATAGAAAAAAGAAGAAAAACTCCAAAACCATAATAAAAGATAACATCATAGTAAACCAAATCCAAATCAAAAAAATTATAAGTCTAAACATTTATAAAAATTAACATAATTAATCTAAAATAAATAAAATATATTATGTCACGAACCAAACCTGGTACCATAGTAACCCTATAACCGAGCCAGTCCTGACATATGTTGGGACCACATTATTAATTGAGTTGTATTTGTTTTCAATGAGGTCAATGAATGTAAATGATGGTTAAATACACCCTCCTAAGTGAAATTGATAATGGAAATCAGACAATTGACACACTGAACTTGAAAGTTCAAAGAACTTTTATCATGTGTGATACAATGATTACAAAACTGAGCTAGCATCCTTTTGGGGTTGATTAAAGTACTTTGGATTTAATAATACTAAAATTAAAGGAGGTGGAATAAGGTTAAATAAGGGGTTGTTGATCATGAGGAGGCCATGAACATATTTTACTATGGACATGAATTCCACCTTGATGGTTTATTTTTGGCTTACAAAACATTGGGACAACTCTTGAGCAATCCATCCAGCATTCAACCCAAGGAATATGCGGGGCCACTAGGGGTCAATCACGCCCATGGGGTAACCAGGCCGAGGCTAGGCTCGAGAGTGGTACTGGGTGCATAGCGCGTGCCACCGTGTGGGGCGGCATAGAGGCATGAGGGAATAGTGGATGCTAGGTGCAAGGCTAAGGATGCTGAGTGGGTGACAAGAGCATGCCCACAGAGAACCAGCGTGGGGATGCACCAGAGGGGGGAGAGGAGAATTATGAACTGATGATGAGGGGAGTTGATTGATAAACTGTGTCTCTCCTGCATTTCCATTTCAATGTGGGAAAACATTTTAATAATGTGGATGTAATCTCATCTGCTAATCTCATCCCACATCTCGGTCTTCCATAAAATCATCTGTGGAATTTGATCATCCAAATCTATGTTGCTCATCTGATCTCGTGTCGCATGCATTTTAACCAGGTTCATCCAATCCTCCTACTAATTTGAATTAGCCACGTTGTCCTCTTCAACCTATAGCACTTACCAGTTCCTCTATATCTCACCGAAGATGATGGATGATAAATTCCTAACCACCAAGCCTTATTATTTTGACACCATGAGGATCACTAGATCGAATTGAGATCATTCATGCAATCTACGTCCTGCATGCATGCGATATCTCGAGGAATAAGGTTCAGAAGAGGAAAAAAAAGTTTTCGAGGCCACGTGGATTCATGCATGATTTAAAAATGAGGTATATGAAAATCTCAAATTCATGCCTGTGATCAGGGAGAATCCCGTGTTCGAAAAGGAAACACACTGAGGATCTTGGAATATCTTTCATATATGGGTTTGAAGATTTCAAAACACCGGATATCCCG
Organism: Viscum album; assembly: GCA_963277665.1. NCBI lineage: Eukaryota > Viridiplantae > Streptophyta > Magnoliopsida > Santalales > Viscaceae > Viscum > Viscum album. The sequence goes on from OY728129.1 coordinate 987,116,931, forward strand.
AGAATTCAAAGTCGCGATCTCAATGGAATTTCACACGGATATTGAATTTGGAAAAGGTTCTCCCCTCTCCTATAAAAGGTAGATTCCAAGCCCGAATAATGTTGACGCTCCCTTATTCCTAAGAGCTCATATTTTCAAAAAACAGATCATCTCTACGCATCACTTTGCAAAGAGAAATCATAACACCATGAGTCTTCAAGGCTTCGCGAAGAAGAGATCATGCAAACCTTCAATAGATGTTATGCACACTCAAATAGATTCGTGAAGAACTGGTCCCCACAATACACGATTGGTTCCTCAAACCTTCGATGTGCTTTGCGAAGGCCGAATAATTTTGATCTAGTGGTTGAGCCTTTAGCCACCCAATGTGCTTCGTGAAGTCAAGAAAACTCTGTGAAAATATGAACCATGCATCATATGCATGAAGGAGAAGACCCGTGTCCATTATGGATTCACGAAGAAAGTTGAGATCACCCTTCAGTTTTCAAGATTGTATTATATTGTTTTGTAGTGGTTTGTTTATTGAAGAATAAGATTATTGCAAGGGAAGGGCAGCATGGGTTTTCATGCACCCATGTGCATGGTTTGAAGAAATCCTGAGGCCTTGAGTAGTTGGTTGAAGAAGAATATTTCACAAAGAAATGGTTTCATCCATTTAAGTTTAAAGAAACATATACATATAAACATAAATAAACACCCTAAACATGTGCAAGAGGAAGAAAGAGAAGAAAGAAGAGGAAAAGGAGATGAGGTTGTGTGTGTTCTCAAAGAACCACAACCAATAGGGTTCTCACACAAAGAGAGGAATAAGAGAGTGCATACATGCATGCATGCACATGCACACGTGAAGTGACTTAAATAAAGAATCAAAAATAAGTGTGTGCACGTGTGTAAAAAAAAAGAAGAAAGAAAGGGAAGAAAAGATTCAACCTAAATTCCATATTCATGATCACATGCATTCATGAACAAGAGGGAGAATAATTGATTCAGATGATGCCAAGTGAACTGATATTCATTGCCAAAATAATCACATTGTTGCATGTGATTATAGACAAGAAGAGAGAAGAATATTTAGTGCAGTTTGTTATTGCACTAGGAATAAGAAAGTATAATACTAGTGCAGTTGGTGTGGCACTAGAAAATAAGATAAAGAATGAAGGAAGAATTTACTGACTACTTCTTTGCAAGTAATCAAGTAAAGATCACTAAAAAAGACCAAGATAAGAACCTTCCTTTTGAAGTAGTAATAAGACGATCTCAATAGGCAGTATAAAGAACTAGCTAGAGGCTGCAAGTTGGACTATGCTATCACCAGTCCAGGGAAGAGGATTGTTTCCCACCCCCATAATAGTGTAGGGACTAACACTGACTAGAGGATTGTTTTCCTTGTCTCTCCACTATAACAACATATCACATTATAGTGGATAATCCATGCATTTTTTTCCCCATTCATAGAAATAATGCAGCTACCCTTATTGAGTGGTGACCCTTGTAAAAATATTGTGTGCATATTTTTAATGCTTTTTATTATTTCATGCATAGGGAAAAGAGAATAAGGGAATAAAGATCCTAAATGGTCAAGAGGTATAGGGATAAAAAGTTGTAATTGGTTTAAAAAGTCTCCAATAGTAATTCACCCCCTCTTAGTGTTAGGTATATCCCAAACTAGTCTTCTAAATTGGTATCAGAGGGAGGTTCACCTATATGGGATTCTCTATAGTGAAGTTATTCTCTTTTGAATACCTAAGTTTCTTTCCCGAGTTATCAATGAAGTTTACTTTCAATGAAGATTCAATTATCTCTGAACAAAAGGCTATTTCTACCAAGACCATGATGAGAAGATATAGAACAATGAAGTCAAGAAGTTATATTTGGAAGAAGACTCCAAGTAGATCAAATAACTTGACACTTTGTTACAAAAAAAAGTAAAAATTCATAAAGATGAAGTTGAAATATTAAAGAAATATTGTGAAGAGAATATGACAATGATTGAAGACCATGAAGTCACCCTCAATATAAGATGTCTAGAATTGGAAGCTAAGTTGACCAATCTTGAGAAGACCCCTATTTAGTCTCAACAAAATAAGGAAACAATTTCTACTAGTACTCAATGCTCACTAGATAATTCTACTATAAAAAGACCTCCAACTTGTGACAAGAAGATCATGGCTTCACTCATTTATATATCATAAGTAGTTGAGAAAGTAAAGGTTCCATCCATACCAAATTGTACTCATGTTTCAAAAATTATTTCTACAAAAATTGCAAGTTGGAAGAAAAATTCTAAACAAGTATGGATGAAGAAGAATGAGAATAAAACTATTAACATCGCTATGGAGGATAGAAGAAACTATGGAAGATAGCTCCCCACAAAAAGCATAATAATTAATGAAGAATATTTAGAAACCTTATAAAGAAAATGGGAATAAGTCAAGGTTTGTTGGATAATGCTGGTGTTGTAATAGATTTGGGCATTGTGCACTATATTGTCAGTATGACCCCTTAAATGTAAAAGCATAGAGAAAGCCCATCTAAAGGTGGAGAAATTTAGAGAAGAAGAAGAAACATATATAGATCCAGAATCATCTATATACTGCAAACTGATTTGGAATGTTCGATAACATCTTTGATGTATGTAATAGGAGTGGTCACATGAATGGGGAATGTTCATTTCAACAGGTACCCAATGCTGATAAGAAAAGAAGACCACATAAGCTGGATAAGAATGAGGAAGAATCCTTGGGAATAAATTAGATGAATAATGTGAAAACAAATTGTCCCAAGAATATTTCAAGAAGGAAAGATGAAAAGTCCCTAGATTCTAAATCCAAGAAGTTGATGGGTAATACATCTAAAAGAACTACTAAGAAGTATGACACTCAAAAGAAGCCATATAGAAGATCCAATCTTGATACCTCAATCCCTAATGACATATTGGTGGTCTGGCCAAAATATTTCAAAAGAATGAGAAATATGGAATATGCACAATCTAATTCTAGTGCTAAAAGAAAAAAAAATATTCTACATAAAGACAAATAAGTTTTGTGTGTAAGGTGCAACAAGGCTAGTCACTCTGTTAGAATATTCTTTGAATTCACTCTATCCCAACAAGAATTCCCCAAGAAGTTGAAATTTGCACAAGGAGATTACAATGATTTAAAATCTCTTAAATAAAGAATACTCACACACAAATAAATGTAATATGTACTAAGATCCACACAATCATAGTCACCATTGAATATTAGTTGTGAAAGTGTGAAAAATGGAGCTTCTGGGTTGAGAAAATCATCTCAACCTTGTTGTTCACATTTATGGATCAAGGATGATCCAAATTATTCCCTTAAATATTTGTGTATTGTATTTGTTCTTATCATGCAGGGAATTGATGGTTAGGCAATATATCTAGGGGATAACCTATGATTCAGTGATTAGAAGTGTTCCCTTGAGGGGGAGACACATGAATAAGCTTCCAGAGTCATTATCTCAATCGTTATCAACATCATTTGGTATAAAATTCAATTACTCTGAAGATTTTCTGAAGATCATATCATTGGAAAAGGTATTTCATTTCTCAATATCTCATACTTGGTTACTAAAAATAAATATTATTTTTCAAAGGGTGAGTAACTAAATTACTTAGTGACATAAGAAGAATGGAAGTGTTCTAAGGTCACTTATCCTGCCTATTACATCTAAATGTTTTTGATCCATTTGCTGAAGTGAGTACAGAAGTTTCAAGTTGATTAATTAATATCACACTTATTATCCTAATCCAGGAATGAAAGTGGAAACCCCTTGAAGTGAAGTTCATGTGTTATCATCTCATGAGGTATCACATTCAATGGGTAATAGATAACTTTTTCGTCTAAATAAAATCCTCTTGTTTTCTACACCGAAAATTTCTCAAGTAGACTTATAATGAAATGATTGATGGCACAATGCTTAAGTATGAAATGATACCCTCTCTACCATGAAATTTTTATTTTTTTCAATAATTGTGAGAGAAGTGAAATGAAAGTTTAAGAAAGAGAAATAAGTGAAGACTCATATTGACACATTCATTTAGTAGAAAAACATTGGGTATTTCCACCGAATATAAAGGGGGAGATTGTTGGGACCACTTTAGTTCTTGAGTTGTATTAGTTTTCAATGAGGTAAATGAATGTCAATGATGGTTAAAGACACTATACTAAGTGAGACGGAGAATTGAAATCATAAAATTGATGCACTGAAAATGAAAGTTCAAAAAACTTGTATTATGTGTGAGACAATGTTTACAACATTGAGCTAGCATCCTTTTGAGGATGATTGAAGTACTTTGGATTTAATAATACAAAAAGTAAAGGAGGGAGAAGAAGGTTGAAGAAGGGGTTGTTGATCATGAAGAGGTCATGCACATATTTTACTATGTCCATGCATTTCACTTTGATGGTTTATTTTCTTCCTTACAAAAATTTGGTCCAACTCTTGAGCAAGCCAGCCAGTATTCAACCCAAGGCATATGAAGTACCACTAGAGGTTAGCCGCACCCATGGGGAAGCCAGGCTGAGGCTAGGCCCAAGAGAGAAAGTGGGTGCATAGCACGCACCACTGTGTGGGGCAGCACAGGTGCACGAGGGCATAGTGGGCGCTAGGTGAACGCCTGAGGAGGCCGAGTGGGCACTAAGAGCGCGCCCACAGATTACTGTTGTGGGATGGAACTGGAGGGGGGAGAAGATAATTATGAACCAATATTGAGGGGAGTTGATTGACAAACCACACCTCTCCCGCATGTCCATTACGATGTGGGGCAACATTTTAATAACGTGGATGTAATCTCAACCTCTCATCTCATCCCGTATCTCGTTCGACCATCCGATCATCCACAAAATTATATCATCCAAATCTTCACCGCTCATCTTATCTCGCACCACATGCATCTGAACCAGGTATGTCCGATCCTCCTATAGATTTGAACTGGCCACGTCATCATCTTCAACCTCCGGCACTTACCAGTTTCATAGTATCTCACCAAATATAATGGATGATCTTGTCTGAACCACTATGCCTTATTATTTTGACACCATGTGGATCTCTAGATCGAACCAAGACCATTCATTAAATCTAAATCTTGCATGCATGTGATATCTCTAGGAAGTAGGTTCATCCATGGAAAACAAAGTTGTTGAGGCTATGTGGATTCATGCATGATTTAAAAATGAGGTACACGCAAATCTAAAATTCAGGCATGTGATCAAGGAGAAGGACATGTTTGAAAAGAAAAAACCGAGAGGATATTGGTATATCTTCACTCGCAATTTTTATGATTTCAAAACACTGGATATCCTGAGCATTCAAAGTTGTGATCTCGATGGTATTTCACCTGGATCTTGAACATGTAAGAGGTTCTACCCTCTTCTATAAAAGGAGGAGCCTGAGCCCGAAGAATGTTGTTTCTCCCTCATTTCTGAGAGATTGAGTTTTCAAAAAATAGGGAATATCTATGAATCACTTTTTGAAGATCAAGCATAGCACTACGAGTCTTAAAGTCTCTATGAAGAACATATCCCGCAAGACTTTGATAGGTGCTATGCAGCCTTGAATAGATTCATGAAGAACCAGTTCCCGCGACATGCGATTGGTTCCTCAAACCTTCGTTGTGCTTTGGGAAGGCCGAATAACCATTATCCAGTGGTTGAGCCTTTATCCACCCACTATGCTTCAAAAATTCAAAAATACTCTATGCAAAGATGAACCACACATCCTTTTCATAAAGGATAAGACCTAAGTCCATTCTAGATTCATGAAGAAAGGTGAGATCACCCTTCTGTTTTCATGATTTTATTCTATTGTTTTGTAGGGGTTTGTTTCTTGAAGAAGAAGGTGATTTCAAGGGAAGGTAATCACGAGTTTTCATGCACCCATGAGCATGGTTTTAATAAAGCCCGAGTCCTTGAGTAGTTAGTTGAAGAAGAATCTTTCAAAAAGAAAGGTTTTCACCCATTCAAGTTTGAAGAAACATATACATATAAACATAAATAAACACCCTAACCAAGTGCAAGATGAAGAAAGAAAATAAAGAAGGGGAAAATGAGAATAGGTTGTCTCTGTGCTCAAAGAACCACACCCAATAGGTTTCTCACACAAAGAGAGTAAGAAGAGAGTGCATGCATGGATTCATGCACATGCACACATGAAGTGACTTAAATAATGAATCAAAAACAAGTGCATGCATGTGTGTAATGAAAAAGAAGAAATAAAGGGAAGAAAAGGTTCAAACTAAATTCCATATGCATGATCACATGCATTCATGAACAAGAGAGAGAATAGTTGATTCAGATGATGCCAAGGGAACTGATCTTCATTTCCTAAATAATAAAATTGGTGTATGTGATTCTAGCCAAGAAGAGAGAATATGTTTTAGTGCAGTTGGTTGTTTCACTAAGAAGATGAAAGAAGAAGTCTAGTTCAGTTGGTGTTTCATTAGAAAAGAAGAGAAAGAATGAAGGGAGATTTTCTTTCCTGCTGCTTTGTAAGTAATCAAGTGAAGAGTACTAAATAAGACCAAGATAATAACCTAACTTTTGAAGAAGGAAGAAGATTTTCTCCATAGGCAGTATAGAGAACCAGCTAGAGGATGAAAGTTGGACTATGCTATCACCAGTCCAGGGAAGAGGGTTGTTTCCCACACCCTTCAAAGTGTAGGGACTAACATTGACTAGAGTATTATTTTCCTAGTCACTCCACTGTAACAACATATCACATTATAGTGTTGAATCCAGGCACTGGTCATCCCCAACAATGTTAAGGATGTAGCTACTTTTATTGAGTGGTGAAGCTTATAAAAATATCATGTGCATATTTTTATTGCTTTCTATTATTGCATGTGATATGGAAAAGATAATAAGGGAATCAAGATCCAAACAGGTCAAGAGGTACGGGGATAAAAAGTTGGAATTGGTTTAAAAAGTCCCCAACACTAATTCACCCCCCTCTCAGTGTTAGGAATATCCCAAACTAGTACCCTAGTAACCCAGATGCCCTAGTAATCTGATAACTGATCCAGTATTGAAATAACTAGAAGGGCGTTCCCTATCCCCATGGGTCGGTGACTAGCACCTAGCATCCTACAAAATAAATGTGGTAATGGTTTTGCCAAAAAAATTGTGGAAGTAAAATAGATAAGATAGTATGAATATCAAAGAAAATCTATTGGGAGTAATGTACCAGAAGTCAAATAGGCTATAAAGACTAAAATAATACAACCCAAGTACCAAAACAGGGAAAACAACCCAATCCCCAACTCAGATACAACTCACCAAGTCCAAGGCTAAATAGCTGGATCCACCCCTAAGAGATATTTTTTCCATGCTCAATGTAACACCCTGACCCTAGTTACCCGGAGTTGGTGCATTATTACATAAAATTTTCATGATCACAAAATATCAAGTCTCAAAAGACTGATTAGTTTAGTAGCCTTGTAATCACTAGATACATTCATAAAGTTTATATTACATCATAAAGTGAAAAACTAAAAAAACATATGGTTTCCATAGACCACAATAATATCCCCTCATACTATCCCTATAGGTCATTCATAAAATACTTCTTCACATCCTGGGAAAAAAACATAGAAAGGGGTGAGCTCAGATGCTCAGTAAGGATAACAATATAGCGGAAACTTTCATAAATAAGAATAAACATTTAAGGCAGTGTATAACTAAAACCAAAGCCTTTTAAACTTGAAATTCAGCATAATATGGAAAAAATAAAATGAAATAATGTCATCTACTTATTCTCATGGATATTCTACTAGTCGAATAATCACATGTAATGTCAATAACCACTTTAATAATGATGGAATGCATAATTTCATACTATCATAACCACATAGTCAAGGCCTTATGCTAAGACTACAAATAAGATTTTGTCAAGGCCTTATGCCAAGACACTAGTTTGTCTCATGAGACCTACCAATGCATCAAGGAGCTATAGTGGGATCTACCCTTCACTTATTAAGTCCAATTCATTCCTCATATGAACAGGGTTAAACATAACATAAACATTCGTATTAAAACTAGCATATGAAATGTCAATACTTTCTCCATAAACCATGAATGGTGTAAAAATATTACATCCATAGTCAAACATATCACAAAACCTTCAATACAATATGGAAGTTTTGTATCATAATAAATCAATTTCAAATAAGCTGAAAATCCATCAAAGGATGTTGAAAAAGATGAAATCAAAACCATTTGAGAGAAATATCTCTTTTTTTGAAATCATTTAAAAGTCACATAATTATAAAAGAAAACATTTACTTTGAAAATATTCTTATAAGATTGTAATGGAAGATTCAACGAATTTATAATAGCGGGAAATATCCTTACACGACATATAAGTTAAAAAAGACATTCTTACCATAATTTTGTCGAAAAGGTTAAAAAGGACCTTGTTTGGAAAACGACGGAAATATTCCTTTATAAACTTCTTATAAAAAGTCAAACAAGGGTATAAATGACTTTAACCCATAGTCTGTAAAATAGTAAGAATGATTTGAAATACGTTTTTAAGAAACATGGATGTAGATGACAAAGAGTTCCCAGTGGATAATTATGTATAAACAACCTCGGATAATGAAGATATTGGGAAATAAATCTTGTACTTTTCCTTGGTCGAGGGTAGGTTAACCTCCTCTTCTTCGGGTTCTTCCTTTTGATTTGATCAAAAGGGCTCTTTAGGATGGCTTTATGATCAAACTAAGGCCTCTAGAATGAAGGTAGGATAGTTGAGAGGGTATTTGGGTAGAGTTTGGCTGAGCCAAATGGATTTTAATGTGTTAATTAGAGAGAAGGGGGAGTTCCCTTTTATAAGAGGGGTGAGGGGCACCTTAGGAAAAGCAAGAAATATTATTTTATAATAAATTCATATTCAGGTTCTAATGGCTCCAAACTGATTTATTTAGAGGATAAGGCGGGGATGGGTAAAAAAAACTCAACCAATAGGTTTTAGACAGGTTTGGGTCACTTTATTAACCTTATCTTTTTTATTTAACTCTTAGTTAAATAGTTTGACATTTACCGTGTCTCTTTGTATTTTTATATTATATTGTTAATAAAATTACTATATACTTCCAAAAGACTCCCAAGTGTTCCATTAATTATAAAAATATCATGATATATGTCCTTTGGCCGAACCTTAGATTTTTAAGAATATAATATCAATTAATAATATAATATGTTTTTAAAAACTTCTTTATGTCAATTTTGACACTATTTAATAATTTATTTTTGTTAAAGTATTAAAAACTTTATTAATTATAATAAAATTCATTTAATCAATCCTAACATGTCATATTTACCAATAAAATTCTTTTTTGTAATCAAAACATTTAAATTATATTTATTTTAACATTTATAATACCAGTTATTTGATTCTTTCATTAATAAGGAAAATACTGCATCATTATTGTGTCACAAATAAATTTAATTATTGAATGTCTAAAAATTATAAATAAAATACCATTATGTAGGAAATAGTTTTAGATTTCTAATGAATATTTATAGTTGAAAATATAACATATATAACTCTCTGTAAAAAAATATTTTCTAAAAGATATATGCTTAAGGAATTTTTGTATTTACTTTAACTTAATTAATATGAAGTGTCATTATCACTTATAAGTGGCTCAATGGGGTCCTAAAATTGACCCCAATATGCCCATGGTCTTACATGTATGAACCAATATGGTTAGGACACGTTTTAGGGTAATTTAATATTATTTTTTTACCCTTATTTCCCGGATTTACCCTTTAACCATGGTAAATAAAATATTTACCGAAGTAATTATTAAAAATGTCTAAAAATAAAAGTTACCTATTTATACAATTTAAACCTCCTGATTATAAATATAGAATCCATTTTTCTAAATTCAAAACACAGAAGTGGCAGAAATTAATTTAAAATTAATTCCCATTGTCAAAACAAAAATGCTTGTTTTTAAGAAATAATAAATATCAAAAGATTGACACTTGTTTATGTCTAGTTTAAATGTGAAATTATGTTCAATGACCAAAATTGGATTAAATGGTAAAAATATATTCTAATTATACTTTAAAATCACTCAAATTCATAATTTATCACTATTAATTATTTCGATTAAAAAAGTAGTTTTTAATTAAAATTTAGTAATTTTCACTATTCATTCAAATATGAAAGTTATCAGAAAAGCACAAAAAATTTATTGAAACTAAGTTCTTATGTCCCGATTCTAAATAAGAAGTTTATTTTGTCAAATTTAATATATAAAAGTTTCAAATATTGGATTTAAAAAGGGTTCACCATTAAAAGTCAGTAAAAGTGCATTTTTTGTAAAATTCTTATTTTATTTGAAAAAAATGAATTTTTTATTTTCATTATGTCTAAGAAACTCATAATATGTATTCTAAAATTATAAGGATTATAAAAAGATCAAAAATCATTTAATACTATTCATAACCATTTTTGAACACCTAGTTTGGTAAGTCGTGGTGCGCTTGAACTCAGTGTTGTGTGTAGTGCAAGTTATTGAATTACTTTGAAGAAATAACGCACTATGAAATATTGGGGTGTTACATTCTTCCCTCCTTCAATAAATTGTGTCCTCTCAATTTGAAATTGTTCTTAGAAAAATAAAATGTTGTAAATAGAAAATATCTTTGTGGGAAAACCCACATCGGAAATTGGGTTAATAAAATTTAGTCTTACTAAGAGGAAAAGAGAAATGAAAGGGTCACCAAAAAATTATGATCTAGATTATGAGAACATTGGTGGAAATTAGAGACACATAATTGGAGGGAAAACATAAATATTTATAGGGATTGATTAAGTTCATCAGTCACAAACAATTGTATAATTGAGGGCCTCAAAGCCATCAATCTATGATGATTTAAAATATCATCGTTTCAACAAAACATAAGGTATTAGGATAACACATTTTTAGTTTTAATATCCCTTACTTAATGTCTAAGAATTAATTCTTCATATAATAAGAGAAGAATAATATATATATATATATATATACTTGAAAAGTATAGTTCTATCCTTTCACTAATATCTACCACAAACTCATCTTTCACTCTAAAAGATAATAAAACTTAAAAAAATTCCATTTATCCTATTCGTATAGGGTTCCAAAAAAAATTAATTTCTAATTCATATACCTTACCTTTTAAAAAAACTACATTATTCAATCCAGGATATCATGTGGGCCAGTGGTAGGTGATACACCCTTTTCACCATTCGGTTGCGGGTTCAAGTCTCGCGGCCTTGCCGGACGCAATGGGTTGTCGCCCGACCTTCGGGTTGTCCTTTTATGGAAATCCAAAAATAATCTCAAAATAGAATTATCCAAAATACTTTTTTCCAAACACACAGTCAAAAATTTATAGGGAAGGTAAACACAATGAGGACCTTTTTCTGCATAATAACAAGTGAACACCTTCATCATGTATTCTTTTAAAATACTGTAACATCCTAAATTACCATAAAACCTTATTGATTACATTCATGATCCCTTATTCCTTATAGAATGGATATACACCTTCTATCCAAAAATGTTGTAAACTCCAACAATTATGGAATATACAAATCATTAATCAATTTCAAGGTAGTCAAGAATATCTAATATAATTTATCCAAATCAATCATGTATTATTCCAAAATCACTACCTCGGTATCAGAACCATATTATGGTTTATCTTTCTCTTATCATATATTTCCCAAAAATTTAACCTACTATTGAGTCGCTTTTCTTGGTTCCACACGATCTCAAGTCCTTAATGAAATAGTACTGTAGTACAATACTTATATACCCCATAATTACAATAACTAGTACAGAATTGAAACAACACTCAAATGACATAATTCTTTAATAAAAACATAAGAACTCTAATCATTCCTCCTCATCTATGGTAGTATCATAACATTATTATTATCCAATAGCATCATTTAGGGAATACTTTGATGATTTGAACACTGGTTTGCGTAGTGTCCCAACTCCTTACAGATGAAGCACTGTACATTTGAAACATTTTTCTTACCCTTGTAGTCACATACTTGGTGTAATTTTTCTACACACTTATAACAAACTCCCATTCCCTTTAGGAAATTTACAGGGTATCTCTTCCCACAGTTATCACATATGAGAAAATTATTCTTTTCCCTCTTCCCTTTATCCATATTTCTCTCTTCCATCCTTTTCTTTTCTTGCTTCCCTTAAAATCCATAGGACTCAGAGAATTATTTACTTATCTTATTAATACATGATAATATTTCTTCATATGTTGAGAATACATGGAAGACTATTTCCCTTCTAAATGTTGGCTTAATACTGGGAAAGATATGATCCTTCTTACTCCTTGGATCATATGTATTGCTGGAGTTCGCATTCTTTCTACTGGGTGCCATCTCTATACAATGACATACACTAGATTAGTTTATGAATCACAATACATAAATAAAAACTTCTAAAACACTTAACATAAATTGAACAGTTTATGGTTATAATCCATAATCATAAAAAAAAAATTTTCTTTGAGGAAGTATATACTCATAAACCCTTCATAATTGTTTGTAAAGAAAATGAGAATTATCCTAAGCATATCCCTCGGGAGTGTCGTAACCAAGAGTGCATCAAGGCCTCTTGTCATGTACTAGTTCCCATTCGAGTCTAACTCAAAGAGGTGTTTTCGAGTATTACCCCTAGGTAAATCTGTGCTAGAGCTGCCTCTACCTGCTCATATCCAGACATGAATGTATTTCTCAGAAAACTCACAAAATATCTACAATACCAAAATTATAGGAAGTTCTTCTATACTAATCCTAAAATTCCATCTTAGGTCTATGTGCTCTAATCAAAGTTTATATAAATCTAGCTTCCAAGGTTTGTATTAAACTTCCTCTGATACCAACTATAATGCCCCGACCCTAGTTACCCAGAGTCAGTGCATTATTACATAACATTGGCATGATCATGAAAGATCAAGTCTCAAAAGACCAATTAGTTTAGTAGCCTTGTAATCACTAGATATATTCATAAAGTTTACATTACATCATAAAGTGAAAAACTACAACAACATCTTGTCTCCATAGATCACACTCTTATCCCCTCATACTATCCCTGCAGGTCATTCATAAAATACTTCTTCACATCCTGGGAAAAAATAAAACATAGAAAGGGGTGAGGTCAGATGCTCAGTAAGGATAAAAATATAGAGGAAACTTTCGTAAATAAGCATAAACATTTAAGTTAGTGTATAACTAAAACAAAATCCATTTAAACTTGAACTTCATCATAATATAGCAAAAATAAAATGAAATAATTCCATTTACTTATTCACATGGATATTCTACTAGTCTAATAATCACATGAAATATCAATAACCAATTTTATAATGATGGAATGCATAATGTTAGACTATCATAACCACATAGCCAAGGCCTTGTTCCAAGACTACAAATAAGATTTTGTCAAGGCCTTGTGCCAAGACACTAGTTTGTCTCATGAGACCTACCGATGCATCGAGGATCTATAGCGGTCTCCACCCATCACTTATTAAGCCCAATGCATTCCTCATATGAACAGGTTTAAACATAACATAAACATTCGTATTATTGGAGGAAGATATTTTCGACTTTCTCTCCCGCGGCTCCTAGGGTTTCTCCTCGGTGCTCCCGTTTCCTCCCTCCCCGACCTCCTCGCCCTGTAACGATAGATCTGGAGTGGCCTGGGGAGGGGGGTTCCTTATTTCATGTTTTCGTTGTGTTTTTTTAAGTTTTGAAGGTTTTTGTTTAGCGGTTGATGCTTGAAGATGGCAGATCCGGGGACCACGCCGCTGCCTCTGCCCTCTGGTGGTTTTTCTTCGGAGGTCTCGGGTGCTCGCTATGGCGGTCTCTTGGAGGTATCTTCTTGTTGTGGCGTTGCACATTTCTTCTACGTTTCCGGGGGTCTGGTCCTCGGGCGTAAGACCGGATGCACCGGCACACTCTACGGAGCGTCCAAGGATCTTCTCTCGGGGATGAACGGTTGTGTTGTGGAGGTTTAGCAACTTGTGGAGGCGTCTTCTGAGCTGCGGTGGTGGAGTGTGCTTGAGGGTCTCTGAGGGCTGTCGCCGATGGTTGGAGTGCCTGATGTGGGGTTCCCCGTTTTGGTTGTTCGATTTTGTGATTTTCTGTGGATCGCGTGGCTTTTGCGGTTCCTTGTTTTTCGATGGAGACGACGGGTCCTCGCCGGCGTTCTTTTGGTTTGTTTTCGACGATGCTTGCCAGGGATAACACTGGTCGCTGGCGATTTCGACGTCGGGAGCTGCTGAATCGTGCCGGCGGTTCGAGAACTTGCGGCGCGTGACGGTGCGGGACGTCGCGTGGCTATCGATTGGCGTGCGAGCGATTGAAGGGTTGATGTGCGGTCTGGATGGTGCGCGGCGCGAGGCTGTCAGGGCTGTCGCGGGATATGCTGGCAGGTGTGAAAAGATTGTGGGCGCGTGAAGTTGGCACTGCTCGTGGCTCGAGGCGGTTTACGGGAAATTTGAGTTTGATAATGTAATCTGAAATTTGTATTGCGCTTGAATGTGGTGATCGGTTTAACGGATGTGGTGTTTGGTGTAATGGGTACCGGCAACCCTTTAAACCGGCTTTAGAAAATGAAAAAAAATGATTTCTGGATTATAAACATTCGTATTAAAACTAGCATATGAAATTTCAACACTTTCTCCATAAACCATGAATGGTATAAAAATAATACATCCACAGTCAAACATATCACAAAACCTTCAATACAATATGATAGTTTTATATCATAATAAATCAACTTCAAATAAGCTTAAAATCCATCAAAGGATGTCAACATAGATGAAATCAAAACCATTTGAGAGAAATATCTCTTTTTTCAAAATCATTTAAAAGTCACATAATTATAAAAGAAAACATTTACTTTGAAAATATTCTTATAATCCTTTAAGGGAAACTTCAACAATTTTATAATGGCATAAAATAGCCTCACACGCCGTATAAGTTAAAAATGACATTCTTACCTTAATTCCGTTGAAAATGTTAAAAAGGACCTTTTTTGGAAAATGATGGAAAGATTCCTTTATAAACTTCTTATAAAAAGTCAAAGAAGGGTATAAATGACCGTAACCCATTGTCTATAAATAGTAAAAATGAATTTAAATACATTTTTAAGAAACATGGATGTGGATGATAAAGAGTTACCAGAAGATAATTATGTATAAACAACCTCAGATAATGAAGAGATTGTAAAATAAACCATTACCTTGTACTTTTCCTTGGTCGAGGGTAGGTTAACCTCCTCTTCTTCGGGTTCTTCCTTTAGATTTGATCAAAAGGGATCCTTAGGTTGGCTTTATGATCAAACTAAGGCCTCTAGGATGAAGGTAGGATAGTTGACTGGGTATTTGGGAAGAGTTTTCCCAAGAAAATGGCTTTGAAGGTGTGAATTAGATAGAAGGGGGAGTGCCCTTTTATAAGAGGGGTGAGGGGCACCTTAGGAAAATCTATAAATATTATTTTATAATAAATTCATATTCAGTTTCTAATGGCTCCAAACAAATTTATTTCGAGGATAATGTGGGGATGGCTCGAAAACAACTCAACCAATAGGTTTTAGACAGTTTTGGGTCACTTTATTACCCTTATCATTTAGATTTAACTCTTAGTTAAATAGTTTGACATTTACCATGTCTCTTTGTATTTTTATATTATATAGTTAATAAACATACTATATACTTCTAAGAGACCCCCATGTGGTCCATTAACGATACACATATCATGATATAAGTCCTTTCGCTGAACCTAAGAATTTTAGGAATAGAATATCAATTAATAATATAGTATTTGTTTTAAAAACTCCTTTATGTCAATTTTGACACTATTTAATAATTTATTTTTGTTAAAATCTTAACAACTTTATTAATTCCAACGAAATTCATTTAATAAATCCCTATATGTCATATTAACCAATAAAATTAATTTATGTCATCAAAACTTTTAAATTATATTTATTTTAACATTTATAATACCAATTATTTGATTCTCTTATTAATAAGGAAAATACTGCATCATTATTGTGTCAAAATTAAATTTCATTATTAAATGTATAAAAATTATAAATAAAATACCATTATGTAGGAAATTTTTTTATATTTCTAATAAATACTTATAGTCGAAAATATAACATATATAACCTTATGTAAAAATTGTTTTTCTAAAAGATATATGCTTGTGTCATTTTTGTATTTACTTTAACTTAATTAATATAAAGTGTCATTATCACTTACAAGTGGCTCCATGGGGTCCAAAAATCTACCCAAAGATGCCCATGGTCAGACATGTATCAACCAATAGGGTTAGGACACGTTTTAGGGTTATTTAAAATTATTATAATATTATTTATTTACCCTTATTTACCAGATTTACCCTTTAACCATGATAAATAAAATATTTACCGAAGTAATTATTCAAAATGTCTAAAAATAAAAAGTTACCTATTTACACAATTTGTACCTATTGATTCTAAATATGGAATCTATTTTTCTAAATTCGAAACATAGAAGTGGAAGAAATTAATTTAAAATTAATTCTCGTTGTCAAAACAAAAAGCGTGTTTTTAAGAAATAATAACAATCAAAAGATTGGCACTTTATTATGTCCATTTTAAATGTGAAATTATGTTCAATGACCAAAATTGGATTAAATGGTAAAATTATAATCTAGTTATACTTTAAAATCACTAAAATTCATAATTTATCACTATTAATTATTTTGATTAAAAAAATTGTTTTTAATTAAAATTTAGTAATTTTCACTATTCACCCAAATATGAGAGTTTTCAGAAAAGCACAAAAAATTTATTGAAACTATATTCTTATGTCCCAATTCTAAAGAAGATGTTTATTTTGTCAAATTGAATATATAAAAGTTTCAAATATTGGATTTAAAAAGGGTTCAAAATTTAAAGTCATTAAAAGTGCATTTTTTGAAAAATACTTCTTTTATCTGAAAAAATGAATTTGTTCTTTTAATTATGTCTAAGAAACTCATAATATGGATTATAAAATTATAAGTATTATATAAAGTTTGGAATTCAATTAATACTATTCATAACCGTTTTTGAATGGCTAGTTTGGTAAGTCGTAGTGCACTTGAACTCGGTGTTGCGTGTAGTGCAAGTTATTGAATTACTTTGAATAAATAACGCACTATGAAATCTTGGGGTGCTACACTAAAACTTGATAGGAGATAATATAAAAACACCTGAAGGCACAATTATGGTGTGATCCATAGCCCAGTATGACTTCACCAATGATTCCATAACAAGATGCCAATATCAAATTAACCAGGTATGTGCTTTCAATTTTAAAATAAATAGGTTTGGAATACCAAAAAAATATTTATAAAAATAATTATTTGTTATTTAAATGATGAAAATACATTTAAAATTCGTTCTTGACATTTCAAATGATGTAAATATATTTCAAATGACATAATTTACATTTAAACAAGGTGTGATATACATAAATGGAACTTTTTACAAAATGGCTTAAATAAACACATTTATATAAAACAATTTATATAAATTCTCAAGGAATGTAAAATTGTTCCAAAAATGGAATATATAAACATTTATAATACAAAAAAGTGAGCAACATGGTCATATTCCAATTAGGTATGATAGTTTTAGGCTATAGGAATCCAACACTGTGAAATGGAAAGGTTGTGCATATGCCCCTTTGGGACTAAGTAAATGGGGACACATCACCATAACCTAATGAATGATGATGTGTTGATATGTTGTTTTTGAATGTTAAAATTCATAAATTTTCACCAAAAAAACTGATTAACAACCTAAGGCTTTCATGTCCTCAAGTAAAAACAATGGTGGTAAATTTATTTTAAGACAACTTAAAATGAAATTAAATCCCATCCATCATTTCAAATATGTCAATTTTCCCTTTAAAACCCATAACAGGTTTTTAAGAAAAAAACATGCATTTTCACAAAGATGAAACCACTGGGTTTCCATCAAAAATAATTTTTAATCCATTTTTTCCAAACAATTATTTGAAACCAAATCATGAAATTTTACAATCCAATTTTACAAATTAAATTCAATAATTAAATTTTCAAAAAAATTACACCAATTTCATAACAAAGCCCCAATTGAATGGAATTGGGGGTTTCCACAATTTTCAATCAAATCCATTTCAGTTATTAACTTCAAAATTTTAATTGAAATAATTTTCATCAAATTCTAAATTTAAATTACACAATTGAGATTCTATAAATTTCAATAAACACATCCCAATTCCATAGAATTTAGGGCTTTCCAATTTTATACCAAAAACCCATTTTTCGTAAAAACCTCAATTTAATAGAATTGTGTTTCTATACAAAAAAATTAAAATACACTTAATAAATATAAAACAATTTCATTTCATTCAAAATAGTTGAAATTAAAAAAAAACAATTTAGTGTTAATAAAATTTGGAAATCGCAACAGATCTCACAACGTAAAACCCTAATTGGGATTTGTCCATGAAGAATTATGGTCATGCAAACTAGAATCAACCCTAGGTATAATATACCAGAATAGATTGTATTAGATCCATAAATTAATATGGGGATCCATATAACCCTTGAGAGAAGAAGAGATACCACCGGAGAACGAGATCGGGGAAAGGAAACTAACCATGAGGGAATGAAAGGGTGTTCCTCTAGCCTCATATCACATTTAGGATGGATATTAGGGGACAATAATCCTCCTTGGGAGATTTGAGGAAGTGAGAAATGATTTTGGGTCAAAGGAGTTTTGTTTGGGACCTAAAACAGGGGTTCATGAATTTTTAATAAAAAATTGGATCTCTTAAAATCTTGTATATGCATGGTTTCTTAGTAAGACCTACACAGTTAGGCCAAACCATGCGGCCTGGCCATGAGCCCTTTTTAAATTGGTTGTATAGTTTCTACTAAGAGGTTTCACATCTTGAATAAACATGCACCAACTGTGCAAAATCTCACTGCCATGGGTTTCACTGTTTTCTCTGACAGGGTGCATAGTTTCGAAAAAGCATGTGCCAACCATGCACTAGCCCAGAAATTTTAAAAATCCTTAAAATTTCACCTGAAGAAACCTCAAACTAAACCCAACCAATTCTCAATAAAAAGTAGAGTTTAGGAATGCCATACAATAGTAACAGGATATTACAACCTCCCTAACATATAAACTTTTTTGTTTCCAAAAAGCCTACAAAGAAGCTTCCATGCCAAAAACATGAGTCAATTGCTCTCTCATTAGTCCCCCACTCTCCCATGTCTCATGCATATCAGAACTATATTGAAATAGCACACTAACCAAAGGTATTTCACTTCTGTAAAGTACCTTGGTTTCGTAATCAACTATCTCGACTGGTCATTCCGTCACGAATAAATTGGGCTTAACCTCAAGATCATGCCAACTCAAAACATGAGATGGATCAAATAGATGTTTTCATAGATGAGATACATAAAACACATTATGTATCTATGTTATATACTTGGGAAGTTCTAAAAAATAATTAACTTTCTTCACCTGCTCAACAACCTCGAAAGGTCCCATAAAATGATGAGAAAGTTTCCCATTCCTCCCAAGCCATCGATGACCCAACTGGAGTGAAACATTCAAGAACAGATGGTCACCAACTAAAAACTTCTAAGTTATATGGTGATGATCAGTATAAGACTTATATATGATATGTTCTATAAACATACTCTGAAGAATCAACTAAATATTTGTTGTCATCTCTTACACCAAACTTGGTCCAACCAAGGAACTTTCACCAATATTTGACCAACATAATGGATATTTACAAGGTCGGCCATACAGGGCCTCAAAAAGATTCATCATAATTATAGACTAGTAAATATTATTATATGAAAACTAAACCATCCCCAAATAATCATCCTAATCCCCACTAAATTTGATAAAACTAGAAAGAATCATATCCTCAAGAATATTTATATCTCTTTCTATCTGAACATATGATTGTATATGGTATGTTGTACTCAAACAGAGGTGAGATCCCAGTTCTTCCAAAAGGCCTATCAAAAAATGATAAGTGAACCGAAGATCCATGTCAATGACTATAGTATATGAAACTATGTGGAAATGAACAATCTCATTGATATAGATATTTCCCATTTTCTGTACTTTGGATGAATAACGAAGGGGTATAAAGTGAGCAGACTTGGTCAGCTGATCAATCAAAACCCATATAGCATTCTTCTCTCTATGGGTATGAGGAAACCCAACCACAATGTCCTTATAAATCTCATCCCACTTCCAAGTAGGGACTATAAGTGGCTTCAACAAATCTAAAGCCTTCTGGAACTCAACCTTCATTTCCTGGTATGTATAGAAATGAGACACAAACTCGGTAATGCCTTGTCTCATACCTAACCACAAAAACTATCACCGCATGTCATAGAACATCTTAGTGGTTATTGGTTTCACTGCCCAATGGTAATTATAACAATTCACCTTCATTGATTTCCTTTCCACTAATATAAAAATGTAGCATTTATGATAACACAAAACACCCTCTTTGGCAAATTACCACTGAGAAACTATCTCCCAGCCATAAAGAGAGTCTCTAACTCTATGGAACTCCTCAACAATCTTATAATCTTGGAGAATCATTTTGAGAAGAATGGATGTCTACTAAATGTTGGACAAGAAAACCTATACCCCTTTATCCTAAACTCCTATATGAAATTATCAAAATATATCCATCAAATTTCACTCTTAAAAAGATTCTTTGACTGCCTGGGTCTAAATTTTCCTACTCAAATCATATGCAATGACATTTCATTTTTTAGGGTATAGGAAATGTCAAAGTCAAAATATTTTAGGTATTACACCCAACACATTTAGAGAAGATTAAAATATTTATGAGAGAAGATATAACTCGATATTTGGTGGTCTAAAAACACAATAAACCTTACTCTATAAAGGTAATTACTCCAAATCTTAAGTGTTTTCATCGTAGCTATGACTTCAATTTCATGGGTCAAATAATTCTTATCGTGTGGCCTAATTTGACCAGATCCATAAACAACAACATGATTGACCTACATAATAACACAACCCAAACTTGAACTCACTACATTATAGAATACCACTTATCCCTTCCTGGCCTCTAGAATATTCAACACCAGTGCATTCATCAAAAGATGTTACATCGCAACAAAATGACTCTAACATTTTCATTCAAAGAAAACTTTACTCCCTTTTGAGTTAGGGTAGTCATCAAATAATCCAACTTTGAGAATTCCTTAATGAATTGTTGATAATACCGAACTAGAGAAAAAAATATCCAAATATTAAAAACATTTCATGGTCTCTCCCATTTGATAACAGCTTTCACCTTCTCAGGATCAACTAAAATACCATCTTCTAACACCAAATTTCCTAAGAATTTCACTTTTGGAATCCAAAATTCACATTTTAAAATATTGTAATAAAGTTAATGATTTCTCCACAAGATCAGAATTGTTCCTATATGATGCACATGGTCATCCCCATTAATTGATTAAATAAGGATTTTGTCCACAAAGGCTACCAAGAAAGTATCAAGATACTCATCAAAATCTTATTCAACAAAGCCATGAAAACTGCAGGAGAATTGGTTAGAAAAAAGGGCATGACTAGGTATTCATAATGGATATACCTACTCCAAAATATTTTTTTCTGAATGTCAAGTTATTTTATTCTCAACTAATGGAAACTAGAGTGATGATTAATCTTCGAGAACCACTTTTCCCCTTTCAATATTTTTTCCAGATGCCTATGGATAGAACCTTTTTCACGTAAAGCATCTGATTGTGCGACATTTTTTGAAGTTGTGGATGATATTGTGCTACTACATGGGGTATAATAGATATATAGAAACCTTTATAGGTTCCCCAAGAATCTATATGAGATACAGTTCTTGGGTTCCTCAATGAAACCCCTCTTTGAATGTCCTGGATTACCACACTGGTAACAGACCAAAAGACCTATTCCAGGTACTGCAGGAGGTCTATAATGACCCTACTAATGAGACCTACCATGATAATAATAATGATTCTGCTTTTTTTATAATAATGAACACTGACACTGGGAGAAAAAGAAACTCCCAAAAACCCTAACTTTCTCGGCAGGTTCATCTTGACCATCACCGCTCTGCCCAGTATATCAACATAAGAAGCCAGTTTCAGCAAGAAAACCTAAGACCGGTTATCCTAAAGAAGTCGCAACTCAAACCTTGGAGCCTTCATCATCTCATTCGATAAAATATTAGGTGAAAAATGGAAGATCTTATAAAAAAGGTTTGCATACTCTATCAGGATTCTGTTTTCCTTCTCAATCTTGAAAAACTCTATATACTTGGCCAACATTATCAATTATAGATTGAAATGGTTAGTTAAAATAACCTTGAATTATTTCTTTGCTAATACCTAATTATTATTTATCTTCATCATAGTGTCCCACCATATTCTATTTGTTCCTTCCATTACAAAGGTGGAACACTTCATTTTGATCTCATAAAGTGTTTCCAATAACCCAAACAAGCATTCCATACTACTCAAAAGTTCCTCATCCTATTGGGGATCATTTGGGTCTTTAAATGTTTTTGGATTCTGGAAATGTAACACTTGATTACTTAATTTGAGAACTTCACTCAGAGGTTCCATAGTTGGAGGCTAAACAAGAACTAGAGATGGTGTTAGTCCCAGAGCTTAGACAGTGTTCACAATCACCTCAACCAGATTTGGATCAACAATAGGATTCAATCACTGAGTTTTAGTAGATACTTCCTCTTTGATATGATTCATACATCTTCTTAGAGACATGATTCTACATAATAACATCAATAAACAAGGAAGACATTAGATAATTCTCATATAGAAAAATAAGGTAAATTAATCTCAACTAATAGAAAAAACAAGATTTTTATTTCACTCTATCCAAATAAAAACAAGGAAAATACTAGAAATAATCCATAATGCATCTTTCTCTAACCACCCTTGAAAACATAAGGTTCATTGCGGTGATAACTGGAAAAGAACATAATCACAACTACCTCATAAGTCCTTACAATATTTCATAATGCATACTAAATTTAAGAAAAAAAATTGAACCTCCATTGATACCACTTTTTCATTAACCAATGCAGTTAGCCTAGTAACCTGAGAACTGAGATGGTCCTAAAATAGCTTAAAGTGAATTCTTGATCCCCATGGGTCAACAACTAGGACTTGAAATCATACAAACTAAATGTGGGAACATTTTTTCCACAAACATCGTAGAAGTAAAAGAGACAAGATAATATTCATATCAAAGAAACACCACTGGGATAAATGTACCAAAAGTAAAATAGGAAATAAATCCCAAAGTACTAAACTAAAGTACCAAAATAGGGAAAACATCCCAAGCCCCAAATCAAATATAACTCACCAAGTCAAAGTTTCAGTAGTTGGATCCACCTCCAAGAGATCATTTTCTCTTAATAGAACATAGAAGAAGATAATCTATACACTCCTGAAGGTACAAGTAGGGTGTGAGACAAATCCCAATATAATTTTACCAAATATTCCATAACAATATTCTAATATTAAATTAACCAAGAATGTGCTTTCAATTTTAAAAAAAATTAGGTTGGGTATACCAAAAGTATATTTAAACAAATCAGGATTTACAATTCAAAAGAAATAAAGACATTTATAAATTCATGCTTCACATTTCAAATGATATAAATACATTTAAAATGATGGAATTTACTTGTAAACAAGTTGTTATTTACACAAATTTAACTCTTCACAAAATGTCTTAAATAAACACATTTATATAAAATAGTTTATTTAAGTTATCAAGGCATGTAAAAGAGTTCTAACAATGGAATATATATAATTTAGAAATACAAGAAAGTAAGAAATAAGGTCATATGAAAAATAGGCATGATAGTTCTAGTCTATAGGGATCCAACATTGTGAAATGGAAATTATGTATATATTCCCCTTTATGGTTAAGGTAAAGGGGACTCATCACCATCACCTAAGGAATGATGATATGATGATAAGATGTTTTAGAATGTTGTAAGTCATAAAGTTCCACAAAATATAACTCACTAACTACCTAAGTCTTACACGGGATCAAGTAAAAACAATGATGGGAAATTTATTTTAAGACTGCTTAAATTACAATTAAATCTCATCCACTATTTCAAATATGCCAATTTTCTCTTTAAAAACAATAACGAGTTTTTAATCCAAAAAAAAAACTTTTCACAAAGATGAAACCATTGGGTTTCTATTAAAAAAAATTAATCCATTTTTCACAAAAAAATGATTTTAAACCAATTAATAAAATTTTACAATCCACTTTTACAAATCAAATTAAAAAATTTAATTTTCAAACAATTTCCATCAATTTCATAACAAACCCCAATTCAATGGAATTAGAGTTTTTCACAATTTTCCATAAAATCCATTTCCAAAATTAAATTCAACAATTTAATTGAAATAGTTTCCATTAAATCATAAATTTAAATTTAAAAAATTAAATTCTATAAATTTTCATAAACACACCCCAATTCAATAGAATTGGGTGTTTTCCAATTTCAGGCCAAAAACCCATTTTTCTTAAAAATTCAATTCATTGGAATTGGGTTTTTACCCAAAAACATTGAAATCAATTTAATAAAAATAAAAAAAATAATTTAATTCAAAATAGTATAAATTAATGAATGAAATTTAGGGTTAATAAAAATCTGGCATCGTAACGGAACCACATACTTTGGAATCCAATGGATCTCACAATGTCGAACCCTAATCAAGATTTTTCCATGAAGAAAAATGATTACAAAAATGGGAATAAAACATAGGTTTAAAATTCCAAAATAAAGGGTATTAGACCCATAATTCAATATGTGGATCCACGTAACCCTAGAGAAAATAAGATAGAATATAAAAGCATGATATCGGGACAAGGAAATTAACCATGAGGAGGTCGAAGGGCATTACTCTAGCTTTGTATCTCATCCGAGAGGGATTTTAGGGGGAAAGAATCCTCCTTTGGGGATTTGAGGATGGGAGAAATGATTTTGGGTTGAAGGAGATCTTTCTGGGACCTAAAACTAGGGTTCTGGAATTCTTAATAAAAATTATGATATCTTAAAATTCTGTACGCATGGTTTCCAAGGCAAACCTGAATGGTTAACCTAAACTGTACGGCCTGATCGTGCTCCCTTTTTAAATGGGTCGCTTGGTTTCTACTAATAGGTTAAATGGATTGACTAACTTTTCACCAACTATTCAAAATCCCACTACCTTGGGTTGCATGGTTTTCTCTAATGGAGCACACAGTTTGGGAAAAATGTGCGACAACCATGAACTTGCCCAAAAAATTCCAAAAACATTAAAATTTCACATAATTAACCCAAAAAGATAACAAACCAAAGATCAATAAAAATTATGGTTTAGGAATACCTAAAAACATTAACAAGATGTTACATAGGATGGTAAGTTGATGATACTATCTATAATATACTATCAAAAATGAAACCAAAAATGAAATCCATTTTTACTCATCTTTTTATGGAAAAATGTAAATTCTCATCTCATCACCTCCACCAAACCATAGTGAAAATCTATAATGAATATTTTATCTCATATTAGATAATTTATTTTACCTATATTATACAAAACAATATTTACATACATCCATATGGTGTATTTAGGTTGTAAAAAAACATGCCCAGTAGGATTCCACCAAATTTCCTATGTAAATACTTGGTAAGATAAACCAATTCATACTAGTTTGAAATAAAAATGTGAAAAAACTACTTTAATTTTTTTAGGAAAAAAAGTAACAATAGTTAATATAAATATGTTTTAAAACAAACATGTTCCCATGATAATATAAAATTCTTGTAAATATATGAGAACAATAAAAGGCAAATAGTTTGACATAGCAATGCATCATGGGTAAGTACCAAAGAGAAACTAATGTAGGGAGATCTAGGATCCTCATAATAGAGTATCTACATCCATTAAAAAATGTAATCCAATTTTATACACATTTCATTAAATAAATTGTCATCCTAAAATAGTGGTAAACTCATAATAAACTGGTTATACTCATATCATGACTAATTCACCATAGTGAAAATATTATCATGACTCAGAGGGTGAAATCTAGGGAGATGTTCCTCATAACCTTGGTTGGTACTTGTCCTATAGACCCTCTTAGTACCCAATTTATTCCCATTAATTTTTCATATAAATAATGAATTCCACGTCTTTCATAATCCCAAATAAAATCAATCTTTTCATAAATATCCATCACTAATCCAATAAACAAAGTCATGAATTTAATACTTATCATAAAAAAGTTAATCATTGAAGCTTGAGATACCTTGAGAGAGGGGTGAATCAGGATGTGAAATATTTATTTTTTTATGTCAGATATTATTTCCACATTGGTTGGATCTTTTTTAACCTTTTAGGTTCAATCGTACATCCACAGAAATTATAAATTCATAAATTAAAAATAGGACACAAAAATTATACTTAGTTTTTCAATAAGGGATAATCTAATGATCTTACACAAATCATTTTACTGGTGTACCAAAATCCACTATGATTCACTAGTTTAGTGGATACAATTTTTTGATTACAATCACTCTAGGTTAGGCTCACTACTTTATAATTGAATTCAAGGAATAGATAACTACCTCCCTCGAAACACTTTTATCGACTCCATTGATCACTACTCTAGATGGATGTCTTCTTAGTTTATATACATAATGGAATCTTTCATATCATCAAGAAATATGATTTGATTTTCATCATGAAAGCTAAAATATAATTATCTAATGTAATCATCAATATCAAGAATAACCACCAGTAATAGGCACATAAGTCCTATGTGGTATACAATTCATTGTATAAACCCTTTTCTCAATCACTAAATTTCTCTCAAGTCTTGTTCACATAGCTATATTTTCTAAGATAATAGTATTCACCGAGGTGTGGTTCACTCAAGTTATGTTCACACAACTTCATTCCCTAAGTTACGATCACCCAAGCGTTTTCTCCAAATTATTTTCATCCCACTACATTCTCACTACCTAGTTCATGAAACTATGTTACCACAATTTATTCTTCTATACCCTATTAATGAAACTATGTTCTAAAAAATTCATTTTCTCAACCTATGTTTTTTAACTTACTTTATGAATATCCCTTTATTTAAGTAAGTTCACTCATGCATCACTTGTAGAACAATATTCTCACTGTTTTATTCACCCTAGTATCTTCAATCAATCCCATTTCACAAAATATTCTACACTCAAGTGGTAATTATGTTAAGAGATAGATATTAGAACTTCTATAAATATTCATTCTCACAAATGGATAGAATGACTGGTTTTTGAAGGAAAATATTAGACCTTCACAAAGTTATTCATGCTCCAAACTTTGCTAGTACTTCGTTCGACCAACTCTCTTATGTGGTGCATGACCAGCATGAATATCCCAACTAGTGTGGCACTAGACTAGCATTATTCCACTTTGTTATGTGACTCCCAACTGGTGAAAATAGCCTCACTTGTGAGAAATTTATTTTACTAGTGGGAAGATGCATTTACTATCATAAAACTTATAAAGTGGAATTATAACCAACTTTTAACTTTCTCCAACTAACTTCCGGACATCCAAAATTCTAAGAAGCAACTCCCTTTTCATTAAAATCTCAAAATATTATAGAATCAATAACTTTCCCCAAGATTTTATTTTCAACACTAGGTTATTACATAATACTCAATAATTATAACCTTCTGTAGACACTGAAAAATGCTCAATAGCTGAAGAAGGTTAGGGCATGACAAAGCGAAGCCATATTCGGAACTGGCCACCCATTCCATGGGGCTCGGAGGGGCCGCATGAAAAAAATGAAGTGGAACACAAAAAAAATGTCCCACATGACAAACTCCAGGTTTCGCGAGAGTTTTTGCGTGTGGGTGCGAAAACATACCCGCGACCGCCCCGCGCGGTGGAAATTTTGCACTGCCGAAACCGACGCATGGAAAATTTCATGTCAGCTTGTTTTTCACGTGGATACGTGACCCCGAGAGCCTATAAATAGAAGGTCACCCCCAACGACTTCTCGGGCCAAAGAATCTGAACCGTATACCCCGGCGTGAAATCCTCTCCCGTGCGTGCAAAAATATGGATCTTAGGTACTGAATTTTTTGCACAAGGTCGCCCACGGGTCCACCTTTTCTTGCGACCACTCAGGCTTGATCGTTGTCTGAATCCCATCAAGCCCGTTCCCCCACGTGCAATTCTTTCCAACTACATGTGATCAGTTCTTCAGTGTGGAATTCCTTTCACGTGTCACCCACGCCGTTTCACGCGTGTGCCTCAATTTCATACCGGCTCCGCTGTTTGTGTGCCCGCATCTTAATTGTGTATCGGCCTAGCCCTTTTTGTGCACACCGTTCAATTTCACGCCGACCCGGACATTTTTCAAGCACGCCGCTCAATTGCGCGCCGGCCCGACCCCCTTTTCACACAACATCCCCTTTTTCGTGCAAGCCTCCCACCTTGTGTGCCCATGATGTCCCTCTTCCGGGAATCATTTTCAGGTGCCTCTCATGCCTAAAGCACCTTCACCATATACTCTTTTCTCATGTGACCTCCTAGGTTCACACGAACCAACTTCAAAGTCCCTTAGAAAATACTTCTCGTTGCGTTGCTTCGCCTCATGCTTCTTCATAGAGGCACACTAATGGCTATTTTTTCTTCGCATAGACACTCTAATGTGGACCCCCCCCCCCCCAATCGTTTGCTCTATAACACCCCCTATACACGATGTTGTCTATCCCCTCTCTTCACCAAGTTGCAGAGGGTACCGGTTATGTATGTCCTAGGGGTGTAGAGAAAACCCACCTCGTCTGAGCTGCAGGAAGTTAAACTACCAAGCACCATCATCCTCATCACATGACATTAAGATGCGGCCTCGCCCCATGCCTCGCACGTGGTGTGCCCCCACCATTGACATTATGCATGCCCACTGGTCTCTACAGTAGTGAGACCATTCCTCACATGGAATAAGATCTTCTTTATCGGAGTGACGTTTGTCCGTGGTGAAAGGGAAACCACCCTTGTGTAAGGCCCTAGATTTCTTATAGGAGGAAGCATCCCTGATCCACCTTTATTCTTCAGTCCCAAGGACCAGGGGGAATGGACACTAGACCCCTCCTTTCTTTGGTGCCAAAACCCTCTCCTGCTGGGATTTGTCACCAATGGGCCTCCATCCTAGAGTAAGTCCCAGTCTCCATCTCCCTAGTCCATTAACCATGCGTAAGCCCCCTTGTTTCCTCTCCGAGCTGCTAACCATGTGTAAACCCATGTTTCCTCTCTGGGCTGAACACCATGCATAAGCCCCTGTTTCCTCTTTGGGATACTAACTACATGTAATCCCCACTCCACTTCCCACAGGCGCACCTTTCATGACATGATCGACAGGTCTCTGCAGCCTCTTGTTTTCTACACCGAGCATGACTCACGTGGGATTAGAGCAAGCATCGACCATGACATCCACCTTGGGAAGCCTAGAGTATAAGCCCCACACCGTCCGAACTACATGTTCATTGATCCTTTCCAAGACAAGGTATGTAGAAAGCCTCCCTGAGGTTCAATCCCACCACCATCCAATTGTCCCGACCATCTTCACGTCGATTCACCAAGCCCCCCCCCCCCATAACCCGAACTATGAGGTCTTTGATCCTTGCTAAGGCAAGGTTTGTAGGAAGCCTCCACGATGTTCAATCCCACCACCCTTTGGTCACTTCGACCCCATTCACATCAGTTCACCAACACATTGGGCCGCCTCAGAGCGTAAGCCCCAAATGACCCCCTGAACTATGAGGTCTTTGATCCTTGCCAAGGCAAGGTGTGTAGGAATCCTCCTTGAGGTTCAAGCCCAGTGTCTGGTCGCTCCGACCATCTTCACATCGATTCACCCCCATCCCTCGTGACGTTAAACTTTGATCCCCAATCAGCAGTAATCCATTGTTTCCCCAGTCAGCGGTAATCTGTTGCACACAAATCCAACCCTGAACAATGTGGTCTTTGATCTTTGCCAAGGAAAGGTATGTAGGAATCCCCCATAAGGTTCAAGACCACCATCCACCTAGACCCTAGGTCTTTATTCACATCGGTTTGCCGACTCCTAACCCATACCCGAACGACATGTACTTTGATCCTTGCCAAGACAGGGTACGTAGGAAGCCTCCCTGAGGTTCAAGCCCAAAAACCAATAGTCCTGTACATTTCACGTTGGTCCACCCCTATCCTGCATGACGTTAAACTGTATTCCACTTTTGATTCCCTATTCAGCGTAAATCCATTGTCACTCCATTCAGCGGTAATCCATTGTGATCCTATTCATCAGTAAGCCATTGTGATCCTATTCAGCGGTAATTCGTTGACATTCTTATCCAGCAGTAAGCCGTTGTGACCCCACCCAGCGGCAAGCCATTGAAATCCCCAAACGGCGGTAATCCGTCGTCAGATGAACTACGTGGACTTTCATTCCCTTCCACGGGGATACGTAGGAAGCCTCTTCAAGGCTCAATCCCAAAACCATCATCATCCTCATGGCTGTTCCATCCCATTCACCATCCACTTCATTCAACTGCTCCATCATCCATCCTGATTCTTACCCGGGCTGCCACATCCCGGTGGGATCATGCCACCTCATACCCCATTACCCTCAACAGTAACCAGGAAGTCAACCATACATTGGCCCCAACATTATTCTTCCCACCGGGGGTTGCACCCATTTGATCCACTCTAGTCAGTGTTCTGATCAGTCCAATTTATCTCTGTTGGATGTTAAACTTGTGGCATACCCTGTTTTAAACATGGGGAGCTGAGGAAACCAGAGATACATGCCCATGTAATATAATTTCCTGTATTCGACGTGGGATGCCTCGGGCTTCTGCACCCTCTAGAAGACCTATAATAAGGGAAAAAATACATATGTGCCAGTGTCCCACCACCAAGACATGCGAGTGATGCTCAATGTGACTACTCCCCTGACTAAAGGTTACTACCCTTACCGGACCCCTTGGAATGTCCCGACAGAAGCATTGTAATTAACTGGTGTCCATAAAGATATGGCGCTAGGAAGAGTTTCACAAACAATGTATTAAATCTATAAGGGAGACCCAGACTAGGTGAAGAGTTTCGAGGAGGAATCCATGGAAAGAAGAACCAACATCCCATCATCCCATTTTGATTAAGGAGAAAACGTCCCTAAATAAGCGACGGATACCACCCACCTTTGGAAAGAGGGAATGTGGGGCAACAGACAGCATCGTCATCCCCACAAAAAGATACAGATGCACGCGCCCTGGAAAAAGCGTCGGAAACAGAAATGGTGAACCCAACGTGAAATTATTATCCTCAACATGGAGACTAGTAGTGTTCGAGAAATCAATGGATTGACGTGTCACTGGATCCAACTACCCATTTCTGGGTCCAGCTAATAAAATGGTGGGCCTGGTGTGAAACTCACCAGAATTTGGGGCATTAGAAAGTTGGACATCCCGTTTTGCAACGTTGTCAGCGTGTATCCCTCTTACTGGCCATGGAAGATGGGATGGAGTTGGGTCATTGGTCGTAGATTCCTTTTTTCTTTCAGCACTAATGAGTTAATCTCCCTGCATCTTAGGAATCAAGTTGTTGCTTCAGGGAAACGATCACTGCCTTGCAATAGACGTAGGGGCAGGGGCAGCGCCAACATGACCATTCCATGTGGCTTCACCTCTCACATGGCGGCCTCTACATATACGACCATGGGGTGCCCACGCCCCCTCTCCCCATCCGAGGTCATTCAACAGAGGTTAATCAATGACCTCGTGTGTTGTTACGAGGAGGAGGGCATAATCCAGACCCGGGATATGGCCTGCCTGGATCTGGAGGCATCTGCGCCTCATCGCCAACGTCGACCCCAAGGGCCGCGGAGGGATCTATTGCTCCCCACCTCGACATACAACCGTTTCGGGAGACTATCCCAGGAATTCTTTGATGACTCACTACCTTACGCGGATGAGGTAGGAGACATCCGGCCCAGCCCGGTCAGAGTCCCATTTCAGAGGCTCCCAGTAAGGGCTCCCACCCGGCCACATCAGCGCCGCTGCTTGATCATGTTGGGTGAGGAGTAGGTAATCTACTTTCCTGCACCACTGGCCCCAGTTCATCTGACCCGACGCTAGCATTGGGCGCAAGCTGAGGAGGACACCCGCCAAGGGGCTTCAATGTCGACGGCTACTATGGCCTGAGCCACCAACGAAACATATAATCAGTTCCGTGCATAAATTGATCCGGGGAACTTATACGCCCGACCGAGATCGAGGCCTCAACCTCCCCATGGTAGGCTGGGTCGACTCTCTTGGTCGCTGGCACAAGCAGTGGCCGACACGAACTAACCCGCAGTGATGCCACCCCATACGGAGGTCCTCCCCTTACCACTACCATGGAGAGTGAAGGCCTTCCCCGCTTCAGGGATCAGCATGGAGGTCCACCCTATTCAAACCCCCAATCCAAATGAAGGCCCTCCCCATGGCGGTGATACTCAGCACGGATGCCCCTCTCGTGCCCATTACACTGGGTATGGATTCATTCCTCTTGCCCCCAACTGTCGGGGTAGGGACATTCACCATCCGGTCTCTCTTAAACATGGGGATCCTGTCCATGTCCTCTCAGTAGCTGGTGAAGGTCCTCCTCACCTTGGCAACCAAAGGGGCGAGGGCCAGCTTCGCTCCACCCGTACCCCACACGGAGGTCCAACACGTGTTCAGCTTGACCGGTACAAGGACCCTCCTCGCACTGAGGTTGCCTAGGAAAACAAGCGTGAAGGTCCTCCCCATGCTTCTTCCAATTCCAGCGGAGGTCTCACCCACTCTAGTTCTCCCCATGGAGGTCCTCCCCATGTCCCCTTTAACATTTTTGTTGGTGCTCCTCGCACCCTGGCTTTCTCAGGTGGAAACCCTCTCCGCCCCAGCACCAGTGCGGCCGAAGGACCCCGTGTCAGAAATCTGCCCTGTCTCGAGGATCCACCCAGGGGCGGTAGGTTTTCACCTCCATATGAAGAATTTTGAGAAGGTCCGTATAGAGATAAGACTAGTCTGCTTCTCAGACTCCGAGGCAGAATACGA
The DNA here is from genome assembly GCA_963277665.1 of Viscum album. Taxonomy (NCBI): domain Eukaryota; kingdom Viridiplantae; phylum Streptophyta; class Magnoliopsida; order Santalales; family Viscaceae; genus Viscum; species Viscum album. The sequence goes on from OY728129.1 coordinate 987,150,218, forward strand.
CTCAGTGCGAGAACCCTCCTCTCGCTCATCTGAGTCAAGGGTCGGGGCAGGGATGAGGCACATCATCATGGTGCTTCCAGAATGCAAGGTCCATCAGATTCCCACCTCCCTCTGTAGGTATATCTAAGAGGATGAAAATCTAGCGACCCATAGGTTAAAGTCGGGAAATCACTACCATCATCACCAGAAGCGCTCTCTACCTAGACAAGAGATCATAGAGAATTATTCTAGGGACCGATGGTAGGGGAGAAACATCATGGCCTATCACCAGTATCCCTGGCCCCTGATCTAGGAATGACAGCCGTCAGCCCATCTTATCGTGACATAGCATCCAGATCGCTACACTCTTTGGAGGACAGCCTGAGATTCGGTGGCCAGTCAGCCCGCTCACCGTACTGTCCACTGGCCAGCCTGCCATCCCAGTGGTCTACCTCGGTACCGCTTCCAGTTCCTTAGCCAGCCCCAGTTGATGAGTGGGTCAATCAAGGGCCAGACCCTAAATCTGAAATGAGGATCCTCTAGAACATCCTTGCATCGGACCACTTCCCTGAGAAGTTCGGGCCTGTGGCAGCACAAAATTTCTGCATACTGGAATCCCTCACCCCGGAGGAAGTTGAGTGTTTCCACCAAAAACTATGGGTGATGTACTTTCGTGTTCATCATCGAAGAGTGGTTTATCTCAGGAGACAAGAACACCTTGAATAAATTGGTGAACAATGTCGTCTGGTTGATCTGGTTGTGCTCCCTATGGCTGAGCACCCTGAGTCACTAGGTCGTCGTAAGGCCCTCCGACAACAATGCATTCAGAGTTTCAAGGTACTCCACAAAATTATCAAAGAGGCTACCCCCACGTGTAAATCCATGGTTCGGGTCAGTATGATTCCCTCCTATTCAGTCATATTTGGTGGAAGCCTAACTTTCTTGGCGATATCGAGGACATGCCCTAGGAAGGGTCACAGTCAACATGGTCGATATAGTGGATGAGGAGGACGATATGGAGATTCTCGATGGAGACATACCCCCCGAGGGTGTGCCACCACTATTGGACCCACCAGGATGGATTACTCACCAGCAAAGGAACCTAATTGGTCTCACTATGCCCACTGAGGCACTGGTACTTAGCCAGAATTCCGTTAAGGGCAAGGAGCACGTCCAAGCTTCCAAACACTCTGACCCATCTACCTTAGTGAAGAAGATGGAGGAGGACCCTAATAAGGCCATGTTGCACCAAAAACTTGCTGAGCAGGAGAATTTGGTCGAAGAACTCTTGCCTAAATGCATTGCAGAGTGACAGCCTGACTACGACAATCCTAGGCCAGTACAGCAGCGGCAGGAACAACCTCTCCTTGGCGAGCTGCCCCTAGGAAACCCTAATCATGCTGCTCCCGTAGATAGGGTAGATTCTAGAGCTCACAGCAATAGGGCACGGTATGTCTCACCAAACCATTTTGAATGGCACAGAAATCCAAGGAATCCATTCTGGGTTCCCCCAGCTGCCCCGCAAGTCACTCCACCAGCCGCTCCATGAGTTGTTGAGCCTGTTTACTGTGTTGAACAACCCGCCAACGCGCTCATAGTTAGGGATCCCCGTCAAGATAGGGACCCCTACCTAGATGATCCTATGGAGGCACTCATGGATTGCCTTGAGGCATTGGAAAAACGACATGTGGAAAACCCACCTGATGGTAAACCATATCTAGTGTGGGTGGATGATATATCGGCACCTTCGGGTTTCGGGAATCCCAACTTCTCCCCCATTAACAGGACGGGGGACCCGCCGCAGCACCTGGACCACTTCAACTCAAGGTGTGGGCCCATGTTAGGGACTCCATAGTAGTTGGAGGCTGCCAAGATCCACTGTTTTGTTCAGACATTGGAGGGGCCAGCATTCGTCTGGTACAACCAGCTCCCCATCGGATCCATAACCAGCTGGGAGGACCTTCACGGGAAATTAATCTACCATTTCAGCTCTACCACCTATAAAATGAGCATCACAGACCTCTTAAAGTGCAAGAAAAGTCCTTATGAGTGAGTCGTAGACTTTATCTTTTGGTGGAAGTGGATCACATACTCCCTTGACATGCAACTGACTCAGGAGAAATTAGTGATGATGTGCGTAGGGAACATCAAGACGGAACTGGTTCCTTCTCCGATCACTTAGAACTACCCTGTAGGATTCCGAAACTTCTCTGATAAGGCCCAGCACCTAGAGGAATCCATGAAACAGGCCATCCAGGAATGTCTGTTTCCCCTTGTAATTCCATGAAGGAGGGATGTCAGAGCCGAGCCCGCCGCGGTGGCCCAAATAGAAGCCCCCAGGAAACTAGAATTTCTACCAGTGGCACTAACCCTGCAGCCTCGTAGAGGCCCTCCACCTTAGGCACAACCTCCAACTCAGCAGCGTCCACCTCAAAATTAGTAGTTGCCCCCACGGAATGCGCTGCCACTGCCCAGGTAGGACAATCAGGCTCCACCTCCTCGATAGGCCCCTCCAACTCCTTGTTAGGGCTAGGCTCCAAGTCCCCCTTCTCGGACAGAATAAAGAGGACCTACTCGTTCAATGAGAATCAGGTTCTCAACTATTTAATAAGTGCCTTGGAATAAGGTATCATGTGTTTTCTTGAGTGCAGAAGGCCAGAGGAGGTGAATCTCACTGATCGCCCCAACTACTGCCTCTATCATCGGACCCTGGGGAACACCCTCAAGTAGTGATATGTGTTTAAATACTAGATTCAAGATTAGGCCGATAACAATATATTCAGGTCAGGGCCAGCCACGGCACAAGTGGTGGTGTCTTTGTAAGTCCAGACAGTAGTAGAAATAATGAAGGTGAGTGGCAGTAGGTTTCTAACTGCGGGTCCCAGAAGTATAATGACTGGATGGCTCGCAAAACTATTTCTCGTACCCATGCTATAATTTGTGCACACATGAATCAACCAGAGCTTTCAAGAGCTGTGGACACCACTTCTGCATCATCATTTCAACTGGCCTCTTCCCAGAAGAGCAAGCATCGACAGCGCAAGGGAAAGCAACGCCCCCCACAATTGTCATTGTCGTTCCGCACTCTCAGCAACTTCATGCCCCCTGAGATGTGGATTCCCCCCATAATCCACCCAGTGATGGATGAATATTAAAGTGATAGTCAAGGGTATTATTAGGTTAATACCGTGGAGTTGGTAAACCCCTATATGACTCCCGACGACAAGGAGTTCTAGGCGAACCTCCCCAATGTCCCCAGTCGACGCCAACATTGGTGGAGTCGCGACCATATGGGTCGTCGGGGAACATCAGTTATCACCTCCATCCAAACTGTGCATGCCACTAAAACCAGAAAACAGGCCTAGCGTAGATCTCAGTACGCACATCCTTTTCATCCGGCGTCGTCTGGCTCGCCGCCACTACCTTTGTGCTATTGGATTACACAGATCTACCTTGAACATACTACGACCAGCCTCGCCCTACTATAGGCCAATCTCAGTCATCTGGTCCTCATCTGGTAGCTACTCTTTGGGCTTTGACTAGTGAGCAGAGGGATATACCCAACACCAATCAGCCGCCGGACCAGCCGGAAGGGCCCACCATGCCTCCTATCACAGAGTGACCTCATGCAAGAAGAAGTTCGTGCAAGGCACGAAAATATGATTTCCTCAAGCACCTTGCTGGAATTTCAGTGAGGCTTTCAATCCTCAAGGCCCTTCGCCTGTCGTTATATATGCGTGAGGCCCTCGTTGAGGCTTTAAGAAGCCCCATATAGTTTGAGATGGAGGTAGCAGCTGCAGAAGCTCTTCATGCTGAAGCAGTCAAAAATGCCGAATGTCAGGACATCATTTTGTTCTCTGGAGAAGATGAAGGCTCTCCCATATAGGGCACATCCTCCCATTGTACATCACAGGCCAATTTAATGGTGTGGAGGTTCGCCACTGTCTTGTTGACACCAGCTCTGAGATTAACCTTATCCCGACGTGGACACTGCGGAAGTTGAGGTTATCCAAAGATGACCTAACTCCCTATGATTTAAGAATCTATGAATATGACAGGACAGAGAAGACCCCAGTTGGTAAGATTTGTTTGAAGACCTAGTTCGGTGGCCTAGTTGCCAAAACCAAGTTTATTTTTGTCTCCCAGGACACCACGTACAATGCATTGATGGGCAGACCATAGCTCCACCTGTACCTGTGGGTCCCCTCATCGTATCACCAGTACCTCAAGTACTACCTTAATGGTCGAGTAGGCGTACTCCAAGGCGATGCATCTCCTTTCTCCTCTTGTGAAGCCCACTACCTGGATGCCTACTATTACAAGAGAAAGGACAAATAGATTCAGGCAAGTGAGGTTGAGCCTGCCACGGTTTCAGCTATCCCCTCGGCAGGTCTAGATGATGCCTAAGTCTTCTCAATCCATCGGTTGGAGGCCACAACCCCCGACATGGGGAAATGTTTTTTTTTCTGGTATAAGAGGGAATCATATTCCCAAGTCCAAGTGATGGTGGAAAATCACCTCATACTCCTATGCAAACCAGTCTCAGATGATCACGAAACCTCCTACCCCTGTATGGTATCAGGATGTTTTCCCCATGGAAATGGCAGTACATCATACATGTCTATTTCACCGGGATGGGATTAACCGGCTCAAGAAAACGCACCACTATTGCTTTTATATCATCAAACGTGGACCCTTGGGCCAAAGGCCAGATGGGATCGGATCGACTGTCGTCATTTCTATGGTTTCATCAACACGTGAATCTTCTGATATGTTGTCCACTGCTATCCAGGCTGGTACCAGCCTCCTGTCAGGATCTTCTGAACCATAGGAATCTTATCCCATTGGGGATCCCTCCTTCTTAAGCGAATAAGAGGATCTGGAGGACCCCCCCCCCACACACACACACACCTTTGAAGAGGGTGTCTTCACTACGGTCGATGAACTGGTACAGGTGAACCTTGGTAGTGAGGCAGATCTGAGACCCACATTGATCAGTTCTGCCATGTCCCTTGAGAAGTAGCAGTGGTACATAGATTTCTTGAAGCAACATCATGATGTATATGCCTAGAGCTACAACTAGATACCAGGACTAGATCCTCAGGTAGCCATCCACTGCCTCAGTCTCCCTGCAAATCATCGCGGGTTCAAGAATCCTCCCAGAAAGATGCACCCTTCTCATGGTTCCATGGTTGAGGTTGAAGTTGACAAGCTTATCAGAGCCAACTTCTTCAAGAAGCTCCAGTACCCCAAGTGGCTAGCCAACATTATGCTAGTCAAGAATAAGAACAGATAGATCAGGGTCTGCATCGACTTCCAAGATCTCAATTGTCACTGCCTGAAGCATTATTTTCCCCTTCCTATGACAGAATTGCTGATTGATGCTACGACTAGGTTTCATGCCCTCTCTTTCATGGACTAGTACTATGGATATAATTAGATCCAGATGGCCCCCGAGGATGAAGATTCCACAGCTTTCAGGGCACCCCACGGTATTTTCTGTTACCAGGTTATGCCCTTCATCCTAAAGAATGCAGGTGCCACCTATGAGCAGGCCATGCACCACATATTCAATCCAATCCTCAGGACATTGGTGGAATGCAATGTGGATGATCTGGTGAGCGTATAACTCCTCCCACCAATGCCTAGTTTCTCAAGCAATACTTTTCCTGAGCCATCTGGTCTAGCATGACCGTAAACTGTTTGGTCCTACATGACCTTAAACTATTTGGTCCCACATGACCCTAAACTGCATGCTGGTCCATCATGACCTTAAACTGTTTAGTTCTACATTACTTTAAATTGTGCATCATCCGGCAAGACATTAAACGACACCCTTATAACTATGTGTGGCTTGATTCCCATCTGCATGGGATACGTAGGAATTCTCAAGCGTTTCGTCTTAATCCTAGCCTCAAACTCTTCTCTTTGACTATACCCCCTGGGTATAGTTCTCTCAGAGGATCCTTACATGATATGGTGTTGGCTTCCTTAGCCCCAATCATACTAGGATTATAATAGTCGCAACGTGTGCCTGCTCCCCATTCTTCTATCCTCCCACATCCTAACCACGTGACGTTAAACTGCATGGCCTTCAAAAACTATGTACGACTTGATTCCAATCCTTATGGGATACGTAGGAATTCCCAGACATTTTTTCCATTGGCCTAGCCCAAATGCCAGAATCTCCCCTCAAGTCAAGAAATATGGTGTGGTGTAAGTTTTTTCCTTAATACACGTCAAGCTCATCTCGATTCCACCATACATCCCACTCCACAGAGGTGTCTGCCTATTTCACCACCCTGGTTGACTTTAAAATGTATGGGTACAGCTATGCTTCACCCACCCCTTTGATTGGGACTCCATCATCCTTCCCATCCAGAAGGGCCCCTGAACGGTAGGGATGCTAGGCCCAAGGGATCTCCTACCACTTCGGGCCAACGCCCTCGAGGATGCTGAGCAAAAAATTGATACAAGTCCTGTGTTGCAAATATGGCTAGTGGTAGATGTTCATTTTTTATTCCCATTCCAGGTAACTATAAGGATTTTTTGTTTCGAACATGGTAAAAAGTTATCATTTATCATCAAGGCCACCCTAAGATGTCCCAAACATTGAGTGTAGTGGTTCATTCTGCCCCATTGTATATCCAAGCGACAAACTCCCCTCAGGCAATGCTAGCAACTAGACCCATGTATGGCAGGGAGAGCTGAATCTGGCTCTGTGTTTCCCACACTGAGCACTACTCACGTGGGCTTAGGAGCTGTGATATGGTAGTAATCGCACAAGAGGACGTATGGCTACCATTGTTCAAGACGCATGGCCTTAGGCCCCTTGGCCTTTTCTGGCCCCTTGGCCCTTTCTGGCCTCTGGCCTAAGTTCTCATTTAGGGTTCTGTGGTGTGGAGCAGACTTATGTCCTCATTCATGTCGGGCTATTTCTCTATTCCACACATATCCCATTAAGGAATCATTCCCTTCATTTATCGTTCATACTGTGAGCATAGGCCCAGTCATGCTTCACGTGCCCAGTTTGAGGCCCCTGACCCAGGTTCTCTCTTATGGGATTGTACGGTGTGGTATGGGATTCTGTCCTCATTCAAGTCGGGTTACTCGTTGTGTCGTACACATCCCCGGATGAGATACCTTATCCATACTTGTTCTCACTTCAAGACTTTGAACTACAAACTGGTCGGGCTTTTCCGACCAAGGCCTAGCCATAGGCCCTCAGTCTTTTCCGACCCCTTGTCCTTCTCGGGCCTTAGCCCAAGTTCTTACCCGGAGTTGTAATGGTGTGGAGCAGACTTATGTCCTCATTCAGGTCGGGTTATAATGACCACGCCACATACCTCTCCCTCATGAGAGTTCTCTATCCCCTTATTCTATACTCATCCATTCAAATTGGTTACTCTCAAGTTGATCACCCTCCTCGACCCTCTTCGGTGATTCAACAACCCGTCTAAGAGTATTCTGGTTCAGCATTTGGAGTGTCTGATTTTACGTGGACTTGCTTTTTCCCATTTTTCAGGCTTCATGTTACCCTTTATTTGGGCTTCCATAATTTTCCACGCCCGAGGGGACCCCCAAATGAAATGGATTCTAGGCCTAAGGTCTCTCCTACCATCACGGGCCAACGTCCTCGAGGGTTTCAGACAACAAATCGATACAAGTCTTGCATTGAGAATATGGTCAGCGGCCAACAATCATTTGTGTATCCTCATTACAGGCTAATGCAATATGGGTGCTGTGTTTCGAACATAGTCAACAGTCATCCTCCATCACCACGCCAGCCCCTTTAAGTCTTGAATGTTGGTTACATGATTCACATCAATGTCCACACCATCATGTCCAAGTGGAATTTTGACACTCCTGACACTATCCCTCAGTGCGCATTTTCATGTTAGGAGGACAAATCGGTGGTAAAGGCATAATTTGGGGCTCTGCGCCGACTTCTATTCTCCATGGTCTCAGCTCTAAGACTATAACCTAAGATCTCTCTTAGAACTATGTGTGGATTGATTCCCATCCTCGTGGTATACGTAGGAACACCCAGATGTCGTGTTTTCGAATCCATCTCAATTCGGAGCTAGTTTCTCATGCCCCTCACCCTCTTACCTCTATTTTGGCCCCTTGGCTCGAGGTTTCTTTCACGAAATCACGTACAGTGAGATATGGGATTATGTCCTCATTCACATCGGGTAAGTTTTATTTCACCGTTCACATTCCCCCTTTATCCTCATCTCTAATATGTCTGTGTTACATGACATTAAAATGCACGCCTGGTCCCATCACATGGCCCTAAACTGTGACATTATCATCATGGCCGCACGACGAAAAACATCATTGCATAGTGATTTCCTCACTCAAGGAGACACCATGGTTGGTATCAGTTACACTCCATACCATTTGTTAATGCTTACACACAACTTTATTCTTGTGGTGATGTCGGGACTTGCTATCCTAGGCCTACTGCTTTACAAAAAAAGATCCCATTCACCTTAAAGGACAATCAAGATACATCAAATACCGCTTATTTTGGTGTGAGGGCCACACCTGCATGCCCCTTTTGTAACAACCCAAGATTTTATGAAAAATATTCTTTTTAATTTCACTAATGTCTTGTGTTGTACGCTACACAAAAAGGAGCTTGCACAACACGCATCCTTGTCTTGCCTTGCATTACACGCAATCGCGACCTTCCTCAATAGCGTGTGTAATACGCAATACCGAGTTTCACTAAACAACGATGTGCTATTAAAATATTATTAAAACTAGCCGTTATGAATAGTAATAACCACTTTTTAAAATTCTGTAAATCTTATTTTTCAAAATGAACTTCATTCTTGGATTCGGAGTATCGAATTTAGCCTAAGGTGAAATTTTGGTACTTTTCGGATAACTTTCATATTCTGATGAATAGTGAAAAATTTCTAAATTATAATTAAAAACAACTTTTTTAATCGAAATAATTAATAGTGATAAATTATTAATTTGAGTGGTTTTAAAGTATATTTAGAATATATTTTTACAATTTAATACAATGTTGGTCATTGGTTGTAATTTCACATTTAAACCAGACATAATCAAGTGTCAATCTTTTGATATATATTGTTTCCTAAAAACACGCTATTTATTTTAACAGCAGGATTTAATTATAAAATTAATTAATGCAACTTCTATGTTATGAATTTGGTAAAATAGATTTCATTTTTGAATTCGGAATATGAAATATAGCTTAGGATGAAATTTTGGCATTGTTCTGAAAAACATCAATTTTTGATGAATAGTGAAACTACTAAGTGGTAGTTAAAAAAACTGAATTTTTCATAAAACTTAATTTTGCCGCTTCTGTGAATGGAATTTCGAAAATCCGAGAGACACGGTTAATATCAAGGACTAAAATGTGGTTCAATGAGATGAAAATAATTTTTTGGTGAATAGTAACTTTTTACTTTTTTTACCGCGGTTAATAGTAAATAGGGTAACTAAGGGTAAATATGATATTACTATTACCCTAACACATGTCCTAATTCTATTGGACAAGTGTAATTCGACCAAAAACAAACTTAGGAATAAAATATGACCATTTAGGCCCACTTGTATTAGATTAGGACATTTATTATTAATTTATTTAAAGAAGGGTTAAAATAGTTAAAATCAAAGTTTAATAAGTAAATCATTTTTAATATAGGGTTATACATAAGATAAATTCGATTGTAAATATTCATTAGAAAGATAAAAAGATTTCCTACATGATGGTATTTTATTTGTAATTTTTAGACATCAAATAATTTAATTTATTTATGACACAAAGATGATGCAGTAATTATCTTATTAATGAAATATTGACAAAATTGATAATATAAATACCAAAATAAATGTAATTTGAGACTTTTTATGCATTCCACTAATTTTCTAGGTTACTATGATATAGTATTGTTGATTTAATCAACTTGGTTCGAACATATAATTCTGTTATGACTTTCACAAAAATCATATATCAAATAGTGTCAAAATTGACACAAAATAGTTTTTAAATCAAATATTATATTATTAATTGTTATTGTATTCCTAAAAATCTAAGGTTCGGCCAAATGACTTAGATAAGGATATATATATTAATAATAAACAATTTGGGGTTCGTTTGGCATGTTATAGTAAGTTTATTAACCATATAGTGAAAGAAAACAAAAAGACATGGTAAAAGTTAAATTATTTAACTTAGTGTTAAATCTAATTGATAAGGTTAAAATAATATCCTAAACTTGTCTAAATTCTATTGGTTGATAGGATTTCGACCCATCCCCACTTTATCTTCGAAATAAGACCCTTTGGAACCATTATAAACCGATTTTGACTTTAATATAAAATAATATTTTGAGATATTCCTAAGGTGCCCCTCTCCTCCCTTATAAAAGGGCACCTCCTCCCCCTCCTCCTCACACCAAATTGAGCACTCAAGCTCGGCCAACCCCTGCCCTTTTCTCCCCTCCACTTCCCTAGAATAGTCCTAGAGGTCCTGGTCTTCTCCAAAGACCACTCTTAGTTCCTTAAGTGGAGGATTCAAAGAGGCGTTCCAAAGAAGAGGTAATATCCATTACCGATCTTTTCAATTTCTTTCTTCTTCAACTTCTTCTTCTTTAGTTGTTTCATGATGAAGTAATAACATCAGTATTACTTACATACTGATATGTTATTATAAATATGAAACAACCCTAATTCACCTTCTATCCATCCTACGGAAAAATGAAATCACCGCGCGTGCGTACGTACGGAATACCGTCTCCACGCCGTGGTGTAATCTATTTTCCACCATCACCTTACAAGGATGGGTATAATGGTGTAATGAGTAACTATATATGATTATTATTAAGTAATATTGATACTGAAATAATATATATATAAACTCCAATACAATTCCACGATCATAGGAACGATATCATCACTCGTGCGTACGTACGGAATACCGTCTCCACGATGTGATGCGACTCGTTCTACATGATCTTCATTTCATAATGATTGTATAAATGAATTGAATGAATGAATATGGTATATACTACACTAATACCATTATGGAAATGAATTATCTATAACCTAAATAAAAGAATAAGAATTTATTCGACAAAACACGCATAAGAACAATAAGTTATAAAGACCCGAGTAACAAGTAACAATGAAATATTACTAACAAGAAGCTAATAATATGACCATATATGATCTCATATCAATATGTATGATTCTGGAATAAGTCAATAACATTATTTAAACCATTATACAGGAGCTTCGGACACGTACAAAGCTAATCGGACCTAAGGTAAGGGAAATATCACAATCTCATTTTTATCCGAGATTGTTTATTCGTAAGTATTTACTGGGGTGTATTTTATCATCCACATCCATGTTTACTCAATATGTAATATTATTTCCATCCACCTAAAATTGTTTAAATCCATTTTTACCCTTCGGTGAGTTTTTAGTAATACGTATGAAAGGAATCTTTTGTCGTTTTTCGTACGAGGTACTTTTTGACTTTTCCGACAAAAGTACGAAGAATGTTTTTTTAACTTATACGGCATGAATGGATTTTTAAAACATTACTTCAAAGAATCTTCCTTTACAAGTTTTCAAGTTTATTTTTAATCAACTTCTTTTATTTTAAAGTTGTATGACATGTTATGAAAGGAAAAATGTTTTTGAAGAAGAAAGGATATTTTCCTCAAGAATTCAATTCAAGTGTTTTATCAAAATTATTTTCCATCTAAGATAATAAAGGGTTCTGTTTCTATCCATATTTTTACATTGGTTTGACTATGTTGTGATGGAATTATGTTTATGAATTCCTTTATCATATATGAATTGATTTATGATGTCATGATGTTTCAAGAATCCCATTTTTGTTATATGTGTTATGCGATGATGTATGTTTTATGATTATGTGGCACACATAAGAAAGGATTCATTATAAGATGGGTGGGACCTATATCTCCCTCCAATGCATTGGGTAAAGATTTTATATCTCATGAGATAGACATGGCTGGAACGGAAAGTTATTTCGGTTCAGTGATACAGGACTGAAACGAGGAGTGAACTCGGTTCAGAAAGGGACTTTGTCCACTAAGATAGTCTTGGCGATGAGTCATGACTAACAAGAAATGATTTTCCATGATTATGTGTGCATGCCACAAAGTTTCAAGTTTTATGTTATGATTTTGGGGATCTCATTTTCACTTCTATGATTTATTCCATGTTAAGATATTATGATCTCTTTTGCAGGTTTTGATTTTCATAAAGATATGATATGATTTTTATTTCCTTTATTTTCCCTTGCTGAGCATTTGAGCTCACCCTTTTATGTTTTCTTTTCCCCAGGATATAAAGAAAGGTTTTTAGGTAAAAAAAAGGGAAGATCTTTATGGGAGATATTGAAGATCTTTCACCACGATTAGAAGATTATGTTCCGAGTTTCCAAAGACACTAAACTATTACGATCCTTGTGTGTGTGTTTTTGTTATGTACTAAGTATTCCGCAAAAGTAATGTAATGACCATGTACATCAAGATACGGGTCTCTACACCTTTTATCCCTGGAACTGGTACCTTACCATGCCACCCCTTAGAACTATGTACGGCTTGATTCTCATTCTCATGAGATACATAATAATGTCTGAGCACTTCCCCCATGGGCCCAGCTTAAATCTCACTTCTGGTCCCTCGACCTGAAACCTTCCCAGGGAACACATGGTGGTTGGGACCCCAGGTTCCCATTCACGTCGGGTTTTATAATTACCCCACCAGGTGTCTCCCGGGTTTCCTACCATCCATGGTCCGAGCTCTATGACCATAAACTAAGACCACTCTGTATCCTTACCACAAGAAGTTAAATTGCACGAAACATCTTAAGATCTACGTATGGATTGATTCCCATCCTTATGGGATACGTAGAGACACCTAAGTATTTCGCCTCGGGTCCAGTCCCAGGGATCATCAATCCTATTCCTCCTCATTTCCAGCCCCCAGGCCTGACCCCTTGTGGGGAACCATGTAACTGCATCTTTTCCCTTAACATGTTCGGGATTCCCCACGATGACAATGGGAAGTGATAGCTCCATCGTCAGAGAGGTCCTATCTAAAAGAAGGAATGGTCCATGATCATACCGATGCGCCCATCTAATGTGCTTCCACCATGATGGTGTAATTTCAAGAGTGTTGGATTATATTAGAACAAACCATCGCTTCACATTCCATGCTTTGTGTGCCCCTTATTCAGACCTCATCATCTTTCACGTCTAAAGAAACCCCCTAATAGTATGGATACTTGTCCTATAGATTCCCTATTGTCCTAGGTCAACGTTCCGAAAGACTAATGGATGACATTCTGAGTCAAGCCTCATGTTTCAAACATGGTTATCGGTCGACCCTCATTTGTCATCCCCATTTCAGGATAATACAATATGGATATTGTGTTTCGAACATGGTCCGCAGTTATCCTTTATTGTCACGCCGCCACTACAGTGTTTCGAATCTAGGGTATCGTGATTTACATTTTCTATTCCCCAATGTTCGGATTGATTCTAATGCCCCTTGAGTTACCCCGCTCATGCACTAGAGCACACTAGGAAGATGATATGTCGATTGTTTTGTGGCCCTCTTCCTTATTCAGGACTCCCTCTTCTCTTCTCAGGAATCTGGATTGGTTGTTCAAATCTCGAAAGCCTGGAACTTGATTGACACTCCCATGATCAAACGAAGTAATAGTACGAACATCCCTTGTTTCTCACATTGGGTGTGACCCGCGTGAGCTTAGGAATGGATTACTATTTATTTTAGGATTTTGGTTGAATGCATTAAAACAAATTAACAAGTAAATAAATTTATCCATACATGCAGTTTAGAATAAGAAGTAGTAAGGATAAATGAGTTTATGAGTTCGGCCAAAACAGGCCCTTAAGGGTCAGCTTCTTGGATGGATCATTCCAGCACTACTACCTTTTGGTTGGTGGCCTCCAGGATTGCTTCCCACCCCCTGAGGACTCTCTCTTCATCAACGACTGTAGAGCATAGTCCACTAACCCTAGCCCGTGCTTGTGCCTGTTCAGTTTTAAGTGAGGTTACTTGCTGACCCACTTCCACTAGTTTCTCTTGGGCGTCTGCCAGCTGGGCCCTCAACTGCTCTACAAGTTCAGAATAGTTTGCAATGAATATATCCTTTTCCTTTACCTGTTCTTCAAGGTGTTGGGCTTCTTATTCTACCTTTATGAATGCTTGGGTACTCCCTGACTCCTCCCGACACTGGGCAACGTCGGAGCATCGGCTACTCTCGCGCAGCTTCTTGGCCATGTAGTCGCGGACCATCGAATGAAGGTGCTGAGCATCCACCCATCCAGCATAGATAAAGCGCAACCAGGTGTGGAGTGACCCCATATGTATTATCCATTCCATCTAAGGCTGACCGAGAAAGTGCTTGATAAACTTCCACCCTTTGCATCACATCATTCATCTCTCCTAGGCTTCCTCCGAGTCTGAATCATCAATCTCCTCAGGTTCTGCGGGCCGAGAGTCAGGGAAAGCAGCCAACAAGCTATCAATAGGGTCCTCTTTGAGTGTTCCTCCCAAGGGGTTTGGATCATCAACGCCGGGGTGACCTTCCTCTCTAGCCTTGGTCCCGGTAGTTTCTTCGTCAACTTCTAGCCCCACCCCGACATTGGTACTGCTGATATCCATAGCCCTTTTCTCACCGAGCATCGGGGCCAGCTCATTTTGAGAAGTGTCGGATGACACAATTGCAGTTGAATCAATTGTAGATGAACCATCTTTGGCAGCCCAACGAGCCTCCAAGGCTGTGATTACTGCACAAACAATGAACACCCCGATCAACTGAGTTCTCTGATGGAAAATACCAGCGTTGAAGTAATGAACTTATAGGAGCCCAAAGCATCATCCTCCGGTGTTCTATCCACTACAGGAGCTGCCATTATGGGGGATACCTCAGCACTAATCAGCTTAATAATGGGTGTCGGCTCCCCACCTTGTTCTATCGGCGCCTCGTCCCCTTTGAATGGAGACCCTTGGTCGGCACCCATATGCTCCTAAATAGGATAAGGAGATCTGATTGAGGGCTATAAAAAATTATGAGGGGAAAAGATAGACAAGGTCCGAGAAATACCTTAAGCAGTTCAGTTATATCTACATCAGAGCCAATGATCTCGCCACTCTCCTGGACACTCCCTTAGTGGGACGCCCCCTAAGACCCTCCACCTTCAGGGTCCTCTTCTTCTTCACCTCCTCCTTCACCTTCTCCTTCTTCCTACTCTTCCGTCTCAGCGCCCTCTGGCTCATCATCACTATCGTCATCCTCTGATGGAATATTTTCTGGATCATGATCTGTGCTGAGCATTACCTTCACCAAGAAATATGGCTCCTCATGCCGACCTCGTGGGTGTGAAAACACATCCATGGCCGTCAGATACGCACGCTGATGATGAAAGTTTACCCTATCGACAACATGAATGAGTCCGACCTCTGGCAGCTGGATTCCATCTCGTACTATCTTTTTCCAAAGAGCTTCATTACCCATCGATTACCACAGGTTCATCCAGACTGACCACAGAGCCGGGAAGATTACGTCATTGGAAGGTTGAAGCAGATACCTTATCTGCTTCCCTGGGAGTTCCATGGCCTCTACATGAGCCCCTCTCCCCCTAGGCGATGAGGGCCTGGTCGCGCCATGCTACGTCCCCACTACTGAAGTCCCAGCCTCTGCGGGCCCAGTTTCCCGACAGGCTTCTAACCCTTCCCCACAAATAGCACCCTGTATAATCTTTCACCGCCCAGGTTCTACACTGGCTACTTTGAGTTTCCAAACTCACTTTTTCAAAATCCCCTCAGGGTATGCTATGGCCCAATGTTTTTCATATTCGGTTGAGAGGAAAGAATCAACTCCAGTGAGAGGAAAGGTGATCACGTCACCAGAACCATGGGACGTGAACATCAACCACATTTGGTGAAGAGCGCACGGGTTCCTTTCCACCCAAACATTTGTGTGAACCTTCTTTGACATCTGCTGAAAGAATCTAAACTGCCTGGTGAACCTGGATAGTACATAGGGCTCGCAAAAGATCTTCCCATCAATCTGGTCCATGATAACCCCACCTATGATGCTCTAGAAGTATTCCCTTTACTCCAGTGAGCCTTTCCCGCTATCTATCATCTGGCCTGTCAGGGTGGGGAATGGGATGAAAGTGAAGTTGGCATGATTTTCGATTCTGATCATTACTCCCTCCTCATTGAGTGTCAATGGCATGACCCTGGAGATGTTCAGCAAGGAAGGTCATAGGTCATTACCTGGAAGACGAATGGCGTTTGGGAAGGTATACCTGCCATAATGGGTCATGACCCAGCCATAAAAGATCTGGAAGGGGCCACAGATCATCTTTGGTGACCCTCCTCTCAAAATGCATCCCAAATGGTATATATACGAGCCAACACGGGGAATCCTAGATTGAATCTTTGATTGGAGACCATGATGTCGGCCATCACCAGGGCCATTGGACGAACTTCCATCATTGCATCCTTCACTAGTAAGATCCACCCACTCAGGAATGCGGCAAGAAACCTAGCGTACTGCACATTCGGGTCCCAACTCTCATTTATGTTGAAGCCACATGACTGATAGTCCCCCACCTCCAGGATCCTCCAGTACGATCCACTTTTTCTCCTCTGTACCGAAGTCGGACACCATCTCCCTCGCCCTAGCATCTTGACTTACGGATCTTTTTTCCGGAACAAGCTAAACCATTTCCTGTAAGCAATGTCCTTAAAAAATCCTTGACCCATAACCTCTCTTTATCCATCTCAAGCAGGTGACATGTCAGCATAGGGGTTCATGATCCATCTCCCCAAATGTTCTTTGGAGGGAGGGATTCATCGTATTGGTGCTCATTCAAAGGGATACCCCCGATGCAATGAATGTCCCAAATGTTGATGCCAACTTCCCCATGATGAATATGAAAGGTATTGGTATCGGGGTACCATCAAGTAAACAGCTCTGGCCCGAGCTCAGGCTGGCGATAGAAGTGAAACTGTGATGTCCACACCACCTCAAACAAACCGATGTGCCACAGTTCGACCTCAAACTGGTCGCATATCTGGCGAACCCAATACACCTAGGCTCATTCACTAGTGAAATTGTTTACAGACCGCAGATCCCAATCCTGCATCCAGCCTTTGGTATCATCAGTAACACTCTGGAAGAAGGTGCTTGTGTAAAGATCCTTAGAATTCTCCGCGACAGGGTCACTCCCCAAAATGGTCGTGGTCCTGGGATTCAGGATGTAATCATTTATGTGTCTGGTTTCTCTAGAAGGATGGTCATTGTAG
Source organism: Viscum album (assembly GCA_963277665.1). Classification (NCBI taxonomy): domain Eukaryota; kingdom Viridiplantae; phylum Streptophyta; class Magnoliopsida; order Santalales; family Viscaceae; genus Viscum; species Viscum album. Next base: position 987,167,569 of record OY728129.1, read on the forward strand.
GTGCTATTATACTGGGATAGGTCATCCTTGTGGGTCACCCATGACCGCGGTGTGTCGAACTAAAATCTTGGCACGGGTACCTCCTCCAAGATACTGAAGTCCCATATCAGTAGGTTGGAAGACAGTGCATACTCCCTCTGCGCTGGGTTTAACATGTTGAAAAGAGTGTGGTTGATGGATACGATCCTTCGGGTGCCATAAACCTCAGGATTGGTGACCATATCAACCCTTCAAGTAGTGGATGTGGCTTCCCTCTCAATGTCAGCCCGATTGGTGGCCATCTCCTGCCGACAAGGTTTTGAGAAGTCGGTGAGAAAAAGCAGAAGCTGGCACAGAAAAGCATTAACTGGTGAAAAAAATCAGAGGCCGGTGCGAAATATCTAAAGCAGGTGCGAAAAATTCTAGGTTTGCGCGTAAAATGAAGGCTGATTTCAGGAATTTCGTGCAACCAAAGCGTTTTTTGTACCGGCGGAGGATTTGTTTCCGTGCATGAGAGCTCCTTGCTTGTCATGCGAGAAAATACGTATGGAATGATGGACTCGTGGGACTTTTTATAGGTGTAGAGAGGAATTTCCGTGCACGCGCGAAAAGCCGATTGCGCGCCCCATATCGGTTTTTCGCGCCGCTCCAGTTTTGAGCATGCACCGGCCCCAGGGAGTCTCGTTTCGGTGTTTCCCTAGGAATATGACCTTTGCGGTCCCCCGCCGATCCGAATCCTGGGGGGGCATTTTTAGATGCCGAAAAATGCTCAGGAGCTGAAGAAGGTTGGGGTGCGACAATGCGATCTATATTTGGAACCGGCAACCCATTCCATGGGGCCGGGAGGGGCCGTGAGAAAAAAATGCAGTGGCGGGCGAAGAAAATGTCCCGCGTGAAAAACTCTGGGTTTCACGAGATTTTTTGCACGTGGGCATGAAAAATTACATGCGACCGCCCCGTATGGTGGAAATTTTCGCGTTGCCGATGCCGGCATGTGGAAAATTTCACGCCAGCTTGTTTTTCTTATGTATCCGCAACCCTGAGCACCTATAAATAGAAGGACACCCCTTCGACTTCTTAGGCCAAAGAATCTAAACTGTCTCCCCAACATGAAATCCTCTATCGTGCGTGAAAAAAGATGGATCTCAGGTACTGATTTTTTCGCACCAAGTCGCTTGAGGGTTTGCCTTTGTGTGCGACCACTTGGGCTTGATCCTTGTCCAAATCCCATTGAGCCACTTCACCCGCATGCAATTCTTTCCAATTCTGTGCGATCAGTTCTTCGGCGTGGAATTCATTTCATGCACCGCCCCCACCATTTTGCGCGTTTAATTCCTTCTACGCACCGGCCCAGCCTTTTTCGTGTGTGTGCCTTAATTGCACGCTGACTCCTCTTTTTGCTCGCTCGCAGCTCAATTGCGCACCGGCCCAGCTCTTTTCATGCATTCCATTCAATTGCGCGCCTCCTCGACCATTTTTCTTGTACACCACTCAATTTTGTGCCGGCCCGACCCCTTTTTCATGCAAAACCCCCTTTTTCATACAAGCCTCCCACCTTGTGCGCCCATGATGTCCCTTTTCCAGGCATCATTTTCAGGTCCCTCCCATGCCCAAATCACCTTCGCCATATACTATTTTCCCATGCGACCTCCTAGGTTCGCACAAAGTAACTTCAAAGTACCTTGGACAATACTACCCCCTTGCGTTGCTTCGCCTCATGCTTCATCGCATAGGCACGCTAACAGCTATTGCTTCTTTGCATAGCCATGCTAATGTGGACCCCCCAATGGTTTTCTCTGTAACACCCCCTATACATGGTGTTTCTTTTCCCCTCTCTTCACCAAGGTTCAGAGGGTACCGGTTATGTAAGTCATAGGGGTGCGAAGCAAACTCACCTCATCCGAGCTGCAGGACGTTAAACTGCCAAGCACCATCATCCTCAGCACATGATGTTAAATTGTGGCCTTTCCCCGTGCCTCGCACACAAGGTTCCCCCACCTTGGTCATTCTTCATGCCCACTGGTCTCCACGGAAGTGAGATCATTTCACACATGGAATGAGATCCTCTTTATCAGAGTGGCATCTGTCCGTGGGGAAAGGGTAACCACCCTAGTGTAAGCCCCTAGCTTTCTTGTAAGAGGCAGTATCCCTCCTCCTCCTTTCTTATTCGGTCACAAGGACTAGGGGGAATGGACATCGAACCCCTCCTTTATTCAGTGCCAAAACCCTCTCTCACTGGGCTTGGTCTCCATTGGGCCTCCATCCTGGAGTAAGTCCCAATATCCATCTCCCTGGGCTGCTAACCATGCGTAGGCCCCCCTGTTTCTTCTCCGGACTACTAACCATGCATAATACCATGTTTCCTCTATATGCTACGGGCCATGCCTAAGCCCCTATTTCCTCTTTGGGATGCTAACAATGTGTAAGTCCCACTCCACTTCCCATGGATTCACCTTTCGCAATGTGATCGTCAGGTCTCTGCTGCCTCTTGTTTCTCACACCAAGCATGAATCATGTGGGCTTAGAGAAAGCACCGACCATGACGTCCACCTTGTGCATCCTAGAGTATAAGCCCCACACCATCTGAAATACAAGGTCTTTGATCCTTTCCAAGGAATGGTATTTAGGAAGCCTCCCTGAGGTTCAAGCCCAGCACCATCCATTGTTCCCGACCATCTTCACATCAGTTCACAAAGTCCCCCCCCCCCATAACTCGAACTATGAGGTCTTTGATCCTTTCTAATGCAAGGTACATAGGAAGCCTCCATGAGGTTTAATTCCACCACCCATTGGTTTCTCTAACCCCATTCACATCGTTTCACCAACACCTTGGGCCTCCTCAGAGCGTAAGCCCCAAATACCCCCCCTGAACTACGAGGTCTCTGATCCTTGCTAAGGAAAGGTTCGTAGGAAGACTCTCTAAGGTTAAATCCCAACGTCTGGTCACTCTGACCATCTTCAAGTCAGTTCTCCCCCGTCTCGCATGACATTAAACTATGAGACCCAGTTAGCGGTAAGTCGTTGTTTCCCCAGTCATCGGTAAGCCGTTGTGCACAAATCCTACCCTGAACTATGTGGTCTTTGATCTTTTCCAAGGCAAGGTACATATGAAGCCTCCATGAGGTTCAATCCTACCATCCACCTGAACCCTAGATCTTTATTCATGTCGGTTCACCGACTCATACCCCATACCCGAACTACGTGAAATTTGATCCTTTCCAAGGCAGGGTACGTAGGAAGCCTCCCTGAGGTTCAAGCCTAACAACCAATGGTCCCAGCCATTTCACGTCGGTCCACCCCCATCCTAAATGACGTTAACATGTATTCCACTTTTGATTCCCTATTCAGATGCAATCCATTTTCACTCCATTCAGTGGTAAGCCGTTGTGATCCTATTCAGTTGTAAACCGTTGACATTCTTATCCAGTGGTAAGCCGTTGCGACCCCACCCAGTGCCAAGCCATTGAAAGCCCCAATCGGTGGTAAGCCATCGTCAGATGAACTATGTGGACTTTGATTCCCTTCCATGGGGATACGTAGGAATCCTCTTCAAGGATCAATCCCAAAACCATCATCATCCTCATGGCGGTTCCATCCCATTCTCCATCCACTTCATTCAACCACTCCATCATCTATCATAATTATTACCCAGGCCACCACATCCCGGTGGGATCAATCCAGCTCATTCCACATTCCCCTCAATAGTAAATGAGAATTCAACCACGTGTTGGCCCCACCATCAATGTTCCCTCTAGGGGTTGCACCCATCTGATCCACTCTAGTCAGTGTTCTGATCAGTCCGATCTGTCTCCGTTGGATGTTAAAATTGCGGCATACCCTGTATTAAACACGGGGAGTTGAGGAAAACCTCAGATACATTACCATGGAATATAATTCCCCAAATTCGACATGGTATGCCTCAGGATTCCGTGCCCTCAATAATCCCTATAATAAGAAACCGAAGATAGACGTGCCAGTGTCCCAGTGCCCAGACACACCAGTGATGCCCAACGTGACTACTCCCCTGACTGAAGGTTTCTGCCCTGACCGGACCCCTTGGAATGTCCCGACCGAAGTAGTGTAATTAACTGGTGTCCATGAAGATATGGCTATAGGAAGAGTTTCATGAACAATGTATTAAATCTATAAGGGAGACCCAGACTAGGTGAAGAGTTCTGAGGAGGAATCCAAAAAAGGAAGAACTATCATCCCATCATCCCATTTCAATCAAGGAGAAAACATCCTTGAATAAGCGATGGATGCCACCCGCCTTTGGAAATAGGTAATTTGGGGCAATAGACAACACCACCGTCCCCCCCAAAAGAGACGGACATGCACGCCCCGACGAAAGCGTCAGAAACACCTTCTTTACTACTTCTAGATTGATAGAAAACGCAACATCAATATTCTTCTTATATCACCTTGGTTCCAACATTCTACCCATTTAGGTTTTTTGGAAATCTAAAGTGAAATTCAATTGTGCACACACTTTACTGCTTCCATATGACAATGAAATATCTTATCTATCAATAAAAGTATACAAGATTATTTATTAGTGTTGAAAAAAATAGTTCAAGAGACCCTTCCATGCCTCATGTCATTCTTATTTATAGAACTCCCCTAGTATCCAAGCTCAATCAAACTCCAGCCCTCATGAATAATATCTCCTCGGGCATTCATACCATGTACTCCCCCTTGATAATAAAATCTAAAAGTTGACATGGCTTGTTAGGAAACATAGTCATTATCCCCCTTTTAAAAATAAATCCAAAATAGAAAGAAACTACCAAACTTGAAACACATCATGTAAACCGTTAGATATAAATGGGTAGAGGGAAAGTATTTGAGCCTCCTCAAGTTTAGGTAGGTGGTCAAACATAAAGGTTAAGATGGTGTTTCTAAAATGATTTATTGACAAATGGTTTAGTCAATATTTCTTCTACTTTCTTATTAGTTATAACATGATCTAAATTTATCATTCCTTTCTCCACTTTTTCTTTGATAAAGTGATATTTGATCTCTATATTCTTGGTCTGAGAGTGTTCTATAGTATTTTTCATGAGACCAATTTCACATTTTCTATCAAAAAATATCTCCATGGGTTTCTTTACTTATTCATTGATATCCTTTATTTTTTTCATCCATATAATTTGACTTCATGCCTTTTTCATTGGGATATATTATGGTTCAGCTATGCTCAATGGTGTGCATTTTAATTTTTTACTCATCTAGCCTATGTGTTTACTTCCAATAAATATTACACTTCCACTTGAGGCTTTTTTGGTTCATAAAATCTTTATCCCAATATATATTAGAAAATGTAGATAACTTGTGATCCTTTACTATATTAAAGAAAAACACAAAATTTAGAGTACCTTAGATGTTCCTCATGATTCGTTTAACTAGTATTAGATGCTTCTATTTTGGATTAATTTGAAAACAAGAAGAAAAACATGTTACAAAAATGATATTAGTACACATTATAGTCAAATATAGCAAGATTCCAATAATATTATTATAGAATTTAGGATCCAAATATTTCCCATCCCCATGATTTGTATTCTTAGTTCCAACAGCAATTGAATTTGACATTGATTTGGAATCATGTATTTCAAATTTCTTCAGTAGCTATCTCATATGCTTAACTTGAGAGATAAAATTGAATATCCCCTTTTGAACCACTTATGATCACAATAAGTATATTACTTCACCAATCATGGAAATTTAAAAATTTGTTCTCATTATACTTGAAAATTCCTTTATAGATTTCTGACTACTTTTGATAAATATGATGTCATACATAAAACCATCACTATGAATTTTTCTTCCTTGGATGTTTTCTTATAAAGGTTGTGATCAATACTTCCCATTTTGAATTCCATTTTCTTTAAGTACGTGTCATGCTAATAATAACATGCATATGGTTCCTACTATAGACCATATGGTTACTTCTTTAACCTGAATACTTTAGTTTCATAATTGGAAATCAAAAATCCCACTTGTCATTCAATATGAACCTAATATTAAATTAAACCATTCAAGAATTAATTTCTCACATCCATCTAATTATTATTGAACCTTTTCTTAATAACTATTTACAATAAAATTCTAATTGACTCAATTCAATCCACTAGTACAAAATTTTATTCAACATTAATACATTTGTATAGCTTTTACATACTAGGCATTCTTTATTTTGGATCACATTACCATGATTATGGAATTTATTTTTAAATATAAACTTTTTTCCAATAACATTGTGGTGTTATGGATTATTCCCAAGTTCCCAAATATGATTTTTTTATTTGATCCAATTCATCATTCATGTCCCTAACCCATAATTCATATTTTATATCTTCTCCAAATTTCTTGGGTTCCATGATTGATAATAGAGAGGCTGCTCTAAATTCCTCATCCTTTGATTCTATTATTGAGTAGTTCTATCTCCAATTATAATCGATAGATAAACTTTCACTTATTCTTTCTCTTATTAAGTATAGGTTTTCTTTATTCAATAATAGTTTCTTTATCTGATTTATCCTTAGAGTCTACATCATTCACACAATGTAAAATAGCATCAATATTTGCACTAGCTCCTTCGTTTTCTTCTTCTCTTTTACATAAGTCCCTAATGTTTTAGATTTTAGAATTATTTATATCTATCTTATAAATAACCTTGACAAATTACATTCCACAAGTTTAATATGCCTATTTTTGATCATCTATAAGCATTACTCTTTGTTGAGTGGCCTAGAAACACTCGTACATTTGTTGAATCTCCATACTTACCTAGATTTAATTTTTTTAAATGTAGAATCTTCTTTAAAAGACCTAAAAATGTTTCAGTGAGGGATTCCTTCCATGACACATTTTATATGTTATCATATCTTCCATTGGGTTTAGCACCACCCAGTTTTGAGTATACACTAAAAAATGTATAGCCTGCTTCCTGTAGTGACGTGAGACACCACTCTGGATAAGAAAGTTTTTGAACATATTATTCACCAGCCAATTTCTTTTTTTCAATTACTCCATTTTATTGTAGAGTTCTTAATAAAGATACCTCATGCTTAATATTATTCTTCTTGAGGTAGTATTTCACTTTAATATATGTTAATTTTATTCCATTGTTGGATCGTAAAATTTTGACAGTGCACTTGGTCTCATTTTTTACTCTCCTTCGGTACCTCTTCATGTACTCCATGAATTATCTTTTTTTCATGAACATAACATAGGCCATTATGTTATAATAGTCATAAAATAGGATGAAATACCTCTCTCAATGGGTGATCAATTAATTCATTAGTCCACATACATTAGTTTGAATGATATCAATTAGATTAGACCCCCTTTTATTTTTTGGATGATAAATATTTTCAAGAATATTTCCCCACATATATGAATCACATGTCTTTTCATGATCTCTATTTATATTTGGAATTTCCACTACATCTTTTAAGTTTGATATACTCTCTAGGAATTTTTTATGAATGTGGATAGGCCTCTAATGTTTTACATTTTTATCCTCTTCAACTGGTAGGAAACAGGTGTTTTATTTACCATCCACTTGGTATAGATTACCATTTTTTCTTTAGGCTTTCATAAGTCATAAGTCTTAATTTTGATTAATCATTCCTTTTGATTAAATTTCACCTCAAGTCTAGAGTCATAGAGTTGAATCACACTCAAAAAATTATGTCATTGTCCATCTACATAGATCACTATGATTTTCTTTAGATTTTAGCCTACTAATAAATTATTTCCACTTTCTTTGATCTTAAAAGATTTATCATTATCAAAATATACTATTTCATCAACTCTTCCCCAAATATTTTTTAGGAGGTTCATATTTCTTATCATGTGGGATGGACACCAACTATCAAGGATTTTGGTTCCACTTTTCTTCATAGTATTGATAGAAATTTCATCTTGCTTGTCCTTATCTCTCTTCTTATTTTCCTTCCATAAGACTCCTAGTTGAGTTAAGGGGTATTATAGACTCTCATGTTTCTATTAATAAAAACTTGTATAATCATACTCATCTTCTTATTCAAATGGGAGGTATTTATTTTTTTAATAAAATATTTTTGAGATTTTTTATTCATTCTTCTGAAACTTCCATGGTGGTAACCACCATTTCTTCTTTTACTATACTTAAAATATTTTTCCAAAACAAATTGAGTAGTGAAATAAATATCCATAGAAATAATTTCTTATTTAAGATAAAGGATATGATATGATTCTTCTTTGTTGAATTCCTATTGTTTCTAAATTTAGATATATCATCACCTCTTCATGGTAGGATATAAGGTGGCCTAGGTAGCCACAAAATTGACACTTTATTGAAGGAAATTTTTTCTCTCATTTTCTCCTTCATATGTCCCCAACCTCTGTATTGCTCCTCAGTTGTTTATTAACCCTCAAAGATTGGGGATTAATTACCACCATATTTTTTTTCCTTTACCTATAGATATAATTTTATATTATTCCAGTGCCTTATTATTTATTCAATAATCATTAACCATCTACTTCCCTTTATCTCAGTCATTCAATATTCCTTATTTTCATGACTCGATATCGCAACTGAATCCACTCTTTCCCATGAACCTGTGTTTTCTTCAGTTATTATTTTCCAAAATTATTTTAATTATGGTTTGTCACTTTACAATAGTTATTTATCTAATAATTTCCCAAAGTGTAGCTTATTATTTGAATCCATTTCCTTTATTTTTTTATTCAAATTCATCTCTCAATGTAACAACAAATTATTCAAGAGATTATGCCTTATTTTTTCACTCATTTTCATGATAATTAAGGTTGTAAGTCGCCTTATCTTATTCTCTAATATTAAATTTGAAATTCACTACTTCATTCAAGATTACCTGACTGACCTATTTATCTTCAAGTTCATTTTCTAGTTAGGAAATCTTAGCCTTAAGTTGATCCAAATACTCAAAATATTCTTTCAAAAAACTATTATTTTTTTATTTTTCTTTCTTTGAGACTTTCACTTTTTGATATGCCCTTTATGTTCTACCTTGAGGTCAAAAAATCTTCTTGTTTGATTTTCTTTCTCTATTGAAGATTCTTTCTTTTTAATGGTACCCATAATATCATATTATATATAATATTTAAATTATATTTCCACTTCCTCCAGATAATATTTATTATCAACCTCTTCTTTACTCACCAATATTTTTATCTAAAACTTCATTCTGTGTAAGTTTCCTAGTATTAAGTATCTTTTAGGACGGAAACTCCTATATGGATTATTTAAAATTTCTTATTCACTAATATCATCATCAAATATCATTGGACACCTTTTTTTAATGTGTACATCTTTACTATAATGGAAACATTCCAGGGAAATATTTCCTCCAATTCTAACCTTTCGTATTTTGAATTTTTGTTCAAAAGAGAAATAAATCCATCACTTAAATCTTCTTACTCATATCCATATTTTCCAGTATCAATTTTCTTCAAATACTTAAAACTCATATCCTTGTTTGGGTGACTTATGTTCCTTTTAACTTAACACACATTTCATATGAAACCATACTACATTACAAATTATCTAGTGATATTTTTACCAAGTTAATTTTTGAAAGAGTTGATACCTTCATATTATAAAGAGGTATTAGTATTCACATGATCTTATTCATAATATTAATATCTTTCATCTCTTCACCAAGTCTTTGGATTTATTCAACAACCTCAATGATGTTTTTAATAATCTATCAACATTTTCAATTGGGACTATCTTTAAATCATCAAACTTATTATAAAGCACTCGAATTTTAGACTCATTCACCTTCTTTTCACCTTCATATATGTTAGTTGTTTTACCCCCCACATAGCATTGGTGATAGTTCATCTCATCAAATTTATATATATATATATATTATTTGATAGATCTCATGATAAATCATTTCAGACTTTGGAATCAGCATTGTGTATCTTATTATTTTCTTTAGTTATAGATAGTTCTAATATATCACTAATATGTATCCCATGTGTTTTTGTAGAGAAAAAAAAAACTATCCTGAAAGATCGTAAGTGTGGTCTAATTATATTATTTCGTATTTGATAATTACTTCCATTGAATAGAGTAACTACTTTTTAATTTAATATGTTTTCCAAAATGGAAATATCCTAATGAAAGATTCAACCCCTATTACCTCATCTCTGATACAAAAAATTATAAGGTAACCCAAGAATTTAATAGATAAATATTTCATTCTTTTAGAAGAATATTTAATATATATATATATATACATAATAACATTACATTCCCCATGACTATAAAGGTTTAATTTACTTGGAGACTAGATACATAAAAATCTTATTTAGGTACAATATTCAACAACTCCCATAAATTTCTTCTCATATTATACCCTTCATGAAATACCCTACTTAAAACCTTTCTTCATAACCTGGGAAAAGGAAACATAAGAAAGGGTGATCTCAGATTCTCAGCAAGGGTAAACATGGTAGATATTAATTAATGATCATATGAAATCATAATATAAGAAAAAGGGTATGAGATCATAATCAAAACTTATAAAGTTCAGGTTTGATCTGTCATAGATCATAAATAATAGTTGTTTCGTAGTTCCATAAAACGTGTCTTCTAGTTTTAAAAATCATTGCTTCTAGGTGGTTTCCATTGGATTTATTCATGGAACTGGAAACTTCCAATAGTTCTTTATGTAAATAGGACATGCTTTCCAAAGGTATGCGTTCGTTAATTTTGAACACTACGATACATAGGAATGTGCATTGGTCGAGTAGATGGGATGTCGGACTCATCACACCCTTTTTTGGGAAATTATTGTCTACTACGGGACTCTCTTTATAAATTTAAGATGTTTTCATGAATCCTTATTAATTCACCATGTATAACATAAGTTTCCCTTGAAATTTTAAATCACTTATTAACTTGTGTAAAAATTAGAATCATCTGTATGTATTAGAGGTTCTTCATTAATGGAGATATCCATATATATTTGAGATTCTCTATCAATGGTATCCTCTCATATACTATTTAGAGATTCTTTTAAACATCTTTATGATGATACTAGTTTTTTAATCCACTCAGCGGGGCACTCTGTAATTTATTGTCATCCAGGGAGATGGAGGTTTATTTTGATATTGGGATCATACGCATGAAATGGGTTACCTACGTATCCTTTTGAAATGAATTTGAACCCTCATAGTTTAGTTCCACTCAATGGGACACATCATACCTTTTAAGGTCATGTGATAAGGACCTAGATGTATATTTTAATGTCATGTGGTGTGGACATCTAAGAGAAAGGTTCTTAGTCAGAGTTTGGTGTGGGTCTTATGTCGAAACAGACCAATGAACTTGGAAAATATATGGGTTTCCAAGTTAGATTAAACCCTGTTGGGAATATAGATAAAGGGGGATATGGTTGATTTAAGGAATCGAGTTTGAACCTCAAGGAGGCTTCCTACATATCCCATGTTAATGGGAATCAAATCCCACATAGTTCAATGAATATCATAGGAGATTATTGACCTTTTAGAGAAATGAGTTTGGGATTACTTCCTGAAAAGGATGCCATGACGATTTTGGGGGTTTAATTTGGGGCTTATTCCTGAGGAGGATACCCATATTAAGATAATTAGGGTTGGATTCCTAAATAGGATATTTAGTGAGCTCGGTCCCTAGAAAAGATTCCTACGTATCCTAGTTTGAACAAGAATCAGAGTTCTCATAGTTCATTCACCATGGGTTTTAGTGCACATGTTATAATCATCATGAATCTCTAAGCCCATGTGAGTCATGCTCGGTGTGAGAAACAATAGGGTGTGAAAGATTCAACAATGACACATACTATTTCTCCTCCACTAGTGGAAGAGGGAACACCTATGGCGACCAGGGTGGATGAGGTCGAGGTGACCTGAGAAGAGGGTGAGGTGAAGATCCCTACCTCTATTCACTTTACATTGAACTAGGGTACAATGAAAGAAAGAAAGTATAAAGGTTAGGAGCTTAAACCAGGATAACTTCCCTAAAATTGATCCTAGTAGGGGTGGTAGACTTCTCATTTTATTGTATGAAAAATCAAGCATGAACTTTACCTTCCCTACCATAGATATGACATTCCATATCTTTGAGAACGGAGAGGTCAAGACCTAAACCCTAATTCTCAAAACTAGGAACTTCCTAGCATTGTTCCTAAGAGAATGGTCCATGTGACTATGGATATACAAACCCATAGAAACTCCATGAATCTTAACCCCAATATGAAACAAATGTGGGAAACCTCTGACTGTGGATATAAAAACCCAAATAGAAGACACACTAATGTGTCTTTCCCAAAGGTTTGATAACTCAGGAGGTTTTGGTGGAGGCTTCAACTTAGTCCCTTTCAGATAAGGGAACCAAGGAAGGAGATACCCTGCCATGAATTGCTTTAAATAGGGTACTTAAGATTGTATGTAGGTCATATACCAAGCTCTGACACATAGGTACCCTGCATTGCTAAGCCACGCAGCTGTACCACGCAGGTATACTGCGCTGGTGTGCCACGCAGGTGTACCATGTATGTTCATATAATGACTGAAGAATATATTTCACATAGGGGAACCATACCTATGTAAAAAATGGAAAGACTTTCAAAACATTCTTATCTCATTTAATTATCTCTTCTCTCACGTTTTAGAGAGCTACCTGATACAATTTATGGGATCTGGGAGAAAGAGATACACAATGAGAGCTTTAGGGAGTCTTTAACGTTTTTAAATATTTGAAACGGGGAGCCCAAGGGTCTTATTTATAGGCATGTATGGTGCATGGTTGATGGTACATTGTTCTCACAGGTCCTACGTGCAATTCCTTCACACAGGGGTATATAAATTATGTTGTCATGTAGGTATGCCACATAGGTCTGTCGCACAGGTCTATCACACATCCCTTTGGAGGGTTTGGCTTTCCATTGAATTCTTTAAACCCCACCTTGGGATTTTTAAATATTCATGGCTATCTTCATAGTCCTTTTGTATACTTAAGTAGTGTCAACAAAATCTCCCCCTCGGGATTGGATCTGATTAGAAATAGGGTCAAGTCCTAAGGTAAAATTGAGGGGAAAAACTATGAGTTAATTGCTAGATAGTGCAGTTTTTCCATAGAGCTACTTTGCATATATATATGTCATGTAGTGTTATCGCGCAGGTTCACGGCTAGCTATAAATAGGTTTGATCCTTTGCAATTTTCTTCATCTGCACCTCCAAATTTTCTAGCTCTCGTTGTGTAGATATTTCTTCTAGCCTCAACACGTTGTGTTATCGCATAGTCTCCTTGAAATTTTCTCATGGTGAAACTACTTTAGCAATGGAGCTACATGGAAGGACTTCATCAAAGGAGTTGCACTAGGATCCTTGTAGAAGAAACTACGTGATGAACCTCATCAAAGGACCTACGCAAATAGTTTCCTTTTCCAAATTATTTATTTCCTTTTCCTTTAAGTTGAAATTAAAGTCAAAATTCCAACCTAATAGGGGAAGTTTGGTAATTCATTTTTAGGAAAATGGATCATTTGATATCCTCTACTGAAGGATCTAAGGCTTGTCAAAATGAAATGATGAATATCATTGACTGAAAATTATTTTTTTAATAAGAAAACCCTTTTGCAGGAAAAGTGAGAAACCATAAAGTTAAAAAAAGAGCAAACAACCCCAAACAGGAAAACAGAAATAGCCTCTTCCAAGAATAAGCAGCAACCGCCATCTCCAATGAAGGACCAATCAGCGATCCCATGCAAGCATGGTCCCTCCCAATGGAAAATCCATCCCTCTCAGTCAACCAAATCCCAAATTAATATCCACAAAGTCCTTACCAACCCCTATAAGGGAATGGGATTTTACAAGATTCACATATTCCATCTGTTAAGAAGTACTTCCCAAAGAATTGGTTTCTTCAATTCTCTAACTATAACTGCATGAATATTTGTGAAAGGGGGTGCCAGTATATGAAGGAACAATCCCTAATGGTTGATCCTGCATCACATTTGTTGAACTCCTGATATAAAGGATCATGTTGTAGATCCAATGCCACATTGCTATGATTTAACTTTTTGGGATTCTCATATAGATCAGTCTAATGGTTGGAAAGAAGACTGGGATCTTTTTTCTGGAGGAGGTGTGAAACCTGAATGGATGTGGGCATTTTGGGTGTTCCAGACTTGTGAAGAATTCAAGAAAGAATTATTAGATGTTTATATTTATAAAGTTTTCTATATGGGACAAACTTATTTTTATAAAAACAATTTCATTCCTGAATTACTGATCTGATGGATTCAATAAATGAATTCTTTCCACTTGAAGCACAGTTAAGTTGGAATTAGTTTGTGGGATATCTACCAAATAGTTGGGGTTCCCATTCTTGGGGAAATGTATGATGAGTTTATTCCACCAACTACAATATGGAGTGATGCTACCAGAACACCACCATTGGCTCATGAACTATTCAAAATATAAAAGAATTTACCCAAAGATATGAAAGATATTTATGCCAAGGTGTGGATGGTAGCTTTTTTAGAACCAACAACAGAGAAAGGACCCACATGTGGACATCTTACTATTTTTCCTTCTGCAGATAACCGGGGTAGATCAGTCACATATTGGCCTAAATTGGAGAGAGGCGACTATAAGAACTAGATATACAAAGTAAAATTTGATATTTATTCAAAGATACACTTAGCTTCCTTCCTTGCAATGTGGATAAGCATTTACTTGCTTCCAATTCGTGAGTCTGGAGGGGGTGTAAGGTCAAGGACTTTTGTCATCACAACTAAATTGGTAGAAGGGAGTTATATTGGGTTAGAAACCCCTGTATTGAAAAGAATTTACTACTCCCTGTTGCATGTATACAATGGGAAGGCTCCATTTAAAATTGCAGGGTCATTCCAAGTGTTGTGGGGCTGGATTGCAGCACACTTTTCTTCATACTCAGTGTTGAATTTATTTAGAGTCCCCAATGGTTGATTCCCCCCATTTTTCAGAAATTTTATGGTATTCAACCTCAAAATTTGAGACCTGATGTGGTGCTAAAGGCATTGAATGTCTCCAGATAATTCATCTTCCTTACTTTTGGTAACCCACCAACTGGAACATTTATTGATGATGGTAAAGAAAATAATTATGATTTAGGTCTTATATGATGGAATTTAGGGATATTGTATTATCAACTAGTATCGATGGTGAAATTATCTGTGAGTCTTATATCCCTTATAGGTTTTCTCGTCAGTTCATATGTCTTCAAAAATCAAACACTTTTCCACCCATGTATGTTAGACACGAGAAACACCCAATGGTAGCAAGACAATTATGGATTCTAATAGCTTTAGAGGCATTCAAATTGTCAATTACGTTACCTCCACCAGATGCATCAATCAGATTAGAAGCTAGATATGCCAAATCTTAGGATTATACATATTCTCAAGGGGCTTTGACTAAAGGAATATATCAAGTGGCGGTTACAACGACTGTTGTGCATGGAAGATGATGTAGAAGTTTTAAACATTTCAAAGGTTTCAGAGCCTTCAAAACATCCTCGCAGGAGGTGTACCAGGAAGACCAAGGCTAGAGAAGCAATACCTCTGATGCCAAGGTGATCCAGTCGTCACCATCAAAAAGAGGTTCTTATTCCATCTATTGAACTTTTTGAAGAAGAAGGGAGGCCTAAAAAAGGCTCACCAGTTAGAAGGTGTTGAATCTCCTCCACAATCAACCATACCGAGATTAAATTATGTGTGAACTTCATCCATTCGTTATTGAGAGAGTTTGATATGTGATCTTAGGTATGCATGGGAATTCCTCCAGCATGGCATTCGAATACCAGACGTGGGTGACATTAAGGAACCTTCTGATTAAAATCCAGATAATAACTTGGCTGAAGAACATGAGTATATTACAGAGCTTGAGGCTTTTATATATGCAACTGATGAAAAAAATCCAAGATTCTAAATGAGTATCTCATATTAAGAACTTAGAATTACATGAAGGGGTAATTATAAACCCTAAGGAAGAGTGGGATATTTATGTTAATAATGAGAATGTATTTTCCTTTTCTTTTGTCTCATCTCTACTTTACCATTCGTCATCATTAATCTTGATGAAAATGCATTTGTGTAGCTTGAATGTTGGGAAGAAAGCTCCAGACCAGTTCTTAAATTACTAAAGTATGGGCCTACAAGCTCTCCTATCAACACATCAAATGATCCTTCTAGGTCTCTAGAACATTCTCTAGGAGCAGGAATCATGAATGGGTTAATGGTGATGGATAATCCTCAGCCACTACCTCTAGTTTCTCCTACCAAGAGTAGTATATCTATTTATCCCCAAGCCTATGAAATGGAGCAATGAGATTGATCCAAAGTGTTCATCAAATTAGTAAGTATTTGTAATATCCTAAGGGAATTATAATTACTCTGGTAATCACATTTATCCTCTTAATGGATCTGTGTATCTCTCTTCTCTCAAGGGATTAAGAGCTAATTCTTCAAGACCAGAGAAGGAAACCCCAGGAGAAACCCAGGTTCATGTTGATGGATTTTCTATCTTAGCAGATAAATCATCAAAAGATTTAGTTGTACCCTCTATTGGATCTACTAAGAGATAAAAATCCACAGTAAGATAAAATAAATTTCTCATGAATATTAAAATATTTGATAATATTCTTATTTTCAACATATTTCAGATCAGCTACCTTTTCTAATGTATCCTATAATAACTAATGCTGATATTCCTATTACTTCGTAATAAAAGAATAAAGACCCAGTTCAATCTGAAGTAAATATTAATGTTGTCCCAAACCTTGAAAGATCTGATGTTATTTTACCAATTGAAGATCCAATGGAATAGAATGTTAGTAGTTCCAATTTGGGCATCGAACAAAAGTTATTGGATACCTTAAATGTTGAGGATGATATAACATTCCAAGCTGCATACACTGAAATGATGGAATCCCTTAATACAAATATTTATATTCTAGGTTCCATTAAAGATTTTGGAAATTTTCAAGAGGAATTTCAAGGATGTAAGTCCTTATTATTTCATTTTCCAAACAAAAATGTTCTCCTTTACTTGATTCCTTACATAAAAGTTCACCTTATGCATCTTTATCTACAAAAAATGTTGCAAAGTCTTTCAGTAATGGGGAATTCCACTTTATCCTTCTTCTATTGGAGCTGGAGAAAAACCAACAGAGGACCCTCTATCAAGAGATATTCTAGAGCCTTTAATTTTGAAAACTAGGCAAACTCAAAAGAGTTCTCTTTCTCAGTAAACATCTACTCAAAATTCTAAAGTTGGGAATACTGGGGATGAATCCAATCATGTGGCAGACTTATTATTAGGTAAATTCCATCAGTTGTCTAGATCATAATCTAATTCTACCATTTTTTTTCTGAAACTAACAATAACCCTGATTTATCATTTTGGGTTATCATCTCTCATAGTTAAATTAGAAGGTTAAGCTTCCATGTTGGCTCAGGCATCATCAGAATTTGAAGCTTCTACTATTCCAAGAGAAGCAGAACAAGGCATCTCTTTAAGTGATTTGTTTTCAGCGTACATTTTACCCCATGGTAGTGACTCAGATTTAGAATTAGACATGCAATATGATCTTTTCATGGAACATAAGAAGACATCATGACATATATGGAGCATAATTGTTGAGAAGCCTTTAGATGAACTATTGTCCAATTTTTCAAACACCCAACATTATTATACATATTCTGATTTGGTGGATTTAATTATCGACCAGTCTATGATGTAATGAAATAGACCATTTTCTAATGGGAGCAGGAGCATAATTTTCAGCAATATTTTGAAAAGGACAAATTTCTTATCAATATTGATAGATTCTAAACTGAAGTAGCTGAGGAAAAGGCTGATCTTAACATGAAATCAATCAAAATCATCCATCAAATTAAAGAAGTCATGAAAGAGTCATTATATATTCAACAGCAACTGGATGTTGTTCATAACAGAATTGAGCAATCGAACCAAACACTGGGAGAAACCCAATTTGATGGGATAACTGCAATTTCAACTACTAAGGAAGCACTTCATTAGGCCGAGGAGGTTGGAGTTGCTCATCCATCTCAACTTCAGCAGGCAGCTAATAGGGCTCATGAAGTTGTTCAACAAATGAGGATTCATGTTGAGAGTTTATTTTAAAATGTGATAGAGAGGCTACATTTTGTGGATGTCCCTCTAATTTCATATGACTGAAATAAATTTTTTCTTCAATCATATATGTTCTCATTATTTCTTTTTTTATATTGTAATATTAAAGGTAATGCTGATGATGAATTTTTTTAAACATAAAACTTTCATGTCAAATAATCATGATTACAATGACAATAATGGGGGGACTTGGAATTTTATTATTAAGCCGATGGGCCTAATGAGCATAGTTTGATTTTTTATAGGTTTATATGGACAACCCCACAAACTTCGTATCTTTTTACTTTTTATTGATCAATATTACCTAAATCATACAAAATGTACGTTTAGTGAGCTAGGACTTTAATTTTTTTTTCAGAGTTCCCTTTATGGGTTCTCAATCTGGTGAGTACTATGTCTTTTGTTGTTGGAAGTTTAGATACATTCATGTTGGACTATAAAAGGCTATTTTTTAAGGTTGAAATAGATTTGACCATAAATTTTGAAATTAGATCCCAAAAAAGACTTAGAGGCTAAGAATTGCTTTAATATTCATTAGATATTTCCAAGGGGAATATGGAGCCATGATTTTAATGGTCACCAATTATAAAACTTATATCAATATAAGGGGAGTCTCTTCTAAGAACGAAGTTACCATTATTTGAAAAACCCATTATGGGAGTTGTGTTATACAGGGCCAACTAGGGTATATACTGCATAGTCAAATAGTAGTATCTTTTGATAGATAGTCCAGTTATGTAGGAAAATTATGCAAGGCCACCTAAGGACATCTACTGCATAGTCAAGAAAAAGAGCTCTTAAAAATTTGACATTTTACTGTTGATATATAAGGGAAAATAATATTTCAGTGACTCACGACCATAGTGAGAGGTTTTTCCATAGAAAGTGATTTTAAGAATAAAGGAATATTTT
The DNA here is from genome assembly GCA_963277665.1 of Viscum album. Classification (NCBI taxonomy): domain Eukaryota; kingdom Viridiplantae; phylum Streptophyta; class Magnoliopsida; order Santalales; family Viscaceae; genus Viscum; species Viscum album. The sequence continues at coordinate 987,186,680 of OY728129.1, forward strand.
ATGTCGACATAATTAATGAATAAGAAAACCATTTCTATACAAATTTATTATATGCGGAATGGTTAAAATTTATCAAAATGGGTAATTTTTTATATCATATTGTGCATTTTTAAGTCATGCAGTGAGAACATTATACTGTGTAGTTTTAAATCATGCAGTGAGGACATTGTACTATGTAGTTTTAATTCATGTAGTGAGGGCATTATGTAGATTTAATATAAGGTATTTAGCTCTGACCAAAGGTATGAGACTCTCCTAATTTCTCGATAATTTATTTGGAAACATATTACCATATTCAGGTATGGAACGTAAATTATAAACTGTGATTTCATAATTTCTAGATCTGAAGAATGATATGGGAAAATAGATAAAGTTAATATAATAAGTCTTTTCCAAGATTGAAGTTACCATTATTTGACAAGCCCATTATGGGGGTTGTATTATGCAGGGCCAACTGGGGAATATGTTGCATTGACAAATAGTGACATCTTCTGACTGACAGACCTGTTATATAGGAAACTTATACAAGGCCACCTAAGGGCACGTACTGCATACTAAAGAAAAAGAGATCTCATAAGTTTGACATTTTACTATTGCTAAAAGCCAAAGAAATTTTATGGAGATTCGGATTTTCCAAAAAAAGAGAGTTTGGTTTATGGAGAAAGGTACCTAAATATGGAGAGGGTATTTCCAACCAAGATTTCAAAAGAATCAGAGGAATATGACTTCTAAAAAGGTCTGACCCAAACGTATGAGGTGTGGTGTCTATATTGTTAGGTCATACAACTAAGACCATAAATGGAAACAATATATGATTTGTGGCCAAGTGATTACAAGTTTATTTGATATTTCTTTGAACACATGGAGAGGGAATTGGGAAAATTATATTCTTTAAGCTTTTTAGATCGAGGGATAGATAATGGGAAAAATATACCAGAATGAATGAGTTAACACACAAATTCTCGTATATTATTATCAAAGTTTAAAGGGGTCAAAGATACTATCACCAAGAATGATATTACCATAATTTTACAGACCCATTATGGGGGATATATTATGCTGGTCCAACTTGTTCATATTCTGCATGGAAAAATAGTTGCATCTTTTGTCTAACTGACCCATTATGTAGGCAACTTATGCAAGGCCAACCTAAGGGCACGCGTTGCATAGTCAGGCAAAAGAGTTCTCAGGTATTAGAAACTCTTTCACCAGAAACCATAAGAAAGATTATGAAGATCTGAAAATATTCAGGATTAAGAGTTTGAAATATAGAAGGGGGTTATGCTCAATGCACATAAGAAATATTTGAATCAATATTGGCCATGGGTTTGAAGTCCTTAACATAGATCTGATTCATATGTAAAATGGAGACTTTCTTTATTTCCTTTGAATTGATATTGTGATGTGAAGTTTAAAGTCATGCAGGGAGAAAATTATACTGTGTAGTTTTAAGTCATGCATTGAGGAGATTTATAGGCCCATAATAAATTGAGACACCTTATTTATATAAATAATCATTTTACCCAATTCCCAAGATCACGCGAGTTATGCTCGGTGTGAGAAACAAGGAGCAATAAGGGTTTCTTATATAACACAAAGGTGACACAAGTGAAGAATAGGGGTGTTAGATTTCCATGCATTTTAACGTCATGTGGTAAGGAAGAAGATGAAATGATGTGAAAAAAGACAAATTGTAACTGGACTATGGAATAAAACCCAAGTGTCACTATATGTCTTGCTGAGGGAAAGAATCGAGTCATACGTAGTTCTTTAAACATTCCCTAAGCAGGTTTGATTCTTATATAAGGAATACATTTTTTTATATATATTGTGGTTGGGCCCAAGATTTGATATCTAGGCGTCTCTACGTATCTCATATAGATGAAAATCAAGTTGTATGTAGTTCTTTAAACATTAATTTCCCACACCAATCGAGTTTTACATGGGAGACGGGGGGATTTAACACATTCTAGAAGAATGATTAAATTTAATACACAAGATGGTATGAAAATCAAATCATGTATCTTAAAAGTTCACTCTATATTTATCTAGTTCATATATAGGAGATAAAAAAGAGAAATAAAAAAAATGTGGTTGTGGCTGGGTCTAAGATTCAAGATCCAAGAATCTCTACGTATCTCATATAGATGAGAATCAAGACACACGCTGTTCTTGAAACAAGTTCTATATGTAGATATGACTCAAACATAGGGAAGAGAGGGACTCATGTGCCACTAAGGAGTAGTAATGATGTCCATGATTCTTGCTTATGGAAGCTCTTAACTTCAAGTAGAGAAGATGTTAATTGTACAATTTAATGTCGTTTAACGAGGACAAATAGTGTCATGCAGTTTAACATCGTGCAATAAGGACAAAAATGCTATACATTTTAACGTCATGCAGCATGGAAATTTATGGTTGTTATGTAGTTTAACATCCTACAAATAGGACTTTGTACTGTGTTGTTTCAAGTATTGCAGTAAAGACATTGTGGGCTGTGTAGTTTTATATCTTGCAGTGAGGATGATTTGTGCAACTACACAAAGTATTTCTTCAAGAATCTCGCATTGGTTGGAGTTGTAATAAGCTCTCCATCCATTGTGATTAAGACATAAGCTCCATTTGAGTAGACCTTATGTATTGAATAAGGTCCTTCCCATTTTGGCTCAAGCTTTGGAGGTTTCTTCCCTGGTATCATTGGAGTCCTAAGGACCAATACCAATTCTCCTTGAAGGAATTAATGGAGGAAAACTTTCTTATTAAAAGCTCACGCTATTATATTTTCATAGACTTCTAAATGATGAAAAGTTATCAATATTTTTCATCTAATCGTTCTATCTCATTAAACCATTTCTGAGACCTATCATCTGTAGAGAATTGATCAAGGATTGCAACTCTGAGTAAAGTCAATTTAATTTCAATTGGAAAAACTGTTTCTGTTCTGTATACCAATGAATAAGGAGTTGCCTGGGTAGCAGTATAGGTAGTAGTCCGATAAGCCCATAAAGCATGAAAATGTATATTAGGAAAATATTTCTTATCTTTATCCACCATCTTCTAGAGTATATTTGATAATGTCTTGTTGAAAGCCTCTATCTATCCATTGGTCATCGCATGATAGCGAGAGGAATGGTTGGACTTGATATTATGCTCCTAATATAACTTCTTTACCTCAATAGAATAGAAATTGGTGCCATTTTCCGTTAATATAGTATGAGGGACACAAAATCTAATGATGATGTTAGTTTTGAAAAAACTAACAATGATTTTAGCTATGACTTATTTGAGAGGAATTGCCTCAACCCATTTAGAGAAGAAGTCAGTAGCAGTAAGAATGTACTTGAACTTCTTAGTAATAGTTGGGGGATAAGGTCCTACTACATCAATTTCTCATATAGAAAATGGCCAGAAGTATTTAGCTATATCTAGAAACTTTGAGGGTTGATGAATGAAATTAGAATGCATTTGTAAGGGATGACATTTCTTAGGGAAATATATGCAATCATGTGTCATTGAAGGCCAAAAGTATCCAATCCTTTGGATTTGATCAAAAATCTTAATCCTAGACTGGTGAGCACCACAAGCTCCTAAATATACTTATTTCATGACAGTTGCAGTTTCTTGTCCATCAATACATATAAATAACATTCCATCAAAACCTCATTTTTAGAGGATCTTCTGGTGATCTAGACTATAATAAAGAGTAAAATTGGTCGCTCATCATCAGATCTATTCTCTTTTCATCCCTATCTGGTGGATGTACTCCATTTTGAAGTTATTCCATGATGGATGTTCTCTATCCCATGGTATGACCATACGGATCAAAAATAGGGCTAATTTCATTAATTTTCTCTATTTTGGTTTGAAAAAAATGTAATACCATATGATGATGCACTATGATGATGATTGTATTCTCCCGATTTGGATATGCCAAGGTCGTAGCTTCATTGTCTAGTGCACCGGCTTTGGAATTTTATGATCATGAGACATAATAAAATGTCGTATATGAAGAAAATTCATCCATTAACCCTATGATGTAATCACACAGAGGGATTAAATCTTCTTTTCTAATAGAATATTCTCCATTGATCTATTTGATTACCAATTCTGAACCACCTTTCACTTTCAAGTGATTCACTTGCACCTGAACTTCCAATTTTTAGCCTGCAATGGGAGCTTGATATTCTACTTCATTTTTGGTACCGCATTCTAATAATAGGAAGGAGTAAGAAAATACTACCTTTTCTGGGGAAATAAGGACAATTCCTAACCCAACTTTGCTGATTTTAGGGTATTTCATTCCCTTTCCTATTGGAATTTTTGAGGCACCATCAAAGTACATTTCCCATGTTTGGGTATTATCTTGAATAGAGAAGACATCTTCATCGGGAAGTTCAATATTCAATGATATATCTTCCGCAGATGGATGTTCAGAAAGGAAGTCTTCCAAATATTGGCCTTTTATTTCCTTCTAGGGAACAAACTGGATATCAAACTATTTCAAAATAACTACCCGCTATTCTAGACGCCATGTAAACATAGGATGAGTGAGGATAAATTTTAGTGGGTTATTGTGAGATACCAATTGGACCTCATGATGTTGCAGGTAGTGACTCAATTTATAAATAGAAAATATTAATTCCTTGTATCATCTTTCAATACTTGAATATTGAGTTTTTTCATTAAGCATATTTTTACTGAGATATTAAAGGTTGTTCTCATTCCCAGCATCGTTCTTTTGGGAAAGAAAGGCACCTAGGAATTTCTCTAAATCTGTCACATAGAGAATAAGTTCTCTTCCTTCAACAAGTGGCATTAATATCCGTGGAATTGAGAGATATTTATTGAGGGTATAAAATTCTTCTTGTTAGTCTTCATTCCATTGATAGGTGACTACCTTCTTCATTAATCTGGTGAAGGGAAATCACTTTCTTTCCAAATTGGAGATAAAGTGCCAAATATAGGCCAAGTGTCCTTGGAGTCCTCTTAATTCTTTCAAATTTCAAGGAGGTGACATTCCAATGATTTATTTTGTTTTCTTAGGATCAACTTTGATACCACAATAGTGTACAACGAATACAAGGAACTTTCCTGAGGTTACCCTGAAATCACATTTCAAGGGGTTCATCTTCAAATTGTGTTGTCAACGTTTATTGAATGTGGTCTCCAAATTAGCCAAGTGACTGGAATGTTTTCTGGATTTGGCCACCAAATAATCCACATAACACTCAACAAATTTCTCTAAGAAGGGTTTGAAGATATGTTGCATGGCATGTTGATACGTTGCACCTGCATTCTTTAAGACAAATGGATTTACCTGATAGCAAAACACACCTTGAGGGGATCTGAAGGCTATAGATTCTACATCCTCTGGGGCCATATGGATTTGATCATACCCAGAGTATCAATCCATGAAGGATAGAGCTTCATATCCAGATGTTGCATCAATTAAAAGCACTATGATCAGAACTATAAAATCACCATTAGGAAAATACTGGTTAAGATCTCTGGAATCAATGAAAAATATAATTTTCCCATTCTTGTTTTTCATTGGGAAAATGTTGGACATACATTTGGGATATTTAATGTCTCTAAAAAACTTTTCATTTATAAGTTTATCAACTTCAGGTTCAATTTTAGAAGCATGAGTTGGGTGTGTTCTTCTTGCTGCCTACTTGAATCCTTAATGTTCTTCTTGAAAACCAAAATGATGACTGGATAAATCAAGATTAAGAGCTGGAATTTTTGTATAATTCCAAGAAAACATATCTTGATTTTTCTTTAAAAATGAATTATACACCAATTTCGCTTTAGAAGTCATGTCCACACTAATTAGAGTAGGGTGTAGATCTTCTTATGTACCCATATTTATTTCTTTAAGCTCATCCACTATGGTAGAGAAACCTTCATCAAATGTTGGAGGAGAATCCCTAAGATCTTCTTCTTCTTAATTACATGTTATTTTATCTGTTTCTACTTTCATAGAAGATGGAGAAACAAAACTTTTAGAGTTAGGATAGGAGTCAGTATTTGAACATCCTGATGAAGAGGCCACCAGTTTTTACCCTACTATTGGTGAAGGGTCTTTCTGGGGTAATAAAGAGGAGATGATGGATTGGGAATCAACATCTTTATCTTCCTCTATAATTTATAAAAATTCATCTATTCTGATGGGAGAAGTATATACTTGTAGTAGTTCAGTGGATGAAATGAAGACATCTCTATTTAAGCTTCCATCAATACTTGTTAAATCAACAATTTCTACCATTCTGTTAGGCTTGATTTCCGTAATTTACAGTATGGATATTACTGGATGAATGCTTGGATTTTGGTTTACCTTTTCAATTTGGTTAATAGGTAACACATAATTTGTACTCAAATGTATGAATGGGTTTGTGGTGATCTTTTCCAGTCCATTCGGAACATTAACTCTAGTTATCTCCTTTGTCATGGACCTCATTCCCTTTGTGTGATAGAACTCTACCTCAATGTATTGAGATTCACACATTTTAAACAGAACCTTGTCACTATACAATTTTCTGATTTGACCATTAAAATAGCACTTAAGACATTGGTGGATTGATGAAGGTAGAGCCTTATGTTTGTGTAGCCAAGGCCTTGCAAGCATAATTTTGAAGGTTATTTCCTGACAAACAACCATGAAATCCGAATTAGACACAAGATCTCCAAATTGAGTTCTAATTGTAATCTCACCCAGAGGTTCTTGCTCATTCTTGTCATACCCTGGAAACATTAAAGTACAAGGTGATAAGTCGGATTCAATAAGGCCCAATAGATGAAGTGTACGAACGGGAATGAGGTTGACTCTGGAGCCATTATTAATTAAGGTTCGTTGAATGTCAATGTCAATGTCATTGACCTTTCCAGATAGATACAAGGGTCTAATATGTCCTTGTAAAACATCATCTTCATCTTCATCCATAAAATATTTGATTTCATGACATTCTACAGGATCATTCTCTATATGATAAATCTCAACCGCAACAACTTCGGTTTCAAACTCTTGAGGACATGACAAAGCCTTAATAAGTGCTTCTTGAATATCTTTTGACAGACTTAAGGCATCCAAATTTGACAACTTGGCTAGTAATTGGGCCAATTGTTTCAAGAAATCATACATTTGGTCAAAAGGTCTATGTTTCCCCGCATGGAGATGCAGTTTTATAGGTGCCTTGGAAGTTGATGCTTCTCATGTAAATGTACCCTGCGTCAGAGCAGAAGTTGGAAATACTCCTAGCTTTAGTATATTAGACTGATTAGGTCTATTTACTGACTAAGAGGAAGATGGTGTGACTTCTAATCGATCCTCCAAAATAATCATGTCAGGACCAAACTTGTCTTGCGTGGAAGAATCTCCTTATTCTTTTTGGGCCTGCTGAAGGGCTCTTCCACAAGTTTATTCCATATATACAGTTTGAGTAGGGGTAGAGTTAAAATAGTGGCTTCTAGAATATCCATGTCTTCCAATATATCATCGACCTTTCCCTCTTCCTTTGGTTCCGCAATTAGGTACAAGGAATTCTGGCTCAATATAATTAAAATCAACACTGGCATAAGGATCCATTAAGTTAATGACGTTGACGGAACCAAATATCGGTTCTTCATCTAAGGAATATTCTACCTGATAGGTTGGTTCTAGTTGTGTTATTTGGCGAGACAGTGCTCGTGCTTTTGAAGCAGATGCCATGAAATCTTTCAGGGTCAAGGAAAATTTTGGCCTTAACATGATCTTTTCATCTTCTAACTACTCTTTATCTTTATGGTCCTATTGCTTCTTTGAGGATTGACCTTTTGATGAATATGTTTTTGTTGTGGCAGAAGTGGTGGAAGACACAATCAGTTGTTTAAACTATGTTTATAAAATAGAATGAGTTTGGTAGATCATTTTCCTGATCATCCAATCATCACATTTCTTCATATTTTTACTTTTTACTTCCAACCATTTACCTTCTTCCTTTGGACCTATAGCAGTAACACATGCTACTTAAGCTGATGAACTTTTCAGTTTCACTTTTCCAGAGTCTGCCATTTTTTTCAAGAGGCCCTTGAAAAAAACACTCCTGAATGGGATTCCCCAACATCTGGTGAATGGGAAAATAATTCAGAAGATATTCATCTCCTTATTTTTTGGGTTTCTTCAGCCTCAGAAACTGAACCAAATTGTTCTTCAGATCTGATATGAAGTAACTGAGAACTTGTTCATTCTGGAAGGAATAAACTTTTCTCTATAATTCCTCAAATTATTTCAATCTTTGATCTCTTTGATGATCTTGATGAGGCAGTCATTGCTGTTGACACTCCGGAGGTGAAGCCCTTCGATACGATAATGTTTTTGAAGTGGAAGTAGGAACAGGTTCTTGAATGAGTGTAATGGTAGAAGACTCTGATTTCCCTATCATCCTTCTCAGAATTGATGGAATTACATAAGTTTTATCCTCAGTTTCTATAATAGAATCTTCTATCTTTTGAGAAATTGAAGTAAGGTCTCAAAACTCCCCTATGTATTTTACAAAGATCAGTGGTGTGTGTAACTCATCACATATATTTTCTACACAAATTGTCAACAACTCTTCTTGAGGGAGTGCCAAAATTAAGGAATATGTTAATCCTTTCCATCGAGGAATGAAATATAAAACTCTTTCATTCTCCTTTTTTTCAATTTGTAATGTAAAAAACTATTGTCTTCGGTAACATGGAGCTAAATTGAAGAAGGAATTTCTGACGGGGATCTTTCTATCTAATAATATATTGGGATTGAAAACTTGTATACTATACAAAATCTTGTCCTTGTAATGACTGCACAAAACACCTAAGATTTCCTAATTCTTGTTATTGAGGAGTTCCCATCATGGGATCACAATGAGAAATTAAATGCATTAAGTTTTGTTCTATATCTCTTGAACCATTAAAGATTAGAAATGTAGTATTCACAAAATTTGGTGGGGAAGGAATCAGTTCCACACACTTGGGGTAAGATTTCTTTTATGGATAAACTAGTGCACGTCATTCCTCTATAGCTTCCAATCGAGTTGTTAATGCATCAATTGTGTTCGTAATCATTTGAGTAATATCCAGATGAGTTGGAACCTATACAGGTACAGCGACTGGAGATTTATCTAGTGCAATGACCAGAAAAACCATTGGTTATAGTGCTAGTATTTTCCTTGGATAACCCATAGTAACAGGCTTATCAGGATGTGTTTAGTCCTACCTTAGTTGTGTACCCAATGGAGGTAATTCACTATCCGTATCTATAGTTACCAAAAATCCTACTTGCTGAGGAGCTCCTACAGGATGTGCAAGTTGAAGATCTTCTTGAGGAGTATGTCTAGTAGAAATGCCACTTCGAAGTAACTCTGTATTGAGTCTTTTAAACTCCTTCATATCTTATTCTTTCTGTTAAAATCTCTCTTCAAGTGAAATAGATTGACCTTCTCCAATGGAAAAGTGATATGCAATATGACTTTTACCTTTCCCCTTGTTAGATTCCTTTCAGATGGGTGGGAGTTGGTTATTTGAATGCATACCTAGATTCTAGGTAAGCCACTGATTTTGGGTATGTACACCTTCTTCATTTTCTTAAGTGTGTACCATATTATGGTTAATAACTTCATCTTCGGATTCCGCTAAATAAGACCTATTTTCTGGAGGATCTTATGTAATGGTGTTAATGACATTTATTGACACATAATGCATTGACAACATTCTATCAGTATATTTGTAAGATCATCTCCCTCTATATCTTCTATGAGACTCTACTCTCTTATATGATGGATTATCAAGAGCTGTTTGGAAGATATTAACCCGAAGGGAATCCTTAGATAGTTCAGTTGTGTGCTCTCTTTGTGGCTTCTTCCCTAATCGGGAGAAAACTAACTTCCATTAAGGAGGGGATTGTAGATGTGAAAAATCCCCCATCCTTGTAGGTTGGGGCTGTTCCTGTTCTTCTTCTTCTTCAAACCTTTTAACTTTTTTTAATGAACTTGAAGTTTTGATTATATGATCCCACATCCCTCCAAGATGGAATGGTTCTTCAACTTCTATGGCTGAGATTCGTGCATTTGATCTTCTGATTTTGTGAATTTTGGTTCGGACATTAGTTGGATGAATTATCTGAGAACTACTCAAATCACCTATTTCAAAATATCAATGTTCTATTTCAGACATTTGTGTTATCTGATGTCTAAATTCCTCTAAGCGGGAGGCCTTATGAATATTCTCATATGCTTGATGTAAAAGTAACTCAACAACTTCTTTTCTTTGGGAATGACTCTGATGAGAGCTAGTTGAGACATGTTCTTAGGAGTACATTTGATTACATACAAAATCTGTTGATTATAGTCATCCGTGGGAAATAACATTGCATGAGATCACTTTTGGTGGGATTTGTTGATTCTGTAGTGCAGTGAAATGCAATGCTCTATGTGCACCCCATCCTCTGATACGAACACTAGATGGGGAATTAGAAATTAACTAGCGTATCCTTTTTAGAGCATTGAGGCATGCTCATTGAAGGGTTCTCTGCTATTTTTCATCCTTTGGATATTGGGAAACCAAGAGATATGCCAACTCAATTTGGCATTGAAACACTTCTATTACCTTTAAATTATTTTGATATTCATTATAAGGTAATACATTGGTTTTCAAATGATGAAGAGTCTTACATAATTTGAGGTGGATATCATGAACACAATCCTTTTCTATCAATTCTGGAATATTATATTAAGAATTTTCAAAAGGAAAGAACATGAATGGTATTTCTCCTTTAGAAAATTGTTTTCTCATGTTTAACATATCTTTATCATCTTTCACTAGAGGTTCCTTTACTTGGTCTGACCAAAGTGGATGATTTGTATTAGAAGATAAATGACCCAATTGAGGTTAATAGAAGGAATGTTCCCTTAATATGCCTTCTAGTTGAGAAAGTGTTTCACCCATCAATGACAAGGAAACATACATGACTAGCCTTATGTTTATAAGTTCCTCAAGATAGAAGGTCTTTCTCATCACTACATTATCAATTATACAATTATCTTGACAATGCGAAATACTACTACGGAGAGGAATTTCACAGTTATTTCCATCATGGAGATGACCACCATGGTGGATTAAAGCAAGGGACAAATACTCATTCTCCTTGGTCTTCTGGCCACACAGAGGGTTTCTGTGGCTCTCATCTAGAGATAGGCTCTCTAGATTTACCAAATTTTTATGAATCAAGCCTTCATGATGAAGTGTTCAATAGGGATCTTCAAAATTACTGCTACTAATCCCATAATTTGGTAATGATAGGGTAGGATCTTGAGCGACAACAGATAAATTTCTAAGGGCTTCAAGAACTCCAACATTAAGAGGAGCCAAATTGTATCTTGACTCTTGATTTTACAACCGTGTTTGATGATACTTATTCTTGGATGTTCTCTTACACTTTATCAGGAACACTTGCTGGGAGAAGTGGTTATCATGGGCAGGTTTATGTGCCTGTCTTGGATTGGTTACTAGAACATACTAATTACCTCCAATTATAAATGGTATATGTTCTCGGTCTTGTTGTCTGTATGATATGGGAGAGTATGACCCATGACCCTCCTTGACTAGAACAGAGGTTTGTATCTGCTCCGGGATGGCATGCAGATGTGTGATCCCATGTGTGGGGATAGATTTATGTGTCTGTTCCCCTGGTACTATTGAAGTAGTTTTTATAATATCCTGGTATGCTTCCAGAATATGGACAAGAATTTGTGTCTTCCCTTTCATCATTGATAAGATATGTTTGGCGAATTCAGTGGCTGGAATAGGAATATACGTCCATTACGTATCTAGATTAGGTGTATGTGCTTGCTCATGTCCTCTTTTTACTATCGATGGGTATTGACAGTACTCATGTATGGGGGTATAGATATGCGTATACCCCAGATTTGATGTGAAATATTTCCAACTGACTTCTCCGAGTGCTGCCAAATGAGACTCTTAGAAATATTGATGAACACTGGAAGGTGTATGTGCCTGCTGGCTGTTTCCCTTCAAGTATGGTTGAAGGACCTCCTTCAATACTGGCAGATGAGACTGCTGGCAGAATTGGGGATTGTGAGTAGGTGCATGTTCTTGTTTACTATTTGTCACCACATTAGATTGGTGGGCTTCTTTAAATGTATTCTGATGATCCTATTGACTGGATGATAACTTGTAAACAGGTGTATGTGCCTATTCACAATACTCCACCAGATGTATCTGGTGGGATTGGTGGGTTTCTGGCAAATGAGTCTTCTAGACAGAAAAATTAGGACGGACGGGTGTATGTTCATGCTCATTGTTCACCATCAAGTTAAGTTGATGTACTTCTCTAGATGGGTAAGAGGCAAGAACCTACTCCCTATTAATCGGATATTGTCCACTGTGGTTCTTCTTGCCTTCCTGGGTCTGAGAGAACTGGGTTGAATGTCCAAAGGCAACACCCCCATCATGTTGGGGGTTCACTACTGCACAATTCTACTAGCAGTTATTATTGGTGGGAGTCCTCATGAAGGATGCCTGCATCCTTGAATTGAGGCCCTAATTGACCTCTTGATCTACCCCCTATAGTACTGGAGGGACTGGTTGTTGCATTCCAGGGATAAGGATCTGAAATGGTTGAAAATGGTGGTTGGAACCATCTGCTTTTTGATCATCGGTCATTGTTTTTCGGATGATCAAGGATTTTTATTGACCTGGAGGGCCTGTCGGGTAGCCTCCAAAGTTGGAATTGTACTATGATGGTGATACTTCTTTACCAAATTTTTGGAGACCCAGCATTGAAGAGATTGGGTGGGTGATAACATCCTTCACATGGATGAGGATGTAGCTTGAGCAGCAGTCGGGAAGTTCACAGATGTCGTCTTGAAGAAAACCATTTTGGACTGAAGGGAATTCTCAAGAAAACTGAAAAAAAAACAATAAACACCATTAAAGAGACATCTTTTATATGGATACATGCATGATTGATTCCTTTATATGGCCTTCCTTTATCATTTGATAGGGGCCTGATAGGAAGGAAACATTATTAACTTGGTCATGGATTCACGTTGGGTTCACCATTTTTGTTTCATAGTTCCTTAAAATGTGTGTTCTAGTTTTAAAAATCACTACTTCTAGGTATTTTCCATTGGATTTATTCATGGAACTGGAAACTTCCAATAGTTCTCTATCCAAATGGGACCTAATTTACAAAGGTAGATGTTTTTTATATTTGAACTTTACGATAATTATAAATGTGCATTGGCCGAGAGGATGGGAGGTGGGACTTATCACACCCTTTTGGGGGGAATTATTGTCTACTCTAGGACTCTCTTTATAAATTTTTGATATTTTCATGAATCCTTATTAATTCACCAAGTAAAACATAAGTCTTCCTTGAAATTTTAATCACTTATTAACAGGTGTAAAAATTAGAATCATCCGTATGTATTTGAGGTTCCTCATTAATAGAGATATCTGTATGTATTCAAGATTCTCCATCAATGGTATCCTCTCATATACTATTTAGAGATTCTTTTAATCATCTTTATGATGATACTGGTTTTTTAAGCCACTTAGTAGGGCACTTTGCAATTTATTATCATGAAAGGAGACAAAGGTTTGTTTTGATATTGGGATCGTACCCAAGAAATGGGTTACCTACGTATCCTTGTGAAGGAATCAGAACCCTCGTAGTTCAGTGTCGCTCAATGGGACAAATCATACCTTTTAAGGCCATGTGATAAGGAACTAGCTATATAGTTTAATGTCATGTGGTATAGAAATCTAAGAGAAAGGTGCTTATTCATAGTTTGGTATGGGACTTATGTGGAACCAGAGCAATGAACTTTAAGAGGATATGAGTTTCCAAGTTAGATTAGACCCTATTGGGAATATGGGCCAAGGAGAACAGGGTTGATTTAAGGTATCAGGTTTTAACCTCAAGGATGCTTCCTACATATCACGTGTGAATTGGAATAAAATCATACGTAGTTCGATGAAACTCAAAGGAGAGTATAGTCCTTTGATAGAAATGAGTTTGGGCTTACTTACTGAAAAGGATACCTTGAAGATTTTGGGGGTTTAATTTGGGTCTTATTCTTGAGGAGGATGCCTAGATTAAAGGAATTAGGGTTGGATTCCTGAAGAGGATATCCAGTGAGATCGGGCCCAGGAAATGATTCCTACATATCTTGGTTTGAATAGGAATCAGAGTTCTCATAGTTCATTCACCATGGGTTTTTGTTCACATGTAGTAATCATAATAAATATCTAATCCCATATGAGTCATGCCCGGTGTGAGAAACAAGAGGATTTAAAATATTCAATAGTAACACATACTTTTCCTCCTCTACTGGTGGAAGAGGGCACACCTATGGTAGCCAGGGTGGATGAGGTCAAGGAAACTCGGGATGAGGGCGAGGTGACGAGCCCTCCCTCTATTCACTTTACATTGTACAAGGGTCAAATGAAAGGAAGAAGGGATGAAGGTTAGGGGATTACACCATGATGGCTGCCCTAAAATTGATCCTGGTAGGGGAGGGAGACTTCCACTTTTCTTGTATGTAAAAGCAAGCGTGAACTTTACCTTCCCTACCATAGATCTAAGCTTCCGTCTCTTTGAGAAGGGAGAGGTCGAGACCTAAACCCTAATTCTCAAAGCCGAGAACTTCCCAACACTGTTCCTAGGATAAAGGACTAAGTGACTGTGGATATACAAACCCACAGACACTCCATGAATCCTAACCCCATTGTGAAAAAATGTGGTAAACCTCTGATTGTGGATATACAAATCCAAATAGGAGACACACCGATGTGTCTTTCCTAAAGGTTTGATAAGTCATGAGGTTTTTATGGAGGCTTCAACTTAGTCTCTTTCAGATAAAGGAACCAAGGAAGAAGATACCCTTCCATGAATAGATTTAAAGAGGGTACTTAAGTTGGTAAGTAGGTCGTAAACCAAGCTATGCCGCATAGGTACTGCATGTAAGTGTGCCATTGAGGAGCCTTGTGTTGCTGCGCTGCGCAGCTGTACCATGCAGATATATCACGCAGGTGTGCCACGCAGGTGTACCATGCAGGTTCGTATAATGACTGAAGAATATATTTCACATAGGGGAACCAAACCTATGTAAATATTTTGAAATACTTTCAAAACATGCTTATCCCATTTAATTATCTCTTCTCTCACGTTTTATAGAGCTAACTGAGACAATTCGAGGGATCTGGTTGAACGAGCTACATAATGGGAGATTCAGGGAGCCTTTCAACTTTTTCAATCATTGAAATGGGGAGCCCAAGGGTCCTATTTATTGGCATGGATGGGGCCTATTCGAAGGGACATTGTCTGTACAGGTCCTTTGGGCAGGGGTACAAAAATTATCCTGTCACGTAGGTATGCTATGCAGGTATATCGCGTAGGTCTGTCGCGCAGCCCTTTGGAAGCTTTGTCTTTCCTTTTAATTCTTCGAACCTCCCCTTGGGATTTTGAAATATCTAGGGATATCTTCATAATATTTTTGTATTATTAAGTATTTTCAACAATATTTATGGAGTAAAACATTATCATATAAAAATAAATGAATCAATATATTAAGGAATCATTCTAAATCAATCATGAACCATAATTTCAAACCATAAGCATAAAAATATGTCATAAGAGTATGGAAAAATAATAAGCATATAAATTATATCATATGTAAAGGTTAACTAAACAGACCATTATATCATAGTGGATCAAGAATCAACACTTGTTTCCCATATCAAAATGGATCAGGAATCATCACCTATTTCCCATATCATAACAAATCATGCATCACTACATGTTTTCCATATCCTAGTGGATCATGAATCCTTACCTATTTCTCATAGTGGATAGAGCACATCAACTTGTTTTCCATAATTATCTCGATAGATATCAGGCTTTACCTAATGAATTAGATGATTTTAATATCCCCACACATCAAATAATGAAGACCATACATATTTTTGCCACAATATCATAAAAAATTCATCATTTCATCAAAGCATAACCTATAGAAAATAAATGGGTTTAATAAAAACCTCATCATAACTTAACTAACCTATGGAAAAGAAATAGGTTTCATAGAATCATCATCATCATAATTTTTCCAAAAAAGTATATGGAATAGTAATACCATATCCCTAGTGAAAAATAAAAACCATTAAATTATGTTTCCAATGATAAGAAATAAATTTTAAGGAATATTTGAACAATTCTTTTAAAACCTGAGGAAAATATCCTTTTATTTTGAAAACATTTAAACTAAAAAATCCCAAAAAAATTGAGAAAATGATTTTATTTGAAAATAACAATTGAAACTTGTAAATAAATCTTCAAATAAAATAATGGTCATAATGATCTGATAATATGTTCATGCCGTATATGTTAACAGAAAATATTCCTTTCATACCTTTGTAAAAAGTCAAAAATGACTTGTTTGAAAAAAAAGTATCTTAAAAAAGAATAATTTAAAAAAAATAAAACTTGAAATATGTGTAAAAATTAATTTAAAATAATTTTATAATAGTCAAAAATATTCTTGAAAATATTTTAGAAAACATGGATATGGAAGAATGGTTTTCTGACCAAAATAGGAGAAATAAGGCTGGCTTTTCTTACAAACATTTTCTGAAATTTTTTGAGTACCAAAGAGAGGGAAATGGTAACAAAATATAATATATTATATAAATAACCATAGGATAAGAAACATTAATTTTTTTCTCAGATAAGTATCATATAATTTCCTCAATATAAATTCAAACATAAACAATCCCAATTAAAATGGGATTAAAACATAAATCCATTACCCCATGTCTCATCTTGCTTCATACATGTTTGAAACTACTGTATAATAACTGTATATTTATTATATATGTATTAAATTACCATACTCATATATATATATATAATACAATATATTATTTAATTATAACATCTTATCACCTCTTTATTAATAATTCTTTATTAAAATCATTGTTTAGAATGATAATTGATTCATTTTTCCTGAATTTTATGGTTTGGCAGTCTCGATCCTTGTACTTTAATCATGGATCCATATTATATATAATTTTAATCATGTAATTAGTGTAACATTTAATCATTATATACACTTTTATAACTATTCATATAAAGTGGTGATGAAAATTAATTACATCACTTCATAGAGATAATAATTTGTATGTACGCTCGAGTGGTGTTTCTACTTTTTGATGGATGAAATAAAAGAGAGTTAAATAATAATTCACTGTTAAATAAATATAATAATATTATAAATATAATATATATTCAATAAATATATCATTATAAACATCAATATCAATCGATGATGAAAAACAAAATGCATCGCTTCATGCAGGTTGTAGTCCACACATATACACGATTGATACTTATATTTCAAATTTATTGGGAAGTAGGTGAATAATGGTTGTTACATAATCATAATGGAAATTTAATATATTAAATATATTTAATTAATTATTTTATAATGGATATCATATATTCATAAGAGGTAAAAGAATAAATAAAATCAAAAGTTCTCTGTTAAGAGTTATATCTCTTTATTGAGAAACCTCCATTAACTTACACTTTAAGCCCTGAAAGGATATTATTTTGTAAATACCTAAAGCTATAGGATGTTGTTAAGGAAGTTATTGCGATATTAGGTAAATTATTGGTGATTATAGAAGGATTAAACTTTTTAAATAATGAAGGAGATGAAGTTCCCTTTTAAAAGTGGGTGGAAGTTCACCCTTGGAATTACTTAAATTAATAAATTAATATAAATTAATTTTCAGGTTAAAGTGAATAAAAATTGATATATTTAGAATATAATATTATTATAATTCTAAATCATTCTTAAAAATAATTTTTAGGTGATGTTTTAACCCTTATCTCTTAGTTTTAACCCCCCCCCCCTCGTTAACCCTTTTGACAATTATCAAGATATCGAAAAATATAACTTTAATGTTCAAGAATGTTACTATAAAAGTAAAAGTGATAAATAAGTGTAAAATGGTTGATATTCTAGACCATATAAAATTAAATTACCTGAAGATAATATTTTTATTAATTTTAATTCATTTAATAAAATATTATTCAACATATAATACTATTAAAGTCATTTTTAGGAATATTCAAAAAAGTTTGACTTTAAAGAAAACATGATTGAAATGAAATTAGAATAAAAACTAATAAAACATCACTATTATGTTATCTAAATATTATTGGAACACAATAATTCATCCAAATTTTATTACTTATAATATTTGTAAAATCATTTATTTTATTTTTCTATTACTTGAACATATATTATACTGGCGTTGCATAAGAATTTAAGGTAATTATTCCACTACAAAAAAATAAAAATATATTACAATAAGGAAAAAATATTAAAAAAAATATATAAAAAATATTTAAAACATAAATTAACATCTTTTTACCCTTATGAAAACAAATTTGAGATATTAAAATCAAGAGAGTGACATTTTGTATTAATCCTTTTCTTAAAATAATATAAAGGTCATCATCAATGAAAAATGGAATAAGGTTTCAATATTTTTTAAACATGTATGTTCATTTCCAAACTTCACTCATCCAATAGGATAAATTAAAGTTATATATAAATTTTAAATCATTATCTTAAATTTTTAACCTTTGTTTTACCAGTTTTACCCTTACTGAGGTGACAAATATTTACCAAGGTTACTATTCATGGTGATTAAAAACAAAGTTGACCATATTACATTATATTAATTATGATGATACCAAATATTAAATCAATTTTAAAAGTTTCAATTTCTATAAGTGGTATAAATTCATTATAAAATAGGCACGCAAATTGTGATGATAACCATTTTATTTGAAAAATGTACTTTTAAGAATAAAACATGATTTATTCATATTCTATGTCTATTAAAAACCATTATATGAATATTAAAAACTTTATTTAAAATATAATATTTAAGTTTTATTAAAATAATTCATCAGTAGTTATTCAATTAATTTATTAATGCAAAAACACATTACGTACATAAAAATGGTTTTTCATAAAAACAAATATTTTACTTTTGAATGATTTCATTTTCATTTATAATCAATTGATAGAAAATGAATTAATTTTATACATGTGTTAACCATATTTTTTCATAGTTTAATTAGTCCTCTTCATACCCCCTAATCGAATGGCTAGGAAAAAATAATATTTTACTAGTATATCATGGTTCATTTAAACACATTGTTGCGTATAAACTAATCTATCAAATAAATCAAGTTTGTTTAAAGAGAACTATATCATAAAATCTCAAGGTGTTATATTCTACCCCTTATTATAATTATACCCTTAAATTTAAATTACTATGATAAAAACAACTGAGTATACTTCCACTCATCACATCCTTCAGTTCCCACATAGCTTCCTGTCATTTATAGTTTCATCCCAAAACAATGACCAGGTGAGTGGTATTTTTTTACCACTTTCTCTATCTGATTCAAAATCTCCAAAAAAATTCTTTATAATAAAAATCTTTCTAAAATGGTATGACCTATGATTTTAATACATGTAAAGTATATATTATATACTTCCATTGGAGAGATACATGGAACATATTGTGAACTTGAGAGATATTTGATTGAAGTGACAATGTTGGCGCCAAAATGTTGGAAGCAAAGAAAGAAGAAAAAGAGGCCCCGCGACCTGCTTCGCAAAGCCACTGTGTGGATCCCCCCCAAGCAATGCGGCCACCATAAAGCAAAAGAGGTGGTACCCTCCATGAACACCCCTGATGTTCACAAGCCCACCGCAAAGTAAAAGAGGCAGTACCCTCTGCAAACGCCCCTGACATTCACGAGCCCGCCGCAAAGCTGAAGAGGCGGTACCCTCCGCGAACACCACTAACGTTTGCGACCCATAGCGAAGCAACCCAATCCCTCATCGCACCACGTAAGCTCTGCTTCATGGTGTCTCTTGCCTATAAATACCAAGCTCCCCCTGAGTCCTCTGGAGGGACAATCCGACCTTTCGGCTTCCTAGCTTCCAAATCGCGAAGTAGCCTTTGCTCTGTGAATCATGAGCTATGCGAGGTATTTTTGCTTCACAAGGTGCCTCTGTATTGTCTCGTTTTGATCCCATCTTCCGAGAGGGATTCCTTTCATGAAGCCTAAGGGATTTCGCGAAGGAAGGGGATCCAAAAGGGGACCCGTGTTGTCGTGGAGCATTTATGCTTCACGAAACGCCCTTCATGTACACATGATCCGTTTGCTAAGGCAGGATCACTATACTTCGCGAAGCACATTGCTTCTCGACATCCTGCTTCGCGAGGCACCTGTGCTTTGTGAGGCTGTACTCTGTGAATGCCTTCCCACTTCGCAAAGAACATTCTATTTTCACCTCTTCCCCATGCTAAGGCTAAGGCACCCTACTTTGTGAAGCACACCCCTCCACCAGTGCCCTCCACTACTCAGATCAACCGAGCTCCACAAGTTCCCTACCTATGGACCCCTCTACTTGGTAATTACTTCTCTCGTGCGACCCTCCCAGTTTGCACAATGTGACCTCAAAGTCCCCTGGATGATACCTCATGTGGTGTTGGTAATGCTTCTTCGCATAGGCACGCTAATGGATATTGCTTTTTTTTCATAGCCATGCTAATGTGGACCCCTCGATGGTTCGCTCTATGACCCCCCTTCAGTACGGAATTACCGGTACCTTCCCTCCCACAAGGAGAAAAGGGTACCGGTTATGTAAGACCTAGGGGTGCAGAGTAAACCCACCTCGTTCGAGCTACAGGACGTTAAACTGCCAAGCACCCTCATCCTCAACACATGACGTTAAACTATTACATCGCCCCATGCCTCTCACATGGTGTGCCCCCCACCTTGTACATTCTCCATGCCCTCGGTCTCCACAAGGGATGATATCCTCATTATGGGAGTGGCGTTTGTCCGCGGGGAAGGGCAGCCACATTGGTGTAATCCCCTAGCCGTTCTTGTGGGAGGTAGAGCCCCCTGCTCCCTCCTTTCAACTTTGGTCCCCAATGTCAGTGGAGGATGTGATAAAGAACATGCCCCCCTCCTCTCTTCCTGGGTGCCAAATCCCTCTCCCTCTGCACATTGTCTCCCTCGGGCCTCTATCCTGGAGTAAGTCCCATCACCATGGGCCACCCAATGTGTAAGAATCTCTTCACTTTCCACGGACGCACCCTTCATGACGTGATCATCCGGTCCTTTCAACATCTTGTTTCTCACACTAAGCATGACTCCCATGGGCTTAGAGTGAGCATTGACCATAAACTGCATCCCAATCTAGTAGTAATCCATTGTGACCGACCCAAACTATGAGGACTTTGATCTGTGCTAAGGCATGGTACGTAGGAAGCCTCTATGAGGTTCAAGCCCAACACCCATCAGACCCCTGGTCCATTTTCACATCAGTTCACTGGCGCCCACCCGAACTATGAGGACTTTGATCCATGCCAAGGAAGGGTACGTAGAAAGCCTCCCTGAGGTTCAGGCCCACCGTCCAATGGACCAAGGTCCTTATTCACTTCAATTCTCCGACACGCACCCATCCCAAACTATGTGGACTTTGATCTGTGCTAAGGCATGGTATGTGAGAAGCCTCCACGACATTCAAGCTCAACACCCATTAGAACAAGGTCCTTCTTCAGGTCGGTTCACCGACATCCATTCTGAACTACGTGGTCTTTGATTCATGTCAAGTCATGGTACGTAGGAAGCCTCCCTGAGGTTCAAGCCCACTACCCATTGGCCACTCCGACCCCCTTCACATCGGTTCTCACCAACCTAACTACATAGACTTTGATTCCCTATCACAGGGATACATAGGAGGTCTCTTAGAGGCTCAATCCCAACACTACCATCATCTCCACGACGGTCCCATCTCATTCCTCCTCCACTCCATTCAACTTTCCATCACCCATCCTGATTCTTACCCGAGACGCCACATCCCGGTGGGATCATGCCACCCCATTCCCCTCCACAGTGTTCGAGAAGCTTCCCACATGCAGATCCCAAAATCGGTGTTCCCTCAATGGGGTTCTTCAATCTGATCCACTCTAGCTAGTGTTTTGATTAGCCCGATCTGTCTCCGCTGGACATCAAACTTGTGGAATACCCTGTGTTAAACATGGGAAGCGGAGGAAAACCTCAGATACATGCATATAGAAAATGATATACCATTCTCAATGTGGGATTCCTCGGGCTTCCGCACCCTCGAGGAGCACTATAATCAGGGACAAAAGACAGACACACCAATTCCCCAACATCCAGACACGCCAGTGATTCCTCAACGTGACTACTCCCCCAACTAAAGGTTGCTGCCCTGACCGGACCCCTTGGAATGTCCTGACAGAAGCAATGTAAATAACTGGCGTCTATGGAAACATGGAACTGGGAAGAGTTTCATGAACAACATATTAAATATATAAGGGAGACCCAGACTAGGTGATGAGTTCCGAGGAGGAATCCATGGAAGGATGAACTGACATCCCATCATCCCGTTTTGAACAAGGCGCATACGTCCCTGAATAAGGAGAAAATGACTCCCACCTTTGGAAAGCGGGAATGTGAGGAAACAGAACCGTGCCAACATCCCCCAAACGTGATGGATGCACGTGCCCTGAGAAAAGCGTCAGAAACAGAAATGGTGAACCTGACGTGAAGTTATTATACTCAAAGTGGAGATTAGTAGCGCTTGAGAAATCAGTAAAGTAACGTGTCACCGGATCCAGATATCCAGTGTCGAGCCCCACCAAGAAAATAGTGGGTCTGGCATGAAAATCACCAGAAGTTGGGGCGGTCAAAACATTGGGCATCTTGGTCTGCGACGTTGTCAGAGTGGATCCCTCTTACTAGTCATGGAAGATGGAATGGCATTGGGGCACTGGGTGTCGATTTATTTTTCTATCAATACTAATGAGCTGATCTACCTGCCTCCAAAAATCTAGTTGCCGCATCCATAACCCTATCACCTTCTGCCCACCGATGCAGGGGCAGGGGAAATACCAACGTGGCTACACTACATGGTTTTTACTTTTATACGACGGCCTCGACTGTCATGACCATTGGGTTCCCATGCCCCCTATCCCCATCAGAAATTATCCAACGGAGGGTAATCAATGACCTTGTACGTAGGTATGAGAAGGAGGGGGTCATCCCTATGAGGTACATGGGCCGCCTGGATTTAGAGGCATCTACACCTCACCATCAACGCTGCCCCCGAGGGCCACGTAGGGAGCCGCTGCTCCCCACTCCAACCTTCAACCATTTCTGGAGCCCATCCCCGGAATGCCTCAACGACTCCATGCCCTTCGCTGATGAGGTAGGGGATGTTCGGGCCTGCCTGGCCAAAGTTTCGTTCCAGGGGTTCCTAGTGAGGGCCCCCACCAGGTTGCGCCAGCGCCACCACCCGGTTCCCCGAGTTGGAGAGCAGGTAGAATACCTACCTGCACCATTGGTACCGGCCCGGCTGACCCGACACTAGCATCGGGCACAAGCTGAGGAGGACGCCCATCAAAGAGAATCAATGTCAGTGGCTACTATGGCCCGATCCACCACCGACATGCATCATCAACCCCCTTCATATGCCGAGCAGGGGCAGCTATACGCCCGACCCGAATCGAGGATCCAACCACCCCACGGGCAGGCTGGGTCGACTCTCCTGGTCACAGGCATAGGAAGTGGTCACTGCGGACTAACCCGCAGTAATGCCACCCACTACGGGGGCCCTCCCCGTGCAACCACCATAGTGGAAGCGGGGCTTTACCGCTCCCAGTCCAGGCTCGGAGGTATGCCCCATGCCACCATTGACCGAATGAGGGACTTCCCCGTGGTAGCAACACCTCATATAGGAGCCTCTCCTGCGCTCATTACACTAGATACGGAGCCATCCCTTCTTCCATGGACCACCGGGGTGGGGATGTTGCACAACCAGTCACTCTCTGATGCGAGGACCTTCCTCACATCCTTGTAGAAACCGACAGAGGTCCTATTCGTCCTATTAACTAGAGGGGTGGAGATCAACTTCACTTCACTGACACCCAGCACAGAGGTTCTACCCGTGTTCGGTCCGATTAGTACAGGGACCTACCTCACACTGACGTCACCAACGGAACTAGGCATGGAGGTCCTACTTGTTCTCCCATCAGTTCAAGCGGGGGTCCCACCCATACCATCACCCAGCACAGAGGTCCTCCCCATGTCCCCTTTGACATTTGCTCTGGTGCTCCACGCACCCAGGCCCACTCAGGCAGAAGTACTCCCCACCCAGACACTAGTACGGCCGAAGGACTATCTCCTGCCGGGAAATGTCCCTTCCCCGAAGAGTCATCCCGGGGTAGGAAGGAGGGTCGTCTCTGCTGTAAGAAGAATACCGAAAAGCATTATAATGAGATCAAACCGGTCTATTTCTCGAATTCTAAAGCAGAGTAGAACTCAGCGGTGGAACCCTCCCCTCGGTCCTCTATGTCAAGGACCGGGGCATGAAAAAGACATATCAGCCTCATCCTTCCAGAGTGTGAAGTATGTCAGATCCCCGCCTCTCTTCACAGGTACATCCAGGAGGAGGAAATTTTGGGATTCCCACAGGCTCTGACCATGCAGTCACCACCATCATCACTAGAAGTGCCCTCTACCTCGACCAGAGATCATGGGGAGCTATTTAGGGGACTAATGGTGATTGAGAAAAAGTGTGACCCATCACCGGTAACCATGATCCATACACCAGAATATATGGATTTCATTCCGTCACATCGTGACATTGTGGTAAAGTCACCACACGCCTTGAAAGATGGCCCAGAATTCGGTGGCCAGTCATCTCATTCGCTGTATTCTCCACCACACGGTCTACTGTCTCAACGGTCCACTTCAGTACCGCTACCGGTTCCTCAGCCACCTCTGGTTGATGAGTGGGGAAATATGGGGCCGGACCTTGAATCTGAGCCCAGAAATTTCTGGAACATTCTTACAGTGTGTCAATTTTTTAAGAAGTTCTGGTCGGCAGTGGCATTGAACTCATGTGCGCCGGAATCCCTCACCCTAGAGGAATTCGAGTGGTTCTATCAAACCCAATGGACGACGCACTTCTGTCTTCGTTATCATCGGGTGGTGTACCCCATGAGCCAATTTTACTTTGAGGAAATCAGTGAGTAGTGTCGTCTGGTCGATTTGGTCGCACTCCCCATGGCCCAGCGCCCTGAGTCACCAGGTCGCCAGAGGACCCTCCAACAAAAATGCGTTCAGAGTTTCAAGGTACTCCGTAAAATCATCAGGGAGGCTACCCCCCATGTGCAAGTCCATGGCTGGGGGAAGTACGCTGCCCTCCTCTTCAGCCCTATTTGACGACAGCCCGACTCGATATGTGATATTGAGGACATGCCCCCGGGAGGGGTCACAGTCTACATGGATGATGTCGTGGACAAGGAGGATGAGCTGGAATTTATTGATGGAGACTTCCACCCTGAGGGTGCCCCACCATTGTTGGACCCATCAGGGAGGATTACTTGTCTACAGAGGAACATCCTGGGTCTCCTTGCACCCACATAGTCATTGGTACTTAGTCGAAATTACGGTAAGGGTAAAGAGCATGTCAGAGTTTTCAAGAACTCTGACTCATCCGCCTCACTGCAGAAGACGGAGGAAGACCCCGAGAAGGCCACGTTGCACTAGCAACTTGTTGAGCAGAAGATTCTGGTCAATGAACTCCTGGCCAAATGCGCTATAGGGCGATGAACTGACTATGGTGATCCTAGGACGGGGAAGTAGGGGTAGGAACAACTCCCCCCGGTGAGATGCCTCTGGGAAACCCTGATCATATCATTCACGTGGACAGGGTTGAAGCCAGAACTCATTGTAAGAGGGTGTGATACCTCTCACCAAACCCTCTTAAATGGCATGGCAATCAGAGGAATCTGGCCTAGGTTCCCCCAGCTACCCTGCAGGCCGCTCTGCTAGTCACTCCACGAGCCATTGAACCCATCTACAGTGTCGAAGAGCCCAGCAACACACTCGTGGTTAGGGATCCTTGTCAAGATAGGGACCCCCGTCTGGATGATCCAATGGAGACACTCATCACCCGCCTCGAGGCGTTAGAAACGCGACAGGTGGAAGTCCCACCATATGGCAAGCCATATCCCGCGTGGGTGGATGATATGAATGCACCCCTGGGTTTTGGAAATCAAACTTTCTCGCCCTTTAATGGGACAGGAGACCCGCTGCAGCACCTGGACCACTTTTCCTCTAGGTGTGGCCCCATGTTGGAGACCCCAGCACAGCAGGAATCTGCCAAGATCCGATGTTTTGTGGAGACATTGGAAGGCCCTACGTTTGTCTAATACAATGAGCTCCTCATTAGATCGATGACCGGCTGAGAGGATCTTCACCGGCAATTCCTATATCAGTTAAGCTCTACAATGTGGAAGACCAGCATCACAGACCTCTTCAAGTGCAAGCAAAGGCCCGATGAGCGAGTCACGGACTTCATCGCCCGGTGGAAGGGGATCACATACTCCCTCGACATGCCACTAACTCAGGAGCAATTACTGATGATTTGCATAGGTAATGTCAAAACATAACTGGTTCCTTCCATGATCACTCAGAACTACTTCAGAGGGTTCTAAGACTTCTCAGATAAGGCCCAGCGCCTCAAGAAAGCTCTGCAACAGGCTAGTCATGCACGTCTGATACCCCCTGTGATCCCAGCAAGGAGGGATGCCAGAGCCAAACCCGCCACAGTGGCCTAAGTAGAAGCCCCTAGTCAGCTAGAGTTGCTACTAGTAGCACCGGCTCCACAACCTTGCAGAGGCCCGCCACCGCAGGCACAACCTCCTGCCCAGCAGCGACCGCCTCAAAATTAGCAAGTTCCCCCGTGAAATGTACCACCACCACCAAGGTATGATAATCAGGTTCCGACTCCTCGGCAAGCTCCTTCGACCCTTCGTCAGGGCCAGGCTCCCAAGTCCCCCTATCTGAAAAAAAGACACCAAACTTACTCGTTCAATGAGGCTCAGGTCCCTGGTTACTTCCGTAGTTCCCTAGAATAGGGGATTTTGCGCTTCCCTAAGTGCAGAAGGCCGGCGGAGGTGAATCTCACCGATCTCCCCAACTACTGCCCCTATCATCGGATTCTGGATCACACCCTCAAGTAGTGTTATGTGTTTAAATACTGGCTCCAAGACCAAGTTGATAACAACATAGTCATGTTGGGCCCGACACTGGAACAAGTGGCAGGTGTCTTTGTGAGGTCAGAAAGTGGTGGTGACGATGAAGGTGAGTGGAAGCAGGTTCCTAGACGCGGATCCTATAAGTACGATGACTGGATGGCCTATAAAACAGTCGCCCATGCCCATGGAATTATTCGGGCATCCCTGAATCAACCGGGGCCTTTAGAACCTGCGACCAATGCCTTTGCATCATCATCTTAGTTGGCCTCTTCCCAGAAGAGCAAGCATCAGCGGCACAAGAATAAGAAATGCGCTCCACCAATGTCATCATCATCCTGCACTCTCGGTGACTTCATGCCCCCTGAGATGGGGATCCCTCCCAGAATCTACCCAGTGGTGGATGATTCATCAAGTGACTGTCAGGGGTACACTTCAGTTAATACCGTGGAGTTAGTAAATCCCTATATGACTCTCGATGAGGGGGAACGCCAGGCAAACATCCCCAATGTCCCCAACCGATGTCAACGTCGAAGGAACCACGACCCTATAGGTCGTCAAGGCACGTTAGCTGGCACTTTCAGCCAGGTTAGGCACGCCACTAAGACCATACAACAGGCCCAGTGCAGAGCTCAACATGCGCAACCTCCTCATCTGGCGCCCTCAGATCTACTTCCACCATCGTTCATGCTACTAGATCAGGTAGAGCTACCTCGCTCGTACCACAGCCAGTCTCACCATGCTACAGGCCAATCTCGTTTTCCTAGTCCTTAGCTAGCAGCTACTCTTCAGGCCTCGACTAGTGAGCAACAGGGAATACCTAGCACTAGCCAGCCGTCAGTCCAGCCGGCAGGGCCCGCTGAGCCTTCAATTGTAGACCGGCCTCCTGTAAGCAGAAGTTCACGATTGGTGCGGAAGTATGATGTCCTCAAGCACCTCGTCGTCATCCCAGCGAGGCATTCTATCCTAGAGGATCTTCTCCTGTCATCATACATGCATGAGTCACTCGTCGAGGCTCTAAGGATCCCCCTCCAGTTTGAGACGGAGGTAATAGCTACAGAAGCCTTCCACGCTGAGGCAATTGAGAAAAACGAATTCCAGGTAGTTATTTCGTTCTCTGGTGAAGACGAAGACCCTCCCATATAGGGGCACATTCATCCACTGTACATCACTGGTCATTTAAATGGTGTGGAAGTCTGACACTATCTTATTGACATGGGCCCTGTGATTAACCTAATCCCGACTCGGACACTGCGGAAGCTGGGGTTGTCTAAGGATTATTTAACTCCCTACGACCTAAGAATCCAGGGATACGACAGGACCGAGCAGACCCCGGTCGGCAAGATCTGTTTGAAGACCCAATTCAGTGGCCTAGTTACCAGTATCGAATTCATGGTTGTTTTCCAGGACACCGCATATAACACATTGATGGGAAGGCCATGGATCCACCTGCATGCAGTGGTCCCTTCATCGTATCACCAATGCCTCAAATACTCCCTCAATGGTCGAGTAGGCGTGCTCCAAGTAGATGTGTCTCCTTTTGACTCTTTTGACGCTCGCTATCTGGATACTGACTATTAAAAGATAAAGGATAAACAGATTATGTAAAGTGAGATTGATCCCATCGCGGTCACAAGTGATCCCTAGGAAGGTCTAGATGACGCCTACATCTTCCAGATCCATCGATTAGAGGCCATGACCCCCGACATGGGGTGATGCTTTGTCATTTCGGGTGCGAGAAGAAGGCATATTCCCAGGTCCAAGAAATGGAGAAAAATAACCTCGTACTCCTACACCAACCATGATCAGGTGATCCCAGAACATCCTACACTTGTATGGTATTGGGACGTTATGCTCATGGCAACGTCGGTACGTCGTATGTGTCTGTTTCGCCGGGTTGGAATTAACCAGCTCAAGCCATCGCGCCACTACTTCTTTGAAGTTATCAAGCGTGGCCCCATGGGCCAAAGACCAGATGGGATTAGATCAACTGCCTTCATCGCTATGGTCTCAGTGGCGCATGAGTCTCCTGATGTGATGACCACTGTCGCTCAAGCCGGCACCAGCCTCCCATCAGAGTCTGGTGGCTCAGAAGTGAATCCCCCCAGTAAAAGATCCCTCCACAAGTGGAGAAGAGGATCTAGAGGATTCTCCCCCTGCCTTTGAAGAAGGTGTCTCTACCACGGTCGATGAACTGGTACAGGTGAACCTTGGTAGTGAGCCAGATCTGAGGCCCACATTGATTAGTGCCACCATGTCCCTCGAGGAGCAGCAGCGGTACGTGAACTTCCTTAAGCAGCACCATGATGTGTTTTCCTGGAGTTACAACGAGATTCCAGGACTAGATCCTCAGGTATCCATCCATCGCCTTTGTCTCCCGATAAACCATCGTGGGTTCAATCAGCCTCCCAGAAAGATGTACCCTTCTCACGGTGCCATGTTTGAGGCCGAAGTTGAAAAGTTCATTAGAGACAACTTCGTCAAGGAGTTCCAGTACCCCAAGTGGCTATCCAACATTGTGCCAATTAGGAAGAAGAATGGGAAGATCAGATTCTGTATCGATTTCCTCTATCTCAACAGCCACTATCCGAATGATGATTTTCCCCTTCTAGTGACAGAATTATTGATTGATGCTATGGCCGGGTTCCAAGCCCTTTTCTTCATGGATGGGTATTCCGGGTACAACTAGATCCGGATGGCCCCCAAAGACGAGGATTACACAGCTTTTAGGGCCCCCAAGGTACTTTCTATTACCAAGTTATCTCCTTTGGCCTGAAAAATGTAGGTGCCACCTATCAGCGGGCCATGCATCGCATTTTCGATCCGATACTAGGAACATTGGTGGAGTGCTATCTGGACGATCTGGTGGTCAAATCCTGCCAGCTCCAAGACCATCTCAAAGACCTTGAGAAAGTATTTGGCTTCCTCTGTTCCCACCACTTGAAGACGAACACATTGAATTGTGCCTTTGGGGTCACCTCTGAGAAGTTTCTCAGCTTTGTTGTCAGGTACCGAGGCATCGAGATTGACCCAGAGAAGATCAAGGCAATCAGCCATATGCCTCCCCCGAGCAATATTCAGGAGCTGCAAGGTCTTCAAGGCCACTTGGCCTACATACGCCAATTCATTGCGAATCTAGCTGGCAAGTGTAAGCCCTTTTCCCGGCTCATGAAGAAAGGATCTTCCTATGAATGGGATGAAGAGTGTCAGACAACGTTCGAGGAAGTCAAGCGATATCTGCTGCAGCCTCCAGTCTTGATGCCACCCGTCGCCAGAAAGCCACTGGTCCTTTATGTGACTGCCCTGGAACGGTCTCTCGGCACCCTGTTTACCCAGAAGAACAATGAGGGGATAGAGAACAACCTCTACTACCTCAGCCGCATGCTCATCGATACGGAGACTAGATACTCCCCCATCGAAAAGAGCTGCCTTGCGCTCACGTTTTTAGTACAGAAATTGTGAAATTACCTGCAGCACCATGAGGTACAGCTGGTCTCTCGGGTAGACCCACTAAAGTACATTCTGAACTGCCCCATGTTGACCGGCCAACTAGCGTAGTGGGCGGTGATTCTCCAACAGTTTGACATCAGGTTCGTGCCTCATAAGGCTATGAAGGGGAAGACATTGTCAGACTTCCAAGCTACCCATCCAACCTCCGCAGATCAATTCCCAGACCTAGATTTTCTTGATGAGGCAATCCTCTCAGTCAATCATGTTGTCTCATGTTGGAAAATCCACTTCGACGGTACCTCTCAGAGCCCCACCGGTAGGAGGCTCAACGACCCTAGGCTCAACAGAGTGGGTCCGGGTATCATCTTCATCACCCCGGTGCAAGACATTCTGCCATACTCATTTCTATTGTCAAAAGGATGCACCAACAACGAGGCAGAGTATCAGGATCTCATCACCGGCCTTGAGCTGGCCCTTGATATCGATGTGCCCCATTTTCACATGAAAGGGGATTCCGAACTAGTCATCAGGCAGGTAAATGGAAACTATGTTGTCTGGAAGCCAGAGCTCGTGCCATTGTTGGAGTGAACCCTCCATCTAATGTCCTAGTTCCATTCTCGACCAGAGGTTACACATGTCCCTCGATCACAGAATGGTCGAGCGGACGCTTTGGCCGGCTTAGCTGCGTCACTTGCAGAACCCGAGCAGGATGATCTGATTATACATGTGGCACACTGGAGAGTCATTTCCCCCGTCACCCCAGAGGATGAAGATGGCCTATGGGTAAGCCATCTTATCGTCGGATCCTCCATGTTTGGAGCCCCAGGTTCTTCAGATGCAGTGGTTGAGATGACTTCCGACTAGAGAGCCCCTTTTGTCGAGTATCTCCAAAATGGTTGCCTCCAGGATGATCGGGCCAAGCGTTAGAAAATTCGATGCCGTGCGCTGCAGTTTATCCTCCAGAGTGGTCCCAGTCCTGATCAGATCCTCTAAAAGCATGGTTTTAATGGTGTTCTCCTCTGTTGCATTCAAGGAGTCAAGATATCTCATGTCATGCAAGAGGTTCATGCCGGTTCCTGCAGAGCCCACCAGGTTGGGTCAAAGTTGTCCCATCAGATCTGGTGACTAGGGTACTTCTTGTAAAACCCCAAGCTTCTATGGTACACTTCTCTTTGAATAATACGGTAGCGTGTGTTGTACGCAACTTCGAGTTCAAACACACACCAAAACCAATCAAACTAGCTGTTATGAATAGTAATACCCACTTTTTGAAATTTTATACATTTTATCTTTCAAAATGGACTTCATTTTTGGATTTAGAATATCGAAATTATCTTAGAGTGAATTTTTGGTACATTTCTGATAACATTCATATTTTGATGAATAGTGAAAATTACTAAATTTTAATTAAAAACAAATTTTTTAATCGAAATAATTAATAGTGATAAATTATGAATTTGAGTGGTTTTAAAGTTTATTTAGAATATAATTTTACCATTTAATACAATTTTGGTCATTGGAAGTAATTTCACATTTAAACCGAACATAAACAAGTGTCAATCTTTTGATAGTTATTATTTCTTAAAAACACGCTTTTTGTTTTGACAACGGGAGTTAATTTTAAATTAATTTCGGCTACTTTTGTGTTTTGAATTTAGAAAAATGGATTATATATTTAGAATCAAGAGGTAAAAATTGTGTAAATAGGTAACTTTTATTTTTAGACATTTTGAATAATTAATTCGGTAAGTATTTTATTTACCATGGTTAAAGGGTAAATCCGGTAAATAAGGGTAAAAAAATAATATTATAATAATAAGTAATTACCCTAAAATGTGTCCTAAACATATTGGTTGATACATGTCCGACCATGGGAATCTTTGAGTCAGTTTTGGGACCCCATGGATCCACTTGTAAGTGATAATGACAGTTTATATTAATTAAGTTAAAGTAAATACAAAAATGACATAAGCATGTATCTTTTAGAAAAACAATTTTTACATAGGGTTATATATTTTATATTTTCAACTATAAACATTAATTATAAATATAAAAATATTTACTACATAATGGTGTTTTATTTATAATTTTTATAAATTGAATAATTAAATTTATTTATGACACAATAATGGTGAAGTATTTTCCTTATTAATGAAAGAATCAAATAATTAGTATTATAAATGTTAAAATAAATATAATTTGAAACTTTTGATGCCATCCACGAATTTTATTGGTTAATATGACATGTTATGATTGCTTAAATGAATTTTATTAGAATTAATAATGTTTTGAATACTTTAACAAAAATCAATTTTTAAATATGGTCAAAATTGACATAAATGAGTTTTTAAAACAAATATTATATTATTAATTGATATGCTATTCCTAAAAATATAATGTTTGGAAAAATGACTTATATCATGATAGGTGTATCATTAATGGACCACTTGGGGGTCTCTTTGAAGTTTATAGTAAGTCTATTGACTACATAATATAAAAATACAGAGAGACATGGTAAATGTCAAACTATTTAACTAAGAGTTAAATCAAAAAGATAAAGTTAATATAGTGACCCAAACCTATCTAAAATATATTGGTTGAAAGGATTTCGACCCATCCCCATATTAACCTTTAAATAATACACTTTGGAGCCATTAGAAACCGAATATAAATTTATTATAAAATAATATTTCTAGCTTTTCCTAAGGTGCCCCTCACCCCTCTTATAAAAGGGCACTCCCCCTTCTCTCAATTTCACACCTTCAAAGCCATTTGACTCGGCCAACCCATGCCCAAATATTCTCTCAACTTCCCTCAATTAAACCTAGAGGCCTTAGTTTAATCAGAAAACCATCCTAAAGAGCCCTTTTGATCAAATCAAAAGGAAGAACCTGAAGAAGTGGTAATGTTTTCACCACCCTCTTTCAAGTTCCTTTCTTCTTCAACTTCTTATTTATTTGTTATTTCCATTCTAAAATAATAAATCTAGTATCTACTATATACTGTTATGTTATTATAAATATGGTATAACCATATTCAGTATTCTATCCATCCTTTGAATGACATGTCACCATACGTGCGTATGTACGGCTTACCGTCTCCACGTCATGGTGTAATTGTTATTCAAAACATTATTATTTGGATGGGTATGATAATGATGTGTAATTGATGTAAGTAATAAATATAACATGATAATTATTCTGTATATATGATATACCATCCAATTATATATATTTTTAATATCAATAGAATGATATTTTCACTCGTGTATAGGTACGGACTACCGTCTCCACAAACGCGATGAGATTCATTCCCCATCATATCCATTCAAGAATAATTTTCATTTGATGGTTAAAAATAATGTTTAAGGACTTGATATGATTCTTTATATGAATAATATACAACCTATCCATAACAAACACGACTTATGTAACAAAACATATAAAAGAAAACGAGTGAGTTAACACCCCAAACGATGATAATAATAAGATATTATTAACAAAGCAATGCTAAAGGATCGTATATGATATAATTCTTGTATAATTTAATAAAAATTATTTAACCATTATACAGGAGGTTAACTTACCCTTAACCAAGGAAAAGTACAAGGTAAGGGTATATTTCAGAATCTCTTTATTATCCGAGGTTGTTTATACATAATTATCTACTGGGACCTCTTTATCATCCACATCCATGTTTCTTAAAAATGTATTTCAAATCATTTTTACTATTTTACAGACTATGGTTTAAAGTCATTTATACCCTTTTTTTACTTTTTATAAGATTTTTAAAAAGTAATCTTTCTGTCGTTTTCCAAACAAGGTCCTTTTTAACCTTTTCGACAAAATTAAGGTAAGAATGTCTTTTTTTAACTTATACGATGGGTGTGGATATTTTCTACCATTATAAAATCATTGAAGCTTACCTTACAAGATTATAAGATTATTTTCAAATAAAATGTTTTCTTTTATAATTATGTGACTTTTAAAAATTTCAAAAAAAGAGATATTTCTCTCAAATAGTTTTGATTTCATCTATGTCAACATCCATTGATGGATTTTAAGATTATTTGAAGTTGATTTATTATGATACAAAACTTCCATATTGTATTGAAGGTTTTGTGATATGTTTGAATGTGGATGTGTTATTTTTATACCATTCATGGTTTATGGATAAATTGTTAAAATTTCATATGCTAGTTTCAATATGAATTTTTATGTTATGTTTAAACCTTTTAATATGAGGAATGCATTGGACTTATTAAGTAATGGGTGGATCCCGCTATAGCTCCTTGATGCATCGGTAGGTCTCATGAGACAAACTAGTGTCTTGTCACAAGGCCTTGAAAAAATATTATTTGTAGTCTTGGTACAAGGCCTTGACTATGTGGTTATGATAGTATAGCATTATGAATTCCATCATTATGAAAGTGGTTATTGATATTGCATGTGATTATTCGACTAGTAGAATATTCATGTGAATAAGTAAATGACATTATTTCATTTTATTTTTGCCATATTATGCTGAAGTTCAAGTTTAAAAGGCTTTTGTTTTAGTTATACATTGCCTTAAATGTTTATGCTTATTTGTGAAAGTTTCTGCTATATTGTTATCCTTACTGAGCATCTGAGCTCAGCCCTTTCTATGTTTTATTTTTCCTAGGATGTGAAGAAATATTTTATGACTAACCTGCAGGGATAGTCTGAAAGGGATATGAGTGAGGACTATGGAGACTATGTTATTGTAGTTTTTCACATTATGATGTAATGTAAACTTTATGAATGTATCTAGTGATTCCAAGGCTACTAAACTAATCATAATTTCGAGACTTGTTCTTTTGTGATCATTCCAATGTTATGTAATAATGCACCGACTCTGGGTAACTGGGGTTGGGTCATTAAAATTGGTATCAGAGGAAGTTTAGTACAAACCTTGAAAGTTTATTTAGATAAACTCTTATTATAGCACATAGACCTATGATGGAATTTGAGGATTAGTATAGAAGAACTTCATAGAATTTTGGTATTGTATAGATTTTGTGAGTTTTCCGAGTAATAAATCCCTGTCTCAATACGAGCAGGTAGAGGTAGATCTGGCACAAATGTACCTAGGGGTAAAACCCAAAAACACCGCTTTGATCTAGACTCGAACGGGAACTGGTGCATGACAACGGGTCTTGCTGCACTCTTGGATACGACACACCCGGGGGATATGCTTAGGATAATTCACATTTTCTTTACAAACCATTATGAAGGGTTTATGAGTATATACTTCCACAAAGAAAACATTTTTTTGATTATGGATTATATCCATAAACTGTTCAATTCATGTTAAGTGTTTTACAAGTTTGGATTTATGTATTGCGATTCATAATCTAATCTAGTGTATGCCATTGTTTAGAAATGGCTCCTAGTGGAAGGAATGGAAACTGTATCAATGCATACACTTCATATAGGGATTGAACTCCTACTCAAGATAATTATAGTGGATATAGTGATACAACTAGTGCTGATCATCTTATCACTATATTGGGACAACTCACTCAGGTTATGAATAACAACCTTACCCGTATGGGGCACCCTGATCCGCAGCATGGAGGATCAATGTTAGATCGCTTCATGAGGTAAAAACCACCAATATTCAATGGGAGTACAAATCCATTAGTAATTGAGTAATTAATAAATTCCTTAGAGAAAATATTCCATGCCTTGGGGAGTAGTGAAAGGGAAAAAGTTATCATGGCAGTTTACCACCTCACTGGAGATGATGATCAATGGTGGTTATTTATTCAAAACACTAAGTAAGATGATGAAGTATCAAATATGGAATGGAGGGAGTTCAAAGAGCTTTTCTTAGAAAAATAATTTCCTCCTGACCATCGAGCAGATATGGAAAGGCAATTTCTGAGTCTGAGACCAAAGGAGGATGAGAATGTCACAAAGTATGAGGCTAACTTTACAAGGTTAGCAAGGCATGCAGCAAATTAAATACATAACCCAAGGAGTAATATTGATCATTTCTTTTATGGGTTAAAACCATTTCTCCATCTAGCATTAGTCTCACAATCCTTCTCATCATACGAAGATATTGTCTCATGTGATATCAAGACAAAAAAGGAATTCTCTAAGTCTTATGACTATAAAGAAAATCAAGAGAAGAAGATATCTGTCGATCACTCTAGGAATAGAAATAAGGGGAAGAAGGGAAAATTTTAATATCCATCCTGTATTTAATGTTAGAAGAAACACCCTGGTACTTTCTTGAATGGAATGGGAGTCTGTTACAAGTGTGGTGAAAAAGGCCACCAAGCTTGTGATTGGAAGGGGAAGAAAGAAGCTATAGATGTTCAATGCTATAATTTCAGGGAGAAGTGACATTATGCAAATGAATGTACTAAGTGTCAGGGGAACCTACCTCATAAAAGGCCAAGGGATCAAGTCGAAGCTTATGCTATCACTACCGCTGGGGTAGAAGCTCCGAAAGACATGGTGGCAGGTAATTTAATAGTTTCCTCAAGATTAGAAAATGCATTATTTGATTCTGGATCATCGAATTGTTTCATATCTTCCCAGTTTTATAAGAAAATTAGATATTTCCAATTTAATTTAATATGGGAGTTTTTAGTTAAAACTCCTAAGGAAAGTATCATTGCAACAATGTTTTGTGAATCAGTCCCCATTAGAGAACATAAATGTTTTTTATATTCTGATCTCATCATCATACCCATCATTTAATTTGATATAATCCTTAGTATGGATTAGATTTCGGACTATTATGTGAAGATTTATTGTAAGAAGAAGGAGGTTATGATTTTTGATAATGATGATAATGAACACCTTATCTTTAGAGCAGAATCATCACCACCTAATTCTTATCTAGATCCACCCCCAGTAGCTCAACTAAATTCAATTATTTGGGAGGAAGAGAATGTAATGATTGTGGGTGAGGAAAGAAATGTTCAAATAGAGTATGTAACTATTGTGGAAGAATATGTAGATGTGTTTCTAAAAGATTTATCTGGACATCCTCCAGAACGAGAAATTGAGTTTTCTATTGATTTAATTCCTGGTTCAAGGCCTATATCGAAGACCCCTTATAGAATGACCACTATGGAATTAGTTTAACTAAAGAAACAACTATAAAAATTGAGTAATAAGGAATTTATTCACCCTAGTGTTTCTCTATGGGGATCCCCTATCCTTTTTGTTAAGAAGAAAGATGGATCTATGAGGTTATGTATCGACTATAGGGAAATCAATGCTATAACAATAAAGAACAAGTATCCCCTACCTCGGATTTATGATTTATTTGACCAACTGCATGGAGATCAATAATTTTCAAAGATTGAACTTCGATCTGGATATCATCTATTGTGTATGAAGAAGGAAGACATTCTGAAGACATCATTTCGAACCAGGTACGGGCATTACGAGTTTACAGTAATTCCTTTTGGGCTGACTAATGCACCCTCTGTTTTCATGGATCTAATGGACAGAGTTTTCAAGGAATATCTTGATGAATTTGTAGTGGTATTTTTTAATGATATCTTGGTATACTCCAAAACCTACAAAGATCTTGAAAATCACTTGCGCATTATTCTAAAGACTCTTAGAAGACATGAATTATATGGGAAGTTTAGCAAGTGTGAATTCTGGCTTCAAGAGATCTATTTTCTTGGCCGTATTGTCTCTAAGGATGGAATCTCTGTTGATCCTTCTAAGACCAAGGCAATCCAAGAATGGACATCACCGACGAGTATAACTGAGGTACATAGTTTTATTGGTTTTGTAGGTTATTATTGACATTTCAACCAGAACTTTTCCCGGTTGGCTTACCCATTAACAAAGATCACACGTAATGGGGTTAAATTTGTTTGGACAAAAGAGTGTGAAGAATGTTTTGAAGAACTCAAGATAATATTAGTCAATTCTCATATATTGACTCTTCCATTAGGGAATGGCGAGTTTGTTATTTATAGTGATGCATCGAAGAAAGGACTTGGTTGTGTCCTAATGCAGAATGATAGGGTTATTGCCTATGCATCACGACAACTGAAAATTCATGAGCAAAACTATCATACTCGTGATCTTGAGTTAGCTGCTATAATTTTTTCTTTGAAGATATGGAGACATTATCTCTATGTTGAAAAATGTGAGATTTATACTGATCACAAGACTTTGAAGTACATTTTATCACAAAAAGAACTCAACATGAGACAAAGGTGATGGATTGAACTATTCAAGGATTATGATTTCACGATACACTACCACTCGGGGAAGGAAAATAAGGTAGTAGATGTTTTGAGTAGAAAGGATCATGGAGTTTTGAACAACATGAGAGTTGAAAGAGATCCTATTTTCATGGATTTAGCAAAGATGGATATGGGAATAACCATGTAAGGTGAAACATCAATGCCTTTTCAAATTGTTTCCAAACCATCTTTACTAGAAAGGATTAAGAGTTCTCATACTGTTGATGAAGAGTTTCAAAAGAAGATTAAAGCTGTGAATGATGGGAGATTGAGTGACTTTTTGTATGAAGATGGAATTTTGATGTTTGGGAAGAGACTTTGTGTTCCTGATATACCTGATCTAAAAATGGAATTATTAGATGATTCTCATAGTTCCAATTTCTCTATACACCCTGGGAGCACTAAAATTTATAGATATTTGAAGGAAAATTTTTGGTGGGACAACATAAAGAGGGAGATTTCTGATTTTGTGTCAAGATGTATGGTTTGTCAACAAGTGAAAGCTGGAAGGCAATAGCTTGGAGAAGTATTGCAACCTCTTCCCATACCTGAGTGGAAATGGGATAATATCACGATGGAATATTTCATGGGACTACCAAAAACTCCTAGAAGGAACGATGCAATATGGGTCATTGTTGATCATCTAACCAAGTCAGCACATTTTCTTACTATAAGAGAAGATCTACCACTTGAATGTCTAGAAAGACTATAAATTAATAAAGTTGTGAGACATCATGGAGTACCCCTATCAATTGTTTCTGATCGCGATCCACGTTTTACTTCAAGATTCTGTAAAAGTCTTTAGAAATCCCTGGATACTGAACTTCGTTTGAGCACTAATTACCACCCCCAAACTGATGGACAATCAGAACAGACTATTTAAACCTTAGAGGACATGTTGAGATCATGCTCACTTGACTTTCAAGGTATGTGGGATCAATATTTACCTCTGGTAGAATTTTCCTATAACAATAGCTTCCATTCAAGTATTCAGATGGCACCATATAAAGCGTTATACGAAAAGATATGTTGCAAACCAACCTGTTGGGATGATGTTGGTGAAAGAAAACATGTAGTCCCATAACTAGTGGAGGAAATGATGGAAAAGGTGAAGGTAATCCAAGACCACATAAAAGTAGTTCAAAGTAGGCAGAAGATCTATGCTGACAATCAAAGGAAGGATTTGGAATTTCAAGTTGGAGATCATGTTTTCTTAAAGGTATCTCCATTGAAGGGTGTTATACATTTTGGTAAGAAGGGAAAATTGAGTCCCAGGTACATCGGACCATTCGAAATTCTTGAATGAATTGGGGTTGTAGCTTACCATTTCACAATGCCTCTAAGTATCTCCAAAGTTCACGATGTGTTCCACGTATCACTGTTGAGAAAATACATGATTGACCCAACGCATGTACTCACCTATGAGGAATTAGAATTGGATCTCAATCTGTCTTATTGAAAAGAGCCTGTCAAGATTCTTGATATGAGAGAACAAGTGCTGATAAAACGGACGACTCGTCTGGTAAAAGTTATATGGAGAAACTTGGCAACGTGGGAACCCGAATAAATTATGATGAAGAACCACCTGAGTCTTTTCATGCCGTAGTATTCTAGAAATTTTGAGGACAAAATTATTCGAAGTAGGGGAGAATGTAACACCCCAAGCTTCCACGGTATGCTTCTCTTTGAATAATACAGTAGCGTTTGTTGTATGCAACTTCGAGTTCAAACACACACCACAACCAATCAAACTAGCCATTATGAATAGTAATATTGACTTTTCGAAATTTTATACATTTTATCTTTAAAAATAGAATTCATTTTTTGATTCATAATATCGAAATTATCTTATGGTTAATTTCTGGTACATTTCTGATAACTTTCATATTTTGATGAACAGTGAATTTACAAAATTTTAATTAAAAACAACTTTTTTAATTGAAATAATTAATAGTGATAAATTATGAGTTTGAGTGGTTTTAAAGTATATTTAGAATATATTTTTACAATTTAATACAATTTTTTTCATTGGACATAATTTCACATTTAAACCGGACGTAAACAAGTGTCAATCTTTTGATAGTTATTATTTCTTAAAAACATGCTTTTTTGTTTTGACAGTGGGAATTACTTTTAAATTATTTTCTGTCACTTGTGTGTTTTGAATTTATAAAAATTAATTCCATATTTAGAATCAGGAGGTCCAAATTGTGTAAATAGGTAACTTTTATATTTAGACATTTTGAATAATTACTTCATTAAATATTTTATTTACCATGGTTAAAGGGTAAATCCGGTAAATAAGGGCAAACAAATAATATTATAATAATACAAAATTAGTCTAAAACATGTCCTAACCCTATTGGTTGATACATGTCCGACCATGGTCATATTTAGGTCAATTTTTGGACCCCATTGATCCACTTGTAAGTGATAATGACACTTTATATTAATTAAGTTAATGTAAATACAAAAATGACATAAGCATATATCTTTTAAGAAAACAATTTTTACACAGGGTTATATATGTTATATTTTTTACTATAAATATTAATTAGAAATATGAAAATATTTCCTACATAATGTTGTTTTATTAATAATTTTTAGACATTGAATAATTAAATTTATTTATGACACAATAATGATGTAGTATTTTCCTTATTAATGAAAGAATCAAATAATTAGTAATGTAAATGTTAAAATAAATATAATGTGAAAGTTTTGATTCCATAAACGAATTTTATTGGTTAATATGACATGTTATGATTTCTTAAATGATTTTTTTTCGAATTAATAAAGTTTTTAAGACTTCAACAAAAGTCAATTATTAAATATTGTCAAAATTGACATAAATGAGTTTTTAAAACAAATATTATATTATTAATTGATATTATATTCCAAAAAATCTAATGTTCAGCCAAAGGACTTATATTATGATAGGTGTATCATTAATAGAACACTTGGGGGTCGCTTAGAAGTTTATTGTATGTTTATTGACTATATAATATAAAAATACAAAGAGACATGATAAATGTCAAACTATTTAACTAAGAGTTAAATCAAAAAGTAAAAGTTAATATAGTGACCCAAACCAGTCTAA
This sequence comes from Viscum album, assembly GCA_963277665.1. Classification (NCBI taxonomy): domain Eukaryota; kingdom Viridiplantae; phylum Streptophyta; class Magnoliopsida; order Santalales; family Viscaceae; genus Viscum; species Viscum album. Next base: position 987,228,691 of record OY728129.1, read on the forward strand.
AATATATTGGTTGAAAATATTTCAACCCATACCCACCTTAAAATTTAAATAATACACTTTGAAGCCATTATAAACTGAATATAAATTTATTATAAAATAATATTTCTAGCTTTTCCTAAGGTGCCCCTCGCCCCTTTTATAAATGGGCACTCCCCTTTCTCTCAATTTTACACCTTCAAAGCCTTTTGGCTCGGCCAAACCCTGCCCAAATATTCTATCAACTTCCCTCAATTCAACCTATAGGTCTTATTTTGATCATAATGCCATCCTAGGGAGGCCTTTTGATCAAATCAAAAAGAAGAACCCAAAGAAGAGGTAATGTTTTCACCACCCTCTTTTAAGTTCCTTTCTTCTTCAACTTATTCTTTCTTTGTTATTTCTATTCTAAACTAATAAATCTAGTATCTCCTATATACTATGATTTTATTATAAATATGGTACAACTATATTCAGTATTCTATCCATCCTTTGAATGACATGTCACCATAGGTGCGTACGTACGGCTTAGCGTCTCCACGTCGTGGTGTAATTGTTATTCAAAACATTATTATTTGGATGGGTATGATAATGATGTCTAATTGATGTAAATAATAAATATAACATGATAATGATTTTGTATATATGATATACCATCCAATTATATATTATTTTAATATCAAAAGAATGATATTGTCGCTCGTGCGTATGTACGGACTACCGTCTCCACGAACGCGATGAGATTCATTCCCCATTGTATCCATTCAAGAATAATATTAATTTGATGGTTAAAAATAATGATTAAGGACTTGATATCATTCTGTATATGAATAATATATAACCTATCCATAACAAACGTGACTTATGTAAAAAAACATATAAAAGAAAACAAGTAAGTTAACACCCAAAATGATGATAATAATAAGATATTATTAACAAAGAAATGTTAAAGGATCATATATGATATCATTATTTTATAATTTAATAACAATTATTTCACCATTATACAGGAGGTTAACCTACCCTCAACCAAGGAAAAGCACAAGGTAAGGTTTTATTTCACAATCTCTTCATTATCCGAGGTTGTTTATACGTAACAATATAATGGTACCTCTTTATGATCCACATCCATGTTTCTTAAAAATGTATTTCAAATCATTCTTACTATTTTACAGACTATGGGTTAAAGTCATTTACTTTTTATAATATGTTTATAAAGGAATCTTTTCGTCTTCTTCCAAACAAGGTCCTTTTTAACCTTTTCGACAAAATTAAGGTTAGAATGTATTTTTTTTAACTTATACGGCGGGTGTGGATAATTTCTGCCATTATAAAATTGTCCAAGCTTCCCTTACAAGCTTATAAGAATATTTTCAAATTAAATGTTTTCTTTCATAATTATGTGACTTTTAAATGATTTACAAAAAAAGAGATATTTCTCTCAAATAGTTTTTATTTCATCTATCTCAACATCCATTGATGGATTTTAAGCTTATTTGAAGTTGATTTATTATGATACAAAACTTCCATATTGTATTGAAGGTTTTGTGATATTTTTGATTGTGGATGTGTTATTTTTATACCATTCATGGTTTATGGATAAATTTTTGACATTTCGTATGCTAGTTTCAATAATAATTTTTATGTTATGTTTAAACCATTTCATATGAGGAATGCATTGGACTTAGTAAGTGATGGGTGGAGCCCACTATAGCTTCTCGATGCATCGGTAGGTCTCATGAGACAAACTAGTGTCTTGGCACAAGGCCTTGACAAAATCTTATTTGTAGTCTTGGCACAAGGCCTTGACTATGAGGTTTTGATAGTCTGGAATTATGCATTTCATCATTATGAAAGTGGTTATTGATATTGCATGTGATTATTCGACTAGTAGAATATCCATGTGAATAAGTAAATGGAATTATTTCATTTTATTTTTGTCATATTATGTTGATGTTCAAGTTTAAAAGGATTTTATTTTTGTTATACAATTCCTTAAATGATTATGCTTATTTATGAAAGTTTCTTCTATATTGTTATCCTTACTGAGCATCTGGGCTCACCCCTTTATATGTTTTATTTTTCCCAGGATGTGAAGAAATATTTTAGGACTGACCTGTAGGAATAGTCTAAAGGGGATATGAGTGAGGACTATAGAGACTATGTTATTGTAGTTTTTCACATTATGATGTAGTATAAACTTTATGAATATATGTAGTGATTCCAAGGCTACTAAACTAATAGATCTCTCGAGACTTGATCATTTGTGATCATGCCAATGTTATGTAATAATGCACCGACTCTGGGTAACTGGGGTCAGGACGTTACACTTCTGGCCCTCTATGATCCACGATTGTATCGAGTTCGCCAAGAGATGTCACACATGCCATGTTTATGCTAATTTCCAGCATCAGCCGCTAGAACCTCTCCATTCCACCAAGTACTCTTGGCCCTTCATAGTGTGGGGGCTCGATGTTGTGGGGTCGTACCCACCGGCGACTGCTCGCCAGTGTAGGTTTATCCTAGCTGCTACGGATTTCTTCTCCAAATGGGTAGAGGTAGTCCCACTCAAGGAATTCAAGGCTCGATCCATTTTTTATTTTTTGAGCTCCAACATCATCTACCGATTCGGAGTCCCTCATGTCGTGCTCACCGATAACAGCACAAACTTCTGAGCAGCTGAGCTGCAGAAATTATATGCTAAGTAAAATATCCGTTCGAACCATACCTCTCACTATCATGCACAGGAAAATGGAGAGATCGAGGAATTCAACAAAACCCTCTCTAACATTTTGTAGAAAATGGTTAGTTAGAATAAAAAGAGTTGGCCGGACAAGCTCCCCAATTACCTCTGGGATTATTGGAAGACGACTCGCAATTCCTCCTAGGTGACTCCATATTCCCCGGTGTGCGGGGCTGAGGCCATCCTGCCCATCGAGATCCAACTGCCATCGTTACGCACTGCAGTCTATGACCAACAGGCTCCAGATAAGGTGGCCAAAATCCATCAAACAGAATTGGATGCACTCGATGAGAGTAGGAGCCGTTACCTGCACAATCTGGAAAGGCATCAGAATAAGATAACTAGAGCCTTTAACAAGAAGGTTCACCTCTGCTCTTTCCTGCAAGGCGACCTGGTGTTGGCCCTCCGAGCACCAATGATCCCCAGCAGGAAACCACCCAAGTTGGAGCCCAAATGGTAAGGACCTTACATCATTCATAAGGTTTACCCCAATAGAGAATATTCCTTGGTGACCATGGATGGTGAGCACATAACTTCTACCACCAATGATAAGTTCCTCAAGAAATACATTGCCTGAGTCCCATCTATCCTGCAAGACCTTAAACTGCATGATGGTCTTGCATGACCTTAAATTGGATGGTCCTGCATGGCCTTAAACTGCACAATGGTCCCGTATGACCTTAAACTGGACGGTCCTGCATGACCTTAAACTGCACTATGGTCCTGCATGACCTTAAACTGGACGGCCCCACATGACCTTAAACTGCATGATGGTCCTGCATGACCTTAAACTGGATGGTCCCGCATAACCCAAAACTACACAACGGCCCTTCATGACCTTAAATTGTTTAGTCCTGCATGACTTTAAACTGGGAATCGTCCTACATGACATTAAAATACATCTTGAGAATGACATGTGGGTTGATTCCCATCCTCATGGGATACGTAGGAATGCTCAAACTCCTCTTCTTGAGCCCAGCCTCGAGTTCTTCTTTTTTACTATCCCCCCTGGGCATAGTCCCCTTGGAGGATCCTTGCATGATATGGAGTAGGCTTCCTTATCCCCACTCATATGAGGATTATAAAGGTCGCACCATGTTCCCACTCTCGTTCTTCTATCCTCCCGCATCTTCACCGCATGACGTTAAACTGCATGACCATCAAGAACTATGTATGGCTTGATTCCCATCCTTATGGGATACGTAGGAACGCCCATACATTTTGTCCATTGGCCCAACCCAAAATCCAGAATCTTCCCCTCAGGTCAAGACATATGGCAGAGTGCATAATTTTTCCCCAATTCACGTCGATATAGCCTCGATCCGACTGTACGTCCCCCTCCCTAGAGATGTTTGCCTCTTTTGTAGATGGGTAAAGCTGTGCTTCACCCACTCCTTGACTGGGATTCTGTCACCTTCCCCATTTGAAAGGGCCCCTAAATGGTATGGATACTAGGCCTAAGGGCCCTCTTACCACTTCGGGCCAATGTCCTCGAGGATGTCGAGCAATAAGCCGATACAATTCCCGCATTTCAAATGTGGTCAGTGGTCGATACTCATTTATTGCTCCCATCAGTTTACTATAGGGAAGATGTGTTTCAAACATGGTCAACAATTGTCCTAGATCATTAGGACCACCCCAAGATGTCCCAAACATCGATTGCAGTGGTTCGTTCTGCCCCGTCATATCTAAGCTATAAACTCCCCTCAGGTGATGCCAGCTATCAAGACACGTTGGACGGAGATAACCAAGACTGGCTCTTTGTTTCCCACACCGAGCACTGCTCATGTGGGCTTAGGAGATGTGATGAGGAAATAACTATAAAAAGGTCATATGACCTTCCACCTGGCCCAGGTTCTCTCTGATAGGATTGTACAGCATGGTGTGGGATTATGTCCTCATTCACATCAGGTTACTCATTGTGTTGTACATATCCCATGATGAGACCTTCCCCCAGACTTCGTCCTTACTTCAAGACATTAAACTGAAAGTTGGTCAAGCCTCCCTGACTGAGGCCCAGCCTCAGGCCCCTTGGACTTTTCAGGCCCCGACCCTCGTCCTCACTGCCAGACATTAAACTGAAAGCTGATTAGGCCTTCCTGAATGAAGCCCAACTATCAGGCCCCTTGGCCTTTCGGGACCCTATCCCAGGTCCTCTCTTATGGGAGTGTATATTGTAATGTGGGATCATGTTTTCATTCATGTCAGTTTATTCGTTGAACCATACACCTCCCTTTTCTATGGAATCCTATTCTTCTCCTCGTCCTACATGACGTTAAATAGCATCTTGAGAACTACGTGTGTCTTGATTCCCATCCTTATGGGATACGTAGGACCACCCAAATTTCTAGACTTTGGGTCCAGCCCCATCTCCCGGAAATCTCCATTTCACCTTAGCCCCTTGGCCTACCCTTCCCTGGAGAGGGGAATATATGGCATGATCTGGGATTATGTCCTCATTCGCATCAGGTTTGTAATGACCACGACATGTACCTCTCCATCCTGAGCAACCCCGTTGACCCTTTTCAGCAGTTCATCAATGCGCCTAAGGGTACTCCGGTTTAGTACCTAGAATACTAGGTTCTACTCGGACATGTTTTCATCCGCTTTTCATGCTTCGTGTTCCCCTTCATCAGGGCTTTCATCGCATTTCACTCTCAAAGGGACCCCCAAAAACAGCATGGATACCACGCCTAAGGGCTCTCCTACTGTTACGGGCCAACACCCCTGAGGGTTTTAGACAAAAAATTAATACAAATACCGTGTTACGAATATGGTCAGCGGTCGATGCTCGTTTTCTGTTCCCACTTCAGGCTAACGTAATATAGATATTGTTTTTCCACCACGGTTAATAGTTATCCTCCATCACCATGACAACCCCATTAAGCCCAAAGTGTCGGTTACATGATTGACATCCTTCCACACCTTCTCGTGTCCAAGTAGATCTTCTACACTCTTGACACTATTCCTTAGTGCGCATCTGCATGTTAGGGGAACAAAGTCATGGTAAGGACGTCCTTCGAGGCTCTGCATTGATTTCCCTTTGATGAACGTTCCAGGTATTGCAATAAAGATATTCCTCCCTTGTTTCCCACACCGAGTTTGACTCACGTGGGCTTAGGGATCGGGTCGTGGTCTGCACTTACTTGGAAAGCCGCCACCCCTTCATGGTCGGAGCTCTAAGACCATAAAATAAGATCTTCTCAGAACTATGTTTGGATTGATTCCCATCCTCATGGGATACGTAGGAACGCCCAGACCTCTTTTCTTTGGGTCCAAATTGAGTTCTACTAATTTGTATTTTCTGTCCCGCCTTCGGGACTTTGAGTATGGGACCGCGTGACGGGGTGTGGGATTATGTCCTCATTCATGTCGGGTTTGCAATAGGTGCACCACGTGCACCCGATTCTAAGAATTATCCCTCCTATTTCCTATCCCGCACGACATTAAAAGGCACCCTCTAGAACTACGTATGGCTTAAATATCATCCTTATAGGATACGTAGGACCACCCGAACGTCTTGTTTTCGGGTCCAGCTTAGCAGGGAGCTAGTTTCTCTAGCCCCTTTCACTTTCGTTCCTATTTGGGCCCCTTGTCCCGAGGTTCCCCTCTCGATATTGTGTAAGGTGTGATGTGGGATCATGTCCCTATACACGTCGATTATGTTTCATGGCACTATACACATTCCCCACCTAGCATTGTCTCTGCTACGTTTGTGTTGCATGACGTTAAAATGCATACTTGGTCCTATCACATGACCCTAAACTGTTACATTATCGTCCTGGCTGCATGATGAAAAACGGAACTGCATTGTGATGACCTCATCATAAAGGACTTCACGTTGGGTATTGTTCATACGCCATGCCATTTGTCAAAGCCTACTACAGCTTGATTCTTGTGGTGAGGCCAGGGCCTGCTACCCTAGGTCTCTCACTTCACACAAAAAACCCACTCATCTTAAAGGACAGACAGAATTTATCAAATACCGCTTCTCTTGGTGTGAGGGCTAGACCTGCGCGCCCCTTTCATCCTTTGTACTGTTATCTTACCAGGTCATGCCACCCTTTATGAACTATGTATGGATTTATTCTCATCCTCATGAGATTCGTAGGAGAGCCCGGGCACTTCCTCACAGTCCCAACCTAACTTTCGTGTTCGGTCCCTCGACTCGAGCACTTCCCCAGAGAACACATGGTAAGTAGGGATCATGTTCTTGTTCACATCAGGTTTTTTAACCACCTTACCATGTGTCTCCTGCTCTCCTTACCCATTCATGGTCCGAGTTCTAAGACCTTAAACTGGGACCCTTTTAAGAACTACGTGCAACTTGATCACCATGGGGTATGTAGGAATGCCTTTTCACTATGATTCAAGCCCATATCAACTCTCGTTTTTGGTCCCTTGACCTAAAACCTCTCCCCAGGAATGCGTGGTGGTCGGAACCCTGGTTCCCATTCACGTCGGATATTTGAGTTACCCCACCATGTGCCTCTTATGGTTCCTCCCATCCATGGTTCGAATTCTACGACCCTAAACTAAGATCTCCCAATGGGAAGGGACTCAGCTCCCTCTATCTAATATGTCTCATTAACGTATTCAGATGCATTTTGACAAAGAGCTCGAAGTGTGGAATTTTCATGGAGACATTCCTCTCGTTCCATGACCAAACTTTGTGAGCTCTCCATTTGGATCTCCATCCTCTTCCACATCCAAAAGGACCCTCGAATGACATGGATGATAGGCCTAAGGGCTCTCCATAGATTCTGGGCCTAAGGGATCTCCTTTCCTTTCGGTCCAACGTCCTTAAGGATCTCAGACAACATTTGCGACAGGTTCCATGTTTCGAACATGGTCAATGGTCGACCCTCATTTGTCTGTCCCCATTCCAGGCTAACATGATATGGATGCTGCGTTTCTGCCACGGTTAACAGTTATCCTCCATCTTCATGCCGCCATCATTGTGATCCAAATTTCGAGTGTCGTGATTCACACATTTCCACTTCATCATGTTCAAGTGTAATTCCAACATACTCGTCTTTATCTCTTCGTGTGTCTAGGTGCGCTACATAGATGGGTTAGCATCATTGGGCCGGTATTCTCCGAGCATCCCTTTGCCCCACCATGTCCCTTCCTATGTCGAGAAAGGCCCACAAATACTTATTGTTTCCCACATCGAGCACGACTCATGTGGGCTTAGTAGTTTTGGTAGGATGTGTACCGGCGCAACCAGGCTTCTCATCGTCCCACATGACGTTAAACTGTGCTTCAAGAACTACATGTGCCTTGATTACCATCCTCATGGGATATGTAGGGACACCTTGGTATTTTTCCTATGGTCTAGCCCCCAGGAATCATAAATCATATTATTCCTCCTTTCCAGCCCCCTGGCCGGACCCCTCGTAGGGAACCGTACCACTGTAAAGCTACCCTGAACAAGTTCAGGATGCCCCAAGATGACATTGGGAAGTGATGACTCCCTTTCCAGAGAGGCCCTGTCTGATAGAAGGAATGATCCATAATCAAACGGATGCGCCATCTAGTGTGCTTCCACCATGGTGTCATAACCTCAAGAGTGTTGGATTCTGTTCGAACAAATCCTCACTCCACATTCCACGCTTTGCATGCCCCCCTTATTCAGACCCTCGTCCTCTTTCACATCTGGAGGAACCCCCTAAAAGTATGGATTCTTGGACTATGGATCGCCTATTGTCCTGGGACAACGTTCCGGAAGACTAATGGGTAACATTTTGAGTTAGGCCCCATGTTTCTAACATGGTCAATGGTCGGCCCTCATTTAGTATCCCCATTTCAGGATAACTCAACAAGGATACTGTGTTTGGAACATGTTCAATAGTTATCCTTTATTGTCATGCCCCCCCATAGTGTTCTGGATTTTGGGTATCGTGATTCAAACCTTCCACTTCCCTATGTTCGGACTAATCTCAACACCCCTGGCATTACCCCGCTCGTGCACCAGAGCACATCGGAAGAACGACTCGCCGATTGTTCTGAGGTCCTAATCCTCCGATCGGGCCTATAACATGTCTTCCTGGAAGATCAAGATTGGTTACTTAAACCCAAGATACCCGAATATTGGTCGACGCATTATATTCAGATGGAATAGCATGGTGATCACCCCTTGTTTCTCAAGTTGGGCTCGACCCGCGTGAGCTTAGTGATTGACCACTAGACATTTCACGAATATAACAGACGCGTATGAATCCAACCTCGATAACGAGACTCATGCATGATATGGTATCAAATAAATCAAAACATGAAAGTATGTTTGAGAGTTTGTGATCCTTACAACACTCAGGGGCTTATTCCTCCCATGGATGGGTTGACCCCATCAAAAGAGAGTTGCAGTTCTGCCACCCTTCAAATTGTGGCATCCAAGAGTTGCTGCTGCCAGCTCAACTCCCGCTCCTCCTCAGCAGCGATGGGGTGAAGTTCATCAACCTCAGTTTGGGCCCACTCTACGTCAACCTGATTGACGGACATTTCTTTGGAATATTTCCTCATACGCTCTTCTTCCCCTGCCAGATAGGCCTTCAATCGCAAGATCAACTCCGATTATGCATTAAGAGAGGCTGAGTGCTCATCCACCCGGATTTTTAGCCGTTGGACTTTTTTTTCAGCCTCCCATAGCTTCTTGATGTTCGTCTACTTCCTCCGCTGCCAACCCACACTGAGTCCACGATCATACTCCCGGATCTTCTCTGCCATAAGATCTAGGATGAGAAGATGAGGGCGCTAGGCATCCACTCCCCCAGCACACAGTTCGCATAGCCGCGATCAAAGTCTATCCATCTCATCCAGCCATAATTCCTGGGGGGTCTTTTTGATAAAGCGCATGATCAGCTTCCTTGATCGGCGGCAAAATATGTCGATGTACACTTCATCAGAGGTTGTCTCATCCTAGTCTACACGATTGGAAGGCTCATATGCAGGGTACGCCCTCAGGAAATCTTCAGCTGGATATGTGTCTGGCATTGGATCAGGTACGACATCTGGCATCAAATCAGGCGTGGCGGGACTTGGGTTGACCAGTTGATCCTCATCGTCGGACCCCACCTCAATGACCTCGGGCACGACCCCGCTGGTGGTCTCGCCAATGATAGGGAGTGCTGCAGCTCGGGTGGGTTGGGTAACTATCTCCACGATTACTAGCATGCCCCAGGGAGGGATGACACCATAAATCCCAACCAACCTCACCGCAATGGCCCATTCCAGCTGAATAACTGTATGTAATAGAGAAGGGAATGCACATTAGTTGGTACAATCAACGTGTGACAGTAATGAATTCAGTGGAGAGGACTTACAAATATTGAACTCCCGGTGCTGCTCCTGAGTTGATGTTGATGGGACCATGAAGCATGGCCCTCCATATATTGTCAGAAGGTCTGGAGACTCTAGAGAAGCCACCTCGAGTGTCCTAGCCCCGCCAAACACAGAACTGGATGCGGCCACAGGTGTGGGTTCCAAGGGTCCTACATCATCACCCATCGAGGGGTGAGAGCGAGGTCTGTGCACAAGGTCCTCTTGCTCGGTTCAGATATTGGTAAGAAGCCCATAATGACCTAAGAGCAGACCCTGGGGAAAGAAACTTGGAATGTTACCTCGAGAGCCTCCATGAAATTGTCGAGACCAGATTCTTGATCGCCGACTTCACCTTCCTCCAACGGGCTCCCTCCACCGGCCTCGTCCCCCCAAGAGGATTTGTCTGAATCTTCCGGTAGTGGGAAGCGCTCCCTCATCTTAGCGGCCAACATCTGTGGGGGAACCATATGATCCAGCAGTACCATCACCTTGTTTGTCATTGGACGTGGGGCAACCCTAGAGTGTACAAAGTCCTCCAGCTCATCCAGATATTGCTCCACCTCCGCCGGAGACACTGCAAAACCAGCCCGGACAGGACCTATACCCAGTAAAACCATCCCGAGACAGTTCAGGTGTTCCCACATCACGGGTGGGATGAGGAATTTCTGGTTGAAATCCCAAATGTCCCAAGACTCTGGGAAAACAACATTCTTTGGCATGTCAATATGGCGCAACCGTTTCCCCAGAGCCTGAGTGGATATCCTGTAGAATCCCCTCGGAGGCCGCCCCTCGGGATGCCTCTACTCTCATGGGACCACCGGATCCACTACCGTTGTTGGATCTGTCACTGCTACCTCACCCTCAGCTGGTGCAGGTCTCGCCGCCAATGAAGCCCCACCACCGCAAGAGGCCCTTTCAGCCCTCCGACCCTGACCTTGAGATGGGGAAGGCCTGCCATCACCAGCTTGAACAGTTGGCTGCTTCAGCATTTCCCTCGGATAAGCTTCCTCCTAGCTTATGGTGTAGTCCTTCACCAGTCCAAAGGCGACAGTAGGCGGAGGCAGTGCATTTCAAAATTTTCTGTCTTTCCATGTGAACATGAGCCACAATTACCTCATCACACATGGGTGCTCCTCATGGCACACCTCCCAGTAGACATGTGGGGTTAGCCTCTGCAGGTACCGGAATTGACTTGCAAACCAGTGTGGGATGTACGGCTCGCAGAGAGGCTCGTGGTCCACCCTTTCCACCAAGACTCCACCTTGAAAGGCCAGCAGATAGGTCCGGTTCTCTTCCATCCCCTGACCATCATCGGTGAATTCCCCCTTAGGTAATGGAAATGGGTGAAAATTAAACTTTTCCATCTTCCATACTCAGTTTAGAACCAAGGGTACGGTCAATTTGGATGGAAAGCTCCTGGAAGCATTCAGAATGGATGGGCGATGTTTGACCCCGAAGGTGATATGGGGTTCAGATATTCCTAAAACCCCCTGATGTGCACCGCGATCCACCCATATAGAAGATGGAAGGGACTGCATATCCTCTGCGGCCTCTTTCCTTCGCTAACATGCCGTAGAATCTTGTACAATCTGGCGAGCATTGGAATCCCCAGATTGAACTTCCCTCCTGTGGACAACATGGATGCCATGATGAATGAGCTAGGACACACCCCCATGTTGGTATCCCTCATTGGTAGGATCCAACCACAGATAAGGGCCGTGATAAACGTTGCCAGACTGACTATCAGCTGCTGTTCGGTATTGACATTGAAGACCCATGTCTTCCATTGGCTGTCCTCCAAGAGCTACCAATACAAATGATCCTTGCCTCTTTGATCCCCCTTCGGGCAAGTTCAAGGCCCCGCGGGAAACTATCGATCCTCCAGAAAGTTCAGGAACTGCTTGAACCACTTCTTGAAGTGGACATCCCTCACCGCTTCTTTGTCTTCTCCGGGGACCAGCCCCATCAGTGCCAGTGCCAGCAGCGACATCTACTCTAGATCCTCCCACGCGCTCATGACAGGGAGGAAATCATCATACATATCCCCCAAGATCGTGACCCCATAAATATTAGGGACATTCCACAAACTGATGTCGACCTCCCTATTGTGCAGGTGAAACGTGTTGGTCCTAGACAACCATCTGCTCAATAGCTCTGGGATCAGCTGTTTTGGTTGATATATGTGGAATTGGTAGGCCCAGGCCGCCTCACACAAACCCAATCTCCTCAGCTCGGCTCCAAACTCCTCGCATGAGGCACCTACGCAATAGTCCCATGCCCAATAATTTGTGAAGTTGCTGCCCTGGAACAGGTCCCACTCATCGGACCACCCCTTCTTCAAATCACTCAAAGATGCCTTCAGTATTGTTAGGTACATGGGAGGGAAAGTCTCTAAATTTAATGGCTTCCCATCAACATTTTTCAGATGATTGTATAGGCAGTCAGCGGTGACAGGTGTGAAGTCCTCCCACGAATGACCACCAGCCGCCCTGAACCATTTTCGCTAGCATAGCTTGCTCCTGAACCAGTAAGCTGGTTCGTCCCTACTCGCCTCAGGAATGAAGACATCATCCCTCAGCCTGAAGCCATACAAGGGAAGCCTCTTGCACAATGAATAATTCTTCTGGCTCTCTGACAACAGCTCCACCAAATAATTATAGTCTGAGTGGCTCCAGACTAGCTCCCCTAGGCCCAGACGATTTTCCATCTCATCCCCCCGAGCGGCGTCTGCGAGCACCCTCAGGGAAGCTTATCAATGGGCCATTGGGTTTCAAGACTCGGACAAATTTCAGGTTGGGACACAAAGCCTGTTCATGGAGCTCATTCGCGAAGGAGAATCACGGAGCCTGGCCTCAGCCTACAGGCGCACGGTCGCGTAGCACTGTCGCGGAGTCAAACACTCGCGGTTCGCCACGAAGCCCGATTCGCGGAGTCCGCGGAGCTTCATGAATCGAGAGAGCAAAAGGAAAAAATCGCGGAGAAGGGAAAGGACCAAAGAGATGGTCGGCCTTCTATTTATAGGCGGTGACCCTCATAGCTTCGTGGAACGTCCTATCCATGCGGACCTTCACGGTGCACCTGGCCCGCGTGGCCCGCGTGGCCCCTGTCTACCTCGTGCACCCTCTTCATGAGTCAGCACCGCGAATGGCCGTTGATTTTGGCGATTTACCTCAGACTTTGACCCTTGATCCATCCCTGGCTCCAAGTCTGAGGGGGGGCATTTGTTGGTGCCAAAAATTTGGATGCAAAGAAAGAAGAAAAAGAGGCCCCGTGACTTGCTTCGTGAAGCCACTGCGTGGAGCCCCCCCAAGCAATGCGGTCTCCACGAAGAAAAAGAGGCGGTACACTCCACGAATGCCCCTGAAGTTCGCAAGCCCGACACGATGCCGAGGAGGAAGTACCCTCTGCAAACACCGATAACGTTCATGACATGCCACAAAGCCGAGGAGGCGAGACCCTCTGAGAACGCCGCTGACGTTCGTGACCCACCGCGAAGCAACCCAATCCATCTTCACACCATTTAAGCTCTGCTTCGCGGTGCGTCTTGCCTATAAATACCGAGCTCCCCCTATGTCCTCCGGACGGACAATCCGACCTTTCGCTATCTTAGCTCCCAAATAGCGGATCACCCTTTGCTCTGCAAATCATGAGCTACACGAGGTATTTTTGCTTCGCGAGGTGCCTTCGCATTGTCTCGTTTTGATCCCCTCTTCCGAGAGGGATGCCTTTCGGGAAGCCTAAGGGATTTTGCAAAGGAAGGGGATCCCCAATGGGACCCAGGTTGTCGTGGATCGTTTATACTTTTTGAAACACCCTTCACGTACGCATGATCCATTTGCTAAGGTAGGATCACTATACTTCGCGAAGCACATTGCTTCCCGACATCCTGCTTCGCGAGGCACCTGTGCTCTGCGAGGCTGTACTCCCTCAATGACTTTCCACTTCACGAAGAACCTCCCATTTGCACCTTTGCCCCATGCTAAGGCTAAGGCACCCCACTTCATGAAGAACACCCCTTCACCAGTGTCCTACACTACCCAGATCAACTGAGCTTCACAAGGCCCCTGCCTATGGACCCCTCTTCTTGGAAATTCCTTCTCCCGTGTGATCCTCCCGATTTGCACGATGTGACCTCAAAGTCCCCTGGATGATACCGCCCGTGGCGTTACATCGCCTAATGATTCTTCTCATAGGCTTACTAATGGATATTTCTTTTTCGCATAATCACACTAACGTGGACCCCTCAATAGTTCTCTTTCAAACCCCCCCTTAAGTACTGAATTTCTGATACCTTGCCTTCCACAAGGAGTAGAGGGTACTGGTTATGTAAATTCTAGGGGTGCGGAGTAAACCCACCTCGTCCGAGCTGCAGGACATTAAACTTCCAAGCACTCTCATCCTTAACACATGATGTTAAACTATGACATCGCCCCGTGCCTCTCACGCAGGGTGCCCCCCACCTTGGACATTTTCTACGCCCCCAGTCTCTACAAGGGATGATATCCTCCTTTTGGGAGTGGAGTTTGTCCGTGGGGAAGGGCATCCACCTTGGTGTAAGCCCCTAGCCATTCTTGCAAGAGGCGGAGCCCCCTTCTCCCTCCTTTCATCTTCGGTCCCCAAGGTCAGCGAAGGATCTGATGAGGAAAAAGGCCCCCTCCTCTCTTCTTGGGTGCCAAATCCCTCTCCATCTACACTTTGTCACCCTCGAACCTCCATCCTAGAGTAATCCCTAGCACCATGGGCTGCCCAACGCGTAAGCCCCTCTTTACTTCTCACGGATGAACCCTTCATGATGTTATCGTCAGGTCCCTACAACCACTTGTTTCCCACACTGAGCATGACTCTCATGGGATTAGAGTGAGCATCGAACATCACACACCTTGGGCCACCTTAGATCATAAGCCCTGAATTCCCCATGTCCCACATGACTTTAAATAGCATCCCAATCAAGTAGTAAACCGTTGTGACCTACCCAAACTATGAGAACTTTGATCCATGCCAAGGCAGGGTATGTAGGAAGCCTCTCTGAGGTTCAAGTCCACCATCAACATGGACCAAGGTCCTTATCCACGTCGGTTCTCCGACATGCCCCTATCCCGCATGGCGTTAAACTGTATCCTAATCCAGGGATAAGCCGTTGTGACCAACCCGAACTACAAGGACTTTGATCCGTGCCTAGGCATGATACATAGGAAGCCTCCATGATGTTCATGCCCAACACCCATCGGACCCCCGGTCCATTTTCTCATCGGTTCACCGACGCCCACCCGAACAACGAGTACTTTGATCCATGACAAGGCAGGGTACGTAGGAAGCCTCCTTGAGGTTCAAGCCCACCATCCACATGAACCAAGGTCCTTATTCATGTCAGTTTTCCAAAACGCACCCATCCCAAACTATGTGGGTTTGATCTGTGCTAAGTCATAGTCTGTAGGAAGCCTCCATGAGGTTCAAGCCCAACACCCATTAGACCAAGGTCCTTCTTCACGTCGGTTCACCGACATCCATTCTGAACTACATTGTCTTTGATCCATGTCAAGGCATGGTACGTAGGAAGACTCCCTGAGGTTTAAGCCCACTACCCCTTGGTCACTCTGACCCCTTCACGTTGGTTCTCACTAACCGAACTATGTAGACTTTGATTCCCTGCCATAGGGATACGTAGGAGGTCTCTTGATGGCTCAAACCCATCACTACCGTCATCACCACGATGGTCCCATCTCATTCCTCCTCTACTCTATTCAACTTTCCATCACCCATCATGATTCTTACCTAGGCTGCCACATCCTGGTGGGATCAGGCCACCCCATTCCCCTACACAGCATTCGGGAAGCTACCCACATGTTGATCCCAAAATCGGTGTTCCCTCAAGGGGGTTCTTCAATCTGATCCACTCTAGCTAGTGTTCTGATCAGCCTGATCCGTCTCTGATGGACGTCAAAATTGCGGCATACCCTATGTTAAACATGGGAAGAAGAGGAAAAACATATATATATGACTATGGCATATGATTCCCCACGCTTGATGTGGGATGCCTCGGGCTTCCACGCACTCGAGAATCCCTATAATAAGGGACAAAATACAGACATGCCAATTCCCCAACGTCCAGACATTCCAGTGATGCCTCAACATGACTACTCCCCCAACTGAAGGTTGCTGCCCGGACTAGACCCCTTGGAATGTCCTAACAGAAGCATTGTAATTAACGGGCGTCCATGGAAACATGGCACTGGGAAGAGTTTCACAAAAAACATATTAAATCTATAAGGGAGACCCAGACTAGGTGATGAGTTCGGAAGAGGAATCCACGTTTGGAAGAACCAACATCCCATCATCCTGTTTCGATCAAGGAGAAGATGTCCCTGAATAAGGAGTGAATGCCACCCACCTTTGGAAAGTAGGAATGCGGGAAAACAGAACCGCGCCGATGTCCCCCGAACGTGACGGATGCACACGCCCCAACGAAAGCATCGGAAACAGACAATAAATAAGATATCGTCCTAATGTGATCAAGAATTTCAAAGGGGTTGATATATTTATGTATTAAATTTACCTTATTTAAAAATCCCATATCCTTATTCCAAGGAGATATTCATAAGAATACATTATCACAACATCAAACTCTAGATCTCACTAAATATTATTAGCATAACTTTTTTTATGAATCTGAGCTGCCCTTATAGGCTACCAAATGGATCTAAAATTCTCTACCATCTACTCAAATATCATAGGTCCCAAAATATTTCTTTTTCAAACCTTATCTCAAGATGTTAGAGTTATTCACTTCCTTCCATATAAATATTTGTATGGTTCTTTCTAAATTATTTATTGAATATTATTGTTATAAGAAATTTTGATCATAGAAAGGTGTTCATACCAACCACTATTAAAATCCATATAACATGAATTTATCATATCTTCTAGTGTTTGAATGGTCTTATTAGATATAAAATATATATAATAATGATATGAAATACTAAACCTTAATTCTATATATAAATCTTTCTAAAGACTTCTTAGAACTTTGAGGTAAACCCTAGATCTAGATCAGATACAATTAAGAGTGGTACTCTGTGAAACCAGACCACTTCCTTAATGTATGTCATGGAAAACTGGTCAAGTGAGAAATCTTCTCTAAATTAAATTAAGTGTGTTGACATCATAAGTTGATTGAATACAACCCAAATATAATTATTCCCTTTAGATGTTTTGGTGAGTCTGGTGATGAAGTCTATGGTAATGTTTTCCCATTTCCATTTAGTTGTTGGTAATGGTTGTAACATCCTCTTAGACTTCTATCATTAAACCTTAACATGTTGATATAATAGGAATTGAGATACAAACTCTTCAATATCCCATTTCATATTTTTTTCACTAGAAATATTATTTCAAATCTATATACATCTTGGTACTACCAAGATGAATAAAAAATGAATAACTTTTAGCTTTATACAACATCTCATTATTAAAATCTATTATTGACGGGACACATACTCGGTACCTAAGACATATTATTCCATCACAATCAAGGTTGAACTCAATACCAGTTTTCATATTATTTTATAGTTCCACATCTTCCTTCTTCACCTTATAAATCTTCACATAGATATATGGTTAGACATTCATTTGAGAAATATAGGATCCCTCCAATTTCCTTAGGATTTCAATTTCAATATTCTATAAATCAAAAATTATTATATCTCTTTCAATTTTCATAATTTCCAAGATTTCATGGTTCTTTTGGCTCAAAGAATCATCCTATTTTTTCACCTTACTAAGGTGGTAATGTATTGAGAAGTCATAATCTTTAATCATGTCTAACCATATTCTCTGGCGCATATTCAAATATTTCAGTGTGAATATATACTTCAAAATTGTATGGTCTATATATATGTCGCACCTTTTAAAATAATGATAATGTCTACATATATTAAATGAAAAAATTACTTATTCCAGTTTCATATAATGAGTCAGGTAATTTTCTAATGTATTTTCAATTGGCATGAGGTATATGATATCACGTGTCATTTTACATGACAACACATCTCATACCCTTCTTTGATGCATCACTATAGATCACAAATCCCCCCCACTATAGGGTAGTATGAGCATAGTTGAACTGACTAACCTTCTTTTCATATCATTGAAATTTGTTTCAGAATCTTCTATCCATAAAAACTTAACCCCCTTCTAAGTCAACTTAGTCATTAGATTAGATAGTCATGATAAATATCTCATAAAACATCAATAATATTCATCTAACCCAAGAAAACTATGAATTTAATTTATTGTGGTTGGTCTAAGCCATTGTTCAATAACTTATGTATTTAAAGGGTCCACTGATATACCCTCAATTGATATTATATAATCCAATAATGAAACATTCTAAATCCTAAATTCACACTTGTTAAATTTGGAAAAAAAAATTATACTTCCTCAGGGTATTCAGCATAATTCTCAAATGATCTTTATGATCTTCCTTTATATTTTAATATATAATAATATCATCTATAAAGACAACCAAAAACTAATTAAGGTAATATATAAAGACTCTATTCATTAAATCCATGAAGATAATAGGGGAATTAGTAAGTCCAAATGTAATCACTATAAATTTTAATTTATATACCTCTTATGAAAGGTAATCTTGTGTATATCTACCTTTTTAACCCTCAATTAGTGATATCTATAATTAATTTAAATCTTTTAAAAGTATTGATCTCCTCATAATTGGTCAAAAATCATTGATGTAAGATCTTGGACTTCTAGGATGTATGTAATTTTTTAGATTTTGGTTTTAATATATTATTTTTGGTTAATTAAAATTTTCTCAGGCGTATGAGGGGACTCAGGGGTGTTCTAGGGTATCGGGTCATGAAATGAAGGAAAACTAGATCAAATTGTGCCAGATGCATGGTTGGTGCACAGTTAAGTAAACCGTGCAGCCTTCCCAGGAAAACCATGAAACCCTAGATAGTGGCCTACCACGCGGTTGGGGCATGGTTTCTAAAATGTGTGGGCATTCCCAAGTAACCGTGAAACCCAGCTTCCCTTGGACAGTATCTTGATCATGGTTTGGAAAACCATGCAAGTAAACTGTGTAGACCAATAAAGCTGGGAAAATTACAAAATTTCCATTATGGGTTTTTTATGTTCTCCATAAATTTTCCTCCCATTCTCTCCCTATCAATCCTATTTATGAGATATAACTCTTAAGGGCCTCAAAGGGTGACTCTCCTTCATCGCTAGGTCATTTTTAGAGTCTTTGGTTGTGGATAAAATCCTTGAGTAAGTCTAATTTCCTCCCTTAATCTCTTTTCTGGATTAAGGTTTGTATCTTGGGAAATCTTCTTCAGAATATCTAAATCCTTTATTTTCCAATTTAATATAGGTTAAAACTTAAATTTTGTTTTAATACTAATCTAATTCCATGTTTAAGAATACATTTGTTATCAGATTTGAGGTAGGTGGTCTACAAGTTATATCCCATAGTTTCATTGTAGATTTGTGCATGTTCAGTTTTGTTCTTGGTTATATCTAGTTTTGATTTTGATTTCTTTAGTGATATTTGGTAAAATGGGTGTCTAAATGATAAATAGAAACTATAATGGTCCCCATGGGATGCACCAAGGATGATTTGGAAGATTTAGGGACACCCATGGGGTGCGCCGATATTCCCAGACCTAGAAATTGGTTAAGTGAAAGGTCATCGTAAGACAATGTAGGACCCTTATAGAGTATGTAGTGATGTTTAATATAATTGAAAATTGAATATTGGTAGTGTGTCTAGATTTTTCAATGGCTTTAGTGGTTCTTGGAATGGAACAAAATCGATTTAATTGGGTTAATTGAGATTGTGACATGCGACTTAGGAATTATATTAGAAATTCCTAAGGGAGTTAGTGCATATCAAATAGTGAATATGATATATTGGTAATAGTATGTGAAATTAAAAATATGTTAAATGGGATTATATAAGGGAATTATTTAATATTATTAGTGAACTAGGAATGATAATGATAATTGGACTAAATGGGATAAGTAATGTAAATGGAAAATGTTCTAATGGGTTATCGTATAACATTAATTCTCATGTTAATGGTTATGGAATGTGATTTCTAATTTTAGTGTTTGTGTTGGTTATGATATGGTATGTGTTTTTTGAATGGATAAATAATAAAGTTAACATGGCTTGGTAGAGTGGGGTATTGACATGAGGATCTATGCCCATGCATCGAGTTAAAATGAGGCTCTAAACTCCTCCCCAAAATGCACGGGTTAGGGAAGGGCATGGATCTCTATTCCCCTAACAGTTTCATTGCACCCAGACCAAGGCTTCAAGGTGGGGACATTGTAATATTTTGATGTATTATCCCTAGTGAGATAGGGACTTGACTTATTCCCTAATTCATAATGATAAATTCCATAAACCTTTCTTTGAATGATTTAAATGCCTAACCCATGTATTACATGTTGTTGATGAATTAAGTAATGAAGAAGATGTACATAATGAATTTGGAACTATGGTTAGTAAGTGTTAAGTAAATATTTTTTACTAGTTTCTATAACTATCTTTTATTTTCCTATCATTTATTTATCACTTGCATGCACCATCGATTTAGACTAGATATTTTGTTAACACTGTTGGTGGAGGCCTACTAAGTTGTACTCACACCCTGCTTGTGTCGTGGTTGGGTACCTAAGCATATTTCATGCTTGAAAGTCCGAAAAAGGTAAAGGGAACTGTACTTGGGAGTTTATTCATGCTTTATAGGTATATGGATGAGGTTTTGGACTTAGATTCAGGACTGTTTTTGGGGATTTTTCTATTATCCTTATTTTGGGTTTGTTCACTTGGCACTATAGCACAACATGACATATTTACCGTTGGTTTTGGTTTGTAACCAATTTTGGAAAATGGTTATTTTTTCATGTTCATTGGTTATTCTATGTTTTTTCTGCTATTATATCTATTTTATAATATGGTTACTATAGTAATGAGGGTATAGTCTCCCCACATGACTTTTAGGCCCTCGTTGCTGGTAGGAAACCTCCGACATATGGGGAGGCTCACTTGAGGTCATGTGATGACCTAGCTCAAGTAACTGGTTTGGTGGATCTCAATTCAAGTATGATACAATGTGGTATTAAATGATTTTTTTCTGATCTTTTGTTATTTGGGAGGTATAGAGGAGGTTATAATGTTTCGAGCCTTATTAATGAGCTCATTCTTGGGAGTAGTTAACCCATGTACAATGGAAAATCCAAGTCACCCAGGGTGGGAATTGTTATTCATGTTGTGTGTTGCTACATTTGATGATATTTCACCATTGGGTGATACACATGTTGCCTATTGTGACTAATTTATGATATTTTTCTCATGGTCAGAATAGAATGAGGTTGTGCATTCTTTCATAATTTTAGGCACCAAAGGATATAGAGGGCATACATCAAGATAGGAACACATGAGATGGTTTTGCAAGGAATAGAGAGTATAATGAATTTTAATTCTTTGAAAAATTTGATGAAAATGGTGCCTAATAATGATAATTAAGGTGGGTAAATGAAAATAATGTAAATGAATAGTTAATGAATATTGTGTATAAGAAAATTTATGGTTGGGTTAAAATCTTAGGTTGTGGTAATTTTAAATATTGAATGGTAACTAAAAGAGAAACATTTCTATTATAATGGTAAAATAGTTAGTGAATTTTTCTTAATGAAAGGTTTAAATGAGTTAAAAGGATTCTTGTAACAAGTTTTGAAATTGGAAATGTACCTAAGAGAAAATATTTGTGTTGTGGAAGATGAAATGGCTTAAAAAGTTGTTTGCCAAAAGACTTTTGATTAAGTAATTTAGTTGACCCCATGTTAATGATAAAATATATTAGGGATAGTATAGGGTAGTGTTCTAAGTGGTATGATTACTACAAGAATAGTGTGTGCGGAGTGAGTTGCTTAAAGTTGGTGGTCTAAGATCTTTTCCATCTATGATTTAATCATATCATTCATTCTTCGAAGCATTTGTTGAGGTAAATGTTTTGAGTTATAGTCATGAAAAGGGTAGGGACTTTCAAATTTTTAGTGAATGTTGAGTTTAAAATGAGAATTATTGAGTCCAAATTGGTGGAATTAATTATTAAAAGATGTATGGTGATGGAACTTTTCAGTGAACTAGGTATAGGGTATTCCTTGTGTTTCCAAATTGACCCTTGTATGAGTGGTTTGGGGTAGTGAGAGTTACTTAGTTTGATACCTTGTATTTGGGTTGTGAGGCCTTTCTGGTTATGATATTGAATAAAAGATGTGATTATGGAAACCTTGGTATTATTTTTTCCCCTGGGTCATGTGGTGTTGTTTAATAATGTGTGTGTAGAAACTCTCATGGGTCCTGACTATACGGAGTGCATACTGAACTATAAGGATGGTGCCTAGGTTTTAGTGACTTTGTGAGTAAGTACCTTGCAAGTTGTGTTTCGTATCATGGAGAGGATGTCTATATTATAGTTTCTATGTATGTGTATGGTTAACTTTTGTGTGTAACCTAGAGAAAATGGTCGTTTCGTACGCTAGGCACAGTGTGCATCGGAACGGGGGTGAGAGTGTTGTTCACAATAATTTTTTTTTTGTACCATGATATGTATTTTTTTTAGAGAGGAATAGTGTGTCTTTCTTATCATCACTCCATTTTAGGGGTTTGGTATCATTCAACCTTTAAGGTGACCTATGAGAGAGTTTTGATTGGTTCCTAGTGCTTTTGGGAGTGTATCGTACAGGTGGGTGTTTTGGAATTTGAAAGTGGGACATGGAGAGTATTACTAGGTGTGGGTTGAGATTAGAGGTATAAGTGGTAATATTGATGGTTTCTGATGCAACTCAAGTTTTGGTTACATGTTGGAGGTTTTGGAAAAATCAAGGGTGTCCTCATGGGAGGCTAGACCATCAATGTAGTTGCCTTGGAATACGAAGCATGGGAGATGCTTTAGAGGTGAGACCTGGGCATAATGAGTACGATCAATCTTTAGTAAATGTTATATTTGTGCCATAGTTATTTTATAAGGGAACCCTAGTGATTGTGTTATGATATAAGGTTTTCTTTAAAGGGTTATATCATATGGATGCATGACCCATCTATTTGGATGATGATGAATGGAGGTCTCGATGTTATTTTCAAGTAGAAGATACAAGGGTAACTAAAGTGCAGTTAAAGGCTTTTGTTTTGAAGGTGATGCCCAATGATAGGGTGGTCACATGGATAATCTTTTTTTTGGAATGGATTGGTTTTTGGGTGATATGTTGAGAAACCTTTGGGACCAATGAGGTTGACGAACTAGGAGTCATGGTTAGGTGAGTAATCATGTGTTGCTCTATTCTAATATAATGGTTGGCTTGTGAGAGAGCATTGATTTGATTAGTGTGGTAGACCATTGTATTTTGTTTGTTAACTGTCAGGGATGCACGAAAAGAACTCAAGTGTTGTGGTGTAAGTAGTTCCACAAGAAACATTGGTTCATGGCTTCGTGGAGATTGGTCATAGGGCAGTGTTGAGTCATGAATGGAAATCACGCCTGAATGGTGGTGGTTAAGTGCTAATGAGATGTGTGAATTAGGGGAGCACAAGATCCTTGGAAATTCATGGTGTACCATAGTGTGGTGTTAACTCTATAATGGATAATTTGGAAGTGGTTTTCTTCAACAAATTCTTAGTGTACATCAGCTAGTGATGATCATAACCAACATCTTGAAATCGTCTCAGGTGTGTTGAGAAGTTCTAGATTTAAACCTAGAAACTTGAAGGTATGTTAGTTTTTTGAGGTAAATAATGGATTTAACACACATGGGGTTCATATATGTGTAGTTGTATGGTGGGATGCACACCATCGATGGTTTTGGGTGAGGTCCTCGGAATGGACTAGGTGTCGACGAACGCCATGGGTGCCATTCACAAAAGATGGGAATGGGAATTGGGTGATGTTTTCCTGTATGGGATATTCTAGACAACAATGTATAAGTTTTGTGGTTCTACTTGTGATCAAGTGTAAGATTTGGTGGTTGGAATCCCTCATGGAGAGAAATGGTAATGAAAATCCTTAGGTGGGGAGTGATAAGTCAGTCCAGGATATCAGAAGGAGAAAGTTGATTTTAGGTAATGGCACCAGGATGCCAATGAGGAACCTGTGAGGTGCACATTGGGTCCCTAAAGGATTTTAGATGGGTCTTGATTATGTTTTATGATTGATCCAAGTGTTTTCTTTGGGCTCAAGGTGGTTCCAAATGACATTTGAGATGCCTATGTTAAAGCTGTTGAAGGGGGTGGTAAGACACAATAATAGTTATGGAAAGAGAGGTTGGGTTTTGTAACTCCAAAAAAATCGGGAGTAGACTCGGGTAAGTATATTTGGGTGGTATTGTAATGACTTTAAGTTTGAGTCCACCTTGTCTATGTGATTTAGTGTAATTCCAATAGAGAAGCTAAGCATTCTAGGATGAGTTAGTCGACGATAAAATGACTCGGCTAGGAGAGGGGGATGGATTTGGAAAGTTGTAAATCACCTCCAGTGGATGTTTTGGTGTGAAAAGTAAATTTCAAATTTCCAAATGGGTTTTAGGGAGAATCTATCCTTATTCAGTTAGTTTATTAATGGTAGGAATGCTTGTGATGGGAATTTTTATGGGATTAGTGGAGACCGATGATGGTTTGGAGGGTAGTGGTGTCATGGTTGAGGATTTCTTTTATAAGTCAAGGAATGACCTCTATAGGTGCATTGGATGTTAGTGATATGCTTCAAGTTAGTAAGCATCATGGGAAGGTGAAAGGGGGTAGCATGCCAATAGAGGAAGATGAGTGTTTTGGTACAAGCCTATTGGGGGGTTGTTCGACATGATATGGTAAACAGGAATGGGTTTGGTGAGAGTAACCCACCTTTGTTTTAATGTTGTATTGAAAAGTGCCTTTCAAAAATGAATTCATACTTGAGTAAGGTCATCTTAATATTAGTATTAAAATTGATAGTGTAGGAATGTCCTCCCAATCGGTTTCAAAGACAAGGCTGGAGGTCAGTGAAGGGAAAATTCCATATGGATGTTCAGGCACAGTGAGTTGAAAACACATCAGTAATGATGTGAAAGTTGTGTTGAGAATCTGGTAGTCTTTTGTTAATAGTGGGGATTCCAAATAAATAAATAAGGTAAGAGAACCATAATGATCATGTTCTTGGTTGATGAAGTGATCAGAGTTTCATGTTAGAGGGACTCAAGTGATCACTATTCAAGTGAGTTGACCCTGATAGTGAGCATTGGCATGGGTTTAATTAGTTGAGTTCCCCAAGAGTTTTGGTTATAGTTAGATGTACGGTTATGGAATGGGATCATCGAGACCTGAGTGGTGGATTGAAATAATTCCGAAGATATGGTCATAAATTCCATTTTTTTCCTTAGGGTGATATTTAATTTTAGTCACCATTATATTTTTATAAATAGAGTAAAATGATGCCAATGATTCAAGTCATGAGATGAAAATAGAATCGTACTAATGGGGTGCTGATTGATTCTTCCTCAATGATTTGTAGCTGTGTAAAAATTTTACATGTGCATTGTATTAGGTAGTGTTTCTTAGGCTTTCCTAGTAATTTCTAGTTGTTGATATATGGTTGAAGTTAATGCATCCCTTGAGGAGTATCCAGTTCATATTGTGGGTTGTAGTGAGGAAGTCTTGTGGGAAAAGACCATAACTTTTGTTATAATTCTGTGATAGCATTGAAATTATTAATGAGAATCTTATGAAATTAGAATGGATAGGTGGTCCTAATGGTATGATCTCCTCATTTTGGAAGCTCATTGATTTTTAGAAGCACAGCTCGAGTACAAGCCATTATAAGGTGGGGAGGTTATAAGATCCCAGACTTTATGGATGTATGTGCTTGTTTAGATTTTGGTTTTAATATTTTTATTTTTGTTAATAAAAATTTTCATGGGTGTATGAGGGTCCTAGAGGTTGTTCTGGGGGTTTAGGGAATGAAATGAAGGAAAACTAGTTCAAAATTTTTAAGATGCATGGTTTGCGCACGGTTAAATAAATCATGAGGCCTTCCAAGAAAGATAGTGAAACCATGGAAAATCGAATATTGAATGGTTGGCGCATGGTTTATATACCATATGAGATTTCCCAAGTAACTGTGTGACCCATATTCCCTTGGATAGTGTCTTGTGCATGGTTTTCACATGGTTTGGAAAATCATGGTCGTAAACCCTACGGCCCAGTAATGTTGGGAAAAATTAAAAAATTCCCATTAAAGTATTTTAATGTTCTACCTGATTTTTCCTCCCATTCTATCCCTCTCAACCCTAGTGACGAGATAAGACTCTAAAGGGATTCCAAGTGAGATTCTACTTTATCTCTAGGTAGTTCGGAGTGTTGTTAGTTTTTGATCAAAACCTTGGGTATGTCTAATCTCCTCCCTTCTTCTCTTTTACGAATTAGAGTTTGTATCTTTGGAAATCTTCTTTAGAATCTATAAAACCCTTATTTTCCAATTGAATCTAGGTTAAATATTAAATTGGTGTTTTAATCAGGATCTAAGACCATGTTTAAGAGTCCAGTCATCATCGGATTTGAGATAGGTGATCTACAAATTATATCCTTTAGTTTCATTGTAGATTTGTGCATGTTCGATTTTTTTCTTGGTTATAAATTATTGTGATTTTGATGCCTTTGGTGATATTTTGAAAAATGGGTGTCTAAATGATGAATAGAAACCCTCATGGTCCCCATGGGATACATTGAGAATGATTTGACCGATTTAGGTCCACCCATGGGGTACGCCGATATTCCCAGACATAGAAATTGGTTATGTGAAAGTTCATTATGTGATACCATAGATACCTTATAGAGTATGTTGAAATGTTTAATGGAAGTAAAAATGGAATATTGGTAGTGTGTCTAGATTTGGTAATGGATTAAGGGGTTGTCGGTATGGCGTAGAATTGAGTTAATTGGGCTAATTGAGATTGTGACATATGGCTTATGAATTATATTAGAAATTCCGAAGAGAGTTAATGCATAATAATAGTGAGTATGATAAATTGGTAATGGTATGTTAAATGAAAAATATGTTAAATGGGATTATATAGGGGAATTATTGAATATTCTTAGTGATCTAGGCATGATAATGAATATTGGGATAAATGGGTTATGTAATGTAAATGGAAAATGTGTTAATGGGTTATAGAATTGTATTAATTCCCATGTTGATGGTTATGGGATGTGATTAATATTTGTAGTGGTTGTGTTGGTTATGATATGGTATTTTTTTTAGAATGGATTAATAAGCATGTTCGCATGGATTGGTAGAGTGGGGTTTTGACATGAGGATCTACACCCACTGGTCGAGTTAGTCTGAGGCTCTAAACTCCACCCCAAAATGCACGGGTTAGGGAAGGGTATGGAGATCTATTTCTCTAATGGTTTCTTTACACCCAAACTGAGGCTTTGAGATGAGTACATTGTGGTGTTGTGATTTATTATCCCTATTTAGATAGGGACTTGAATTATTCCCCTATGTATAATGATAAATTCCATTATCCTTTATGTGAATAATGTAAATGCCTAACCCATGGATTACATATTTATGATGAACTAAGTAATGAGGAAGATGTACATAATGAATATTGAACTATGGTTAGTAAGTATTAATAAATATTCTTAACTAGTTTCCAAAACTACATTTTATTTAACTTCCATTTATTTATCACTTTCATGCACTATCTGTTTAGAGTGTATATTTTGTAGACATTACTTGTGGGGGCCTACATTGTTGTATTCTCACCCTGTTCGGGCCGCCATTGGGTACCCTAGTAGATTTCAGGCTTTCTATTTATGAAAAGGTCAAGGGACCTATACTTGGAATTTTATTCATTCTTGATAGGTACATGTATGAGGTTCCAGACTTGGATTAAAAACCATTTTGGGGATTCTTTTTTTTCCTTATTTTGGGTTTGATCACTTGGCATTATAACATGACATGACATATTTACTGTTGGTTTTTGTTTGTACTTGGTTTTGGAAAATTGTTATTTATTCAAGTTCATTAGTTATTCTATGTTTTTTCCATTATTATATCTATTTTATCTTGTTGCTTACTCTATCAATGAGGGTATAGTATCCCCGTGTGACTTTTAGACCCTCACTACTAGTTGGAAACCTCTGGTGTATGGGGAGGAATGCTTTAGTTCATGTGTTTACCCAACTATAGGAAATGGTTTAGTGGCTCTCAGGTACGAGAAATTACATTTGATACAAGGTAGAGTGTATTTGTTAATGATAGTGATCCTTTTAAGTTCCTGATAATCAATTCAAAGACACATTGACCCTTATTTCTTCTTAACAAGAAGAAAAATTTCACCCCAAGGTGATGCACTATAGAGTATGAATCCCTTATCAATATTCTCTTAGATTTGATTCTTTAATTACTATAACTTAACTAGGGCCATTCAATATGGAGACTTTGAAATAGGTGTACCACCAGGTATGAGTTATATTAAAAACCTAACTTTGGGATTTAGTGAAATACTAGGAAACTCTTATGTAAAGACATCAACATACTCTTGTATTATTATAATATCCTCAATGTTGATTTTATCCCTAACCATATAATATAAATACCCTTAACGTATAGGAATTAAGACACATAATATCGAAGAAAATCCCTTTGGAAGTTCATATTCATCCTCCGCTGATAAATGATTATAGGTTCATTCAGAATATAAAATATGAATTCCCTTCCATGTAAATTCATATGGTATCTATATAAATATAGAAAATCCTTTCCTAGAATCATGTCAAATTTTACTAGATAGAGAATCAAAATATTTACAAGGAGTGTACTCCCACAAACATCAATTAGAGAGGAACAATAAACTTGGGATGCAATCATCATACCATTAAGGGTTTTCAACACTAACTCAACATCTAATCATTGAGGTGGTAAAGTGATTCCCTTACAAAATTATATATAAAAGAGTGGTTATAGTTAAACTGGATAAATATATTCGTTGCTCTAGAGTATATGGTAATTATACCTTTTACCACATCATTATCATAACCCGCCTTAGTAGTTATGATTGTATGAGATTTTCATTTTCCTTTGGGATTAAGAGATTTTTTATGATGATCATAATCATAAACCTTCATATTCAAACAATAGTTATTATAATTACCATACTCCTAGAATTTTAAGCATTAGAGTGTGGGTGGTTCATCAGTTGGAATCTTCCTTTCCTCTATTGTATCAAATGGCCTCTTTATCACCTTTTGATATTCACGAGCACTATGACTATCCTTTATAAATTTATATAACCTCCAAATTCCATTAATTAAATTTAATTTATGTTTCTTCCCACATTTATAGCATATAGGTGACTAGAATTTCTTTCCACCATGTGATTTATTTTAGTTTTCATGATACACCATCTAACCTTACTTTTCAAAACCATGGGAATTAGGGGAATCTACAATTTCCATTTTAAACTTGAGAGAACATCGAAACATTTATTTTTAGCTACTAAATTATTTTATAGATAATTCATTTTGAAGACTATTTTAATCCACCAAAAAATAAACCAATTTTTCTTTATAGACTAATGATTAAACTAGAACCATACATTGCAAGTCATGTACAATTTTCCTCATAAGTACTAATGGATTCATCATCTTTCTTCTTAATATTAAATAATTAATACTCCATTTTTGTACATATAATAAAAGGGAAGTACTTAATGAAAATTTCCTCTTAAAATAATCCAATTATTATGAGTCTTAAAAAGATACAATAATTTATATGATTTTCCTTCCAAATGATAAAGAACAATGAAAAACTTTTCATGTTCCAAACACTAGATAATAGAAAATATATCCTCAATGGAACTAATACTTCAATTAGAAACTAGTGGATAATAAGACCCAGAAAAATAAGGTTTATATTTCCTCATGAAAGGCTCAAGAGTATTTTATTCCCTCCCTTGATCTTTTAGAATATCATCATGATTCATGGTCTGAGAAAGGTACATCTTCATAGAAACAATATTAGGAATTTTAGATACTATGGAATTTGGTTTCTCAATAGAAAAATTAGATAAGTTCCACCATATTAATTACTTGAATGATTCCTTTGGGTTCAATCCATTTACAAAAACCAAAAAGAATAGTGTAATAATTTAACTATAATAATCTGAGTGAAAATTCATGTAATCATGAAAAGGCATTCATAGTTTGTCTAGATCATGACACCTTATTTTCAATCTATGACACCTTTTGATTAACCTAGGTTATCCATGGTCATTATATATTCAAATCCATCATAATGGTTCAAAAATAAAATGTGAATTAACCCAATCATATCACCTAATAGTGTCTGTCAATGTGTGTAGTCTTAGTCCCACTCATCATGCACCGATGATAATCGAGTTAATACCCAATCCACCCTTTTAGAGTTATTACCCTTTGGTGAATCTATTACACAACTATATCCACTTTATAGTATCAAAATAGGGATGTATTTTCTAATAAAATCGCATTCTTTTCTTTACCATAACTTAGGATGTTCTCTAATACTTAGACTTATCCCCAGGTTTTTCACCAATGTTCTCAAATCCTAAACACCAAATATAACTATACCCTATTATGATACTAACTAAGGTGACCTTATCATTTAATAAATAAATATTACATACTTTTAGATAAATATTCAATATATCTAATAACATTACACACCCTAGAACTATAAAAGTTTGGTGTACTAAGAGACTAGATACATAAACATATTATTTAGGTATAATCTTCATCATCACTCATAAATTTATTCTCATATTGGACCCTTCTTGACATACCCTAATTAAAACATTTATTTATAAGCAAGGAAAAAGAAATATAATAAAGGTTGATATTATATTCTTGGTAAGGTTAAAAATGGGATATATCAATCAATGATCATATTCAAGCATAATATAAGCATAAGGGTATGATATCATGATAATAACTTATAAATTTCATACCCAATATATCATAGATCATAAAAAGGTGTCAAAGAATAAAACTTTATCATATAAAAGAGACATGAATCATATTATTAAATAATCATCCTAAATCAATCATGAACCATAAGTTATAATCATAATCATAAAAACATTTCATAATAGTATTTCACCATCATAGGCATAAAACCCATATCATATGTCAAGGTTAACCATCGAGACCATAATATAATAGTGGGTTGGGAATCAACACCTATTTATCAAAACATAACATATCCACAATGACCACATACTTTCTATGTCATAATGGATCAGGAATCACCACTTGTTTCCCATATCATAGCGGATTTTTCATTCATACCTGCTTCCCAAAGTTGATCGAACACATCAACTCATTTCCCATAATTTTCTAATGAGATATTAGGATTTACTCAATTCATTAGAGGTATTTAATTGACACAAGCACCACATAATGAAAACCACACATATTTTTACCATAATATAATAAAACATTCCATATTTCCTTATAGCGCAAGCCATGGAAAAAAATATTGTTCATAAAGATCTCATAATAACTTAACTAACCTATAGAGACCCGGACTTTTCTTACATTAATATTACATCATTTCAAAGATAAACAACATAATAGTATTACACATGGAGGATCCAGAGGTTTAGTGTCTTTGGCAAACTAGGATAACACATAACAAGTACAACATCAAGCATAAAAATTCATTTAATCTCTTCTTCTTTAGCTTCTTAGTAGCACTTGTCCTCTCTTTAGTACATGTAGCCACCTGAGGATATTTATCAAAAGGGGTGAGCTAAATGCCTAGTAAGAGGATAGATAAGAACAATATAGCATGGGTTGATCATAATCGTGACATAGGAAAAAGATCTTGAACATGAGAGGAGCATAAACAATAAACATGAAATGTGGCAAAGCATAAAAATGAAACATCATGTCTTAGTGGTTAACTACCACACATACTTGTGAACAAATATAGCATCATTTTCATGCATCATTTCACATTTACTCATGAGATTCATTACTTTACCTAATGCATTGTAGCGCTATATAATTCTGGGCGCACCCATCACATTTAAACATTCATATTGCGCTATATAATTCTGGGCGCACCCGTCACATCATAACATTATCATTATCATGCTTGCCACATAGAAAACATATCAACGTGTACATAATTAAACCATGGAAAGGAATGGATTTCATCTCATAATAACACATTCATAAGCTTTGGGTTCCCAAAAGAAAGAGGGAACAACATACATGATACAAGAACAATCAACCTTGAATGAGAGGTAAAAGGTGAGATCTTGAAAGAAGAGTTCTTTTGGAAAACATTTTGATGGACATAAAAACCAGTGACAAACATTTATATCCCAGAAAATTAAATTAAATGATGAAAAAATGATCTTTGAGGAGTAACCATATCAAAAATGGAGCAAAAGAGGGAGAACCCGAAGGAAGAAAATTGGGTTTGAGATTTCCCCTTACCTTGTACTCGAATACCTCCTTCTCTTTAATGTCATGTATAATGACATTATATTCATTAATTAGAAATTTCAGAACCTTTTATACATTAATAGGGTTCATTCTGGTTTCATTATTTCATATTATGTTCCTTTGGATGACTTATAGAGTTTAAAAACATTGATCGGGGATGTTCGTTTTCATGGTTTTCTTGAGCGGTCCACTTGTATTCTTAATTTGATGTTTGGGTAGATCATGGGTAAACATCCAGAACTGATATTACATGTAATTAACGATATTACAGAGTATTTAATGATTTTATAATGATTTATATTAGATCCATGTGGCCGAATCATTAGATAAGAATTAAATGAAGATTATTTGGGCCAATTTGAGCGGTTTTTGGATCACAACCAACTCTTTTTTACTTTTCACTGAGTAGTATGGCCATAGGTTATTTCCAGAACATAAAATAGAACATAATACATATAAAACATTCTGGTTCAACCATAAAAATGGTTTCATGACCATATTTAAGGTATAAATGGAAGAAGAGAGCATTTTGTTTTTGAAGGTGATAAATTATCACCACATGAACAGCGTTCTCTTTAATAAAATGAAAGGAAGATGGAAAGGGTGTGGGGTGATATAATATAAAATTATAATCATAATATTATAGTATATATATAATAATGTATTTACAGAACAATTTTTATGAAGATAGTTGGGAGAGATCAAGAAAGGAACTTGAACTTGAAAGGAAATTAAAGGAGAAGAGAGAGAGAGAAATTACCTTTAGAATCCTTCTCTTGAGATCCTCTTTAAGGAAGCTAGGCTTGGTCTTTTGATGATACCAGAAGCTTTTGGACGTGGGGGATGAGCTAGGGAAGTTGTTTGGGCAGAATTTAGAGAAGACTTGGAGCTTGAGAGGTGTGAGGAAAAGAGGGAGTGAAGGGTGGCTTTTATAGTGGAGGGGAGAGGGGTTTCCTTAATATAAAATTGATTAGTTTATTAATTTCACCCAAGACAAGGAATAGTGAGTCTTGGATGACTAAGAATAGTAAATTTGACTTGTGAATTAGGGATTTGGGTGCTTACATCACTTGTGATGTCAGGAATAGTGGGTTTTAATTAAAATGTATTTATATGATAAATTAATGTATTCTACTATTCATTAAAAATTCAAGTATCTCAGAAAAATCCCAAAATTTTACCCCAACCATTTTTCGACGTGTAGAATCCAAAAATGATGTCCATTTTTCAAAAATAATTATCTAAATATTATTAATTTAATATTTAATTAAAATCATAATTTACTTAAAAAACAGTTTTTAAAATTAAAACTGATTTTGCAGTTCTTTCAAAAATTACTTAGGGTCTTATAAAATTATCTAAAAACTATTAGAAATTGATTCAATAATTTATGAATATATTTCAGGAAAATAAATATTCTTTTAAATTAATTAATTATAATTAATTATTTATGACTTATAAAATACCAAAAACGTTTACTAAGGTCAAATTATCACTTTCTAAGATGTCTAAATTTTATTTTATTATTCATAGGTAGTGTTACTCTTAGTTACTATTTATAAGGGTCATATTACTATTCATAAGGGTAGGTTACTATTCATAAGGGTAGGTTACTATTCACCAAAAATTGTTTTTGTTTCATTAGACTCCAAAAACTATCTTGAACACAACCGTGTATATCAAATTTTTAAAATTCCAAACATAGGGGTGACAAAATTATGTTTAAAGGTCACTTATCACTTAGTAGTTTATTGTTTTGTGTTTTTATGACATAGATATAAGAAGGGAATTTTCCATTGAAAAACTTTGGGTCGTTACATTATTCCCCCCTTAAGAAATTTCGCCCCCGAAATTTCACCTTACACAAACAGGTGAGGGTACTTCTCTCTCATTGCCTCTTCCGGTTCCCAAGTTGCTTCCTCAAACTTTTGGTTCCTCCACAACACTTTGACAAGGTGGGTTGTCTTGTTGCGTAGAAACTTATCAATTCGTTCCAGAATTTTTACCGGCTGCTCCTCGTATGAGAGATCATCTCCCAACTGTACCACCTCTGAGTTTAGTACATGTGAGGGGTATGGAATGTACTTCCTCAGTAGTGATACGTGAAACACATCATGAACTTGAGCCATATTCGGTGGAAGTGCCAGTCGATAGGCCACGGCTCCTATACGATCAATGATCTCAAAGGGGCCAATGTACCTTGGGCTTAGCTTCCCTTTCTTCCCGAATCGCATGACTCTCTTCCATGGATAAATTCGAAGGAAGACTTTATCTCCAACGTTGAACTCCAAGTCCCTTCGACGATTGTCAGCATAGCTCTTTTGCCGACTTTGAGCAGCTTTGATATGTTTTTGGATGACTTGAACATTCTCTGTCATCTCTTGAACAATATCGGGACCAAGTAGCTTTCGTTCTCCAAATTCATCCCAACAGGTTGGAGTTCTACATCGCTTCCCATAAAGATCTTCATACGGAGCCATCTGAATACTTGAGTGGAAGCTATTGTTATATGAGAACTCAACCAAAGGGAGATGTTGATCCCAACCACCTTTGAATTCAAGAGAGCAGGATCTTAGCATATCTTCAAGTGTCTGAATAGTCCTTTCAGACTGGCCATCAGTTTGGGGGTGATAGGCTGTGCTGAAATTTAATTCAGTACTCAAAGCATGTTGAAGGCTCCTCCAGAATTTAGAAGTGAACCTTGGATCACGATCAGAGACAATCGAGAGCGGAACACCGTGCAATCTCACTACTTCTATCACATATATCCTTGCAAGTTGTTCAAAGGAGAGGTCTTCCTGAATAGCGATAAAATGGGCAGTCTTGGTGAGTCGGTCAACCACAACCTATATCGCATTATTTCCTCTTGACGTTTTCGGGACACCCATGACAAAGTCCATAGTAACATTTTCCCATTTCCACATGGTTATAGGCAATGGCTGCATCATACCTTTGGACTTTTGCTGCTCAGCTTTAACTTGCTGACATACCAAGAACCTTGATATATATTCCGCAATCTCATTCTTCATGTTATCCCACCAGAAGTATTCTCGGAGATCACGATACATCTTGGTACTTCCAGGATGGATAGAGAAAGTTGAGCTATGTGCATTATCCAATAGATCCTTCTTTATTCCGGGTGATGAAGGCACACAAATCCACGTTCCAAACCGAATCACACCATCATCGTCGATATGGAACTCTTGCAGCTTCCCTTCCTTTACTGCATTCAGCCTCTTTTGTATCTCTACATCATCCCTTTGTTCTTCCTTAATATTTTGTTTGATGGATGGTTAAGCAATCATTTGGGCAAGGTAGGATGTATCCCCTTCCCTTACAATTCCCAAATCCATCCTATGCATATCCAAGAAGATAGGGTCTTTCTCAATCCTCAACATGGATAGAGTAGAAGGTTCTTTCCTGCTTAGAGCATCAGCTACCTTGTTCGCCTTTCCAGGATGATAGTGAATAGAGCAATCGTAATCCTTGATTAGCTCTAACCATCTCCTTTGACGCATGTTGAGCTCCTTTTGTGTGAATATATACTTTAGGCTCTTGTGGTCGGTGTATATGTCACACTTCTCACCATAAAGGTAGTGCCGCCAGATTTTCAAGGCAAAAATCACGGCTGCCAACTCTAGATCATGCGTCGGGTAGTTCTGCTCATGGATCTTCAACTGCCGTGAGGCGTAGGCTTTTACATTATCATTTTGCATGAGTACACAACCCAAGCCTTTCTTTGAAGCATCACTGTATATCACAAAAAAATTTCTCCACTTTTCGGTAGTGTGAGTACAGGTGCAGTGATCAGCCTTCTCTTTAGCTCTTTGAAGCTTCCTTCACATTCTTCCGTCCATACATACTTTACCCCTTTCCTTGTTAACTTAGTTAGTGGGCTTGACAATCGTGAGAAGTTTCTCACAAAACGTCAGTAGTACCCAGCTAATCCAAGAAAACTACGGATTTCTGTGACACTAGAGGGCCTGGGCCATTCTTCAATTGCCTTTGTCTTTGAAGGGTCCACAGAAATTCCCTCGCTTGTGATCACATGTCCCAAGAACGTGACTTGATTCATCCAAAAGTCACACTTGATGAACTTGGTGTACAACTTCTCCTTTCTCAATGTCACCAAAACAAGTCTTAGATGTTCTTCATGTTCCTCCTTGCTCTTGGAGTAGATGAGAATATCATCGATAAACACTACCACAAATTTGTCGAGGTAATTTCTAAATACTCTATTCATCAAATCCATGAAGATTGCTGGGGCATTAGTAAGTCCGAAGGGCATCACCAAAAACTTATAGTGCCCATACCTTGTATGGAAGGCAGTCTTCTGAATATCTTCCTTCTTCACCTTTACTTGATGATATCCAGAACGAAGATCCACCTTTGAGAAGTATTGAGCTCCTCTAAACTGGTCGAACAAGTCATCAATCCTTGGGAGAGGATACTTGTTCTTTATGGTGATCTTGTTGAGTTCCCGATAATCGATACAGAGCCGCATGGTACCATCCTTCTTCTTCATAAAGAGCACTGGCGCACCCCAAGGTGATGCACTACAGCGTATGAACCCTTTGTCCAGATGCTCTTGCAGCTGCTTCATTAACTCCTCCAGTTCGATAGGATCCATCCTATAGGGGCACTTCGAGATAGGAGTAGCTCCAGGTATGAGTTCAATTGGGAACTCTACCTCACGATCTGGGGGAATTCCGGGTAACTCTTCAGGAAATACATCGTCGTATTCCCTTACAATGGGAATTTCCTCAAGGTTGGAACTTTCCTTTGACTCAAACATTTGGGCGAGGTATGCTTCTTCATAGGGAATCATCACCCACACCATTGAAGGATTTTTCAAAGGATATTCATGATCTTCCTTGCATTTGTAGAGGAGCATGGGATGGTTTGGAATATGAAAATATATTTCCTTTCCCCGACAGTTGATATGTGCTCTATATAACGAGAGCCAATCCGTTCCCATTATAGCGTCGAATTCCACCAAGGGAAGTATTACGAGATTTGTCGGAAGAATCTTCCCACATACGTCAACAGGAGAAGAATCAAACACTTGGGTTTCAATGATTTCACCACTTGGTGTTTTTACAGATATCTCTACTTCAAGGTTTCGGGGCTTCGATTCTATAGTTCTAGCAAACTTGCAAGATATAAAGGAATGCGTAGAACCAGAATCAAATAAGACTTTTGCCATTCTTGAGTGAATAGGAAGTGTACCTTGTACGAATTCATTATCATGTTCCACCTCTGCAGTAGTGATGGCATAAGCCTTCCCTTGTTCCTTTGGCTTTGGTGGTTGTTGGCGCTGATTACCCTCGAAAGCTCGAGGTTTAGTGCACTGGTTTGAATAGTGCCCTAGCTCCTTACAGTTGTAGCATTGAACCATGAGTGGTTCTCTCCTTTCATCGGCTACATTATCCTTCCTTTTCATGTCTCTTAGACACTCGTGAGCTAGGTGTCCTTCTTTCCCACACTTGAATCATTTCCCCGTCCCTTTGAGGCAGTTCCCATTGTGCAACTTTCCACATTTTTGGCAAGTGGGTCGTTGTGTTTTCTTCCGATCTTTATCACTAGATCCACCAGCTTGAAACTCCATCTTTCTTTTCTTATCACCATAGCCATGGGACCATTCTCCAAACTCCATCTCCACTTTGAGAGCACACCGAACAACTTCTTCATAACTCCCAAAGTCTCGAATTGCAAAAGCTTTTCGAATATGTGGTTTTAATCCACTAAAGAATCTATCAATTTTTCTATCATTGTTGATAACAAAACCCGAAGCATACCTTGTGAGCCTTGTGAAATTTGCTTCATAGGTTATGACAGATTCTCCTTCTTTTTGCTTGAGCTCTATGAATTCTCTCTCCATCTTCATGTGAAGTGTTCGTGGGAAGTACTTATTAAGAAACATTATCTTAAAGTCTTCCCATTCCATCTCTTCAATTTCCTCCCTTGGCTTGGTGTTCTTAATCAAAGCCCACCATTGATCAGCTTCTCCATCTAGACGATAAACGGATAGATTCACCTTCTCCGTCTCGAAATAGTGAAGAACAGAAAATATCTTCTCCATGGAGTTGACCCACTGTTCCTCAACTAATGGATTGGAAGATCCACAAAACGTCGGTGGTAGTTGCCGCATAAAACATTCGATAGCTAGTTGCTCCCTCTTTGGTGAAGGAGGACGTTCCCCATTATTATGGTTATTATTCATAACCCGAGATAATTGGGTAAGAATCTCCATGAAGTTTTGAACTCAACCTCCAAAATCATTGGGGATGTCGTTCAGGCAATCGTTGCATTGGCCTTCGCAAGAGTTATTGGCCTGATTCCTCCTGGTTCCAACCATTTTCTAAAATAGAAAAGGTTTGAACAAAACATAAGTACACAAGTCATGAATAACTTATCCTTTTAAACAATTATACCAAAAAAATAACATATGGGATCCCTAGGTAAATATCCTTGTGTGCATATTTGTACTTAGTCTCATGCTAGAGGTTTTCTTTAGGGTTCACTAATCCTAATTCCCAAATTAACTAAACCTTTCCTTTGATACCAACTATAGCGACCCGGACTTTTCTTACATTACTATTACATCATTTCAAAGAAAAACAACATAATAGTATTACACATGGAGGATCAAGAGGTTTAGTGTCTTGGGCAAACTAGGACAACACATAACAAGTACAACATCAAGCATAAAAATTCATTTAATCTCTTCTTCTTTAGTTTCTTAGTAGCACTTGTCCTCTCCTTAGTACATGTAGCCACCTGAGGATATACATAAAAAGGGGTGAGCTAAAGGCCCAGTAAGAGGATAGATAAGAACAATATAGCATGGGGTGAGCATAATCATGACATAGGAAAAATATCTTGAACATGAGAGGAGCATAAACAATAAACTTGAAATGTGGAAAAGCATAAAAATGAAACATCATGTCTTAGTTGTTAACTACCACACATACTTGTGAAAAAATCTAGCATCATGTTCACACATCATTTCATATTTACTCATGAGATTCATCACTTTACCCAATGCATTGGAGTGCTATATAATTTCGGGCGCACCCGTCACATTTAAACATTCATATTGCGCTATATAATTTCGGGCGCACCCGTCACATCATAACATTATCATTATCATGCTTGCCACATAGAAAACATATCAACATGTACATAATTAACCCATGTAAAGGAATGGGTTTCATCTCATAATAACACATTCATATTCTTTGGGTTCCCAAAAGAAATAGGGAACAACATACTTGATACAAGAACAATCAACCTTGAATGAGAGGTAAAAGGTGAGATCTTGAAAGAAGAGTTCTTTTGGAAAACATTTTGATGGACATAAAAACCAGTGACAAACATGTATATCCCAGAAAAGTAAAGGAAATGATGAAAAAATTATCTTTTAGGAGTAACCATATCAAAAATTGAGCAAAAGAGGGAGAACCCGAAGGAAGAAAATTGGGTTTGAGATTTCCCCTTACCTTGTACTCGAATGCCTCCTTCTCTTTAATGTCCTGTATAATGACATTATATTCATTAATTAGAAATTACAGAACCTTTTATAAATTAATAGGGTTCATTCTGGTTTCATTATTTCATATTATGTTCCTTTGGATGACTTATAGAGTTTAAAAACATTGATCGGGGATGTTCGTTTTCATGGTTTTCTTGAGCGGTCCACTTGTATTCTTAATTTGATGTTTGGGTAGATCATGGGTAAACATCCAGAACTGATATTACATGTAATTAATGATATTACAGAAGCTTGAATGATTTTATAATGAGTTATATTAGATCCATGTGGCTGAATCATTAGATAAGAATTAAATGAAGATTATTTGGGCCAATTTGAGCGGTTTTTGGATCACAACCAACTCATTTTAACTTTTCACTGAGTAGTATGGCCATAGGTTATTTACAGAACATAAAATAGAACATAATACATATAAAACATTCTTCTCAACCATAAAAATGGTTTCATGACCAGATTGAAGGTATAAATGGAAGAAGATAGCATTTTGTTTTTGAAGGTGATAAATTATCACCACATGAACAACGTTCTCATTAATAAAATAAAAGGAAGATGGAAAGGGTGTGGGGTGATATAATATAACATTAGAATCATAATATTACAGTATATATATAATACTGTATTTAAAGAACAATTTGGATGAAGATAGGTTGGGAGAGATCAAGAAAGGAACTTGAACTTGAAAGGAAATTAAAGGAGAAGAGAGAGAGAGAAATTACCTTTAGAATCCTTCTCTTGAGATCCTCTTTAAGGAAGATAGACTTGGTCTTTTTATGAGACAAGAAGCTTTTGGATGTGGGGGATGAGCTAGGGAAGGTGTTTGGTCATAATTTAGAGAAGGCTTGGTGCTTGAGAGGTGTGAGGAAAAGAGGGAGTGAAGGGTGGCTTTTATAGTGGAGGGGAGAGGGGTTTCCTTAATATAAAATTGATTAGTTTATTAATTTCACCCAAGACAAGGAATAGTGAGTCTTGGATGACTAAAAATTGTAAATTTGACTTGTGAATTCGGGATTTGGGTGCTTACATCACTTGTGATGTCAGGAATAGTGGGTTTTAATTAAAATGTATTTATATGATAAATTAATGTATTCTACTATTCATTAAAAATTCAAGTATCTCAGAAAAATCCCAAAATTTTATCCCAACCATTTTTCGACATGTAGAATAAAAAAATGAAGTCCATTTTTCAAAAATAATTTTCTAAATATTATTAATTTAATATTTAATTAAAATCATAATTTACTTAAAAAAACAGTTTTTAAAATTAAAACTGATTTTGCAGTTCCTTCAAAAATTACTTAGGGTCTTGTAAAATTATCTAAAAACTATTAGACATTGATTCAATAATTTATGAATATATTTCAGGAAAATAAATATTCTTTTAAATTAATTAATTATAATTAATTATTTATGACTTATAAAATACCAAAAACGTTTACTAAGGTCAAATTATCACTTTCTAAGATGTCTAAATTTTATTTTATTATTCATAGGTAATGTTACTCTTAGTTA
This sequence comes from Viscum album, assembly GCA_963277665.1. Lineage (NCBI taxonomy): Eukaryota > Viridiplantae > Streptophyta > Magnoliopsida > Santalales > Viscaceae > Viscum > Viscum album. The sequence goes on from OY728129.1 coordinate 987,270,349, forward strand.
CTATTCATAAGGTTCATATTACTATTCATAAGGGTAGGTTACTATTCATAAGGGTAGGTTACTATTCACCAAAAATTGTTTTTGTTTCAATAGACTCCAAAAACTATCTTGAACACAACCGTGTATATCGGATTTTTAAAATTCCAAACATAGGGGTGACAAAATTATTTTTAAAGGTCACTTATCACTTAGTAGTTTATTGTTTTGTGTTTTTATGGCATAGATATAAGAAGGGAATTTTCCATTGAAAAACTTTGGGTCGTTACATAACCCATAGGAAAGAAATGTGTTTCATAGAGTTATCTTTATCATAATTAATCCATTAAAGTGGATAGAATAATAAAATTATTTCCCTATCATAACATAACAATCCATAAATTATTTTTACATATATGAAAAATAACTTTAAAGGAACATTTAAACCGTTCTTTAAAATCATGAGAAAATATCATTTTCTTTTGAAGATATTTAAAATAAAAATTCCCAGAATATTGAGAAAATCCTTTACCTTTAAAATACCCATGTAAACCTCAAAAGTAATATTTAAAGAAATTAAACATTAGGATGGTGGTAAAATATGTTCATTCCTTATACGTTAAAAGAAAACATTCCTTTCACACCATTGTAAAAAGTCAAAAATGACTTGTTTGGAAAAACATTTCTTTAAAAATTTCTTATTTAAACCTTTTTGTAAAATTAAAAAATAGGTAAAAATGAATTTAAAAAATCATTTTTTAATATTAAAAATAATTATTTAAAACATTTTATAAAAACATTGATATGGAAGAAAAATATTTTCGGTCTAAAAGAGGATAAATAAGGTCAAATTTTCTTAAAAAATCGAACCATTTGAAGCACCAAAGAGAGGAAAATGGTACCAAAAAATAAAAAAATCTAGAAATAACCATATTATAAGAAAACTTAAATGGGATTATCATATAAGTATTATATAATTTAATCAATTTAAATTCAATCATAATCAATCTCTATTAAAATGGTATTGAAACATAAATCACTTACCTAAAGTATCGTCTTTCTTCGTACGGGTTTAAACCTACTGTATAATAAATATATATTTATTATAAATATATTAATGAACCATAATCATATATATAATATCATATATTATTTAAATATAACATCTTATCACTCGTTTATTAATAATCCTTTGTTGAAATCATTGATCCAAATAATAACTTCTTCATTTTTCAAGCATGTTTTAGTTTAGCTGTCTTTGTCCTTGTACTTTGATTATGGTTTCATCTTATCAAGAATTTTAATCATGTTATGAGTGTCATGTGTAATCATTATATTCACTTTTATAAATAGTCATATAAATCATTGATGAAAAATGAATTACATCACTTCATGGAGATGGTAATCAGTAAATAGGCACAGGTGAAGTTTATACTTTTCGATGGATGGAACAAAATCAAGGTAAATAATAATACACAATTAAAAATTTATAATAATTTTATAAATATCATATATATTTATTAAATACATCATTATAACCATCGATGTGAAGCAGTTATGAAAAGAATGCATCACTTCATGGAAGTGGTAGTCCATACATACGCACGGGCAATACTTTTATTTCACATTTGATGGAAAATGGGTAAATAATGGTTATTACATCATAATAATAAAAATTTGGTATATTTAATATAATAAATTCATTATTTTATAATGTATTAAATGTATTTAGAAGAGGTAAAATAATAAATAAAATTAAAAGTACTCAGTTAAGAGTTATACCTATTCATTGAGAAACCTCCTTTGTCTTACACCTTAAACCTTGAAAGGATGGTATTTTGGAAAGAAGAAATTCTCTAATTCATTGGTAAGGAAGTTTTTATAATATTAGGGTAGGTATTGAAAAATTTATAAGGCTTAAAATTTTTGAATAATGAATGAGATGAGGTTCCCTTTTTAAGTGAGGGGAGGGGAAGCCTTAAAATTACTTAAAGTATTAAATTAATATAAATTAATTTTCAGGTTTAAGTGGATCAAAATTGATATATTTTGAATATAAGATGAGGATATGTATATATACTCTTATCCAATAATATATATATATAAATATAATGATAGCTTATTTTTTAACCCTTATCTCAAGAATAACAACCAATAATAGGTGTGAAAGTATTGTGTGGTATACAATTAACCATGTAAACCCTTCACTAAACCTCTTCCTTTTAATCAAGTCTTGTTCACCTGGCTATCATCTCCCAATTAATAGTCTTTTCACATGAAAATTTCACTCAAGTTGTGTTCACAAAACTGTCTTCACTGAGGTAATTTCACCCAATTATGTTCACCTAAGTAAGTTCACACTACTACCATTATTATACCTTATTATTGAAACTATGTTCACCCAACTTCCTTCACACTACCCTATTCATGAAACTATGTTCATGCAATTTCCATCACTCAACCCTTTTTCATTGAAATTAATTTTTGTAGCTCCCTTTGCTCAAGTAAGATTTTCCAAGTGTCACCCATTGAATAATCTTCTGGTATCTATCTTTTCCATGATATATTTACTCAAGTATAGTCCATGTAGGTATTTATTCTCAACTGAGATTTATGATATGAGAGTTTATTTAATCCTTCTTCGAATATTTTTTCTCAATAATAATAGGATTAGGTGATATTTATAGGAAAATCACATACCTTCATACAACCATTCAGGCTCCTAGATTTCATGGTGCTTTTTTCATGTATCTCTCTTTTACAATGCTTTACTTGCACAAATATTATGACCTGCATGATGCCAAACATGAATGATGCCTCTAATTATCATGATTCTCAACTCATGTGAAATGGACTAATTTGAGTCAAATCACTTTTACTAGTGTGAAACATTTTTGAATAGCATGAAACTTATTCCTTTTCACCAAAAACAACTTTTATTTTTCTCCAACTAGCTTTTTTAATTTCAAAATTCCACCAAGATTCTCCCTTTACATCAAAAATCACATGAATTTTCAAAATAATCAATTGTACACAAAACTTACTTTACAAAACTAACATGACACATGAGACTCAACCACTGCAAAATTATTTATTACAACCATCTTGACAATAGACACAACATCATTCATTATCCGAGATCACTATGGATTCAACAATAACAACCATAAACAAGGGTTATTTAAGAAAAATATAATTAAAAAAAATTCAAAAAACACTTCATCCATATAAAAAATTAAATAAATTTTTTTTTTATTCTTAATTTTTCATATCAAAACTTCCCTTGAATTTTTTTTTTGAAGTAAATATAAAACTCTAATTAGAATATAATCAAACACTTTATGGGAACCTTTTATAAATAAGCAAAATATATACATTTTATATTTTTCCATTTTCATAACTCTAGAAAATAAAATATATATAATCAAGAAATTAAATCATAAAAATAATTTTAAATTTTAAGACTACTCAAAACAAATTTTAAATAAATAAACCACCCATGGTTCAAAGAACAAATGTATTATCATGGATCCACCTATTGAAAATCATTGAATCCATTGAAAACATTTGTTTATCCTCCAAAAGAAAATATTAAAGAACCTTATGTCATGATTAGAATCCCTAATAATCAAAATCTATAAGTTAATCCCATTAAAATTGGAAACATAGTCCACCATGGCATTGGGTGATGAAATAATGGAATAAGAGGGAATAAGACAAATAATTAAGAATATATGAACTGATTACTTGAAGATATATTCCACTTTAATAGATATTTGATAAAGAAGAACAAGACGAATGGGAGAGTTACATGATATCTATGTGTGAGTATTTTAAAATCCCTCTCCCCACTTGTGGTACTTCTCTCTTTAATTTCTATTGAACCTATTTAAATTCTAAAATTGGTTATCATTCTTGGTCAAAAAAAGTGCATCGGTGGTGTTGAGTGGCTCAATGGGGTGGATTTACTGAAGATTTTTAGTGGAACGAAGTAGAGGGGTTGTTTCAGTGCCTCCTGCTAACTGATAGAGTACACCAGCTAGTTAGTGGATGGGATAATAGCTCATAAGTCTACAATAATGCCCCAACTCACCGGTGTTGAAGCACTGATCAGAAAATGAGATCACAACGGCTAGCAAATGGGAGTTTTTTGGGAATTTTATGTGGGGGTAGCCCCATAATTTCCTCCTCCATCCTTTTAAATATATTCTAATACTCCCATTAAACACTAATTTATGATTAAAAACTTCCAGGGTTCTCTAGTGATTTCTATAATTTTCCAATTCCTACCTTTTATCCAGTGATCAGTTATTCAATCTGGACATCTAGATTTGGTAAGCTTTGATTAGGACTAACGAATCCTTCCATTTTCTCCATGAATATTCCCCTTACATCCCTGATGTGATGGGTCTATAATTTTCATTATGGATTCATGGTGTTGTGTGTTGATTTGGATGCTTGATTATTAGAATTCTTCTTCTCTTATTTTGATTTAAGTGATCTAAAGCATCACCCTATGTTTTGTTTTAGTTTCTAGTATATATGACTTGTGCAATCGCATCGATTCATCATCTACATGACCTATTTCAGCTTTTAATCACTTTTATTCACATAATTATCTTATCTACACCTACCAAAAATCATATAAGGTTCATCAGGGAAGTAAAACTGGGACTTTCGACAACCCATGAGGTGTGGAAATCTTTTACCCTAGAGCAGAAACTTGATAGGTGAACCTAGTGATCATGAATCTGAAATTGTTGAACTGATGGATTATCTTTGAACCAAACCTTATGAACTGTTATCACCTAAGGATTTTAGAATTTAGAATATGGACTTGGCTTGACTTGTAAATTGAAAATTGGGTATAAATGACACATAATTGGATTAATTGGAATGAAATCAGAAAATAAGATAATGGAATGTTGACATAATGACATATTGTAATATTAAATAGTAATTGGAATGAATTGACATATTGACTGGTAATTAACATAAATTGGAATATTGACCTAAATTTAAAATATTTGGAATGAATTAGTATATTGGTATTTAAATCAGAACCTTAGATTGTGATCGGCACATGGCATGGTAATTCTCTTTGGGTATATTGTGAACTTAATGTGTATTTTTTCCCTATCATTGGAATTCTCTTTGGTTATATTGAGAACTGAATATTTAATTGGGCCATGGAATGGGAATTAACCTTAGGTAAATGGTGAATTGAAGATTTATACTATTTATACATATATCCCTTAGTTTATAATATTGGAATCCTTTTTGGGTATTGACAAAGACATTTTACATAATGTCAAAACAGGTATCACTAACCTCAAGTGTCAACATGAATCTTGAAGGTTAGTGATTTTATTTAGAAGTCCTAAATTTAATTTATAATTAATTACTTTTTTTATCATACTATTGAATGAAATATTACTTAGGTTGTATTTTTTTAAACACTATTGGTGGTGGGAAACTGAGTCTTACTCACACCTTATTTGGAGCTTCGTCTGGTACCCAACTAGACTTCATGGATACGGGTCTAGATAAGGGCAAGGGGCTCTATGATTGATTAGTTGACTTTCTAGCGAGGACTTTATCTTGGGGATGGGACCATTCTTAGGAATGTTTATTTTTATCCTTTCATTCAGTTGGTTTATTTTATGACATTCATACAATATTCAGTATGACATTTCATGGATTAAGGATATTGGGTTGTTTTGGAAAATACATTTTTATCTACTGGAGTTGATTGTATTGATATTTTTCATTTTTCTATTATGATTTTCTTTTAGTACCAAAGGATATAGTCTCCCTACTATATTTATTAGACCCTTGTTTCTAGTTGAAAGCCTCAGGCATATGGGGAGGCTCACTTGAGGTCTCTTAGTGACCCATCTAGATCATGTGTGGGGGAACCAGGCCTGGGATGTTATAAAGTGGTATCAAATAGGGTATTCTTTTTTTACTTTATATTTTATTTTACTATTTGAGAAAGGTAGATAAGATATTTTTAAGTATCAAGGATTGATAATGAGATCATGTATGGGAGTATCTAACCCATGTGTGGGGGGGAACCCAAGTTTATAAGGATGAGATTGTTGTACTTGAGGTTCTCTTTTTACAATTGTGATGTTATTTCACCTCGTATGATGTACTTGTTGTGTGATATTAGTGATTTATGAAATTCTACTCATGGGTTGGCATGAAACAAGGTGCATATACATGAATAAATGTGGTCATGTGGGGAAATATGTTAACATGCATCGCTCATTATATGGATATATTTACTAAATATGAGATATCTACATGTCTAAATTGTGCATTAAAATCCAAGAAATGTATAATAAAAGGAATAAAATTAATTTTTTATAACATTTTAATTTACTTGTTAAGATTATATTTTAAGTGACCTTGTATATATGGTTATCTATTTCCCATTATTTTCTCCTGTGAGTTTGAATATGTTATGTACCCTATGATCTGAGGAGTGTGTTGACCACAATAGAGAACTACCTTCATGCCATCTTTCAGTTGAATTATAGGATAGTGCTAATGAAAAGACACCTCATGAAATAGAGATGGAACCACCTACGGCTCTGAGGAATCTGGTGGATGATCATCTCTATGATAGTTTCTTTCAAGTCATTTGATCTATAAAGAGGGAGACTAATTGTGTCATCCCTTCTATATCAGATCAGAAAAGGGAGTTCCAACAGTAACACCCTCCCACATTCACTAGGGTGGGAGGCCCTCAGAAATAAGAGTTTTCAATTGAGTCAGACCATATGATCTTTGGTCACTAAGAGACAATCATGTAGAGGAGAGTGAAGATTGCTACCGATATACTATGAGGACCAGCCAAGTGCTGGTGGGATATCATAGTGTGGGATATCATAGTGTAGGATGGATAGTATGAAGAGTTTATCTAGAAAGAATTCTAGGAGATGTTCTTGATTTGCTTCTACCCAAAGATTTGGAGTGATAATAGGTCTTATAATTTCATATACCTAGCACAGGGGAGAAATTTTTTGATGGACTACATTGGTCATTTTACCGACCAGCAACGTTTCTCTCCATTATAAGAAGGATATTATATAGTTAGTTTGAATCACTTATAGGATTGGATTCAGTTTGAAATCAAGTCATAGGTTAATGTATTCTTATTGAACAAATTCTCTAACATGGTGGATCGGGCTCTCCTCATTGAAGGGAATATAATAGAGGCCCTGAGTGGTATGTAGGAGGTTCCAACAAAATGATCAGGTAGTTCCTCCTCAAGAATCAAGAATTACTTCTTAAAGAATTTACACTAATTTAATGGAAGGTATATCATAAAGGGGAGTGGATATCCATCTCAGGAATGCATCCAGGTGTAGTGATATCAAGGTGTTAAGGATGGCCACAAGTGATCACAGTGTCATTTTTCTATAGTGGTGTGTCAATATTATGGTAAGATGGGCCACCTATAGAGACTCTATTGGGTCACATGGAAACCTATTGGTGGTGGAGGATCATGTTATACACCATATTACTGAAGTGAATTAGCTAACCCTCATCAAACAGGCATTTATAATTCCACCAGTCACCCGAGCTAGGGTAGAGGGTGTTGTACCTCAACACATGAGCAGTAATATCACCAGGAAAGAGCATCATAGAGGAATAAGGCTAGATCCTAGTGTAGAGGGGTGAGTAATTTGAACACAATGCATTATAAACCTACCACTTTGGATGTAGGTCCTTCCACTATCATAGGAGTTATTATTATGGAATCTACCATTTATTGTGTTTTGTTTGATATTGGATCATCACATTACTTTATACCTTAAATTTTTTTAACATCTTGGGTTTAGATTTGGAAAATTTGCATGGTTTTATGACCATCGATACGTCATTAGGGGTATGATTAGGGGTATCTGGCACTATACGAATTGAGTTCTTAAAATTATCATCTACCATTTTCTTCGGGATCTGTTTTTTCAAGAAATGGATAGATTTGATTACATTTTAGGTATGTATTATCAAGTTATATACTAGGTTTATATCGATTGTTATCATAGAAGTGTAACATTTATACCTCTATAAGGTAACAATTATGTATATCAAGGTGAATGAGATCTTCAAGCTGGTCATGCAGAACCATTTTATCACAAATTAGATTGGCTCATGGTTTGGGTTACATGCCTTATTTTGGATGATATTGAGTCATATCAGAATACCATACATCTAGTGTCATACCACTTTCAGTATGTCTTTCCAAAAGAGTTCTTCATCTTTACATCTAAGTGGGATATCATGTTCACCATCAAGTTGGTACCAGGATACAAACTTATTTTCATATCACCTTACAGGATATCACTAGTGGAGCTTCAATAATTGAAAGTGTAGTTGGAGGATCTAGAATCTAAGGGATTCATATATCCTAGTACATCATTGTGGGGTTCCCCTATGTTATTCGATAAGAAAAAATATGGAACTTTGAATTTTTTTATGGATTATAGGAGGATGAACCGTATGTATAGAGACTTGGGCCTTTTACACATAATATTTAGTTATTTTTAAAACAAATATCCAATAAATACAACACAAATATCACGAGTCCTAGTGGATTTGGAAGATCAGGTACACAAAACAAAAACATGAAACTCAAATAAAACCTCTTTATTTCAATCTACAAAATGATCTCCTAAATACCTTATATCTCCTAAAACTACATAGGATAACCTAGGGAATACATAAAACAAATGGGTGAGATATAAAGCCTCGTAAGGGAATTAACATGATGAAGAAGTGTAACATATCAATCAGGAGGAATAACGTGATATAATAAAGAATAAATACTCATGAATAATCATATGTAATAATAAAATAAACATTGTATAATCATAATATCATGGAATCATATGAATTTGGTTGTAATATAAAACATGACATAAGAATAAGTAAGAAAGCTAACTACCATGACAACATCACATGGTGGACAAAGTCCCATTGTGAATTAGGTTCACTCTCTAATACTATACACACCATATCATGAGACAAAAACATTAACCAATTAATTGGATCACTATAGAGGTTCACTCATCGTAACATTCACATACTTATGTATGTCACAAAATTAAATCAATCATAAGGTAAAATAATAATAATTAACATACAAATAAATGAGTTGCATAATCATGCCTCGTATCATAATCAAAGAAGGTTTCCTAAGGATTCCAAAGAGAATAAGTAATTGAATATTTTGTATGTTCATATCTGAGTAAATAAGCATAGGTCTCAAAATATATTCTTCATTTGTAAAACACTTTATGGGAAAGGGTGGAGAATTGAGTATAGAAATGAACTTTCAAACCGGTGTTATAAGGAATCAGTTAAAGACTTTTAAGGAAAGAATAAGTATGATATTTTATTTAAAAAATAGAGGTAAACCAGAATGGTTATAACTAAAATATTAATTTATTTAATGAAATCATTAATGTGAAAAAATTCTTTAAATGAGTGTTACAAAAAGGGATTAAGGGGTAGAAAAGTTCCCCTTAATCAAGTCTGATTTAAAATAATTCATTTGAGTAATGAACTAAAGGAAGGAGTTAGCTTATTAATAGAAGGTAGAATAAGGTAGTTATATATGTAATATAAATATATAACATTAAATATAGATAAAAAGTGAATTAAATAGTGAAAGTTCATAACCTAGATAAATGGGTGGTTCAAAGAGATCCCTTAACTTATGTTCTAGAATAATTCTACACTTGTACTTAACATACTAAAAAATAAATTTAGATTATTTAATTACTTAATTAAAAAATTTTCCATCTATATTTTATTTACTATAATTTTATTATGTTCATTTATAACCATTTCATTGAGATATAAGAAATAATTTTTTTGTTTTGAGGGTGTTCGTTCCATAGTTCCAAGGTGGGATCACTTGTGGATAATTACTAAAGTTCATGTTGAATCCAGAAGTGAAATAAAATGGTATTAATAAACATTAAAAAATTTAAATTTCCCAAATATCCTTTTTTGTTTCTATATAGGGATGATTCTTTTAGTAAAAATGTTAAAGTTATTCAGTTAGTTCATTTTAGGCAGCTTTACCAACCATCAAAAACTAAATTAGTGTTATTTAAATAAATGATCATTAAAACATTATATAAATTGAAAAAAGTTATATTATACATATTATCATCTTATTTAACCATAAAATGTTTTTTAATACCATCATTTAAGGTGTTGGAGAAAAATTAAGTCTGTTTTTTGTGGAGGTTATGAACCATTTATTTTGTAAACAATATTTTTTTAGAATCTAAAGAAGGGAGTAGAATATAGATATTCCATTAAAAAAATTAAATTATAGTATATTTATGATACAATATTAAACATGTACTATTATATGAGGGATGTGAGGAGTGGGTAGAATAAGAAATGAATTTAAAAGAGGTAAATTGAGAATATTTCCTCTTAAATGTTGTCTCCTTGAAGTACCCATTAAGGCACCTTGTAATGCTATTCTGATAAGATCGTTAGAACTTGGACATAGGGGGATAATATTGGGAAGGTAAATGGATAGAAAATTTTAAATAAATAAGGCTCTGATTTTGTGAGGACAAGCAGTGGTGAGGGGTGGTATTTATAAGGGGATAAGAGGGGTTTTTTTGAATATTATATTCATTAATTTATTATTATGGATCAAGAATCAATATTATTAATTTTTATGACTATATATGGTAATTGTTTCATGTTAGTTTAAAATAATGGGTTCTTACATCATCTATGACTCAAAAATTCAAGTATTTATCTTATATTCTTAAATACTGTATTTTGTCGTATTTCACTATTTACAAAAAATTCAACTATTTTAGAATAATACAAAAAAATCACCATAAATTTTTTTATGTCTATATTTAAAAAATGAAATCAGTTTTATGAGAATAATTTTCTAAATATGTGAAACATAATTTTTAAATAAAATCATCATTTATTTGAAAAACACTAATATTAATATTATGATCAATTTTCTGACCCATTCAAAAATTATTTATGATCTCATAAAATTATATTATCACTATAAAATAAAATAATATTAATTAATAAATCCATTTTATGAAAATATACTTTTTTTTAAATCATTATATTTATTATAGTAGTACAGGTACCCACTGGTTGTACCCCTCACTCTTCGTGGGAACTAGCACATGCTCGGGTCCCACTTGACTCGAACATTGTGGGTATTATGCACAGGGAAATTCAAAGCCATTTCCTAGATGGGTAATATTTGGTGCACTCTGGGCTTGGTCAGTTCCCCCTCTGGGAATCAATTTTTACCAATACTTGCATTTTAAGATCAATATGAAATTCTTCCAACTATATATTTTGTAGTTGGGGTTTTGCTATGTGTTAAGCACCTCATAATACTATATATATTTTGGTAGTTAAAACCCCATTAGGAGAAAGTTACTATATAAGTATTGTAGTAGTGGTGGGACTGTAGCAGTAGTGTAACTATAGAAACAGTGGAACTATAGCGGTGGTGGACACTATAGTGACAAAATCACTGTAGAAAGTAATGTGGAAACCCAGGTAATATAGTAGTAAAATTCACCTGAGGGACTTTGAGTCAAAAATTTGGTCCTTTATGTCCATGTAATGGGCTTTCATGCCCACTAGTTCTACAGACCATGTCATGGGTTTTATTCCCATAGGGCCTACAGGACAAGTATTGAATAAGTAAGGCTTGATGGGTGGGCTATCCCCTTGGGGGGGGGGGCTATGACATGCCTTTATAGCCTATATGTGAGGTGTGTGTATGTGTGTGTTTAAATGTAATTATACCCCAAATTACCTAATATATATAATATAAAATTAAAAATAAAACATATATGTTTTACAAAAATACAAACACTTATTTTATTGTTTTTAAAATGTTTATTTACTTAAATTGTGATATAAATATGTTGTATTTACATTTTATAAGATACCTAAATTCTATAATTCCATTGGTGAGTATATTATTCTAACTTTCAGGTTACTATTATGAATGTTCATATTTCTATTCCAACAATCGGGTTATTATTCCAACCATCAGAATTGTAACAGTCATATGGGACCTCTAATTTCTATAAATACCTCATATTTCATTCATTCTCAATTCACTTACATTTTCACTCAAGGTTTTATATTTTCATTTTTAAAATGCATAATGCATTATAATATTACACTTTTTTTCTACAGTTTTTCTCATGAGTGAGATTATTCTAGAGGATCGACCATATCCAAATTCTCTAATTATTATTATCTTATTTTATATTTTTTGTCCCATTATAATACTTCCAATTCTTATGGTTATTTTTATTCTCTAAATATAGTGTTCAAATTAATATAGTAAATTTTTATTTGTTTCATAATGTGGTGCATGTGATTTATACAATATAACTAAATATTAAATAATTATAAAAATACAAATTCCATTATTAAAATTTTGGGTCGTTACATTTCTCCCCCTTTAAGAATTTTTTTACTTTAAATTTTGTTTTATGTATTAAGGTGAAATCAGGTGAGGGTAATTAAATTTAATGGATTCCTATGGTTCCCATGTCTCTTCCCCATACTTATGGTTTCTCTAAAGTAAATTGACTAGGTGAGTTGTCTTATTCCGTATAACTTTATCTCTACAGTCCAAGATCTTCCCCAACTGCTTCTCATAAAAGAGATCATTTTCAAGTTTTAATTAAACACATATGATCTACTTTTTTTAACATGGATGGGATGAATGGAGAGTCTTTGGGATATCTTATTAAGTTATTATACCCCCCCCCATATCCATCTTAGTGTACATGCAGATGATGTTTATTGAGTTGCATGTTATAGGGTTTGTTTCTATATTGGATGTGGTAAAGTGCCAGTGGTTAGCTAGTGAAGATTAATGGATGTCAGGTCATTGGTGGTGGTTTGGTAATTTGTGCAAGGTTATATTTTATCATGAAATTTCATGTATTACTGGTGTATTTTCATTGTATAGTTTTACATATTATGGTTTATATGTATGAAATTCATTGGATTCCATTGTATACTGTTTTATAGGAATGCGGTTTTCATGTGAGTTAGATTTTCATACCATTCCACCATCGCATATGGTTTTTATTTTACTTTTATTACCAATTTTTTAGTAGTTGAGGGAGGCACCAAGGGACAAGTAATATTCTGATTTGACATGCAGTTGTTTTCAAGTAGTTGGACTAGGTTGGGATGTTACAAATGGTATTATTTTGGTTCAGTTAGGGTCTAGTGTGTGTGGATATGGGATATTTTGGGCCTTGAGAGGTAGCCTATAAAAATGCATGATCAATATTTTTATAGTAATACTTTAGTTTCTAAAAAAATCTATGAATATGAGTTGTTTTTTAACTTGGGATGAGTTGGTGTGTATTTGTTCCCTGATATAGTGTCTTGGCTATAGTGAAATGAGATAGGCTTTTCATCTCATGCATTGGGTAGTTTCATGATAAGGATTTCGTGAAATATGTTTGAATGTGTATGATTTTTGATGTGCATCAAATATAAATAAGTTTTAAATGGTGAAGAATAATGGGAATTACATAGTTAAATTTTGACAAAATAAAAAGGCTATCATGTGGAATATTGATTGTTGTTGTGTTGTGGTAATTCTAGGGAAAAATATTTTAGTGTTAGTACATGGATATAAAAGTGTACAAGGTATTTTTGAATTTGATTATTCTTGTTAAATAGTTATAATTTTAGTATTTTAGATATGATTTAGGTTATCTTCATTACTATTATTGAGTCTTAGTGAATGATGTTAGGATTTCATAAAATGGGACAATCAGTGAACAATATAAATGTTACCAAATTACTGTATAACTAAGAAAAAATGGTTTATTTAGTTATAAACAAATTATTTTGATGTTGGTGGTCCAATATTTAGGTGTTGGAATTATTTTATAGATTCAATTTTATAAATTTTTTAGTTTATTTTTGGATGTGTAAAATAATTCTTTGGTTTTAAAAAAATAGAAAATGATTTTTTCTAAAAAAACGTGATTAGAAAATTGTGTTCTGTGTCTCATTTCTCTTTTAGTGTTAAAATTTTGTATGACAGAATATGTTTTTAAAATGAAATGGGTTTTTTATTTTCAAATGAGATATAAATCCAGAAATTATTTTGGGAGATCAATGGATGTTTTGATAAACATTTTGTTGTTTAACTCGATTTTATAAGGGATGTAAAAAGTGAGTTGTCACTAAAAGATGTTTTTGGTTCATGCTTGTTTTAAAGGATGTTTTGTGATACATGGTGTTATAGGAACAAAATGGTGATTTTTAAAGTTTCTACCTCATTTGAACATTGTTTAGGGAAAATGAAAATTTTGTTTTTGTTATTTTCATGGTTAGATTTATAATATAGTGGTGGAAGTGTGCCTTGGTTTAAAAAAAAGTGGCTTTAACATGGATGAATTTTAGTGGGGAGACAAGTTTTGAAAAGATAAAATAATTTTATAATAGATTTTTAAAATTAGTAGTGGTGGTGTAAGATTTGAAATTGAATTTTCATGTTAAATGATTTGGGTGAAATTGATGTTGTTAGTTTCTTCTAGTTTGAAATGATTTTAAAAAATATATAGTTTGATCGGAATGTTTTAGGGAAATTGATATACTAAAAATAACATTTTATGGTTTCAAAGTGGATGATTTTGTTAAAATCCATGGTTTGGTTTGATTGAAACTAGAAATGTTTTCAAAATGGTGTGATTTGAAAAAAAAAGAATTTAAAATAGTTAGAAATTAGTTTTGGATTTTGAAAGTGGTTCTTTTTAGAATGTGGGAAGCATTACAAATGATGGGAAAATGGTTTATAATAAATTATGATTTTAAAAATACGGTTTTGTAAAGAAGTGGGTTTTCTATGAATATTATTAGCATCATTGATAGTGATAGTTGATTAAATGTTATAAATATAGTTTAGTGTTAATATCTTGTATAGAATTGCTAAGTTTCCTCATAGTGCCACTAGTAAAAAATTTATTTTAATGTTATGTTTTCTTAGTTTTAACATCATTTTTGCATCTGAAATAAATAAAATCAATGTTCCAAGTAATTTTTTTAACAATAGTTATATAAACTAAATTCAAAATCATTATTTTCAGAAAATGTAAAGACTTTTGACATTAGATATCAAAATAACCAATTTCAAAATCTCAACTATTGTGAATTTTGACATGGGTTATTGTGATAACCGATATCAAAAGTCAATAACATTATTTATAAAATTAATTGACATTATAAGTTACTTTTGAAGAGAAATTTTTTTATAATAGAGTCAAATGTGGTTTGTTTTTTTTAATATTTCAATAAAAATAACTCTCTTGGAACAAAATACAAGATAGAAGAACTAAAAATTACAGAAATCAAATAAAAACATAAAAAATACTTTATTCTTTGAATTATTTTCCTTTCTTGTAGAGGTTTAATTCAAATATAAATATCATTTATTGATATTAATTTTATTTTTAAGAAATAACTCATGAACCATTTTAAACTCTGACCATTAAGACATTCTAATCTATGGCGGGTAAATATTAGGAGGAAGATTTATCTTTTCTACACAATCAGAAGAATTTATCTTTGTCATAAAAAAATAAATCTTTAAAAAATATATCTATGGAAAAAAATCATAAAAAATGATAGAATAATTATAAATACCATGAAAAAATCATGGAATAAAGAAGTAGTGGGTCGATGATGATTTGTATTAGAATTATAGAAAAAGGGATAATGAAAAGTTGTAAATAGTACATGAAAAAAATGTTCCAACGACATACTAAATTTTAGGTGGGAAGTTAAAAATCAAAAGGGAATGTTGGGAAAAATTTGAAACATCAATAGCGTGATGTTAAATTTTACTTTTAATATCAATTTAAATGTAACTGATGTTAAAACCCACTGAGACATGATTTTTAACACAAGTTTTCTATAAAACTGATGTTTAAATCCTAAGTTTTGATATTTATTATTCACATAACCAAAATTAAAAACCCTTGTTGCAGTAGGTTTTAATGTCAGTTATATAATAACTGATGTTAAAACCCTATGTCTTAACAGCAATTGTTATATAGCTGATGTTAAACCCATTGTCATGCTTGGTTTTAAATTTGGTTATATATTAACCACTGTAAAAATGGTATTAACATCGGTTAATATATTAACTAATGTGAAACCCCATTATGACAAGGGTTTTAATGTTAGTTGTTATTTAAGTGATGTTAAAACCCCTTAGACTATCTTGAACATAGTGCAAAAAAAATTCCATTTTAACCCAATGTTATTCTCTCCATCGAAATGGAGATTTTCTACAGTGGAGTTCCATATTTGGTGCTTCACTATAGTTGCGCTATCCTCCAACTTGTTTTTACTTTCCACTCATTTTATATTTATAATAAATAGTTTATATTTATTTTAATCATTATATTTTATAATACATATTTTAATCACTATATTTAGTTAATTTTAATATTTGAATATTAAATTATTAAATGTTTTTCAAAAATATTATTAATGTTCATTTTAATATATGAAAATTTTTATTATTATTAATCTTGATTTTTTTGCAATTTTTAATCAAATAAATAAAATATTCTTCATAGTTATTTTATTTAATTGGTTATTTATATATATATAATGAAATTTATAAAATAATAATCATATAATTAGTGTAAAATACATATATAATATTATATATTGTATATTTTATTTATTTTAATTTAAATTAATAATAGATAGTAATTAAATAAACTAAAAAATGAAATACATTATGCTATTGGTTTAAAAAAAATTATAAATTAAAATTGAACCTATTATTATTTGTGTGTGTGTGTGTGTCTATAATAAGTATATTTTTGAAAAAAACAAGACAAAATACAAATATGGATGTTTATACGAACAAATAAATGATTAAAAAATAACACAATTATATGAAATAATCAGAACATAACACACTGAACATAATAGATAACACAAATTCAACATGACAATTATAATAGTGATAAACTACCATACAAAAAGTAAATACAAGGTAGAAAAATGACAATCCAATAATCTAGTGAATTAGCATCACTTCCACCAATGTTAAAATATTTAAAAAAATGATGTTGAAGGTTATTAAAAAGGAGGCTCTAGTGGTTGGTGAAATTTTCCTCCTCTTTTCTATATAATTTGTGCTTTCTTATCTTGATTAAAAGAATGAAAATTCTGATCACTGATTTAATCAGATCTCGTGAAAAAAAATTAATTTTCTTTTTAAACTCTTTGAAATCCATTATATTTTCTTCAATTTACATTTGTCATTTCTTTGACTTCTCTAACATCTCTAAAATCTGCTGAAATTCTTATTTCAAATTTTCAATGATATATTGGGATTTTTCATCATTTTTCCTTTCTAATTTATCTTTATTCACACCAATGGTTCATGAAGAATAAGAAACATCATCATCATCATCAGTTATGTTTAGTGAAAATGATGAAAAGCCAAGAGATTTGGGTGTGTAAGAATCAAGAGTTAGATTATCTAACTCTAATGATACAAAGTTCTTTTTTTAGAGATATTTTTCTTGAAGTACTTGCACCATCTTTGAATTTTTCAAAAAAAATTGATTGTTCTCCATACATGATCAATCCTAAATCCATTATTCCATGAGGGGTCTTGAATGAGTAAGATTTTTTCTCTATCTGACTGGAAAAAACTCAATGTCATTGCTATGTATTTATATACATAAACATAAAATAAAAAATGATAAATTACTCACAATATCTTGTTCTAAAGCACCACTAAGATTCATATTTTCAACTTTTATAATGTATCCATCTAATTTCTTCACCTCTTTCTCAATTGCTTGTATATGACACTGTAATGATCTTTTTTTCAAAGTTCCCAGCCCCCATTATTTTCTTTATTGTATGCATTTTCAATGTGGCCCCCAAAAAATTGATAACTGGTAAACACTAATAATATGATCTTGGGAAATCCTCATTTACACCTCGCATAAGATCATATCTTCACCAATGGGGTATCTATAATATCAAGAAACCATATCTTTATTAAAAATAGTTTTAGGAAGGTATTAGTGAAATTAAGGTAATAAGAATTTGTGTTGGATGAAACTGATATTTATTTATAGGGAGTATGATAGATAATGTATATCTAAAGTATAAAAAATATATCATTGGATTGATTTCATATTGATCTCAATTTTTGGATGGATTTCATCATCATCCAACATTTTCATGAATCCACCTTCATCCCAAATGATGGAAGGATTTTAATTTGATATAAACAATCGGATGGATTTTATCTTTGTGTCAACCTTATCATGATTATACTTTAATCTCATCCATCCATTGGATTTCATTTTGATCGCATTGATCAGATGGGTTTTAACTTTATCTAACCTTTTAATAATTGCATATATATACCGACCTTTGGATGGATTTCATTTTGATATCAATCATTGGATGGATTCCATCCTCATCCAACCTTTGCATGATTATGCCTCCATCCTAACCATTGTATGGATTTCATTTTGATATGAACCATCAAATGGATTTTATCTTTCTGTCAACCTTATCATGTTTCACTACTATCTCAACAATCCAATGTATTTCATTTTTATTGTAGTCATTGGATGGGTTTTAGCTTTATCCAGCCATATCATGATCTCATATCCATTTTTAATATTTATGTATACATATTTATTGATTAACATATAATTTTTTTAATACCGTTTTTATTTTAATAATTACTGTATATATTCATTTTTATTTTACGTATTCATTTTTAATTTTTTAATATTTTTATAATTAATTACTCTTACTCGTTATTTTAATATTTTTTATCTATTCATATTTTAATTAAATTTCAATCATTTTAAACATTTAAAGTATAAAAATAGATCATTGGATATATTTAATATTGATCTCAATTATTAGATGAATTTCTTCCTCATTCAACCTTATCATGATTGTGCCTCCATCCCATCCATTTTATGGATTTCATTTTTAAATGAACCATCAGATGGATTTTATCTTTAGGCCAATCTTATCATGATTTTACAACTATCTCAGCCATTCGTTGGATTTCATTTTGATCACAGTCATCAAATGGGTTTTAACTTTATCTATACTTATCATGAGTGTATATCCATTTTTAATATTTATTTATAAATATTTATTGATTAATATTTAATATTTTTAATATAGTCATAAATTTCATAATTAATATATGTATTCGTTTTCATTTTAAGTATTCATTTTTATTTTCTAAAATTTTATATAATTAATAACTCTTATTCTTTCTTTTAATATTTTTTTGATATATTCATATTTTAATTAAATTTCATTCATTTTTAACATTCATAGTATAAAAAATATATCATTGGATGGATTTCATATTGATATTAATCAATGGATTTATTTATTCCTCATCTAACCTTATCATGATTTCACCTCCATCCCAACTGTTGGATGGATTTCATTTTGAAATGACCCATTGGATGGGTTTTGTCTTTATGCCAAGCTAGTCATGATTTCACTAGGATCGCATTCATCCATTGGATTTTATTTTGATCACATCCATTGGATGAGTCTTAACTTTATCTGACCTTATCATGATCACATATCCATCCCTACCATTGGATGGATTTCATATTGATCTCAATCATTGGTTGGATTTCACCCTCATCCAAACTTATCATGATTGTATCTTTATTCCATTGGATTTATCAAAAAAATAAGTATCATTGTATTACTTCTTGAGAATAAATGATTGATAAGAGTACCTAAATGAATTACAATACTAGATCCCCTTATGATACTCATTTTGAAATTACTTCATCATCATTTCCATGTTCTTCTTCTTCATCATCCAATGATACTGAAAAAAATGTATTTAAAGAGATGAAAGAAGGAGTATATCGAGCAGTGTGGAGGAACAATATGATGATGGAGAATTATTATAGTGAATAAAATGATCAGTGTACTCACACTGGATCCATCTCGGGGCACATAGTTATAAATTGTGATTGTGAGACTGTAGATCGTAATTTGTATGATGATTAATTTTTTAAAAATCCATGATATAATGTGACATTGATCTTTTAGTGATATTGAATGTCTCAAAATATTTTTCCTTGTATTGTTGATGCAGTTAAGTCACATGATCTCTAATTTCAAAAAAGAAGTGTTGGGCTTGGTATATTTGTATTATTATCTATGCATAAGTTAATAGTTGTGTTTTTGGATGTTGGTATATGGCCTCCTGTCTGATGCTGCTAATGAATATGTAAAAAATGGTGAGTCTACTACAATTGAATGTTTAAAAATATTTTTCTGTACTATTATTGAGATTTTTCTAGAGTTATACCTTCAATCGCATAATGAAAACTATATTTAAATGTTTCTTTATACTTGTTAAGAACATGGTTTTCTAGGAATGTTAGGAAGTTTTGATTGTATGCATTGGAACTAGAAATTTTTTCTATAGAATGGGTTGGAAAATATGTAAGACATTATGGATCCCCAACTATTATTCAATAAGTAGTGGATTATTATGATCTTTTGATATAGAATGCATATTTTGGTATATCAAGTACCAATAATGACGTTAATGTGCATGAATCATCTCATTTTTTTTCTAATCTATCTCAAGGTATTGCTCCTCCTAGTCATTATGTCATTCCAAGAAATGAATATGATATGGGATATCATTTGTATTATAATATATATCCAAAGTGGTCCAAAACTTTGCAAAGTATTCATGATTTATTTAGTCTAAAGAATAAATATTTTTCATTGAAGTAAGAATCATGTAGAAAATATGTGGAATGAGCATTTAGAGTTTTACAGATATGCTTTGAAATCATCGTATGACCTATATATTTTTTGATAAAACATATATTATATGATATAATGACTACATTAATTGTCTTTCACAATATTATAGTTGAGGACAATCGTGATCTTAATGCTTTAATTATTGAAGTGATTAAAGTGCCAACTCTAACTGTTGACATAACAATAGATGAAAATGTTTGATTTCAGCACTTACGTAATCGGCATAGAATAATCAAGGATAATAATACCCATATTTCAATTCAAAATGCATTAATCAAGAATCTATGGAAGTAATATGATAATTTAGAAAATTAATTATAATCAAGTATCCATTGTAATTTTATACATTTTTAATTGAATGTCATTTTAAATAGAAGACAATTTTATTTTATTTTATTTTATATTTCTAAATAATGGGTATAAGATTAATTTAATTTAATCATTAATTAATTACATAGTTAATTTTATATTTTTATTAAACCTTTTTTTAAGTATATAAATAAATAATTATTATTTAACTATTTTTCAAATGTTATCAATTAATTAATAAAAATACACATATCATAAATTAAAATTATATTATAGATAAATTAATAAAAATTAATGATACATAATAAAAAAAATAAAAAATAAAAAACATTATATTATGGCAGACATTTGGGGAAGGGGAACTACAAATCTACAAAGAAATAGTAAAAACGCAATGTAGGAAGATAGGGAGACTCGAACCGGAGACCTCCCTAACACCCACATGGCCCTTTTCTACTAGGCTAAGCCCTAAAGGCTCAAAAGACATTATATTAATGTATAATAAAAATAAAGCATAAGTTATTATATTTAAATTGATACTATTAAATAAATATATCAAATTTAATTTAATTTAATAATTATTCAATAAAAAATTTAATTTATTTTAATTATTAATCTTATTAAATATCATATAATATTAAATTGGTAAATTTTATGAAAAAATATTAATTTCAATATAATGTGTTAAATAAAATTAATAATAATAAATATATAAAGATCAATACTAAAATAATATTCTTTTTGAAGTAGAAAATGTAGTGATTGGGTTGGAGTTATTTTTACTTGTGATACTTTGAAATGAAAATAAATTAAACCTGCACTAAAATGGTGTTGTGGGTTGGAGTTTCTCTTAGTCAATAGAATTTTTTTGAGTATTTTGGATGGGTTTATCAGGGGTAGGATCTAGTTTTCTCCTTGGATTAGATATTTTTTGAAAGATGGATTAACCCAGGGAAAATCGGGATGACTCATTGGATTGCTTGTAGGATTTTTTTATAGTGAATACATGTTAAATGGATTTTTTGTGATTATACCTTACCTTCTTGAAAGAAAGAGACAATAAGGGAGAACTCACCACCATTGAGAGAATCCAAGATGACATAAGAAAACTAGGAAACATAGACACAAAAGAAGAACTCATCGCCACATAGAGAAGCCACAATACCATAAGAAAATAAGATAAATAAACAAAAGAAATAGTTAATAAGGGAGAAATCATCACCACTGAGAGAATCCACAATACCATAAGAAAACCAGGAAACAGAGACACCAAGTAAGAAATCATCACCGTTAAGAGAATCAACAATACCATAAGAAAACCAGAGTAACAAATGAATGAAAGAGACAATAGGGTATAAATAATCACTATTAAGAGAATCCACAATACCATAAGAAAACCAATAAATACAGACACCAATGAAGAAATAAACACCACTGAGAGAAGCCACAATACCATAAGAAAACCATAGAAGAAAATGAAATAAAAAAATGGAGAACTAATCACCCCTGAGAGAAGCTACAATACCATAAGAAAACCGGGAAACAAAGACACCAAGAAAAACTCATCACCACTGAGAGAATACATAATACTATAATAAACCCATAGAAACAAATGAAAGAAAGATACAATAAGGTAGAACTCATCACCACTGGGAGAATCCACAATACCATAAGAAAATCAGGAAACATAGACACCAAAGAATAACTCATCACCACTGAGAGAAGACCCACAATATCATATAAAAACTAGAGAAAAAAATGAAAGAAAGATATGATAAGGGAGACCAACCCTGTAAGCAGATATCATGGCCATTAAAAAGACCACCTAGAAGCTTCCACCCATATCAATGTTATAAAAAATGGAAACAGAACTTCCATAAAAGACCCAGGTCACTACCTGATCAAAGAATGTGGTACAGCACCACTACGGGTTTGGAGAAAAAGCAACCAGCCCAAGGGGAAGCATAAAAAATGAAACTTTAGTCAACCAAAGAGAGATACACCACTATAGGGATGGGATCTACACTAACATTAACACCAAGAAGAACTGTCACTATTGAGAAATAGAAAATAATGCTTATAAAAATGGAAAATCAAGGGTAAAACAACACCAAATAGAATTTAAAATGAATAATCTGAGAGCGGGAGAGATAAGATACATAGAAATAAAATAGGAAAGGATGAAAGGGGAAATAAGAGGCAACATCATCAAACTGAATGAAAATAACCCATATAGTGACATAGAAGAGGAGTGTTGCATTTTAATTGAGTGGAAACCCTAGAGAGGAGAGAAGGTTTGTTAAGATAGAGAACTATAGGAAACAGATCCATTATGAGGTTGGTCGGTTCTCATTTATGCTATGTTGTGATGATTTCTATTACCTTTTATGTTGTATTTTAAATAAATCTATTAAAATGATTTATAAAGGTTTTTTATGAATTATGTTTCTTGGTTGGTGTGTGTGGAGTTCAAAGATGAGAAAATTGGATTTTTCATGTACTTGGGTGTTTTTTAGAAAAGGGTAAAATTTGGGAAATTGTGGTTATAACCTTTTTCATTGTTATTTCATGAATCTTATGTGTTATCTTGTTATGGTTTTGATTATTGAATATTTTAGAAGGATTAATTTGAATTAGTTGTGCATATGGGTTGGTTTTGGAAACTCCACTTGGGTGTGAAAAGACCACTAAGTTAGTTGTGTTGGGTTAGGCAAGGCTGATTTTGGAAACTCTACTTGAGTTTCAAGGTCTCACCAGTTTAGGAGAGGCTGGTTTTGGAAAATCCACTTGACTATGGGGGTCTCATTGGGTTAGGATAGATTAGTTTTAGAAACTCCAATAAACTATGGGTGTTCTCTATAGGTTAAGTGAGGTTGGTTTTGGAAACTCAAATTGATTATGAGAGGCCTCACCAGGTTAGGCAAGGTTGGTTTTAGAAACTGAAATTGAATGTGGGAGCCTCACTGGGTTAATAAAAGTTAGTTTTGAAACTATACTTGATTTTTGGGCCTCGAGTTTGGTTTGGTAATAAAACTTGAGTGTGGGGGTTTCTGATAGGATAATGATGTGTTTGGAATAGGTTTAGAGTTTCTGTGGGTTTTAGGTGGAAAATTATGTGAGTTTGGATACATAGAAGGTGATGGGTTTTAACCTGTTTGGTTATTACTCTATGAAAAGTTTTTATATATTTTTTGTGACATATATATGTTTTTTTATTTATTTCAATTGTCAAGAGTTGGGAATGTTTTTATAAAATGAAAATGAGTGGCCTGGTTTCACATGGACGGGGTGTATGGGGATTATTGGGGATATTCAACTGAGTTATCATACTCACACCATGATTATGAATTTTGATATAGATATAGATGATGTTTCTTGAGTTTTAGGTTACATGTTTTGTTGATTCATTAGATGGGGTGGAGTACCATGGGTTAGCTAGTGGAAAATAGTGGTGGTCAAGTAATAAGGGGTGTTTTGGTCATTTTTACAAGTTTATATTGTATCATGAAATTTCATATATTATTGGTGTATTATCATGGTACAGTTGTACTTATGGTGGTTTTTAGGCATTACATCCATTAGATCCTTTTGTGTACTATTTAAAAAAATGTGGTTTTCATGTGAGTTGCATTTTCATAATATTGTCCATGATATGTAGTGTCTGTTGTACTTTTGTTACAAAGCCTTTATAAATTGAGATATGGAACCAAGGGCTGAGTAATATAATGATTTAACCTAGGGTTGGGTGCGAGTAGTTGGACCAAGTCAAGATGTTACACACTTTTTAAGAAATTTCATTTTTAACTTTTCTTCTTCCACAGCTTTAAAATAATGAGTTACACATGGGTTCATGCCAAGTTGTGTGAGGGTTGTGCATCATAGTAGAGGTTTTTAATATTTCAATGAGTTACATGGGGTCATTCTATAATAACATGAGCTCGTGATGCATATACACTAGATATAAAAAAAATATTTAGAGGGTTATGACCTTTGGTTCATGAATTTAGATTTGCAGATGATTTTGATAATAGGACTTAACAGTTTACCTTTAAAGGATTGTCAATTTAGGAATTCATAAAGGCTCCAAGAAAGAATATATTGGTTAGTGGATTTGATACTTTATATGAGATTTTTTAATCCATTTACGCTTTATTTATTGATCATTGTCTTGAAATGATTAGATTATTTGGGTTTTGTGAGAAACTCTAATTTTGTTTAAAATGTGAAATTGTGGTAAACATTCTAATTTCTCTTTTTTAGATTTTTAGAAAAAGGGGTCCACTTTTTAGGGTTATGTGGTAACCCATACATATAGGGTTTGTTTTTTTGAAATTATAGTAAAATAATTTTATGAAAATTCCCTGAAAAGAGGTTGGATTTTTTAAAATGATTTATAAGTAGTTTATTGGATATTCTTTCATTATGTGTGTGTGTGTATGAAAAAAAATGGTATTTTAGTGAGAATTATTTTAAAATATTGAAGCCTCATCTGCGTTAAAATTGAGACTTAGAGAACATTTTTTAATATAAGAAATGGTCAAGATAGTTGGGGATGAAATTCCGTACCTCAATCCTTATCATAATAAAGTGTATGGTTTTTTGTTAATGTATGAATGGGTGATCAATTGGATTACAAAAAATTGTTGCATTAATAGAAATTCAATCCTGATCAAGTGAGTGATGGATCATTTTATGGTAGTAAAAATCTATCATTGGATTGACTTGATTAGATTATACTCTATATTTATTTAGCACGACCAAATTTTAAAGAAATAGTGAGTTTCCTATGGGATTTGTGGAGACAAGAAGTTTCTAAAGACTGGGAAAATGGGTAGTTTTGTTATAATTTGAGAAAACAATGAGTTTTATAGAATGAAATTTTTGGGGAGAAAACATGGTTCTAGAATTGAATTGAAATTTTGGTTGATTTATGGATTTTTCAATATTTGTTTTTTGAAATAAATGGATATACATGGATTTTATATCTTGATTTTGAATGTTTTTTGATAAAACAATGTCTTTGGATAAATATATTTTTATTTATCATTGTTGATTACCATCACATTTATTTTAATTGATCATGAATGGATAATTATTGGAGGCATTGGGGAAATCTTAGTGAGTATATATCCATCCCCTAAATGTGGTCTTCATTGGACATGTTGACTTAATTGGTCAGGATATAGAGAAATGTAATGTTTTATACTTTGATAGTGCAGTGTTGTAGATCCACATTGAGGATATGGTGGGAGGAGTCAATGGTGAATTCTTGAGATACTATTATTTATTTTTATTAGTTTGAAGTCTTAGTTATTTCCCTTATTGTTAATTTTATAAAATTTATTTTTTTCACTATAATTTTAATGGTTTTTAATAAAATAATTTTTACATCCACATGAATTGTTACCCTTTTGGTATAAGAGATTGAGGGAAGATTAATTCCCAAAGGTTTACTTCATCCCTTTGTAATAGTTTTCATCATCTGTAAATTAAGAGATCACGCTTGAGGCCATCTGACACTTTGATTTAGGTCTTTGGATTTAGGTCCCTAGGTTAGGGAGTTAAAATGATTATAACACCCATGTCATAATCATAAAACCCATGGAGTAATCTTTTGGTTGTAATGGATAGTGGTTCCACCATTTCTTAGCTCTAACTCTTAATCAAATCAACCACTATAGGAGAAAATCTTGACATGATGGTAAAATACTATAGTGTGATTTTCATGTAAGGATAAACTCCCTTTTAAACTTAACTTCCCATCTTCTTCCATATTTTCATATCACCATAATAACCCAAGGAAGAAATAAGTACCAAAAAACCAAACCATCATAATGGATACCTTTTTAATGATTCTTGTCATCAAAAATAAAAAAAATAAAATGAATAACTAAGCCTCAAAAACTAACCATCATTTGAGATACCTATAATGGATCGGACCTCTCTGGTCCATTCCTTTGTGAAAATGTGGTTTTAGAGGTGTTCTGGAAGGTAAGGTGGCTTAGAGTGTGTTTGGGTGGACTTTTAAGGAAAGCTAAAGGGTAATAGATTTCTCACGGTTGGCGCACAGTTTGCCTAAACTGTGCGTCCGAACCGTGCAAGGCTGGTCTTGGAGGTAGTGGACAATGCACGGTTAGTGCACAGTTTGTCTAACTGTGTGGACTAATCGTGCGAGGAGTGTTTGAAGAGGCAGAAGCTAACACACGGTTAGCACACAGATTGTTAAACCGTGTGGACTAACCGTGAGGGCACTTAAAGTTAGATCCTAAAATTGTGGATCTAGCTCGTTTTTCCTTTAATCACCTTGTTTAAGCCCCTAGGCGGCCATAACTTAGGATTACTCTCCCTTGAAGGTTAGAAAACCTATCCGAAGCGTTTTTGAGGCGATCCAGAGTATTCTCTTTGCGAATCGAAGCCGGTTTCTTGAGGTATGTGATCATTCTTGGTTGGTTTCTTAGATCTACTTAGATCTACTCCTCCTCTTCTCTCGGTTTCTTAGATCTACGCCCGTTATGGGTAGATCTAAGAATATGGATGTCGAATATGATGAGCTTTGGTCTTGGTTGTTTTAGGAGAGGAGATCTAAGGAGGATTCATGGAGAATAGACCTGGTTTCTTAGGTATCTTTCGAATGTTCTGGTTTTCCTCAAAAACCTTTGAGTTAGGGGATTTGTGGCTTCTCTAATTGTTTATGTGCAATCATAGAGTTAGCATGATTTAGCCCTTTTGGATCAAAATGAAATTGACCTAATTAAATACTTGAACCGGATTAAAATAACTGGTTTGATTTCATGTTGTTTCTTTGCACCGTGATAACGGTTTGCCTCTTGATTTGCTAGATAGTGTGATATCTATTCCTTGCTTGTTAGCATGTTGTTATTGATGAAATTGATAAAGAAATTAAAGTCGGAATTAATTGATAATTAACTGGCTAAAGATAAAGAGGCATGTAAACGAATCTGGTTGTTGTTGTTGTGGTTGTTGTTCCCATTTTGATGTTAATCAAATTGATTTCAATGTACGTGGTTAATTCAGTTGGTTGGTAAACCTGAAATCTTTTGGTACTTGTTGTTTCAAGGATGGATGCCTTGTAAAAGGGCCAAGAGCCCAATTTGATGTGATGTTTATTTTTCCTGCTTCTTGTGTTGTAATGTGACCCTGGAGTGGTGTTGTGATATGTGGAGGCATAGAGGCCTTTTTGGTTGTGGCAGCGGATGACGCCTAGAGTGGCGAGATTCATTGGTTTATGAATGTGGGTGTCGGGGAGGACACCAGGGATGATGAAATGGGATGGATGTGGTTGTTGGATTCTTGGTGCTTTGTTTGGTTGTTTATCTGCTTTACTTTTCCCCGCTTCTCAAGGCAGCTGGTCTTGCTTACCCTTCTTCCGAAAGAGGCGAATACACATGGGGTATGCCACATCACTACTGGAAAACCAGGTATTTGCGACGGGCTATTTGCGACGGGATCCCGTCGCAAATAGCCATTTGCGACGGGGTCCCGTCGCAAATAGCCCGTTGCGGAAAACGCCGTCGCAACTAAACTTATTTGCGACGGGACCGTCGCTAAAGCCCTTTTTTGCGACGGGCATTCTCCCCGTCGCAAATAGTATTCCGTTTTTTGTAAAAAACTTTTTAAACAGTTATTGCGACGGGCCCGTCGCAAATACCTTTTGCGACGGTTCCCGTCGCAAATTGTTTTTGCGACGGGCCCGTCGCAATAACGTTTTTTTTAAAAAATAAAAAAAATAATAATACTAGTATTTGCGACGGGAACCGGGACCCGTCGCAATTACTATGAATAGTATTTGCGACGGGACCCGTCGCAAATACTCTTTTTAAAAAAAAATAAAAAAATATTAATAATACTAGTATTTGCGACGGGCATAGTATCCCGTCGCAAATACTATAAAAAAAATAAAAAAAAATTATTAATAAATTATTTTAATTAATATAATAATAGAATTATAATTTACAAATGAAAATAATAAATTATTTTAATTAATATAATAATAGTAGAATTATAATTCAAAAATAAAAATAATAGAATACTAATAAATAATTTAATTAATATAATAATATTATAATTATAATTCATAAATAAAAAAATATTAATAAGTTATTTTAATTAATATAAAAATAATAGAATTATTTTACATTCAAATATTAAAATAATTCAAGTATTACCAAAAAATAATTAAATTATAATATTATAAAATTTTAATATATATATAAAATTTTAATATATATATAAAATTTAATATTATAAAATATAAATATTATTATTATTCATATTAATATTGTTATTTAAAAATATAATATTATTAATATTTTATAATGAGACAGAAACTACGAATAGAAAAAAAAAATATTTTGATTTCACAAATTTTATAACAGAAATACAAACTCTAATCTGTAGGAGGGGGGGGAGGTGGGGGATCTGCAGATGGTGGTGGAGGAAACTCCATCCCTAAAGCATGAGTGAGTCGGCGCATGTACTCCATCTGCTCCTGATGCTGCTGCTGCCACCGACTCGTCTGCTCCTCGTACAGCTGCTGCTGGCGTCGACGCTCCTCCTCATGCTGCTGACGTATCTGCTCCTGCTCCTGTCGGAGACTCTCTATCTGTGCAGTCTGAGATCGCAACTGCTCCTCATACTGTGTAGAAGAAGATGCACGAGCTCCCCTCGAGCTGGACGCCGACATCGCAGCACTGCCATAATAATCTCCGGGAGTCAGTCGAGAGCCGATACCAACTACCCGGCCCTTCTCGAAGGCATACTGGGTGGCCTGCATCCATGCCGCCTCATCAAACTGACGGGCAGTGGTCTGATCTGATGACTCGGCCTGACTCTCAGGCCGGGCCTGTGCCGCTGCGGCCTCATATGACTCCTACAGTTGCAATTTAAAATTAAAATTGTGAATATATTATATGCAGTTAATTTTTAAACTTGAAAACAAATAATACTGACCACGATGTGATGCTGACGATCACCTCTAAGCTCCCCAGTAGCAGGATCACTATACATCCTCCGATATACGTCGTACTCTGTAATATCGGGGTGCTCGACAGCCTATAAGAATAAAAAATAAACTGTTAATATTTATAGTTATATAAAATATTTATAAATAATGTACGTACCAGATGCTGTCTATGAGTACTGAAAGAACGACTCCCAGCTCGATGAGTCACCTCCTGCCTCCCCCGATTCTGCCTCCCCACCGATGATCTCCTCTGAAAGGCACCACTCAACCAGTGCGCACATAATCCATCCCATACATGGGATGAAATGTACTCTGGTCGGTGTGCTCTACATGACTCCTCAAAATCTGACACTCCTGATTTCTTCATCGCAGCTTTTCTTAAATTGTGCAAAAACTGACGAAGGCGATCACGCATGGCCACCTCCCATGCCTCGTGGATGGCGTCACGCATGGTATCCTCGATCGGATACCATAAACCCTACAAATAAATCAAAATATCAAGTTAGAAATGAAATAATTTTCAAAATAAAAATTATTTATTTACGTACGTACCAACCAATGGCCGAACATGGCCTGCTGCACATCAATGGGAATCTGCTCCCATGTGGTCCACGGCTGAGAAAAATAGTTGCGCAAAATAGCGCTGCCCTGTCCGACTGCTATATGCGAAAAACTGAAAAAATAATAAACATTTATTATGTGAATAGATTAATGAAATCTTAGTCAAATTCACAAGTTATTACACAGGTTATCACACCTCCGGGTGCGCGGATCAAACCCAAGACGTGGACGTCGCTCGGGGACGGGGTCAGGAATCATCAATCGTGCAAGACCGCGCCCCCTCCGCGTACTCCCTGAAGCGCCTGCAGGCTGAGGGTCATCTGCCAACAACTCATCCGCATCGAAAGGCAGGTCAGCCTCCGTCAACTCACGAAATGTGGCCTCGTCCATCTGAAACAGAAAATGTTAATATTAGCAAATAATTGATAATTACTATTATATATACATATATATACATATTATGATTGTATATAAATACCATGGAATTCTATAAGTGTTCATCTTCATCATCATCTTCATATATGTCAATGTCATCTTCATATTCCTCCTCAACATCATCGATATCCATTCGAGTTGCAGTTGCTTCATCTCTTACCATTTCAAATTCATGTGTGACATCATTAACATCATCGTCATCACCGACTCTTAAATGTGGGGTGTCGTCATCGATACTCATATCTCTTTGTAAAAAAGATTGATTTTGAGTACTTTCTTGAAAAACTTCAATTCTTTGCACATCAGTGAAAGCACATTCACTTTGACTAAACTGATTGTCTCGAATTTTGATTTTTATTACACTCCACCAATCAGTCAAGTCTCTTGATGTTGCACAGTACTTTGCATAATAAACTTGATATGCCTGTTGAGCCAATAAGAATGGTTCATTTACTGCGAGAACACTTTTACATTTAATATCGATGATTCCATGAGTCGGATGAACACGCACGCCTCTCTCTGTATCCAACCACCGACATTTGAACATGGTTATGTAATGTTGTCCAAGATAACAGAGTTCAATGATTTCATCAAGCATGCCATAAAAGTCAACTTCATTTTCTCGATGATGAGATCCTCTCAAGCTAACTCCACTGTTCATTGTTTTTTTCGATTCCCCATATGCATGCGTGTGGAATCGAAATCCATTCACCACATATGCATTATAAGTTTTAACAAGTTTGGAAGGTGGGTTACTCAATACACAGAGCCGTTTGTCAATTTTATCAGCATGTCGAGACACCTGAAGATTTGTGAAATAATTATCAATATAGTAAACTATACATTGAATGAGTTGCTAAATGATAAAGAATTTATGTTACCAGTTTTTGAAACCACTGAGAGAAATTTTTCAGTCGCCGTTCTTCGAGAGCAGCTGCTGTAATTTGTGGAATTTGTTTCTTGATATGATTATCATACAACCTATAAAAACCAAAGTTATTTACTGTAACATAAATGATAGAATAAGTGATATAAACACTTACAGTACAACTGATGTCATCTCTTCACAGTTGAGCAGAACATACGTATGAGCTCTATGATGTTCATCATCTGAAAGCCAGCGTTCAGAAACTCCACCAAAACCAAGCTCTGACTGGTTGAAAACAGATAATTGATTGTCGATTTCATCAATATTCCTCTCATTCCGTCCCATTCGGTTGTGTTTTGAAGGATACTCAGATTCAAAATAATGGGAGCAGAAAAAAGATATTTCCTCTTGCAAATAAGCTTCTGCAATAGATCCTTCAACAGATGCTTTGTTGCGTACTTTTCTTTTCAATTTTTGCATGCATCTTTCAAATGGGTACATCCATCGAAACTGTACCGGACCTCCACATTTGGCTTCATATGGCAAATGTAACATCAAATGTTCCATTGAGTCGAAGAAAGACGGCGGGAATATTTTTTCCAGTTTACATATAATTACAACAACATCTTTTTCAAGTTTGCCTAGAGCATCATAATCTGCCGTAGCCGCACAAATTTCCCGAAAAAAATGAGACATGTCTGTTATGGAATCCCAAATCACAGAATTCAACAGACCTCTTAATCCAATTGGTAGAAGTCTCTCCATTATAACATGACAATCATGACTTTTCAATCCAGTAATATGACCATTCTTTACACATCTACCCAAATTGGAAGCACAGCCATCTGGAAGTCTCAAATCTGCAATCCACTGACAAAATAATAAACGGTTTTCTTTAGACAGTGTATAAGCTGCTTTTGGTTTCAGTAACCTTTCTGTTCTGACATTCTCAAATAGTTCCAATTCTGGACGTCTGCAAATTTGGGCAAGATCTAAACGTGCATTTACATTGTCTTTGCTCTTTCCTGGCGTATCCAAAACTGTATGAAACAAATTATCAAAACAGTTCTTCTCAATATGCATGACATCTAACATGTGTCGGACCAACAAATCAGACCAATATGGCAAATCCCAAAATATGCTACGTTTAATCCAATTGTGTTCTTTCCCAAAACCAGAAATTTTCTGTTGGTTTATTGTGGGACCAAAAGTGATGGGAGGTAATGAAAATACAACCGATTTTAACTCCGAACCTGATAGCATTTTTGGAGGTCCATCCCTTTCAACTGTTCCTTTTCTGAAATGAGATCTGTTTCTGCGAAAAGGATGATCAGCTGGAAGAAATCTGCGATGACAGTCAAAATAACAAGGTTTCTTTCCATGAATGAGCATAAATGCTTTGTTCTCTCCCATACAGTAAGGACATGATTTCTGACCATGTGTACTCCAGCCAGATAACATCCCATAAGCCGGGAAGTCACTTATTGTCCACATCAATGCTGCTCTCAGTATGAAATTCTGTTTCGTTGCAACATCATATGTACTGACACCAGTACTCCACAATAAATTTAATTCATCAATCAATGGCTTCAAATAAACATCAATATTTTTCTTCGGATGTCCTGGAATTAGTAAAGTCAAAAAGATATATGGCTCCTTCATCAACATCCATGGAGGTAAATTATACGGAGTTAAAAAAACAGGCCAACATGAATATTGACTACCATAAGATCCAAACGGACAGAAACCATCAGTGGAAAGGCCCAGTCGAACATTTCTAGCTTCTAAAGCAAATGATGGATGCACTCTATTAAAATGTTTCCATGAATCACCATCGGCTGGATGATTCAAGCTTTTATCGGTTGAAATATTCTCTTTATGCCATGACATCATTGTCGCTGTATTCTTAGACATGAATAAACGCTGAAGTCTGGATGTAAGCGGAAAATATCTCAACTGTTTTACAGGAATCAAACCAGACTTCCCGTGTTGTCCTTCTTTATATCTCTGTTGCCCACATGTGGGACAACTATCCAACGACTCATTTTCCCCTGAATATAAAATGCAGTCATTTGAACATGCATGAATCTTCTGACAAGTAAGCCCCAAATTTCGAACCAACCTCTTACTTTCATAGTAATTTGCAGGTAAAACATTTCCTTCGGGTAACAGTGTTTTCAGCAAAGAAAATATCTGGTCAAAACATGTGTTTGACATTCCGTTATCTGATTTGATAGCCATAAATTTTGCAACTGCTTCTAATTTGCTCATCTTGCAGCCAGGATATAATGCATCCTCAGCAGACTTCAACAACTCATAAAATTCAGACGGTCCCAACTCAGGATTTGAAGCTATATCAGCCGGAGTTTCTGTATGTTGAACAGATGAACCTGCAACATCATGTACTAAATCTTGAAACTGGGATGGATCCGGAATCAAGTTGGTATCAGCTGCTCTGGAACTGCGTTCACCGTGTTGATACCAAAAAACATAATCAGCTTGAAAACCAAAACGCAAGAGATGTTCCCCCACTTTGTCAAACGTGTCAAACGTTCTCAATGCACATTTTCTGCAAGGGCATTTTATCTTTCCTTCTGAAACAAATTCTGAATTTGATGCCGCAAATGATAAAAAAATCTCCACACCCTCTATATATACTGGATTTAAACCAGAACCATTTGGATTTCTGCGTTGATTTATCCATATGCGGTCATCTAATAATGACTGTTGACGACCTCGCTGTTCCATATTTTTCTATAAAATATAAAAGCATTACTGGTTTTGAATAATTTGTTAGAAAAAACACTCAAGCAAGGATTACTAATTATTACAATTTATTACTAATTATTACAATTTATTGCTAATTATTACTATTTATTACTAATTTAGCAATACTTAGCAATACTTAGCAAAAGGAAAACTGCTTGAATAATGAAAGGAAATTTGATAATCATCGTTGTGGAGATGGTTATAAATTTTCCCTTCATTATCCAAGCAGATTTCGTTTACTAATTATTAGTAATAAAAAAAATATTATCAATATTTACGAAAAAACAATATTAATATTATTAAAATAATAAAAAAAATTAAAAAATATTAAAATTATCAATATTCAGAACAAACTTTGTTCTATTATTAACATGTTCAAATCTTAAAGGGTCGTCAATTGTCAATTTTTTGCTAAGTGTTCTTGAGTATTCCTGAGTATTCCTGAGTATTCCTGATTATTTGTGAGTATTCCTGATTATTTGTGAGTATTCGTGAGTATTCGTGATTATTCGTGAGTATTCGTGATTATACGTGAGTATTCGTGAGTATTCGTGAGTATTCGTGAGTATTCCTGAGTATTCCTGATTATTCCTAATTATTCCTAATTATTTGCAATTATTCCTAATTATTTGCAATTATTGGTAATTATTGGCAATTATTGGTCATTATTGGCAATTATTACTAATTATTCCTAATTAATCCTAATTATTCCTAATTAATCCTACTTATTCCTAATTAATCCTACTTATTCCTAATTATTCCTAATTATTACTAATTATTCCTAATTATTGCTAATTATTACTAATTATTGCTAATTATTTCTAATTATTGCTAATTATTTCTAATTATTGCTAATTATTTCTAATTATTGCTAATTATTTCAAATTATTGCTAATTATTGCTAATTATTGCTAATTATTGGTAATTATTTCTAATTATTTCTAATTATTTCTAATTATTCGTAATTATTACTAATTATTAGTAATTAATACTAATTATTGGTAATTATTGCTAATTATTGGTAATTATTGCTAATTATTGGTAATTATTGCTAATTATTGGTAATTAATACTAATTATTGGTAATTATTACTAATTATTGTTAATTATTACTAATTATTGGTAATTATTACTAATTATTGGTAATTATTACTAATTATTGGTAATTATTACTAATTATTCGTAATTAATACTAATTATTCCTAATTAATACTAATTATTCCTAATTAATACTAATTATTCCTAATTATTGTTAATTAGTCCTAATTATTACTAATTATTGTTAATTATTCCTAATTATTACTAATTATTGTTAATTATTCCTAATTATTACTAATTATTGGTAATTAATACTAATTATTGGTAATTATTACTAATTATTCCTAATTAATACTAATTATTGGTAATTATTACTAATTATTCCTAATTAATACTAATTATTACTAATTATTGTTAATTATTCCTAATTAATACTAATTATTACTAATTATTGTTAATTATTCCTAATTATTACTAATTATTGTTAATTATTCCTAGTTATTACTAATTATTGTTAATTATTCCTAATTAATACTAATTATTGGTAATTATTACTAATTATTGGTAATTATTACTAATTATTGGTAATTATTACTAATTATTCCTAATTAATACTAATTATTCCTAATTATTGTTAATTAGTCCTAATTATTACTAATTATTGTTAATTATTCCTAATTATTACTAATTATTGTTAATTATTCCTAATTATTACTAATTATTGGTAATTAATACTAATTATTGGTAATTAATACTAATTATTGGTAATTATTACTAATTATTCCTAATTAATACTAATTATTCGTAATTATTCCTACTTATTGTTAATTATTCCTAATTATTACTAATTATTGTTAATTATTCCTAATTATTACTAATTATTGGTAATTAATACTAATTATTGGTAATTAATACTAATTATTGGTAATTAATACTAATTATTGGTAATTAATACTAATTATTGGTAATTAATACTAATTATTCCTAATTAATACTAATTATTTGTAATTAATACGAATTATTTGTAATTAAAACTAATTATTGGTAATTATTACTAATTATTGGTAATTAATACTAATTATTGGTAATTAATACTAATTATTCCTAATTAATACTAATTATTCCTAATTATTCCTAATTATTACTAATTATTCCTAATTATTACTAATTATTCCTAATTATTACTAATTATTCCTAATTATTACTAATTATTCCTAATTATTCCTAATTATTACTAATTATTCCTAATTATTGTTAATTATTCCTAATTATTACTAATTATTGTTAATTATTCCTAATTATTACGAATTATTGGTAATTAATACTAATTATTACGAATTATTGGTAATTAATACTAATTATTGGTAATTAATACTACTTATTGGTAATTAAGACTAATTATTTGTAATTAATACTAATTATTTGTAATTAATACTAATTATTCCTAATTAATACTAATTATTTGTAATTAATACTAATTATTCCTAATTATTCCTAATTATTGGTAATTATTACTAATTATTCCTAATTAATACTAATTATTCCTAATTATTCTTAATTATTACTAATTATTCCTAATTATTACTAATTATTACTAATTATTGTTAATTATTCGTAATTATTGTTAATTATTCCTAATTATTAGTAATTATTGTTAATTATTCCTAATTATTACGAATTATTGGTAATTAATACTAATTATTGGTAATTAATACTAATTAATGGTAATTAATACTAATTATAGGTAATTAATACTAATTATTGTTAATTATTGGTAATTATTACTAATTATTCTTAATTATTGATAATTATTAGTAATAAAATGAATAATTATCAATAATTAGAAATAATTACCAATAATTACAAATAATAACATTATTAATATATTTTATTATTAATATTAAAATAATATAATTTTCTAATTTATATACAGTTCTTTTTTCATCTGTGCGTTTTCTATCTCCACATACAAATAATACATGTGAAGACAGCAAACACACAGATGAAAAAAGAACTGTATATATATAAAAAATTATATTATTTTAATATTAATAATAAAATAAACTAATAATGTAATAATGTTCTTATTCCTAATTATTGGTATTTATTACTAGTTATTAATATTTATTCTTAATTATTAAAAATTATTACTAATTATTCCTAATTACCATATAAACAATACTAATAATTTAAATTTATTAAGTAATAAAACAATGTAAACAAAATTAAATTACAACTAATTAATAATAATAAAAACTAATAAAAAATTAAAAATAAATAAAAAATTAAAATGAAGATAAATACCTTGAAAATTGATCGGTTCTGATCGTTCTTCAAAACTTTAATATCAGCTCCGGAGAAAAAACTTAAACTGGAGAAAAACTAAACTCTAGAAATATGATTCTGAGAGAGAGAGAAGATAAAGAATGAGAATGAAATGAAAAAAACGGATGGGGGTATTTATAGGTTAGATTAGTTGCGACGGGTCCATTTGCGACGGGATTCCCGTCGCAAATAGTATTATTTGCGACGGGTCCCGTCGCAAATACCTTCGCCAACATTTATTACGGTCAACCGGTAAATAGTTATTTGCGACGGGTCCCGTCGCAACTAACCCTCTGCCGACATAGTATTTGCGACGGGGGAATATTCCCGTCGCAAATACCATTTACCGCCGCCGGCTATTTGCGACGGGAATATTTCCCCGTCGCAAATACGTTTCCCGCGATTTGGCGCGCATCGCGGGAAAACTATTTGCGACGGGGAAAGCAATCCCGTCGCAAATGCCTCATTATTTGCGACGGGGATGTACCCCCGTCGCAAATACTTTTTTAACATGACTATTTGCGACGGGATTAAATC
Source organism: Viscum album (assembly GCA_963277665.1). NCBI lineage: Eukaryota > Viridiplantae > Streptophyta > Magnoliopsida > Santalales > Viscaceae > Viscum > Viscum album. The sequence continues at coordinate 987,309,053 of OY728129.1, forward strand.
CCGTCGCAAATAACCCGTCGCAATTGCTCATTTTTCCCGTAGTGCATGCTTTCCGTGTTTAGCATCTCAAGGGAGAATGGGTCTATTCTCTTTCTATAGGTGGAAAAGACTCAACGGGTAGTACATCTACTCACCCTGTTGATCCCCCTTGTGTTTAGTAGCACAGGATTCTTTTCTAGAATGCCTAGGAATATAGGAAAGTAATTCTATAATGATGTTGAGTAAATGATGTTAACCCAAGGGGACAGAGTTTTTTGAAACTTAATGATGAGGTTGAGATCTTTTGAAAGGACAGTGGAATTTTTGGATGTGGTGTTAATAGAATTTAATGTGGAATTGTTCATGGTTAATTAATGTTTGAAAAATTAATTAACGTACAATGGAATTGATAAAAAGGAAACAAATTAATCTAATAAATCCCTTAAATGGTTGTGTGCTTATAGGATACCTAGTCTTAGAAGTGGCAGCCCGGAGTTTGAGAGATGTTAGCTGCAGTTGTGTATAAGACTAGGTTATGCCCATAGTGTGGTTGTGAGTTATAGTATATTCTGTAATTTTTGTGTTTCTATACGCTACTCCACCCTGTCAGTAAGGGAAACTGACACCCTGGGGATTCTGATCCCTGGGGGGTGTTCTCCCCAAAATTTCATTGAGAGGATGAATGGATGACTACCCTCTTTGACCCCATTCTCTTCTCTTGGTATATGCTAGTTCCATTAGGCACAACGATTAGTTTTCCCCGTATATGTGTGTAGAGGACTATAATGGCTTGTGATTATTCACACACATATATCCTGGATATAGTATCGTAGGGACTACTATAGGTGTAACATGTATAGGCTGTGATGGCTTGAGGATCCTTACTCGGTGTATGGGTTATAATGGCTTGAGGAATAATACCCGACGTATGATACACGTCATGCGAGATGTGGTGGATCCCGGAAACTATCTGGTTACTTTTGGTTGTGAGGATGGTGTGGTGCTTCGCCCAGGTGTCTACGGGAAAGCCTTTGTGGTGCACATGGTGCAGATTGTGTAGCATAGCCCAGGTGTCTGCGGGCAAGCCTTTGGAGATAGATGCACAGGACGTATGTCATTGGGGAAAAGAGGAAAACCAGTGGGGAATTAGTAGCGGGGTACCCTTGATATTATTTATTATATGCTATATTCTTGTATGTGTTACTTGGTGAGAGTATCCATGGTGATGTTGAGAACTTAGTATACCTGTTTAGGTGACGAGTTAGTTTCACTTGTTATTCACTATGCTTTAGCATTCTTTTTTTACCTTTGCACGAGAGGCTTCAGGGAGGATCCTACTGAGTATACTGTTATACTCACCCTATGTATATATAAACTGTTTTTCAGGTCACTTGGAGCAGGTTGGAGATCAAGATGGTTTCTACTAGCTTGGGGCTGCAGAAGCTATTCGGGCTTGTGGTTGTAGCTGTTTTTACTTTCTTTTGGGTACTTGTAGTTTTTCCTTTCAGTTGTAGTACTTTTGCATGACATTACATATGTGCACTTGGGTTTTCTTTTATAATTCAGTTCTGAGTTGGAGTTGGTTGGTGTCTACCTTATCTCTCTCTTCCGCATGTGTTCTCTTAGAGGGTAATGCCTCCCATTTGTGTGTTATTATACCCTCAGTGCTAGTCGCCAAACTAGGGCCTACTGGAGGTGGGACTCGGGGGTCATTATCTCCCTTCTCACATTGTCGGCCCATGATGGGTACACTTTGTAGGGAGGGGGTCGTGATAGAGAGGTATCAGAGGCAAGTTGAGGGATAGGATGGAGTTTGGAGTTAGGCACAGGTGAGGTTGCATGGGTTGGTAGGGAAACAGTGTCATTCATGTTTGGCAAGTGAGGTAAACACTGGAGACCGGCTGAGACATAGGCGTTTAGGGCCCCCTATGATCTGATGTACGGACCTTTAAGTTTTCAATGACTACTAAACAAGGTGATACTGGTTGCAGGGTAGAGACCTAGGAAAGGATCATGCATTATTCTTCTTTGTTCTTGTGTTCTAATGGGTAGACCTTAGGATAGGTTAACCTAAAATGAATAAAATAAAACCATTAATTAATTAATTTTGAGTCTTCCATATTCCAGGTTTAGGAGCTCTAAGTGTTTTTTATTTTGTATGTATGGCTCCAGGTCGACGTCCTCATCAGGATCACATAGAAGATGTCGAGCAGGCTGTTCCAGAAGATCTTCGTAGGGTAGAGGTTGACGATGACGACACTTGGAGGAAGACACTCTGAGAGTTTCAGCACCAGAGTCTGCAGAAGTACGAGGGCTCCGTTTCAGATGCGGTCACGGATGACTAGTTGGAGGAGGTCGAGATAGGATTCAGTTCGATCTGTGCTCAGAAGGAGCACTGGGTGTCCTTGGCTATGACGATGCTGCATGGAGCAGCAAGGCAGTGGTGGTTCTTGTTCCTCGGGGATCGTGAGGAGTTAGCAATCTCATGGGAGGAGTTCCGAGACAAGTTTAGAGTTGAGTTCCTTTCCTTGACTGTGAAGGAGTCCAGTCGCCAGGAGCTTCTTACCCTTCAACAGGGGAGCTCTACTGTTTGAGAGTTTGGAATCCATTTTAAGAACCTTTTACGATATTCTTCAGACCTATTACCAGATGAGGAGGCCAGGGCGAAGCATTTCAAGGAGGCTTTGCATCCAGAGATCCAGCTCCAGTTCACCCCATTTATGCTGAAGTAATATCTTGAGGTGCTGTCAAGAGAAGAGTTTGTCGAGAGGACATTGGCCAGGACAGGATCATCATGAGAGGGGGATCATCATGATCCCTCACGAAGTAAGGCTGTGGTCCGGGGTTCTCAGTTTTTAGGGTAGAAGTGTTTTCGTTCAGCTGGGGGTAGGTCCCAGCCCTTCACATCTCGTTTCTACAGAGACAGCAACTCTCAGGCCTATGCCAAGGGACCAGGCGCTTGTTTTTCTTGTGGTGGTCATGGCCATCAGCAACGGGAGTTCCAGACCTTTCAGAGTGATCATCGTGCACCAGGCGCTACGCTCCAGGTTCCTCTGTTGAGGCAGTTCCATCCGAGGCAACAGCAGCCAGTTGCACCAGCTTTAGATCAGCAGAGGGTAGATGGGGCAGGTAGAGGATAGCCCCATGATGCTCTGCATCCTCAGAGAGTAGAGCACAGCCGTGGTGGTGGTCGTCATCAGGGTCAGAGAGGTCGTGGAGGAGGTCATGGTCAGCTTCATGCTCTAGCGTTTCTAGTGCCAGACGAGCCATATGTTGTTCGAGGTACCCTTTGCTTGTTTTCTACCTTGGTGTATGCCTTGTTTGATTCAGGAGGGACACAATCCTTCATATCACCTACCCTTGTCCATGCTTTGGGACTTGAGGTGGAGAGACTTCCAGTGCCCTTGGCGTTAACTACGCTAGTTAGAGGTCGAGCTAAATTTTTTGAAGTATGTAGAGACTGTGATCTAGTGTTGGGGAAACACTGCTCTTGGGGAGATTTCCAATGTTTACGGATACAACCATATGATGTCATCTTCAGCATGGATTGGTTGTATTCGGTGCAGGCTATCGTGGATTGCTTTAGGAAGAAGGTTATTTTCTTTGGTGCGGATGGAGAGAAAGTGGTGTTTGTCGATGAGAGAGATCCTTGGATGGGACATAGGCTCGTTCCATCCTTATCATCCATAATGGCCGAGATGATGCTGAGTTCTTCAGAGGTTCAGCAGTTGGCGTTTCCTCGAGTCGTATAAGGGTACCCAAATGTCTTTCCAGAAGAGGTTATAGCCTTACCCCCTCGATGAGAGATTGAATTCAGGATCGAGCTACATCCAGGAGCATCTCCTATCTCTATGTCTCCCTATAGGATGGCCCCTTCTGAGTTGTGAGAGCTACGTATACAGCTTGATGGTCTGTTGTAGTGCGGTTTTGTTTGGACAAGTGTGTCACCATGGGGTGCACCAGTTTTTTTTTGAACAAGGTCGACGAAATTTTGCGGTTATGTGTCAATTATCTTTGCTTAAACAAAGTGACAATAAAGAATAACTATTCTCTTCTGTGGATTGATGACTTATTCGATCAAATAAAGGGTGAAAGTTGGTTCTCAAAAATCGACTTGCAGTCAGGATATCATCAGATTTGTGTGAAGGATGAGGATATTCTGAAGATTGCTTTCTGTTGTCGTCATGGGCATTATGAGTTCTTTGTAATTCCATTTGGAATGAAGAATGCTCCAGCTGTGTTCATGGGATTGTTGAATGCTGTGTTCTGTGAGTTCCTGGACAAGTTCGTGGTATTTTTCATCGATGAAATCCTTGTGTACTCCACATCTGAAGAGGAGCATGCAGACATCTACGAGCCATTTTGGGAGTTCTTCGCCAACATCAGTTGTTTGGGATGTTGTCTAAGTGTGATTTTTGGGCTTGAGAAGTCCGTTTGTTGTGGAATGTTGTGTCCCAACAGGGAGTAGCTGTGGATCCATTGAAGATTGAATCAGTTGTGTCTTGGGTAGCCCCCAAGAGAGTGTCAGAGGTGTGAAGTTTCCTTGGTCTCGCAGGCTACTACAGGAGGTTCGTAGAAAATTTATCATGAGTTTCGACTCCTCTAACAGCTTTAACTATGAAGGATCAGGCATTCATATGGACTGATCAGTGTCATAAAGCTTTCGAGTATCTAAAAGAGAAGTTAGTAAGTGCTCCAGACCTTTGTCTTCCAGCTGAGGGAGTTCAGTTTGATGTTTTCTGCGATGCTTCACATCTGGGGTTAGGATGTGTTCTCATTAAGCAGGGGTCAGTAGTTTCTTATGGGTCTCGGTAGTTGCGTCCTCATGAACAAAACTATTCCACCCACGATCTTGAGTTGGCAGCCGTGGTGTTTTATCTAAAGTTGTGGAGACATTACCTCATTGGTGAGCACTTCGTGGGTTTCACCGATCATAAGAGTTTGAGGTATGTTTTCTCCCGACATGACTTGAACTTGTGACAGCATCGGTGGATGGTGTTCTTACAAGAATACAACTTTGAAATATTGTATACACCTAGAAAAAAAATGTTGTAGCTGATGCGCTAAGTCGAAAGTCATGTAGTGATGTTGTGCATGAATCCGGTGATTCCTAGAGAGTAATGGAAGAACTGTCAGCTTTGCATCTTGATATGGAAGAAGTTGAAGGTAGAGGTTGTCTTTTCCAGATGATGGTGTAGTCATCCCTGATGCAGAAGGTTGAAGAGTCCCAGTTGGGTGATCTTGAGGTGGAGGTCTGGAGAGACCGGGTTGTTTGTGGTGAGGCCCCTGATGGTTAGACTGAAGATGAACAACACTGAGTGTTGTATCATGGAAGGCATTTTGTCCCTTTGTTGATGCACGAGACAGTTCTCAGAGAGTTCCATAGTTCACCTTTAGCGGTACATCCTGGCGTGAAAAAGATGTACCGATCCTTCAAGAGTCATTTTTGGTATCCTGGGCTAAAACATGAGGTTGCGGAGTTTGTGTCTTGATGTTTAGTCTGCCAGAAGGTGAAGGTCGAACGCCATATTCTTGGTGGTCTTCTCCATCCATTAGAGATTCCTCGTTGGAAGTGGGAGGACATCTCAATGGACTTCATTGCTAGTTTACCTAGAGCTCATAGAGGACATGATGCTATTTGGGTGGTATTCGATCGTTTAACAAAATCGTCCCACTTCATAGCGATCAAAGAGTCGAGCTCAGTGGAATTTTTGTCGAGGCAGTATCTGGAGGTGGTGGTGATACTTCATGGAGTCCCTAGGATGATCATTTCTGATCGGGATCCTCGCTTTACGTCCAGGGTGTGGTGGGGTCTCCAACATGCTTTTGGTTCTCAGTTATGCCTTAGCACTACTTTTGATCCTCAAAGGGATGGCCAGACCGAGCGAACTATCCAGACTCTTGAAGAAATGTTACACTCTTGTATTCTTGATTTTGGAGGCTCATGGATGAGGCACTTACCCTTGGTGGAGTTATCTTACAATAATAGTTTTCACTCCTCTATCGGTATAGCGCCGTTTCAAGCCTTGTATGACTGCCCTTGCCGTTCTCCTTTGTGCTGGACTGGGGTCGGAGAGTCCACAATTCTCAGACCAGAACTAGTGCAGAATACAATAGAGATGTTTTAGGTGATTCATGAGAGGATTAAGGCAGTGCAAGATCGTCAGAAATCCTATTTCGATCAAAGAAGGAGAACCTTAGAGTTTAATGTTAGGGATCATGTGTTTCTGAAGGTGACTCCCCGTCGTGGGCAGCGAAGGTTTGTTCATGGGAGTAAGCTTTCTCCCTGGTTTTTTTGGCCTTTCAAGGTGTAATCTCATGTTGGGGATGTGGTGTATCAAGTAGAACTTCCCCCACAGATGAGTCGGATACATGATGTTTTCCATGTATCGAAGATCCGATGTTATCTTCATGATGACTCTCACATCATCAATTGGGGAGAGATCAATGTTGATGGTGATGAAACCTTTGATGAGTGACCTGTGGAGATCCAATACCGCAAGGATAAGGTGTTGCATGGGCGTTCTATCCCCTTAGTTCATGTCTTGTGGTGACACACTGGCTTGGAGGAGAGTACCTGGGAACGTGAGTCACAGATGCATGTCTAGTACCCAGATTTGTTTGATGTTTGACTCTTTTCATGTATCATTGTAACTTTTATGGTTATGGAACTTTCATGTTTATGATATGGCTCCCTTTTTTGCTTTGGTGGATTGCTCTCTTTTGAGAGGTATCTCGAGGGGTGGTTGTTCAGAACCTATTTCGTTTTCACTTTAGGTGGGTTTTGGATTCTCGAGGACGAGAATGTTTTAAGAGGTATCCAATGTAATGGAATGGACCTCTCCGATCCATTCCTTTGTGAAAATGTGGTGTTAGAGGTGTTCTGGAAGGTAAGGTTGCATGTGGTGTGTTTGGGTGGACTTTTAAGGAAATATAAAGGGTAATAGCTTTCGCATGGTAGGCGCACGGTTTGCCTAAACTATGCGGCCAAACCGTGCAAGGATGGTCTTGGAGGCAGTGGCTAACGCACGGTTAGCACACGGTTTGTCTAACCATGTAGACTAACCATGTGAGGAGTGTTTGAAGAGGCAGAAGCTAATGCACGGTTAGCGCATGGTCTGTTAAACCGTGCGAACTAACCATGCGGGCACTTAAAGTTAGATCCTAAAATTTTGGATCTAACTCATTTTGCCTTTAATCACCTCGTTTAATCCTCTAAGCAGCCATAACTTGGGATTAATCTCCCTTGAAGGTTAGAAAACCTCTCCCAAGCATTTTGGAGGCGATCTGGAGGCCTCTCTTCATGAATCGAAACTGGTTTCTTGAGGTATGTGATCGTTCTTAGTTGGTTTCTTAGATCTACTTAGATCTACTCCTCCTTTTCTCTCGATTTCTTAGATCTACACCCGTTGTGGGTAGATATAAGAGTGTGGATGTCGAATATGATCAGCTTTGGTATTGGTTGTGTTAGAAGAGGAGATCTAAGGAGGATTCGTGGAGAATCAGTCTGGTTTCTTGGGCATCTTTCGACTGTTGTGGTTTTCCTCAAAAGCCTTTGAGGTAAGGGATTCATGGTTTCTCTAATTGTTTATGTGCAATCGTAGATTTAGTATGATTTAGACCTTTGGATCACAATGAAATTGACCTAATTAAATACTTGAACTGGATTAAAAGAATTGGTTTGATCGCATGTTGTTTCTTTGTACCGTGATAACGGTTTGCCTATTCATTTTCTAGATATTGTGATATCTATGACTTGATTGTTAGCATGTTGTTCTTGATGAAATTGATAAAGAATGTAAATCTGGAATTAATTGAAAATTAATTGGCTAAAGATAAAGAATCATGTAAACGAATACGGTTTTTGTTTTTGTGGTTGTTGTTCCCATTTTGATGTTAATCAAATTGATGCCGATGTACATGGTTAATTCAGTTGGTTGGTAAACCTGAAATCTGTTGGTACTTGTTGTTTGAAGGTCGGATGCCTTGTTAAAGGGCCAAGATCCCAATTTGATGTGATGTTTGTTTTTCCTGCTGTTTGTGCTGTAATGTGACCTTGGAGGGGTGTTGTGATATGTGGAGGCATAGAGGTCATTTTGGTTGTGACAGCAGATGATGCCTAGAGTGGCGAGATGCATCGGTTTATGCATGTGGGTGTCGGGGAGGACATCATGGATGATGAAATGGGATGGATGTGGTTGTTGGATGCTTGGGGCTTTGTTTGTTTGTTTATCTTCTTTACTTTTCCCCACTGCTCAAGGTAGCTGGTCTTGCTTACCCTTTTTTTGAAAGAGGCGACGAAACGCGGGGAATGCCACGTGCTTTCCGTGTTTAGCCTCTCAATGGATAATGGGTCTACGCTCTTACTATAGGCGGAAAAGACTCAACAGGTAGTACATCTACTCATCGTGTTGAGCCCCCTTGTGTTTAGTAGTATAGGATGATTTTCTAGAATGCCTGGGAATATGGGAAAGTAATTCTGTAATGATGTTGAATAAATGATGTTAACCCATGGGGACGGAGTTTGTTGAAACTTAATGATGAGGTTGATAACTTTTTAAAGGACAGTGGAATTTTTGGATGTGTTGTTAATGGAATTTAATGTGGAATTGTTCATGGTTAATTAATGTTTGAAGAATTAATTAACGTAAAGTTTAATTGATAAAAAGGGAATAAAGTAATCTAATAAAGCCATTAAATGGTTGTGTTCTTATAGAATAACTAGTCTTAGAAGTGGCAGCTCGGAGTTCAAGAGACGTTAGCTGTAGTTGTGTCGAAGACTAGGTTATTCCCATAGTGTGTTTGTGAGTTATAGTATATTCTGTACTTTTTGTGTTTCTATACTCTACTCCACCCTGTCAGTAAGGGAAACTGAGTCCTCGGGGATTCTTATCCCTAGGGGTGTTTTCCCCAACATTCCAATGGGAGGATGAATCGTTGACTACCCCCTTTGACCTCGCTCTCTTATCTTGGTAGATGCTAGTGCCATTAGGCACATCGGTTAGTTTTCCCCATATATGTGTATAGAGGGATGTAATGTATTCTGGTTATTCACACACATATATCCTGTATATAGTATCCTATGGACTACTATAGGTGTAACATGTATAGGTTGTGATGGCTTGAAGATCCTTACTCGGTGTATGGACTGTAATGGCTTGAGAAATAATACCTGATGTATGATACACGTTATGAGAGCTGTGGTGGCTTCCGGAAACTACCTGGTTACTTTTGGTTGGGATAATGGTGTGGTGCTTCACCCAGGTGTCTGCGGGAAAGCCTTTGTGGTGCACGTGGTGCAGATTGTGGAGCTTAGCCCAGGTGTCTGTGGGAAAGCCTTTGGAGAGAGATGCACAAGACGTATGTAGTTGGTGCAAAGCGGAAAACTAGTGGGGAATTAGTAGCGGGGTACCCTTGATATTCTTTATTATATGCTATATTCTTGTATGTGTTACTTGGTGAGAGTAGCCATGGTGAGGTTGAGAACTTAGTATACCTGTTTAGGTGATGAGTTAGTTTCACTTGTTGTTCACTGTGCTTTAGCATGCTTTATTTACCTTTGCACGAGAGGCTTTGGGGAGGATCCTACTGAGTATACTATTATACTTACCCTACATATATATAAACTGTTTTTTAGGTCACTTGCAGTAGGTTGGAGATCAAGCTGGTTTCTACTAGCTTGGGGTTGCAGGAGCTGTCCGGGCTTGTAGTTGCAGCTGTTTTTACTTTCTTTTGGGTACTTGCAGTTTTTCCTTTCAGTTGTAGTACTTTTTCATGACATTACATATGTACACTTGGGTTTTCTTTTATACTTCAATTCTGAGTTGGAGTTGGTTGGTGTCTACCTTATCTCTCTCTTCCGCATGTGTTATCTTAGAGGGTAATGCCTCCCATTTGTGTGTTATTATACCATCAGTGCTAGTCGCCAACCCGAGGCCTACTGGAGGCGAGACTCAGGGGTCATTATCTCTCTTCTCACATTGCCATCCCAGGATGGGTACACTTTTTGGGGAGGGGGTCGTGACAATACCTCTCAAAAGACTATTTCTATTGAAAAATCTAAAATTATCCCTTCTAACAAAAAATGTAAAAAATTAAAATTCTAGGTCCTCATAATTAACACTTTTTAAAGGTTGTAAGGGGTTATTCTTGAATTAATGAATGGGAAGAGGCTAGGGAATTTATTAGTAGTTTGTAAAATGGTAGGAATGAGTTTTAATTAACTCGTACTATAATTTAATGAAATGTTAAATGATTTTGCTTCATATTATTGAATTATTCATAAGGATTTTGGTATGATTTAACATACTTTTTATTTTAGAATAATTATATGATTTAGAAATGTTATTAGAAAAGTAATTTTCAATTGTGATCATGGGATCATATTGATTGATTTGATATGTATTTATCTACCTATGGAGGAATTAGTTGGGGATGACCATGGGATTCATTTTTATTGACTTAATATGTGTTTACTTAATAGAACATGAGCCTCAGCCCGGTTGGTGTGGACTTTTAAGTGCATCCAGGCAACCTGAGATCAAATCCAGGCTGAGGCACAATTTTCGGGACTGTAGCAGTACTGTAGCAGTACTGTAGTAGGTAATGTAGCAGTACTATAGTAGGTACTATAGCAGGAACTGTGTAGTACTGTATCAGGTACAGTAGCGGGAATTGTAGCAGGCACTGTTTGGCACTATATCAGCCAAGAATTTGCCCATGTTTGGGCCTTCGGGCCACCGATTTGGTCTCCAAGTCCATTAAGGCCTTCGTTCCACCCATGCCTTTAGGCCAGTAAGGCCGTCAAGCCACCTCAAGGCCTTCGGGTCACCTTAAGTGCAGATGAAACCCAGAAAACCTACAAGGAACAAGCTCTATTAGAGGATGAGAAAGGAGCTTTCACCACAGTAAAAGCTACACTGATTGTAAGAATGATAGGGTATGGCACATGCCATTGGGAAAAGCCTTTTCATGAACGGGATAGCCTAGTCGAACAACCATGCGAAGGTGGAGAGTTTATTTCACGATGAAGATGCTGAGGAGGAGCAGTTCCAAGTAGTTAGTCTGGGTTTTATGTAATGTATGAAGCCTACATGCAATGAATTCCTCTAAGGCCTACGGGAAATGTAATACTAACATTTACGGGCCTTTTAAGGGTTCTACATCACCCCTTGAAAGGTGGATTATCAAAAATCAATAAAAAAATGAAGGCCTTTGGGCCATTGGATGGATGAATACTTACTTAATAATGTGATTTTGTGCTAAGAAGCAAATTATGTGGTTAAAATAAGATTATAATATTTTTTTGTGTATTTCTAATGAAGAATATGTTATTGATTTTATAATTGTTTATAAAATTAATAAATGATACCATCAAAATTATTATTGTTTTGTTATTATAAAATAAAATAGTGGAAAATGGATTGTTTAATATTATTTTAATTAATTATAAATTCCTTAAAGGGGTGGATAAATAGTAAAGGGTTTAATGAAAAGTTATATTTCTATTATTTTTTAGTACTATTGTTTAATTTAGATTTGGCCATTGATATTATTTTATAGATTTATTACTATAATTTAATGAGTATGTGATTATTTTCACATGGGCTTTCATAGAATATTATTATTTTATTTGTTTTGAATTAGTGGGTAAAGAATTTATGAATGGTATCTCAAAAAATAATTTTCTTGATTCTATGGTAAGGGGTGAAATAAAAAAATGTAAGATTTCTTTAGTAATTAATTTCCAAGTTTACATATTTTGTTGATATATAGAATTCATATATTTAGTTTCATAATTTTTTATATAATAATTAGATGGATGTTATATGTGGGTAATTTTGATATTGTTTAATTAAATATTGAAATATATTTGTGTGATAGAAAATTTTATGTTCGAGAAAATGTTTTTGAGATAATATATATATCTAAAGAATGAACATTATATTCATCATTTAATTATTGATATTTGAGGGATTAATATATGTGTTTAATTCTAAATAATTGTGTAATGAAATAATTATCTACCCATCTTTTCATCATTAATGATATAAATGAGAAAGGAAGTTGGGAAAATGACATGCAGGTGTCAAAAGATGGAATTTATTCCAACAATTTACCATGACGGTTATTTTTCTAAATGCATTTATAAATTTTTAGGCATTTCATTGGATTAATTATAACTTTTGGTTCATCTCTATCATTCCCCCAAGGAAGTTTTATTTAGTAAAATGGTTATTAATGTGGTCTATTTTATGTAATGGGTGTTGGTGTAATTAAATGATGGTAGAAGAAAGGGTTTTCTTTAGTAAAATAAAATTAATAAGGGCCACTAATTATGGAATTAATAATGTAGGGAGGTTTTAATCTATTAATATGGGTAATTGAATGTTTGAAGTGGAATCTCATCTATAAAAAGGGAAGTCGTGGAACTCGTATTCCTTATATTCAATCTTTCTTCCTTGTTATTCAATTAGTGTACATTTAATACATGTATATGATGCATCTATATTTTTATGCACACGATGCATGTGCTAATATATATATATATATATATATATATATTAAATATGCATATTTGAACTGTTGTATGTGATTTAATAATTGGTACCATTTATCAAGAATGTTTTTCATCAATTTTGAACCAAAGATTGGTTTATAAAAGCTTTTCATTTATTCATTGAAACAGGTTCAATGACTTAAAACTCAACAAAAATAATGCATGAGATGTGTTACAAACAATGAGTGGCAGGCTTCGCCTATATAAATAGAATAGTTATCTTCCATTCAAGTGCATGTATCGATTGTGTTTAGATGGTGATGTAACTATCAGTTTCATGAAAAAATTTATATAGAAAAATATATTCTTTCTAATGCTTCATTTATCTCTCCCGAGAAGGCATGATCACCCCTTAGGATGTTCAGGTATCCTATTGATACGATCAAGGATCCTTTAGCTAGTGTATCACCTTGAAGTTAGGGTGATTTTTTTCATTGATCCTCATGATCTTCTTCAAACACACTTAATTGAAGTTGAAAATTGAATTTGCTTCAACGGTCAAATAGAAGGTATTTTGTTTGCCTCATTTTTTCAGCTACTTTTACATGTTTGATTTGTTAAAGATAGATACTCCTATTTTTTGGTTTTTTTCAATATCAATGATCATTATATGATAAAAAACATCAGTGGTATCCGGTCTTGTTTCATTAAGATTTAAATATTTTTAAATCACTAGTTTTGATGAATATCATAACTTATTATCATAATACAACATTGTCATAAATTGTTGCAGAGTTTGGGACCTTTATGTGAGATACATAAAGGTAATATGAGTTTTAATTTTATGCGTAGGGTTCACATAAAGGTAAATCGGGACTTACCTCTATGTGAAGGGTTTTTGTAAAGGTAGTCTAAGACCTACCCTTATGGGAAGTGTTCATATAAAGGTAGATTAATGATTATATGTGGAAGCTCGTGTAAATGTAATCGTTAATTTACCTTTATATGAAATAATATCTGTAAAGGTAATCATATTTTACCTTTATGAAAATAGTTATATATAAAAGTAAATATATAGTACTTTTATATAGGATTCTCTATGTAAAAGTCAAAAAATAAAATATTAAATTTTAATATTTAAATTCCTTTTACATATTATATATCATACCTTGTGATCTAGAAATAAAAGGATTATTTATAAATCATAAGGGGTTATTTATAGTCTATAAATTGAAAAATAGGCTAAAATATAAAATATTTCAAATTTATAATTATGAAATGCTCATAAATAATTAATTTTTAAGTTGTTCAAATTTAAATGGTCCATATTTGAATATTATTTAAATAGAATAAAAAAATCTGATTATTAATTTGATCAAAGGATTGAATAATTTCAATTATATGGTATTTAGATTATATAAAATTCTTATATAATGTAAATTGAATTATAAAATTTTTATAATTCATGAAATATCATATATATCAAATATAATACTAAATATGAAATAGTTCATATTTAAATGAATATAAAATTTTTATATTCAAGATTATGTAATGTCTATGGTGTTTACCTCATTTATAATTTTTTTATAATTATCATTTATTTATAAATTGTTCATAGATAATTATCTCATGTTTTGAAAAATAAATAAAATGTTTATTTATTTATTAAATTACTTTGATATTCCGGTTTAGTAAATAGGTTAATAAATTTTAAAATTTTGTATGCTTTAGTTTAACTATTAAATTAATTTTAGGATTTAGAGTTATACATTACATGTTAGGTATGACTCGATATGATTTAGTTTTCATCTACCTTGACCTCAGTTTTTTTTGAACCTCGGTTTTCATCTACCTTAACTCCAAGGAGTTAGAGCTATACTATTATCCTTGGTTTTGTTTTGAGTATATGAACTTTAAAATAGCAATCAAATATATTTTTTGAATAATAAGTATTAGTGATATCATGAATTTGATACACTCTTAGGTAAAGTCTCAGCTTGTAGAGGGACTTGGGGTCAGACAACCAACCGGCGTGGAGGATTTTTCCTTGTTAGAAAAGTGAATGGGGTTGGCTATATGTTGCTTTGGGATTACTCATGTAGATTTTTTGAATCTCATATAACTTTATGTCTTTATAGGAAGTGTTCATATCCCTCATACATATGATGCATCTTGATATGTATGAATATGTCTGACTTCTTTTTTTTGTGTAACAAAAACACGTGGGTTGTGTAAAGAGTTATGTAACACACATTAGGTCACTAGTACATATAATTTTGAGTTTTATTTACCTTTCAGTTCATTCTTGTAGTTCTTGGGTGTTGGGGGTCAGAAATATGAGCTTTTTGGAAAAAAAATACCAGGTACACAGTTGGTGCATGGTTTGTTTAACCGTGCATCTAACCATGCAAGGGTGATATAGGTTGGGACAGTGAGATTTTGAAAGGTTTTTCAAACCATTCAAAACCTATTGGAGAGTGTGTAACTTGATTTTTGGGGAGACAATATCCTTACATAGTCGGCATATAGTTTTTATAACCGTACAACCTGTCCATGTCACATAAAAATTGGAATTTTACCATTTCCCCCTAAATAATTTTAAGGGTTTTGGACCTCATTTTCCTTCCCCATTATGCACAACTCTTTCTCCTTAGTGGTGTAGATTTTCCTCTCTATTGGTAGTGGATTCATCTTGTATTCTTCATTATTTTTCTTGAGGTAAGTCCAACTCTTCTTGGTTACTTATTATTTACCCCTTCTTCATTCTTGTTCATCCTATTTAATAGAGGTGTGGAACCCTGGATGGTGGTTTTGGCTAAACCTAGTGTCTTTATTGTGGATTTTGTTGTTTTACTTATGGATTAGGTTTGTGAGGTCTTGATTTTACTATTTCTGGTGGTTATCATTGAAGGTGATGAGGTTGGAATTGAATATGAGGTAGGTGTATCTATTTAAGGCTGTTTTCCATAGATTAACTTTTAATTATGAATCACCTTTGGATTGTTTTTGTTTAATTACCAAATAAATAATTTATGGTTGGTGTATATCCCATATTGATTATGTTATTTGTCTTGGTTTAGAAATTTTTGTTTTTAAAGTTGGTTTTCCGAATGGGTGTGGCTTGTATGCACACCAAGTGTTTAATAAAATGGATCAAAGAGGTTTTAAGTTTTAAAATATATTTCAAAAATGGTGTTAGAAATGGTTTTACCTGATGGGAATGTGTTTTATAGAATGGTAATGTTTGTTTATGAAATTGGATTTTTAAATTTATTTTCTTGGATTGGAACTTGTTTGTGATTGTGTTGGAATGGAGTAGCACATGGGTCAACTAAGTGTGAGTAAGGAATTATCAGAGGGACCATGAGAGAATTTGGGGATGAAGACTGTGAGAGATTCCATTTTGGTTTCCAAGGGACCATGAGATAATTTGGGTAGGAAGGTCATGAGAACTTCCATTTGTTTATCAAGAGACTGTAATAGCTCTTGGATTTGAGCCCAGGGAAGACTGTGAGAGATTCAATTTTTCTTATTTGTCCAACAAAATTTATCAAACTCACTCACATTAGGCCCTTATGGTTAGATCCCTAGGTTCACTTACTCATTTTAGGTTGATTTACATGCCTTGTGAATTTGATTGGTTCCATGTTGATATGATATCATGTGTGTTATTCTAATTTCATTAATATGGTTATGTGATTTTGATGTTATGATCACCCTTATTTTTCCATGTTTGATATGTTTAGAATGTTGTTTCTTGGGCCTTTTTTCCTTTTATTTGACCCATATTGAGATTTTTTTTGAAAAACATCTTTAATTTGAAATAAAAAACTAAAGGTATTTTAATGGATTATCAATAAGTGGGATGTTTTCAAATTGGTTTAGTTTTTAAAATTGTTTTTCAAACTAGTTTATTGGTTTGAATGAGAAAATTACTTAAATATATTAATGGTGGTATCCTATTGAGATTTGTGCCTCACACCTTACATATGACTTTGGGTGTTTGTAGACTTCTATTGTGGGAAACAGGTAAAGGAAAGGGCACCACGTAAATGGGTGGATCTTCTTGGTTATCATCTTCCAGTGTTTTGTGGAGGAGATGCGGTCTCAGGAGGTTTGATCATGTGGATTCATTTTGTTGGTTTCGTAACTATTGGGATGTATATATAGGCCTTGTTTGGTTGTGTTCCCATTATTTTTAGTTTTTATATTTTCACTTGAGATTCCATGTATATAGACTTTTGGAATGTTTTATATATGTTTTATATTATTATTTATGGTATCTAATTAATCTCTATTGCATAATTTGGATGTTTTGTCTTATATTTTTCAATCTAATAATATTCGTGGGACAATCCTATTTTAGGGATTAATCATGCTGTAAAACCATGGGAAAAATAATTCCTAAGATATTTTTTGTTAATCTTGGTGCTTGTGTCCATCCTTTGGCAATCAGGAACACACTTTATGACATGTGGAGGTCTGAATCAGGTGATGAGTTAGGTTATACTAGTATGGTTTGTTACAAAATGTTATCAGAAACTAGCCTTTATTTGGAATTCGGTGGTAGACTGGAGATAGAACCATAAATACTCATGAGGTAGAAATGGGGGAGTATTTTTCTAGCTCTTCTTCATGTTAAAACTCGAGTTTCTATTAGTGTTCTGGGATTATAGTTATGTTTTGAGCATAATTATGGGATGTTTACATGATATGTAGAGGTGTTCCTAAGTTTATGTTGAGTCTCGTGGTGAGCTTGGGGGGCTAATTTGGGTTTCGGGTGAAACAGGGAGGTCTGGAGGAGGTGCATGGTTAAGGAACATGTTTATTAGTAACTATGTGTAGCCAATGTGGGCTCCCCTGCCTACTCTAGTGACACCTGCATGGTTGGTGCATGGTTTTCCTAACCATGCGTCCAAACCTTAAATAGTATAAAATACCAAAAAAAATATGTTTTTATTCCTATTTCATTTGGATTTTCTTTTTATACTAGTGTTTCTTGTTGTTACCCACGATGAGGGTTTCTTTTAGTTATTTTTATATTTTTTTAGATAGATTTTTTCTTGATAAAGAATGTATTTTGTCTCTTCTATATAATGTCTCCCATAAGAAACTCATCCATACATAGAGAGGGTGATATGGTTAACACACCATAGGTAAAACCTTCTCTTTATCTGGATTTGGTGGATTTGGTGATTCGTACGATCCAATCCTAGGGTTAAATGGGTGGTAGAGAGTAGACATAGACATTGGACCATGACCCAGAGTTTATGAGAAAAAATCCACTGGTATTTCATAGTGAAAAAGGTCCTAATGATCCTGAGGATTGGTTGGATCATATTGATTATATCTTTAGGTTCTTGAATACCCTTAAGACATCTAAAGTGGGATACGCCATATATGTGCTGGAAGGGCTTGGTAGAAAGTGGTGGGATTCTATGGTACTCTAAAGGAGGCATGGGGATCTCACATGGACCACTTTCAAGGTGTATTATAATTGGAAGTTCTACCCAAAGATTTTGATGGCATTGAAGGCCCATGAATTCTAGAAATTGGAGTAAGGGGACCATTTAGTCATAGATTATGTCTCCCATTTTATTGAGTTGGTGCATGTCTCTTCAGATATCCTCATGAATGATTACCTTAAGGTTCGTCATTTTTAGATGGAATTGAATTCAAAGAGAGGTCTATAATCATTCTTTTATTTCTACGGAATTATTTAGAGGTGGTTGCCAAGGTAGCTATGTAAAAGGTAGGTTTGAATAGTAAGATAGATCTCGGTGGTGATCTTATGGTGGGTGGAATCCAGAGTTCTTCATCAAAACAAAAGTGGAAGAGGGGTGAGTTTCAGAGGGGCAGTGGAATGAGTGTCTATAATTCATTGGGTTCTTCACCTAAGACTTCTTTAGGGAGTAACCCCCATTTTTTTATTAGTGTGGGAAGGTCGAACACACCATGCCTCATTTCTCAGATAATCTGAGGATATTCCACCAGTGTGGACATCTGGGTCACCTCCAATTCTTCTGTCAGCTAGCTTCATGGGGGAGTGGTGTGAGATCCAATTTTTTAAGGGATATCAGGTGAAGTCAGAGGATTCCAAGGGTGGAGGATCTCATACTCATGGTTAGGAATATCCTAAACAAGGTAAGAAGACAAAATCTAGGTCTGATTTGGGGTGTATCCATGTAGAAGAGGTTATTCCAGAGGACTCAGATTCTGGGCTAGCCACCATGAGAGGTGTGATACTTATTACTTCTCTCATGGCATCAGTTTTATTTGACATAGGTCAATCCAATTCCTTCATTTCACTAAAACTATTTGATTCTTTGGGTATGTGAGGTGATTTGATTCCATATAGTATGAATTTTCTAACCCTATTGGGAATGAAGAAGAATAAATGTTTCAAATTCCTTGAGTATCATATTTTGGTAGTTAAAGTCAAATTTATTCGTGACTTACTTGTTTTAGACCATTGAATTTTTACTTTATCTTGGATCGGATGATCCACTTCAAGTCTCTAGTCAACGGTTATCATCACAAGGTTCATTTCCTTACTCTTGATGGGAGCACTAACATCTTTCAGGGTGAGTGGGATATACAATTAGGGAGGTCTAGGAGAATTTCTTATAAATTGGGATTGATCTCATGACATATATCCAAGTTTTATCTTGATGTTTTTTGGAAGATTTTAGTGTGTGAAATTACAGTGGTTATGGAAAGGTTACCAAATGTTTTTTTGGAGGATTTCTTGGGTTTTCCACCCCAGCGAGAGATCAAGTTTACTATCGATCATCTCCCCAGTATGAGCCTGATTTCTTTTTCATCTTACATGATGGAACCAATTGAGCAGAAAGAGTTAAAAGTATAACTAGAGGATCTAGAGGGTAAGGGATTTATCCATCATAGTGTTTCATTGTGGGATTCACCAGTTCTATTTCAAAAAAAGATGTATGGGATCCTCAAAATTCTCATGGATTCTTGTAATATTAACTAGGTGACCATGAATAATAGATACCCATTGACCAGAATTGATGACCTTTTTATCATCTTAGGGGATTCCATTTGTTTTGAAAGTTCGATCTAAGATCAGGGCACCACCAGTTTAGAGTTTGGGAATAGGATGTTCTAAATACCTCTTTTCGAATATAGTATAGACATTTTGAGTATTTGGTTATTCCATTTGAGATTTCTAATGCTCTATTAGTATTCATATCATTATTGAACTGGATCTTATATCAGTTTTTTGGACTCATTTATGGTTGTGTTTGTGGATGAAATAATGGTGTATTCCAAGAAATATGAGGATTGTGTTAACCATATAGAGGTTTTTTCAGTTCCTTGAGAGAACATCTTCTATATGATAAGCTATCCAAGTTCTAGTTTTGGATTTAGGAAGTTAAGTTTTTGGTCCATGTGATTTTCCAAGGCAGGGGGATTCAGTAGATCTATAGAAGGTTTGAGTGTTCATGTCTTGGGATAATCCCAAGAATGTGTTTGATATATATAGTTTTCTGGTATTGTTTGGGTATTAGAGAAGCTTCATTCAAGATTTCTTCATGATATCTTCTACCTTTATGGCCTTGACAAGGAAATGAGTGAATTTTGAGTGGTATGAGAAGCTCCAAAGTTCTTTTTATCAGTTGCAAGCCCATTTGATATTTTCACTAGTTTTGATTCTTCCCAATCTTGGGAGAGGTTGTTTCATCTCTAATAATTCTTTCAGTGTGGGCTTGGGTGTGTGTTTATATAGGATTATAATGGGTGGTTTATGGATTATGGTAGTTATTGCCACCTAAGAAGAATTATACCACACCATGACTTGTAATTGGCATTTTTCATGCATACACTGAAGACATGATGACATTGCCTCTTTAAGGAGTTTTTTATGGTGTATTTGAATTATAATAGTATAAAGTATATTTCCCCCAGAGGGGGATGGACCTCAAATAGAGATGTTGGGTAGAGTATCTCCAGAATTTTGATTTTTATATTTCTTATGCACCTGGAAAAGGGAATGTGGTTATCGATGCATTGAGAAGGAAGGTTATAGCGCATGTTGTTCTAGATTTAGTGGTTGTTTGGGGTCTCATTAGTATATTTTCTGATCTGAAACTGGAGGTGAAAAATTATATAGGGTGGGTGTTCTTGGCCATATTTCAGGTTACACCCTATCTCATCGATCAGGTAAGGAGTGAGTAGGTATTAGACCCCGAGTTTCAGCAGATAAGAAGTGCCTTAAATGATGGGTAGACCTCAGGTAGTTGGTCTTAGTATCTCAATGGTTCTCTTATCTTTAGTAAGTGGATATTTTTCATTGATCCTGAGGTGGGAGGTGATGAAGGAGGTGAATCTATCCAATTTGTTTGTACACCTTGGGGTGAACAATATGTTTTATACCATGATAGATCAGTATTGGTGTCCTGGGATGAGATGTAAAGTGGTGGAATTTTTTTCCAGATGCTTGACCTTTTAGAGGATCAAATATGAGCATTAGAGACTAGTCCAGTTGTTGTAGCCAGTTCACATTCCTATGTGGAAGTGGTATGAGATCTCTATGGATTTCATGATTAGGATACCACATACTATGACTGAGAAATGTAACGCCCCAACCACGGTTACCCAGAGTTAGTGCATTATTACATAACATTGGCATGATCACAAAACATCAAGTCTTGAAAGACCGATTAGTTTAGTATCCTTGGAAACACTAGATATATTCATAAGTCTTACATTACATCATAAAATGAAATCTACAAAAACATCTTGTCTCCACACTAATATCCCCTCATATTATCCCTGTAGTTCATCCATAAAATACTTCTTCACATCCTGGGAAAAATAAAACATAGAAATGAGTCAGCTTAGATGCCCAGTAAGGATAACAATATAGAGGAAACCATCATAAATAAGCATAAACATTTAAGGCAATGTATAACTAAAACAAAAGCCCTTTAAAATTGAACTTCAGCATAATATGGTAGAAATAAAATGAAATAATTTCATTTAATTATAAACATGGATATTATACTATTCGAATAATCACATGAAATATCAATAACCAATTTCATAATGATGGAATGCATAATGCCATACTATCATAACCACATAGTCAAGGCCTTGTGCCAAGACTACAAAAAAGATTTTGTCAAGTCCTTGTGCCAAGACACTAGTTTGTCTCATTAGACCTACTGATGCATCGAGGAGCTATATCAGGCTCCACCCATCACTTACTAAGTCCAATGCATTCCTCATATGAAAAGTTTGAAACATAACATAAACATTCGTATTAAAACTAGCATACGAAATGTCAATACTTTATCCACAAACTATGAATGGTATAAAAATAGCACATCCACAGTCAAACATAACACATTCAATACAATATGGAAGATTTTATTGTAACAGATTAACCTCAATCGAGAATAATGAAGGATATTGACATAGATGAAAATAATCATCAAAACTATTTGAGAGAAATATCCCCTTTTATGAAAACATTTAAAAGTCACACTATTTTTCAAGAATCCATTTAAAAATAGATTTTTGAATAAAGTTTCCCCTACCACTTTGAAACTTTTAAAAGGAATTTTAATTTTAAAACTTTAATTTCCATATAAATAAATCCTTAAAACCATTTTTAAAACTTGTACATTAATGAGATAGATTTAGAATAATAAATCTTTAAAACATTTAAAATGATATTTTAGTTAGAGTTCCTAACCAAAAGAGAGACACTTGAATACAAATAATTGAGGTAATAAAAACTTTTTAATATCATGAGAATAAAAGTATTCATGATATAATATGCCAAAGTACATTATATACACCATATAAATGTGATTTGGTGTATAACAACAAAGGAGTCTCAATGGAATGTAAATTGAGATGAAATCTCCTATAAAGACTGTATCCTTAGGTTAAGGATAGATCAAAGACATAATTATGTGTGAAAAATATAAATACACTCAATATGATTGGATATTTAGTGTAAATCATTCAGAGGACATTCACACATATTCTTGTAAAAACAACACCAATGAATTGGATATTTAACTCAACAAATGGAGATTGAGTTAAAATTACTCTTATCAAGTTCATATCGATGACTTGAGAATTTATAAATGGAGTGATTATGTGTATCAAAAGTATATCCACATAATGGGGATTGGAAATTATGACATAAGAAAATGAATAGTGATTCCACACATAATCTTGGAGTAAAATAATCAATGAATTATTTGTAAAGCCGAATGAGTGGAAATTGAAATTTCAAATTCCATTATCAATTTGGTAACTTACGAAACATACAACCATGAAAGAAGGATCATAAAATGATGATTTAAATATCCATAAATTAAAGTATATTACACAATGAATACAATCATGGGCAGTACACACACCACATGCAATAAATAAGTGGTGAACAATTTAAATCTCACGGAATTAAAAGTGAGATAAGAAACCCCTTACTTTGTACTTTTTACTTGGTCGAGGGTAGGTTAACCTCCTGTATAATGGTGAAATAATTTTTATTGAATTATAAAAGAATCATATACATTAATATGATATCAAATATGATCTTTTAACATTGATTAGTTGATAATATCTTAGTATTATCGTTGTTTCAGGTGTTAACGGATTCATTTTCTTTTATATTATTTGTTACGTGAGCCATATTTTTCATGGATAGGATGTATCTTATTCATATCCAGAATGATATCATGTCTCTAAACATTATTTTTAATCATCAAATGAAATTTATTCTTGAATGGATATGATGGGGAATGAATCTCATCGCGTTCGTGGAGACGGTAATCCGTACGTACGCACGAGCGACAATATCATTATTTTGATATTAAAATAATATATAATTGGGTGGAATATCATATATAAATAATACTTATCATGTTATATTTATTATTTAAATGAATTACACGTCATTATTATACCCATCCAAATAATAATATATTGAATAACAATTACACCACGACGTGGAGACGGTGGGTCGTACGTACGCACGTATGGTGGCATGTCATTCAAAGGATGGATAGAATATAGAATATGGTTGTACCATATTTATAATAACATCAAATTATATAGAATATACTGGAGTTGTTATTTTAGAATGTAAATAACAAAGAAAGAAGAAGTTGAATAAGAAAGGAACTTGAAAGAGGGTGGTGAAAACATTACCTCTTCTTCAGGTTCTTCCTTTTTATTTGATCAAAATGGCTCCTTAGGTTGTCTTTATTATCAAACTAAGGCCTCTAGGTTTAATTGAGGGAAGTTTAGAGAATATTTGGGTAGGGTTTGGCTGAGCCAAAAGGCTTTCAAGGTGTGAATTAGAGGTAAGGGGAAGTGCCCTTTTATAAGAGGGGTGAGGGGCACCTTAGGAAAAGATAGAAATATTATTTTATAATAAATTCATATTCGGTTTATAATGGATAAAAAGTGTAATATTTAGAATTTAAGGTGGTTATAGGTCTAAAACCACTAAAACAATATGTTTTAGATTGGTTTGGGTCACTATATTAACTTTATCTTTTTGATTTAACTCTTAGTTAAATAGTTTGACATTTACCATGTCTCTTTGTATTTTTATATTATATAGTCAATAAACATACTATAAACTTCCAAGAGACCCCCAAGTGGTCCATTAATAATACACCTATCATTATATATTTCCTTTTGGCTAACCTTAGATTTATAGTAATAGAATATCAATTAATAATATAATATTTGTTTTAAAAATGTTTTTATGTCAATTTTGACACTATTTAATACTTGATTTTTGTTAAAGTCTTAATAACTTTCTTAATTCTAAAAAATCATTTAATCAATACTAACATTTCATATTAACCAATAAAATTCTTGTATGGCATCAAAACTTTCAAATTATATTTATTTTAACATTTATAATACTATTTATTTGATTCTTTCATTAATAAGAAAAATAATGCATCATTATTGTGTCATAAATAAATTTAATTATTCAATGTCTAAAAATTATAAATAAAATAAAATTATGTAGTAAATCTTTTTATATTTATAATGAATATTTATAGTCTAAAATATAACATATATAACCCTATGTAAAAATTATTTTTCTAAAAGATATATGCTTATGTCATTGTTGTATTTACTTTAACTTAATTAATATAAAGTGTCATTATCACTTACAAGTGGATCCATGGGGTCCCAAAATCGACCCAAAGATGCCCATGGTCGGACACATATCAAAAAATAGAGTTAGGACACATTTTAGTGTAATTTAGTATTATTATAATATTTTTTTACCCTTATTTACCGAATTTACCCTTTAACCATGGTAAATAAAATATTTACCGAAGTAATTATTCAAAATGTTTAAAAATAAAAGTTAACTTTTTACACAATTTGGAACTCCTGATTCTAAATATGGAATCCATTTTTCTAAATTTAAAACATAGAAGTGGCAGAAATTAATTTAAAATTAATTCTCGTTGTTAAACAAAAAGCGTGTTTTTAAGAGATAATAACTATAAAAAGATTGACACTTGCTTATGTCTAGTTTAAATGTGAAATTATGTCCAATGAACAACATTGGATTAAATGGTAAAAATATAATATAATTATACTCTAAAATAATTAAAATTCATAATTTATCACTATTAATTATTTTGATTAAAAATGTTGTTTTTAATTGAAATTTTTGTAATTTTCACTATTCCTCAAAATATGAAATTTATCCGAAAAGTACCAAAAAATCACCCTAAGCTAATTTCAATATTGATAATCCAAAAATGAAGTCCATTTTGAAATATAAAAGTTATAAAATTTCAAAATATGGGTATTACTATTCATAACAGCTAGTTTGATTGGTTGTGGTGTGTTTGAACTCGAAGTTGTGTACAACACATGCTACTGTATTATTCAAAGGGAAGAGTACCATAGAAGCATGGGGTGTTACATTCTCCCCTCCTTCAAATAATTTTATCCTAATTTTTTTTAAATTGGGATTGGAAATATAGTGGAAATTCCTACATCGGAAAAAGAGTCAATAAAACTATCACTTTAAAAGAAATAAAGAGAAGTACAAAGGTCACCCAAGATAACCCATACTAGGATTCCATGTAGGAAAATATGGATATGGATGATAAAATAAGTGTAAAGTTCTGATGGATAGGGATAGAAAACATGATCAGGAGAAATTTAACAACAAGAAAACCACAAACTTGTGATGGGACAGACGGTCATTAGTCTCTCAGTAGGAAAAGTAAATGGAATTTTTTTTTGTTTTAAGTTACATTACATAAAGATGAGCAATTAATTTATGAGATTGACTAAGAACATAAAGAGATATACTTACTTTTTAAGTAGAGTTTCATTCTTTAATAAATTTCTACCACTAAATCATTTTTTTAAACGATGAGTATTCAAGAAGACATGGTCACACTAGAAGAGCTAGAATAAACTTCTATTCGAATCACATGATCCACGAAGGATATACTATATATTTTCCTTCTCTTTAGAGATTAAAAAAATCCAAAATGGTTAGTATAAGATCTGATGATCCCCCAAAAGTATATTTCATTCGATAAAGAAATAGTAATCTTAATTTCTGAAACTAAACAAACAATACCCCAAAGTTAAATAAATACCATTCAATAAAAATTGTCCTTAAAATCCTTCAATATAATATAAACTAATATTGAAACCCAAATCATAGAATAATTTGGTTATGTAGTCTTCCACGTTAAATTGTATCTCCAAATGACATCAATTAATCTTAAAGTCACATACTTAAAAGTAATTAACCTAATCACATATTATCTATTATTGGTTAATCATTTCCATAAATAACCCAAATCACTATAAATCCACAATAAAAACATAGATAAAAATCCACCATTACTCCTCAAATGAAATCCCATAGTATTCTATTTTCCTTGGGCATATAGTGTTCCCAACAAAGCAAACATCTTCCAAAATAACATTTATCACTTAATCACCAAATCATTTTCCTATACTAATGGTATTCATTTGATAAGACATAAGATCCCAAATCAACTTATTATTGATCAATAAAATCATTTAACTAAAAATAATTAGTCACACTAACCATGGACTTCACGTAGTCCAGTGGTAGGTGATAAATCTCAATCACACTTTGGTTGTGGGTTCGATTCCCACAGCTTTGTCCGACGCGATGGGTTGTCACATGGTCTTCATGTTGTCCTTTTTCAAAAACTATATTTTATAACATTACCAAAATGAGATAAATTCCTCAAAATAACTATAACATAATTTAACCACAAATTTTATCTCATACCTTGAATTTTCATCCCAAAATATCATAAGTTGTAATTGCCTCAAACCCAATGATCATATAAAACCAAAGGGTTATTTATAACTATATCCACAAGAGAAAAGATAAGTCTTCCTCAAATATCATTTTCACATGACAAACTGCAGGGTTACAAATACAAGAGAAAATTATTCCAAAGTAATCCCATCAACAAGGAGTACTAGTACTTTTAAAAATTTCTCCAGCCATTTATTTCCACATAGATTCTTCTTTGACCAAGAAAATATCCTATAGAATTGGGCATTCACTCGGGTAATGGTCAGGTCTCATACATTTACGAAAAATGACTGTAAATGGATTCTTGAGACCATTTTGATTTTCTCCCATAGTACTTTTCATTTTTCCTTGGAAATTCTTCACTTTATGCCCTTCTTTCCCACACATAAAGCATTTCTTTGTTCCATTGATACACTTTCCTCGGTGTATCCTTCCATATTTCCTGCATGATGGAAATTGAGGATTCTTTTCTCCATGGTCTCCACTACTAGAGCTCTTATCATTCATCAACTTTCTCTTCTTTGTTGAGTCCGGTAGTTGGTTAATATATATGTTGTTGATCATATTTTTAAAAAACTGATTTGGCATGAACATGATATCTTTTACGCCTATCAACATTCCATTTTGTTGCTCATTTCCACCATCGTTCCCACCTTGTACATCATTCTCAAAGTTACTATGACTTCCTTGGATTCCAGCCATTGACTCAAACCAGAAAGCATTGTGTGAGTAAGAGTAGTCATAAAATCATTTAGATAATATCATGACACCATAATCTTAATTTGAAACACCTTAGGATTAACCAAGGTAATTTATTTTTATCTTATATTAAAATACTTCAAATGGGTTTGTAAAGAAAACGTAAATTATCCTAAGCATATCCCCCAGAAGTGTCGTAACCATGAGTGTAGCAAGGTTTGTTGTTGTGCACCAGTTTCCGTTCGATTCTAGCTCAGCGCGGTGTTTTCCAGTTTTACCCCTAGGTACATCTGTGCCAGAGCTGCCTCTACCTGCTCGTATCCATACAGGGATGTATTGCTCGGAAAACTCACAAAATCTCTACAATACCAAAATTCTAGGAAGTTCTTATATACTAATCCTCAAAGTCTATCTTAGGTCTATGTGCTCTAATTAAAGTTTATCTAAATCTAGTTTCCAATGTTTGTACTAAACTTCCTCTGATACCAATTGTAATGCCCCGACCCCAGTTACCCAGAGTCAGTTCATTTTTACATAACATTGGCATGATCACAAAAGATCAAGTCTCAAAAGACTGATTAGTTTAGTATCCTTGGAAACACTAGATATATTCATAAGTCTTACATTACATCATAAAATGAAAACTACAACAAAAATCTTGTCTCCACAATCATATCCCCTCATATTATCCCTGCAGGTCATTCAAAAAATACTTCTTCACATACTATGAAAAATAAAACATAGAAAGGGGTGAGCTCATATGCCCAGTAAGGATTACAATATAGCGGAAACATTCATAAATAAGCATAAACATTTAAGGCAATGTATAACTAAAACAAAAGCCTTTTAGAATTGAACTTCAACATAATATGGAAGAAATAAAATAAAATAATTCTATTTACTTATTCACATGGATATTCTAATAGTTGAATAATCACATGCAATATCAATAACCACTTTCATAATGATGGAATGCATAATACCAGACTATCATAACCACATAGTCAAGGCCTTGTGCCAAGACTACAAATAAGATTTTTTCAAGGCCTTGTGCCAAGACACTAGTTTGTCTCATGAGACGTACCGATGCATCGAGGAGTTGTAGAGGGATCCACCCGTCACTTACTAAGTCTAATTCATTCCTCATATGAAAAGTTTGAAACATAACATAAACATTCATATTAAAACAAGCATACTAAATGTCAATAATTTATCCACAAACAATGAATTGTATAAAAATAGCACATCCATAGAAAAACATAACTCATTCAATACAATATGGAAAATTTTATTGTAATATATTAACCTCAATCAATAATAATGAAGGAAATTGACATAGATGAAAATAATCATCAAAACTATTTGAGAGAAATATCCCCTGGTTTATGAAAACATTTAAAAGTCACACTATTTGTCAAGAAGCCATTTAAAAATATATTTTTGAATCAAAGTGTCTCATACCACTTTGAAACTTTTAAAAGGAATTTTAATTTTAAAACTTTAATGTCCATATAAATAAATCCTTAAAACCATTTTTAAAACATGTACATTAATGAGATAGATTTAGAATAATAAATCTTTAAAACATTTAAAATGATATTTTAGTTAGAGTTCCTAACCAAAAGAGAGACACTTGAATACAAATAATTGAGGTAATAAGAACTTTGTAATATCATGAGAATAAAGTGATTCATGATATACTATGATAAAGTATATTATATACACCATATAAATGTGATTTGGTGTATAACAACAAAGGAGTCTCAATGGAATGTAAATTGAGATGAAATCTCTTATAAAGACCATATCCTTAGGTTAAGGATAAATCAATGACATAATTATGTGTGAAAAATATAAATACACTCAATATTATTGGATATTCAATGTAAATCATTCAGAGGACATTCACACATATTCTTGTAAAAACAACACCAATGAATTGGATATTTAACTCAACAAATGGATATTGAGTTAAAATTACTCTTATCAAGTTCATATCGATGACTTGAGAATTTATCAATGGAGTGATTATGTGTATAAAAATTATATCCACAGAATGGGGAGTGTAAATTATGACATAAGCAAATGAATAGTGATTCCACACATAATCTTGGAGTAAAATAATCAATGAAGTATTTGTAAAGCCAAATGAGTGGAAATTGAAATTTCAAATTCCCTTATCAATTTAGTAATTTATGAAACACACACCCATGAAATAAAGAGCATAAATTTATGATGTAAATATTCATAAATTAAAGTATATTACACAATGAATACAATCATGGGCAGTACACACACCACATGCAATAAATAAGTGGTGAACAATGGAAATCTCATGGAATTAAAAGTGAGATAAGAAACCCCTTACTTTGTACTTTTTCCTTGGTCAAGGGTAGGTTAACATCCTCTATAATGGTGAAATAATTGTTATTTAATTATAAAAGAATCATATACATTAATATGATATCATATATGATCTTTTAATATTTATTTTTTGATAATATCTTAGTATTATCGTCGTTTCGGGTGTTAACGGATTCATTTTATTTTATATTCTTTGTTACATGATCCATATCTGTTATGGTTTTGATGTATCTTATTCATATCCCGAATTATATCATGTATCTAAACATTATTTTTAATCATAAAATGAAATTTAGTCTTGAATGGATATGATGGAGAATGAATCTCATCGCGTTCGTGGAGACAGTAATCCGTACGTACGCACGAGCGGCAATATCATTCTTTTGATATTAAAATAATATATAATTGGATGTTATATCATATATACAGAATAATTATCATGTTATATTTATTATTTATATGAATTACATGTCATTATTATACCCATCCAAATAATAATATATTGATTAACAATTACACTACGACGTGGACACGGTAGGCCGTACGTACATACGTATGGTGACATGTCATTCAAATGATGGATAGAATAATGAATATGGTTGTACCATATTTATAATAACATCACATTATATATAATATACTGTATTTATTATTTTATAATGTAAATAACAAAGAAAGAAGAAGTTGAAGAAGAAATGAACTTGATAGAGGGTGGTGAAAACATTACCTCTTCTTCGGGTTCTTCCTTTTGATTTGATCAAAAGGGCTCCTTAGGTTGGATTTATGATCCAAATAAGGCCTCTAGGTTGAATTGAAGGAAGTTGAGAGAATATTTGGGTAGGGTTTGGCCGAGCCAAAAGGCTTTGAAGGTGTCAATTAGAGGGAAGGGGAAGTGCCCTTTTATAAGAGGGGTGAGAGGCACCTTAGGAAAAGCTAGAAATATTATTTTATAATAAATTCATATTTGGTTTCTAATGGCTCCAAAGTGGATTATTTAGAGTTTAAGGTGGTTATAGGTCGAAAACCACTCAACCAATAGGTTTTAGACAGGTTTGGGTCACTATATTAACTTTATCCTTTTGATTTAACTCTTAGTTAAATAGTTTGACATTTACCATGTCTCTTTTTATTTTTATATTATATAGTCAATAAACTTATATAAACTTCCATTCGACCACCAAGTGGTAAATTAATAATAAAACTATCATTATATAAGTTCTTTGGCTGAACCTTATATTTTTAGGAATATAATATCAATTAATAATATAATATTTTTTGTAAAAACTATTTTATGTCAATTTTGACACTATTTAATAATTGATTTTTGTTAAAGTCTTAACAACTTTATTAATTAGAACCAAATTAATTTACACAATATTAACATGTCATATTAACCAATAAAATTCGTGGATGTCATCAAAACTTTCAAATTATATTTATTTTAACATTTATAATACTAATTATTTGATTCTTTCATTAATAAGGAAAATACTGCATCGTTATTGTGTCATAAATAAATATAATTATTAAATGTCTAAAAATTATAAATAAAATACCATTATGTATGAAATATTTTTATATTTATAATGAATATTTATAGTCAAAAATATAACAAATATAACCATATTTAAAAATTGTTTTTCTAAAAGATATATGCTTATGCCATTTTTGTATTTACTTTAACTTAATTAATATAAAGTATCATTATCACTTACAAGTGGATCCATGGGGTCCCAAAATAGACCCAAATATGCCCATGGTTAGAAACATATCAAAAAATAAGGTTAGGACACATTTTAGGGTAATTTATTATTATTATAATATTATTTTTTTTACCCTTATTTACCAGATTTACCCTTTAACCATGGTAAATAAAATATTTACTGAAGTAATTATTCAAAAAGTCTAAAAAAAAGTTACCAATTTACACAATTTGGAACTCTGGATTCTAAATATGGAATCTATTTTTCTAAATTCAAAACACATAAGTGGCATAAATTAATTTAAAATTAATTCCTGTTGTTAAAACAAAAAAAGTGTTTTTAAGAGATAATAACTATCAAAAGATTGGCACTTGCTTATATCCAGTTTAAATTTGAAATTATGTCCAATGACCAACATTGGATTAAATGGTAAAAATATAATCTCATTATACTCTAAAATCACTCAAATTCATAATTTATCACTATTAATTATTTTGATTAAAAAAAGTTGTTTTTAAGTAAAATTTTGTAATTTTCACTATTCATCACAATTTGAAAGTTATCCGAAAAGTACCAAAAATTTACCCTAAGATAATTTTGATATTATGAATCCAAAAATGAAGTCCATTTTGAAAGATAAATGTATAAAATTTCAAAAAATGTGTATTACTATTTATAACGGCTAGTTTGATTGGTTGTGGTGTGTTAGAACTCGAAGTTGCGTACAACACATGCTACTGTATTATTCAAAGGGAAGCATACTGTAGAATCATGGGGTGTTTCAGAAATGTACCATACAGGTGATTTTCAATTGTCTGATAAAATCGACCCATTTCTTCCCATAAATGAGTCGATGAAGTTAGAGGACCTAAAATACCTATATGTTCAAGAGGTCATTCATCTTCACGGAGTTCCCTTAGTGATGGTTTCAGACTGGGATGAATGTTTCACATCCTAATTCTAGAATTAAATCTAAGAGGATTTGGGAACCCAATTGCGGTTTTTCACTATATATCACCCATAGATGGATGGTCAATTTGAATAGACCATCCAGACTCCTGAGGATATATTGAGATCATGTGTGTATGATTTTGTTAGTTCAAGGAAGAGGCACCTATTGTTGTATGGGTTTTCTTATAACAACAGTTATCAATCATCAATCAATATTTTCCCATGTGAGGCATTGTATATATGTTCATTCCAATCACCATTGTGTTGGGATGAAGTGGTTGAGCATTCCTTGGTAGGACCAAGTCTCATCCAGGAGACAATTGAGATAGTTCGGCCAATTTAGATAAGGCTAGAGATAGATCAGTGTATCCAAAAGTCATATATCAACCATATTCATTTCCCATTGGAGTTTTAGGTTGGATAGTAGTTGTTTCTCAAAGAATCAATTTGACTAGGGCATCATCGCATGGGTAAGTAGGGAATGTTGGTGCCTCGTTATGTCGAGTTATTTCATATTGTGGAGCATCTTGGAAAGGTAGCCT
Organism: Viscum album; assembly: GCA_963277665.1. Lineage (NCBI taxonomy): Eukaryota > Viridiplantae > Streptophyta > Magnoliopsida > Santalales > Viscaceae > Viscum > Viscum album. The sequence continues at coordinate 987,342,137 of OY728129.1, forward strand.
ATCAATTGGATTTTCCACTATGTCTAACCTCAATCAATGACATATTTCATGTCTCCCAACTGAAGAGATTCCATTTAGACCCATATCATATGCTAGAGTGTGGTTATTTAGAGTTTTATTCTAATACCACCATTGTGGAGTATCCATTTTGTATCATGGATTATCAAAACAAGGTTCTCCATGGTAAATCAATCACATTGGTCTATGTGATATATTAATGAGGTGGTGATAAGCATGAGATATTGGAGTGGGAATCATTGGTGAGGTATTGGTGGAATCACTTTTTTTTCTTCTGAGGATGCCTGAGAACTTTACTAGGGAAGAAAGTAGCATGTTGGGGAGTTTGTGAAACCCACCATGTAATTGTTTGTGTCATACCAGCTTATTAATTTGATGTTTGGGTAGTTGGAGGAATACATAAGAGGTATATAGGGATAATTGGAGCAAGATATATAGGGTTACTAGTGGTGTTGTTTCACTACATGAACTGGATTCACATCGTGAATTTGTGATTCCTGACTTGTGTAGTCGAATGGTTTCATAGCTTATATGTGGGATAAGGGAAAACTATGAAATGTATTCAAATCATTAAAATATTACATGACATGTAATTAATTAAAGTTTGAGTCAACATGAATTTTGGTGGAAGTTTTAATTTTTTAAAACCTGTGAATTACACATCGTGAAAGGGTTACATGACATGAAAGGTGCGGGTTACAAGTTTTAAAATAGACTTTCTTGACCATTTTTCTTTTATTCAGTCAAACCTCTCTCTCCCTCTCACTCTCGTTCTAATTAATCCCTAATCACCTTGAGAATACCTTATAGATCTATTCTTCCTGGCTTCTATCATTGAGTTTTGGTGGATATCAATTAGTTATTTGTGGTGGGTTCTCCTCTCTTTCCCATGGTTTCTTTCCATTCTTCTTCATAGATCCACTTCGATGGTATGGTTTTGGTTTTTGGTGTGTATGGGTTGTGTTTTGACAACCCTTTAGTGTGGTGTAGGTTTATTCATGAGTTAATTGTGTGGTGGTGGTTTCTAGGTAGTTTCTTCTTCACCCTATATTGCGTAGTGAGATCAGAAATCTTTCTTGAGGTAGGGGATCCTCGTTCTCACCTTTTTATGTGATATGTGTGAGATTTTAATGCTTTTATTTACCTTTGGGTTCATATTAAGGGTTATATTAATCAGTTAATTAATTTTTAAAGTAAAATTTAAAGGAATGGGTAGTTTTTCATATTCTTTACTACTTTGATATATGTTGTTGATGTTATTATGCATTCATATTTCCAATTTTGAAAATAACGGTTGTTGGGAGCCTTGTTTTCATTATAGTTGTTATGATGTAATGGCCCTTGTTGTGTTATTGTGTGATCATGCCCTAAATAAAAGTATAAAGAAATTATATTTGTTTAATAAGATGGTTACTCTTGGATTTTGGTTTGTTTGATTAAATCCATGATAATTACATAAATAATTTAATGAAAGCCCCTGAATAATCATGGAAGTCGGTTTGTGATACATTTGTGTATGTTTGTGCTTGTTTTGTTTCTATACATGGTATGGGATATTATGCAGTGATGGAGGTGACTGGCTGGGCCATGTGATATGTGGGGCGGTGATGCAGATGTTGGTTAGCATGGATGTGATGTGGGTAGTTATGTGATGTGGGTTGTTATGTAATGTGGCCAGTTGTGCAATGTAGTGCATAGTGTTTATGGCATAGTGGTTGTGGTGCAGTAGTTATATCATAATGGTTGTGGCATAATGGATTTTTTTTAGTATGTGGTGATAGTATTTCATGATGGTTGTGATGAGTGGTTGATATGATGAGATGGATTCAGTGATGTAGTGCGGAGAAAATGGTGGATGTGTGGTGTTGTGGTGGTGGATGTGTGAGTTGGTCCAGTTGTAGTGTGGAAAGGTTGAGATAGTTTTTTAGTTATTCATTGATGAATGGTGATGATAAAAAACAAAATAGGCTGGTAGATAAATGATATGGACTAGAAATAGATCTATGGTAATTAGATAACTGAAATGAAAAAATGAATGAATAGTGTAATGTGAAATGAAATAGCTAATAAACAAATATACAAAAACATATAACTGGAAATGGGAAATGTTGTGTGCTTTGTGATATGGTTTCATGGTGTTGCATATGGTGGTGTAAATAGTTGTGATAGTTTATGTGGTGTGTGCTAGTTCACTTGATGTAAACCCTTAGGTTGGGTATTTTTTGTTATCTATATATCATGTATGTTTATGTTATTTTATAAGCACCCCACCTGAGTTGGATAACCTTAACTAATCTCATAGGTTCTGAGTTTATATTGTATTACCCAACATCTAGGATGGTGGTGATATGGATTTCTAGCTACCCCCTCTCCCCCACTTTTCCTTCAATAATAGTGATATTAATTGGTGTTGGAAATTACCCAGAGGCGACGTGTAGAGACCCAAAGCTTGACATACATGGACATTACATTACTTTTGCATAATACTTAATACATAACAAAAACAGACACCAAAGGACCGTAATAGTTTATTTCCTTTGTAAACTTGGAACATAATCTTCTAATCTTGGTGAAATATCCTCAACATCTCCAATAAAGATCTTCCTTTTTTCTTACCTAAAACCTTTCTTTATATCCTAGGAAAAACATAAAAAGGGTGAGATCAAATTCTCATTAAGGCCAAACATAGAGAACATAAAACAATCCATAGACATTTGGTATCAAAAACATGAACATAAAATTTAAACATCAAAATATTGAGCAAAGATATAAATCATGGAAGTACATAAGGCATATATCATAATGGAACATAAACCATGATAAAATAGAATGGAAATAAAACATTTAATTTTTGAAACCATTCATCACATGTTATGATTTCCATAGTAGCCAAGGCATTGCTGCAAAGACCATCTTAGTGGACAAAGTCCCTTTCTGAATCGAGTTCACTCCTAGTTTCAGTCCTATAACACTGAACCAGATTAACTTACAGTTCCTGACATGTATATATCATGAGATATAAATCATTACCCAATGCATTGGAGGGAGATATAGGTCCCACCCATCTCATAATGAAATCATTCTTACATGTTCCACAACATAAACATAAATCATTCATCATAACCCAAAGAATCAAATGGGTTTCATAAACATCATCACATCATAACATAATCCATACAAAACAAAATGGATATCATTTCATCATAAGAAAATTAAAACCATTTAAATCATAGATAAATTATACTTGAAACATACACATATGAAATAATGTCATCTCGGTTGGAAAATGGTTTTGATAAAACACTCGAAATGGATTCTTGAGGAAAATATCCTTTCTTCTTCAAAATCATTTTCTTTTTTACAAAATGCCATGAAATTTTAAAAGAAAAGTATTTTGTTGGAAATAGTCATGAAATCTTGTTGAGTAATTTTCATTAAAATAAGGCGTTATGAAACCGTAAAAATCCGTTCATGCCGTATAAGTTAAAAAAACATTCTTCTCGTACTTTTTCCGGAAATGACAAAAAGTACCTCGTATGGTAAACAAAAAAAATTCCTTACATAACATGTAGTAAAAGTAAAAAAAGGGTAAAAAGTAATTTAAACATATGTGAAAAAAAATTATAAAACTTGTACATGGATGATAAATATAACCTCAGTAAATACTTACGTATAAGCAATCTCGGATAGAAAACAATTGAGATTGCAACATTATCCCTTACCTTAGGTCCGATAAGCTTCGTACGTATCTGAACCTCCTGTATAATGACTTAAATAATTTCATTGACTTATTATAGAATCATATTCGTTGTTATGATATCATATATGGTTTACTTATGACTTTATATTACCCATTATTTTGTAAATTCATGTTAAAGCAGCGTTTTGGGTAAAATTGTTTCATTTATTGTACGTGTTTCAAGTTGTTGTTCTTGATATTATTACTTATATCCTGATTTCCTTAATTTCATAATGTAAAACATGATTTATATATAATAAATATTCATCATATAAATATATATGATAGATTGATAAATGGAATGAAATACACCGTTCATGGAGACGGTAGGCCGTAAGTACGCATGAACACTGTTTTTGTTTCCTTATTGGATTGAATGGAATTAGGTAGATGACATACACATATATACATAAATCCTGTATCATTATTATGTCATATATTTAATTATTATTCATTATATATACTTTATAATCAGTCATGAATGGTTAGCATGAAGAATGAATCTCATCGCGTCGTGGAGACGGTAGTCCGTACGTACGCACGAGCGATAATATCGTTACCATGATCGTGGAATTGTTTTGAAGTGTATGTAAACTATTTAAGAATCAATATATCTTTAAAATAATCACATATATTAATTCTTTACACCATTATACCCATCCAAGTAAGGTGGTGGTGGAAAATAGATTACACCACAGCGTGGAGACGGTATTCCGTACGTACGCACGCGCGGTGATTTAGTTTTCCATAGGATGGATAGAAGGTGAAATAGGGTTGATTAATATATATAATATCATATCAGTATATGAGTGATACTGATGTTATTACTTTATAATGAAACAACTAAATAAGAAGAAGAAGAAGAAGAAATAAATTTGAAAGAATCGGTAACGGGTATTACCTCTTCTTCGACACGCCTCTTTGAAACCTCCTCTTAGGGCACTAAGATTGGTCTTTGAAGAATACCAGAACCTCTAGAATATTTCTTGGAAATTTGAGATGGGAAATGGGAAGGGTTTGGCCGAGCTTGAAGGCTCAATGTTTTGTAAAGATGAGAGGGAGGAGGTACCCTTTTATAAGGGAGGAGAGAGACACCTTTGGAATCCTCAAAAATATTAGTTTAATATAAATTCAAACCCCACATAAAAACATCCAAAAATGACTAAATTAGAATACTAGATGAGATAGGGTTGTAATATCATCAAACAATCAAATTTAGACATGTTTTGATCTTATTTTAAACCTTATCATTTTGATTTATCCTTATTTAATCTATTTAATTTTATTTGTGGTAATAAAATTCTAAATTTTAAATTGTTATAAATAATCACTTATGTGTTGTTAATTTTCCATAATTGGATACTTTATGACATTTTAGACTATATAAATTTCAATTTATAATTTTTAAATATTTTTGTGATTTTTAAACAATTTAATAATATGTTATTTTTATAAAATAACAATAGTCTCAATTTTGATACTATTCAATAATTTGAATTTAAATAAAATCCACATAGAGGATATATTGTAAATAAAATATTTAATAGGTTCCTGAAATATCATATTAATCTATAAAATTAGTGGAGTGCATTAAATAGTTCATATAATATTTATTTTACTATTTGTAAAACAATTTATTTGATACTTCTCTGAATAAAATAATTTCTACAACATTTTTGTATAATTATTAAATATACTTATTTGTTGCATAAAAATTAAAACTAAAATACTAGGATGAAGATATATCTTATATATTTCAAAATAATACTTTTAGTCGGATTTATATTCTAAAAAACCCAACTTTTTAAAATGTTATATTTATTAAATTATGAAGGTGACAACTTTGACATCAATTAAAATAAAATAATATATGTATCAGAATCACTTTTATATGACTCTAAAAGGTCATATATTCGGTAATTGGATTCTTATGGTGTATATATACACTACCAATAAGTTTTGGTCAGGTTTGTGATCCTTTTAATGGGTATTATTACTTCAATAAAAACTATATTACTTATTTTTCACTAAATAAATAATTTCTGCATCATTAATGTATAAGATATTAAGGTAACTAAATATCTCTTAAAAATTATAAATAAATTACCATGATAAATAAAAACATTTCATCTTTCAAATGAGTATTTATAACCGAATTTATATTCTGTATAAAATTATATTAAAAATACTTTAATTAGTAAAGTTGAGTGAGACATATTTCACTTTCCTTTAAATAAAATAAACTAAAGGTCTTAATGACCTCCAAGTGGGTTCCAATGGATTCGATTTTGACCCAAATATTCCATAGGACGAAATATAAGCATCACATTATATTAAGGCAAGTGTTAGGGTAATTTTATAATATCATATCTACCCTTAATTACCTAATTTACCTTTTACTATGGTAAATAAAATTTACCGTAGTTACTATTCATAATTCCCAAAAATAAAAAGTAGCCTATTAACATAATTTGGACCCACCAATTCCAAATATGGAATCCATTTTTATAAATTCAATACACAAAAGTTGAAGAAATTAATTTAAAATTAATCCCGTTGTTAAGGAAACGAGTTTTAAAAGTTAAACCATTGCAAAAGATTGAAATGATTTTACCTATGAATTCAATGTAAAATAAATTCTAATGTAATAAATTATATTAAATGGAAAAAATATATTCAATTTATAATTTAAAACCATTCAATATTATAATTTAACCATATAAATTATTACGATGAAAAAATTTGTTTTTAATTAAAATATAGCATGTTTTTACTATTCATTAAAATATGAAAGTTATCAAAAAAAATATCAAAACATTATCCAATGTAAATTTTTATATCTTGATTTAAAAGAAGAAGTTTATTTTTTAAAATTTAACTTATAAAATTGTCAAAAATTATATTTAAAATGGGTGCGCCATCAAAAGGTGGCAAAATTGCATTTTTTGAAAAATACTTATTTTACCCAAAAAAATTATTTTGTTCTCATACCATATTCTATAAAATGTGAAAGATGAATTATAATGTCATAAAATTCAAAATTTATTTACTACTATTCATAACGGCTGGTTTATAATAATATTATAACCATATATCGTTGTTTAGTGAAACCTAGTATTGCATACAACACATGCTATCGAGGAAGGTTGTGATTGCATGTAATGTAAGCCAAGTCAGGGTTATGTGTAGTGAAAGACTCCTTTGTTGTTGTGTATAAAAAATCCAACTATATTTCATTTATACATTGAATATATATATATATATATACACTCAATGTTGCGTAGAATAACTACTATCAAACAAACTTAAAACTTTGTGTAACACGATCCAAGATTAGTGTTACGTATACTGCAAGCTAATACGGAGTTGCGTATAATGCAAGATAATATTGGTGTAGTGTACAACAGAATATATGAAAGAAATTAAAAATAATATATCTTATAAAATCTCGAGTTGTTACATTCTACCCCCCCCCCCTTAAAATGAATTTCTCCCTCGAAATTCATCGGTGTTATAAATCGTTTACTATTTATAAAAACCCACATCGTAAAAAGGAATAATAAAACTTAATTTTAAAAACTAAAGTATGAAATGTAACGACTACCCAAAGTAACTCATCATTGGGTTTCCATATATGAGAAAATAGGTGAAAATATGGATATGGAAGAAAAATCTAACAATCAAGTTCTGATGGGGAGTGGTAGAGAACATGGCTATGAAAAATCCAACAATCACAAAGCCATAAATTTGTGATGATTTAAGGTACCATCTAATTCATCGGATATAAGGACACTAGGACAACATTTTTTGTTTTCAAGATCATTTTCATAAAGTTGAAGAATTGTTGAATTAGAAGAAATACTTACTTGATTTTGGTATAACCTTACTGTTGTTTGTGCCTTGAACAATTTCCACTTCATCTCTAAAAGAAATGAAGTCGAATTTTTCTTCCGGGAAGTGTTAGCAGATCATGCAATAGAATGATAGGTCATTCCATCTGTCTCAAACAAAAATATATCAAAAGTTATTAAATATATATAAGTCCATCTATAGTGAGATTAATCGTATATGGTTTCTAAAATGGATTTATACATCATATATCATACTGCTTAATATAATAAAACTAGTTTCTACTAACCAGGGACTTCATGTAGGCCAGTGATAGGTGATAAAGGCCAGTCATACTTAGGTTGTGGGTTCGATTCCCACAGCCTTGTCCGACGCGATGGGTTGTCGCTCGTCCTGCAGGTTGTCCTTTTTCTAAAACTACATTATTATAACATTCCATCAATAATATCAAAAACATTTCTAGCCTTAAACAATACTATCTGATGTCTAACTTAATCTATTCCAATCTTTAGGCTTACCTAAACTCATAGTATAAGGAAAAATATTGATAGAGAGGTCATCTACCGAGCATGTAAATACTGTCATTTATCCACCATATATCATAAGATATCTCTTCTTTGTCACATTCCAAACATTTGGATGCCTTAATCATGTATTATTTTGAAAAATGAATACCCATTGAACCTTAGTGAAAACATGAATGCTTTCAAAAGTTAACTCTTTCCACATACCAAAATCCCAAAATTTCTATATACTAAAACCATGATATCACTTTGTCCTTATATCAGTCATGAGCTCATTAATACTATCAAAAATCTCATTATCTCATTATCCCTTCATTATGCGCATATCATCTACTTTCCCAAAATATCTGAATAACCTTTCACGGTTACCGGTACCATTCAAAATATACTTTCAGATACTTTAGGAAAAACAATAGTGTAACAATCCTTATATGTGTATTTATTCCATAGTATCATTACCTATACAACATAACTCTTGATAAACGTAAATAATTCCACTACCTTCTTAAACCATTGACCGAGCTTCAACAATTCTTTCATCTCACAGATCATTTGTAGTCTCTTCATCATCATCAACATAAATACTACCCATACATCCATGCTGATTCTCTTCCTGAGAATTTCCCTTAGGTAATTGGTTTGCATAATGCCCATAAATTCCACATTTAAAACATTTAACCATTGTTGATGTCTTAGCAATACAATTATCCTTTCCATGGTGTTAACTAATCCTTTTCCTTTGCAATTATTGGCTTTGTGTCCTTTTCCACAACCAAAGCATCTTCCAATTCCTTTGAAATATTCCCCTTGATGCCTCTTCCCACATGACTTACATGAGGGAAATTGAACTTTCTTTCCTCTATGATCATCATAAAACTTCGTCTTTCTCTTATTAGCTGAGTCAGGAATCTTACCAAAGTTGAGATTATTGATCATATTATTAGATTGGTGATTAAGAATAATAATGATATTTCGCCTTCCAAATTCTATTTCATTTGGTTTCTCATGAAGAATATCATTTCATTGTCCATCATATCCTCTATTATCGTGAATCCTCCTATTTCTAGCCATTTTCTAAAACCCAAAATGAATAACTTGAGAGGAAAAAATCATGCTAGGAAAACAGCATAATAAAGAGGGAGTACCTTAAATATCTAACATCTTAGGTTTAATTCTAATATGGTTTCCATAATTCTAGGACTATAACCTAAACTTATACTTAACCTTAGGGACATCCCTAGACATACCTTAGAAATATCTCTAGGGATCTCACTAAAGTTTTCGCATCCTAGTTTCCAAAGGTTAACTAAACCTTTCCTCTGATACCAACTATAGAGACCCAAAGCTTGACGTACATGTACATTACATTACTTTTGAGGAATACTTAATACATAACAAAAATAGATACCAAAGGACCGTAATAGTTTAGTGCCTTTGTAAACTTGGAACATAATCTTCTAATCTTGGTGAAAGATCCCCAACATCTCCCATAAAGATATTCCTTTTTTTCTTACCTAAAACCTTTCTTTATATCCTGGGAAAAATACATAAAAAGGGTGATCTCAAATTCTCATTAAGGGAAAACATAGATAACATAAAACAATCCATAAACATTTGGAAGCAAAAACTTCAACATAAAATTTAAACATCAAAATCTTGAGCAAAGACATAAATTGTGGAACTACGTAAGGCATATATCATAATGGAACACAAAACATGATAAAATATAATGGGAATAAAACATGTAATTGTGGAAACCATTCATCACATGTTATTATTTCCATAGTTGCCAAGGCATTTCTTCCAAGACCATCTTAGTGGACAAAGTCCCTTTCTGAATCGAGTTCACTCCTCGTTTCAGTCCTGTAACACTGAACTGGATTAACTTACTGTTCCAGACATGTCTATCTCATGAGATATAAATCATTACCCAATTCATTTGAGGGAGATATAGGTTCCACCCATCTCATAATGAAATCATTCTTACGTGTTCCACAACATAAACATAAATCATTCATCATAACCCAAAGAATCAAATGAGTTTCATAAACATCATCCCATCGTAACATAATCCATACAAAACAAAATGGATATCATTTCATCATAAGAAAAGTAAAACCATGTAAATCATAGATAAATTATACTTGAAACATACACATATGAAATAATGTCATCTTGGATGGAAAATGGTTTTGATAAAACACTTGAAATGGATTCTTGAGGAAAATATCATTTCTTCTTCAAAATAATTTTCTTTTTTACAAAATGCCATGAAATTTTAAAAGAAAAGTATTTTGTTGAAAATAGTCATGAAATCTTGTAGAGTAAGCTTCATGAAAATAAGGTGTTATGAAACCGTAAAAATCCGTTCATGTCGTATAAGTTAAAAAAACATTTTTTTCGTACTTTTGCAGGAAATGTCAAAAAGTACCTCATATGGTAAACAAAAATAAAGATTCCTTACATACCATGTAGTAAAAGTCAAAAATGGGTAAAAAGGACTTTAAACATACATGAAAACATTTTTATAAAACTTGGTCATGGATGATAAATATAACCCCAGAAAATACTTACGTATAAGCAATCTCGGATAGAAAACAATTGAGATTGCAACATTATCCCTTGCCTTAGGTCTGATATGATTCATACGTATCCGAACCTCATATATAATGATTTAAATAATTTCATTGACTTATTAAATAATAATATTCATTATTATGATATCATATATGGTTCACTTATGACTTTATATTACCCATTCTTTTGTAAATCCATATTAATGCAGCGTTTTGGGTAAAATCGTTTCATTTATCGTACGTGTTTCAACTTGTTGTTATTGATATTATTACTTATATCCTGATTTCCTTAATTTAAGAATGTAAAACATGATTTATATATAATAAATATTCAGCATATACATATATATGATAGATTGATAAATGGAATGAAATACACTGTTCAAGGAGACGGTAGGTCGTACGTACGCATGAACGCTGTTTTCGTTTCCTTATTAAATTGAATGGAATTAGGTAGATGAAATACATATATAGCCATAAATACAGTATCATTATTATGTCATATATTTAATTATTATTCATTATATATACTTTATAATCATTCATGAATGGTTAACATGGAGAATGAATCTCATCGCGTCGTGGAGAGGGTAGTCCGTACGTACGCACGAGCGATGATATCGTTCCCATGATCATGGAATTGTATTGAAGTGTATGTATACTATTTCAGAATCAATATAACTTTACAATAATCTCATATAGTTATTCTTTACACCATTATACCCATCCAAGTAAGGTGGTGGTGGAAAACAGATTACACCACGGCGTGGAGACGGTATTCCGTACATACGCACGCGGGGTGATTTCGTTTTCCGTAGGATGGATAGAAGGTGAAATAGGTTTGTTTCATATATATAATAACATATAAGTATATTAGTGATAATTATGTTATTACTTCATAATGAAACAACTAAATAAGAAGAAGAAGAAATAAATTTGAAAGAATCGGTAACGGGTATTACTTCTTCTTCGACACGCCTCTTTGAAACCTCCTCTTAGGGAACTAAGATTGGTCTTTGAAGAATACCAGGACCTCTAAAATATTTCTAGGGAAGTTGGGAATGGAAATGGGCAGGGTTTTGATGATCTTAAAGTCTCAAAGTTGTGTAAAGATGAGAGGGAGGAGGTTCCCTTTTATAAGGGAGGAGAGAGGCACCTTTGGAATCCTAAAAAATATTAGTTTAATATAAATTCAAACCCCACATAAAAACCTCAAAAAATGACTCAATTCAAATATTAGATGATATAGGGTTGTAATATCATCAACCAATAAATTTTATACATGTTTTGATCTTATTTTAAACCTTATCATTTTGATTTATCCTTATTTAATTTATTTAATTTTATTTGTGGTAATAAAATTCTAAATTTTAAATGGTTATAAATAATCACTTATGTGTTGTTAATTTTCCATAATTGGATACTTTATGACATTTTATACTATATAAATTTAAATTTATAAATTTTAAATTTTTATTTGATTTTTAAACAATTTAATAATATGTTATTTTTATAAAATAACAATAGTGTCAATTTTGACACTATTCATTTATTTGAATTTAAATAAACTCCACACAGAGTATATATTCAAAATAAAATATTTAATAGGTTACTAACATGTCATATTCATATATAAAATTACTGGAGTGCATTAAATAGTTCATATAATATTTATTTTACTATTTGTAAAACCATTTATTTGATACTTCTCTTAATAAAATAATTTCTACAACATTTTTGTATAATTATTAAATATACTTATTTGTTGCATAAAAATTAAAAATAAAATACTAGGATGAATATATATCTGATATATTTCATAATAATACTTTTAGTCGGATTTATATTCTAAAACACCCAACTTTTTAAAATGTTATATTTATTAAATTATGAAGGTGACAACTTTGACATCATTTAAAATAAAATAATATAAGTGTCATAATAACATTTATAAGACTACAAACGGTCATATATGTGGTACTTTGATGATTATGGAGTATATATACACTACCAATAAGTTTTGATCAGGTTTTTGAGCCTTTTAAAGGGTATTATTATTTCAATAAAAACTATATTACTTATTTTTCACTAAATAAATAATTCTTGCATCATTAATGTATAAGCTATTAAGGTAATTAAATATCTCTTGAAAATTATAAATAAATTACCATGATAAATAAAAACATTTTATCTTTAAAATGAGTATTTATAACCGAATTTATATTCTGTATAAAATTATATTAAAAATACTTTAATTAGTAAAGTTGAGTGAGACATATTTCACTTTCCTTTAAATAAAATAAACTAAAGGTCTTAATGACCTCCAAGTAGGTTCCAATGGATTCCATTTCGACCCAAATATTCCTTAGGACAAAATATAAGCATCTAATTATATTAATATAAGTGTTAGGGTAATTTTATAATATTATATTTACCCTTAATTACCTGATTTACCTTTTACTATGGTAAATAAAATTTACCATAGTTACTATTCATAATGCCCAAAAATAAAAAGTAGACTATTAATATAATTTGGACCCACCGATGCCAAATATTGAATCCATTTTTCTAAATTCAATACAAAAAAGTTGCAGAAATTAATTTAAAATTAATCCCGTTGTTAAGAAAATGAGTTTTAAAAGTTAAAACATTGCAAACAATTGAAATGGTTTTACCTATGAATTCAATGTAAAATAAATGCTAATATAATAAATTATATTAAATGGTAAAAATATATTCTATTTATACTTTAAAACCATTCAATATTATAATTTCACCATATAAATTATTACGATGAAAAAAGTTGTTTTTAATTAAAATATAGCGTGTTTTTACTATTCATTAAAATATGAAAGTTATCAGAAAAATATCAAAACTTTATCCAATGCAAATTTTTATATCTTGATTCAAAATAAGATGTTTATTTTGTAAAATTTAACTTATAAACTTTTCAAAAATTATATTTAAAATGGGTGTGCCATCAAAAGGTGACAAAACTGCATTTTTTTTAAAATACTTATTTTACCCAAAAAAATTATTTTATTCTCATACCATATTCTATAAAATGTGTAAGATGAATTATAATTTCAAAAAATTAAAAATTTATTTACTACTATTCAAAATGGCTAGTTTATAATAATATTATAATTATACATCGTTGTTTAGTGAAACCCGATATTGCGTACAACACAGGCTATCGAGGAAGGTTGTGATTGTGGGTAATGTAAGCCAAGTCAGGTTTGTGTGTAGTGCAAGACTCCTTTGTTGTTGTGTATAACAAAATCCAACCATATTTCATTTATACATTGAATATATATATATACACTCAATGTTGCGTAGAATAACTACTATCAAACAAACTTGAAATTGTGTGTAACACGATCCAAGATTAGTGTTTCGTATACTGCAAGCTAATACGGAGTTTCGTATAATGCAAGATAATATTGGTGTAGTGTACAACAGAAGATATGAAAGAAATTAAAAAGAATATATCTTATAAAATCTCAAGTTGTTACACGACGTGTGGCCCAAGCATATGTGGGTGGGATGTAAGGTAATGTGATGTGTTCCCTAGGTTTATGCGGGTGGGATGTGGTATAATTTGATGTGATGTGGTATATGTGGAAGGGATGGGAGAATAAGAATTTCAACTTTTGGGTGTGGGAGCATAAAAATAGTGGGGAAGCATTATTGGGGCACCTTGCATTATTATGATCTCAATTATATATTATTATATTGGGTGCATGATTTAGTGATCAAGCTATGGTGAGGTTGGGTTTGGTTAGATAACTTGTATAGGGGATTGTTGGTTCTGTTATTTGTTCACTAGAAAATTAGCCTGATCTTTTCACATGTGCACTTAATGCCTTAGATAAGTCTCTACTGATTATGCCTTTTATGTTCACCCTATGTATATAAATTATTTTTTAAGTTTCTAGGAGGACTTTGGGGATCGATTTAGAAATTACTAGCTGGGTTGGAGTTATTTTTTATTCACTTCCATATAATTTTCTTTTGGCACATTACTTTAGATACTTTTATATGCATCATTTCTACTTTATTCATGCATTGGGGGATGGTCTTGGGTTTACCTTTATATTATATATTGGATTTGTTTTGTAATTTTTTATCCTATATGCTGATCTTATTTCATTTAAAGAGGGTAATTCCTCTCATAATATAAGATTTTTATACCCTTGGTGCTATTCACTAACCAGAGACTAGTGGAGGCAATACTCGAGGGTCATCATCTCTCTCTCTCCTCATTGTAGTACCTTTGGTGGTAGTGGTTCATGAAAGAGTGGTATCAAAGGTTTGGGTGATATATAGGATGGATATTAGAGGTAGACACTATGAAGTTGGCATGGTTAGGTATTTAAAGGATGCCAGTTGACCATTGTATGCGACTTAGGTGAGGGAGACTGGTTAGGAAATGAGATTCTTGGGGACCCCATGATCTAGTGCACCAACTATGAGCTTATTGAATGACCAAGTGAGGTGGAACTATTTATAGGTTAGAGACCTAAGATAGGTACATACGTCATTATTACTTGTGTTCATGTTTGAATTTGGTGTTTTTGGAAAATAAACTGATTTAAATATATGGTCTTTGACAAAGTTCCATGCTATCAGGCTCATGATGTTCTTGATTTTAGGAATGGATCTTGTTTTTTATTTGTGAGTCACTTAGGAAGTTGAGGTTTAGAAAGATGATTCAATTGATCATTGAAGGATCAACCCAATAGAGGATAATGATGTATGGCAAAAGAAATCATGCCTTTCAATGGTATATTTTGGGAAAGTATGAGGGGATTGTCTCGGATATGGAGACAGAGCACTGGATGGAGGAGCTTGATATTTATTTCACTCTGATCGGAGAATGAGCCATGTTTTGGGTACTATTTGTAGTTAGTTAGATGCATGGATATATACATAAGTGTTTGACATTGTTTCTTAGTGACTGTAAGGAGGAATATGTGTTGTTTCCATACTTTCAGATGGATTTCTAGGAAAATTTTATATCATCAATGATGAGGGAACCCAATATATAAGAGATACTCTCCCTTCAGCAGGGGAGTCTGAGTGTGAAAGATCTTGGTATCGGGTTCAATAACCTCTTTTACTTTTCTCTATGTGTTTTTCTAGATGAGGATTCCATAGAATGGCATCTAGAAGAGGCTTTTCACCCAGTGATCTGGTATGTGTTCACCTCGTTTACACTTCTTACATATCTAAAGGTGCAGAAAAAGGATGAGGTTATAGAACAGATGCTTTCCTTGAAAGATGATCCTCAGAAGGATCGATGGTATGGTATCCTAATAATAAGAGGTTGATTAAGTGTTTCATGGGTGTTCAGGCAGTCATAGTTCCATTCAGCAGGGAATCGGTCGTGATAGTTTATTTCCCGACCGCCAGGGACAGGTGGTTTCTGATCACCTTTTAGGGGTTTTCCAATTGTTTTCCATATCTATTATATTTATGGAAACCTCTAGGATCAATGTATGACCACATAGGGAAGTCAGTTTTAGATGGGAGTTCATGACCCTTTTCGGTAGAAGCAGTTGCCTCTAAGGTAGTTTTAGTGGTAGGAACTGTAGTTTGTTTTTCAGTAGCCAAGAGCAGTTAGAGTTGGTAGAGTGTAGCCTCATTATTGTCCCCTCCCATAGGGATCTAGTCCATATAATAGCTGTGGAGGTCAGCAGAAAATAGGCATAGAAGCTATGCATAGTCATATGCACACATTAGAGGCAACAATGCCAATAGAGCTAGGAGTTGTTCAAGGTGTAATTAGATTATCATCTTCCCTTATGTGTACATTGTTCAATTCAAGAGCCTCTCACTCCTTCATTTCCCCTTCTTTGCTCCATATATTGGGACTATATGTGGAGAGGATTTTAGGGCATCTAGTGTTATCTACATCAGTTGGAGGTGAGGATTCTTTGTTTTATGTGTGTCGAGAATGTTGACTGGTGATGGGACAACACCAGTTAGTAGGGGACTTTTTATTATAGATACATCCATATGATTGTAGGATCGTAAGAGTAACTTATGATGGTTATACTTATATGAGGGGTTGAATTGTAGTTTAAAAAAATTAGTTTAATAAAGTTAAACTAATTAACACACAATCCAATTATAGTAAGGTTATCGGACTTAGACTCAGTATGATTAACAAATTCACATAATTAGAACCACAAACCAGTTGTATTATATCAGAGTGAAAATCGTAATCACAATGGATCTAATTTATATTAGAGTGTGATTATCATAATCAGAGTTAATATGATAAAACAAAAAAATATATAAAGTTGAATATGACGACTCACTTTCTATTAAAATATATAGCGGAATAAAGACTTATAAAAACAAGAAATTTAATAGAAATTTAATAGAAATAATTATTTACAATCTATTAATAAAAATATAACTCATTTAACCTTAAGATTAAGGTAGTAAATAACCTTGACTAAAGGTATCCCCTATTCTATACTTATAGTAAAGACTATTTTCCTTACCAATAAATATCTAGATATAAATATTGGATCATCTCTATCTTCCTATCTCTGGAATCTCTCGATACAATGATCATCTCTATCTTACTATCCCTATAACACCTTGATCCATAGATCACATTAACCATATTACTATCCCCGGAATCCCTTTATTGTAAACATTATTGTAAATGAATTAAAATTACAAAAGTTCTTAAGTAGATAACCTGACAAGGTTTCTTTAGAACAAAAAACTTACTAAATAAATAAACTAACTAAGAATGATCAGTTCACATAGAGATATCTTAATAAAAAAGTAATAAATTAGCTCCAAACTCTTAAAATGACTTGGTATTTATAGTTGATCACTCAATGGTTATATTTCTAAGTTTTTTACAATAGATTCAGACACCTGGTACTTGAAATATCATCATAACTAAATGTATGATGTTATATTGATTAACATCATTACAGTATTAAATATATTCCTTATATTAAAATCTAGTCTTTTTATTATCATTATAAACTTAAGTTAGTCTAATGTACTTTTTTAAAAATTTCAATATGATAATCCTTATAAGTGTATGTGTGATTATATTTGTACCATCATCAGTCTGATAGTCATAAATTTTTTTAGTACGATAGACATGACTAAATCCAAACTTTTGGTCTGATTAAAGGTGATTTCTATAATTTTACTCATACTCAATTTGATTTTCATAATAAAGTGTGTATTTTTTATATTCATAATACATTACAACTTATTCTAAGTATAGTAAAATATAATTTTTTTTGAAAAAACATGCTAAAACACTTAGGACACAAATTTAGTGAACATGTTTTAAGTAAGTGTTTGTGATTTCCAAAACTAAAGGAAATGAAAAGTAAGTAGTAGAACTTCTGACTCGACAATCTCCCCCTTTTTGGAAAGCACAAAACCCAAAATGTAAATGAAAAAATTAACTTGGAACACTTAAAGCCCATTATTATTTAAATAACTTCATAGTCATAGTTATTATATAAACTTTAACTCCCCTAAGTTTATAACTATTTTGAATATAATGGAGAGTATGATGTTGAATATGAGGGACTCCCCCATAGGATAATACCTCCCCTTTACTATAAAACATCCTCCCTTTGAAATATATTATCCCTTTGAAAATATTTCCATTTAAAGAAATATCTCCCCCTTTATATTATAACTCCATCTTTATAAAAGATTATCTTTTTTAATAATTTCTTCCCATTTTGTATAAAATTCTACTGCTTTTGATTTTCAAAAAGTAATGGGGAAAGAATCCAAAGTTTCTTTAAATTTAAGAAAAGTAACAAGCGAAAAAATGCATTGAACTAACTAATCATCCACAAAAATATAAAAGAATATATGCACAATCATAATTGAAAAACATTCAATAAAAATGTAATTATATGATAATATAATTCATTAATTACCAAAAATTCAAATGTATTTCAAAATAAATACATCAAAGAGTTCAAAATAAAAAAAACATTCTTACTTCATCGTGATCTTGAAAAAATATTTCATCTTCTTGAACTCCCTTTGGTCTTTATATTGATTTTAAACTCTTTCTTCTTGAATAAAAACATTCTCAGACAACTCTTTCTTCTAGTTTCTCAGTATGATTACTTCACCCTCACAAGACTTCAACCTGCTCAACTCCTTCTCCATTTCTCTGGTCTTTTATTTCAAAACATTGACATCCTCAGTACGTTCATCTGTGGAATCTCTAAATTCTTCAACGAACATTAATATGTCATCCATATCTTTGGATAACTTGTTGAAAGAACTTTTTGAGTCTACCTTAAACTTCTTAATTTCATCAAACTACTCATTATGTATCCTAATATCTGAATCAACATGGTTCAACCATTTTACTATTTGATTTCACGACTTATTGTGATTGTGGAAACTTTCTTGTAAAGCCTTCAACTCATCTTCGATCTAGATTATTGATTCTGTTAAAACTTTAATAGACTCTGATTTTGGAATTATACTTTCTTTTATAATCTGAATCTGATATTTTAGTTTAGGAGAACATGAAATACTTCCTTCTAAACTTTTCAAGACATGACATATATATTCAAAACCTTTCTGAGTTATGGTCCTTGTCAAATATGATTGTTTAGTGTTAGGTTGGGGAGGTTTAATTCTACTTATTCTGGATTCTAGTTCTTTTCATTTATTAATCTATATATTTTAAACTTCCTTATCATATTTATTAGAAACAATCTTTTCATCTAACAATTCCATAATGTCCACATCATCAGTCTCGACTTTGTCATCAACTTTTATTTTTGAATTTTGATCTGCTTCCTCTTTCTTAGATGAAGATTTGGCTTCATCTTCAGATGAGGATTGTTCTTCCTGAGAAATCATTGATTTTTCATCTTTATTATTCTTTAAGGGTAGATCTAATGATGATGATGATGGTGATTATGAATACAATAATTTTTTTTAGACATGGGATCTTTTAGTGGTGCAGCAACTCAAGAGAAAAAAACCCTAAATAAATTATGTGGGACACAAGCGTGGACATCCTTTATATAGGAGTTGGGGTAAAAAATTGAATTACATAATATATCCAATGGTAGAGATTGAAAAATTTCTGATCTGGTGATTGGGATTGATCCAAATAAAGTTTTAAATAATTTTCAGCTCTCAAAGTTTTTTTAGAAGTATTATTGGATTAAGAATGAATCTGACTAGGAAAAGATTTAAAAACATGAAAAAAAATTTTACAAATAAAATAATAATAAAATAAATAATCATAATGAGATAGTGAAAAAACTAAAATGAAGAGAATATTACCATTTGGAGTAGAAATTTTCATCAGTATAAACAACCTGTTCTTCTTGGTTTTTATATACTAAATAGATTATGATAATTTTGAAGTAAAGATTGAATACAATATATTCAGTACAAAAACTAAATTGAATAATTTTTAATAGAAAAATCATTATGAATGTTTTTTTAAAATAAATATTGATTACAAAAAAATTTAAAATAAAAAATGATTATTAATATTTTAAATCCGATAAAAATTTAAGAAAATTTTGAATCTGGAAATTTTATAAGAATTTTTGGGTCCAAAAAAATATTTTAGGATTCGGACATTGAAATTTTTATAAATAGGTTTGAGTTAGTAAAACTAATTATAATAAAAGTTGTAAGTAATCTAATAAATTTATAAAACTAACATTTTTTGAAAAAAATAAAACTTATGTACTCCCTCCTATGAAAAGGAGTTACTTAATATAAGGAGATAGGCTAAAAATAAGTAGACATGATTGATTAATTTACATTTATCATTCCTAGATTCTATTAGATATATTAAAATCCATCAAACGTAAGGGGTATTGTAAAAATATCAGCAATTTGATCTTGCATTCTGATGAATTGTAAAATTATATCTCATTTAAGTCTATGATCCCAAAGGAAATGGTGTCTTATATCTATGTTCTTAACATGTGAGTTATGTGTTGGGTTTTTACTTAAATAAATGGAGCTTGTATTATCAGAAAATATTTGAGTTTTAGTAAAACACAAGCCATATTTAGTGAGTGTGTGTTTCATCCACAACACTTGAGCATAATAACTTCCATCTTTCACATATTCATCTTTAGTAGTGGAAGGTGATACTGAGTGTTTTTTCTTACATGATGATGAAACTAAATAATCTCCTAAGAAATGAAAAGTTTCAGATGTAATTTTTTTGTAATGACCCAAAATTATATCAATGAAATTTCCCTTCTTATAGTCATTTTATATAGTATAAATCACATAAAATCAATTATAGAATACAATAAAAACTTTATATATTAATAATGAATTAAATAAGATGTATTTTTAGAAGTTAAGGAACCTATACCAATGGAATAATAGCTTGACATTTGGAATAGTAATGTGACTATAAGGAATAGTAATATGACCAATAGAATAGTAACTTCACCTATTAAAGTATAAATAAAATTTCGGTATCTTATAAATAAAAATATGACTTATCTATATCTTGGAATAAGTAAATAAGTATTTTAAAAATGATAAATTAAGCGTTATTGTTGTTGTAAGTAATAAATATTTAATTATAATTTTATAATTAATATAATTATTTAAAATAAAATTTATTTTCATAAAATATATTCATATATTAATATTTAGTTGTCTTATTATTATAGGATAATTTTAATAGACCTTATTTAATTTTTGAAAGTATGATAAAACCGGTTATAATTTTAAAATTGGTATTTTTTAAATAAATGTTTATTTTATTTGAAAATTAAATTTTTCATATTTAGAAAATTATTTTCATAAAATTTGGGCCATTTTTTAATTCTAAACATCAAAAAACGTTGATGGTGAATTTTTTGAATTTTTCTAAAATACTTGAATTTTTGTGAATAATAAAATACTATAATTTATTATATAAATACATTATTAGCTAAATACACTATTCCTTGAGTCATCATTGATGTAAGAACCATAATCTAAAACTACCCTTAATTATTTAAATAAATTAGTGATAATTACCAAACTATTCATAGTCTTGATCCAAAATAATAAACAAATGAATAAAATATCCAAAAAACACTCCTCCCCTCCATTATAAATACCACCCCTCACCACCTCCTCTCCTCACACCTTATAAGCATTTATGCCTATCTAATTTCTAACCAATACACTTTACAATCCCATCCCTCACTTCTAGGATCCTTTTTCTCAATAAAATTCCAAAACCATTCCCCTTAAGGAGGTTCTCAAGGAGGAGAATTCAAGAGGTAAAAATCCTCTTTCATTTATTTAATTTTATTCTCAATTTATTTTCATTTATTATCCTTCCCTAACTTCCCATATAATAAGTGACATGATAACTCCATTATCTTTTATATACTATAATTTTATTATGTTAATAGAAAATTCCCCATCAAATCTCATCTTTTTTCCTTTTATTTTAATGATGAAAACATCGTATGAGAGGTGTTGATTTACCGCCTTTGTGGAAGACGTGTTTTTGTTTTTCTATTCCGAATTCAAGGCTGGTAATAAAATAATAATTATGGTTAATACATATTTTATTATACATATTATAAGTTATTTATTATTCTAGAACCAGTATATATACATGATATTAATTAATAAGACAAAACTAGTTTGTAACGATCGAAAAAACTCCAAAATAATCTAAATGATTGTCTTTAAAGTCATATCTAATGGATAATCATCATATCTATAAAAAATAATATATAAAATCATTTAATATTATATATTTTCATTAATAACATATAATTTCAATTCTTTCGAATTATTTCCATTTTACATAATCTTTTATATACATGTAAAAGTAAACTGGTCATGAAAATAATGGAAAAAACAACCTCGAACAAAAGAATTGAATCTCATAACTCATAAAAATCCATAAATGAAATTAATAAAATTATAATTAATCAAATATAAGTTTAATATATTATTAATATATTTATTAATGGACCTAATTTCATTATCCATGACATTAAGCGCAGGTGAAGAACACTTTCAGACATAAGGAAAGGGTTTCTTCCGGAACCTCTTTTTTCATTTGGGTTATTCTTTATCCATCTTTACACCAATGAAATTATTCATTATTTTTATATAATTTTCTATATTCTATTTCAATTTTCCAAAATAATATATCTATATCAGTTCATCTTTCTTTTATGGGGAAATATATGTTTTACAAGGTTCCCTTCTCATTTCTTTCTGATACATAAGCTCGATTAAAAGAAACTTCTTGATTTCTTACCCATTTTCAGGTACCATCAATAATCTATTATAAGACACCATTATTTTTCTTAAATAACTAATTTTTTCATGAAAAAATATATTTTCTGATTTCAGGTTTTATACAAACAATTATGACAAACCCAAAAAATTTCTCCAAAATAAATATTCTTTGCAAAGTAAAAAAAAGATGTTTCTATCCAGAATTCCTTAATAATTTTATTAGAGTATTTTCATCTATTTAAAAACGTATTTTAAATATTATTATTTATTAATATTGATCTATCATTATTATAAAATACCATATTTTTTTAAAAAAATTATGATCAGTTTGAGTGTGGATGTGGAATCTTGATACCATTCACTATACTACTCAGAATGGTTAGTGATAATGTTTATAGATTAAGTAAATTTGTTTACATCTAATATGTATATGTTGTTTATGTTTAACCCCATTCATATGAGGAATGAATTACACTTAGTAAGTGATGTCTGGGGCCCTCTATAGTCCCTTGATTCATCATTAGGTCTCATGAGACAAAACAGAAGTAGATTTGTCCAAGGCCTTAACCATTTATTTTCAGATGTCTTAGTAGAGGCCTTGATGATATGTTTTAGATGTTAGTAATTATTTATTACCTAATTGTGATATTAGTAATTGGTAAATAATGTGATTATATTACTAGTATAGTATCCATGGTTAAGTTTCATGTGATTATTTTTATAGCATTAATTATTAATCTATTATTCCTGTCATATTATTCCCAAGATTATGTTTTATTGGAATGTGTTTTAGTTATTAAACTTTCCTTATTTTTCATGTTTATGATAGATTACACTGTATTGATTACTCTTACTAATCATCTGATATCACCCCTTTATTATGTTATATTTTTTTCTAGTATTAAAATATATATATTATGAATGACTTGTAGATATAATCTAGGACTCATGGATATTACCAATGAAGTTGCTATGTTGTTTTTAATTTCAATCTGTAAGGTAATATTAGGTTTGTATCTATTTTTTCAGATATACAAAACTCTTTAGTCCTTTGGGATGTGAACACTTGTTTACAGTACCAATTTAATAATGTAAGGCACCGACTCCGGACTAATGGGGTTGGGGTCTTCACAGTTGGTATTAGAGGAAGTTTAATAGAAAACTTACAAACTGAATTTAAAAAACATTTATTAGGTAAAAAACCTAAGATAGAAATTAAGGATGAACATATAATAGAATCCTATAATTTTGTTAAGGTGGAGATTATGTGGTTATTTCAATAAATACATCCTTATATGGATACTACAAGTGGACGTGGTTCTAGAATAGATGTACCCAGGGGTAACAAATTTGATAAGGTGTCTCAGGTCTGACTTGGGGTAACCCGGTACATGACAATGGACTTACTGCACACCTAGTTTGACACTCTTGGGGAATATTCTTAGGATAATTCACATTTTATTTACAAACCATTATTAAATTTTTAAAAGTAAAAACATCCCCCCAAAAACCATGTTTTTTATTATAAAATTAGTTATCCATAAATTTACAATTAATGTTAAGTGTTTTTCTTGTTTGAAAATTATGTATTATGATTCATAATGTAATTTAATGTATGGAATTTTTTAGACATGGTGTCTAGTAGAATTAATGCAAACCATATCAATGTGGGTATCCGATGTAGGGATTTCCCTCCTATGGAAGACAATGATGTTGGTACTGGAGCTACGACTGGTGTTGAGAAACTTAAACTATACTGGGGTAGTGTAATTAGGTTATGAACAATAACCATACCCATATAAAGTATCATGATACATAATATAGAGGAGAAATTTTATAACACTTTATATTACAATAGACTCCTTTATTCAATGGGACTACAAACCCATTCATATCTGAGAAGTGGATAAGTTCCTTAGAGAAGATATTTCTCTCTTTAAGAAGTAATTAAAGGGATAAGGTTTTCATTTAATTTTATCAACTCTTAGGATATCTGAATCAATGGTGGCCATTAATTCAAAAAATATATGAGGAAGAAATTTTAAATATGTAATGGATATATTTTAAGTAAATATTTCTAGAAGAATATTTCCCTTGTGAGAGAATATGGAGAATAAATTCTTGGGTCTGAAATAAAAAGAGGATGAAAATGTTGTAAAGTATGAAGACAACTTTAAAATTTTATAAAGGAATGTTTTTAACTCCATACATAATCCAAGGAGTAAGATTAATCAATTATTTTATAGTTTAAAACCATTTCTATTAAGGTAACTGGTCTCCAAAAAAATCTCATCATACGAAGATATAGTCTCATGTGCTATCAAGATAGAGAAAGAATTATCTATGTCTTATGAATTTAATGGAAAAAAAAGAGAAGAAGAGGGTGGTAGAGGAAATAATAGATAAATGTAAGAATAAAAAAATGTAATTTCCAAATGTAAGATACTTGAAGAAGGAAACACCTTGATGCATGCTTAAAAGGAAAAGAAGTATGTTACAAGTGTGAAGAAAAAGTCCACCCAGCTCTTTATTTCAAGGGAAAGAAAGAAAATACCAATTTTCAAAGATAAAATTATATGTATATGTGACACTATGAAAATTATTGTCCTAAGAGTCAAGAAAATTTGACCCAAAAAATTAAAAGGGGGCAAGGACAATATTATGAGATCACAACTACAGAGTTTTAAGTTTTTAATAATGTGGAGGCAGGTACTTTAATTATTTCCTCAAAATTAGCTAATGTTTTATTTGATTCTGGGTCATTATATTCTTTTATATATTCCTAGTTTTCCAAGAAAAGTAGATATTTACCTTTTTATTTAATAAAGGATTTGTCAGTCAAAACTTCTAAGGGAATTATCATTGCAACAAAGATGTGTTGGTGAGTCCCCTTTATGACACGTAAATTTGATTTAGTTAAAAACATTATCTTCACACCGATGGTTGATTTTGATATAATCCTTGGTATGAAATGGATATCAAAATATGATGTGAAAATATATTATAAGAAGATTGAAGTTGCAATTTGTGAGGAAGATGTAGAATCCCATATCTTTACAATAGAAACATCCTCATCTAGTTCTTATCCAGATCCACCCCTAGTAGCCCTGATGAATGAAATTCTTGGGGAGGAAGAGAAAACATCATCTATGGATGTGAAAAAAATCATAAAATTTAGTATATACCTATTGTGAAAGAATAAATTGATCTATTCCCATAGGATTTACCTGGACATCCTCTAAAGTGGGAAATTTAGTTTTCTATTGATTTAATCTCTAGTTCAAGGCCAATATCGAAGACTCCTTATAGAATGGATAGTGTGGAATTAGTTGAGATGAAGAAAAAAATAGAGTATTTGAGTAATAATGAATATATTCACCCTAGTGTTTCTCAATGGGGAGCCCATGTTCTCTTTGTCAAGAAGAAATATGGATCCATGAGGTTCTGCATTGACAATAGAGTAATAAATGATATTACTATAAATATCAAGAATCCTCTGCCTTGTATTTATGATTTATTTGATCAAATTTATGGAGATTAATATTTTTTAAAGATTGAACTTTGTTTTGGATATCATAAATTTCATGTAAAGAACAAAGATATTACAAAGACATCATTTCAAACTTGGTAGGGATATTACAAGTTTAGAGTAATTCCATTTGGACTGACTAATTCACCTTCTATTTTCATGGATCTAATGAATATATTTTTCAAGGAATATCTTGTATTGGTATTTATTGATGATATTTTGGTATAATACAAAAGCTGTGAAGACCATGGGAACCACGTGAAGATTGTTTTAAGGACTCTTGGAAGAAAATAGTTATATGGGAAGTTTAGAAAGTGTGAATTTGGGCTTCAATCAATTTCTTTTATTGGCCATATTGTCATTAATTATGGAATATCAGTTGATCTTGCGAAGAAAAATGTGGTTCGGGAATAGCCTACACCAACGAACATAATTAAGGTACGTAGTTTCATTAGTTTAGCAGGTTACTATCGATGTTTTATTCTGAATTTTTCTCGATTAGCTAACCCGTTAACCAAGCATACCCATAAATGGGTTAAGTTTATATGGAAAAAATAAAGTGAGGAATGTTTTGAAAAATTAAATAATAGATTAGTGAATTCTTCGATCTTGACTCTACCACTAGGAAATGATGGATTTTTGGTTTATAGTGATTCATCAAAGAAAGGAATTGACCATATCCTTATGCAGAATGATAGAATTATTTCCTATGAATAAATACAATTAAAAACCCATGAACAGAACTATCCAACTCATGATCTTGAGTTATAAGCTGTAATATTTACTCTGAAGATATAAAGACACTATTTATATGGAGAAAGATTTGAGATATATCTACATCACAGGATCTTAAAATATATCTTCTCACATAAAGAACTCGACAAGAGGAAAATGTGATGGCTCAATCTACTCAAGTATTATGATTCCTCAATACACTATCACCCAGGGAAGGAAAATAAGGTAGTTGATGCATTTATTAGTAAGGATCATAGAGTTATAAAAAAATTAGGGTTGAAACGGATCACGTGTTCATGGATCTAGTGAAGAAGGATATGGGAATTATCAAGGAAGGTGAAACATTGTTACTTTTTCAATTGGTTTCCCAACCATATTTATTGGAAAGGATTAAAATTTTTTGGTCTAAAGATGATAATTTTTAATGGAAAATTAAATTTTTGAATGATAGGAAGTTGACAGACTATGTGTATGAGGATGGAATTCTGAAATTTGGGAAGAGACTTTTTGTTCCCTCTATACCCAAGCCAGAAAGGGAGTTATTGATGTTTACCATATCTCAAATTTATCTATACACCCTATTAGTACTAATATATATAGATATTTGAAGGAACATTTCAGGTGCGATAATATGAAGTGTGAAAATTCTTATTATGTATGAAGATGTTTAGTCTGTCAATAGGTGAAGGCTGAAAGACAACATCTTAGAGGATTCATGAAACCTTTTCATATTCCTACATGTAAATGGGATGATATTAATATGGATTTTTTCACTGGATTTCCAAAAAACTCAAAGAAAGAATGATGCAATATGGGTAATTTTTTTATCAATTCACCAAATTTGCACATTTCCTCACTATAAGGGAGGATTTTCCACTAGAGAGCCTTGAATGACTCTATATTAATGAATTTTTAAGAATTAATGGAGAACCTATTTAAGTTTTTTCTGATCATAATCCACTATTTATATCAAAATTATGGAAAACTCTTCTAAAATATTTGGATACTGAGCTTCATTTGAGTATTACCTATCACCCTCAAACTGACAAGTAGTCATAAAGGAAAATCCAAACTTTTGAATACATGTTGAGATCATGCTCACTCAAATTTCAAGGTATGTATTATTAGTATTTTTCTTTGGTATAATTTTCTTACAATAATAGTTTCCTTTCAAGTATTCAAATGGAACCACAAGAAGCACTGTATTGAAATTGATGTCATACACTAACTTGTTAGGATAAATTTGGTGAAAGGAAGCTTATAGGCCTAAAGATTGTGGAGGAAAGAATAAAAAAGGTAAATACTATTCAAACACATATAAAAATAGTGAAAATTATGAAAAAGATCTATGTATATAACTGGAGAAAATATTTTGAGTTTCAAGTCAGAGATCATGTTTTTCTGAAAGTATCACTATGGAAGGGTGTTGTAAGGTTTTGTAAGAAAGAAAAACGGATCCCCAGGTACATCGTAATTTTTTAAATTCTAGAGAGAATTGGAGATGTGTCTTATCATTTTCAAATGAAGCATGTCCTTTCCAAATTTTAGGATGTGTTTCACATATTTTTGTTAAGGAAGTACATGTCGGGACCAACGCATGTTCTCACTTCACAAGAAACAGAATTGGAACACGATTTATCTTACTGTGAAGAGACTATCTAGATTCTGAACACTAGAGAATAGGTGTTGAAGAATTTGATGAATTTTCTGGTAAATTTACTTTGAAATAATCATAAAATTAAAGAGGTGGTGTGGGAACTATAGGAAGTTATGATAAAGAACTACCCAAATCTTTTTATGATGTGACAATCTAGAAATTTCAAGGGTGAATTTTTTATAGGAGGGGAGAATGTAACGACCCAGAATTATATAAATAAAATTTCATTTATTATAGTTAATTAATTTGGTATGAATCATATAAAATCACTTAGAGGATATAATAAAAACTTCATAAATGAATAATAAATGAAATAATAGGTATTTCTAGAAGTTAATGAACCTATACCAATGGAATAGTAACTTGGAATTTGGAATAGTAATATGACAATTAGGAATAGTAATATGACTAATATAATAGTAACATCACCTATGAAAGTATAAATAAAATTTGGGTATCTTATAAATAAAAATAGGATATATTTATATCTTGGAATAAGTAAATAAATATTTTTAAAATGATAAATTAAGTGTTGATATTTTTTTAAGTAATAAATATTTAATTAAAATGTTATAATTAATATAATTATTTAAAGCAAAATTTATTTTTATAAAATATATTCATATACTAATATTTATTTTTCTTATTATTATAGTATAATTTTATGAGACCTTGGTTAATTTTTGAAAGTGTCATAAAATCAGTTATAATTTTAAAATTGGTATTTTTCAAATAAATGATGATTATAATTAAAAATTAAATTTATCATATGCAGAAATTTATTTTAATAAAATTTATTTAATTTTTTAATTCTACATGTTGAAAAATTATTATGGATAATTTTTTAGATTTTTCTAAAATTCTTAAATTTTGTGAATAGTAAAATACAGTAATTTATGGTATAAATAAATTATAAGTTAAATACACCATTCCTTGAGTCATCATTGATTTATGAACCCTAATATAGAAATAACCTTTATTATTTTAATATATTATTTGATAATTCTCAAACTATTCATAGTCTTGAGCCAAAATAATAAACAAATGAATAAAATATTCAAAAAAACACTCATCTCCACCACTATAAATATCACCCCTCACTATCTTCTCTCCTCACACCTTCCAAGATTTGATACTTGTCCAAATTTCTACCATATACTACTCCCAATACCCTCCCTCATATCTATGAGCCTTTGATCTCAATAAAATACAAAAACAAATACCCTTAATAAGGTTCTTAAGGAGGAGAATTCAAGAGGTAAAAATCATCTTTCTTTTCTTTTATTTTCTTCTCAATTTATTTTCTTTTCTTATACTTCCCTAAACTACCCTATAAAAAGTGACATGATAACTCTAATATATTTTATATAATTTAATTTTATTATTTCAATGGAAAATCCACCATAAAGTCTCTTCTCATTTTCCTTTTATTTTAAAGATGAAAAAATCATCTAAGAGGTGTCGATTTACCACCTTCATGGGTGACGTGTTTTTATTTTTCAATTTCAACTTAAAGGCTTGTTATAAAACCATAATTATTCTTAAAATATATTTTATTATAAATATTATAAGTTATATAGTGTTTTTTAACCAGTATATATACATAATATTAATTAATACGACAAAACTAGTTCGTGACGATTGAAAAACTACCAAAATGATCTAAATTATTTTCATTAATGTTTTATCTACTGGATCACCCTAATATATAGAAAAAAAATATAAGACCATTTAATATTATTTATATTAATTAATTAAATAAAATTTCAATTCTGGAGAATTATTTCCATTTTACATAATCTTTCATATATGTGTAAAAGTAACAGATCATGAAAACCATAGAAAATAACACTCTTGAACAATGAAATTAGATCTCATAACTCATAAAAAAACCATAAATTAACTTAATAAAATTATAATAAATAAAATATATTTTGAATAGGTTCTTAATTAATTTATTTATGAATCTAATTTCATTATCCATGACATTAAGCGCAAGTGTAGAACGCTTTCAAACATAAGGTAAGGGTTTCTTCCCGAACCTCTATTTTTATTTAGGTTATGATTTCCCCTTATTTACACCAATGAAATTCTGAATTATTTTTATATAATTATTCTAAATTCTTTTTACATGCTTCAAAATTATATATATGGATCATTTCATCTTTATTTTATGGGGAAATATATGTTTTACAAGGTTCCCTTCTCAATTATTTCTGATATGCAAGCCTAAATAAAAGGAACTTCTTGATTTCTTACCCATTTTAAATTACCATCCATAATCTATTATAAGACGCCATTATTTTTCTAAAATCAGTAATTTTTTCATGAAAATCTATATTTTCTCATTTTTTTATTTTATAAAAACAATTATGTAAAATATAAATCAGTTTTCAAAAGAACTCATTTTTGCAAAGTAAAAAAGGGTATTTCTCTCAAAAATTCATCGATGGTTTTATTAAGGTATTTTCATCTATTTCAATACCAATTTTAATATTATTATTTATTAATATTTATCTCTTATGATTATCATATAGTATATTTTATTAAATAGTCTATGATTAGTTTGACTACGGATGTTCTATCTTGATACCATTCACTGTACTACTCAGAATGGTTTGTGATTATGTTTACAGATTAAGGAAAGTAATTTACACTTCATATGTATATTTTGTTTATGTTTAACCCCATTCATTGGAGGAATTGATTTTATTTAGTAAGTGATGGGCGGGCCTACTATATCCCCTTGATTAATCTGTAAGTCTTATGAGACAAAATGGAAATGGATTTGGCTGAGTCCTTGACCATTTATTTTCAGATGTATTGGTCACAACCTCGATGGTATGTTTCAGATGTCAAACATTATGCATTCCCTCATTATGATATTATTAATTGATAAATCATGTGATTATTCAACTATTATAATATCCATGGTTAAGTTTCATGTGATTTTTTATGGGATTATTTATTCATCTATTATTCCTTCCATATTATTCTCAATATTATGTTTTATTGTCATGTGTTTTAGTTATTTACCTTTCCTTATTGTTTATGTTTATGATAGATTCAATTGTATTGTTTACTCTTACTGAGAATTTAATCTCACCCATTTATTATATTTTATTTTTTCTCAGGATTCAAAGATATATATTATGAATAACTTTAATAGATAATATTTTATTTATGGATGTTACCAATAAAGTTTCTATGTTTTTTTTCTTTCAAGTTGTAATGTAATATTATGTTCGTATCTGGGTTTCCTAAACTACTAAACTATTCAGTACATTGAGATAAAAATACTTTTACATAGTACTAATGTAATAAAATAAGGTACCTACTATAGGATATTGGGGTTGGGGTCTTTACACATTTCATATCCATTCTACATCCACTAAATTCAACATTCAAAATAAATTAATTCATAAACATTTCCTGAAGAATAGAAAATTCCTAAATCCATAGTTTCCTTAAGATAATTAAAAAAAATTAAAGATTTTAAATGGTATTATTTTGGATTTTCTTGATATCTTGCATGTAATCATACAGAAAACATTAAATATGTATAACTAGATGTTGAGTAAAGTAAACTTCCTATCATACCTCTAATTTTTTTTAATCAACTAGTTGTCCAGCCTCATTAAGATATAAAGTATTGGAAGTACCAATAGGATTACTAATACTTTTAGTATTTTCATATCGAAATTTGGTAATAAGATACTTTATATACTTATTTTGAGATATAAAAGTTTCTTCTAGTTTTTGTAAAATTTAAAAAACAAGGATATATGTTAACTCTCCCATCATACTCATTTCAAACTCACATTTCATAAGATCCAAAAAGGAATCTATTAAAACTTTTTGAGTTGAAACAAATATAATTTCATCAAAATAAATTTTACAATCATAATATTTTTTATTACTTTCTTTATAAAAATTTTAGTATCCCCATCTCTCTTAATAAAAAATTTTTCGTAACAAAAATCCAATTAATCAATCATACCAATCTCTAGGGTCTTGTTTAATTCCATATAAATCTTTGGTAATTTTATGAACATATTCAGGAAGTTTTGTATTTTCAAAAACATGGGATTGTTTAATATAAACTTCCCCTTGAACATATTCATTAATAAAATCACACTTCATATCGATTTGAAAAAGTTTGAAATTAAAGAATGCGGCACAGGAAAAAATTATAAAAATAGCTTTAAATATTACTACCATAGCATAAGTTTCATCATAAGATATTCCCTCTTGTTGATTATTTCCCTTAGAAACAAGTCTATATTTATTTCTAATAATTTTTCCACTTTCATCACATTTGTTCTGAAAACCCCATTTTATTCCAATTATAGAAGTTTCAATAGGTTTTTCAACTAAAGTCCATACTTTGTTCCTCTCAAATTAATTTAGCTCATATTTCATTACCTTACTCCAATCTTCATCACCTAAATCCTCATTGGGATTCTTAGGTTCAAATTGGGATAAGAAATATAGATGTCCAATTTTTTTACTTAAGGAACTTCTAGTCCTAACTGGTTAATATACATCACCAATGATGCCTTTACTAGGATTATTCCTAAGAAACAAATAACTTCTTCAGTTTTGAAAAGTCTTATCTTAAACAATAGTTATAAAATCCTACTAAGTAATATATTTAGAAACTATTTCTTTAGTTATTTCCTTATGAGAGGAACTTTCCAAAAAAATTTAAAATCAATTTTATAAATAACATCTAAATATGTAGGTTAGGGTTGTTTGAAAATAAAGGGATATTTTCATAAAACATTACACACACTATTTCCTCGATAGTATAAGAATTTTTATTAAAAACTCTATAAGAATTAGAAGTAGTGGAATAACCTAAAAATATTCCTTCATCAGATTTGAGTGAAAATTTCTATAAATTATATTTCTTATTCAGGATGGATACTTTGAAACCAAAAACTTTAAAGTAAGTAACATTTGATTTTTTTCCTATACATGACTCATAAGAGGATTTATTGATAAAAGGTCTAATTAAAACTCTATTTATAGTATATCAGGTAGTACTAACCACTTTATCCTAAAAAATTAGCAACTCAGTATTCACTCATCATGGCTCTAGTTATTTCTTGAAGAATTATATTTCTTCTTTCAACTAAACTATTTTTATTGGGGGTCTAGGTGCTGAAAATTATGTTCAATACCTTTATTACTATAAAAATTTTCAAAATAATAATTTGAAAATTATCCATCATGATCACTATGAATATTTATCAAGGAGAGGTTTTTCTCATTTTTAACTTTGGCTAAAAACGTTTTCAAATAACAAAAGTCTTCATATTTATTTGTGAGAAAATAAACTCATCTATATATAGTGTAATAATCAACTAAGAAATATGCATAATATTTATGAACAATACTTCCAGCTTTCGTAGGACCAAATAAGTTCATGTGTACTAACTGTAAAGCATCAGAAGTTGAGACGTCACTAATAGATTTAAAACTTGACTTATGTTTCTTACCATATTGACATGGTTCATAAACTTTTGAAGTATCAAGCCAAAGTTATGGTATATCTTTAACAAATCATTTATTATTCAAATTATATTGGTTTCTAAGGTAACAGTGTCCTATCATTCTATTCCATAACCATTATTGATATTACATTGCACTAAGACAAGGTAAGTATTAGCTACCAAGGTCTTCTAAGTTAAGTGTGTAGACATTTTCATGCTGATTGTCATAAAGAATAAATTCATCCTTGTAACTATGTACTGAGCATTTATCATTCCTAAATTTCATGAGGTAACCTTCATCACATAATTTAATTATTCTTGTAAGGTTTTTCTTAAGACCTTTAACAAATAAAACATTTTAAATAAGAGTTTTTTCAATAATAATAATGTTACATATTTAAATAATATCTCCTTGATAATTATCTCTGAAAGTTACTTTGAAAGCTTTAATTTTGATAATATTCTTGAGTAATTCTTTGTTTCTAGTCATATTCTTGGAAAAATCACTATTTATATACCATATATTCTTGTTTTTGGTAATATCTTTTTTTGAAAATAAATAACATTATACTTTTGGCACCCAAACCTTCTTGGGGTCAATATTGTTATAAAAAAATTCTTAGGCAACCACATTTGTCTAATTTTGTTTTGGGAAAATTTCATTTCTTTTGAAAAATAGGCTTTATGAAAACCTAGTGATTTTATTTTATTTAAGGATCAATTCTTTTTCTATTGCCCACTGCTTTGACACTTGGTGCAAAAAGGCGCACTTTTTGGAACAAAGTAATTGTTACTAAAAATGGTTTTTTATAACTTTAACACATTATGATATTATTACCATGAGGTTTTATTTATATGTACATTCTATCAAGAATTACCTTTCTGAAAGTAAACTTTGATAAAAGTTTCTTTAAAGATGAAATTCATATTTTAGTTTAATAACTAAATTCTTATCCTCAATAGTAATTTTTTTGGAACTAAGTTTATCAATATTAGTTTGTAAACTATTTTTCTCAGAAATTACTTTTTCAAAATCTTTAAAAATAAATTCTTTTTAAAAATTATTATTATCAAGATCTTTAGAAATAAATGATATTTCATTTTCAAAACACTTATCCTTGAATCTTCCTTAGAAATTTTAGCCTTAGAATTATCAATTTTGTTTACAAATGTTAAAATTCTTATTTTCTAAAAGTTTTGAAAAAATAGAAACTTCATCATAAGAAGTTAAATAATTATCTTCTACTGAGGAAGATTCTTAATCAGAAGATGTAGAATTTTTCTCATGAGGATAATTAGAACTTAAAGACATATTTTTAAGGTTTTCAATCATTTGAACATTTTCCATAAGAAAATGATTAACCATGGATACATTTTCAAAAAGACATGTGATCCTCTCTCAAGAACTTTCATTATCAGAATAACTTTCTAAAGAATCACCACCACTGGTACTCCATATTTTAGAGGCTTTCATGATTTTATTGAATTTGAATTTGTAATGCTTATTATCATTTCTTTCTGAATTCCTTTATTTTCTTTCTTTCCTCTTCATCTTTGTAAAATATGGTCGGATATGTCCTGCTTTCTTACATTTGTATCATGTGACTTAATCTTTCTTATCACCTTTGTCCTTATGACTTTTCTTGTATCGGTATTAAAAATCCCTCTTTCGGAAAATCTTGTTCATCCTTTTTTCTTGATTATCTAACTCTTTCTTATAATTTTCATATGTAATTGAATCATATGTAACAAATAATTTCTTCTTTCTAGAATATATAACAACTTTCTCAAAAGGTTAATCTTTATTAGGAATAGTAGTAGTTCCAAAAGAAACACCTCCATTTTTCTTATTATCTTTCATAAAATCTCTATTGAGTCTACCTTAATACTACATGATATTTCCAATAAGATCATCCAAGGTAAGATTATTTAACTTTCTTATCTCATTCACAATGGTTCTTTTTTATTCCCAATCATTGTGAATGATATCAATAATCTTTTCCACAAAAATGTCATCATCAAGACCTTTTTAAACAATATATTGTAAAGTTTTTATAATATTAATTAACCTCTTGTGTATCTCTACAACTAATTATCTAGGTCAAAAATAAAATCCTTGATAGTCTACTCTAAGCATATCCCTTATGTTCTCAACAACTTTATAAGTTCCAAAGTGTATGAGTTCAAGTTTTTTCTAAATACTATTTACAACTGCACATAAGGATATCTGACTATAAATACTTCTTTTCATGGAACATAACAAATTATTACTTACTCTATAATTTAACTAATACGCTTTTTTTATTGATATGTAAAATCATTGGTTTTATTATTAGGAATCTTGTAATCTCTAGTAAACATAACAAAATTATCAACTATAGTGTTGATAATAAAAGTTTTCATCCTATCTCTCCAGTACTCATAATCAGAACCATCAAAGATAGTTGGTATGTTGGGATTTATATTGTCTATAGGGATAACATTAATACCAACCATCTTAAAAAAATATACAAATACTCTTTTCTAGACATACACATTAGTGTAATAAAAGTTTATAAACAGTAAATTTATATCAAAACAAAAAACAACTTGGAACAAGTAAATAAAGTAAAAAATCACCAAGTATATGAGTAGTATAAACCTATTATGATATAAATTATAGGATCGTAAGAGTATCATATAATGGATATACTTACAAGAGGGGTTAATTTTAGTTTAAAATCCTAGTTTAATATGATTAAACTAGTTAACACACAAGCCTCTTCTAGTAAGGTTATCGAACTCAGACTTAGTTTGATTAAAAAAGTCATAGAATTGGAACCATAAACCAGTCCAATTATATCACATGTAAATCACAATAACAATGGATATGATTTATATAATAGTGTTATTTCCATAATCATGGTTAATATGACAAAACAAAATAATATAGAAAGCCTAATATTATTACTCGCTTTTTATTAAAATGCGTAGCGGAATAAACACTTGTAAAAACAAGTAAAACAATAGAAATGTAATAGTAAGAATGACTTACAGACTATTATTAAAAATAAAACTCTTTTAACCTTAAGAGTAAGGTAATCAATAACATTGACTAAAGGTATCCCCTATTTTATACTTACAGTAACGTATTTCTTTCCTCACCATGAAATCCCTTAATACAAAGATCGTATCAGTGTTGTCTTCCTATCCCCGGAAGCCCTTGATACAATGATTGGCTTTATCATACTATCCACATAATCCCCAAATCTAAAGATCAAATTAAAATTATTCCTATCCTCTAAATACCTCGATCATAAAAATGATTGGATACATATTAAAATTAAAAAACTTTTTAAGGATACAACCTAATAAGGTTTCTTTAGAATAAAAAATTACTAAAGAAATCCACTGACTAAGAATGATCAATTCACATAGATCTCTCTTCAGAAGCAAGTAATTTATCAGCTCTAAACTCTGCAAATGACTTATAATTTATAGGAGATCTCCCAATGGTCATATTTCCAAGTTTTTTTCAACAGCCTTAGACACCTGTAACTTGACAAATCATCATAACTAAATATCCAACATTGTATTGATTAACACCATTATAGTGTTAAAGATATTCCTCAAATTAGAAACAACTCTTTGTATTCTGATTATAAACTTAATTCATTCTAATGGAAATCCATAACAATGTCATTAAGATAATCCTTATGAGTGTAAGTCTGATTGTATTATTACCATCATTAGTTCGATAGTCATAAATTTTTTCAATATGATAGACGTGACTAAAGTGTAACTTCTGGTATAATTAAAGGTGAGTCTAAGAATCGTACTCAAACTCATAACTATTATTGTAATGAATAGTGTAGTTTTTATATTTTTAATACTTTTCAACTTATTCAAAGTTTTGTAAAATATAATGTTTCTAAAAAACATGATAAAAAACTTGGGACAAAAAATTTTAGTAAACATGTTTTAAGTAAGTGTTTTTGATTTCCAAAACTAAAGGAATGGAGAAGTAAGAATTGGAACTTCTACCCCAATGATGATATTATCCTTGTTATGTATTAGATATACTTAATTTTTTCATTCATTGACTAATTTCATGTAAGTACTTCATTTTATGATGTGGAGGGTCATCGAGTGGTGTTCTTTGGAGAGTGAGGTTATTGGTTGGGTGGTAGGAAAGTAGAACCTATTTTTTCATAGTTGGATGAGATTTCAATAGAATTTTAGGTTGGGGGAGTTCATAGGGTTGTGGAGGACTTAGTGGATTCTTTCCTAGAGGAGGTTATGGAACTACCTCCTAGATGTGGTGTTGAGTTTGGGATAGAGTTTCATTTGGGCATGTCTCTGATTTTGATGGATCCCTATCGGATGGGGCCCATGGAGTTTTGTGAGTTGAGGTTGTAGGTGGATGATCTGATGTAGAGGGGTTTCATCTGACTTAGTGTGTCATCATGGGGTTCCCCAGTGTTTTTCTCCAATATAGTGGAAGATATTCTTGGGTTCTACGTAGAAGGTTGGAGGCTAAATTAGGTAATGGTTAAGAGTTGTTACCCTCTTTCAAGGATATACGATCTGTTTGACCAGTTGAGAGAGGCTAGTTGGTTCTCAAAAATTGATTTGTAGTTTAGATATCACTAGTTGAGGGTGAAATATGAGGATATTCAAAATACTTCTTTCAAATGCAGGTATGGGTACTTTGAGTTTATAGTCATGTCATTTAGTGTGTTGAATGCACCAGTCATGTTCATGAGGCTTATGAACTCTATGTCCGGTGAGTTCTTGGACCGATTTTTCTTCTTATTAATTGATGGTATCTTGGCCTAATAGAAATTAGAGGAGGATCATGTTGATCATATTAGAGTTTTGTTTCATGTCCTTTCACACCACCATCTTTATTGAAAGTTTTCCAAGTGTGAGTTCTGGATGCGAGAGG
Source organism: Viscum album (assembly GCA_963277665.1). Lineage (NCBI taxonomy): Eukaryota > Viridiplantae > Streptophyta > Magnoliopsida > Santalales > Viscaceae > Viscum > Viscum album. The sequence continues at coordinate 987,381,459 of OY728129.1, forward strand.
TATTTTTCTTTGGACATGTGGTGTCTCAGTAGGTTTTGGAAGTATACTCATCGAAGGTCTAGGCAATTGTTTCTTGGGAAAATCCAAAAAATGTATCATAGGCTATTATCATAAGTTCATGACCAATTTATCTTGAGATTCATTCACATTAACAGTGCTGACTAGGAAGGACCATACTTCTGTATATATAGATCAGTGATAGGTAGCATTCAGTTACCTGAAGAAGAATTTGGTCAGTTCTCTAGTACTTTGTTTCTAGAATAGGGTGTGTTTGAGGTTTTTTGTGATGCATCCTATATGGGATTGGGATTCATGTCAATGAATTATAGTGTGGAGATTTATTATGGTTCTATTCAGTTATTTCCCCATAAGGGTAACTATTCCACCCATGATATGGAGTTATCATTAGTTGTGTTCATGAAAAAGTTGTGGAAGGATTACCTCATCGATGAGAATTTTGTGGTTTCAGGGACAATCAGAGTATAAGATGTGTTTTCTCTCAAAGTTATCTAAATATAAGATAGTATTTGTGGATATATTTTCTTCAAGATTAAAATTTTATAATATATTACACCCTGTTTAAGGTTAATGTAGTTTATGATGTGTTTATTCGGAAGTCCCGAGAGGTTGTGGCTCAAGAATTTGTAGATGTTTGGAACAGAATAGAGGAGATTGTAGTGATTCATATTGACATTGGGGAGAATAGTGGATGATGTTTTCTTCATCAGATGAACATGGATTCATATTTGATATAGTAGGTGTAATAGTCACAGTTGGGAGACTTAGAGGCATAGGTGATGAGTGATCATGTTGTCCATGTTGCCAATCTTAAGGGATGGTCATATGATGATCAGAACTAGCTATGGTTCCATGGGAGGTTATTTTTTCCATGGGAAATTCATGAGGGATTTATCTATGAGTTTCATAGACCAACTTTAGTGGTACATCCAAGCGTGACAAAGATGTATTGTGCCTTGAGGATACATCTTTTTTGGCCAAGGATGAAAGGTTCAATGGCATAGTTTTTGGAAAAAAAATTAGTTTTTCAGTAGATGAAAGTAGAGCACCATGTTTTTTAAGGTTTATTGTAGTCCTTGGATTTCCCTAAGAATAAATGGGAGGAAATATCAATGGATTTTTCATAGGTTTACCTCGATCTTAGTGAGGGTGTGATGTATTTTGGGATATAGTAGACCGACTGGAAAAATTAGCTCACTTACTGGAAATCTGTGAGCTGAGTGTCATAGATGTTTTGGCAAGGTGGTATGTGGAAGATGTGGTAAGGCTTAACAAGGTACCAAGGAACATAATATATGATCAGGATCCTTATTTTACCTCTCCATTTTGGATAATATTACAACATGATTTTGGATCCCAGTTATTCCTTATCATTTCTTTCCACCCTCAAAAATATGGGTAGATGGAGCAGACTATCCAGATACTAGATGACATATTGTAGGAATAAATATTAGAATTTGGTGGATCTTGGGTTTGAAGACTTCCTTTGGCAGATTTTTCATACAAAAATAGTTATCACTCATCCATTTGTATGGATCCAATTCAGACGTTTTACGAGTGGTTGTGTCATTCTCCATTGTGTTGGATGGGGGTTGAAGATTTAGTAGTTCTTGGTCCTGATGTGGTGCATAGAATGAATGAGAAGATCCAGTTGGTTCAAGAAAGGATGAGGGTAGTACATGGTTATCATAATTCCTATTTTTATCATAGGAATATTCCCTTGGAATTTGAGGTTAGAGACCATGTGTTCTTGAGAGTCTCCCCTTGGTGTGGGAAATAGAGGTTTGGGAGTGGGAGTAAGTTTTCTCCTAGGTTTTTTGGGCCCTTTGAGGTGTCGGGGTGTGTTGTTGAGGTGGCATACCAGTTGGGATTTCCACCATGGTTAGATAGTATCCATAACATCTTCCACTTGCCTTATATTTCTTGGTATCTTCACAATTATTCCCACTTTATTGACTAGTGAGAGTTGGATATCAAAGATGATGTAACATTCAAGGAGTGGTCAATAGAGATCCAAGATCATTGAGTAAAGGTGTTACATGGGTGCATCATTCCCTTTGTTTTCATGTTGTGGAGGCATAGTGTCATAGAGAAGAGTAATTGGGAGTTAGAGATGCATATGTGTTCCCAATACCCCTAGTTTTTTTATCCTTTCATTGTTCTATTTTTTTTTGATGATGTGATGTTTGGGTTCTTCTATGTTAAGAGATTTGTTATTTTAATTGATGATTAATGTTTGATAAAGTTTTTAAAAACATAAAAAATGGAGAACTTGATTCCTAATTTAGATTCATTATACTAGGATGCAATTAAAACCATGTGGGTGAGTCATTTCTTCCTAGAGTGGATAATAACTTGACACAGATGATGGAATTTCTTGATTTGAGTGTTTTTAATGGTGTTTTGTGTTTGTAGTGGAAGATATTAATTTGGGTGGTGTGGAGATTGTGTGATAGTTTTGTCATGATGTGGTTATGTAGGTTGTTTTTATAGGTGTTTCAGTATATTGCATTTGGATGGTGGTAGCATTTAAGGTGTGATGAAATTCTTGAGAGGTATCTCATGGGATGGTTGTTTGGACCCCTTTCTTTTCTCAGGTTTGGTTTTGATTCTTGTGGACAAGAATCATTTGATAGGTATCAAGTGTATTGTTTTTTTCCTTCCCAAAATGTTACTTTTACATTTGGGAAGTTGGAAGAATTCAGAGGAGGTCTAGAGGGCTCAGTGGAGCTAGAGTTGTAGGAGTACTATAGGTGGTTGTTCAAGATGTGAACTGAATTCACTTCATGAATTAGTGATTCACAGCTTGTATAGATGGATGGTTTCACGGATTGTGTGTGGGATAATATAAAATCGTGAAACCTATTCACATTATTCAAATATTACATGATGTGAAATTAATTAAAGGTTGAGGCAGTTTAAATTTTGGAAGAAGTTATAATTTTATAAAACATGTGAATTACACATCATGAAATGGTTACAAGACACAAAACGTGTAGGTTTTAGGTTTTAAAATAGGTTTTATTGGCTATTTTTCTTACATTTGACTATACCTCTCTCTCTCTCTCTCTCTCTCATTCCTTGAAATCCATAGGCACCCCGAGTAGACCTTATAGCCCTCTTCTCCCTTTCTTCGATCCTTGGGTTCTATTGGATACCCATGGATATCATCGGTGAGTCATCCTCTCTTTCATGTGGTTTTCCTTTAGTTCTAATTTGGAGATACTCTATGGTGGTGAGGTTTTGGTTGGGGGTGTGTATGTATTGTGTTTTGACAACCCTTTGGGGCAGTGTAGGTTGATATGTGAGTTCCTTATGCGATGGTGGTTTTTTGGTAGTTTCTTCTTCACACTATGATGTGCAGTAAGATTAAAAAGCTTCCTTGAGGTAGGGGATCCTTGTTCTCACCCTTTTATGTTTTATATGGGGGTCATGTTTTTTCTTACCTTTGGGTGGATTGTAAGGATCGGTGTAATCGGATAATTATTTGGATTTGTCGAATTAATGGGAATGTGGATTTTTCACATTATTTACTTCTTTGATATATGTTTTTGATGTTATTATGCATGAATGTTCCTAACTCTTAAAATAATGTCTATTGGGAGTATGTTTCTATTATAGTTGTTATGTTGTAATTACTTTTGTAGTGTTGTTGTGTGATTGCACCCTAAATAAAAGTATAAGGAACATATATTTTGATTATAAACTAGTTTCCCCTGGATTTTGGTTTGTTTTATAATACCCATACTAATTAAATAAGTAATGTGATTAAATCCCCTGAATAATCGTGGAATTCAATTTGTGATTTCATTGTGTATGCTTCTACTTATTGTGTTTCCTTACATGGTTTGGTTTTGTGTGCAGTGATGGAGGTGACCGACTAGGCCATGTGATGTGTGGGGTTGTGATACTAGGTTTGGTAAGCATGGATAAGATGTGGTAAGTTTTGAGATGTGGTGCATAGTGTTTGTGGTGTAGTGGTTGTGGCATAGTGGTTGTGGCGCATTGGTTGTGGCACAGTGGATTTGTTATGGTATATAGTGATAGTATTTTAGGACGGTTGTGATGAGTTATTTATATAGTGAAATGGCTTGGGTGATGTGGTGTGGCGACAATGTTCGATGTATGGTATGGTGGTAGTGGTTTTATGATTTTTTCTATTTTTCGTGTAGTGCGGTTGATATAGTTACCCGGTTGATCATGGGATGAACTCTGATGATAAACGAAACAAAATAGGTTGGTAGATAAATGAGATAGACTAGAAACGGATGTATGGTAATTGCATAACTAAATTGAATAAATGAATTAACAGTGTAATGTGAAATGAAATGGATAATGAAAAAATGTGGTGAAACTTGTAACTAGAAGAGGGAAATGTTATGCGGTTTGTGAGGTGATTTTGTGGTTATGAATATAGTGGTGTAAATAATTGTGATATTTGATATGGTGTGTGATAGTGAAGTTAATGTGAACCCATAGGTTAGGTATTGTGTGTTATCTATATATCATGTATGTTTATGTTATTTTATACACACCCCACCCAATTTGGATAACCTTGCCAATGTTCAGATGTGATGAGTTTCGGGTATATTCCCCAACATCCAGGATGGTGGTGATATGGATGGTTGGTTATCCCCTCTCCCCCACTCTTCGTTCAGCAGTAGAGATACGAGTTAGTGTTGGAGATTACCCAGTGGTGATGTGTGGCCTAGTTTTCTATGGGGGATGTGATGTGATGTGATGTGTGTCCTAGGTGTATATAGGAGGGATATGATGTGATGTGTGACCTAGGTGTCTGTGGGTGGGATGTGATGTGATGTGATGCGGTGTGTGTGGAAGGTATGGGATCCTAGGACGTTCGACATTGGAGTGTGAGAGAGGAAAATCAGTGGGGAAGAAGCATTGGGGAACTTGATTAGTTTTGATCTAGATGCTATGTTATTATATTGGATGAATGATTTGGTGAGTGAGCCATGTTGAGGCTGGTTTTGGTTAGATGACATGTATAGGTTCTTGTTGGTTCTATTGTTTGTTCACCGACCCATTATCATGATCTTTTCACATGTGCACTTCAGGCCTTGGATATGTCATTTCTGAGTATACCTGTTATGCTCAACCTATGTATATGAACTATTTTTTAGGTTTCTAGGAGGATTTTGGGGATAGATATGGACATTAATAGTTGGGTTGAAGCTATTGATGGGTTGTTGTCATAGACCTGTCTTTTGGTACTTTACTTTTAGAGACTTTTATATGTATCATTTCTACTTTATTTGTGCGTTATAGGATGGTTTTTAGTTTTCCTTTATATTGTCTACTAGAGTTTTTTGGTGATTTTATTTCCTATATTCTGATATTTTTTCATTTATAGAGGGTAATGTCTCCCATAATGTAATATTTTTATGCCCTCAATGTTAGTCTCCAACCTGGAGCCTACTAGAGGTGGGACTCGGGGATCATCATCTCTCTCTCCTCATTGAGGTATCTTTGGTGGGAGGGGGTCATGACACACTAGGTCACAGGTACATATAATTTTGGATTTTTATTTATCTTCTAATTTGTTCTTGGAGTTCTTGGGTGTCGTTGGTCGAAAATGAGAGTTTTGCGGAAATACAAACTAGGTGCATGGTGGGCGGTGGGTGAACCATTTTTTTAACTGTGTACCTAACTGTATGAAGGTGTTATAGGTTAGGATAGCGAAATTTTTCATATTTTTAGCATCAGTTTTCAAACTATTCATATCTCATGTAAAACCACGTGTATTGATTTTTTGGGTAGATAGTATCCCCGCATGGTTGGCACACAGTTTTTCTAACCTTGTGGCTTGTCTGTATCACTTAAAAATTTGTATTTTATCATTTTCCCTAGTCATCTTTTTAGGGTTTCAGCCCTCATTTTGCTTCCCCATCACATGTGGACCCATCTCCTTATTATTGGAGCCTTAACTCTTCTTTGTTGGTGGATTTCTCTTGGAATCTTGGTATTTGGAATGAGGTAAGTCCAAATCTTCTTGGTTTCTTCTTCTTTCCCCCTTCTTCATTATTTTTTTTCCTTTTCCATGGAAGTGTGGAACTCTTTATGGTGTTTTTTAAAAAATCTAGGGTTTTATGGAATATTTTTTGTTTTTATTATGGATTAGTTGTGTGAGGTCTTGATCTTCTTATTCCATGTGGTTCTCATTGAAGGCAATGAGGTTCGAAGTGAATATGATGTAGGTGTCTCTATTTAAGGGTGTTTGTCATGGATTACCTTTAAATTATAAATTTCATTGGGTTTGTTTTTTTATTTCCAAATAAATGATTTATGGTTGGTGTATATACCATATTTTTTGTGTTACATGTCTTAGTTTAAAAATTTGGGTGTTTAAAGATGGTTTTTCAAATTGGTTAGTCTTGTATGAACACCAAGTGTTCGATAAAATAGATCCAAGAGGTTTAATGGTTCAAAATAGATTTCTAGAATGGTGTTATAAATGTTTTTACCTTCTGGGAAGGTGTTTTATAAAATGGTAATGTTTTTTATGAAATTTTAGTATGAAATGGATTTTCTTTGATTGGCACTTGTTTGGGATTCTGTTGTCAGGGAGTAGCACATGGGTTAATCGAGGTGTGAGTGAGGGGTTGTCTAAGGGATCATGAGAGCGTTTAGGGAGGAAGATCATGAGATATTTCACTTTAGTTTCCAAGTTACCGTGAGAGAATTTGGGTAGGAATTTTATGAGAGATTCTATTTGGTTGTCAAGAGACCATGAGAGATCTTGGATTTGGGCCTAAGGAAGACCATTAGAGCTTCCATTTTTCTTATTCAGCTAGTAAAATTTTTTATAATTACTCACATTAGAAACTTAAAGTTGGATGGCTAGTTTCACTTTCTCAGGTCAGGTTGATTTATATTCCTTGTGTATTTGATTTATGTCATGTTGATATAATATCATGTGTGTTATTCCCATTCCATTTATATGGTTATGTGATGTTGATATTACGCACACCCTTATTGTGACATGTTAGATATGTTGAGCATGTTGTTCCTTAGGCCTTATTTTATTTTATTTAAACCATTTTTATAAAATTTTTTGGAAAACAGGTTTCATTTGAAATGGAAACCCAAAGGGGGTTTAAGGGATTATTGGAAAGTGGACTATTTTCAAAGTGGTTTAGTTTTGAAAAGTGTTTTTCAAAATAGTTTATTGGTTTTCATGGGAAAAGCACTAAATATATTCATGGTGGTATCCTACTGGGCATTATACCTCACACCCTATACATTCCTTTTGGGAATGTGTAAACTTTTTTTAAAGGGCATGGGTAAAGGAACGGGAACCATGTACCTGGATATCTCTTCTTTATTACTATCATCTGGTGTTTTATGGAGGAGACGTGGTCTTAGAGAGTTGGCTCATATGGAGTTTTTTTGTGGTTTTGTATCTATTGGGATTTATGTATATACCTTGTTTTTTTGTGTACCCATTATTTTTGTTTTTGGGATTTTCACTTGAGATACCAAGTATATGTACTTTTGGCATGTTTTGTATATGATGTATACTATTGAATAGGGTATCTTCTTAGTCTCTAGTGCGCAATCTGGACATTTTGTTTTATGTTTTTGACTCTGATGATATAGGTGGTTTCATCCCATTTCATGGATGGGTTATTCTATATTACCATGGAAGAAATCATTCGCAAGATATTGTTGGTTATGATCGATTCTTGTCTCCAATCTATGGTGATCAGAAGTTCACTTTGGGATGTGTGGTGGACTAGTTCGGGTGAAAGATTAGGTAAACATGGTTTGGATCGTTACAAGTTACATATTAATGTGGTTTAAAAGAATTAATTTAGTGGTTTTAATAGTGATTCCAAAACAAAATTGATAGAATCATTCATACACAAAAAGAAATAAAATATTAGTAGATAAATATTACATAATATGTAATAGTTGTGAATATAATGTGCATATGATGTATATTAAATTAGTGAGCTAAAAAACCCTTTAAATATTAAGTGTGGGATTCCTTCCAAAGTGGCACTTTTTAAGACCTCGATCCTCTAACCAGGTAGTTTTATTCCATATTTGGGTGCCCTTGGATTATCTTGTGTATGGAATGCAAGTAATGAGTGAGACTAGGTTGTCCTACGAGGTAGTTCCATGCTATATCTAGGTACCACTGGATTATCCATTGTTAACTTGTTTGTGGTGTTTGCTTTTAGTTACACTATCTAGGAAACCCTAACTGTTAGGATACCATAGGAATATAGTCGATTGTATCCATATTATATATTGGACAAAGATTTTTTCTTTAAAATATCCAATATTCATATATGATATGATTGGGATGATGTCATACCTAAATAACTAAGTGGTGAGATGAACACCCTAGAAAACTCATTTACTTATTGAAGTATGAATCTTAACCCACTAATTGGAATAATGGATTTAAAAAAGGGGTTATCATTTTAGCGGGAGAACATTTAATAAAATTTTGTATCAAATGGTTAATAATATATGATACTTATCTGATAAAAGCTTCTATTTTAGATAAATAGAATCATCATCATCAAAATTTGAGATGAAACCTATATAAAGGAGAATCTTAATGTAATAAACTCTTAATATCGGTTGCTTAAGAAAAGTTATTAAACTAATAATAATGTTTTGATTAAAAAAATACACATAATCCATTTATTTGAATTTCGCCTTTTCATATTAATTCATTTATTTATGTGGGATTGGTCTAGCATTCCATAAAATAATTAATACATAAGACAAAAATAAATAAATAAATAAATCACCTGACCATTAGCTTATATAACCATTGATTTACTAAGAAAACAATAAATAAACCTATAACCTAGGTGGAAAACTCATTGTGACATTCTTGGAATGAGTTTCATCATTCCACATATCCACATGTGCATCACCTGGGTTGGTATCATCATGGTTTCATCTTGAACCTAATTCACACACCTTGGGATACTCCTTTTATTACATATATTTATTACTCACATGAAAGTGAGGGGAACCAAATGATTGGTTAATGGGATTTACATAAATAACCTTTGACACACATGTCTACATAATAAAGGAGTGATGGATGACTTACATACCATAATTTTTTTAAATTTAATAATTAATAATTGCAAATCCATGTAATAAATTAAATTAAATCATACCAATGCATACACAGGTCTTGGTCAAGATCATGAATGACTATAAAAATGCAATGAATACACAATAGTACACTGACTCACATTCATTTACATTCATTATTTATTATTACGGTAAACACTCTTTAATTGATTAATTAATTAATTCCCTTTTATATTAATGATTATAAAAATTATCTTATAGATACCCATCATTAAGGAATTCATGGGAAAAAATGGAATGACCAATAATTAAAGATAATTACAATAAATTAATTGATAATTTTAATTCTTTAAAACCTTTATTAAATTATAAAACACATCAGGTGTCAATCAATTTAATAAGTTTTTAATTTTTAAATTCATTATTTAATGTAATTTAATTATATAATTTATTGGGAGACTTCATAGTGTGTAATTATGAGCTAAATTTCATATTCCTTGAGTGTCGTGTGTCTAGGATAAATGGTTGGGGATTATTCATGTACTTAGGTTGGAATACATGGTGTTTACTATCCAGATACACAAAGTGTATCACTCTTTCTGTGTTGCCACATGGCCCATCGAAGGACTCAGTGTGTTCTTCGTATATGGGACCATATTACGTGTACTCCAGCTACCTGTTGTGTGTTTTTCTAGTCATGTGTCCGCTTAACTCTCTAAATTACTTGAAATGTTCTTTGGATGTGGGACCACACAACATTTACTCCATCTATACATTGTGTGTTTTGTTAGTTGTGTGTCTGCTTAACTCACCAAATGACTCGGTGTGTATTTCAGATTCAGAAAATAATGAACTACATGCCATGTATACCAGTTTCATGTCATGTATTTTATTAATTATTTAGGATGTTAGTATCATATGGGGTTTAACCATGTATTTGACCACAAGGTTTCCTCAAATTTCACCATGTATTCTAGTTACATGCCATTCAATCCAATAGGTCATGTTCCAGGTTTGCGTGGTCTATAGGTGGTGAGTAATAAATTCACTCTATGTAGTTACTGCTTGGCATGTCATGTATCCCATGATATGTCCAGGTGAAACACACTTGGGTACAGGTCGTGTACTTAGACTATAGGTCATGTAACCTAGTCTCACCGACCAAAATACTTGGAACTTCTTGATGGAATCTTTGGACATTATTTATCTATTCTTATTCCATTAAGAAAATGAAACCCTGAATGATGATAATTAATTTGTCAAAATCATGTTCATTAAAAATAAAATTAAATAAATAATATTCTATAAATGAAATATCTAAACACTAATTATCATAATCTATCAACAATCAAATAAATAATTATAAATTTAAAACATGGTCATTCTGATACCACTTGATGGATCTGGGAACAATGGAATCACCTTTGTGGGTGAATAACCATATAGGTTTTTATTGATTCGATGGATCATTCTCATATTTGTACAAGACATAAATCGTATGACTAACACAATTTTTCCATTGAATATTGGCATAGGGAAAACCTATAACCTGGGTATCATATTTTAATGTTAAATTTATAATTTAAATATGATCATTAGAAATTATACCTCATCCTAGGATATTTCTTCAAAGGTTTTTATGATCATCCAAAAATCCTTTTCAGATTATTGTTGTTGTGTTGGTAGGATCCAAGTGTATAATCTATCTATCGGTGATCTACACATGCTCCTTTGGTCTCAACGAAACACTAAAAGAATGTAGGCTTCTAGCGTGGTGGATCTGTTGTCTTGTGTTAATTATGTTGATCACTTCTAGTTCTTTTGGGCTCAAAGAAATCTCTCTAGCACTTCCCATTCTTGAGAGGCAAAGAGGAGGAGGAATGGAGAGAGAATTTTTGTGTGTGTAATGATTCCCAAATCTCGGTTAACCCTACATGACAGAAATAACAATCTTTTTATAGAGCTAGTTTTTAGGTTAAAATATTTTTTAATTTCAAATAAACCCTTTAATAATAAAATAATTTTTATCAAACCCGATTCCATATAATAATAATAATATTATTATTATTATTATTATTATTATTATTTTATGGTGTGTGATAATTGGCATAATGATAATATCTTTTAAATTAATATTTATCATCGGTCTTGATCTTGGTCAACTCCAAATCACTATTTATTGAATAATTGAATAAATATTTTATTCATAAATAAATATTTTAACCACAAACCAGCGAATAAATATTTATTAAATATTCAATAAATAAAATAAATATTTTACTCACAATCTGACGACTAAATATTTATTAAAATTTATGTAATAAAATAAATTATTTATTACCTTGAAAATAATTTACGATCAATAAAACTTGAATAAAATTATTCCTCAATCTTGAGAATAATATTTCTTTCAATAATTAAATTCAAAATAATTTAATCAAGATCAAAGGAAACACTTAGTGTGTGACGAACCTCTATGATTCTTTCTCATTAGCATTAGGCGCACTTTCCTAGAGTCTAATATTAATGTCTAGCAATAGGTCAAGGCACCCAAAAGGAAGAAATTAATGTCGCAACATAGAAAACTACATATGAACACTCCTTGTGTAATATAATCCATTTATCATAATATCTTATCAAGAAAGTTGCACATCTATATCATGAAACTATATGGTTGATATGTCTTTCTTTGACTATTTGAAATAAACACGTCATTACACCACGTCCATGGAATTTAAGGTGATGGATATATTTCAATAAAAGGGTAGATATATCAAATTCCATAAAGATGGATAGGATAAATCCTTCCTTGGATTATCCATTAATAACATTTCATTCATGACACACCCAACATGCTCTACTCACCAGGACCATATGACATCACATTTTTTGTTCATAAATATAATTTTGTGAGTTATGAAATTCATTAATTATAATATTAAAGTCTATGGAACATTACACATGCTCATGGATAGGAATATCTGATGACACCAAAACATGCAGAATTCTTATTGGCGAGCCAACATACTATTTTCCCCATCATAGAATGTTATCCAACCATAGAACTGTATTTAAAAATATCATCATATAATTCCAAGGTTCTCATTACAGAGGGGAACTTCTACAACCTAATCAATGTGATAGATAAACTAAGACATTATTACATCAAAGTCATGCAGAATAATGAACAATATATAATAATATTTTTAATTAATATTCAAAACTTCAAGGAAAAAAGCTTGATGGAAATGGTTCTTATGGTGATGATGAGATAATTAGAAAGAGTTATGAGTAGAAAATATAAGTTAACATTGTAACATTTGATGTTGTAAAGTTAAGAAATTTGAATATGTTCAAATATTTGAACGTTAATAATATGATTCCAAAATCTCACCATTATCCAAAATTACTTTTTTATAAATGTTACTCATTAAATAATTATTAAGAGGATTTTATCAGATGGTTACATAGATATGTGATAGGAATTACATATGATGCAATAATTTAACAAAACCCTGGAAAAGTATAGCATACATAAGGCTGATCTGGCAGTTTATTTAATAATATATGATAGATAGGTTCTTATATTGGGTTTATTAAATATTATTAAAAATATTTTAAGGATATAAAATATATCATTTTATTATAATAAAGGAAATCTAAAATTATCATTCATTCATGTGTGATTCAATTTATTTTACATTAACAGTTGAATGATAATATCCTCTCAAAGTATGACTTTAGGTTATCCCTAATCGATGATCACCATGAAGTATTATGGATTTAATTTTATGTTAATATTGGTATGAATAGAATATTTTACTTATTGTAAATAGTTTCATACAAGATATGAAGAGTGGATTCATGAGGTAATAAGTAGAGTCTTATCACTTGGACTGGCATACCAAAGTATATCTCATGAAAGGTCATACAATAATCAATATACTTAGGGTTGTATGCTTATTATCGTTCCTTATTACCTATGTTTGGAGAGATACCTAGAATGATAACATTCATACTTTGATACCCTACTTATTCATGTTTTAAATAAAAACATAGTTAATATGGGAGTGGTTGTGTATGTTGTTGATCATGTCGTTGGTTGGATCACAACCAATATGGGATTTTTACTCTTATCTGACAAGAAAAGACATTTATCCTTTGATTGAATTAGGTTGAGGAAATATTTGACCATGCTTATCTGAGTCACATATGATGTGTTCAGCTATATAGATGAGGGATATGATGTCACGACCCGTCCTCGGGGCCCGTGTCGTGACTACCCCAAGCCCGCCTTCCATAGGCTAGGGGCTGGCGACTAGCACCAAGGCGTAAATCCCGGTAAAAAGGGAAGGCATTGCCTTTGTAAATAAAACAAGCACCATAGAGTAAGCAAGCGGAAAAAGTAAACACTAAGTAAAAACTGGTACAACAGTAAGTGCGGAAAGTAAGTGGGCCAGAATACAAACCCAAACTAAAAGTAAAGTACAACTCGAAAGGGAAAACAGAAACTGAAAAGTAAAGCCGCAACGTCGAGCCGTCCTTTGGAAGTCCCACCTGAAGGGTGGGTACAGACAGCCTCCACAGCTCCTTGGTCCAGTCGTCCGCTCCGAGTACACCCCACCCAATGGTCCACCTCCAGGTACCGTCCTGCTCCACCAACCTCGACCACGATCAGTGTTGTCCGTCGTCTGCAACCAACACAACGTAGTGAAGGCATAGCCCGTGCAGGGGTGAGTATAAGCTACTCAGTATGGACCCCGAGACCCCCGAAGGTCTCCGGAAATCCACAAAGGATAAACCACAAAGGAAAGATACAATCACGAAGTAACATCCGACAGTGCTTAGGTATATGCCCATACATATACCTAAGTCATCAATTCCCGTTTGGCTCCAACATCCGAGCCCAAGCACAACCCAGTCCACACAGGAAAGCAAAACGTAAATCCACACAGGATAGCACAACACAATTCACAAAGGAAAGAAAAACGTAATCCACATAGGATAGCACAACACAATCCACAAAGGAAAGAAAAACGTAATCCACATAGGATAGCACAACACAATCCACAAAGGAGAGTAAACAGGATTCAGCTCACACGGGTACTTCTTTGTATGACGTTAGAAATGATCATATGTAGGCACTGATTCATCTAAGTCGTTGGACCCACAAAGGATATGTAGGTACTAACCCCCGCAATGACCCACATAGGATCGATCATGAAGTTGAACCCAAAGCTATTGTGAAACTCCTTCTCCATCAAGTACAGTGGTTATACCGCTACAACCAAGCGATTCTCTCTCACCTTGGACTACTGTAGTACTCCACCTATTGAGTACTGTGGGCCTGCTGCTACAACCAAGCGCTTCCCACCATGGGTCTGCCGCTACAACCAAGCGCTCCCCCTTATAGCCTCTAGAGGCACCCCTTATGTTGAGTACCATGGGCCAGCCGCTACAACCAAGCGCTCCTCTGTCGTGGGTCTGCCGCTAAAACCAAACGCCCCCCCGTGCTGCTACAACCAAGCGCTCCTCTGTCGTGGGTCTGCCGCTACAACCAAGCGCTCCCCCTCATAGCCTCCAGAGGTACTCCTTCTGTTGAGTACTACGGGTCTGCCGCTACAACCAAGCGCTCCTCCGTCGTGGGTCTACCGCTAAAACCAAGCGCTCGCCACTGGGCTATCCTTAACACATCGAGTTGTTCGATCAGCAGTCGTCAAGTCTCAACCGACTCTAGGGTTTTCGCCCATTGCATGCTCGTTCCGGGAGGGTCCACTCCACGAGCTAAGAGGTCGATGCATCAACTAACATGTAGTCCGGAGTTGACGTATCCCAAGATGTACCGTAGTAATAACTTCCAAAAACACGGAGGATTCCCGTACTATTTTCATCATCGTCGCAGTCGAATCCACTGAGAATCTCTGTACAGTCGTCGTCGTCACAGCAGCAGTTGCAGCCAGCTCTAGGGTTCTTGCACACAGCAAGCTCATTCGGGAGGGTCTGCTCCCTGAGCCGAGAGGCTGATACATCAACTGACACATAGTCCAAAGTTGATGTATCCAAAAGTTCCGTATCGTCAACAGGAACTTAACGTCACAGACGGCATGTCAATCGGATGCTCGGTCTGAGAGTTATTGGCTTTTTCGTCCGAGGGGCCCGGTTGGTTTTTAAGGAAAAACCAATCCGACCATACTCCGCCTGCGTCCAAACCTTGGGCGGAGTAGGAAAAAATATTTGTCTCACTTAGAGGTATCCAACAAAGTCGACGGCAAGTCAATCGGACATCCGAAGCTCAAGATATGAGTGTTTCCGCTCCGAGGGCCCGGTTGGTTTCGTGTACGAACCAACCCGGCCGAACCCAAAGTATTCTAAAACCTAGATTGTGATATACTGAAATGACCGAATCGATCCAAGGATCGCATCGCCGCTGACGGCGCGTCGTTCGGAGGCCCGTAGCTCAAGTAATGAGCAAAAGACCGAAAGGTCCGAAAACGGGGGGTCTGGGCCCGGACCGACCCAGCCCGACCCCCCACCCCCCCTGGGTCGGCCCGACCCGGGTTGACCCGACTCAGGTCCGGTCCGACCCAGTTGGGTGCGACCCAGCCCAGTCAGGGCGGCCTGGCCCAGCCTGGGCGCGACCCGGCCGGCGGGTCAGCTCGGCTCGGCTCGGCCGAGCGGCCGAGCATGGGACCGCGGCCCCCGCGCGGGGGTCGATCCACAGTTCCCGAACGCGGCTCGAGCCACGTCCTGCCTCCCGGTTCCGCGCGGCCGCGGCTTCAGCCGCGACGGGTTTTGCCGGCGGCGCGCATGGCGTCCGGGCGCTGCCGGCGTGGCGCGCCTGCAGGAGCTTCCGCGGGCCACCGGACGCGCTCCGGTGGTCCGTTTTGCGTGCGGTCTTCGCCAGTGGTCCTCCTGGGACCCGATCTTCACTGTCAGGCCCTCAAATCGCCCTTGCAGCCCCGTTTGTCATCGTCCGCCGTTTCGCGCACCAAGAACGAAGAAGTGTGGTGGGTTCGGACTTGTTCGTTAGTCCGCACCCACCGCGTTGGCGGTTTTAAAAAAAATATTCTCCCAACAATCATTAATCAACTGGGAAAAAATCACAAAGATTTAAAGAATCAAACCCCTACCTCATCGAAGTCATCGAACGAGCATTCTACGTGAAATTGATCGTCGCGGAAGAAGAGGATCGTCGAGTCGCGGAAGGGCGTCGCGTCGTCGCGGTATATGGCGTTGCGTCGACGAACTCCGAGGATCAAAAACATACAGATTTAATTATAACAATTAAATCCATGTTTTTGTTATAAACCACAAAGAATTAAAAAGGTCCGTAAACTATTACCTCAATGAATGATTGAATATTTGTCGTGGATGAAGGAACGTCGCAGAAGAACGTCGCGGGAGAAGAATCGTCGGCATCGCGGTACTTGGTGTTGCGTCGTCGATCTCCGAGGGCTCGGCATTCTTCGTTGCCCTTCGTTGGAGGCCAGCGTTCTTCGCGTTCTTCGCATTCTTCGCATTCTTCACGTTCTTCGCGAAGGAGGATGAAGGACTTAAGGTTTCTGTCAAATCCTCTCAACGAACCAACCTCAATAAGATAGGTGTGTCGGTCTTATTTTTTTTAACATGCCGAAAAATTGAAAAACAAACTAAGTAACGACCCATTAATTCATAGAATTTATTTCAATGAAAAAACCTCCCAATTAATAGGAACGTTTAATTGTTTAAGAAAACGCCCCAGTTGACCTTCACTAAAAATGGTTTTCGCGGGTGCGTTACTTAGCGGAAAAGAAACGGTGGGGCTCGTGCGGGCCCCACCTAACAAATATCCTACCAAGAGGGTAGGATATTTTGAATTTTACCCTATCCTCTTTAACTCATCTTAAGCAGCTTTAAGTGGCTTTAAGCGTCTTTAACTGAAATAAAATAAAGTTTGTCGTGCCATGTTATTTTATTTCTTAACTTAAAGCCCAAAAACTAAAAACCACACCCGAGCAAATGTAACTCTGGAAGAGGCGTTTCTAAGAAAATACCGGCGTTGTGATTCCATCGGTGCCCTCAGAATTCGATTCCGAGCACCAGTTCAAAAGTTAGAAAAACCCGCTCATTCGTTCACTGAACGTACCCGAGCCAAACATCGAAAAATGATTCCGGGCACACCGGGCCTCGGAATAAGGTGCCGTCAAAAACTACGTTCTTGTAAAATTCCAAAGAAAATTAAGAAAAAAAATTCCTTGAAATTTATGGGTCTTTACATCACTCCCACCTCAGGGCTTTACGTCCTCGTAAAGATACATCATAAACTAGGGAAACAAAAGTGGGTACTGAGCACGCATCTGAGCCTCTCGCTCCCAAGTGCTCTCCTGGAGGTTCCCTTGCTGCCATCTGATGCGCACTAGAGGAATAGATCATCCACGTAGGACCCGCTCCTGTCGATCCTCGATCTCCACTAGGACCTCCGCAAAAGTTTCCCCATCATCAACGTCTAGCTCCCCATGGTCAATGTTGTGTGAAGGATCGTGTGCGTATCTCCTCAGCTGAGATACTTGGAAGACGTCGTGCACCCGGTGCAACTGAGGTGGTAGATACAAACAATAATCCACCTTGCCAACCCTACTGAGGACCTGGAAGGGTCCGATGAAGCGTGGAGACAACTTTCCACCTCGGCCAAATCTCCGTAACTCACATCGGGGTGAGACCCGTAAGAAGACGTGGTCGCCATCCGCAAACTCCAGTGGCCTCCACCTCCTGTCAGCATAAGACTTCTTCCGGCTCCGAGCTATCCTCATCCGCTCCTGGATGACCTGGACCTTCTCTGTCATGGCCTGGACCATCTCTGGTCCCACAAGAGCTGCTAAGATTTCTTCTTTGCTGATAAGATAAATCTGGTCTCATCCTATGGATAAACCACTTTCTTTTCCTAATATAGTCAATCCCGACATAGATGATACTAACCCATACCAAGGATGACGTCGTAAGGCCTTGATGCTACTACCAAGAGATCCAACTATTACTCTCACCTCCAAGGGTTGAGTCACACTGTCGGCATCAGTGTGTGGTAACTGGGTCTCCTCTAGTAGGTATCTCTCAAGTGAGGGTCAAGTCAACAATCTAAACTGGAACCTCTTAGTAACAACACAAGAGAGGATAGGAAAGTAAATGCCACAACAAAAGGTGTCTTTTATTACTGCAGCTCAAGTACAAAGACACAAAGCATCTACAAACATACATCAACAAAACTAGAAGCAACATGAACAAAAGTCTCCAGGTCTGGAGCTAGTCCCGCTCCTGTCCATCTACTCCCGGAGCTCCATGATCGTCGGCCTCAGCTGCCTGAAGCTGAGCTCTCCTATGTCCTCCTGTCCCCTGCGGTCGGGGTGGACCTCCTGGTGGTGGTGGTGGCAACACCCCAAAGCGTCGTCCACCTCCAGATGCACGCCCAGCTCCCCTTCCATGGCCGCCTGCTCCTTGCAGCCCGCCCTGATCGAACCTCTGCCTCTGCCTGGGGGGTCCTTCATTCACCTACTGGTCATCCGTATGGCGGGTCGGACAGTCACGAGCCATGTGACCAATCCCACCGTAGGAGTAACACTTCCCGCTCATGGTAAGTCGTTGTCCACCCCGAGTGCCTCGCACAAACGATCCTGAGTCATGTTGTCGACCACCTGTAGGTCTAGTCCTCTTGGACCCCTGCGTCATCTGTCTACTTCCCGCAACAGAAGACTCTACCGCACGTCGGCTAGTGGTGGGTCCTGCTACTGAAGTTTGCTCAGCAAGGAAACTCTCTACTAGGAGGGCTCGCTCCAACACCCCTACCTGTGTCGGAATGCTATGAGAAACAACTGAAGCTCTGATCTCTCTCCTGAGCCCCTTTTCGAAGGTTCGGTCCCTAAAGAAAGGGTCTCATACCATGTCCGTGGAATAGCGTGAGAGATCGGTAAACCTCGCAGCGTACTAGGATACTGACATGCTGCCCTGCCGCAGATGTAAAAGCTCCTGGATGTGCACCGCACGGAGGGTGGCCGGGACGAACTCTGAGTGGAAAAGGCTATCAAATTCTGTTCAGAGGAGAGATGCCTCGTCATGCACCTACAGCATCAAGCTCCACCATCTGCCTACTGCCGCATGCAGGAGGCTCGATGCGAGGATCACCATGAGGTCTGCTGGTGTCCTCACTAACCGAAAAACTCGTACGACTGCCTCCAGCCAGTCCTCGACCACCTGGGGGTCCGTCTCCCAGTGGAACCTGGGCGGTCGCTGGTGCTGGAACTCATGCAGAGCTCCAAGGTGACGTGCATCGTCAGCGGCTGGGGTTGGAAGCATTGGTGGCTCGGCGGGTAGAGGTACCTCCGGTGCCTCTACTGTCAAAGGGCCATGCACCAAGGCCTCGTCACTTGGCGGGCTGTCGTCACGCACCACTCTCGGAACCCTAGCTGGCTGCCGTCGTGGGGCCATCGTGAAAAGGAAACCGGTGAGCCATGGTCAGAACAGTATACCTGGTGAGCTGATACAAAGTAATCACAAAGAAAACTTGAAACACACATGCAATCAATGTTTTCGTGCATTAATTCGGAAATCAGAATTCAGGGTCCTGGTGTACGGATACGTCGGCCGCCGCACCAACACTGGGCTCCCTGGACTGATAACCACACTCAATACGCTTAACACTATTTCTTGACATAGAATAAAGATCAGAGTCTGCGGTAGAACCAAACTACTTTGATACCAATTGTCTCATGACCCGTCCTCGGGGCCCGTGCCGTGACTACCCCAAGCCCGCCTTCCATAGGCCAGGGGCTAGCGACTAGCACCAAGGCGTAAATCCCGGTAAAAAGGGAAGGCATTTCCTTTGTAAAAAAACAAGCACCACAGAGTAAGAAAGCGTAAAAAGTAAACACTAAGTATAAACTGGTACAACAGTAAGTGAAAAAAGTAAGTGGGCCAGAATAAAAACCCAAACTAAAAGTAAAGTACAACTCGAAAGGGAAAATAGCAACTGAAAAGTAAAGCCTCAACGTCAAGCCGTCTTCTGGAAGTCCCACCTGAAGGGTGGGTATAGACAGCCTCCATAGCTCCTCGGTCCAGTCATCTGCTCTGAGTACACCCCACTCAGTGGTCCACCTCCAGGTACCGTCCTGCTCCGCTAACCTCGACCACGATCAGCGCTGTCTGTCGTCTGCAACCAACACAACGTAGTGCGGGCATAGCCCGTGCAGGGGTGAGTATAAGCTACTCAGTAGGGACCCCGAGACCCCCAAAGGTCTCCGAAAATCCACAAAGGATAAACCACAAAGGAAATATACAATCACGAAGTAACATCTGACACTGCTTAGGTATATGGCCATACATATACCTAAGTCATCAATTCCCGTTTGGCTCCAACATCCGAGCCCAAGCACAACCCAGTCCACACAGGAAAGCAAAACGTAAATCCACACAGGATAGCACAACACAATCCACAAAGTAAAGCAAAACGTAATCCACATAGGATAGCACAACACAATCCACAAAGGAAAGAAAAACGTAATCCACACAGGATAGCACAACACAATCCACAAAGGAGAGTAAACAGGATTCCGCTCACACAGGTACTTCTTCATATGACGTTAGAGATGATCAGATGTAGCCACTGATTCATCTAAGATGTCGGACCCACAAAGGATCTGTAGGTACTAACCCCCGCAATGACCCACATAGGGTCGATCATGAAGTTGAACCCAAAGCTATTGGGAAACTCCTTCTCCATCAAGTACAGTGGTTATGCCACTACAACCAAGCGCTTCTCTCTCACCTTGGACTGCTGTAGTACTCCACCTATCGAGTATTGTGGGCCTGCTACTACAACCAAGCGCTTCCCACCATGGGTCTGCCGCTACAACCAAGAGCTCCCCCTCATATCCTGTATAGGCACCCCTTCTGTTGAGTACCATGGGTCAGCCGCTACAACCAAGCGCTCCTCCGTCGTGGGTCTGCCGCTACAACCAAGCGCTCCCTCATGCTGCTACAACCAAGTTCTCGTCCGTCGTGGGTCTGCCGCTACAACCAAGCGCTCCCCCTCATAGCCTCCAGAGGTACTCCTTCTGTTGAGTACTGCGGGTCTGCCGCTACAACCAAGCGCTCCTCCGTCGTGGGTCTGCCGCTACAACCAAGCGCTACCCACTGGGCTATCTGTAACACACCGAGTTGTTCGAGCAGCAGTCGTCAAGTCTCAACCGGCTCTAGGGTTTCCGCCTATGGCATGCTCGTTCCGGTAGGGTCCACTCCATGAGCTAATAGGTCGATACATCAACTGACATGTAGTCCGGAGTTGACGTATCCCAAGATGTACCGTAGCAATCACTGTCGAAAACATGGAGGATTCCCGTACTGTTTTCATCATCGTCGCAGTCGAATCCACTGAGGATCTCTGTACAGTCGTCATCGTCACAACAGCAGTTGCAGCCAGCTCTAGGGTTCCTGCACACAGCAAGCTCGTTCGAGAGGGTCTGCTCCATGAGCCGAGAGGCTGATACATAAACTGACACATAGTCCAAATTTGATGTATCCAAAAGTTCCGTATCGTCAACAGGAACTCAACGTCGCAGACGGCGCGTCAATCGGACGCCCGGTCTGAGAGTTATTGGCTTTTTTGTCCCAAGGGCCCGGTTGGTTTTTAAGGAAAAACCAATCCTACCATACTCCGCCTACGTCCAAACCTCGGGCGGAGTAATCTAAAAGATTCGTCTCACTTAGAGGTATCCAACAAAGTCGACGGCACATCAATTGGACGTCCGAAGCTCAAGATATGAGCGTTTCCCCTCCGAGGGCCCGGTTGGTTTCGTGTACGAACCAACCCGACTGAACCCAAAGTATTCCAAAATCTTGAGTGTGATATACTGAAATGACCGTCTCGATCCAAGGATCGCATCGCTACTGACGGCGCGTCGTTCGGAGGCTCGTAGCTCAAGTTATGAGCAAAAGACCGAAACGTTCCAAAAACGGGGGGTCTGGGCCCGGACCGACCCGGCCCACCCCCCCCCCCCCGGGTCGGCCCGACCCGAGTCGACCCGGACCGGCCCGGCCTGGGCGCGACCCGGCCGACGGGTCGGCTCGGCTCGGCTCGGCCGAGCGGCCGAGCAAGGGACGGCGGCCCCCGCGCAGGGGCCGCTCCGCGGTTCTCGGACGCAGCTTGAGCCGCGTCCCGCCTCCCGGTTCTGCGCGGTCGTAGAACCATCCCGCCGCCACGGCTTCAGCCGCGGCGGGTTTTCCCGGCGGAGCGCCGGCAGGAGCTTTCACGGGCCACCGGATGCGCTCCGGTGGTCCGTTTTGCATGCGGTCTTCGCCAGTGGTCCTCCCGGGACCCGATCTTCACTGTCAGGCCCTCAAATCACCCTTGAGGCCCCGTTTGTCATCGTCCGCCGTTTCTCGCACCAAGAACGAAGAAGTGCGGTGGGTTTGGACTTGTTCGTTAGTCCGCACCCACCGCGTTAGCGGTTTTAAAAAAAATATTCTCCCAACAATCATAAATCAACCGGGAAAAGAAATCACAAAGATTTAAAGAATCAAACCCCTACCTCGTCAAAGTCGTCGAACGAGCGTTCTATACGGAATTGATCGTCACGGAAGAAGAGGATCGTCGCGTCGCGGAAGGGTGTCGCGTCGTCGCGGTATACGGCGTTGCGTCGACGAACTCTGAGGATCAAGAACATACAGATTTAATTATAACAATTAAATCCATGTTGTTGTTATAAACCACAAAGAATTAAAAAGGTCTGTGAACTCTTACCTCAACGGATGATTGAAGATTTGTCGCGGATGAAGGAACGTCGCAGAAGAACGTCGCGGGATAAGAATCGCCGGCGTCACGGTACTTGGCGTCGCATCGTCGATCTCCGAGGGCTCGGCGTTCTTCGTCGCCCTTCGTTGGAGGTCGGCGTTCTTTGCGTTCTTCGCATTCTTCGCGTTCTTCGCATTCTTCGCGTTCTTCGCGAAGGAGGATGAAGGACTTAAGGTTTCTGTCAAATCCTCTCAACAAACCAACCTCAAGAAGACAGGTGTGTCGGTCTTATTTTTTTAACATGCCGACAAATTGAAAAACAAACTAAGTAATGACCCATTAATTCATAGAATTTATTTCAACGAATAAACCGCCCAATTAATAGGAGCGTTTAATTGTTTAAGAAAACGCCCCAGTTGACCTTCATTAAAAAGGGTTTTCGCGGGTGCGTTACTTAGCGGAAAAGAAACAGTGGGGCTTGTGCGGCCCCCACCTCACAAATATCCTACCAAGAAGGTAGGATATTTTGAAGTGTACCCTATCCGCTTTAACTCAGATTAAGCAGATTTAAGTGGCTTTAAGCGGCTTTAAGTGAAATAAAATAAAGTTTGTCGTACCACGTTATTTTATTTCTTAACTTAAAGCCCAAAAACTAAAAACCACACCCGAGAAAACACAACTCCGGAAGAGGAGTTTCTAAGCAAATACTGGAGCTGCGATTCCATCGGTGCCCTCGGAATTCGATTCCGAGCACCGGTTCAAAAGTTAGAAAAACCCGCTCGTTCGTTCACTGAACGTACCTGAGCCAAACTTCGGAAAATGATTCCGGGCACACCGGGCCTCGGAATCAGGTGTCTTCAGAAACAATGTTCTTGTAAAATTCCAATGAAAATTAAGAAAAAAAAATTTCCATGAAATTTACGGGTCTTTACATATGATATGTTCAGATTTGTAAGATGAATGACATGTGATGTATTAATCGACTTGGTCATTCTTTTTCCGAGAATAAAGAAAAGATGAGTTGGAATATACTAGATTGACATGTTCCATGTCTAATGGTAACTGAATTTCATCGAAAAATGTATTATATAGGAATATATATGATATATATGAAAAATCTTATGGTTGAAATGTTCATATAGAGATATGAGTATGTTTGATGGAGATCACACCAGACCCCTTAGTAGATTGAGTAGTATGAATTCTTTGATAGAGGTCGTACTTTTCTTACATATATGAAATAAGGATTTCATATTTATTTTCAACACTGCTAAGGCATAAATAGTCACACATTTAGGCCCTTTGATAAGGATAATATTTTGGACAAAGTGTAAAAAAGAAGAGATTTTCATGAAACCGTGTCCAAAAGAGTTTGGATGGATTCACAAAGAGTTGTGAAGTATTTCATAAAGTCCATATGGGATTTTAGTGTAAGTGGGATATTATTGGATGTTCAGTAAAATGTATAAGAATAATATACATGTACACATGAATATAATGATTGAAGTATATATGTGTATATATATAAAATATATGTATAACATCCCAACCCGGGTTCTACATACTGGTGCCCCGATCCAGTTAGTTATGTGACCTCAGGTGTACCTCCCCATATACCAAAGGTTTCCAACTAGTAGTGAGGGTCTAATATATAACATGGTTAGACTATACCCTCTTTATCAAAGTATAAAAACAATGGAAATAAATAAACAATAGCTGAAAGATAATAACCAATAACCATAATAATACCATAAACAATACAAACCAGTGTCACAAGTTGAACCAAAAAAGGAAAATAATATCCACACAAAAGAAATATATATTCCATTCCATACATGTGTCAAGTTTCAATATGTAAAAAAAAATAAATACACACTTAAAAATACCCATTCAGGTCTTGACATCACATTCGGCTCCCTCATCCATTCTCTATCCCAATTCAGTCAACTAACATAGGTCTCTTTCCCTTATCATGTTCTGTAAACATGAAGTCTATTTGGGTATGGATCAGGTAGCCCAAGTAGGTTGTGAGTACAACTCATTAATCTACCACCAAAAATGTATAAAACAATATCAAGTCTTTAAAAGTTTCTGAAGTTGTATAAATAATAAAATAAAAGTGATAAAGTAAACAGATTCCATAATTAAATTATTCTTTAATTCACCACATAAATCCTTGAATTTATGATTACACCCAAAGAAAAAATACCAAATTCATCCCATGTCGGAGTTATAACCATGTCACATAAAGAATCACAATTCATTATAACATGGACTTCCACTATCCATTTAATTCCAATTTCATATCATAGCGACTTTGAACACCGGTCCAATTTCAATATCATGGTCCTGGAATGTCATGTCTAAGACCCCATGGGTATTTGAAGCATCATTCCCTATATCACTCTTCATGGGTATTTGGAGCATCATTCCCTGTCCCATAAAATAATATTCACATCCATGCATTGGGGCATAGAATTTCATGTCTGGAACCTTGGGGGTATTTGGAGTTTCAATCCTTCTCCTATATAATAATATCCACATGCATGCATTGGGGCATAGAATGTCATTTCTGGAACCCCGTAGGTACTTGGAGCATTAATCCTTATCCCACTCCTCATTTGTCAATCAAACACACATATATCACATATATCATCTTCATCAAGGTTAATAATCATTAACCTTATTATCCAACATTCTCATCATGGTTAACCATTTCAATTTATCACAAAAATCATGGTTCTTCAATTTAATCATGTAGGATAATATGAAAAATTCACCATTAAATAATTTAACAAAATTTAATCATCTAAACCATTAAAACTTCATGGTTAAGCCAACCATACCTTAATTACCATTATCAATCAATTCATAATCACATTAATCAACCAATTTTACAGTCCCATTAATCAACCAATTTCACAATCCCATTAATCAACCAATTTCATAGTCCCATTAATCAACCAATTACACAATCTCATTAATTGACCAATTTCATAATCATATTAATTTATTGATTAATTCAATTCCAAAATGAAATTTCCAAATTTTGTAATTGAAATTTCATAATTACATACACATAATTATAATAAATACTATGGGAATTGGAAATTAGACCTCTTAGGTCAAGTTCTTTGATGGATGTTCGCCAAATAAAAATCCCCAATTGAAGCAAAACATTCAAGATCACAATAGCATGGAATATCTAAGACCAAAACCTAAGAACAAGATTAAATGGATTAAAAACCATCAAAACCTAGATCTAAACTACTTCCAATATATTAAAATTCATCCCTCTTTATTAGGAAAGAGATATGGGTGAGAGAGGAAACCAATCTAGGAAGAAAACACATAGAATATAGGAGATGATCCATCAATTAGATCTTAGATTCATCAATAATAGGATTTTAGGTTCCTAGGAATCATCTAAGGGGCTAAAAATCATAGGAATAGGTTTAGAGTCGAGTGAGGCTGAATAGGGGTAAATAACGGGGGGTTGGGAATTTTTTATAAATTTTCAAAGGATTAAATACCCATATGCATGGTTTTCTAGGCTGGGGCATACAATTTTCCAAACTGTACACCTTAATCATGCAGCTCTCCATAGGGGTGCATGATTTATCCTATGTACCAACTGTGAAATTCCTCTCAGTCTAGGATTTCATAGTTTGATAGGGTAGGATCACAGTTTGGGAAAACCATGTACCAATTGTACATTGTCACTTTTTCTTCCAAAATTCTCAAATTTCACCCAAAACAACCCTGAAACAAAACCCACCCAAGGTATACCAAAACAAGGTAAAAAGAGTACCTGAAAATGAAAATGAGACATCTCCAGAAAAGTTCAGGATCTTACAATCTCCCCACCTTATAAAATATCATCCTTGAGATGTACTCCCAAACATCTCTATGATTTTGAGGTAAAAGGATCGGGCCACTGAGCATGTATATTAGCTTTTCTCTCCCATGTTTCCACCTAAACATGACCATGTTGCCACAATACTCAAACTATCAACATGGTGTTTCCCCGAAACACTTTCTCACCATGATCCATACCATGTATCAGATGCTTCTTAATGGACATATCAATCTCCAGCTCAACATCATCAACATTTATCACATGAGAATGTTTAGGGTGATACTATCAAAGCTTTAAAACATGAAAAACATCATTCATAGAAATATAACTTTATGAAATATCCAATCGGTATGACACTGGCCTAATTCCTTCCACATCATAAAAAGATCTAATAAACCTAGGCACCAACTTGAATTTCCTCTGAATCCAATGGTGGCCCAAACTAGGTGACACCTGAAGGAACACATGATCACCCATTATAAACTCAATGGGTCATTTTCATTGATCAACATATGAATTATACTTACTCTATTTCATATACATATGTTTCTGAATCAACTAAACCTACTTCGACATCTCCTATAAAAAATTCAGTTACAACAACTCTGACTCATCCACCTCCATTCAGATAGAGGTGATCTACATAGCCTACTATAAAGAGACTCATATGGTGTCATATGAATTTTTTTCTAATAACTTTTGTTTTAGGATAACTCAACTAGTGCTAAGTGTTTTCTCCCAAGACCCAATAAATTCTATGACACACGCCTAGAGCATATCCCCCAAAACATGTATAGTACATTCTAACTACCCGTCTCTTTGTGGGTGGAAACCCATACTCAGAAATAACATTATACCAATCACCTTCTGCAAACCTTTTTAGAAGCATGAAGTAAAACATGAGTCATGGTCTGAAACAATACTCCATATCACACTGTTAAAATGTAATTTCTCATGAACATACAAGTCTCCCAACTGATCCACTTAGAAATCCTCCCATATAGGAAAGAAATGTACTACATTCATCAATCGACCCATAATCACCCTAATATCATCATTCTTCTTAGGCATCCTTAGGATGCCCACCATGAAGTCCATGGTAATGTCATCTCACTTCCATTCTGGAATGGGAAATGACTATAGTAAACCACTGGGTCATTGATTCATAGCCTTCACCTATTTACAGGTGTAGCATCGTGTCATAAACCCTACAATCTCTTTTTTTCATACTCGACCACTAATATTGTTGATGTAGGTCATGATACATTTTGGTCAAAATAGGATGCACTGCCTACTTCAAGGTATGGAATTCATGCATCAACTCATCTCACATAATCATAGGCACAATAACATGGTTTGGAACATAGATCATATCAAACTCATCTATAAACTAATCTAATGGTGACTCTCCACCTTCAAGGCTTTCCATAGAGATCAAAAACTCTGTCTCATACTACCACTCTCTAATTTGGATTAGAAGTGTGTAATCAACTAATACTAAGGTTGATGGCTTGAGTCATGTCCTTATTCAAGATGGTTCCATAAGGGGGCGACACCTCTAGGTTTTTCCCCTCTCTACTGCCTCCTCCCATCGCTCCAGATCATCTCGGCTCCTATCAGCATGCTTTTGGTGGGCTCGTCTATCTCGGAGGTGTTGTGCGAC
Organism: Viscum album; assembly: GCA_963277665.1. Lineage (NCBI taxonomy): Eukaryota > Viridiplantae > Streptophyta > Magnoliopsida > Santalales > Viscaceae > Viscum > Viscum album. The sequence goes on from OY728129.1 coordinate 987,409,839, forward strand.
TCCATGGGCTCGCCCACTCGGTGATGTGAACCATTTCCTGTCTGTTTCTTTCCCAACTCCACCTTTATTGGATAGGGCCCCCATGGTGGAGCGGTGCTGGATCAGTGGCCAAGTTCCAGCTTTTGCGGTTGGAGGGAACTGCTTCGTCCCCAGATGTGTGTTTTGGGTGGTTTGATATGATCTCTACAGGCAACATGTATGGTGGTGGTGGGATCTGGATCTTGATTTTGGCGATCTTTGGCTCGACGACTCGTGATGGTATTTTGTTCTTCGCTTTTTCGTATGTTTTTTCATTTTGGATGGTCCTCTATTGTTTAAGTTTCTGGATTCGTGTTCCTTGTTATGCACTAGCGTTATTTAGTTCGGTGACGATTGGTGTTTCAGCAGTGGCATAGAGCTTTTCAAAGATTCTCCCTTTGGACTTAGGTGAAGTTCTTCTTTTATGCAGTTTGGTGTTCTACATGTTTTGAATTTTTGTGTGATTCTGGTGCGATGTGTTGTTGTGGTGGCGGTGTGGATGGTTTTTCAGGGTTTTTCCTTATTTGGTGAAGTTGTTTTGTGTGGTGTTTTTGAAGACGAGTAGTGGATCTGGCTTTGGTTCCAGTAACCGGATGTGATGAATTTGCAATGGCTTCAAGGTGGTGACCAAGTTACTCATTGTGACGGTTTTTACGGTGCAGATTTTGTGATCTGGTGGTATGAATGGGTGATTTGGTTTATTGTGTTTGGCCTCAGTGGTCCACTACTCAATGGATTTTGAGACCCATTGTCTACAAGAAAGATGTTTTAGATGAGGTGCAGGGAAATGGTTTTCATTGTCCCATGGCTTTTCAGAATCAGATATTTGAGAGGGTATGGCTTTGGTCGTTGGTTCCAGGCCCATGCATTTTTGCATGGGACAGCTAGCAGATCAACTTTGGGATAGAGGAACTTGGTTTTAATGATTTTTCTGTTGGGAGTAGCTTCTATCTTCTCGTGTGGGTTTCTTTTGGTCATGAGCTTTTGGTCCATTGGGGCCGTTTGTTTTGTCTAAGTCGATGTTGTCATGGGTTCCCCCTCACCCCTTAAAAGGGGGTCTATTTTAATAATAAAAAAAAGTAATTTTCAGTCAACTAATATTGACCTAAGGATAATCTAATCCTATCCCTACCAAACCACAGTATTCATCTCATCCAGTAAGGTCATCAACTTCCACTTAGAACTAGACTTATGAATTTCCTGAGTATGCATCTTCCTACTCAAAGCATCAGCGACACTGTTTCCCTTCCTAAGAATATATGCTATCTCAAAGTCAAATGTCTTCATATACTCAACCCATATTCGCTACTTAATATTCAAATCTCACTATGAAAATATATACTTTAATATCATGTGGTTAGAATATATAGTAAAATTTTTAACCAATAGATAATGCCACCAACACTTCAAGGAATAAACCACCACATCTAAATTGATATTGTGTGTAGGGTAATTCTATTCATGTGGCCTCAAATATCATGACCCATATTCCATAACTAAATCCCCATATATCAACACTTCTCTAAGACCGATCCCAAATGAAACAAAAAATATTGTATAATCCTCACCCATCTCGGGTAGGATCAGGATCGGTGTGGTAGTCAAATGGTTCTTCAACTCATGGAAATAATTCTCAAATTCTCCTGACCATTCAAAATTAACTCCCTTATTAGTAAATATAGAAAGTGGTTTTTCTAAGTCAGAAAAGTCCTACATGAAAATTTGATAATAACCTTCCAACCCTAAAAATTTTAAATATCAAAAACATTCTTCATCTTCTTCCAAGAAACCATTGTCTGAACTTTGTTTGGTTCCACTAAAACACCTTCCTCTAAGATGATGTGACCCAATAAATGTGCCCAATTGATCTATAATTTTCACTAAGATAACATGGAATATTTCCAATTCTCTCTCAGTGTAATTAGTAATATGTAAAGATGTTAGGCATAATCATCATGAGTCTTGGAGTACACTAAGATTTCATCTAAAAAACAACCACAAACTAATCCAGTTATGGGTGGAAGATTCAGTTATTCAAGGCCATAAACACAGCAGGATCATTCGCAATCCCGAACATCATTATAACAAAATCATATAGGCCATAAATGCCTTTAAAATTAGTCTGTGGTATATCAAAAGTTCAAAATATTAGTTGATGATACCCTGATCTCAAGTAAATATTAGAGAAAACACAATCTATTCACAACTGGTCAAAGAGATCATCAATACGAGGAAGAGGATATCGGTTCTTCACTATCATCTAGTTCAACTTCTGATAATCAACATATAAACATAAATTCCTATTATAATTATTAACAAGTAAGACAAAACAACCCCAAGGCAATGTACTCGAATGGATAAACCCCTTATCCATTAATTCCTTTATCTAAGTATTAAGTTCTTGAAGCTTTGTTTGTGCCATTCTATAAGGTGAAATGGAAACTGGATCAGCTCTAGTAATGAGCTCAATCATAAACTCCACATCCCTATCAAGCGGAAACACTGAAAAATTATTAGGAAATAAATCATGGAACCAATCCACTATGGGTGGGAAGGCATCATGATTCACACCCCCATCATCCAGTAAAAGATTTAAAATATAGGCAGTAAGATCCCCCAGTTGCTGATGAACTATCCCTGAATGGTCTCCCTGGATATCCCACTATCCTCGATGAACATAATTGTTACCCTCAGATGATGTAAAGATCACTCTGCTCTGGTAATAATTTATGTGTGCTCAATATTCCACTATTCAATTTATACCCAAAATTAATTCAAAACCTAACATATCAAGTATATAAAGATCCCAATAGAAATGATATTTCCCAACGTTGATAGAACACCACTTACATAAACATATGTCTTTTGACTATACTCTCAAAGGTGTATCCATCATCATAACCCTTCTCAAAAACTCCACCATCATGCTCAACTTGTTCACAAGTTGTGCAGATACAAAAGAATGATAGGATTTAGCATCAAATAAGGCATTATCATGTGTAGAAGCTACAATAATAGTAACTCTAATTATCGATGGTTTAGACTTTCTATATAAAAGTGTATGATTAAATACATGAAGCTATCCTACCCCTATTCTCTATGCTTTATTCTGAGTCTCCTAAGATATGCTACCCTATTGATACCGGTGCTCTTTCCCTGAAGTACCACATACACTTACTCGACTACCACAGTTAGTAGAACACCAACTACCAGACAGATATAGGATAGAAGATCTTATTCTAGTATTATGAATCTTCCTGAATCCTCTTTCATTACCCACCTATTGTGGGTTCCGGAAAAAATATTTTAGATATCCCATCATTTTTCAAGCTCAGCACTTGATTGATGGTTGGGGGAACTATCCATGAAAGTGACTTGACCTATAGCACTGGTGGAAAAGCACTCGAGTAATGTCCAGAGTAACTGTTCCTTCCCATCATCCACTCTATTTTCCACTACTCTATTTAAGTTTCTCATATCGTCAATTCCAAACCACAAAATTCATAACTCATGTTCATCCAATAGAAACCACCTATCCTCCACTGGAAGCCTCCTTCAGTTTCCCCTTAGATATTATAGTGTGGATCACCACTTCAGAAAACTTGTTTATCCTAAATATGTTAACCTAGGACTTAATCTCACATTTAATCCCATCTTGAAAATGATTCACTTCATTAGCCTCATCCCCTATCAATGTTGGAACAAAGCACTTCAAATCATTAAAGTGACTAATATAGTCTATCATGTACATGATCCCCTGGGTCCACTACATGAAATCCACTTCCCTCTTTTTCCTAAGAATATTAGATTAAAAATTATCTAAGAAATTCTCCTGAAAGACCTTATACTCCATGTTCTCTAGCTGTCCATCCTGATTCTGGATGTCTCACTAATGTTGTTCTTAAACGTGTAACATATAATCTCCAGTTTGACTCTCTTCTTAGTAGGAGTCTCTATGTGGTCAAGGACCATCTGGATAGACTTAATCCAAAACTCAACATCCACGGGTCCACCCTCTCTAATGAATGTCGTAGGGCACTGCAAATGGAACTCCCATGTCATGTCAGATATATTCTCCACAAACTTCTCTAGGTCTCTTTCTGTAAATGGCATAAAGCAAGAAAAGTTCTCACGGAACTGTTGTCTAGCTCCTTCACCTGGAACTATCAGAGCCTCAGGTTCCACCACTAGAGGCACATTTCCCACCATCTCCTCTTATCATCCTATCAATAAGCATCACAATGAAGGCATATCTATATAATTCCAAACACATGTCTTAGGACACATTACACAACATTATCACATTTACATAAGATGTATTCATATAATTCCATAACAAGCCATCCCCCATACCCCGCCACATGGTCAAAACTAAGGCACTGTCACTATCCTCAACCATCCCTTATCTAGGTCATGGATAACATAGGGTAAACACTTTAATAAAACATATTTCTCATTAGGCACCCATTTATCCATTTCATTTACCATATTTAGCATCATTTACAATTTCCAATTTCAAATTAGGCACCATTTTCATTTAAATTAAACAATCAAGAATATTATTTCCATTTAAAAAACTAACCCCAAAAACTTTCTTTTTTGTGCATTCCTAAAATAATGCATGTCACAATAATTCCTGAGTTCCTAGGATGATGCATTTATACAAAAATATTGTTTCATTCTAGACCATGAAGAAAATATCATAAAAATAATAACATCACACAAAAATTACATCACCCAAGGTGAAATATCATTCAACCGTAAAAAAACATCAATAACATCAATCTCACCCTGGGTACTTGGGATTTCCCCCACACATGGTCTAGCTACTCCCATGAATGATCTCATTAATGAGGCCCGACTCATCTTAATATCATTTCTACATTTCCCAAATAGTTATAAGAAATAAAGAAATGAAAGATTCTTTAATACCACTTTGTAATATCCCAAACCAGGTTCCATGTATCGGTGCCCTGATCTGGTTGGTTATAAGACCTTAGGCGCACCTCCCTATATGTAGAGGTTGTCGACTAGAAGTGAGGGTCAAATATATAACATGGTGAGACTATACCCTCTTTATCAATGTAGCACAACATCATAAATAAATAAAAAACAACCAAAAGATAATAACCAAAAATGATAATAATACCATAACTAATACAAACTAGTAACACATGATGAACCAGAATAGGACAATAGTATCCAAACCATGGTAAATATGTCAGAACATATATGTGCCAAGTATCAATATGAAAAACCAAAATAAAGACACATAGAAATCTCCCCAAGAGTGTCCCGACATCATGTTTGGTTCCCTCATCCAATCTCCATCCCAACTCAGGAATCTAATATAGGGCTATTACCCGTATCATGTCCTACAAACACGAAGTCTATTTGGGTACTGATCAGGAAACCTGAGTAGGGTATGAGTACAACTTAGTAGGCCACCACTAACGACATCTAAAAAAATATCCAATCTATAACAGTGTATATAGTTGCATAAAAAATAAAATAAAAGTAATAAATTAAATAGTTTCCATAATTAAATTATTATTTAATTAAGAACATAAATTCAACGTTTCATAATGACACCCAAATCAACAATACTTGTGTCGGTCCATATTGGAGTCTAAACCATATCACTTAGGGAATCACAATTCATTATAACATGGGCTTCAATTATACATTTAATTCCATTTCCATATAACGACTACTTGGAACGCCAATCCAATGCTAATATCATGGGAATAGAACATCATGTATTTCACCCCATGGGTATTTAGAGCATCAGTACATATCCCACACCTCATGGGTATTTAGAGAATCAGTCGTTGTTCTATACAATAATATTTACATGCAAGCATTGGGGCCTATAACATCATGTCTGTCACCCTATGGATATTTGGAGCATCAGTCCTTGTCTCATATAATAATATTCAAATTCATTCATTGGGGCCTAGAATGTCATGTATGGAACCTCATGGGTATTTGGAGCATTAGTCCTTGTCCCACACCTCATTTATCAATAAAATACACATATATCACATATATCATCTTCATTATGGTTAATCATCATTAAACTTCTCATCAAACATTCTCATCATGGTGTATCATTTAAATTTATCACAATAAACATGTTTCTTCACTTTAATCACATGGAATAATATGAAAAATTCCCCATTAAACCATTTATCAACATTTAATCATATAAACCATTAACCCTTCAAGGTTAATCCAACCATCCTTTAATTCCAATTATCAATTAATTCATAATCACATTAATCAAAAAAATCACAGTCCAATTAATTAACCAATTTAATAATCCCATTAGTTCACCAATTTCACAATCCCATTAATCAACTAAGTTCACAATCCCATTAATTGACCAATTTAATAATACCATCAATTGATTGGTTAATTCAATTCAAAAAATCAATTTTCCAACATGAAAATTGGAATTTCATAATTACATACTCTCAATTATAATCAAAACCATGGGAATCAACAATTATACCACCTACCTCAAGGTTGTTGACAAACGTTCGCCAAATCGAAATCCCCAATTGAAGTGGAACATTCAAGATCACAACAGAGTGGAAGATATATGAAAAAAACTTAATATTAAGATCATATGGATTAAAATCAATCAAAACCTAGATCTAAACCACCTCCAAAGGAGAAAAACTCATCTCTCTTCATTAAAAAAGAGATATAGGAGAGAGAGGAACCAATTGGGGAAGAAAAAACATATTTTATATGATATGATCTGTCAATTGGATCTTTGATTCATCAATAACGGGGTTAAAGGATCCTTGGAATCCTATTGGGGGATTCTAAAATCATATGAATAGGTTTAGGAACAAGTGGGGGAGAATAGGGGTTAATACCAGGGGGTTTGGGAATATTTTACAAATTTTTAGAGGATTAAAAACTCATGCACATGGTTTCCGGGGATGGGGTGTACGGTTTTCCAAACCGTTCACCATAACTATTCACCTCTCCTTAGGGGTACACAATTTCTCTTAAGAGGGAGCATAGTTTGAAAAACCATGCTCCAACCATAAAATTCCCCTCTGTCTCGGATTTCATTATTTTCTAGGAGTAGGTGCATGGTTTGGGAAAACCATGCGCCAACTATGAACTGACCCTTTTCTTACAAAATTATAAAATTTCACCCTAAACAACCCTAAAAACCCTCACCCAAGGTATACCAAAACAAGGAAAAAAGAGTACCTAGAAACGAGCATGAGACATCTCCAAAAAAGGCTAGGATCTTACAATATGATGTTGTATATATATTGTACATTTAATACATGCATATAATGCATGTATATTTTCATGCATGTAATGAATGTGTTGACATATATATGTATAATATATTTATATATTAAATTAAATATGCATGAGATTCATATTTAAACTATTTCATGTGATGTAATTGTTAGTACTATTTCTCCCAAATGGTTTTCATCAGTTTCAATCCAAAGGCTGGTTCATAAAAGATTTTCATTTATTCATTAAAATGAGTTCAGTGAAATATACTCAAAATTAGTAATGAATTGGATGTGTTATGAAGGATGAGTATTGGGCTTCACCAATATAAATAGAAGAGTTTTCTTATGTTCAAGTGTGTGTTGATTGTGTTCAGATGGTGATATGATCATCAGTTTCATGAAAAGTTTTCTATAAAAAACTCTCTTCTTCTCGAAGCTCTATTTATCTCTCCTAAGATGGTGAAAGCACCCCTTATGACTTTTTGGTATCCTTTTAATACAGTCAGGAATCATTCATTCGGTGTATCACCCTGGAAGCAGAGTGATTTTGTTCACTTCTCCTCATTATTTTCCCCCAAACACACTCCATAAAAGTTGATTATGGAAGCTGGTATAATGTATGAATAACAGGTACTATATTTACCTCCGTTTTTTAGTTATTTTTACAAATTTTATTTCTTGATGATAGATTCACCTATTTTTTTATTTTTTCCACTAATAATGATCATTATATGATCAAATGAAACTCATAAAATATCTCTATACAAAATTTTTGTTGATATATTTTTATTGGATTATTAAGTTAAAGAAGTGATGATGAGATTTATCATAGTTTCCTTGGGATTGATATCTGAATTTTCTTTTTTAGGTGGTGTGGGTAATCTATTCGATTTATAAGGATTTACATGGTGATATTCCATGTTTAGAATAGTGGTGTAACAGTTTGATACAAGTTCCATGACACTTTATATCATGTTTTCATTCATACACATATATTTTATTCTTGAGTTTTAATATTCATCATGAAGCTCATGTCAAATGGAATGGGTGTCATTCCACATTTTTATTTTATTAGGGATTCATTTCATAAATTTCCACTGGTGTCATTTAAATTCCACATGGGTGTTATTTAAGTTTCTATAAATCTCTATTTTCTTTATCATGGTGCTTGAGGAAATTTCATGATAGTTAAATGAATGATAGATTGAGATGGAATATTGGGATGTGAGTATTTATGATGGTTGTGTAAATTATTTATTTATTAACTATTACTAAACTTAATGAATATCATTTATTTTATGTTAAATTTTATGCTTTATTTTATTATTATTATTATTATTTCAATTATGTTATTTATGTAATTTTCTTAGGATATTCAAATGGGAAATATTGGTGATGGGTAAATGTGGATGTTGGCATAGAATTGGGGATTTTTTTCTTTTATTTTATTATCATAGCTAGGGTGCCACATTCCAGTGCCCCAAGTTGGTCGGTCACATGACCTTAAGCATGCATCCCCGTACACTAGAGGCTACCGACTAGTAGTGAGGGTATGATATATCAACATGGTGAGACTATAAACTCTTTATAAAAGTAATACAATAGTGTAAATAAACAATAATAACCAAATGATATAACCAAAAAACATAATAACACAATAATCAGAACAAACTAGTATCACATGATGAAGTAAAACTGGAAAAAAATCCAGAACTAAATAGGAGATATGTCATGCCAAATAAGTGTCAAGTGTCAACATGAAAAATCCAAAATAAATAAAGATAATGAAAACTCCCAAGTGAGTCTCGAATCATGTTCGGTTTCCTCATCCATGATCCATCCCAACTCAACCATCTAACATATTACACTTTCCCTTATCCAACCCTGCAAACATGAAGTCAATTTGGGTACTGATCAGGCAGTCTGAGTAGGGTGTGAGTATAACTCAGTAGGCCATCAACAACGGTTCTCAAAATAATATTCAATCAATAACACTATATGTAGTTGTATAAATAATAAAATATTGGCAATAAAGTAAACAGTTTACATATATTAAATTATTCTTTATTTAATCGGATAAACCCATGGGTTCCTGAGGACACCCGCACCATCAATACCTATTTCAGCCCGCATTAGAGTTTGAACTATCTTCAAGTGAAATCTCATATTACAATACCATGGTTATAATTTATCAAATCAATTCAATTCATATTATGTCCAATTGGAACCATAGTCCAATGCCAACATTTTGGGCCTAGAACGCCACATCTAGCACCCTGTGGGTATTTGAAGCATCAATCTATGTCCCACAACTCATTTACCACTATGGGATTTTGAAGAATCATTCCATGTCCCACACACATATATCATTAAATCAGATATGGGGTTTTGAAGCATCAGTCCATGTACCACACACATACATCACAAAATCACATGTATGACAATATCACATATATCACAATTCCATAAACATCAAGGTTAAGCATCATTAAACTTCTTTCAAACATTCTCATCATGAGGTACCAATTAAATTATCAATTCAATCTTGGTCAATCACTTTAATCACATTGATTAATATAATAAATTCACCGTCAAACCATTTATCAATATTTAATCATTTAACTATTTAACACATTTAGGTTAATCCAACCATTACATAATCCTCATTTTAAATTAATTCATAATCACATTAATATAACAATTAAAAATCCCAATATACCATCAATTTTACAATCACAATATTCCTTTAATTAATTAACCAATTAATTAATCTAGTTCCACCATTTTCAATTGCCTCAATTTAACCCAAATCATTATCTTGTGAAAATTGAATTAAATCAATTCAGTCATCAATGAAATTTCCCAATAATGGAAATGAAAAATCCCAAAATTATATACACATAATTAAATCAAGACTATGGTATTTTAAATTTATACCACCTACCCCAAGATCATTGACGGACACTCGCCAATGGAAAACTCCAAATTGAAGTGGAACATTCAATTTCACAACAAAGAACGATATCTATATCCAAAACCTAGATCCAAGATCAAATGGATTAGATTTACGAAAACCTAGATCTATATCCATCACCTATATAGGAAAACATAATTTTAAAATATTATTGAAAGACATGAGAGAGGGAGGAAACCAATCAGGATGAGAATCTCTTACTAGGAGAGATGAAGATTTTTAATTAGGAATTTGATTCATCAAGAAAGAAGTTCAAAAGGCCTTGGAATACATCTTGGTGCCTCCAAAAATTAGAAAAACCATTTAGTGTTGAGTTGGGTCAAATTAAGGTGATGTTTGGGGGGTTTATAAATTTTAAACCCAATTTTTGGAAAAATTTAACTCGTATGAACGTTTTCTTAGGTAGAGGCACGCAGTTTTCCAAATTGTGCACCTTAACCATACACCTCTTCTAGGGGGTTCACAATTACTTCTAAGAGGTAACACAGTTTGAAAAACCATGTGTCAACCATGTAATCCCTCTCTTTCTAGGATTACATGGTTTTATGCGGTAGGGTGCATAGTTTGGGAAAACTATTCACCAACCGTGCATTGCCCATAACCCCTCCAAAACTTTCAAATTTCACCCAAACACACCCAAGATACAAACCAACCAAGATATAATAAAAAAAAGTTAAAAGTGTACCTATAAAAATTCATGATACATCTCTACAAAATTTATGAATCTTAAAATCTCTCCACCTTATATCATCTCATCTTCAAGCTGTACTCCTAAGCATCTCTAAGATTCCAAGGTAAAAATGTCGGGCCACTAAGCCTTCATATGTACTTCTCTCTTCATGTTTCCTCCATAAAACATCCATGTTTTCAAAATACATGAATTATCAGCATGGTCTTTCCCTAAAACACTTTTTCACTGTGATATAACACACATATCAGATGCTCCTCAAAGGACACATCGGTCTCAAGATCAACATCTTCTACATCAATCACGTGCAAAGGGATAGGGTGATACCATCGAAGTTGTGACACATGAAAAACATTGTGCATAGCATTGTACCTATATGGAAGATCCAATAAATAGGCCACCAGCATGATTCTCTCTACAATCTCAAATTTTCCAACAAACCTGGGTGGAAACTTTCCCTCTCTCTGTATCCTACAGCAACCCAATCTAGACAACGCCTGAAGGAACACACGGTCACCCATTGAAAACTCTAGGGGTCATCATCATCTATCAGTATTCGAATTATGTATACTCTAAGACATCGATATATGCTTCTGAATCCACTGAACCTACTTAAAATATCATGTATGAGACTTGGTCCCAACAGCTCTGACTCACCTGCTTCTATCTAACATATAGGTGATCTGTATGGCCTACCATAAAGACCCTTGTATGGAGTCATCTGAATAGTTTCCTAGTAACTATTATTATAGGAGAACTCCACAAAAATTAGGTGATTATCCCAAGACCCACTAAAGTATAGAAAATATTCACATAGTATATCCTCATGCACCTTTATATCACATTTCGACTACCCAACTGTCTGTGGGTGGAATGTCATACTCAGTAAACTCTGGGTACCAAGTGCCTTCTGCATTCCCTTACATAAGTATGATGTAAAATGTGATCCACGATTTGAAACTATACTTTATGACACTCTGTGAAGATATACTATCTCTTGAATATATAATTCTCTCAACTGATTCACTAAGAAAGTCTCATGTATTGCAAATAAATGTTCTACTTTCATCAATCGGTCCACAACCAACCAAATAGAATCATTATTTCAAGGCTTCCTTGGAATACCCACCAAAAATTCCATAGTAATGCTGTCCCACTTCCATTCTAGAATGGGAAATGACTGTAGTAAACATACATGTTGTTTATGGTTGGCCTTCACCTATTGAGAGGTGTAGCATCATGTCATAAACCATGCAATCTACTCTTTCATACCTAGCTACAAAAACTTTCATCATAGGTCACGGTACATTTTGGTAAAACCTAGATGCACCACCCAATTCAAGGTATGAAATTCTTGAATCATCTCCTCTTATGTGCTCATAGGCACAAAAACTTGATTCCTAACATAGATTATCTCATCTGCGTATATGGTCCAATCTAAAGGTGTCTCCCCGCCTTCAAGGATTTCCTTCAAAGGAAAACATTCCAGATACTAATACTTTCTTTACCTGAACTATCTCAATAGTGTAGAATCTATTGAAACTAATATGAGATTCTTCTTCCCCTAACCCTCCTGAACCACAACATTCATCTCAACTAATAAAATAATCATCTTCTACTCATAACTAGAATCTTGTATTGTCTGAGTTTGATTTTTTCCTACATAGAGTGCCAGCAACACTATTTCCCTTCCCAGGCATATATGCTAGCTCAAAATCAAATGATTGTATATAATTAACCCATCTCCTCTTTCAGAGATTCAAATCCCTCTATGAAAATATATACTTTAATCTCTTATGATCCATATACACAATAAACTTCTCACCCAACATATAATGCCACCAACACTTTAAATCATAAACCATTACAACTAACATGAGTTCATGTGTAGAGTAATTCCGTTCATGTGGCCTCAACTAATGAGACCTATATGACACAAATCGATCTCCCTGTATCAATACTTCTCTAATCCCTATCCTGTAAGCATTACAAAACACCTTATACTCCTCACCTGGCTCAAGTAGTATCAAGATTGGTGTTGTCGTCAAGTGCATCTTCAACTCCTGAAAGGAATTCTCGCATGTTCTAGACCATTAAAACTTTACTACCTTTTGTTCAAGCCAAAAACTGGTGATGCAAAATGATAAAATTCATGGATGATCCTCCGAAAAAAACCCTCTAACCCTGTAAAACTAAGGATATCAAAAACTTTATTAGGATACTCCCAATATAAAACTACCTGAACCTTCTCTAGGTCCACTAAAACACCTTCCTTCGAGATGATGTGACCCAATAAGTGTACCTAATTAATCCAAAATTGAAACTTAGATATCTTGGTGTATAGTCAATGATCTCTTAATGTACTCAGGTCAATATTAATATGTTGGGAATGGTCATCATGATCCTTAGAGTACACCAAGATTTCATCCAAATATACTACCACAAACTGGTCTAGGTATGGATGGAATATTCAATTCATCATGTCCATATACATTTTTGGTTCATTTTTTAACCCGAATGGCATCATGAAGAACTCATATATGCCATACATACTTCTGAAATCAGTCCTCAATATATCATAAGGTCAAAATCTCAACTGATGGTACCCTAGTCTTAAGTAAATCTTCAAGAAGACACAATATCCTCTCAATTGGTCAAATAGATCTTCAATACATGGAAGATGGTACTTGTTCTTCATAGTTATCCAGTTCAACATCCGATAATCAAAACACAAGCACAAACTCCCATAATCTTTATTTTCAAAAAAAATAGAGAACCCCAAGGCGACATACTCGGATGGAAAACCCCTTATCCATCAACTCATATAGTTGAGTTTTGAGCTCTTGAAGTTCTATTGGTTCTATTCTATATGTTGTAGTAGAAATTGGATCAACCCCCATCATAAGCTCAATTATAAATTCTATATATCTCTCATAAGGAATCCCTTAGAAGTGTTTAGAAAATATATCTTGAAACCTATCTAATATGGGTGGAAAGACATCATTCTTTTAACCTATATCATTTAACAAAAGATTAGGAACCCGGGTAGTGATCTCCCCCAATTTATGATGAATTGGCCTTACTCGGCCTACCTGGATATCCCACTATACATGATTTATGTAATTGTTACCCTTAGGAGATGTAAAATTCACTCTCTTGTGGTGACAATCTATGTGGTCTCAATATGCTGCTAACATGTCCATGCCCAAAATTAGGTCAAAGCCTAAAATGTCAAGGATGTAAAGATCCCATAGAAAATGGTACTCCCCAACCTTGTGAGAACACTTATTACATAAATAGATGTCTCTCAACCATAATCCAAATGGTGTACCAATCATTATCACCTCGCTCATGAACTCCACCTCCAGGATTAGACCATTAACAATTTTTCCAGATATAAAATAATGAGAGACACTAGTATCAAATAAGGAACTAAAAAGTGTAGAATATAAAATAATAGTACCTCTAATTTTCAATGGTCCAGCCTCACTATCTAAAAATATAGGATGATCTGTATGTAACTATCCTGCCTGTATTCCTAATGATGTAGTCTAATTCCCTTTAGTTTCACCACTCTGCTAATATGGTCACTCTTTCCCAAAAGTACCACATCCACTGCCTCTACCTTCACGTCTAGTAAAACTATAACTTCTAGACTGGTATGGTGTTGAAGATCCCCTCCCCTTAATCTAGTTCTATCTAGATCCTCTATCATTATAGGTCATTTGAGTAAGGTCGTGTGTAACTGATCATTTTCCCTAGCCACCCTTCTTTCCACTACTCTAGTCAACATTATCATAATGATTCTTCTAGATCTCAAAAGTCATACCCCTTGACTATCTAGTAGAAACCACCTATCCTCCATTGGAATCCTCTTTTAGGTTCTGCTCACAAATTAGAGCCTGATTCACCACTTCTAAAAAAATCTGCATCCTGTAGATATTCACCTAAGAATTAATTTCACATTTAATCCCATCCTGAAACCATTTTTCTGCAGTAGCCTCATAACCTAAAAATGCTAGAAAAAATCATTTCAAATCTATAAAGAGACCAAAATAGTTCAACATTTACATATTCCCCTGATTCAATATCATGAACTCATCTGCCCACTCCTATCTCAGTGTCTCTAGACAAAAGTGCTCTAGGAACATCTCTTGAAATTCTTTCCACTCCATATCTTCTATCTTTCCGTCATGAGTCTATATTTCCCAGCAATGCGTCTCTTTACCATGTAACATGTAAGCATTCAATTTGAATCTCTTCTTAGTAGTATCCCTTAAGTGGTAAAGTATAGTCTGGATTGAATCAATCTAGAACTTAGCTGCCTTAGGTCCACCCTCTCTGGTAAAGGTTGAAGGGTGTTGCAACTAAAACTCCCATGTCAGATCATACATGCTTTTCACAACCCGTCATGGGTCTCTTTCCATGAACTTCATGAACCAGGAAAATTTCTCTTGGAACTTCTCTCTAACTTCCTCACCTGGTGCTATCGGTGCCTCAGGTTCTACTAGTGGAGGATCATTTCTATCCATAACCTCTTGTTATCCTCTAAAAAATCATTATTGTGGAGGAATATTTCTACAATTCCAAACACATTTCTTAGGACACATAACACAAATTTAACACATTTAACGAGAGGGTTTCACAAAATCCATAACAATCCATTCCCCCAAACCGCACCACACAGTCAAAATCAAGGTGTTATCTCTACCCTTAACCATCCTACATCTAGGTCATGGTTAAAAGGGGTAAACACATTCTCATATTCAAGTTTCACATTATACACCCATTTTACACACATTTAATCATTTTAATACTTTTTAATTTCACATTATTCACCTTTTTCATTTAAAAAACACTAGTAAGGAAAATAATTTTCATTTAAACAACTTACCTAAAAACCTACTTTCCCCATGCATGCCTAAAATGATGCAAGACAGATAATAATCTTGAGTGCCTAGAATGATTCATGCATACTCAAATCTTGTTCCATACCAGGACATGAGTCAAATATCAGAAAAATATCAAAAACAATAAACACATCACACAATAAGTGCATCACTCGAGGTGAAATAGCATCTAACTGAAAAAAATCACATCAATAAAAATAATCCCAACCAGGGTACTTGGATTTTTCCCTTGTACAGGGGTTAGATACGCACATACATGAGCTCTTAACTAAGGCCTGACTCACCCTATTCTCCTATCTACCTTTCCCAAATAGTAATAAAAAAATAAAAAAACACCCTTTGATACCACTTTGTAATGTCCTTACCCAGGTGCCACATATTGGTGCCCCAATCCTGTCAGTCAAATGACCTCAAGAACACCTCCCCATACACTAGAGGATGTAGACTAGTAGCAAGGGTGTGATATATCACCATGGGAGATAATAACCTCTTTATCAAATCATTAAAATAGCACAAATAAATAAGAATAACCAAATGATATAACCAATAATAAGAATTATACAATAACTAGAACAAATGAGTATCACATAGTGAACCAAAAATGAAAATAATATTCATAACTAAATAATAGATATGTCATTCCAAATAAGTTTTAAGTTTCAATATTAAAAAAACCAAAATAAATAAACACACTAACAACTCCCAATAGGGTCTCTAATCACATTCAGTTACCTCATCCATGATCCATCCCAACTCATTCATATAACATATGACTATTACCCTTATCTTGTCCCACAAACATGAAGTTTATTTAGGTATCGATCAAGAATCCTGAGTATGGTGTGAGTAAAACTCAGTAGGCAGACACCGATGGTGTTTAAAACAATATCCAATCAATAACAGTGTATAAAGTTGTATAAAGAATAAAATACTAGAAATAAAGTAAATAGTATATATATATTTAATTATTATTTATTTAACCACATAAACCCCCAAGTTTCTAAGGACACATGCACCATCAATACCTTATTTATCTCATATTGGAGTCTGAACTATCATCAAAGGATATCTCATATCACAATACCATGGTTATCATTTATCATATCAATTCAATTCATATTATGTCTAATTAGAACCATAGTCCAATGCTAATATTTTGGTCTTAGAAATCCATGTATAGCACCTCGTGGGTATTTAAAACATCAGTCCATGTCCCAAAACTCTTTTATAACTATGGAATTTTTAAGCATCAATCCATGTCCCACACACATATATCATCTAATAACATATGGGATTCTAAAGCATCAGTCCATGTCCCACACACGTATATAACAAAATTATAAGTATCACAATATCACATGATTCACAATATCACATATATAAAAAATCTATACAATTCAAGGGTAAACATCATTAACCTTCTTTTCAAACATTCTCATCATGGGGTACCAATTCAATTATCAATTCAATCTTAGTTAATCACTTTAATCGCATGGACTAATATCACCAATTCATCATCAAACAATTTATCAACATTTAATCATTTAACATGTTAACCCATTTAGGTTAAGCCAACCATTTCAAAATACTCATTGAAAATCAATTCATAATCACATTAATTGACCAATTACACTATACTAATATCTCATCAATTTTGCAGTCACAATATTCCATTAATTAATTGACCAATTAATTAATCCAATTTCACCAATTTTAATTGACCCAATTTAACCCAAATCATTATCATGTGGTAATTAAATTAAATCAATTAAAACATAAATTAAATTTCCCAATCATGGAAATTGAGAATTCTATAATTACATACATGTAATTAAATCAACACTATGTGATTTTCAATTTAGTCCACCGACCTCAAGATCGTTGATAGATGTTTTCCAACAAAAACCCCCAAATTGAAGCAAAACATTCAATTTCTCAATGAAGAATGAGATCTAGATCCAAAATCTATTTTCAATATCAAACAGTTTATATCTACCAAAACCTAGATCAATATCCATCACTAATAGAGGAAAAAATTCTTTCAAAATATTATAGAAAGATGGTAGGGAGAGAGTAAAACAATCCGGATGAGAATCAATTACTATAAGAGGTGTAGATCTTCAATATGGGATTTTATTTGTCAAGAATAGAGTTCAAAAGGCCTTGGAATCCATTTAGTAGCCACCAAAAATAAGAGAAATCATTTAGAGTCGAGTTAGGTCAAATTAGGGTAAAGGTTGGGAGGTTCATGAATTTTAAAACCAAATTTCAAAATAATTAAACATGTGTGCATGGTTTCCTGGGTAGGGGAACATGGTTTTCCAAACTGTGTTCCTTGACCATGAGCCAACTGTACAATACCTCTCTATATGGGATTGCATGGTTTTTTGGGGTAGGGTGAACGGTTTGGGTAAACCATGCATCAATCATTCACTACCCATAACCCCTCCAAAACTTCCAAATTTCACCTAAACACACCCAAGATAAAACCCAACCAAGATATACTCAAAATAAGGTAAAATAGTACATGTAAACAAGCCTGAAACATCTCTAGAGAAGGATGGGATTTTATATTTATTATCATTTTTATTTTAACCTACCCTAAATAAATTAATTATGGGTTACCTTCTTGATGTTTTCAACCTGGGATAGGGGATATTATTTATTGACTTGTAAGTTCAATTGTTATTTTGGGGTCTATTTTTTTGTTATTTGGGTTGATTAATTTTCTTTTGTTGATGTTATTTTTGTTGAGGTGGTTTTATGTGGTTTTATGTTATTTTTTAATTTATTTTTTGAATGAGTGAGATTTATTGGAAAAGTTAAAATTTATTGAAGGTTTTTGGTTATCATGTTAATTTTGGGTTTAAGATGCACTGGGAATCATATGATTTTTCTTAATTTAGTTTTTCAAACTTAAACCATTGTGTAATTTTACTTTATATTGATTATTTTCTAGGAGATAAACCTACTAAGTATAAAGTGCTCACTCTATATATTTTATTAAGTTATTAAATAGGATTATGCATTATCATTGTTGATTTTGTTGTTTGGGAAGTAGGTGTGGTGACATAGTAGAGTAAGGGTAGTAGAGGAGGTTTGTGATATAATAGTTTCTTCATCAAGGTGATGGTATTCATTTTATTTATTTATTCATGACATTTAATTGAATTTGCTTACACTGAAATTATCCATTTAGGATTCATATAATTGTATTAAATGTTGTAGGTTTTCATATTAAGGGTGATGTTTCTAATGATTGTGATTTTATACCCATGGGGTTAGTCTCTAGCCTCTAACCTATTAGAGGTGGGTTTGGGGTGTCACTATCAATTTCATTGTTAATATAAGGGTCTTGGAAAGATCAGTTCATGAAAAAATGGTATTATATAAAAAAATAATTGGATCAATGTTTGTAGCAGACACGTATGAGGTTTCATGTTAGGATGGTAAGACAGCGGTGTATCTAAATTTGGGATGTGAAGTGGACCATAGAAACTTGTTAAAGATATAATTACACAATATAATCCCGTAAAGTAACTTGATCATTTAATGACTATGACTAGAAGATGAGTGCACAACCTGTATGGTACACATATAGGTAAGGAATCATGAATCATGTAGTTTCACAAAGGTAATGATTATTTCATGATTTGTTTAATGATTTTTTGGTTTGATATGATTTTCTTGAAGTTCTAAGTAATGTGATGAAATTGGGATGGTAAGTGATTGAAATTTTCATCATATGAGAAATCTTTTATTGAAATTGTTTGGGAAATGATTTTGGGTATTTGAAATTAAACTAAGTTATAGTAGAATGTTTTCTTGTGAAATGTCTTAAGGGGAGTTCTCTGTGATTTTCTATTTGAAATTTTGATGTTAAATATGTTTGAGGTTGATCTTTTAGTCAAAGAGAACGAAGACATCAATTGTTGGAGTTGATTTTCTAGAAACAAATATTTGTACTTTGGATTTCATATATATATTCAAATAAGTGAATATTAATTAAAATATCTTATTACATATCATTCATAGTTCTGTGTGATGTTAATGTAATCATGTCCCAAAGTATCTACCGCATTGAATAGTGCATAGAAGTTCCTCGATATGATGAGAACCTTAAAATGTCATGATTATATTATTTAAACATTATTCTATGGTCTAATAACATTGTATAATGGGGCACATTATTTGTTTACTGTCAGGTGTGAGTAATTACAAGTTAATGAAACTTTGTGTCATGAAGTTCTCACTTTGGTAGTCTTCAATATGGAATATTATGAGAACAGACCTGCTAGAAGGAATTCCACATGTTTATGTGTCATTAGATATTCCTGTCTATGAGTATGTATAATGGACCTTATATTTCAAAATTGTTATTAATGTATGTCATGACTCACACATTTATATATATTATTATAAACCATGAAAAAAACAACTCATGGTAAATTTTGGTATGTTGGATGTGTCATGGATGAATTGTTATTAATGAATAGGTTGAGAAAGAATTTGTCTCTTATATATTTATGGAAGTTGATATCTCATATCTTTCATTAAAATAGAATGGTCATATTAAATTCCATGGTCATGGGGTAATGATGAGATTATATCAGATAGTCTAAGAAAGACATATCAAGCATATAGGTTAATGACATGGGTGTGTAACCTTTTTGATGATATATCATAAAAAGGGATTATATTACATAGATAATGATCGTATATGGTCATAGACAATGTGATGTTGACTTATTTCTCTTGGGTGTAACAACCTGTTGTTAAATAGTAATCTTAGACTTTAGGTAAACCTGCCTAATTCTAATGAGAAAGAATCCTAGAGGGTCACACACAAAGTGTTTCCGTTGATATCAATTAAATTCTATATGAGTTTAATTATTGGAATAAATATTATTCTAAAGACCAATGAAAACTTTTATTCAAAATTTATTTATCATGTAAATTAAATAAATATTTATTCTCAAGGTAATTAATTATTACATGGATATATGATATTTATTTATAAATTCATAGGAAGGATAGCGGGTCAAGATTGTGTTTGATGATAAATATTAATTTACAAGGTGGTAAAATAATATTTATTATTGCGCCAGTTATCATACACCATGAGAAAATATTATTATTATTATTATTATTATTATTACATAGAATGGGGTTATATAAGGTTTATTATATTATTTAGGGTCTGATATTTAATTAAATAATATTTTAACCCTAACCCTATCTCTATAAATATATTATTATTTTTATTATGTAGAGATAAATAGAAATTGAAAATTGTAGTGCACAATAAAATCTAGAGCTCTCTCTCAAGATTGAATAATGCTCTAGGGATTTTCTTCCTCCTCCATCATCTCAAGAATGATAGTGCAAGGATGATTCTTCAATCCTGAAGGAATCATCGCAATGATCATGATGAACAATTAAAGATGATTGATCCACCATTCTTGCACCTTTAAATCCATTAATGTTGTTTAGAGATCAAAGGAGCAAGTGTGAATCACTACTAGAGGGATTCTACACTTGGATCCTACAAACTCAACAATGGTTAATTGAAAAGGTTTTCAGAAGATCAACATCTACATCAAAGAAAGATCTCAATACTGAGGTATTATTTATTCTGATCTATTTAAATTAATTATGAATTTAACATGAAAATATATTCTCTTGGTTCTAATGACCTTCTTTTTCAATATTCTTTAGAAAACATTTGTCGGTCATGATGTTTATGTCTTGTCCAATATATGAATGATCCATTGAATCTGACAGAATTTGATTCAGTATTAGACTTGATAAGTGCTTCCACTATGCCCAGAACTATCAGTTGGTATTAGAGAGGTCGTATTTCAATTTATAAATATTTATTTGATTATTAATCATTACATATCTAAAATTTAAATTTCATTTCCCGTTTTACTTTTTTTTAGATCTATCATCAAAATCCATTCTTCCTCTATCTTATTTCTCATTAATTTAACTCGAGTCAGTTAATAATTAATGAAGTCTGCATTTGAAGAACTCATCTGTGGGTGATAATAATTTTGGTAGTATAATACAAGATTACACGATGTGTTCTTCTTTGTCACATGTTATGTATTCTTTTTCATTACACCAGGACACCCATGTGGACTTTAGGTCATTATGTAATGAATACACATCATGTGAATCAAATTCATCATGTGTTTACCATCCATGGTGGAACGTGTATTTTCCAGACTATATGTCATGTATTCCATGTGTTTTGGTATTTGAAAACACGGGTTCAAGAAGTGTTGAATAATTAATACACTGAATTTATTTAATACCTGACTCATACTAGATGGTAGTCATGGAACTTTAAGTATACATCGATTATCCTATCTACACACTATGTAATTCATAAATTTCCACAATAAGAACATTTTGAGTCCCTATACATGTGATGTGGATAACCGATGAAGTGATGTACGCACCATGTGGCTAACTTTTGCAAGTTGTGTTCTTTACCTGTTTACATGAAAATATTAAATTTAATTAATTTCTCCATTAAACCTCATTAACCTAAGTTCTATGAATCCATTAAATTTACAGTACACATCATTAGTTAAGTTTTATATTATATTAAATGCTTAATTAATTCCATGTAATATTTGAAATTTTGAATCATGTATGGTCATTGTAGACTAAAGACTCAACACATTAAATTGTAAAGACTATGTAATAATCATGTGTTCTATTTGGAATTAATTTGGTATTACATGATGTGAAATTATGATATGGTTCACGTACACAATCTGATGTATGAGTGCATTGTATACAATTATAACCATACTGACTTGTTTAGATAGGTACTCGCCAAGTTTCTTCCAAGTACAAAGTTGTGAACTATTTTATTAATTTATAAATAAAATAAAATTATTTATTTTATCTAAAATCATAGAGTTTACGAATTTCTGGATGATTATATGGAATAATATAAAAATGGATTAATTTATTGATAAGATAACTAATCATATTAATCCGAGCATGTTTTATCTTATTGAAAAATGAATTGAAATGAATGATAGCTAGTTGTTTTAAATGCATAATTGTTCCATGTGTATGACTGATCAAAATCTTTGACCAGACCTATGTATATGTTGGTTTATTTAAATTTAATTTATTTCATAGTTTTTCAATTATTTATTATTAAATTAAATTTTATGGTTTGTGTGTCATCCATCCCTCATTTATTATGTAGAACCTGCGTTTATAATTTTTTTATGTAATTCACCTTAACCAGCACTTTGGTTCCTCTCACCTTCCTATAAGCTATTAAAACATATGTAATAAAAGTATTATCAAAAGGTACATGGATTTGGTTCAAGCTCGAGCTGAGGCGAAGGCGATTCAAGATATAACTGAGATGAAACCAACATGAGTGATACATATATTGATAGGTGGAATGATGAAACTCATGTCAATATAGGCACAATGAGTTTTTATTTAGATTTATAGGTTGATTTATTGTATTATCAATAAATCAACCATTAGATAAGCCCATGATCACATCATTTATTTATCTACTTTTTTCTTTTTATGCATGATTTATTAAATGGATGCATGTAACATTTTGTGCCTTCCTGGTCTATTACTTTGTGAGTTTGGTCATTGGAAGTTCTTAGAGGAGGCTCAAAGGGAGTTTGGAGAAGTTTGGTTGGTAAAAGCTATAAGCATGGATGTTACACATCATCTAACTTGATTTCACAGTGTGATGTTTGGTTTCGCAGCTTGTCCTGGAAAGCTTCATGATGTGCATACTTTTACACTGTGTGAAAGAGGGATTCACAACATGTAATATTTCAGGGTTTAAAAAATAAAATAAATTGAGAGGTGACGGATTTTTCAGTGGAAGTGAACCTTGACAGATTTCACAGTGTGAAATGGGATTACACGTCATGTAATCCCCTGATGTTGTAATGTTTTAAAACATTATATCCCCTCAGGTTTTTACAAATCCTACAGATGAAGTAGTGTCTCTCATTCCAGAAGAACCATAGGTTCCTAGAGGAGTTCTTAGAACTCGCTTCCTCCCTCTTCGATCTATTGATATCTATGATCATTCTTTGACAATCTGTGGTGATCCAAGGTACATTCTCCCTTTGTTTTCTAGCAGGTTCCCTCAGTTGGGTCTTGTTCTCTTCCATATTTCCTCATTATTCCATGGAGTGTGATTATCCATGATTCCTAATGGGGTCTCTATCAATTTTTGTTGGTGTAGTGGTGTCGCGACATCCTCATATGGATGCAGATCTTGTAGGATAGGTGATCGGAAAACCATTACGTGATCTATTCTTAAGCGAAGAATGTTGACAAACCTTAAAAGTAGGTATTCCCTTGTATCTATTTATTTGTGTACATGTAGGAGGTTTTTTCTTTTGTTACCATTGTATTATGGTAGTGCTGACTTAATAAAAGATAAATAACTAGATAATTGAATTGAAAGGGTAGAGGGTTTTATTGCATGCTTTTAGTAGCTTTTCTTATTGTTTGTGATATTGTGATTATGAAAGCTGAATTCCCTATTAAAAATGGTGTCCTTTGGTGGAATTATTAATGTTGTTTATATTTGTTGTGTGAGCCTCTTTGGTTTTGGTTGTTGTGGTATCACCCAAAATGGAAACTGGTAAATCACATACACCTGAATAATGAACGGATGCCCCGAGATTGTATAAAATTTGTGATAACCCCTGAATTAACAAGCAGAACTAAATAAGGTATGCCTTATTAAATATTGAATTTATATTTTTGTTTGGTTTGTGTGGTGATACGGTTGTGATCAAAGTTGTGTGTTGTGTGTGGGTTTCTCGGTTGTGTATGGTGGCATGGTTTAGAAGGTGTGATGGAATATCAAGTTGAGGGATTGATTGTTTGTGGAATGGATGAGCATTTTTATGCAGCGGGGCTGCAATCAGGTTGTGTTTTGGTTGTCTTGATATATTTGGTTTTGAGTTGGGGACTTGTGTTGGTTGGTATGGGTAATTAACTCAGAGTTTCTCCATGTTTGGCCTTGGTTATGTTTCTTTTTATGTGTTGTGCTTGGTAGTTTCCTAGATAGTAATGTAATAGATGAATAAATAATTAATTAATAAATTTTAGGACTATATTGTGTGGTTTGGTTAATGGAATGAATAAATGAATTGTGAATAAATAGGGGTAATGGTTTAACAAAATTGGTTGGGAATTGGAAAGAAGTTGTGGCTTGTTTTGTGTTGATTACATTTAGAGGTAGCATTAAGGTTGGAAATGTTGAGAGATGGTTGGTTGTTTGAGAACCCCTAGGATGGGAATGAGTGTTTGGTATCATATATGTATATACTGGTATTTTCCTTGTGATTTCTATACGCACCTCACCCTAGTTGAGCACTATGTGCTGAACACCCCCATCGTCATGGGGGAGGGTGACATTCCCAAACATCCCAGTGGGAGGATGGATTGATGGCCACCCACTCTTCCCTACTCCTTCTAGGTGGCGGTAGCCTAATATTCTTTAGGCATATTGTGGTTTGTGGGGCCCAGGTGTGTGTGGGCGAGTTGTGTTTTCCCAGGTGTCTTCGGGATGAGATGAGTTGTGCTTTCCCAGGTGTCTTCGGTGTAACACCCTGACCCCAGTTACCCAGATTCAGTGCATTATTACATAACATTGGCATGATAAAAAAAGATCAAGTCTCAAAATACCGATTAGTTTAGTAGCCTTGGAACCACTAGATACATTCATAAGTCTTACATTACATGATAAAGTGAAAAACTAAAACAACATAGTATCCATAGTTCACACTCATATCCCCTCAGACTATCCCTACAGGTTAGTCTTAAAATACTTCTTCACATCTTGGGAACAATTAAACATAGAAAGGGGTGAGCTCAGATGCTCAGTAAGGATAACAATATAGTGGAAACTTTCATAAATAAGCACAAACACGTAAGGCAATGTATAACTAAAACAAAAGCCTTTTAAACTTGAAATTCAGCATAATATGGAAAAATGAAATGAAATAATGCCATTTACTTATTCACATGGATATTCTACTAGTCTAATAATCACATGAAATATTAATAACCACTTTCATAATGATGGAATGCATAATTTCAGACTATCATAACCACATAGTCAAGGCCTTGTGCCAAGACTACAAATAATATTTTGTCAAGTCCTTATTCCAAGACACTAGTTTGCCTCATGAGACCTACCGATTCATCGAGGAGCTATAGCGAGCTCCACATGTCACTTACTAAGTCTGATGCATTCCTCATATGAACAGGTTTAAAAAAACATAAACATTCGTATTAAAAATAGCATACGAAATGTCAATACTTTACCCATAAACCATGAATGGTATAAAAATAACACATCTACAGTAAAACATATCACAAAACCTTCAATACAATATGCAAGTTTTGTATCATAATAAATCAACTTCAAATAAGCTTAAAATCCATCAAAGGATGTTGACATAGATGAAACAAAAACTATTTGAGAGAAATATATCTTTTTTTGAAATCATTTAAAAGTCACATAATTATAAAAGAAAACATTTACTTTGAAAATATTCTTATAATCTTGTAAGGGAAGCTTCAAAGATTTTATAACGGCAGAAAATAGCCACACCCGCCGTATAAGTTAAAAAAGACATTCTTACGTTAATTTTGTCGAAAAGGTTACAAAGGAACTTATTTGGAAAACGAAGAAAAGATTCCTTTATAAAAATCTTATAAAAATTCCAACAAGGGTATAAATTAATTTAACCCATATTCTATAAAATATTAATAATGTTTTAAAATACATTTTTAAGAAACATGGATGTGGATGATAAAGAGGTCCCAGTAGATACTTACGTAAAAACAACCTCGGATAATAAAGAGATTGTGAAATTAACCCTTACCTTGTACTTTTCCTTGGTCGATGGTAGTTTAACCTTCTGTATAATGGTGAAATAATTGTTATTAAATTATAAAAGAATCATATACATTAATATGATATCATATATGATCTTTTAACATCGTTTTGTTAATAATATCTTAGTATTATCGTTGTTTTGGTTGTTAAAGGATTTGTTTTCCTTTATATTCTTTGTTATATGAGTCAAATTTATTATGGATGGGATGTATCTTATTCATATCCAGAATTATATCAGGTATTTAAACCTTATTTTTAATCATCTAATGAGAATTATTCTTGAATTGATACGATGGAGAATGAATCTCATCGCGTTTGTGGAGACGGTAATTCGTACGTACGCACGAGCGACAATATCATTATTTTGATATTAAAATAATATATAATTGGATGGTATATCATATATACAGAATTATTATCATGTTATATTTATTATTTATATTAATTACACATCATTATTATACCCATCCAAATAATAATGTATTGAATAACAATTACACCACAACGTGGAGACGGTAATCTGTACATACGTATGGTGACATGTCATTAAAAGGATGGATAGAATAATGAATATGTTTGTACCGTATTTATAATAACATCACAGTATATATAATATACTGGAGTTATTATTTTATAATGTAAATAACAAAGAAAGAAGAAGTGGAAGAAGAAAAGAACTTGAAAGAGGGTGGTGAAATTATTACCTCTTCTTCAGGTTCTTCCTTTTGATTTGATCAAAAGGATCCTTAAGTTGGATTTATGACTAAATAATGTCCTCTAGGATGAAGTGAGGGAAGTTGAGAGGATATTTGGAGGGGTTGGCCGAGAAAAAAGGCTTTGAAGGTGTGAATTAGAGAGAAGGGGGAGTTCCCTTTTATAAGAGGGGTCAGGGGCACCTTAGGAAAAGCTAGAAATATTATTTTATAATAAAATACTTTTCGGTTTATAATGGCTCCAAAATGGATTATTTAAAGGATTAGGATGGTGTGGGTTGATAATAACTCAAACAATAGGTTTTAGATAGGTTTGGGTCACTATATTAACTTTATCTTTTAGATTTAACTCTTAGTTAAATAGTCTGACATTTACCACGTCTCTTTGTATTTTTATATTATATGGTTAATAAACTTACTATATACTTCCAGGATAACCCCAAGTAGTTCATTAATTATACACATATAATTATATAAGTCCTTTGGATGAACCTTAGATTTTTAGGAATATAATATCAATTTGTAATATAATATTTTTTTAAAAAAACTCTTTTATGTCAATTTTGACACTATTTGGTATTTTTTTTATAAATTCATAACAGCATTATTACTTAGAAAACAATTAATATAAACAACCCTAATATGTCATATTAATCTAGAAAATTATTGTAATTCATAAAAAGTCTCAAATTAAATTTATTTGGATATTTATAATATCAATTATTTTAATATTTCATTAACTAGGTAATTACTATATCACCATTGTGTCATAAATAAATTACATTATTTAATGTCTAAAAATTATAAATAAAATACCATTATGTAGGAAATATTTTTTTCTTTCTAATGAATATTTATAATCGAATTTATCTTATGTATAACCCTATATTAAAAATGTTTTAGTTATTAAACTTTGATTTTAACTCATTTAACTCTTCTTTGAATTAAATAATAATAAATGTCATAATCTAATCCAAGCGGACCAAAGAGGTTCATATTTTATTCCTAAGGTTTTTTTGGTTCGAATTATACTTATCTAATAGAATTAGTTCATGTGTTAGGGTAATAATAATATCATTTTTACCCTTAATTACCCTTTTTACTTTTAATAGTGGTAAATAAAAGTAAAAAGTTACTATTCACCAAAAATTATTTTTATCTTATTGAACCACATTTTACTCCTTGATATTAACCATGTCTCTCAGATTTTCGAAATTCAACTCACAGAAGCGGTAAAATTATGTTTTATGTGAATTTGCAAATTCTCCTAGGAGGTGGGTAAAAGACGGTGAAAAGTTCAATAAAATTTTTATACATCTAAAATTATTATAAACTGAATCCAATGAATTAAATTGAACTTATATAGGTATTATGTATCTATTTTTACCTAAAATAAATTTAAATAAAATAAATAATTATTTAAATAAAAATTTGGTTTTAAACTATAACTCAGTGTTTTCACTATTCATCAAAAATTGAAAGTTTTCAGAAAAATACCAAAAATTTACCCTAATCTAATTTCGATATTGCGAATCTAAAAATGAAGTCCATTTTGAAAAATAAAATTTATAAAATTTTAAAAAGTGGGTATTACTATTCATAACGGCTACTTTGATTGGCCGCGGTGTGTTAAAATCTCGAAGTTGCGTACGACACACGCTACTGTATTATTCAAAGAGAAGCATACCGTAGAAGCTTGGGGTGTTACATTCGGTATGATATGTGTTGTACTTTCCCATGTGTTTTCCAGATTTGACATGGTATGTGACCCAAGTGTCTTCGAGTGGGATGTGGTGTGGTATGTGGCCCAGGTGTCTGCGGGTGAGATGTGATGTGGTATGTGGCCCACGTGTCTGTAGGTGAGATGTGATGTGCCTCATGGCCCCGGTGATGGGACGAGGTGTGGTTGTGAGGCCCAGGTGTGTGTGGGTGGTTTGTGATGTGGTGTGTTCAGAAGAGGTGGGATCTTGAGGATGTTTACCATTAGTGTGTGAGAGTGGATAATCATTTAGAAAGTGGTGTGGGGTAATCTATTATTGATGTGAATTATATAACTTTACTTGACTTGCATTATTTGGTGAGTGTTCCTTGGTGAGGTTGGGGTGGTTAGTATACCTGCTTAGGTACTGTTTGGTTCTGCTATTTTCTCATAGGGGCATTAGTATGCTTCTTTCACTTGTACACAAGAGACTTTGGTTTTCCTACTGAGTATAATTGTATTCTCACCCTACCTATATAAAACTTTTTTCAGGTTTCCATGAGGAATTTTTGGATCATGTTGGACTTTACTATCTCTTATCTTGACAATTGTTGTGTCACTACCTAGCTTTACTTTTGGTACTTACTTTGGATACTTTTATTTTGTATCAGTTATGTTTTAAACATGCATGCGAGACGGATTTGGATTTATTATATATATATATTAGATTTGTTTTGGTATGAAACATCTTATCACCCAATATTTTTTATTTGACAAGGGGAATGGCTCTTATTTTTTGAGACTTGTATACCCTTAGTGTTGGTCGCCACCCTGGGGCCTATGTGAGATGGGAATCTGGGGTCACTATCTCCCTTTCTTCATTAACAGCCTAGGAGGGGAATCTTTGGAGGGAGGGGGTCATGAAATAATGTTATAAGAGGTGATGTTTGAAAGATAGTATGTAGTTTGGAGTTAAGAATAGTGATGATTTCATGGGTTGGTAGGGAAGCAGTGTCGGGTGATCTTGGTCCATGGCATAGGATAAGGAAGACTGACTTGGACATGGGATTTTAGGGCCCCCTAAGATCTGATGAAAGGACTATGAGCCTACCGAACTACCAAGTGAGGCTACATTGTTTTCATGGTAGAGACCTAGAAAGGTAAATGCATCATAATGACTTGTGTTCTTATTTTATTTGGGTGATTTGGGAAATTTGAAATGGATGAAGAAATGAGTTAAATGAGTTAAAATAAATATTAAATAAAATTTCATACTACTCAGGCTTAGGAATTCCTTGTTTACCATTCATCTATGTCACCCAGTCATTATCCGTGTGTGGATCAGGCGGTTGAGGCTTAGTAGGATGATCCGATTGATTGGAGGAGGGTTGATCCAGTGGAGGAGGAAAAATTATGGCTAATAATGTTGTGTACATTCCAATGGTAGGATTTGGGAAAGTATGAGAGTATTGTTTTGGACATGGAGACAGAGGGATGGCTTGAAGACCTTGATATCACCTTTAGTTTGATCTGGGATCTGATAGAGTATTGGGTTCCTTTCATAGTGATTCAGATGTGCGGAGTTGCACGTCGGTGGTGGATGCTTTATCTGGGGGAGAATAAAGAGGAATATGTGTTGTGGGTTTTCTTTCTAAAGGAGATCTATGCGGAGTTCCTCTTATCGACTATAGAGGATGAGAATAGGAAGGAGCGACTCTCCCTTCATTAGGGGAGTATGTCAGTGTAGTAACTTGGGATCAAGTTCAAGGATCTTCTTCGATTCACCCTAGATCTCATTTTGAATGAGTAGAATCATACGAGACAAGTTGAGGAGGCCCTCCACCCTTCTATCTTGTGTAATGTTACTCCCTTTATGTTTCCAATGTATCTGAAGGTTCAGAAGAAATTGGAGGTAATTGATCGGATGCACTCATGAGGATCCCTACTGCGAGGAGGGAGACAACAAAGTTCTTCATGGGTGGGGTTTTCAACAACAGGTTATAGGTGCTAGGACCTTCAATGTTTTGACCAGTATGGAGTCAACCTCATCAGATTCTCTTTCAGGCTTCTAGTTCCAATGGTTCTCACGCCCTTTCTGTGGGCTTGGGGTTTAGGTGTTTCTTTTTTGGGGTTCACGGTCATCTTTAAAATCAGTTTCTAGCATATGTTTGAGCTCAATTTGGTGAAGGAGGATAGGTTCCGTGCTAGCCTCAGTAGCAGTTGTCAGTCAGGAAGTTTTAGCATCAGGGACTATAACGACCCAGCCTTTAACCTAACATAATCTTGAATTAAATGAATAATTCACATTGAGGATCTTTTCAAGTTTAGATTTTTAGAGAGTTAGTTCATAACTATTACATCTCAAAAGATTTAAAAGGTAGACACTTCTACACAGTTTCTATTTTTTTTACAAAACATGAACTCTTGAAAAAAAAAGTCATGTATATTTCCATGTATAAGACAACATTACTTTTCCTTGATCCCATCCTTGACCCTATTCCACATTATTTCCTATGAAAAACATTTCAAAAACTTGGGATGAGCATAAAAATCTCAGTAAGGGATACACAAAGAAGCAAAACTGTTAGTATTTTAAATCAACAAGTAAACCATGAATACTTTATCACAAGTAATACTTTTCACATTTATGAAGTAGTAAATACTCTTCACTGAATAAAAGATCATTTGTTACCCTTTTGTATCAAAAATATTACCATAAAACCTATATAAAGAACACATAACATATAAATGTAACTTGGGACATAAACATACATAAATGGAATAACCATACGGTCGACTTCCACACATATCACTAAATTGAATAGCTATACAACATACTTCCATACCCAACGCATTGGAGTTTATAACGTAACCACCGGTCCTGGTATTCATGGCACCATCCGTCATTTGGTTTATCACATAACCACCTGTCAAATGTCCAAGTACCATTACAAAATCATAACACATAAAATCATAACACATACAACAAATATAAAGGAAATAAAACATTTCCACATTTCAATAACAATATATCACTTAAATATATTGACATAACAAATCCATTTTCAATACCAAAAATACATAAAATAGTATATGGTATTTATTTTCTTTTTAAAAATAGTACGGCTTATTGAGGAAGCCAAAGATAAAATAATACTCACGGCGGCGGAAAAGGTCATTGTCACCGCGTACGTTAAAAGGAACATTCTTTTTGTCGCTTATTAAAACACTTCGTAGAAAAATATTCCTTTTGAATAAAAGTAAAATTCAAAGATGTTTATAAAGCTTATAAAAGAAAGTCTTGTATTAGAACAAAATATACCTCAATGAAGGGAGATTGAGACAAAGTCCCTTACCTCGTGTCCGACTTGACTCGATCGTTCTTTAATCTCCTGAATAATAAACTAAAGTTAATTTCTACTTTCTTAAGAACCTTTTTCAAGTTTATTATTCCTTTTATATCACTTATTAGCATGTTATAAACATTATGTAACCATTTAAGTTAATAACGTTCATTTTGTCGATATTTGGCACTTGAGTCAAAAATGGACTTCTTATAATTACATGTTATTCATGTGGTCAATATTCCCTTATATCCAGAATGATATTCATGATTTATATATCATATATATCATATATATCCAGCATATACATGTATTTATAATAGTACTTAACATTTGGAGGTAAGAAATGAAATGCACCGTTCATGGAGACGGTAAGTCGTACGTACGCATTAACGCTACTTTCATTTCTATTTCATATTTTAATGAAAATAAAACATAATGATACATAGGTATATTATAATTCCAGAATAATATCATATATAATATCATTAACAACATCCTTTATACATCCCACATAAGGCATTAATGAATCACATCACTTTGAGGGGGCGGTAGTCCGCACTTCCTCAAATGAGATTATCGTATTTACCCACTATGGAAACCATAAAAGCATGCTATAAATGGAAAATACAGAAGAATAAAGAAAACATAAACATAATATATAACATATATAAATACAGTTCCATTATAATGGCCATCATGAGAGGTGGTAGGAGATAATCGAACAATCATCGTTTCGTGAGGCGTCAGTTTTCCATCCACAGAAACATTATGTTCTTCACACATTAGATGGAGGTGTGTGTATGTGTAGTTAGAATACTTCTCATAAAAACATCTCAGTATATTTAGGATACTGTTGTTGTTACAAAATAAAGGAATAAAAAGAGTTTAGGGGTTGGAGAAGTAAAATAAAAGAAAACAATTTAAGAGAAATCGTTACATTTAATTTAGGCAGCTTCCTTTGGTTTGAACCAAAAGGATTTCTTAAAGTGCCTTCTGCCTAAGGTAAGGCTTCTAAGAGGAGGAGAGGGGTGTTGAGAGCTTAATTGTGCAGAGGTTGGATGAGCCAAATGTCTTGAGAGGTGTGGGTAATTGGTTATAAGTGGTCTCCTTTTATAAGGGAGAGGAGGGGCTCTTTAGGAAAGTGTGAAAGTATTATTTTATAATATAATGATATTCGGTTTCTAATGGTCCAAAAATCATTATAGTAGAATATAAGATGATTCATGGTCGAAATAAAATCATCCAATCAGAATTGGACTTGTTTGGGATAATATTTTAAGCATTATAATCTTATTTATTGAAATCATTTATTAATGAGGTAAACACTGCATCATTATTATGTCATAAATAATTTAATGTATTTGTTGTCTAAAAATTTTAAAAAAAATACTATGATGTAGGAAATATTTTTATATTTCCAATGAATATTTATAGTCAAAAATATTCTTTATATAACACCATATAAAAATTAATTACTAAAAGATTTCTGTTTATGTCTATTTGGCCTTTACATTAAATTAATTAGTCTAAATTGTCATTATCACTCCCAAGTGGCTCAAAATGGCCCCAAAATCGAACCACGTATGCCCATGGTCGGACACTATTCATCCAATAAGGTTAGGACAATTCTTAAGGAAATTTGGAATTATTATAATATTCTTTTTACCTTGAATTACCTTATTTACCTTTAACCGCAGTAAATAAAAGTCAAAAGTTACTATTCACCAAAAATTATTTTCATCTTAATGAACCACCTTTTACTTCTTGATAACAACCATGTATGTTGGATTTTTGAAATTCAATTCACAGAAGTGGTAAAATTTCATTTAAATGAAAAAGTTAGTTTTTTTAACTACCACTAAGTGGTGTCACTATTCATCAAAAATTGAAGTTTTTCAGAAAAATACCAAAAATTCAGCCTAAGAATTATTTGATATTCCAAATTCAAAATTGATTTCTATTTTTCCAAATTCAGAATATATAAGCGGCATTAATTAATTTAAAAATTAATTCTCGTTGTTAAAACAAATAGCGTGTTTTTAAGAAACAATAACTATCAAAAGATTGATACTTGTTTATGTCCAATTTCAAAGTGAAATTAATTCCAATGACCAAAATTGGATTAAATGGTAAAAATATATTTCAATTTCACTTTAAAACCAACTAAAAAGATAATCTAACCATATAAATAAATTATATTAAAAGGCACTTTTGAATTAAAATACAGTATTTTTCACTATTCATTAAAAATGAACTTTATCAGAAAAATACCAAAAAATTACCCAAAATAAAATTTGATGTCCCCATTCTAAAGAAGGATTTTATTTGGTCATATAGAATGTATTAAAGTGGAAAAAACTAGATTTAAAAAGGGTTCGCCATTAAAAGGCGGTAAATCGGCCTTTTAATGTAAATTATGCTTAAAATTAGATTCATTCATATTTTAAGACTTTAAATTTTTATTAGATAAATGTAAATACATTTAACAATCATGTATAATCATATTGTAGTTAGTTTCATTCATTCCTTCCAATACAACGGCTAGAAGTTAACTGCAATTTAAAATAATAATATTATATTATTAGTGTGCAACGTAAGATTCCCAAGAAAATCGTTGTTGCGTATCGGGTATGCTATCGAACATAGAAACCCTTTTAAAGTAAAATTAATATTTAATTCAAATATATTAATAAGTATAAAAACATCGTATTCTTCATTTACTTGGGATATTACATCCTTCCCCCCTTTTGGAAGTTGTGTCCTCGCAATTTTTATTCACTTATCAAAATAAGTGGGGGTATTTATCCCTCATAGCATTTTCAGATTCCCACATTGCCTCTTCAACCATATGGTTTTTCCACAAAACCTTTACCTAGTGAATTACCTTAATCCACAACACTTGCTCTCTGCGGTCAAGAATCTGGACTGGTTGTTCTTTATAAGAGAGATTCTCTTCCAACTGAACTACCTCTAGGCTCAAAACATGAGATGAATCTGGAATATACTTTCTCAATATCGAAACATGAAAAACATTGTGTACCTAGGATAAACTTGGGGGTAAATACACTCTTTATGCAACTGATCCAACTTTTTTCAGAATTTCATAAGGTCCAATGAACCTCAGACTCAACTTTCCCTTCTTACCAAAACGCATCGCACTTTTCCATGGGGAAACTTTGAGAAAGACATGATCACCTACCTCAAAAGAAAGATCCTCCCTTCAGTTATTGGCATAACTTTTCTGTCTACTCTGAGGTGTTCTCATGTTCTTCTGAATCAACTAAAATTTCTCTGCCATCTCTTCTACCAATTCTGGTCCCATCAGCATCCTTTCACCAACTTCGTCCCAAAAAGCTGGATTTTGATAACGCTTTCCATATAATGCCTCAAATGGAGCCATCTGTATACTGGAATGAAAACTGTTATTATATGAAAATTAAACCAAAGAA
Source organism: Viscum album (assembly GCA_963277665.1). Classification (NCBI taxonomy): domain Eukaryota; kingdom Viridiplantae; phylum Streptophyta; class Magnoliopsida; order Santalales; family Viscaceae; genus Viscum; species Viscum album. Next base: position 987,445,841 of record OY728129.1, read on the forward strand.
AGATGATGGTCCCAACTTCCCTGATAATCCATCGAGCAAGCACGTAACATATCCTCCAAGGTCTGAATTTTTCGTTCTGACTGCCCATTTTATTGAGGATGAAAAGTTGTACTAAAATTTAATTCAGTACCCAATGACTTCTAAAGGCCTTTTCAAAAGTTAGAAGTGAACCTAGGATCACGATCAGATACAATAGAGAGGGGAACTTCATGCAACCTGACTATCTCTTTAACATACAACCGAGAATGTTGATCTAGAGGCAAAGTATCTTGAATAGGAAGGAAATTAGCATATTTAGTCAATCGATCAACTATACCCCAGATTGCCTTATTACCTCGAGATGTCTTTGGTAATCCCACAATGAAGTCCATGGATATATTTTCTCATTTCCACTCTGGCACCGGTAGAGGCTGAAGCATTCTTTTCGGTAACTGTCGCTCTGCTTTAACCTTCTGACAAGTCAAACACTTCATAGTAAAATCAGCAATATCTCTTTTCATTCCATCCCGCCAGTAATACTCCTGAATATCTCTGTACATCTTAGTACTACTAGGATGAACTGAAAACAGGGGACTATGAGATTCACATAACAACTCATTTTTCAAATGTGAATCACAAGGTACACATAATATCTTTCAAAATCTCAAAACACAATCATTATAAATGTTAAATTCCGGCAACTTACCATTCTGAACCAACTCTACATTTTTCTGCAACTCACTGTCTTCTTTCTGTGCTTGATTTATTTTGTCTGATAGAGATGATCTCACAAACACCTGAAACAAAACAGAATAATTTCTTGCACCAACAACTTCTATTCCAAATTTCATCAAATCAAAAACTAAAGGATCTCGTTCCAAACGCAGCATGGTTAATGAAGCATTACTTTTTTGACTCAAAGCATCAGCCACTTTATTTTCTTTTCTCGGATGGTAAAGGATCATGCAATCATAATCCTTGATTAATTCCAACCATCTCCTCTGTCTCATGTTCAATTATTTCTGAGTGAATATATACTTCAAACTTTTGTGATCAGTGTATATTTCACACTTCACTCCATACAAATGATGCCTCCAAATTTTTAATGCAAAAGCAACAACAGCTAATTCCAAATCATGTGTAGGGTAATTTAACTCACGAGGTTTCAACTAACGTGAAGAATAAGCAATTACCTGATCATTATGCATTAAGACACATCCCAATCCTTTCAACGAAGCATCACTGTAGATAACAAACTCACCATTTCTGTAAGGTAGTGCCAAAACTGGAGCATTCACCAATCTTCTTTTCAATTCCTGAAAACAGTCATCACATTCTTTTGTCCAGATGAACTTAACACCTTTTCGAGTTAACTTAGTCATTGGCCTAGATAACCATGCAAAATGTTCAAAAAACCTACGGTAATAACCTGCCAAACCAAGAAAACTACGAATCTCGGTTATATTTGTGGGTCTTAGACATTCTTCAACATTTTTTGTTTTAGCAGGATCAACAGTTATGCCATTTTTTTGAAACAATGTGACCAAGGAAAGAAATTTTTTGTAACCAAAACTCACACTTGCTGAATTTCCCATAATTTTTCTTTTCTTTTAAGGTTTTCAAGATAACCCTTGAATGACTTTCATGATCCTCTTTACTTTTTGAATGAACCAAAATATCACCAATAAACGAAACCACCATTTATCACCTGAATCAACTGATCCATCACTGTAGTAAATTGTTCAGTTCTGATTCTGACCGTCTCAGGATGTGGATTTGGAAGGTCATTTCACTCTGTATGCCTTCCCAGAAAATTTGTTTTGTTTCCTCTACAAAAAATTGTTCTTAACACAGAAATATCTTAGGCGAAACAACATGGTAATCTATAAATTCTATATCATTTCAATTTTACGATAAATTAATTTAGGGACATTAATTTAACAATAACCTAACTCCTAAAGTTATCTAAACCGAGCTCTGATACCAACTATAAGGACCCGGCCTTAAAACCATACATAATCTTGAATTAAATGAATAATTCACATTCAAGATCATTTCATGATTAGAGTTTGAGAGAGTTAGGCCATAACTATTACATCTCGAAAGATTTACAAGGTAGACACTTCTACACAGTTTCTATTTTTTTTAAAACATGAACTCTTGAAAAAAAGAGTCATGTTTATTTCCATGTTTAAGACAACATGACTTTTCCTTGATCCCATCCTTGACCCTATTCCACATTATGTCCTATGAAAAACATTTCAAAAACTTAGGATGAGCATAAAAAGCTCATCAGTAAGGGATACACAAAGAAGGAAAAATGTTAGTATTTTAAATCAACAAGTAAACCATGAATACTTTAACACAAGTAATACTTTTCACCTTTATGAAGTAGTAAATACTCTTCACTGAATAAAATATCATTTCTTACCCTTTTGTAACCAAAATATTACCATAAAACCCATATAAAGAACACATAACATATAAAGGTAACTTGGGACATAAACATACATAAATGGAATAACCATACGGTCAACTTCCACACATATCACTAAATGGAATAGCCATACGGCCGACTTCCATACCCAATGCATTGGAGGTTATAACTTAACCACCCATCCTGGTATTCACGGCACCACCCTTCATTTGGTTTATCACGTAACCACCTGTCAAATGTCCAAGTACCATTATAAAATCATAACACATACAATAAATATAAAGGAAAGAAAACATTTCCACATTTCAATCACAATATATCACTTAAATATATTGACATAACAAATCCATTTTCAAAACCATTTTTAATACCAAAAATACATAAAAGAGTATATGGTATTTATTTTCTTTTTAAAAATAGTACGGCTTGTTGAGGAAGCCGAAGATAAAATAATACTCACGGCGGCGGAAAAGGTCATTGTCACAACGTACGTTAAAAGGAAAATTCTTTTTATCGTTTAGTAAAATGATTCGTAGAAAAATATTCTTTTTAAATAAAATTAAAATTCAAAGGCGTTTATACAGTGTATAAAAGAAAGTCTTGTATTAGAACAAAATATGCCTCAATGAAAGGAGATTGAGACGAAGTCCCTTACCTCGTGTCCGACTTGACTCGATCGTTCTTTAATCTCCTGAATAATAAACTAAAGTTAATTTATACTTGCTTAAGAACCTTTTTCAAGTTTATTATTCCTTTTATATCACTTATTACTATGTTATAAACATTATTTAACCATTTAAGTTAATAACGTTCGTTTTGTCGATATTTGGCACTTAAGTCAAAAATAGACTTCTTATAATTACATGTTGTTCATGTGGCCAATATTCTATTATATCCAGAATTATATTCAGGATTTAGATATCATATATATCATATATATCCAGCATATACATGTATTTATAATATTACTTAACATTTGGAGGTAAGAAATGAAATGCACCATTCATGGAGACGGTAAGCCGTATGTACGCATGAACGCTACTTTCATTTCTATTTCTTATTTTAATGAAAATAAAACATAATGATACATAGATATATTATAATTCCAGTATAATATCATATATAATATCATTAACAACATTCTTTATACATCCCACATAAGGCATTAACGAATCACATCACTTTGAGGGGGCGGTAGTCCGCACTTCCTCAAATGAGATTATCGTATTTACCCACTATGGAAACCATAAAGTCATGATATAAATGGAAAATAAAGAAGTATAAAGATACCATAAACATAATATATATCATATATAAATACATTTCCATCATAATGGCCACCATGAGAGGCGGTAGGAGATAATCGAACAATCATCATTTTGTGAGGCGTTAGTTTTCCATCCACAGAAACATTATGTTCTTCACCCATTAGATAGAGGTGTGTGTATGTGTAGTTAGAATACTGGTGTGTGTATGTGTAGTTATAATAATTCTCATAACAAAATCTTAGTATATTGAGGATACTGGTGTTGTTAAAAAATAAAGGAATAAAAAGAGTTTAAGGGTTGGAGAAGTAAAATAAAAGAAAACAATTTAAGAGAAATCATTACCTTTAATTTAGGCAACTTCCTCTGGTTTGAACCAAAAGGATTTATTGAAGTGCCTTCTGCAAAAGGTATGGCTTCTAAGAGGAGGATAGGGATGTTTAGAGCTTAATTGGGTAGAGTTTGGACGAGGCAAATGGATTGAGAGGTGTGAGGAATTGGTTATAAGTGGTCTCCTTTTATAAGGGAGAGGAGGGGCTCTTTAGGAAAGAGTGAAACTATTGTTTTATAATATAATGATATTCGGTTTATAATGGTCCAAAAATCATTATAGTCAAAGATAAGATGATTCATGGTCGAAATAAAATCATCCAATCATAATTGGACATGTTTTGGATAATATTTTAAGCATTATAATCTTATTTATTTAAATCATTTATTAATGAGGTAAACACTGCATCATTATTATGTCATAAATAATATAATTTATTTTTTATCTAAAAATTTTAAAACAAATACCATGATGTAGGAAATCTTTTTATATTTCCAATTAATATTTATAGTCAAAAATATTCCTTATATAAAACCATATAAAAATTAATTACTAAAAGATTTTTGTTTATGTCTATTTTGCCTTTACATTAAATTAATTAGTCTAAATTGTCATTATCACTCCCAAGTGGCTCAAAGGGGTCCCAAAATCGACCTCAGGATTCCCATGGTCAGCCACTACTCATCCAATAAGTTTAAGACAAGTGTTAAGGTAATTTTGACTTATTATAATATTCTTTTTACCTTGAATTACCTTCTTTACCTTTGACCGCGGTAAATAAAAGTCAAACGTTACTATTCAAAAAAATTATTTTCATCTTAATGAACCACATTTTACTTCTTGATAACAACCATGTATGTCAGATTTTTGAAATTCAATTCACAGAAGTGGTAAAAATTCATTTAAATGAAAAAGTCAGTTTTTTTAACTACCACTAAGTGGTGTCACTATTCATCAAAAATTAAAGTTTTTCAGAAAAATACCAAAAATTCTGCCTAAGAATTATTTGATATTCCGAATTCAAAATTGATGTCTATTTTTCCAAATTCAAAATATATAAGTGGAATTAATTAATTTAAAAATTAATTCATGTTGTTAAAACAAATAGCGTGTTTTTAAGAAACCATAACTATCAAAAGATTGATACTTGTTTATGTCCAATTTCAAAGTGAAATTAATTCCAATGACCAACATTGGATTAAATAGTAAAAATATATTTCAATTTCAATTTAAAACCAACTAAAAAGATAATCTAACCATATAAAAAAATTATATTAAAAGGCACTTTTGAATTAAAATACAGTATTTTTCACTATTCATTAAAAAATGAACTTTAACAGAAAAATACCAAAAAATTACCCAAAGTAAAATTTGATGTCCCCATTATAAAGAAGGATTTTATTTGGTCATATAGAATGTATTAAAGTGAACAAAACTAGTTTTAAAAAGTGTTCTCCATTAAAAGGCGGTAAATCGGCCTTTTAATGTAAATTATGCTTAAAATTAGATTCATTCATATTTTAAGCCTTTAAATTTTTATTAGATAAATGTAAATATATTTAACAATCATGTATAATCATATTGTAGTTAGTTTCATTCATTCCCTCCAATACAACGGCTAGGAGTTAACTACAATTTAAAATAATAATATTATATTATTAGTGTGCAACGTAAGATTCCAAAGAAACTCGTTGTTGCGTATCGGGTACTCTATCGAACATAGAAACCCTTTTAAAGTAAAATTAATATTTAATTCAAATATATTAGTAAGTATAAAAACATCATATTCTTCATTTACGTGGGATGTTATAGGGACAGTAGGCTTTTACTCCGCTGAGGGGGGTGGAGTAGGTAGGGGCCGACCTTAGGGTGTTCATAAGGGACCTCGACCTAGGTTTGGTTGTAGATGTGGTCGTCAATAGATGGGAAGAGGAGTTGGGCATGATCAAATTTATGCATCAGAGGTAGGAGTTCTGGTAGGACCAGATATCGTTAGAGGTATGATCAGCTTTTTTAGTACCCTTTCTTGTGATTTGTTTTATTTATTAGATTTTCACTCCTTTATTGCATCTGGTCTAGACCATGATTTGGGACTGGACATATAAAGGCTTCTCATTCCCCTGGTGTTGAGTATGCCAATCAGAGGTTAGACCAACTTGTTTGATGTGTGTCGGGGATGTAGACTAATAATGGGACTACATCAATCCTGTGGGGATCTTTTCTTGCTACAGATGCAACCATAAAATTACATTCTAAGTATAGAATGGTTTTATTCTTTGCATGTTGTTATTGACTAATTCCGAAGGAGAGTTTGGTTTTCATATGTGGGTGGTCAGCGTGTGTCTTTCATTGGCGAATGAGGTTGTTAGGTGGGAAGTCATCATGTGGAGCCTCTTTTTTTCTTATTGTATGAGTTGTCAGTGAAATATATAGACACTGATATGGTGTAAGTCCCAAGGGTTATTGGGGAGTTCTTGGATGGTTTTCCCAAGGAGGTTGTGATTCTACCCCCCTCGATGTGATGTTGAGCTAGGGATAGACTTACATCCTGATGCTTCTCTGATTTTGATGGATCCTTATCTGATAGAACCTTTTGAGTTACAACGTTTGAGGATTCAGATTGATAATCTGATGAACAAGGGATTTATTTGGCCTAGTGTGTCACAATGGGGTTCTCCAGTGTTGTTTACAAAGAAAGAGGATGGTAGTCTAAGTTTGTGCATAGACTACTGAAGGTTTAATTAGGTAACGTTTAAGAACCTTTATCCACTTCCAAGGATAGATATTATTTTGGACTAGCTAAGAGGGTAAAGTTGGTTTTCTAAGATTTATCTCCAATATATATATCACCAATTGAGGGTAAATGAGGGAGATATCCCGATTACTTTTTTCATATGCAGGTATGTGCACTTCGAGTTCGTATTCATACCTTTCAATGTTATGAACACACCATCTGTATTCATGGGACTCATGAAATACATCTTCTATGAGTTCCTAGATCGGTTTGTCATCATATTCATCAATGATATATTGATTTACTTGAAGTCAAAGTAGGAGCATGTCGATCATCTCATAACCATCCTTCAAGTTCTTCAACTCCACTATCTCTATGTAAATTTTCCTAAGTGTAAGTTTTGGACATGGTAGGTATATTTCCTCAGACATTTGGTGTCTCATTAGGGTGTATCAGTGGACCCTTCGAAGGTAGAAGCAGTTTTTTCTTAGGAAGCACCCAAGAGTGTGGCAGAAGTTCATTGTTTTCTTGGTCTCACAAGCTATTATTGAAGGGTCGTACCTGATTTATCTCTAGTTTTAGCTCTATTGATAGCTCTAACTATAAAAGTTAAAGCTTCTGTGTGGAGTAAGTAGTGCTAGACATTGTTCGGTTATCTAAATGGGAAGTTGGTTGGTACTCTAGATCTCCAGTTTCCTAAGGAAGAAGTGATGTTTGAGGTCTTTTTTTATGCTTCCCATCTGGGTTTGAGATGCGTATTGATCCAATAGTGAGAAGTGATCTCTTATGGGTCCATGCAGTTACATACCCATGAGCGTAACTACATCACCCATGATCTGGATTTTATAGAAGTTGTTTTGTACTAAAGATATGGTGGAATTACCTCATTGGGGAGCAATTTGTGGTCTTCACAGACCACAAGAGCTTGAGGTACATCTTTTCCCAGCATGATCTAGATCTGAGGTAGTAGAGGTATATGTATTTTCTTCAGGACTAAGATTTTGAGATCTCCTACACCTCGGGAAAGGGTAATTTCATGGATGATGATTTGAGTAGAAATCTGCGGAAGGAGGTTGTTTGGGAATATGAAGATGCTTGGAAAGTGATAGAGGAGTTATAAGCCTTGCACTTAGATGTAGGAATGGATAGTGGTAGAGGTTTTTTGTTCCAAATGACAATATGTTCTTCTATGATGCATCTATTGGATGAATCTCAATGGGGAGACTCAAAGGCATGGGTGTTGCATGATTGTGTTGGCCATGGTGATGCTCCATAGGGAAGGTTAGAGGATGGTCAGAATCAGATGATGTTCTATGGGATGTTGTTTGTTCTAGTAGTAATGCACGAGGGATTTATTCATGAGTTTCATAAATCACCTTTAGTGTTACACCCAAAAATTTCTAAAATGTACAATGGCAGATTCATTTTTGGTGGCCTGGGATGAAACGGGTAGTAGTGGGGTTTGTGGCAAGATGCTTGGTCTTCCAGCAGGTAAAGGCTAAGCACCTTGTTCCCAGTGGTTTGTTGCAACCCCCGGATGTCCCTGAGTAGAAGTGGGATGACGTTTAGATGGATTTCTTCTTAGGGTTTCCCATGGATTAGGTAGTCTATGATGCTATCTATGTGGTAGTGGATCAGCTGACAAAATCATCTCACTTCTTAGAGATCAAGGAGCCGGGCATAGTGGATTCCTTAGCCAAGACGTATGTTGATAAAGTGGTGCAGTTTCATGGAGTTCCAAGTTCCATTGCATCAGACCGAGATGTACGGTTTATCTCACAAGTCTGGGGGATTAAATCATTCTTTTGGCACATAGTTATGCCTCATCCCTATTTTCCACCCTCGGATAGATCGGCAGACAGGGCAGACTATCCATACATTGGAGGATATTTTGTGGGCATGTTTTTTAGACTTTAGAAGATCTTGGGTAAAACACCTTCCTTTGGTAGAGTGTGCTTATAATAATATTTCTAACTCTTCCATTGTCATTACTCTATTTGAGGTGTTGTATGGGAGACCGTTTATTTCTCCATTTTGTTGGGACTAGGTTGGGGAGACAGTTTTTCTTGGTCCCAAGGTAGTATAGAGCATGACAGAGAAGGTTTATCTTGTTTGTGAGAGGATGAAAGTGGTGGAGGACCGGTATAAGTCTTATATCAATCATAGGAGGATGCCCTTGGAGTTCAAGTTTGAGGACCACGTTTTCTTGAAGGCTTCCCCTTAATGTGCATAGCGGAGTTTTGGAAGAGGGATCAAGATTTATCTTAGCTTTGTTGGATCCTTCGAGGTGTTGGCACGAGTTGGAAAAGAAGTGTACCAGTTGGTGTTTCTACCGCAGTTAGAGAGGATCCATGATGTCTTCCACATCTCTTAACTTCGTCGATATCTTCATGATAAATCCCATCTCCTTGACTGGGGAGAGTTGGATATCTAGGATGACATGACATATGTGGAAAGACTAGTATAGATCCAAGATTGTCAGGAGAAGGTGTTACGTTGACATACCATTCCTTTGTTTCGCGTGTTGTGGAGGCATGGTGGCCTAGAAGAGAGTACTTGGGAGTGAGAAACATAGATTTATGACAAGTACCTATAGTTTTTTTTAATTTTTCCTTGTTCTATTTTATTTTGAAATGTAATGTTTGAACCTTTTTTTATGAAATGAGTAGTTTTTCCCCTCGGTGGTGCTATGTGTGGTGCAATGTGTGGTAAAATCCTAACCTGTGGAAAAGGTAGGACCTTATTTATAATCAAGATACATTAATTGAGATGCTATTAAATCCATGTGTTCAATTTAGTTCCACCCATATTGGATATTATATTGGCATGGAGGATGGAAATCTTTGGTTCACGTGTTCGGATAGTGCGGTTGTTGTACTCATGTGGTGTGTCTTATAGACGTTTGGGTTGACATGATAAGGCCTAGTTATAGGTGTCGGGGAAGGTTTTCTTGGATGTGGGGGTTTCCACTCCAACTTTAGAACAACACATGGTGGTTTATCATTGGACGTTGATGTGATTGTTTGTTAGCATTATTTTAAGTGTATCAAGATCCTTGAGAGGTATCTCACGGGGTGGTTGTTCAGACCCTTTTTTCTCCTAGGCTTGGTTTTGGATTCTTGAGGATGAGAATCATTTGAGAGGTATCTAATGTAACATTTTGTGCCTTCCCAATCCATTACTTTGCGAGTTTGGTCATTGGAAGTTCTTGGAGGAGGATCATATGGAGTTTAGAGAAGTTTGGTTGTTAAAAGATGGAAGTAGGGAGGTTACACATCGTCTAACTTGATCTCACAGTGTGGAGTTTGTTTTCACAACATGTCCTAGAAATCTTCATGATGTGTAGACTTTTACATAGCATGAAAGAGGGATTCATATCATGTAATATTTTAGGGTTTGAAAAATAAAATAAACTGAGAGATGATGGGTTTTTCGGTGTAATTGAACCTTAAGGGATTTCATAGCATGAAAGGGGATTACACATCCTGTAATCTTCTGATGATGTGATGTTTTAAAACATTCCAACCACTCTATTTTTTAAAAATACTACAGTTAAATCCTCTTTCATTCCAAACGAACCCTAGGTGCCCCTAGTATTTATTATAACCCTCTTCCTCCCTCTTCGGTCTATTGATATCAGGTATTGTTCATTGATGAACCTTTGTGATCCAAGGTACATTCTCCCTTCATTTTATAGAATTTTCCCTCATTTGGGTCTCATTATCTTCCATATCTCATCTTTGTGTCATGGCGTGTGCTTATCCATGATTCCTAATGGGGTCTATCTTGGTTTTTTCTGATTTAGTGGTGTCATGGTGTCCTCAGATGGATGTAGATCTTGTGGTATGGGTAATCAGAGGACCGTTATGTGATTTGTTCTCATGCGAAGAACATTGACACCCCTTCGAAGTAGGGATTCTCTTTTATCTCTTTATTTATGCATCATGCAGGATGGGTTTTTATTTTTTTACCCTTGGATTATAGTTGTGTTGGCTTAATCAAAGATAAGGAACTAGATAATTGAATTCAAATGGTAGAGGGGTTTATTTCATGTTTTCACATATTTTATTATTGTTTGTGATATTGTGATTATAAGGTCTGAATTCCCCACTGAAAATAGTGGTAGTTGGTTTTTTTGTTTTTGATAGTTATATCTATTGTGTGTGCTTCTTTGGTTGTGTTTGTTGTGGTATCACACTAAATGGAAACCGGTAAATCATATACACCCATCTAATGAACAGATTCCCCTGGATTGAACAACTTCAATGATAACTCCTAAATTAACAAGAGGAACTAAATAAGGGATACCTTATTAAATAAAGAATTTATATTTTTGTTTGGTTTGTGTGGTGATATGATTGTGAGCATGGTTGTGTGTTGTGTGTGTTTTTATTGGTTGTTTATGGTAGGATGGTTCAGAAGGTCAGATAGAATCTCAGGTTAAGGGATTGATTGTTTATGGAATGGATGAGAAGTATTGTGCAGAAAGTCTACAATTGGGTTTTTCTTTGGTTGTGTTGTTGGATGTGGTTGAGAGTTGGGGACTTGTGTTGGTTTTATGGGTAATTAGCCCAGATTTTCTCAATGTTTAGCCTTGGTTTTGTTGCTTATGTATTGTACTTGGTAGTTTCCCATATAGTAATGGAATAGATGAATAAATAATTGATTGATAAATTTTGGGACTGTATTGGGTTGGTTTGGTTAATGGAATGAATAAATGAATTTTGAATGAAGAATGGTAATGGTTTAAGAAAATTGGTTAGGAATTGGAAAGAAGATGTGTCTTGTTTTGTGGTGATTTAATTTAGAGGTTGCAGCAAGTTTGCCAGTTTTGAGAGCTAGTTTGTTGTTTGAGAACCCCTAGGATGGGCATAAGTGTTTGGTATCATATATTTATATACTTGTATTTTTCTTGTGATTTCTATACGCACCCCACCCTAGTTTACCACTATGTTCTGAACACCCCCATCTTCATAGGGGAGAAATTATTTCTCAAACATCCCAGTGGGAGGATGGAAGGTCGACTACCTTCTCTTCCCTTCTCCTTATTCTAGGTAGTGGTAGCCCAATATTCTTTAAACATGTTGTGTTTTGTGGGGCCCAGGTGTGTTTGGGTGAGTTTTGTTTTCCCATGTGTCTTCGGGATGATATGAGTTGTGTTTCCCCATGTGTCTTTGGGATGAGATGTTTTGTACTTTCCCATGTATTTTTGGTATGTGACGTGGTATGTGGACCAGGTTTCTGCGAGCGGAATGTGACGTGGTATGTGTCTTGGGTGTTTGTGGGTGGGATTTGATGCGGTATGTGGATTAGGTGTCTATGGGTGATATGTGATATGGATCATGGACTAGATGATGGGATGAGGTGTGGTTGTGAGGCCCAGGTGTGTGTGGGAGGGTTTTGATGTGGTGTGTTCAGAAGAGGTGGGAGCACCAGCACATTTGTCATTATGGTGTGAGAGTTGATAATCAATGGGAAAGTGGTGTGGGGTACCCTATTATCGATGTGCATTATATTACTTTACTTGAGTTGTGTTATTTATTGAGAGTGCGTTAGTGAGGTTAGGGTGGTTAGTATACCTACTTATGTGTTGTTTGGTTCTGCTTTTTCTTTAAAGGGGCATTAGTATGCTTCTTTCACTTGTATATGAGAGACTTTGGTTTTCCAAATGAGTATACATGTATGCTCACCCTATGTATATAACACTATTTTTAGATTTCCAAGAGGAATTTGTGGATTGTGCTGGACTTTACTAGCTTGGATCTTGATAGTTTTTGTGTCGCTGCCTAGATTTACTTTTAGTACTTAATTTAGAGAATTTCATTTTGTATCAGTACAATTTTAAACATGCATGTGGGATGGATTTGGATTTCTTATATATATATATTGGATTTTTTGGGATGAAACATCTTATCTCCAGATCTTGTTTCTTTAAAAATGGCAATGCCTCCCATTTTGTGAGACTTGTATACCCTAGGTGTTGGTCGCCTCCCCAGGGCCTACTGGAGGTAGAACTCAGGGGGTAATTATCTCCCTTTATTCATTTCCATCCTAGGAGGGGAATCTTTGGAGGGAGGGGGTTATAAAAATGCAATACTGATATCATATGAATAAATTTTTTAATATTAAAAATAGAATTAAAATAAATGGTTCGTGCATAAATGTTTTATTGGGACATGGTTATTCCCTAAAGTAAAATCCAATTTATATAAACCAGACATTTGAAGGATAAAACAAGAAATATTTACGCATAATAAACAAAATTTATCAAGTTAATATTAATTCATTATTCCTTCCATTATTTGAATTAAGAAAAAATATAGTTTGTGTCGGTTCAGGCTAGAGTCGAACACTTTTAATTATCAGGTAATCTTAACTAATATGGCGGGTTAGATTAATTAAATTTTTATTGAATTTAATAGTCACAGTCTGTTCAATGAAAATTTTGAGGCCAGTGTTGAGGAAATCTGAGTTTGGATTTCAGGATTAGGGAATCCACTCAACAAAACAAGGATCTACAATCCTACAGTTGGTAAGACCTCCTAACTAAACACCTTCTTATGGTTTTCATGGTCATGGTCTAGTTTATAAGGAGGAAAATATAGATTTTTTCCACTAAAATTTCTAGGGTGAAAGGGTATTCTAATTTCAATGGTGAGAGTTGTTAAAACTTGATAAAATAGTGTAAGATTTAAGAAAAATTAAAATTATTATGTATCACATAATTTTAATCAAGAAAAGTTCTAATAATATTCTCTTCTATTATTGTGTAATAATGAAAATTTTGTCAAACAATTTATCCCTGTGATCTATTTTGGAGAAATATCATCACCTAACTAGAAGTAACTTCTAGTAATGGTTCATATTCTTATGGGTAGTGTTGCTCCATGAATAGAAAACTTATGTTCTAGAATCCTCAGTTCTCAATCCACATGCAGAGGAAAGTGATGAATAGTTTATTTTATATGATAAACACTTGAGTGATGTGGTTGATGTTCGGTGTTAAATGATTTCATCAATGTTTAATGATTTCATCTATGTCTAATGAACTCATGAAGTCATTTGAAGACATATATTCTTATAGCATGCTCCAACATCTTCATGTAATTTTTCATGAGGGAGACAAAAATGAATTATTTGAGATATCTAAGGTACTTTTTCAAAGTAAACTTGGAGAAGGTGCCCCTTCTTGACCACAACTAGTCAAACTCATTGGCTACATTGAGCACCTAGAGGTTCAAGGGTGTAAAATTCCTGAATTTATTTCATCACTCCCGCAGTGATTCTCTAGTTTTGTTCTCAATTTCAATATGAACAACATAGATAAGTCTCTCCCTAATCTTCTCACTCTACTTCCCCAAGTTGACAAGGATATGAAGCATGAAAAGTCTTATGACCTTATATTGAATAAAAGTAAAGGTTAGGAGAAGATACATAAGTCAAAAACTTCTTCATAACACCCATACAAGAAGATAAGGATCAAGGTAGAAGTAAGGGAACATGATGTTATCTCTTTTTAATTTGGTAAGAAGGGTCAATGGTAGAAAAACTACACCAAGGAAAAGAATTTAGGGGAAGCTTCTGTTGTGTTTCTTATTGAGTGAAATTTATCTATTTATATAAATTGTGTATTAGATATAGTATGTCGAGCTCACATATGTATTCAAATATAAGAACCAAGTATATTTTTAAAGATTACTCAGGGTGAGTTAGATCTAAGATCATCCAATGAAGACAAACTTATTGTTCTGATAATTAGAGACTACCACCTCACATTTTTGATTATAATGATCTTGATTTTAGAAAAAATTATTATTTTCCTTGAATCACCAAAAATAGTATATTTTTATCCAAGATTATTCACATGACTCATAACACACCTAACTATGGAATCACTGGCTAGGTTTATAATAAATGAAAAGAAATACCAAATTACACCAATAAGGATATTTGGATTCATTTGAACTAAAACCACTTGGTGTATGTCATGCATGTTTACAAGTCAAAATGACTAAATATCCTTTTAGTAGAAAAGGATAAATATCCAAAGAGATTTTTGAATTAGTTCATGATGATGTGTGTAGACCATTTCTAGTTGAAGCAAGGGGTGGGTACTCATACTTCATAACTTTAACTGATGATCTTAGTAGATATGGATATGTCTACTTAATGAGTTATAAGTTGGATTCTTTTGATAAATAAAAAAAATACAAGAATGAATTTGAGAACTAGCTTGGTAATAAGATTAAGAAATGATACATACATTTCAGGCATATATTTTATGGTATTTAAATACACTAATATCTATAATTTAATTGATATTATTTCCAATATTTTTATTTTTTTATTAGTTTTTTTATTCTTAGAAATATGAAACAAATATTTGGGAAATGGAAAAAAAATATGAAAATAGGGATGTGAATAAAATTTGCTCCATGACACTAGAATATTAAATTTGGATTGAATCTTGAGTGAAGTTGAATAATCTGTAAGAGATGTATTTATGTCGTAAACCGGTTGAGAGCAGGGATGCACTAGAATTCACATCACCTCTTCATTATTTGAAGGGAGGTTTCACAACTTGTTTCAAGCCACAAAAAAAAATCAATTCACATCATAAATATCATTTACATCATAAGTATGTCAAGACATTAAAGATTTTAAGAGATGAGGCTACATTGATTCACATCGTAATGTTGTTTTATGATGTGAATTCAAAATATAATATTTTAGAAGACCAAAGATGCACCTTTTACATCATAAATTTTCAATTTACATCATGAATCCTCATTCTGCTGTGATTTTATTCTGTGATAATATGAGGGATTTTAATGGGGAGGATTATAGATTTAGAAGATATGCCACTGGATGAGACGCTTTTGGACAAAAGAGAACTACTAGATAGTGGGGCCACGTAATCCAAGAGTCCTGATACTTCTTTTATATAGGTTTTTTTTCTCACCCTCTCATGGATAGAATGAGGGTGATATTTCTTCCACGAAAAATATGTAATCAAAGGGGAATTTTACTAAGGTAATTTTTGGTCTTATAATCATTTAAAAATTGGGTTTTTTCATTTTAATTCTCTTCCCTTATCTATTTTACTTTTTACGCATGATCATTTTGTTTCAAATAAAAAAGTGTTCTAAAATTTCAAACTAGATTTCAAATTCTACCATGGACATTGGGAAGGAATTGGTTCTATGTTTAAAAATGGATTTGGGTTACCTCTTTCTCTAACTAACCAAAGTCCATAATCATTTGAAAAGGGGTGTTAGTGAGAGGGAGAATGATCATCTGGACCAAGAAGATAGCTTTGACCTAATTCCGAAAACAGTAATAAATAATCTAAAATCCATAGTGCTTGAACCAAGAAATTTCGTGTTTGGTACATCATTTTTTATTATTTTCCTCTCCATCATTATTTAAATTCATGCTCTCTAGCTTGATTTAAATCATTTTAATCATTAATTAGTCTAGGTATTTATTACTTAACTAATATTTTCTCCAACCCTATCATTGTGGGTTTGACCTCGAGCTTAAATTTCTTATACTACCATATAGTGGATTTATTTGGTTGTTCTATGTTTTTAAATTTCCTCAAAGACATTTATGACATAAATAAATCTCTTCTAGATTCTAAAACCCTGTTCCAGCTTCAATCCAACTTCAATCTTTAGGTTCCATGCCACGTAACTCACTATTTTCATATCTGGTTATTTATTTCCCAAATATTTGTTTCATCCTACCAAGAATACCAAAAATAATTAAATAATACAAACATTAGAAATAATATGAATTAAATTATATAGATTAGTTTATTTAATTATCAAAAAATACATGCATGAAATATATGTATCAAATCACCTCTCACTTGAATTCATACTTGTCCTCGACAAAAAAATATCAACATACTAAAAAAATGCATACATTACAATGATTTAAATTCAATGTTAATAAAAGAAAATGATATAGCGGGTAATTAAATGTTTGAGAATCACACAAAAAATATCATCAACACCATACTTTTCAAAGAAACAAATCAACCTAGTATTTTACCTTTCTTATTTGAAATAGACACACATTTTCATTCATCCATTTTTTTAATTCACTATTAAAATGCATTTCATTTGTAATTTACCTCTTTTTAATTTTTTTGCTCATCATCAAGGTGAAATTGTAAATTAATTTCATCACATACCTCAATAACATTTCACTTACCATAGACTTATAAGGAATCAAGTATCTCTATAGCATAAAGAGAGAAATCATAGTTAATCATGAGATCTTTCCATTAAGGTTATAATGTCTCTGAGGCTTTTGAGTAGTTGAGTAAATGATGTGAAAAAAAATCTCAAAAATGAGGTTTGAATCAAAATCATAATGCATGATATTAAATGATAAGCTCAATTAAATGCTCTTGAAATGATAAAAATGGCATATCCCTCATCCCTTAAAGAACTCAAAGTGGGATCATGATACAGGTAATCACAATAAATGATTCTCCCTCTCTTGATTTTTTTTGAAATTTGTGTTTAAGACAAATCTCACATCCACCACCTAATCACATACAATCAAAATATCATCAGTCTAGGAATGGGGATTTTTTATCCTCCCAAGAAATAATATTTTATTATTTTTTTTATCTTTTTTTCAGAAAGAGAGGTGGAGAATAGAGTGAAATGAATGATACATGGTCCCTCCCCAAATCATAAGAAAACCCCCTAGAAAAGTCTTCTCACTAATGTATATCCCCATACACTATGGACAACCTCTCCCACACACTTATATTTTTAATATTATGAAACACACCAAGATTAGGGTAGGGATGGATATAATAGTCTTGTAATATGTCTCATTTTTTATCAAGGTAATTCATGGATTCTATGAGAAAAAAATATTAATGAAGGGTGGGTATAAGGATAAATTGTTATAAAAAAAGAAGGCATCAATCATATTAATAGTGATTCTATTCAGTCATAGTTTTGATAATATTCCAAGAAAGTTATAAAAGAGAAAATTCCCAAATCTCACTAAATAAATATACTATAGAAAATAAGGAGAAATATTGGTTCAAAGAATTTCTCACGAATGAGATGAATGGTTGGGAAAACTACTTGTGGAAATGCATTCAATAATAAAATGAAGCACTAGATTGATTGTTGTTTTGAGAAGAATGAGAAAGAAAGAAAATTTAAGTTTTGAGAATCAAGTAATGGATCACATCAAGTTTATTGATATTCAGGTTTTTGTGCTAGGGATTCAATTAATTTTGTGTTCATTCATATTTGTTATCATAATTGGGTATTTAGATAACCATGGTCTGGATACCCTTCACTAACCTAATAACTGCACCATTGGTATGTTCAATTACTAGATTAAATTATAGGATTAGGCAACCCAAAACCATATTTAAACATAATCTCTCTATATTTCATAATGGTCATATGAAAACTAGGGAAATTAGTCCATGCTAAAATAACACTCCTCAATCCAAAACACAGTGATTATGCAGTACTAAAGGAAAGAGATTTGGAATTGATAAACAAGTATATAGCAAAAAAAACATGAATTAAAAATAGAAAATATCCCTAGGAAGAACTTCCCCCTATAATCATATCACCAAACACAAATAAATTTCCCTCTCATTCTAGTCACTACAGGGAATGGATATATGGGTACCCAAAGAAGAATGGCAGTAGAAACCAGTCTTTGTGGTCATGCACTCTATTATTTGGTGTTTCTGTTCTCATAGAAGGTCTCATCCACTCATTAATGTGTAGTAGAATTTTAATATAAATGAATTTGTTAAAAATACCTTGGGTCGGTGCATGAATTCTACTATTGACTATAGATTCACGTCATAAATGGAGAATTTATAGTGTAAATGGCACAACCTTCTCTTGTTATTTAGACAGTCTTGTGACATAAAATAAGTTCATGCCATAAATATCATATATGTGACTTTGAAACATGTCATAAATCTTCATTTTATATAATGGAAGGGCCACTAATTTTCTGGAATAACTTTGCCTCCTCCTGACTTATGAAGTAAATGGTTTTCACATCATAAAATTTTTTTTCCAGATTTTTCAACTCCACTCCAACTTCAATACAACATCATAATTGTGGTGTCGCAATGCTTTTTCATACTAAATTCATCCCTTTTGTTTCATTATCCAAATATTTATTACATCTTGCAAAAAATCACAAAACCAGTAAAAAAATACAAATATTGGAAATAATATCAATTAAATCAAAAAGATTAGTGTATTAAAACTACACAAAATATATGCATGAAATGTACGTATCAAGAAAATATTCTCATCCCATGATATATAATATCTTAATAAATACTTCATTGATTATTTATAGGAGTTTTGGATTCTATCTCAACTCACTCATCCTTATACACCATAATGGAATGGTGTTAGTTAAAGTAGGAATTACACCCTGTTAGACATGGTGATATCAATGATGAGTCATGTGAGTCTTCAATTATCCTTTTGGCAATACATATTATAGAAAAATTCATACATACTAAAAAAAGTTTCAAATAAATCATCAATTGGTATTCCATATCATCTTTGGTATGGAAATAAACCCATGTTGTTGCATATTTGAGTGTTGTCTTGTGAAGCGTATGTTAATGTTATTTCTAACAATGAACTAGCATCCTGATGCACTAAGTGTATCTTTATAGGGTATCCTAACAAAACTAAAGTATATTTCCAATATGATCCCATAGATAAGAGAGTTTTTCTTACTAGACATCCCACCTTTCTTGAAGGGGATCGCATCTATAAAAGAGATAGTGAGAGCGAGATAGACTTCAATGAAGTCCAGGATCAAGATACACAAAAGTTGTCATGAGAACATATTACACAAAGCCCAATGGAAGATAATATTATAAAGACATAATTACTATGTAGGATTACAAGCGAGGTTATAAAAATTGAAAGATATGGTTTTATAGACATAGAGGATGGTGACTCGTTATTAGTTGGTAATAATGATCTTGTAACCAATAAGGAAGAGGTAAGGGGAATAGAAGTTTCCAAGTTACAAGAATCTATGAATTATGAAATGGATTCAATGTATCGAAACCAAGTTTGGATTTTGGTATATCCTTCAGTGTATGTAAAGTCCTTTGGTTTTAAATGAGTATTCAAGAATAAACAATACATATATGGCAAATTTAGTACCTATAAGGCACGATTGGTTGCAAAAGGATTCAAAATTTTCAAGGCATAGACTATGATGAAACCTTTTAACTAGTTTCTATGATAAAATCAATAAGAATTCAACTTTTCATAATATCTTACCATGACTATGAGACTTGGAATATGGATGTTAAAATATTCTTCCTTAATGGGAACTTTCAGGAAGAATTATATATGACACAATATAAAGGTTTTGTGTCTCCAAATGATGTCAACATGGTATGAAAGTTACAGATATCCATTTATTGATTAAAGAAAGCATATTGGACATGAAACATTTAGTTTGATGAAGCCATAATGAAATTTGGTTTCATAAAGAATGAATGTGAGCCTTGTGTTTAAAAGTGGTTTTGTAGGAGTGTGTTCTTGTTCATAATAGTTTATGTTGATGGTATACTACTTATTGGAAATGAAATACCAGTATTATAGTCTATCAAAGCTATATTGAACACATGTTTCTCTATAAAAGAATTAAAAAAATCAATATATATTATTGGGATCAAGATCGATCGTGATAGATTTAAGAGGTTTCTCAGTCTAAGTAAAAATACATACATTGACAAGATACTAAAAAAATTTGGTATAGAAAAATCCAATAGGGGATTATTTCCAGTGACACATGGTATTCGTCCTTCCAAGAAAATGTGTTATCAAACACATGAGGAGATACAAATGATGGAAAGGATTGCATATGCATATATAATTGGGTCAGTCATTTATGTTATGTTATGTTATGTTATGTTATGTATAATACTAGATTCCATATACACATCAATTGTGGTAGGAAAATATCATGCTAACTCATCTGACCATCATTGGATGGAAATCAAGATAATCCTTAAATATCTGAGGTGATCTAAGGATGCGTTCTTGGTCTATATAGGATATGAGAAACTATTAAACATGGGATATGAATATTTTAATTTCCAAAAATATCTAGATGATATAAAATCATAGTTGGGGTACATCTTCACTCTTAATGGAGGTGTTGTGAGCTGGAAGAGCTCAAATGTAATGACCTGAACTTTTTTAATAATAATAGTTTCCAGAAAATGTAAGTTTTACTATGTTATAAACAATAAAACTATATAAGTATAATTTAAATGTAACCATCGAGTTTTGAACATTATATGACCAATTTTTAATATGACTATTGGTTGATATGATTTTTGGAAACCATAATAATTTTTAATGTTATAATTATTTTTTATAAATAGAAATGATAATGGATAATTAATGCAGAAAGAAGAGTCGATGGCCTTTACCAGTAGAATCGTGTCATACAAAGCCCATTTTTTAGAGCTTGGGAATGAGGTACCAACACTAGGCTTTTCTCTGGACCAAGCCCAAGCTGAGCTTCAACATGTTAATCTTGAACAAAATCGCATATGAGAGAAGTTAAAGTTGATAGAAATCACCACTCGGACAATATTGTCCGAGCTGCCCCAAGATTCTATCATCATTGCATACCTTACTCTTAGATCCTATGCAGGTGTTATAAGGGGTTATTTAACTAGGCCTTAGTTACTTTGTGTAATCCCTTTGTGTAAATAAAATTTTTATTTCATCATTTCCATTTGAATAATAGTTTTTCTTAATAAGATATATTTTTAATTGAGAAAAATTTGATAAATTGATTTTACAGGTAAAAATTATAATTTTATTACTATATTAAAATAATTATTTATTAATAATGTTTATTATAATGAAATACTGTTATAAAAACACTCCTTTTTTATTTACAAATGATAAAATAATTTTATTTTTTTCAAGTGTCAAAAATTTTATTATGCATGTCACTATGCATTTTTTGTCCGGTGTTATTTTTAATAATAAAGTATTTTTATAGTTAAAAGTTAAATTTATCATATGTGGTGATTTATTAAGATAAATTAAATTTCATTTTTTAATTCAGAACATCGATATTAGGTTACGGTGAATTTATGAGGTCTTTTTAAAATACTTTGTTTTTTAGTGAATAGTGAAAATACAGTTTTGAGTTTTCATTATGATTAATGATATCATTAGTGATGTAATAAGGATGTAATAATTCTGGTCAAATCTTGAGGAATAAAAAATGATATTAGGTTTTCCAGGTTTCCAATACCATGGGCAAGACCAAGATTTTGCAAATACCACTAATGTGGTTTCCTTTGAAATTAATAAAATATTCCCTCACTTTTTCTATAAATACCAAACCATTCCTTTATTCATTTCATTAAAAATTCCTCCTCAATGAATCTATGGTATTTTTACCTCACAAGGAGTCCTCCCAATGTTCTCACAAGCCCACAAGGTCCCGATCTTTGAGTTTTAGAAGTTACTCTTCAAGGAAAGGGAACCTTTCACCCTCCTATTTTAGTCAAAGAATTATTTTATGTTATGTCTTTTAATTTGAATTTTTTTATGTTGTGGTATGTTATTATATATCCTTATTTCTATCCATTTTATATCCAAATGATGATATACCCTTTTCTCTCTTATCAACTCATTTTCTGACTTTTAAAGTGACATCGTTAGGCTGCCAAATTTTCGTGACGAAATTCTCAACTTCTCTTTTCCTTTCAAGTTATTTTTTATGTGTTATGTCTTTAAAATTACCATACCATATTATTATTTCCATTTTATTATGTCCCTTTACTATATTATGAGTCATTTATGGATGTTATACCCTTTTCCTTTCTCTTTTTAATGTTTTTTAAAATCATGTTTCATAGTCGTTATGCTGCAGAATTTTCATCTCAAACTCTCTCTCTTTTATCAAGAAATTATTTTATTTTCTTTATATTAATACCCAAACCTATTTAATTTCTAGGGTTATTAATATTTACATAAAAATTATTTATTTTATTCTATAATTGACATACATAAAACCCTAATTTTCTTTTTCGCGGGTTATAAATAACATAATGATCATGTTTTAAAGCACTTTTTAAAATACCACGATTCTGATATGAAACCCATTTCTTTTATTCTATATGGGTAATTTATGAAATGTTTGATTATGATATATGTGGTTCACATGAAAATAAATAAATATTAAGGTTGTGCCTTGATAACGCTCTAATTCATTGGGTAAATAAATTAGTCTATATAGATGACAAGTTTTATGATACCTTGGTGAATAACCTTGGTAATTTTTATAAATCCTTGAGGAGGACCTTGGTGATATGCTTATGAATGTCTAAATTAAATTTTGTAGCCACATTTTCAAGTTATGACTCAATTTATTATTATTATTATTATGATATTCCTCTTTATCATGCCTTTACGATATTCCTTGTGTTTTTATTGATATGTCTCAAGTTCACATGTAAATTCTTTCACTTGTTTTCCTTACTAGGCCTTCTCCTCACCCTTTCCTTTGATGTATGTCCCTAGGTTATGAGATGCAGTCATTGTACTTAGGATGAACCTGTGATGAATCATTATAATTGGATTATAATAATGTTTTATGTTTTCATGTATTATGTACCTTATTTCTGAGACACTAAACTTTAAAGATCCTCTGTTTGTGAAATGTAATGAAAAGTTATGTATTAAAAAGGTGGGATTTTATAGTTGGTATCAAAGGATATTTTAGTTATTTGTGGAAATTAGGATTTGAAAACATTTATAATAACCCTATATAAAACTTTAAATATAGTAAAACATCCTAGTATATTAGTGAAATATTAATTAAGTGGTTTCTGAACATATAAATCCCCATCTGGATGCGAACAAGTAGATGTGGATCTCATAAAGATGTATCTAGGGGTAAAACTTGAAAACACCACTTTGAGATAGACTCGAACAGAAATTGGTGAATGATAATGTGCCTTTATGTACTCCTAGTTTTACACTCTTTAAGGATATGTTTGTTTAATCATAAGATTTTTATTAATCATTATGAAGGGTTTATAGAAAATCTAATTGTTGATAACGTGTTTAAGAATGATGTTTGAAGACATAAAAATCCTTTAGAGATATAATATTCTTAAATGAAATAAGTTTCTCACTATGGTTTTCTTATTTTAGAAAATGGTAGGAAATCGGAGGAACCATGAAAATGGTGACCACAATGGACCATGCACTGATGGCCCTTTGATGAAAGCCGAAATGGAAGGTTTTATGAGAATGATGAATCAACTGACTCAAGTTATGGGAAATAACTTGAATCAAGATGAGAGACTGATTTCACCAAGAAGGGAACAACATTCTATTAAGTATTTTATTTGTCAACGACCACCAATTTTTAGTGGGTCTACCAACCCATTGATTATAGAATAGTGGATAATCTCTATAGAAAAAATATTTTTTGTACTTAAAATTTCTAAACAATAGAATGTCACCTTGGATGTTTACCACTTAGAGGGAGAATCTGATCAGTGGTGGGAACTGATTAAAAATACAAGTTTAAAAGGGGATATTAAAGCTATGAAGTGGGAATAGTTCATAGGGATCTTCTTCAATAAGTATTTTCCTCATTCGATGAGAATGAAAATGGAGAAGGAATTTCTTGAGCTGAAGTAGAAGGAGAATGAATCTGTGGGAAGCTACGAGGTGAAATTCACAATTCTTTCCCGTTACACCTCAATCTTTGTCATGGATCCTAATGGGAAGGTTGATATATTATTTGGTGGAATAATACCTCATCTATGAAAGAATATAGACAACTAAGACTATGATAGTTATGAGGAGGTCATGGGGAGTGATATGAAAGTCAAACTGGAGTTTGGTGAGATGTAGTGGTCTCAAAAATCCAATGAAAAGAAGTGATAAATGGATCCAATCTTGTTGAGGAGCTTTGATCAGGGAATATGAGGAATGCAAGTTCAACTCCCCACATGTAATAAATGTGGGAATAAGCATACAGTGAACTACCTTCTTAGGAGAAAGAAGTGTTACAAGTGTGGAAGAGATGAACATATCTCTCAGAATTGTGAAAGTGAGATGAAGCCTCAACTTCCCAACACCAACGATAAAGGGAAGATGTTATAGGCCCTACCTGAAGTCTAATTCTTCATGATTGGATAGATTGGGAGCTTTTCCAATCAATTTCTGAATCTGAGGGCAGTGGAGGGGAATCACCATCAGCCTTAAAAAAGGACAAGGGATAAAGGTCATGATTTTTATATCACAAAATCTGAATTTGAAGCTTCAAACAATATGGTGGTAGGTACTCCTATTTTTCTCACAAAGCTATAAAGTACTTTGTTTGATTCAGGTTCCACGCATTACTTTATTTCCTCTAAGTTTTCAAAGAATATAGAATCCATTCCTAAAATTCTAAAAGTATAGTTATCAGTTAATACTTATGGAGGGATTATCCAAGCATAAATAGTGGTTAGAAACTCTAGTATTTACTTTAGAGAGCACAATATTATCACAAATCTAGTAGTCATTCCCATGTTTTAATTTGAAATTATACTAGGGATGGACTGGATCTCAAAGTATAATGCTAAGATCAAATGTAGAAGAAAGGAAATTTCAGTATTTTTGAATAGAAACCCTATAGTTATCTTCCATGGAGAGATATCTCGATGTGATATTTGTCTATAATAACCTATTTATAACCTTCTTTATGGATTTGATCAGTGATGAAGAAGAAGGAAATGAGAGTATAAGGATAGAGAATGTACCCATCATTCAGGAATACATTGACGTATTTCTGAAGGAATTACATTGACCACCCCTAAAAAGATAGGTAGAGTTCTCCATTTAACTCATTCATGGTTCCAAGACAATTTCAAAAACCATGTATAGAATAGAGAATGTGGATCTGGAGAAATTAAATAAGTAACTATAAGAACTTTTGGAGAAGGGGTTTATCCATCCAAGTGTGTCTCCTCAAGGATCACTTATTCTATTTGTGAAGAAGAATGATAGATAAATGTGTTTATGCATTGATTGTAGAGAACTGAATGGGATCACAATAAAGAAAAAGTACCCTCTTCCAAGAATTGATGATTTATTTGTCTGGCTTCTTGGGGCTCATTTCTTCTCTAAGATTGATCTTCAATCTGGTTATCATTAATTGATGGTGAAGAAAGAATATATTCCAAAAACTTTCTTCTAATCAAGATATGGGAATTATGAGTTTGTTGTTATGCCCTTCAGTTTGACTAATGCTCCTGTTATTTTTAAGGATTTGATGAATAGAGTCTTTAAGGACTACCTTGATAACTTTTTGGTAGTTTTTATTAACGATATTCTGATATATTTTAAAATTTGGTAGGATCATGAGGATTATATAAGGGTTATTTTTCAAACTCTATGGAAGGAGAGGATTTTTGGAAAGTTCATCAAAGGAGAATTTTGGTTACAACAAGTTGCTTTTTTAGGGAACATTTTAACCAATGAAGTTATATCAGTTGACCCTTTAAAGATATAATTTGTGGAGGAGTGGCCTCAGCCTACAAAAATAATTGAGATTTGTAGTTTCCTTATTTTAGAAGAATATTATAGGAGGTTTGTGAAAAACTTTTAATGAATTTCTAATAAATTAACCAAGTTAACTTGGAAAGGGATCAAGTTCATCATGACAAAGGAGTGTGAGGAAAGTTTCCAAGAGTTGAAGAATAGATTGGTTACTGCACCCATGTTAACTATACCCTCAACTGGAGAAGGATTTGTTATTTTTAACATTGAATCTCTAAAAGGACTTGGGTGTGTCCTCATGAAAAATTAAAAGTTGATTACTTATGCATCTTGACAGTTAAAGACTCATGAGAAGAATTATCCTACACATCATTTGGAGCTGGCTGTAGTTTTTTTTCTCTGAAGATATGGAGGAACTATCTTTATGGGGAAAAGTGTGATATATACACAGACCATCAAAGTTTGAAGTATATTTTCACACAAAAAAAATTGAACATGAGATAGAGTAGATGGTTGGAACTTCTTAAAGACTATGATTGTTCAATTCATTATCATCCCGTAAGAGCAAACAAATTTGTTGATGCATTAAGTATAAAAGATCATGTCGTGTTGGAAATGATGAGGATTCAAAGAGATCCTTTGATCAATGACTTAGTAAAACTATACATGGGAATCATAAGGGAATGGAAATCATCAACCCTATCCCAAATGATTTATCAACCATCATTACTAGATAATATCAAGAAATATCAGAAAGAATGTCCTTTGTTACAAAAGAAGTTTGAGGTCGTGAAGGATGAGAAGTTTCCTAAGTTCAATATTGATCAAGAAGGTGTACTAAAATTTTATACAAGACTATGTGTTCTATCTATTCCGGAAATAAAGGAGTTGATGGATGAAGCTCATAGCTCTATGTTCTCTATACATCTTGGAATCATGAAAATGTATAGAGACCTTCGTGATCATTATTGGTGGGATAAAATGAAAAATTAGATTGCCGACTACACTACAAGATGCCTAGTGTGTCAACAAGTGAAGGTAGAGTGAAAACTTCCTAAAGGGGTATTACAACTGGTACCCATACCAGCGTGGAAGTCGGACAATATCACTATGGACTTTGTCACTGGTCTCCTGTAAACATCCAAAGGAAATAATATGATACGGGTTATAGTGGACCATCTCACCAAGAATGCCCATTTTATCTCTATTCGGGAAGATTTCTCTCTTGATCAACTTACCAGGATTTATGTGAGGTAAGTGGTAAGGCTGCATGGGGTACCACTCTCAATCATATATGATCATGATCTAAGGCTCACAGCAAAATTCTGTAGAAGTATAAAACATGCTCTGTGTACCGAATTGAATTTCCGTACGGCCTATCACCCCCAAACTAATGGTCAATCTGAAAAGATTATTCAAACACTAGAGGACATGTTGAGAACATACTCAATGGAATTTAAAGGTGGATTGGATAAACATCTCCCATTATTTGAGTTCTCTTATAATAACATCTTCCACTCAATCATTCAAATGGAACCCTATGAAGCTCTTTATGGGAAGCGATGTAAAACTCCAACTTGTTGGGATGAAGCTAGTGAGAGAAAGCTTCTTGGGCCTAATCTTGTTCAAGAGACAATATAAAAGGTCCATGCCATCCAACAACACATTAAGGATACTCATATTTTTCAGAAGAGTTATGCTGACAACCATCAAAGGGACTTAGAGTTTGATGTTGGTGACAATGTCTTCCTTTGAATTTCTTCATGGAAGAGATTCATGCAGTTTGGAAAGAAAGGGAAGCTCAGCCTGGGTACATTGGCCCCTATGAAATCCTTGATCGCATAGGAACAATAGTCTATTAACATTAACTTTATCCAAACCTAGATCAAGTTAATGATTATTACATGTATCCCTCTTAAGGAAGTACATACCTAACTCTTCACATGTACTGAATCCTGAGGTGGTGCAACTGGAACCTGACCTCTCTTATGAGAAGCACTCGGTGGAGATCATGGATCGTAGAGACAAGGTTCTATGCAACAAGAATAACCACCTTGTTAAAGTTCTGTAGGGGAACCACAAATATGAAGAACCCACGTGAGAACTAGAGGAGACTATGTAGCAGAAGTACCCTCAACTTTTCCCAACTAACAGAATAAGTTTAAATTTCAGGGACAAAATTTCTTAAGGGGGGAGAATGTAATGACCTAAAATTTTTTAATAATAATAGTTTCCTAAAAATGTATGTTTTACTATGTTATAATCAATAAAACTATATAATTAGAATTGAAATGTAACCATAGATTTTTTATTGTTATATGACTATTGATTAATATGACTGTTGGAAACCATAATATTTTTTAACGTTATAATTATTGTTTATAAATAGAAATTATAATGGGTGATTAATGAAAAAAAGAGTTGATGGCCTCTACCAATAGAATCATGTCATAAGAATCCCATTTGTCAGAGCTTAGGAAGGAGGTAGAATCACTGGGCTTTCCTCTGGACAAAGCCCTAGCCAAGCTTCAACATATTAAGATTGAACGTAATCACATATGAGAGAAGTTCAAGTTGATATAAATCACCACTCGGGTAATGTTTTCCATGTTTCCCCAAGATTCTATCACTATTTCATAATTTACTCTTAGGTCATATGCAGGTCTTATAAGGGGTTATGTAAGGAGGCCTTAGTTACTTTGTGTAATCCCTTTGTATAAATAAAATTTTTACTTCATCATTTCCATTTAAAGAATATTTTTTCATAATAAGATATATTTTTAATTGAGAAAATTTTGATAATATGATTTTACAGGTAAAAATTGTCTTTTTTTACTATATTAAAATAATTATTTATTAATAATTATAATAAAATGGTGTTATAAAAACACTCTTATTTTATTTACAAATGATAAAATAATTTTAGTTTTTTTCAAGTGTCGAAAATTTTACTATGCATGTCACTGTGCATTTTCTGTCCGCTATTATTTTTAATAATAATGTATTTTTATAGTTAAAAGTTAAATTTATCATATGTGTAGATTTATTAAGATAAAATAAATTTCGTTTTTTAATTCAGAATGTCGATATGAGGTTATGGTGAATTTATGAAATTTTTATAAAATACTTTGTTTTTTGGTGAATAGTAAAAATATAGTTTTGAGTTTCTAGTATGATTAATGACATCATTAGTGATCTAATAATGATGTAATAATTATGGTCAACTATTTAGGAATAAAATATGATGTGAGGTGTCCCAAGTGGCCAATATCATGGGCAAATACCATGGACAAGCCCATAGTTTTTCAAATACCACTAATGAGGTGTCCTTTAAAATTAATAAAATATTCCCTCACTTTTGCTATAAATACCAACTCATTCCTTCATTCCATTCCTTAAAAATTCCCCCTCAATTATTATCTGGTCTTTTACCTCATAAGGATTCCTCCCAAGGTCCCCTAAAGCACCTAAGGTCTCGATCTTCGAGTTTTAGAAATTACTCTTCAAGGTATGGGAACCTTTCACCCTCCAATTTTAGTCAAAGACTACTTTTATAGTTTGTCTTTTAATTTATATTTTTTTATGTTGTGGTATGTTATTATATATCCTTATTTCTTTCCATTTTATTTCCAAATTATTAGATACCCTTTTCACTCTCATCAACTCATTTTATGAAATTTTAAGTGACGTCATTAGGCTACCGAATTTTCATAAGGGAATTCTCAACTTCTCTTTTCCTTTCAAGTTCTCTTTTATGTGGTATGTCTTTAAAATTTCAATAACATGTTTATATTTCTAGTTTATTATGTCCCTTTAATGTATTATGAGTCATTTATTGATGGTATACCCTTTTCTTTTCTCTTTTTAATGTTTTCTAAAATTATGTTTCATAGTCGTTATGCTGCTGAATTTTCATCTCAAACTCTCTCTCTTTTCTCAAGAAATTATTGTATTTTCTTTATATGAATACCCAAACCTCTATAATTTAAAATTTTATTCATCTATACATAAAATTTATTTATTTTATTATGTAATATACATACATAAAATCCTCTATTTCTTTCTATGTGTTATAAATAACATAATGATCGTGTTTTAAAGCACTTTTTAAAATGCCATGATTTTGATATGAAACCCATTTCTTTTATTCTCTATGGGTTATTTATGAAATTTTTGATTATTATATATGTGAATCACATGAAAATAAATACATATTAAGGGTGTTCCCTGATATCTCTCCAATGTATTGTGTAAATAAATTAATCTCTAGAGATGACAAGTTTTATGATACCTTGGTGAATAACCTTGGTAATTTTTATGACACCTTAGGGATGGACCTTGGTGATATGCTTATGAATGTATATATTAAATGTTTTATCCACATTTTCAAGTTATGAATCATGTTAATATTATTATTATATTCCTCTTTATCATGTCTTTACGATATTCCTCATGTTCTTATTGATATCTCTCAAGTTCACATGTAAATTGTTTCACTTGTTTTCCTTACTAGGACTTCTGCTCACCCTTCCCTTTGATGTATGTACCTAGGTTATTAGACATAGTAATTGTACTTAGTATGAACCAATTTTTAATTATTACAATTTTATTAGAATAATATTTTATGTTTTCATGTATTATGTACCTTATTTCCAAGACACTGAACTTTAAAGATCCTTTGTTTGTGAAATGTAATGAAAAGTTGTGTATTAAAAATGAGAGATGTTATATCAAATCAGGTAGTGGTCATAGATTATACATTAGATTCTTATTATATTCTATCTTCTAGGGAAGATAAAGAATCATTTTGGATATGAAAATTTTTCTATGAGCTTGATGTGATTCCTATTAGTAAAGATCATATCACACTCTATTGCAATAATACTCCAGCAGTGTCCCTTACAAAGGATCCAAGATCACATCAACGAACAAATAACATAATTTGAAAAAATCATATCATTAGGGATTTTTCTTATAGAGGTCTATTCAAGGTGAGTAGAGTCTCCACAAAATACAACGTAGAAGATCCCTTGACTAAAGACTTAACTCGGCAGAAAAATGATCATCATGTGAGATCTAAAAGACTAAAATTAATTATAAATTACCTCTAGTCCAAGTGGGATTTAGTTGGAGTTGGTGTAATCAAACCAACTATGTGTAAGTTTGATTGAATATATATATATATATATATTATCAAAAAATTGAATATTAATTAAAATAAATTATTACATATCGTTCATAGTTTTGTGTGACTTTAATGTAATCATGTCCAAAAGTATATGTTGCATTAAAAAGGGAATATAATTTCCCCACTATGATGAGAATCTTAAAATGTCAAAGAAATATTATTAAAACCTTTTTCTATGGTTATATAACAATTTATGATGGGTCACATAGTCTATTAATCATCAGGTGCAAGTACTCGTAAGAAGATAATATTGTATCTCCTTAAGTTCTCACTTGGAAGTCTCCAAGATAAGATGTTATGAGAATAGACCCACCAGTAGGTTTTCCACATGTTTATGTGTCATTGGATATTATTTTCTATGAGTGTTTATAATGGTACTTAAACATTAAAATTCTCATTAATTCATGTCATGACTAGCACACTTAGATGTATTGTCATAAACCATTATGAAATTATCTCATGGAAAAGTTGGGTATTTTGGGTGTGTCATGAATGATGTGTTATTAATGAATAAGTAAAAGAAGGATTTTTCCCTACCATATTTATGAAAGTTGATATCTTTAACATTTGATTAATATATAACTATCGCATTAAATTTCATGGTCATGGTGTAACGATGAGCTTATTTCAGATAGTCAAAGAAAGATGTGTCAATCATATAGGTTGATGACATAGGTGTGAAACCTTCTTGATGAGATATTGTTAAAAAGTTATTATATTACATGGAGAGTGATTGTATTTGGTTATCAATTTTATGACATTAACTTCTTTCTCTTTGGTTCCTTGACCCATTTTTAGATGGTAATCTTAGACTTTATGAAAACTCGCATAATAACAATGAGAAAGAATCCTAGAGGGTCACACACTTGGTGTTTCCATTGATCTCAATTAAATTATATTTGAATTTAATTATTGAAATAAATATAATTCTCAAGACTGAGGAATAATTTTATACAGGATTTATTGATATCATAAATTAAATAAATATTTTTTCATGAGGTAATTAAATATTACACTGATATATAATATTTATTTATAAATCCCAAGGAGGATTAGTGGACCAAGATTGTGAAGATTTTGGGCATAGCAGAAGTATCGGATGGGGGATGACCAACTCAACCTTTTCATGATCGATGATTAATCCGAGATTTACATGATGAAAAATTTTGTGATCAATGAAATTGAATCAAAGAATATCAACAATAGAAAAATATTGGAACCAAAGTGCAGGATCATTACACATTATTTATAAATAATTGAAGTAGTTAAAGAATTACCTTGTGATGAATTATTTCTTCATTAATGGATTTTTCAATGTATCTGCGTCATATTGTTGTTTCATTGTAGGAATCAAGAGTATATTCCCTCTGATAGTGATCCACACGTGTTCCATAAACCACCAAAAATTTCTGTAGGAATCTTTGGGTGTTAGCACTGTAGATCGTGACGCTTGCATCATTCATCTTTGATCACCCCAAGAATCTCTTCAAGGGAGGGTTCTCTTAAATCTATCTAGAATTCAGAATGGTGGTGGAGGAAGATCGCTCTTCATTCTTGAGAGCATTATTTTAAGAGGGATCTCTCTAGGGATTTGAGATGATTCTCAATGAATCACATTTTTTACAAAAAAATAAATTGAATCTCTAAAAGAATAATATAATTAGGTTTATATACCACTAGGGTTATAAAATAATAATTGTATATTAAACATTATTTTTTTTTAATCCCTGAAGAACCCCATGTCAATAATAAAAATATTATTATTATTTCTTGATATGCGCTGAACTAGAGAATTAAATTAAATATTATTTATTCAAATAATATTCAATATATATTATTTATCACTAGACCATTGAACTCGATCTGTCATTCCTACTCAATATTTATTGAGCCCTGAATAATGACTATTTATTTAACAAATAAATATCACTAGATTATTTACTATTAAATAAATAAATAGTATATTCACTAAATAGTAAATAAATGTTTATTAAATATTCTAATCATGTAATACTATCTCAAATAACTGATGATTGAATATATGTGATCAAAAAAACATGAATAATTATTATATCATGTATAGGAATAATATTTATTAAACTTGTTAAAGAATAAATAATAATATATTATTTAACTTAACTTCTGGATATACTTAGTGTGTGAACCTTTAGGCCTCTTTCTCAATGGCATTAGGCAAAGCAGCCCAAACTCTAAGGTTAGCATCAGCAACACATATATCAAGGCACCCATATAAAAAGAAGTTAAAGCCACAATGACATAAAACCACATATATACATGTATTATGTAATATAATCACTTTATTGTGATATCTCTAATCAAGTAGATTGAAAATTATTGTCATCAACCTATGTATTGGATTTCTCTTTCTTTGAATTTTCAAAAATCAAACTTTCCTATAGAACACCATGACCATGGATTTATTTAGGCTATATCATTTTAATCAAAGTTTCTAAGATATCAAATTTCATTAAAGAATAGAATGAAAAAATCATTTCCCACATTATTCTTTAATGAAATATTACTCATGATGCACCTAATTTATCCTACCTCACCAGGAAAATATATTGTCAAGGTTTTCATCAATACATCAAAGTACGTGACTTATAATACTCATTAATAATAATCTTAAAGTATAATGATTAATACACACATTCACAGATAAGAACATCCAATTACACATATAAATATGTATTTTATACCTATGGGTCTTGTTCTCATAATATCCTACATTGGATATTACTAAGGGTGTACATCATGATAAGGTGCATCAAAGTCTTATGAGTCACCACCCCTGATATTCTATATTATTTGTATCCCTTAAAAAATTTCATCCACTTATAGAACATATATTTAAGAATATTATCTTGGAACTTTTGGGTTCTCATTATAGAGAGGAAATTCTATGACCTTTCAGTGTGACAACTACTCTTAATACATTACCATATACAATGTTATGTATAAGAAAAATCATGATGTTATAAGAAGTTTATTAATATTCAAAATAATGAATGCATGTTATCGTAAAGTATATAGAATTTGGTTATAGGGTTCCAAATCTAATAGAATCCCACTTTTACTAGAGCCAACTGCTAACAAGATTCAGTTTATTAGCTCTCACATGATACTCTTACTTTTGCTGATATAGGCCTTTAGTCAAGGGGTCTGACACATTTTCTTTTGTGTTAACTCTTCTTACTACAACTTTTCCCCTCTGAGAAAAATCCTTCAAGAGGTGATACTTATGTAGTATATACTTTTCCTGTTAGTGTGTCCTTGGATCTTTTGTAAGAGACATTGTTTTAGTATTATCACAATAGGATGTGATAGGGACTTTACATATAGGTAGTACCACATCAATATCTTGGACAAAGTTTCATATCCAAATGGTTTCCCTGGCTGCCTCAAAATCTGCTATATACTCAGACTTCACTTTAGAATCGGTGAAAACTAGCTATTTTGAACTCTTCCAGATCACATCTCCTCTATTGAGACAAAAAATATATCTTGATTGTGACTTCATATCATTTTGATCTATTTTAACTATCATCAATATAACCACTGATGACTAGATTCGCATCTCCTCTATACACCAGGAACATGTCCTTAGTTCTTCTCAGATACTTAAATATAGCCTTAATAGAAAACTAATGTTGTTCTCCTGGATTAGATTTATATCTACATACCATGCTCAAATCATAGGCAACATGAAGTCTAGTATATAACATGGAATAAATGATTGATCATATCATTAAAGCGTGTGGTATCTTAATAATTCTCTCTTTCTCCTTTTGTGTTTGAGGAAACATTTTCTTAGAAAGATATATACAATGTGACACTAGAACCAATCCTCTCTTGGATTTTTTTGTACTAAATCTATTTAGTATCTAGTTAATGTATGTAATTTGACTTAGTCCAAGTAGCCTTTTGGATCTATCATGAATTATCATGATCCCTAAAATATAGGTCACTTAACCTAAGTCAGTCATGGAGAAACACTTGATTAAGTGATCCTTAATAGAGTGTAATACTAGTATGATGTTTCTAATAAATAATATGTCATCAAAACATACTACTAGGATAATGACTTCATTCAAACTAAACCTCTTTTAAACACATGGCTCAAATTCATTCTTAATGAAACCAAATTCTTTTATAGATTCATCGAATCGAATGTTCCATGACTTGGAAGCTTAATTAAATCCATAAATGGATCTCCATAACTTAAAGATACTTTTGGCATCACCTATAGTCACAAACCCTTTTAGTTGTGTCATATAGACATCTTCCTGAAGTCTCTCATTAAGGAAAGCATTTTTAATGTCCATCTACCAAATTACATACCCATGGTAAGTTTCTATATCAAGTATAATTTTGATGGATTGAAACATGGAAACTGGGGAAAAGGATTCATCATATTCAATTCCATAACATTGTTTAAACCCTTTAGCCACTAGCCTTACTTTATAGGAATTTACTTTACCTTTAATGTCCAGTTTTCTCTTGAATACCCATTTTTACCCTATAGGATTTTCATCAATTGACACATCGACTAGAACCTAAACTTGGTTTTGATACATGGAATCTATTTTAAGAATCAGGTCTTATTTCCATTTTTAATATTCTAATCTCTCTACTACCTCTTTGTAAATGATAGTTTCACCATTATCAACTAATAATAAGTCAGTATTTTTAGTGACTAAAAAACCATATCTCTCCAGTTCTCTTACCTCTCTAGTACTCCGAACCAGTATTTGTGTTTTAGGACATGTATTAATCATGTGTATCCCATGCGGCCTTTCCTGAATACTCTAGTGACACCTACATTGTTGGTGTGTGGTTTTCCTAATCATGTATCCAAACCATGCATGGTGGGAAATTCCTGAAATTTTTATGTTTTTTCTCCTCTTTAATTTAAAGTTTCTTTTGATTATAGTGTTTATTTTTGTTACCCATGATGGTGGTTTCTTTTAGTTATTTTTATGTGTTTTTAGATTTAATTTTTCTTGATGAAGCTTGTGTTTTGTGTCTTGTAGACAATGACTCCCAGAAGAACCTCATCCAGATGTAGAGAGGGTGATGTGGAGAACACACCATAGGAAATCCCTCCTATTCATCCAACTTTGGTGGAGTTGGTGATTTGTATGATTCAATCCTTGGTTCAAGTGGGCGGTTGAGATAAGGAATAAATATTGGACCATGTTCAAGTGTTTTCGAGACAATATCCAATGTTGTTCTGTAGTGGAAAAGGACCTAATGATACTGAGGAGTGTTTGGATCATATCAAGTGGATATTTAAGTTATTGGAGACCCCTAAGACATCTAAAGTGGGATATACCATGTACACACTAGAAGGGTTAGGTAGAAAGTGGTGGGAGTCGATGGTACTCTCAAAGAGGCATGAGGATCTCACAAGGACCACTTTAAAGGTGGATTTTAATCTGAAGTTATACCCAGAGAGTATTATGGCATCAAAGTCCAATGAATTCTAGAAGTTTGAGTAATGGGATCATCCAATGATAGAGTATTCTTCCCATTTTACCAAGTCAGTGCATGTCTCTTCTAATATTCTCCTAAATGATTACCTTAAGGCTCAGTATTTCGAGATGGAATTGAGTTCGAAGACAAGTCTATGATCATTCTTCTCTATCTACCAAATTATTCATAGGTGGTTGATAAAAAAGTTATAGAAAATGTATATTTGAATAGTAAGATTGATCTCAGTGGTCAACAATCTCACCCTCATGGTAATGTAGGTCCTCACCAAGGTAAGAATACTAAAGGCGAGTCTGATTTCAGGTATCTCCATGTAGAAGAGGTTATTCTAGAGGACTCAAATTCTATATTGGACACTATGAGAGGAACGATTTTTATTGCTTCTTCCATGGAATCGGTTTTATTTGACACTGACGCATCCAAATACTTCATTTCACTAAAACTGGTTGCTGTTTTGGTTATGTGATCTCATTTTATTCCATATGGTATGAATTTTCTAAACCCATTGGGTACGAATAAGGGGGAATGTTTCAAATTCCTTGAGTGCCATATTTTGGTAGATTGCATGGAATTCATTTGGGAATTCCTTATTTTAGACCTAAATTTTTTTACCTTATCTTGGATTGGTTGATCTGCTTCAAGGCTCTAGTTGATTGTATTCATCTCAGGGTCCAGTTCCTTACTTCTCATAGGAGCACTGACACCTTATAGGGTGAGTGGGATCTATGATCGGGGAGGGTTGGGCTAGTTTCTCTGAAATTGGGGTTAATCTCATGCAATCTATCTAAGTTGTTTCTCAATTTTGTTTAGAAGAGTTTAGTGGTTTAACTTCTATTGGTTGTGTACAAGTTACCAAATTTGTTACTAGAGGATTTCTTAGGGTTTCCACCCCAATGATAGATCATGTTTACTATTGATCTACTCATCGGGATGAGCCCTATTTCCTTGTTGTCTTACATGATGGCTCTAGATGAGTAGAAAGAGTTGAAAGAACACCTAGAGTATATTGAGGGAAAGAGATTTATCCATCCCAACACTTCACTATGGGATTTTCTAGTTCTATTTGAAAATAATACAGATGTGATCCTCCATCTTTTCATGCATTATTGTAAGATTAACCAGGTGACCATGAAGAATTAATTCCCATTAAACAAAAATTTATGACCTTTTTTATTAGCTCAGGGGAACCCATTGGTTTTCAAAGTTTGATCTAAGAGTAGGGTACCAGTAGTTGAGAGTCCCAGAATAGGATGTTACAAAGATAGCATTTTGAAGCTGGAATAGAAATTTTGAGTATTTGGTTATTCCATTTGATCTTTCAAAGGATCTAGTAGTCTTTATGGAATTAATGAACTGGATCTTCCACCACTTTTTGGACTCCTTTTCGGTCATATTTTTGGATGACATCATGGTTTATCCCAAGACAGAGGATGATCATGTTAACCATATGGAGGATTTTTCTGTGTTTTGAGAGAGAATATTCTATATATTAAGTTATACAATTTCTAGTTTTGGATTTAGGAAGTTCAGTTTTTGGTCTATGTGATTTCTAATGTAGGAGTTTCAGTGGATCCATAGAAGGTTTGAGTGGTCGTGTCTTGGGAGAACCCCAAGAATGTTTTTTATGCCTATAGTTTCCTAGGCTTTATTGGGTATTATAGATGCTTCATTCATGATTTATTCAAGCTATCTTGTCCCTTGAGATCCTTGACAAGGAAAGGAGTGAATTTTGAGTGGGATGAGAAGTTACATAGTGATTTTGAGAATTTACAAAACTATTTGAAATTTGCACCAATTTTGATTCTTCTCAAGATTGGGAGAGCTTATGTTATGTACTATGATGCTTTTGGTGTGCATTTTTGGTTTGTATTGATGTAGGATGACCATGGGTGGTTTATGGATTGTGGTAGATATTCCCATATGAGTATAATTACCCCACCCATGACTTGTAATTGGAATTTTTCATGAACACACAGAAGATGTGACGACATTACCTCTTTAGGGAGTATTTTATGGTGTATTAGAATCATAAGAGTCTAAATTATATTTTCACCCAAAGGGGATTGAACCTCAGACAGAGATGTTGGGTGGAGTATCTCTAGACTTTTGTTTTTGAGATTTATTACACACTCGTAAAAGGGAATGTGTTCGGTAATGAATTGAGTAGGAATATTATATTATAGGTTCTTTGGGAGTCAGTGGATGAGAGGTTCTGGTGAGTATGTTTTCTGATCTGAGACTGGAGGTGTACAAAGATAGAGGGTAGGTGTTCTCGCCCAGTGTTTAGGTTTCACCCTCTCTCATCTATCGGGTATAGAGTGATTAGGTATTTGATAATGAGTTCCATTAGATTATAAATGCCTTAAATGGTGGAGAGACCTTAGGTTATTGGTCTCAGTATCTCATTGGTTCTTTTATCTTTAGGAATTGGATAGTTTTCCTTTGATCCTAAGGTGGGAGGTGATGCATTTTAATGACCCAAAGTTTTTCAATGGAAATTCCCTTCTTATAAATATGTCATAAAATCACATGAAAACACAACATAATGAACAACTAAGTGCTAAGTGACCTTTAAACATAATTTTTCCACTTCTTTGTTTGAAATTTCGAAAAACTGACAAACACAGTTGTGTTCAAGATGATTTTTGGGGTCCAATAAGAAAAACTCAAGTTTTGGTGAATAGTAACCTACCCTTATGAATTGTAACCTACCCTTATGAATAGTATTACGACCCTTATGAATAGTAAATTGTCCAAAATAAGAGTAACCTTACCCATGAATAATTAAATAAAATTTAGGCATCTTAGAAAGTGACAACTTGACCATAGTAAACACTTTGGTATTTTTGTAAGTCATAAATAATTAATTATAATTAATTAATTAATTTAAAAGAAAATTTATTTTCTTAAAATGTGTTCATAAATTAACAAATCTATGTCTTCTAGTTTTTAGATAATTTTATAAGACCCTACGTAATTTTTGAAAGCATTATAAAATTAGTTTTAATTTTAAAAACAGTATTTTCCAAGTAAATTATAATTTTAATTAAATATTAAATTCATTATATTTAAAAAAATATTTTTGAAAAATTAATTTCATTTTTAGATTCTAAACATTGAAAAATGGTTGGGGTGAAATTTTGGGATTTTTCTGAAATACTTGAATTTTTTCTGAATAGTGAAATACCATAATTTACAAAATAAGCTAAATAAGTTAATTATAGAGTCATGTATGATGTTATGATGATTTAAGACCACTTGTTTCGGGATTAAATTATAAAATTACTATTGTTGGTCATGTAAGACTCACTATTCCTTGTTTTGTGGGGAAATAATAAATGAATGAATTTTATATTGAGAAAACCCCTCTCCCCTCCACTATAAATACCACCCTTCACACCATCATTTCCTCACACCTCTCAAGCTTCAATACTTTCCTAAAATATGCCCAATAATATTACCTAGCCCCTTTCCCATGTACAAGAGCTTATGGTCTCATCAAAAGACCAATCCTAGGTCCCTTAAGGAGGATCTCAAGAGGAGGATTCAAGAGGTAATTTCTCTCCTTCTTTTCCTTTAAATTCCTTTCAATTTCAAGTTCTTTTCATATTCTCTCCCCACCTATATTTGTCCAAATGGTATGTTAACTCTATTATAATAAATATAATATAATTTTATGATACTTATGGGATATTATATCATTCAACCCCCTTTCTCCTCTTCGTTTTATTTTATAAAAGAAAACGTTGTTCATAAGGTGTTAATCTATCTCCTTCAAGAACGAAATGTTTTCTTTTTTCATTTATACCTTTAGATCTGGTCATGAA
Organism: Viscum album; assembly: GCA_963277665.1. Lineage (NCBI taxonomy): Eukaryota > Viridiplantae > Streptophyta > Magnoliopsida > Santalales > Viscaceae > Viscum > Viscum album. Next base: position 987,486,699 of record OY728129.1, read on the forward strand.
ACAATTTTTATGGTTTAAACAGAATATTATATATGTATTATGTCCTATTTTGTGTTCTTTAACTAACTTATGTACATATTACAAAATTATTAATCAAAATAAGTTTGTTGTGGTCGAAAAACCACCCAAATTAACCCAAACAATCATCATTTAATTATTATGTAATGATTCATCCACATGGTTTATAATATAATAAATTATAAGATCCTTTAAAATCCTGGAAGATAATTAATAATATGTAATATCTGTTCTGGATTTTCACCCATGTTCTACCCGAACTTCAATTTATGAATACAAGTTAACCGCTCAAGAAAAACCACAAAAACAAACATTCCCAAACAATGTTTTTAAACTCTCTAACTCATTCAAAGGCACATAAAATAACTTAATGAAACCATAATGAATTATATTCATGTAAAAAAGGTTATTTAATTTTTAATTAATGAATCTAATGTGGTTATATAGGACATTAAATAGAAGAAATCATTTGGATACAAGGTAAGGGGAAATTCTCGAACCCAACTTTCATCCTTCGGGTTCTCCCTCTTTCACTCATTTTTGATATAGTTACTCCTTAAAAATATTTTGATCATAATTTTATTTCCTTTTCTGGGATATAAATTTTTATCACTAGTATTTATGTCAAACCAAATGTTTTCTAAAAGAACTCTTTTTTAAGAACACCCCTTTTACTTCTCATTCAAGATTGATGGTTCTTGTAACATGTATGTTATTCACTATTTCTTTTGGGAAGCCAATGTTTATGAATGTGTTATTATAAGATGAAACACATTAATTTTCATGGGTTAGTTATGTTCATTTTTTTCAATGTGGAATTCATGATAAATGATAATGTTATGATGTGACGGGTGCACTCGGAATTATATAGCGCAATATGAATGTTTAAATGTGATGTGTGAGCCCGGAATTATATAGTGCTCCAATGCATTGGTTAAAGTGATGAATCTCATGAGTAAATGTGAAATTTTGTGGTAACATGATTCTAACTTTGTTCACAAGTATGTGTGGTGGTTAACCACTAAGACATGATGTTTCATTTTTATGCTCTTCCACATTTCAAGTCTTTTATTTATGCTTCCTCTCGTGTTCATGATTATTTGCCTATGTTATGATTATTCTCTCCCCATGATATATTATTCTTATTTGTCTTCTTACTAGGCTTCTAGATCACCCTTTTTATGTATTTCCTCATATGGATACATTTACTAAGGAGAGGTCATGTGCCAGTAAGAATCTAGAGAAGAAGAAATTGAATAAATGTTTATGCTTGATGTGGTAATTGTTATGTATGGTCCTAGTTTTCCCAAGACACTAAAACATTGGATCCTATATGTGTAATAATATTATTTTTTTTATCTCTAAAATGATGTAAAATTAATGTAAGAAAGGTTTGGGTTTTTATAGTTGGTATCAGAGGAAAGGTTTAGTTAATTTAGGAATTAGGATTAGTGAACCCTAGAGAAAACCTCTAGCATGAGACTAAGTAAAAATATGCACACAATAGTATTTACATAGGGATCCCATATGTTATGATTTTAGTATAAATTTTACAAATTAATAAGTTATTTATTTATGACTTGTTGACTTATGTTTTGTTCTAACCTTTTCTATTTTAGAAAATGGTGGGAACCAGGAGAAACCAGGCCAACAACTCGTGTGAGGGACAATGCAACGATTTCCCGAATGACATCCCCAATGATTTGGGAGGTGGAGTTAAGAACATTATAGTGATGATTACCCAACTATCTCAGGTTATGAACAATAACCATAATAATGGGGAACATCCTCCTTTACCAAAGAGGGAGAAACTGGATAATGAATGTTTTATGTGGCAACGACCACTGACGTTTAGTGGATCTTCTGATCCACTAGTTGTGGAACAGTGGGTCAACTCCATGCAGAAGATATTTTTTGTGCTTCACTATTCTAAGATGAAGAAGGTGACTCTACCTATTTATTGTCTAGATGTAGAGGTTGATCAATGGTGGGATTTTATTAAGAACACCAATCCAAGGGAGGAAATTTAAGAGATGGAATGGGAAGACTTTAAGATAATGTTTCTTAACAAGAATGTCCCAAGAACTCTTCACACGAAGATAGAGAGAGAATTCATAGAGTTAAAGAAAAATGAAGGATAATATATCACAACCTACAAAGTGAATTTCACAAGGCTTGCAAGGTATTCTTTGGGTTTTGTTATCAATAATTATATAAAAATTGATAGATTCTTTAGTAGATTAAAACCACACATTAAAAAGGCTCTAGTAATTAGAGACTTTGGGAGTTATGAAGAAGTTTTTCGGTGTTCTATCAAAGTGGATATGGAGTTTGGATAATGGTCCCATGGATATGGTGATAATAAATGAAATATGGAGTTTCAAGCTGGAGGATCTAATGACAAAGGTGGGAAGAAAACTCAACAACCCACATGACAAAAATGTGGGAAGTTGCACCATGGGAACTGCCTCAAAGGGATGGGGAAATGATTCAAGTGTAGGAAATAATGACACAATGCTAAAGAGTGTAGAAGAGACATGAAAAGGAAGGATAATGTAGTCGAAGAAAGGAGAGAACCACCCATGGTTCAATGCTACAGCATTAGGGAGCTAGGGCACTACGCAATCCAATGCACTAAACCTCGAGTTCTCGAGGGTAATCAGTGTCAGCAGCCACCAAAGCCAAAGGAACAAGGGAAGGCTTATTCCATCACTACTACAGAAGTATATCAATATAATGAAGTCATACAAGGTACACTTCTTATTCACTAAATAATGGAAAAAGTCTTATTTTATTATGGTTCTACGCATTCCTTTATATCTTGCAAGTTTGATAGAACTATAGAATCGAAACCTCGAAACCTTGAAGAATAGATATTTGTAAAAACACCAAGTGGTGAAATAATTTCAACACAAGTGTTTGACTCTTCTCCTGTTGGTGTATGTGGGAAGATTCTTCCAATGAATCTCATAATACTTTCACTGGTATAATTTGACACTATAATGGGAATGGATTGGCTCTCATTATATAGAGCACATATCAATTTTTGGGAAAAGGAAATATCTTTTCATATTATGAACCATACCATGCTCCTCTATAAATATAAGGAAGATCATGAATCTATTTTGAAAAATCCTTTATCTGTGTGGGTGTTGATTCCCTATGAAGAAGCATATCTCACCCAAATTTTTGAGTCAAAGGAAAGTGCCAACCTTGCAGAAATTCCCATCGTGAGGGAATACGATGATGTATTTCTCGAAGAATTACCCAAAATTCCCCCGGATCGTGAGGTTGATTTCTCAATAGAACTCATACCCGGAGCTAATACTATCTCAAAGTGTCCATATAGGATGGATCCTATCGAACTGGAGGAGTTAAATAAGTAGCTGCAAGAGCATCTAGACAAAGGGTTTATACACCCTAGTGTATCACCTTGGGGTATGCCAGTGCTCTTTGTGGAGAAGAATGATGGAACAATGCGGTTGTGTATCGATTATTGGGAACTCAACAAGATCACCATAAAGAATAAGTATCATCTTCCAAGGATTGACGGCTTGTTTGATCAGTTAAGGGGATCTCAATACTTCTCAAAGGTGGATCTTTATTCTGGATATCATCAGCTAAAGGTGAAGAAGGAAGATATTCAGAAGACTATCTTTTGTACAAGGTATGGGTACTATGAGTTTCTGGTGATGCCCTTCAGAATTTCTAATTCCCCTTCAATATTTATGGATTTGATGAATAGAGTCTTTAGACATTACCTCTATAAATTTGTGGTAGTATTTATTGATGATATTTTCATCTACTCCAAGAGAAAGGAGGAACATGAATAGCATCTAAGACTTGTGTTGGCAACATTGATAAAGGATAAGTTGTACACCAAGTTCAGAAAGTGTGACTTTTGGATAAAGCAAGTCACTTTATTGGGACATGTGATCACAAGTGAGGGAATTTCCATGGATCCTTCAAAAACAAAGGCGGTTGAGGAATGGCCAAGTCCCTCTAGTGTCACAGAAATCCGTAGTTTTCTTAGATTAGTTGGGTACTACCGAAGTTTTGTGAGAAAATTCTCACGATTTTCAATCCCAATAAATAATTAAAAAGGAAAGGGGTAAAGTATGTTGGGATGGAAGAATGTGATGGAAGATTCAAGGAGCTAAAGAGAAGGTCGATCACTACACCTGTACTCACACTACTGAAAAGTGGAGAAACTTTTGTGATATATAGAGATGCTTCAAAGAAAGGATTGGGTTGTGTACTCATGAAAAATGAAAATGTGATAGCCTATGCCTCATGGTAGTTGAAGATACATGAGCAGAACTACCCGACGCATGATCTAGAGCTAGCAGCCGTGATTTTTGCCTTGAAAATCTAGCAGCACTACATTTATGGTGAGAAGTGTGACATATACACCGACCACAAGATCTTAAAGTATATATTAACACAAAAGGAGATCAACATGTGTCAAAGGATATGGTTAGAGATAATCAAGGATTACGATTACTCTATTCACTACCATCCTGGAAAGGTGAATAAGGTAGATGATGCTCTAAGTTGAAAATAGCCTACTACTTTATCCATGTTACTAATTGAAAAATAAACTATCTTCTTGGATATGAAAAGGATGGATCTAGAAATGATAAGGGTAGGGGAAACATCCTATCTTTCCCAAATGATTGTGCAACCATCCATCCAAGAGAATATTAAGGAAGCACAAAGGGATGATGTGGAGATACAAAAGAGGGTGATTGTAGTAAAGGAAGGGAAGCTGCAAGAGTTCCATATCTATGATGATGGTGTGATTTGGTTTGGAACACATATTTGTGTGCCTTCATCACCTGGGATAAAGAAGAAGATATTGGAAAATGAACATAGCTCAAAATTCTCTATCCATCCTGGTAGTACCAAGATGTACTGTGATCTTTGAAAACACTTATGGTGGGATAACATGAAGAAGGGGATTGCAGAATATATATTAAGGTGCTTGGTATGTCAGAAAGTTAAATCAGAGTGACAAAAGTCCAAATGGATGATGCAGTCATTTCCTATACCCATGTGGAAATGGGAGAATGTTACTATGGACTTCGTCATAGGTCTCCCGAAGACGTCAAAGGGAAATAATGCGATATGGGTTTTGGTTGACTGACTCACCAAGACTGCCCATTTTATCACTATTCAGGAATATCTCTCACTTGAACAAATTTTAAAGATATATGTGAAGGAAGTTGTGAGACTGCATGGTGTTCCACTCTCAATCGTCTCTGACCGTGATCCAAGGTCCGCATCTAAATTCTAGAGGAGCCTTCAATATGCTTTCAGTACTGCATTAAATTTCAACACAGCCTATCACCCCCAAACCGATGGCCAATCTGAAAGGAATATTCAAGCGCTTGAAGATATGCTAAGAACATGCTCTCTAGAATTCAAATGTGGATAGGATCAGTATCTATCATTGGTTGAGTTCTCATACAAAAATAGCTTCCACTTGATTATTCAGATGGTTCCATAAGAAGCTCTGTATGGAAAGTGATGTAGAACTCCAACCTGTTGGGATGAAGTTGGAGAAAGAAAGCTACTTGGACCCGATCTTGTGAAAGAGATGACAAAGAAGGTTCAAGTCATCCAAAAACACATAAAAGCTGCTCAGAGTTGGAAAAAGAGCTATGATGACAACCGTCGAAGGGACTTGGAGTTCGACGTTGGAGATAAAGTATTCATTCGAATATCACCATGGAAGAAAGTCATGTGATTTGGGAATAAAGGGAAGTTAAGCACAAGGTACATGGGCCCTTTTGAGATCCTTGACCGCATAGGAGTCTTGGCCTATCGGTTTTCACTTCCATCGAATATGGCTCAAGTTCATGATGTGTTTCACGTATCACTCCTGAGGAAGTACATACTGGACCCCTCACATGTACTAAACTCAGTGGTGGTACAGGTGGAAGATTATCTCTCCTATGAGGAGTAGCCGGTAAATATTATGGACTGGAGATATAAGGTTTTATGCAACAAGACAACCCACCTTTTCAAAGTGTTGTGGAGGAACCATAAGTTTGAAGAAGCTACTTGGGAACCAAAGGAGGCAATGAAGGAGAAGTATCCTCACTTGTTTGTGTAAAGTGAAATTTTGGGGGTGAAATTTCATAAGGGGGGAAGAATATAACGACCCAAAGTTTTTCAATGGAAATTCCATTCTTATAAATATGTCATAAAATCACATGAAAACACAACATAATGAACTATTTAGTGCTAAGTGACCTTTAAACATAAGTTTTTCACTTCTGTGTTTGGAATTTTGACAATTTGACATACACGGTTGTGTTCAATATGATTTTTAGGGTCCAATAAGAAAAACTTAATTTTTGGTGAATAGTAACCTACCCTTATAAATAGTAATCTACCCTTATGAATAGTAGTATGACCCTTATGAATAGTAAATCTTTCAAAATTAGAGTAACCTTACCCATGAATAATTAAATAAAATTTAGGCAACTTAGAAAGTGACAACTTTACCATAGTAAATGTTTTGGTATGTTTGTAATTCATAAATAATTAATTGTAATTAATTAATTAATTTAAAAGAAATTTTATTTTCTTAAAAAATTTTTATGAATTAACAAATCTATGTCTTTTAGTTTCTAGATAATTTTTTAAGACCCTACATAATTTTTGAAAGCACTATAAAATCAGTTTTAATTTTAAAAATTGAATTTTTCAAGTAAATTATGATTTTAATTAAATATTAAATTAATCATATTTAGAAAATTATTTTTGAAAAATGGAATTCATTTTTTGATTCTACACATTGAAAATGGTTGGGGTGAAATTTTGGGATTTTTCTGAAATACTTGAATTTTTTATGAATAGTGGAATACCATAATTTACAAAATAAGCTAAATAAGTTAATTATAGAGTCATGTATAATGTTTTAATTATGTGATCCTACTTGGTTCGGGATTAAATTATAAAATTACTATTCTTGTTCATGGAAGACTCAATATTCCTAGTCTTGTGGGGAGATAATAAACTAATGAATTTTATATTGAGAAAACCCCTCTCCCCTCCACTATAAATACCACCCTTCACACCCTCATTTCCTCACACCTATCAAGCTTCAAAACTTTCCTAAACTCTTCCCAAGAATCTTCCCTAGCCCCTTCTCCATGTCCAAGATCTTCTAGTCTCATCAAAAGACCAATCCTAGGTCCCTTAAGGAGGATCTCAAGAGGAGGATTCAAGAGGTAATTTCTCTCCTTCTTTTCCTTTAAATTCCTTTCAATTTCAAGTTCTTTTCTTGTTCTCTCCCTACCTATATTTGTCCAAATGGTATGGTAACTCCATTATCATACATATAATGTAATTTTATGATACTAATGGGATATTATATCATCCAACACCATTTCTCCTCTTCTTTTTATTTTATAAAAGAAAATGTTGTTCGTAAGGTGTTAATATATAACCTTTAAGAACGACATGTTTTCTTTTTCCATTTATACCTTCAGATCTGGTCATGAAACCATTTTTATGGTTGAAACAGAATATAATATATTTTTTATTTTTTATTTTAAGTCTTGTAACTAACTTATGTACATATTACTAAATGATTAATCAAAACAAGTTTGTTGTGGTCGAAAAACCGCCCAAATTAACCCAAACAATCATCATGTAATTATTATCTAATGATTCATCCATATGGTATATAATATAATCTATTATAAGATCATTTAAAATCCTGTAATATAATTAATAATATTTAATATCAGTTTTGGATGTTTACCCATGTTCTACCCGAACTTCAATTTATGAATACAAGTTAACCGCTCAAGAAAAACCATAAAAACAAACATTCCCAAACAATGTTTTTAAACTCTCTAACTCATCAAAAGGCACATAAAATAACTTAATGAAACCATAATGAACTATATTCATGTAAAAAATGTTCTTTAATTGTTAATTAATGAATCTAATGGGGTTATATAGGATATTAAAGAGAAGAAAGTGTTCGGATACAAGATAAGGGGAAATTCTCAAACCCAACTTTCATCCTTCGGGTTCCCCCTATTTCACTCCTTTTTGATATGGTTACCCCTTAAAAATATTTTGATCATAATTTTATTTCCTTTTTGGGGATATACATGTTTTTCACTAGTATTTATGTCAAACCAAATGTTTTCCAAAATAACTATTCTTTTAAGAACACCCCTTTTACTTCTCATTCAAGATTGATGGTTCTTGTAACGTGTATGTTATTCCCTCTTTATTTTTGGAACCCAATGTTTATGAATGTGTTCTTATAAGATGAAACCCATTAATTTTCATGGTTTTGTTATGTTATTTTTTTTCATTGTGGTATTCATGATAAATGATAATGTTATGATGTGACGGGTGCACCCGGAATTATATAGTGCAATATGAATGTTTAAATGTGACGGGTGCGCCTGGAATTATACAACACTCCAATGAATTGGGTAAAGTGATTAATATCTTGAGTTAATGTGAAATTATGTTTGAACAATATTTTATCTTTATTTACAAGTATGTGTGTTAGTTAACCACTAAGACATGATGTTTCATTTTTATGCATTTCCACATTTCAAGTCTTTTATTTATGCTTCCTCTCATGTTCATGATTCTTTGCCTATGTTATGATTATACTCTCCCCATGCCATATTATTCTTATTTTTCCTTTTAATAGGCTTATAGCTCTCCCCTTTTTATGTATATCCTCAGGTGGTTACATTTACTAAGGATAGGTCATGTTCTAGTAAGAATCTAGAGAAGAAGAAATTGAATAAATGTTTATGCTTGATGTTGTAATTGTTATCTATGGTCCTAGTTTGCCCAAGACACTAAACTGTTAGATCCTCTATGTGTAATACTATTATTTTTTATCTTTAAAATGATGTAATAGTAATTTAAGAAAATTTTGGGTCACTATATGCATAAGGCACATCTTTCCAAGTGGGTCGTCCACCCTGGGGTGACCAAGATGTTTTATACCTTGAGAGGTCGGAATTGGTGCCCAAGATGAGACATACAGTGGAAGACTTTGTTTCTAGATGATTTACCTACCAAAGGATCAAAGTTTAGCATTAGAGACTAGTCGGGTTATTACATCCACTTCTCATTCCTCTGTGGAAGTGGGATGATATCTCTATGAATTTCATGATCGGTCTACCACATACTATGAGTGGGAAATATACCATATGGGTGATTGTGAATCGTCTGATGAAATTGAACCATTTTATTCCCATAAAGGATTAGATGAAGGTAGAGGAAATTAAATGCCTATATGCTCAAGAGGTTGTTAGGGTTCATGAAGTTCCCTCAGCAATGGTTTCAGGCCGAGAGGAACGTTTCACATCCTGATTCTAGAAGGGACTCTAGGAGGCTTCATGAACCCAGTCGAGGTCTTTTACCATGTATCACCCTTAAATGGATGGTCAATTTGATTGGACCATACAAAATCTTGAGAAGATGTTACGAGTGTTTGTTCTTGATTTCAGGGGTTCTTGGGAAAGGAACCTGTCATAGGTTGAGTTTTCTTATTACAAAATTTCATAGGCCTCAATCAATATAACCCCATTTGAGGTGTTGTATGGATGGTCATGCGAATCCCTATTGTGTTGGGATGAAGTTGCTGAGAATTCCTTGGTAGGACCAAGTCTCATCTAGGAGAACATTGTTGGCACCAAAAAGTTGGAAGAAAATAAAGAAGAGAAAGAAGCCCCATGATCGGCCTCACAAAGCCACTTCGTGGTGTCCCCCAAAGCAACGCGGCCGCCGCAAAGCCAAGAAGGTGGGACGCTCCATGAACTCCGCTAACGTTCGTGAACCCGCCATGAAGCCAAGGAGGTGGGATGCTTCGGGAACATTGCTGAAGTTCGTGAACCCGCTGTGAAGCCAAGAAGGCGGGATGCTCCGTGAACGCCGCTGACGTTCGTGAACCCACCGCGAAGCCAAGGAGGCGGGATTCTCTGCGAATGCTGTTGACGTTCGCGAGCCCACCGTGAATCCAAGAAGGCGGGATGCTCCGTGAACACCGTTGACGTTCGCGAACCCACCGCGAAGCCAAGGAGGCGGGACGCTCCGTGAATGTCGCTGACGTTCACGAGCCTGCTGCGAAGCAAAGGAGGCGGTACCCTCCGTGAACGCCGCTGACATTTGCGAGCCCACCACAAAGCAAAGGAGGCGGTACCCTCTATGAATGCCCCTGACGTTCGTGACCCGCCACGAAGCAACCCAATCCCTATTCGTGTCGCGTAAGCTCTGCCTCGCGGCACCTCTTGCCTATAAATACCGGGCTCCCCCCAAGCCCAACGGATGGACAATCCGACCATTCAACTTCCTAGCTCCAAAATCGCAAAGCACCCTTCGCTCTATGAGTCATGAGCTATGCGAGGTACTTTTGCTTCGCGAAGTGCCTTGCATTGTCTCGTTTTGATCTCCTCTTCCAAGAGGGATGCCTTTCGTGAAGCCTAAGGGCTTTTGCGAAGGAAGGGGATCCCCAAGGGGACCTGGGTTGTCGTGGAGCATTTATGCCTCGCGAAACACCCCTCATGTACACGTGATCCAAATTCCAAGGAAGGGTCACTGTACTTCGTGAAGCACATTGCTTCACAACACTTTGCTTCACGAAGCGTCTGTGCTTCATGAGATAGTGCTCCGTGAATGCCTTTCCACTTCATGAAGCACCTCCCATTTGCACCTCCACCCCATTCTAAGGCTAAGGCACCCCACTTCGTGAAGCACACCCCTTCACAAGTGCCCTCCACCACACAGAGCAACCGAGCTCCACAAGGCCCCTTCCTATGAAATCCTCAGTTTGGCAATTCCTTTTCACGTGCAACCCTCTAGGTTTGCATGATGTGACTTCAAAGTCCCCTGGACGATACCACCCGTAGCGTTGTTTCACCTAATTCATCTTCGCATAGGCATGCTAATGGCTATTGAATCTTCGCATAGCCATGCTAACGTGGACCCCTCAATGGTTCACTCCGCAACACCCCCTCATCACGGCATTGTCGGTACCTTCCCTCCCACAAGGAGTAGAGGGTACCGGTTATGTAAGTCCTAGGGGTGTGGAGCAAACCCACCTCGTACGAGCTACATGATGTTAAACTTCCAAGCACCCTCGTCCTCAACACACGACGTTAAACTGTGATATCGCCCCGTACCTCTCACGTGGGGTTCCCCCACCTTGGACATTCTCTACGCCCCCTGGTCTCTACAAGGGATGATATCCTCCTTCTGGGAGTGTCTTTTGTCCACGGGGGAAGGTCATCCACCTTGGTGTAAGCCTCTAGCTCTTCTTGCAGGAGGCATCACCCCTACCCCTACTCACTTCTTCGGTGCCAAGTCTGACGGAGGGCGTGATAAGGAACGAGGATTCTCCTTTATTCGGTCCCAAGTCCCTCTCACGATGTGCTTTGTCACTCACGGGCCTCCATCCTGGAGTAAGTCTCGGCACCATGGGCCGCTCAACGCGTAAGCCCCTTCTCGCTTCCCAGGGATGCACCCTTCACGACGTGATCGTCAGGTCTCTGTTGCCTCTTGTTTCTCACACTGAGCATGACTCCTGTGAGCTTAGAGTGAGCGTCGACCATGACACACCGTGGGCCTCCTTAGAGTGTAAGCCCCAAACCCCTCATCTGAGCTGCAGGACATTAAACTTCCAAGCATCCCCATCCTGCATGATGTTAAACTGTACCCCTGAACTATGGCGACTTTGATCCATGTCAAGGCATGGTACGTAGGAAGCCTCCACGAGGTTCAAGCCCACAATCCATTCGACCAATGTCCTCATTCACGTCAATTCACCAGAATTTATCCTGAACTATAGAAACTTTGATCCATGTCAAGGCATGGTACGTAGGAAGCCTCCACGTGGTTCATGCCCACTATCCATTGGACCAAGGTCCTCATTCACATTGGTTCAACGGGATCCATCCGGAACTACTGGGACTTTGATCCATGTCAAGGCATGGTACGTAGGAAGCCTCCACGAGGTTCAAGCCCACCATCCATTAGACCAAGGTCCTCATTCACATCGATTCACCAGCATCTATCCCAAACTATGTGGAATTTGATCCATGTCAAGGCATGGTACGTAGGAAGCCTCCACGAGTTTCAAGCCCACCATCCATTGGACCAAGGTCCTCATTCACGTCGGTTCACCGGCATCCATCCCGAACTACGTGGAATTTTTTTTAAAAGAAGGATAGATAATATTAATGACGAATATCAGTAGTCATACATAAGCAAATCCAAGAAGGGAAATTGTCCAGCCATAGCTGGTTGACATCGAAGGGACCTGAGGCCGCCAGCTAATGGGCCGCATTGTTTCCTTCCCTTTTAGTAAAGGAGAAGGTGTAGCAAGAGAAGCCTTGGCGCATCGAGAGGATTCTCCGGACAATGAAGTCAAAGGCCTGGAGTCCGGCTTCATTGTGGTTAATAGCATTGATAACAGAAAGGCATTCAGACTCGATGATGATATCATCCCATCCACATTCCACAGTGAGCATCATCCCTACAAGTATGGCATAGGCCTCAGCAACTGCAGGTTCCCAAAAGGCATGATGTGATTCATATTTTGCTGCAATGATCTGCCCCAGATGATTTCGAGCCAGGAGGCCGAGAGCAACAGGCCCATCCTTGGGGAGAGAAGCCTCCCTGAGGTTCAAGCCCATCACCCATCGGACCAAGGTCCTTATTCATGGTGGTTCACCAGCATCCATCCTGAACTACCAGGACTTTGATCCATGTCAAGGCATGGTACGTAGTTAGCCTCCACGAGGTTAAATCCCACCATCCATTGGACTAAGGTCCTCATTCACGTCAGTTCATCGGCATCCATCCTGAACTACGTGGACTTTGATCCATGTCAATTCATGGTAGGTAGCAAGCCTCCACGAGGTTCAAGCCCAACATCCATTGAACCGAGGTCCTCCTTCACATAGGTTCATCAGCATCCATCCCGAACTATGTGGACTTTGATCCATGTCAAGGAATGGTACATAGGAAGCCTCCCTAAGGTTCAAGCCCATCACCCATTGGACCAAGGTCCTTCCTCACGTCGGTTCACTGGCATCCATCCTGAAATATGTGGACTTTGATCCATGTCAAGGCATGGTACGTAGGAAGCCTCACGAGGTTCAAGCCCACCATCCATTTGTTCCGACACCCCTTCATGTCAGTTAAACAGCCCCTTATCCATCCCGAACTATGTGGACTTTGATCCATGTCAAGGCATGGTATGTAAGAAGCCTCCCTGAGGTTCAATCCCATCACCCATCGGACCAAGGTCCTTCTTCACGTCGGTTCACCGGAACGCCAACCATCCAAACTACGAGAACATTGATCCATTTCAAGGCATGGTACATAGAAAGCTTCATGAGGTTCAAGCCCACCACCCGGTCATTCCGACCATATCTTCATGTCGGTCCACCCACCACCTTGGGTAGCCTAGAGTGTAAGCCCCACACATCCATCCTGAACTACGAGGACTTTGATCAATGTCAAGGAACGGTACATAGGAAGCCTCCAAGAGGTTCAATCCCATCATCCATTAGACCCCTCGGTCCATCTCCACGTCGTCTTTCCGACACATACCCCCATCCCACATGACGTTAAAATGTACACATGAACTATGAGGATTTTGATCCATGTCAAGGCATAGTACGTCGGAAGTCTCCTAGAGGCTCAACCCCAAAAAACCATCTTCTATCCTAATTATTACCTGGGCCGCCACATCTCGGTGAGATCATGTCATCCCATTCCCCTCTGCAGCATTCGAGAAGCCGCCCACGTGCTGGCCCCAATATCGGTGTTCCCTCCAGGGGTTCTTCAATATGATCCACTCTAGCTAGTGTTCTGATATGCCCAATCTGTCTCCACTAGACGTTAAACTTGCGGCATACCCTATGTTAAACATGGGAAGCTGAGGAAAACCTCATATACATGCCTATGGAATATGATTCCCCACACTCAATGTGGGATGCCTCAGGCTTCTGCGCCCTCGAGAATCCCTATAATAAGGGACAAAAGACAGACACACCAATTCCCCATCATCCAGACACGCCAATGATGCCTCAACGTGACTACTCCCCCAAATGAAGGTTACTGCCCTGATTGGACCCGTTGGAATGTCCTGACAGAAGTAGTGTAATTAACCAGTGTTCATGGAAACATGGCACTGGGAAGAGTTTCATGAACTACGTCTTAATCTATAAGGGAGACACGGATTAGGTGACTAATTTCAAGGAGGAATCCACGGAAGGAAGAACCAACATCCCATCATCCTATTTCGATCAAGGATCAGACATCCCTAAATAAAGAGAGAATGTTGGCCGCCATTGGAAAGTAGGAATGCGGGGAATAGAACAGTGTCGACATCCCCCGAACGTGATGGACGTGCGCGCCCTGGAGAAAGTGTTGGAAACAGAAATGGTGAACCCGACATGAAATTATTCTCCTCAAAATAGAGATTAGTAGCACTTGAGACATCAGTAGAGTGACGTGTCACCGGATCCAGATAACTGGCATCGGTTCCCACCAAGAAAATAGTGGGTCTAGCATGAAACTCACTAGAAGTTGGGGAAGTCAAAATGTTGGGCATCTCGGTCTGCGACGTTGTCAGCATGGATACCTCTTACTAGTCGTGGAAGATGGAATGGAATTGGGGCACTGGGTGTCAATTTCTTTTTCTGTCAGTACTAATGAGATGATCTCCCTGCCTTCAGGAACCCAGTTGCTGTATCCGGAACCCAATCACCTCCTGCCCACTGACGCGGGGGCAGGGGAAATCTCAACACGGCTACCCTGTGCGGTTCTACCTCTTCTTCTATGACCTCGACTGCTATGATTACTAGGCACCCACGCCCCCTCTCCCCATCAGAAATGACCCAACGGAGAGTAATAAATGACATTTTACGTAGGTACAAGGAGGAAGCGTTCATCCCTATGAGGCACATGGCCCACCTGGATTTAGAGGTGTATGCGCCTCACCGTCAATGCCACCCCCGAGGGCCGTGCAGGGAGCTGCTGCTCCCCACTCAAACCTTCAATCATTTTAGGAGCTTGTCCCCATAATGCCTCGATGACTCCATTCCCTATGTCGATGAGGTAGGGGATATTCGGGCCAGCCTCACCAGAGTTTCATCCCAGGGGTTCCCAGTGAGGGCCCCCACCAGGTCGTGCCAGCGTCGCCACCCGGTTCCCCGAGTTGAAGAGCAGGTAGACTACCTACCTGCACCACCAGTACCAGCCTGGATGACTCGACGCCAGCGTCGGGCACAGGCCGAGGGGATCGCCCATCAAGGGGCATAAACTTCAGTGGATATTATGGCACGATCCACCGCTGACGTGCATCATCAACCCCCTGCACATGCCGAGCGGGGGCAGTTGTATGCCCGACCCGGATCGAAAGCCCAACCACCCTACAGGTAGGCTGGGTCAACTCTCCTGGTCATAGGCATAGGCGGTGGCCACCGCGAACTAACCCACAAAAATGACACCCGGTACGGAGACCCTCCCCGTGCAAGTACCATGGAGGATGCAGGCCCTTCCCGCTTCCAGGCCCGGCTTGAAGGTATGCCTCATGCCAGCTTCAACCTGAATGAGGGTATTCCCCACGGTAGAAACACCCCATCGGGGGGCCTATCTCATGCTCATTACACTGGATATGGAGTCTTCCTTTCTTCCATGAACTGTAGGGGTGGGGACGTTGCACCTCCAGTCACTCTACGATGTGAGGACCCCCCCTCACATCCTCGTAGTAGTCGATGAATGTCCTCCTCGTTCTAGTAACCAGAGGGGTGGAGATCAACTTCACTTCACCAGCACCCAGCACGGAGGTCCTACCCGTGTTTGGTCCAATCAGTATGGGGACCTGCCGCACACTGACATCACCAAGGTAACTAAGCATGGAGGTCTTACCCATGCTCCCGTCAGTTCCAGCGGGGGTACTACTCGCACCAGCACCCAGCACCGAGGTCCTCCCCGTGTCCCCTTTGACATCTTCCTTGGTGCTCCTCGCACCCTGTCCTACTCAGGCGGAAGTGCTCCCCACCCCAACACCAGTATGGCCAAGGGACCTCCTCATGCCGGGAATCTTTCCTTCTTCGAAGATCCATTCTGAGGTAGGAAGGTGGGTCGTCGTTGCCGGAAGAAGAACACCGAAAAGCTTCAGACTAAGATCAAACCGGTCTGTTTCTTGGATTTTGAAGCAGAGTATGACTCAGTGGTGGAACCATCCCCTCAGTCCTATATGTTAAAGATCGAGGCAGGAACAAGTCATATCAGCCTCATCCTTCCAGAGTGTGAAGTCCACCAGATTCCCGCCTCTCTTCACAGGTACATCCAAGAGGAGGAAATTTTGGGAATCCCACAGGTTCTGACCATGCAGTCACCACCATCAACACTAGAAGCACTCTCTACCTCGACCAGAGATCATGGAGAGCTATTTTGGGGACTGATGGCGGTTGAGCAACAGTGTGACCCATCGCCGGGAACCGCGATCCATGCACTAGAAGTTGTGGCCATCAGCCTGTCATATTGGGACATTGTGGTCAGGTCACCGCACTCTATGGAGGATGGCCTGAAATTCGGTGGTCAATCGGCCCATTCTACATATTCTCCGCCTCCCAGTCTACCGTCTCAGTGGTCCGCTTCAGTACCGCTACTGGTTCCTCAGCCCCCTTGGGTTGACAAGTGGGGTAATACGGGGCCAAACCCTGAATCTGATCCCAGGAACTTATGGAACATTATTGTGGTGGATCACTTCCCAGGGAAGTTCTGGCCAACGGTGGTGTCGAACTTCTGTGCGCTGGAATCCCTCACCCCAGAGGAAGTCGAGTGCTTTTGTCAAACCCTATGGGTGATGCACTTTCGTCTTCGTTATCATCGGGTGGTGTACCCCAGGAGCCAAGTGCACTTTGAGGAAATTGGTGAGCAATGCCGTCTAGTCGATTTGGCCGCACTCCTCGTGGCCCAGCGCCCTGAGTCACCTGGTCTCTAGAGGAACCTCCAACAAAGATGCATTCAGAGTTTCAGGGTACTCCGCAAAATCATCAAGGAGGATACCCCCCACATGAAAGTCTATGGTTGGGGGAAGTATGATTCCCTCCACTTCATCCATATTCGATGGTAGCCCGACTCGATATGCGATATTGAGGACATGCCCCCAGGAAGGGTCACGGTCCACATGGTCGATGTCATGGACAAGGAGGACGAGCTAGAATTTCTTAATGGAGACTTACCACATGAGGGTGTGCCACCATTTTTGGACCCATTAGGAAGGATTACTCGTCAGTAGTGTAACCTATTAGGTCTCCCTGCACCCACCGAGTCGTTGGTACTCAGTTGGAATTCCGGTAAGGGTAAAGAGAATGTCGGAGCTATCAGGCACTCCGACCCATCCGCCTCAGTGTAGAAGACGGAGGAAGACCCCGAGAAGACTACGTTGCACCAGTAACTTGATGAGCAGAAGAGGTTGGTCGACGAACTCCTTTTCGAGCATGCTATAGAGTGACGACCTGACTATGGTGATCCTAGGTCGGGGCAGGAACAACTCCCCCCAGTGAGATGCCTTCGGGAAACCTTGATCAAACTGCTCCCACGGACAGGGTGGAATTTGGAACTCACGGCAAGAGGGCGTGATACATCTCACCAAACCCTCCCGAACAGCACGGAAATTAGAGGAATCTGGCCCGGGTTCCCCCAGCTACCCCTCAGGTCGCTCCTCCAGTCACTCCACGAGCCATTGAACCCATATATCATGTAGAAGAGCCCGACAACGCACTCGTGGTTAGGGATCCCCATCAAGAGAGGGACCCCCACCTCATACTTGGAGCCTCGAAGGGGGAGCTTGTGAACGTCAGGGCATTCGTGGAGCGTTACTGCCTCCTATGCTTCTCGGTGGCCGCGGTGTTCGGCGGAGCTCCGTGTCGGGGCTTCGTGAGGCAGCATGCAGGCTTCTTTTTCTTCCCTTCTTTGCATTCAATATTTTGGCGCCAACAAATGCCCCCCCTAATACTTGGAGCCTCGAAGGGATCAAGGGTCGAAGTCTGAGGGAAAATCGCCAAACTTAGCGGTGGTTCGTGATGCGGACTCACAAAGGGGCGTGTGGGGATGATAGCGGCCACACGTTCCGGACGCGCCGCGATGCTCCGCGTGGGCGGGATGTGCCGTGAAGCTCCGGGGTTTCCACTTATAAATAGGGGGCTGACCTCTCTTTTGTCTTCTCGTGACTTTTTTCCTTTTTCGCTCTCGACTTCGCGAAGCTCCGCGTACTCCGCGTCTGCTCTCCGCAAATCGAGCTTCGCAGTGAACCGCAAGTCTCCGACTTCGCGACCGTGCCAAGAAACCTTCTGTTTGCAAGCCCAGGCTAGGCTCCATGTCTTGGTTTTGTGCCTGATCTTCACGAGAGATCTTTGCAAGCAACCTTCGCGATCCAACCTGAAATTTTTTTGAATTTCGAAACTGAAATGGCCCATCGAGATGCTATGTTGGGGGTGTTTACAGACGCCGCTCAGAGGGATGATATGTCTAACTGTCTGGGCCTTGGGGAGATGGTCCTAAGACACTTGGACCATAATTCTTTGACAGAACTGCTATCGGAGGGTCATAAGAATTATCCGCAGTGCAAGAAGCTGCCCTTGTATGGCTTCGGGCTGAAGTATGATGTCTTCATCCCTGAGGTGAGTAGGGACGAACCAGCTTGCTGGTTCAGGAGAACACCATGCTAGCACCAGTGGTTCAGGGCGGATGATGGCCATGCATGGGAGGACTTCACACCCGTCACCGCTAACTGTATCTACAACCATGTGAACAATATAGACGGGAATCCACTGCAACCGGAGACGTCCCCTCCTCGGTATCACACCATGCTGAAGGCGGCTTTGCAGGATTCGAAGAAGGGGTGGTCTGATGAGTGGGACTTATGCCAGGGCAGCAACTTCACCAACGACTGGGCAAGGGCCTACTTGGTAGGCGCCTCATGCGAGGAGTTTGGGGCCGAGCTGAGGAGATTGGGTTTGTATGAGGCGGCATGGGCCTCCCAATTCCACATTTTCCAACCGAAAAAGCTGATGCCAGAGCTGTTGAGTAGATAGTCATCTAGGACCAATACTTTTCACCTGCACCATGGGGAGGTGGGCATCAGTCTGTGGGATTTCCATTAGATTTCGGGGGTCCCGATCTTGGGGGCCATGTATGATGAGTTCTTCCCCGTCATGAGCACGTGGGAGGATACGGAGCAGATGCCGCGACTGGCGTCGGAACTGATTGCATTGGTCCCTGGAGAGGACAAGGAAGCGGTGAGAGATGCCCACTTTAAGAAGTGGTTCGAGCAGTTCCTGAACTTTTCGGAGAATCGAGAGTTCCCTCCGAGGCCTCGAACTTTCCTAAAGGTGGCTCAACGGGGCAAGGAATACTCGTATTGGCGGGTCTTGGAGGACAGCCAATGGAAGACTTGGGGTTTTAGTGTCAGCACTGAACAGCAGCTGATAGTCAGGCTGTCGGCGTTCATCGCGGCCCTTATATGTGGTTGGATCCTACTGGTGAGGGATACCAGTATGGGGGTGCAGCCCAGCTCGTTTATCATGGCGTCCATGCTGGCCATGGGGCAAAGGGTCAATCTGGGGATTCCAATGCTCGCCAAGATGTACAGAATGCTGCGGCACGTTAGCGAGGGCAAGAATCCGCCAAGGATACGCGGGCCCTTCCACCTTCTGTATGGGTCGATTGCGGCACACATCAGGGGGCTTTATGATTATCCAAACCCTATCTCACCACCGGGATCAAAATTCCGCCCCTCCATTATGAATGCGGCTGGGAGCTTCCCATTCAAACTAACCGTACCGATGGTGTTGAACCGGGTGTGGAGGGCAGATGAGTTTAACTTCCACTCATTTTCATTGCCGATGGGGGTACTTACTGACGACGGGTGGGGAACGGAAGAGCATTGGGCTTATCTCCTGGCCTTTCGAGGTGGATTTTTGGTGGCACGAGTGGATCGTGAGCCGCTATGTGAACCGTACACCCCGCATCAGTTTGCGAGGTAGTTCCAGTGCCTCCAGCGACTGACCCCGTAGGTCTACTGGGAGGTGCGTCACGAGGAGAACTCGTGTGTGATGAGGCAGTTGTGGCTCATGTTCACACAGGAATACGGGAAGATGCGAATTTCATTGCCTCTATCCACCGCCGCTTTCGTATTGGTGAGAGAGTATGTCATCAGCTGGGAGGCTGCTTATCCGGGGGAGATGCTGAGGCAGCCTACTATTCGGGTTGGTGACGGAGGGCCTCCTCTATCCCGAGGTCGGGGTTGGAGGGCAGCAAGGGACTCTCGCGGTGGAGGGGCTGCCATGGCGGCGAGACCCACACTAGCCGAGGGTGTGGCAACAGCGGTGGATCCGGTGATTCCAGAAGAGCAGGGCCATCCGGAGGGGCGTCCACCAAGGGGATTCCGCAGGATATCCGCTCAGGCTCCAGGGAAGCGGTTGCGTCATATTGACATGCTAGAGGATGTCGTCTTCTTGGAGGCTTGGGACATTTGGGATCTCAACTGGCAACACCTCAGTCTGCTCGAGATGTGGGAGCTCCTGAACTATCGTAGGATGGTTCTTCCAGGTATAGGCCCAGTCCGGGCTGGTTTCACGGTGTCTCCGGCGGAGGCGGAGCAATATTTGGTTGAGATGGAGGACTACATTCACTCCAGTGGTGTCCCACACCCAATGATAGACCGGGTGAGGGTACTGCTGGGTCGGACGGTTCTGCCACAGCTGTCATCCGCCGATCTGAGGAAGCACTTCCCCCTACTAGAAGAATCAGAGGACTCTTCTCGGGAGGATGAGGCTAGCGGAGGGAGCCCATTGGAGGAGGGCAAAGTTGGATATCAAGACTCAGATTCTGATGATTTCGCAGAGGCTCTCGAGGTAGCATTCTGAGCTTCTTTCCTCATGGTCTGTTATCAGGCCATTATGGATTTATTACCAATGTTTGAACCATGCAGGAGGAACTTGTACGCAGGCCTTGCTCTCGCTCCTTGGCGGGTGATGATGCAGGACCTTCAGAACCCGCGCCTATGGCTGCGTCCAGTTCTGCGTCTAGTGGGGTCAGAGCACCCGAGGTGTCTCCCCCAGAATCTCCAGACCTTCCAACAGTATACGAAGGGCCACACCCCGGGGTCCCATCAGCATCGACTCAAGAGAAGCACCAGGAGTTCGATCTCCATAAGTTTTCTCTACTGGATTCATTGTTGTCATATGTAGATTGTGCCAACTACCTTTTATGTCCCTCTCTGTCGTACAGTTCTTCGACTGGCATGGGCTATTGTGGTAAGGCTGGTCAGGATGTCTGGCGGCATCCCTCCTAGGGGCATGCCGGTGATGGTGGAGATAGTCCCCCCAAATCCCTGAGCTGCAACACACACTATCATCGGCGGGACCACCAGTAGGGTCATGCCCGAGGTTATTGAGGTGGAGTCTGATGACGAGGATCAATCGGCCGACCCAAGTCCCATCACACCTGCTCCGGCGCCATATGTCGCGCTGGATTCAACGCCAGATGCAGATCCTGCTGAGGACTTCCTGCAGGCGTATCCTGCATATGAGCCTGCCAATCGCGCAAACTGGGATGACACGGCCTCTGATGAGGAAGAAAGTAGAATAGTCCGTCGCCGATCATGGAAGCTAATCACGTGCTTCATCAAAGACACCCCCCAAGCTCTATGTCTAAATGAAATAGATAGACTTCACTCGCGGCTGCGTGAACTGTGCACTGGGGGAGTGGATGCCCAACGTTCTCATGCGGTCATCCGAGATATCATGGCCGAGAAGATTCTGGAGTATGATCGCGGGCTCAGTGTGGGCTGGAAAAGGAGGAAGGCGAAAAACATCAAGAAGCTCTAGGAGGCTGAAAGTGAGGTCCAATAGCTGCAGGCCCGAGCAGATGAGCACTCAGCCTCTCTTAATACACAATCTAAGCTGGTCTCACGGTTGAAGGCCCAGCTGGAAGAGGCAGAAGAGCATATGAGGCAGGATTCTAGAAATATGGTTGCCATTCAGGATGGCGTAGAGAGGGCCAGGGCCAAGGCTGACGACATGTGCCCCGCCGCTGCTGAGGAGGAGCGGGAGTTGAGTCAGCGGCAGCAATTCCTGGACACCACAAGTCGAAGGGTGGCGGAGCTGCAACTCTCTTTTGACGGGGTCAATCCGTCCATGGGGGAAGTCGACCCCCGGGTACTGTAACAATTACAAACTTTTTAATGGTACTTTCGTGCTTCAATTTTTTTCTTTTGAATGCCATAGCATGCACAATTTCCACTATTTTCATCAGTTCATAACATCCCTACAATGTTTTTGGGACTTCTAGTGACAATTCCCCAAGCTCACGTGGGTCAATCTCGATGTGAGAAATATGAGATAGTTGCCTCATCGTCCCACCCAACATAGGAGTGGAAACCAATCTTTGGGAATCCGGGGTTTGGATAACCAGTCCGGATTTCCGAAAGATGGAAGAGGCCTAGACGGAGAAGGAAGTTCTCAAAATAGTTGAATTACCATTTCTTCAGCGTTCTCTTATGCACGAACGGTGCAACGCCAGGGGCGCTGAAATCGGTCCGAACAGATGGAAATGGGAAGTGTGAATCACGATACCCAAGATTCGGAACATTGTGGTGATGCCATGACAATAAAGGACAATCGTTAACCATGGCAGAGAAATGATATCATCCTTACTGCGTTAGCCTAAAATGGGGACAACAAATGAGGGTCGACCATTGACCATGTTCAAAATACGGGACCAGGTCACAAATGTTGTCGATCAATCCTTCGGGACATTGGCCCAAGACAGTATGCGGACCCTAGGTCGAGCATCCATACTGTAAGGGGGTCCTTCAAAACATGACCAGTCTTCTGGAACATTGGCCCAGGATGGTAGGTGAGCCGATGCGGCATGAGACCAGGCCGTTAGGGGGTTCCTTTAGACATGAAAGGGGACGAAGGTCCGAATAAGGGGCATGAAAATCGTGGAATATGGAGCGATGGTTTTTCCGAACAGAATCCAACACTCATGTAATTACACCACCGTGGTGGGAGTACGCCAGATGGGCTCATCGGTTTGATTATGGATCCTTACTTCTTTGGGACAGGGTCTCTCTGGTGAGGGGTCCGGACAGGGGGTCAGAAAGGGGAAGGATAGGAATAATGATTCATATGGGTTGGACCCTAGGAAAAATACCAGGGTGTCTCTATGTATCCCATGAGGGTGGGAATCAAGCCACATATAGTTCTAGAAGCACAGTGCAACATCATAGACCAACACTGGTAGGTGATATCCTCTCTAGTAGAGGCTCTGGTGCATCCCATGATTAACACGGGGTGTCCCGAACTTGCTCAGGGTAGAACCGCAGTTTAGTGTCATGTGTTGAGGACATATGGACTCCTGTAGTTTAACGTCATACAATAGGACGTGGAGTAAAAGAGAAGATCCCAGGGAGAATATGGTGTGGTAGTTATGAAACCAACATGAATGAGGACTTGGAGTCTAAATCACACCACGTCCCCTAGAGGAAACTCTCCAGGTCGAGAGACCAAGAGTGAGGATTAGGCTGGGCCCGAAGCAGAGTGGTCAGGCATTCCTATGTATCCCATTAGGATAGGAATCAAGCCATACATAGTTCTTAAAGGCCATGTAGTTTAACATCATGCGGTGAGGACGTGGGAGGATAGAAGAACGGGAGTGGGCACATGGTGCAGACCTTATAACCCTTGTATGAGCGGGGCTAAGAAAGCCTACTCCTCGTCATGCAAGGATCCTCCGAGGAAACTATACCTAGAGGGACAGTGAAAGAGAAGAGCTCGGGGTTGGGCTCAAGATGAAGCGTCCGAGCGTTCCTACATATCCCATTAGGATAGGAATCAATCCACACAAAGTTCTTGAAGTGCAGTTTAATATTGTGTTGGACAAGGGATGCATCTCATTTGGGGATATGTATGGTACGACAAGTAACCCGATGTGAATGAGGACGTATCCCACACCACACCGTGCGATCCCACAAGAGAGTCTGAGTCGATGAAGGCCAAGGGGCCTGAGGCCAAGCCACGGTCAGGGAGACCTAACCGGCTTGTATTTTAACGTCCTATAGTAAGGATGGGGGCTATGGGCCCAAGGAGGCCAAGGGGCCTGAGGCTGGGCCTCGGTCAGGAAGGCCTGGCTAGCTTGCAGTTTAACGTCTTGCAGTGAGGACGAGGGTCGGGGGCCCGAGGAGGCCAAGGGGCTTGAGACTGAGCCTCAGTCAGGAAGGCTTGACTGGCTTGCAGTTTAACGTCTTGCAGTGAGGACGAGGGTCAGGGGCCCGAGGAGGCCAAGGGGCCTGAGGCTGAGCCTCAGTCAGGAAGTCCTGACTGGCTTGCAGTTTAACGTCTTGTAGTGAGGAAGAGGGAGATCTTAGTTTAAGGTCATAGAGCTTAGACCATTTTGTAGTTTATCATCTTGTAGGATGGCGGTGCATTTTAGGGTCGTGCGGGATCGTGACACACAGTTTAGGGTCATGTGGGACTGTACAGTTTAAGGTCATGTAGGACCATACAGTTTAAGGTCGTACAGGACCATACAGTTTAAGGTCGTGCAGGACCATACAGTTTAAGGTCGTGTAGGACCATACATTTTAAGGTTGTGCAGGACCATACAGTTTAAGGTCGTGCAGTACCATGGATTCTTAGGCAAAGTATTTCTTGAGGAACTTGGCGTTGGTGGGAGGAGTTATGCGCTCACCATTCGTGGTTTCCAATGAGTATTCTTCATTGGGGTAAACCTTATGGATGACGTAAGGTCCTTCCCATTTGGGCTATAGCTTGGGCGGTTTCCTACCGGGGATCATTGGCACTCGAAGGGCCAACACTAGGTCACCCTGCAGAAAAGAGCGAAGGAGAACCTTCTTGTTAAAGGCCATTGCTATCTTATTCTGATGCCTTTCCAGATTGTGCAGGGCACGAAGCATGTTCCCGTCCAGTGCTTCTAATTTAGCTAGACAGATTTCGGCCACCTCATCTGGCGCCTGCTGGTCATAGACTGCAGTGCGTAACGATGGAAGCTAGATCTCAATGGGTAGGATGGCCTCAGCCCCATACCCCAGGGAATATGGGGTCACCTGGGTGGAATTGTGAGTCATCGTCCGATAAGCCCAGAGGGCGTTGGGGAGCTTGTCCGGACAACTTTTCTTGTTCTGACAAACCACTTTCTTCAGAATGTTAGAGATGGTTTTGTTGAATTCCTCAATCTGTCCGTTTTCCTGTGCATGATAGCGGGAGGTATGGTTTGAACAGATATTGTACTTGGCATACAATTTCTTCATCTCGGCCGCTCGGAAGTTGGTTTCGTTATCGGTGAGGACAGCGTGAGGGACCCCAAACCGAGAGATGATATTGGAGCTCACAAAGTCAACGATGGAATGGGCCTTGACCTCTTTGAGTGGAACTGCCTCTGCCCACTTGGAGAAGAAATTTGTAGCAGTTAGGATGAACCTACACCGGCGAGCTATCACCGGTGGATATGGTCCCACTACATCGAGTCCCCACACCGCAAATGTCCAAGAGTACTTGGTGGATTGGAGAGGCTCCGGCGGCCGATGCAGGAAGTTGTCATGAACTTGGCATGCATGGAATCTCTTGGAAAACTTGATACAATAATGGATCATAGAGGGCCATAAGTAACCCAACCTCCGGATTTGATGGGACAGCTTTGGCCTAGCTTGGTGGGCACCACAGGAACTGTCATGAACCTATTGCATAACCTGAGAAATCTTGACTCCTTGAATGAAACGGAGGAGAACGCCATCAAAGCTCCGCTTATAGAGAATCTACTCAAGACTGGGACCACTCTGGATGGTAAATTGCAGCGCGCGGCGTCGTATTCGCTCGCGCTTGGCCCGGCCGTCTGGGAGGCAACCATTTTGGAGATACTCAACAAAAGGTGCCCTCCAGTTGGGAGTGGCCTCAACCACTGTGTCTGACGAACTTGGGACTCCTGACATAGAAGGTCTGGTGGTAAGATGACTTATCTGCAGGTCGTCGTCGTCCTCTGGGGTGACGGGGGAAATGACTCTCCGGTGTGCCACATGTATGATCAAATCATCTTACTCGGGTTCTGCGAGCGACGCAGCTAAGCCGGCCAAAGCGTCAGCTCGACCGTTCTGTGACCGAGGGACATGGGTAACCTCTGGTCGAGAAGAGAACTGAGCCATTAGGCAGAGGGTGAACTCCAACAATGGCACAAGATCCTGCTTCCTGATGACATAGTCTCCATTGACCTGCTTGATTACCAGCTCGAAATCTCCTTTCACATGTAGATGGGGCACATCGATCTCGAGGGCCAACTCGAGGCTGGTGATGAGAGCCTGGTACTCGCCTCATTGTTGGTGCAGCCTTCTGACAACAGGAATGAATACAGCAAGACGGCTTGCACCGGGGTGATGAAGATGATACCCAGACCCACTATGTTGAGCTTAGGATCATTGAGCCTCCTACCAGTGGGGATCTGGGAGGCACCGTCAAAGTGCATTTGCCAACATGAGACGGCATGATCGACTGAGAGGATCGCCTCAACAGGAAAATCCAGGCCCAGGGATTGATCCATGGAGGTTGGATGGGAAGCTAAAAAGTCTTTCAATGCATGTCCCTTGATGGACTTCTGAGGCACGAACCTGATGTCAAACTGCTGGAGGATCACTGTCCACCGCGCTAGTCGGCCAGTCAACATGGGGCAGTTCAGGATGTACTTCAGTGGGTCTATCTGAGAGACCAACTGTACCTCATGGTGCTGCAGGTAATACCGCAACTTCTTCATGGAAAAAATGAGCGCAAGGCGACTCTTTTCGATAGGGGAGTACCTGATCTCAATATCGAGAAGCATGTGGCTGAGATAGTAGAGACTGTTCTCCGTACCCTCATTGTTATTCTGGGTGATAAGTGTGCCGAGGGACCATTCCAGGGCGGTCACGTAAAGAACCAATGGCTTCCTAGAGACGGGTGGCATCAAAATCGGAGGTTGGATCAGATACTGCTTGACTTCCTCGAAGTCGGTCCGACACTCTTCATCCCATTCATAGGCGGCACCTTTCTTCATGAGCCGGGAAAAGGGATTACACTTGCCAGCCATATTCGCGATGAATCGGCGTATATAGGCTAAGTGGCCTTGGAGACCTCGAAGTTCTCGAATATTGCTCGGGGGAGGCATTTGGCTGATGGCCTTGATCTTATCTGGGTCGATCTTAATGCCCTGGTATCTAACAACAAAGCCGAGAAACTTCCCGGAGGTGACCCTGAAGGCACACTTTAATGGGCTCATCTTCAGGTGGTGGGAACAGAGGAAACTGAACACTTTCTCAAGGTCTTTGAGATAGTCCTGGCACTGGCGAGATTTGACCACTAGATCATCCACGTAGCATCCACCAGCGTCTCGAGAATTGGCCAGAATATGTGATGCATGGCCCGCTGATAAGTGGCACCTACGTTTTTCAGGCTGAAGGGCATAACCTGGTAACAAAAGGTACCTTGGGGATCCCTGAAGGTAGTGTATTCCTCGTCCTCGGGGGCCATCCTGATCTGGTTGTACCTGGAATACCCATCCATGAAAGAGAGGGCTTGGAACCCGTCCGTGGCATCAATCAATAACTCGGTCACCGGGAGGGGAAATTCATCCTTTGGGCAGTGGTGATTGAGATCATGGAAGTTGATGCAGACTCTGATCTGTCCATTCTTCTTCCTGACTGGCACAATGTTGGAAAGCCACTTGGGGTACTATACTTCCTTTACGAAGTTGGCTTTGATAAGATTGTCAACTTCGACCTCAACCATATCACTGTGAGAAGGGTGCATCTTTCTGGGAGGCTGCTTAAACCCATGATGGTTTGACGGGAGGCCCAGGCGGTGAATAGCTACCTGAGAATCTAGTCCTGGCATCTTGCTGTAACTCTAGGAAAACACATCACGGTGTTGTTTGAGAAAGTCTACGTACCGCTGCTGCTCCTCGGGGGACATGGCTGCACTGATCAATGTGGGTCTCAGATCTGCCTCACTACCAAGGTTTACCTGTACCAGTTCATCAACCGTGGTAGAGACGCCTTCCTCAAAGGCAGGGGGAGCATCCTCCAAATCTTCCTCTCCACCCGTGGAGGGATTTCCCGCAAAGGGAGCTGCTTCTGAGCTATCAAACCCTGACGGGCAGTTGGTGCAGGCTTGGGAGGCGGTGGTCATCACATTAGGAGACCCATGCGCCACTGAGACCATAGCAATGAAGGCAGTCGATCCTATCACATCTTGCCTTCGGCCTAAGGGGCCACGTTTGATGACATCAAAGCAGTGGTGACGCATCGGCCTGAGTTGGTTGATTCAAGCTCGGTGGAAGAGACATGTATGACATACTGCCATTTTCATAAGCCTGACATTCTGATACCGCATAGGGTTAGGAGGTTCCGGGATCACCTGAGCCTGGTTGGTGTAGGAGTATGAGGTGATTTTCTGCTGTCGCTTGGATATGGGAACATTCCTTCCTTTCATACCTGAAACAACAAAACACTGCCCCATGTCGGGGATCATGGAATCCAATCGATGGATCAGGAAGATGTAGGCGTCATCCAGGCCTGCCCAGGGATCACTTGTGATCGGGGCGGGTTCATCCTCACTTTCTAGGATTTGCTTATCCTTGCTCTTGTAATAGTCAGCGTCCAGATAGCGGGCTTCACAAGAGGCGAAAGGAGACACATCTCCTTGGAGCACGCCTACTCGACCATTGAGGGAGTATTTGAGGCATTGGTGATACGATGAAGGGACCGCTGCATGCAGATGGATCCATGGCCTTCCCATCAATGCGTTGTAGGCGGTGTCCTGGGAGACAACCATGAACTCGGTGCTGGAAATTAGGCCACTGAACTGGGTCTTCAGGCGGATCTTACTGACTGGGGATTGCTTGGTCCTGTCGTATCCCTAGATTCTGAGGTCGGAGGGAGTTAAATTATTTTCAGACAGACCCATATTTCGCAGTGTCCGAGTCGGGATTAGGTTGATCCCAGAACCTATGTCAACGAGGCAGCGGTGGACTTCCACGCCATTGAAGTGGCTAGTGACGTACAGTGGGCGAATATGACCCTGTATGGGAGGGTCCTCATCTTCACTGGAGAACGAGATAACTACCTGGCATTCGGCATTCTCAATTGCCTCAGCGTTGAAGGCTCCCGCAGCTGCTACCTCCATCTCAAACTGAAGGGGGCTCCTTAGGGCCTCGGCAAGTGCTTCGCACATTTCAGATGATAGTCGAAGGGCCTCAAGGATAGAAAGCCTTGCTATAATGCTGGACAGGTGATTCAGGACATTGTACTTTCATGCCAAACGCGAGCCTCTGCTTACAGGAGGTCATTCTGTAGTTGGAGGCATAGTGGGTCCTGCCGGTTGAACTGGTGGTTGACTAGTACTGGGTATATACCATTGCATACTATTTGAATCCTAGAGAGTAGCCGCCGGATTAGGACCGGACAACAGAGATTGGCCTATAGCCAGGAAAGACTAATCGTGATACAGATGAGGCAGCTCTGCCGATCTAGTAGCACAAATGGCAGTGGAGGTAGATCTGAGGGCATCAGATGAGGTTGCGCGTGCTGAGCTCTGCGCTGAGCCTGTTGTCTGGTTTCAGCAGCATGCACGGCCTGACTGAAAGCGCCTGCTAACGTGCCTCGACGATCGGAGTGGTTGTGGTTCCCCTAATGTTGACGTCGGCTGGGAACATTGGGGAGGTTAGCCTAGCATTCCCCCTCGTCTGGAGCCATATAGATCTTTAACAGCTCCACGGTGTTAACCGAAGCGTACCCCTGGCTGTCGCTCGACGAATCGTCCACCACCGGGCGGATTCTGGGAGAAATCCCCATTTTTGGGGGCATACAGTCGCCAATAGTGCGATATGATGACGATAGTGGTGGAGCGCGTTGCTTCTTCTTGTGTCGTCGCTGCTTGCCCTTTTGGGAAGAGTCCGGCTGTGATGACGATGCAGAGGTACCGTCTACTTCCTCCGAAGGCTCTGGCTGATTCAAGCGTGCCTGAATGATACTATGGGCATGGGAGATGGTCTTTCGAGCCATCTAGTCATCGTATTTCTAGGACTCACGGCTGGGAACCTGCTGCCACTCACCTTCGCTGTCACTACCGATCTCTGACCTTACAAAGACACCCGCTACTTGTGTCAGGGCCAGGCCCAACCTGAATATATTGTTGTCGACCTGGTCTTGAAGCCAGTCTTTAAACACATATCATTTCTTGAGGTTGTGCCCCATAATCCAAAGATAGGGACAGTAGTTGGGGTGATCGGTGAGATTCGCCTCTGCCGGCCTTCTGCACTCTGGTAGGCGTGCAATCCCTTGCTCTAGAGCACTTCGGAAGTAGCCAGGGACCTGATTCTCATTGAACGAATAAGTTTGGTTCCTTATTTCCAGATAGGGGTCCCTGGGGGCCTGGCCCTGACGAGGGGCCGGAGGGGGTTTCCGAGGAGGCGGTGCCTGATTGTCTCACCTAGGTGGTGGTGGTGCATTGTGTGGGGGAACCTGCCGATTCTGAGACGGTCGCTGCTGGGCAGGAGCCTGCGCTTGAGGTGGAGGACCTCTGCAGTGTTGCGGGACTGGTGCCGCTGGTAGTAATTCTAGATGCCTGGGGGCTTCTATTTGGGCCATCGCGGCAGATTCGGCTCTGGCATTCCTCCTTACTGGGATCACAGGGGGCAGCAAATGTGCCTGACTAGCCTATTGCAGAGCCTCCTCGAGGAGCTGAGCCTTATCTGAGAAATCCCGGAACCCTCTAGGGTAGTTCTGGGTGATCAGGGAAGGAACCAGCTCCATTTTAACATTCCCTACACACATTTTCAGTAATTTCTCCTGAGTTAGTGGCATGTCGAGGGAGTATGTAAGCCCTTTCCACCGGGCGATTAAATCTGCGACTTGCTCATCAGGCCTTTGTTTTCACTTGAAGAGGTCTGCAATACTGGTCTTTCGCGTGGTGGAGCTAAACTGGTATATGAACTGCCAGCGGAGATCCTCCCAACCGGTCACTGATCCGATAGGGAGCTGGTTGTACCAGACGAATGAGGGGCCCTCCAATGTCTGCATGAAACATCGGATCTTGGTGGCTTTTTTCTGGGCTGGAGTCCCCAGCATGGGGCCACACCTGGAAGAAAAATGGGTCAAGTGCTGCGGCGGGTCCCCTGTCCCATTGAAGGGAGAGAAAGTGGGGTTCCCAAAACCCAGGGGTGCAGGCATATCATCCACCCACGCGGGATATAGCTGGCCATCCGGTGGGACTGCCACTTACTGTGTTTCCAATGCTTTGAGGCAGGCGATGAGTGCCGCTATTAGATCATCCGGGTGGGGGTCCCTATCTTGATGGGGATCCCTAATCACAAGTGCTTTGCTGGGTTCTTCGACACGGTAGATGGCTTCAGCAGTTCGTGGAGCGACTGGCGGAATGACCTGTGGGTGGCTGGGGGAACCCAGTCTGGATTACTTAGATTGCCCCATCGTTCAGGAGGGTTTGGTGAGACGTATCGTGCCCTCTTTCCTTGAGTTCCGGCTTCTTCCCTGTCTGCGGAAGTAGTGTGATCAGGGTTGCCCGGAGGCATCTCTTCGGGGGAAATTGTTCCTTCCCTTGCTACCCCGACTTGGGATTACCATAGTCGGGTCGCCGCTCTACAGCGCGCTCGGCTAGGAGTTCGTCAACTAGCCTCTTCTGCTCAGCAAGATGTTGGCGCAACGCGGCCTTCTCGGGATCTTCTTCCGTCTTCTGTATAAAGGCGGACAGGTCGGAGTGCTTGACAGTTCTGACGTGCTTCTTACCCTTACCAGCATTTCGACTGAGTACCAGTGACTCGGTGGGTACAGGGAGGCCTAGAAGGCTCCTCTGCTGACGGGTAACCCTTCCGGATGGGTCCAGCAGTGGTGGTACACCCTCAGGGGGTAAGTCTCCATCGAGAAATTCAATCTCGTCCTCCTTGTCCACTACGTCATCCATGTGGACCGCGACCCCTCTTGGGGGCATGTCCTCAATGTCACATAATGAATCGGGCTGCCATCAGATAGGGCTGAAGATGAGATCAACATAGTGTCCCCAGCCACGGACTTGCACATGGGGGGTAGCTTCCCTGATGACTCTACAGAGTACTTTGAAAATCTGAATGCATTTCCATTGAAGGGAAATCTGGAGACCTGGCGACTCAGGGCGCTAGGCCATGGGAAGTGCAGCCAAATAGATCAGGAGGCATTGCTCTCTGATTCCCTCAAAGTGCTCTTGTCTCTTAGGGTACACTACCCGCTCATAACGAAGGCAGAAGTGTGTCGCCCATAAGGTTCAGTGGAAGCACCCTACTTCCTCTGGGGTAAGGGACTCCAGTACGCAAAAGTTTGGCGATGCCGTCGGCCAGAACTTCTCTGGGAAGTGATCCTCTGCGAGAATGTTCCAGAATATCCTGGTCTCGGACTCAGGGCTTGGCCCCGTATTTCCCCACTCGTCAACCGGAGGCAGCTGAGGAACCGGTAGTGGTATCGAGGCGGACTGCTGGGACAGTAAACCAGGAATCAGAGAATACGGTGAACAAGCTGACTGGCTGATGAATTCTGGGCCATCCTCTGAAGATCGAGGTGACCTGACCACAATATCACGATACGATGGGAGGATAGCCACAGCTTCTGGCGTAAGAATTTCAGTCACCGGCGATGGGTCACGCCATTTCTCTACCGTCGTTGGTTCCCAAAATAGCTCTTCGTGATCTCTAGTAGAGGTAGAGGGCACTTCTGGTAAAGATGGTGGTGATTGCATGGTCGGAACCTATGGAATCTCCACAATTTATTCCTCCTGGATGTACCTACGGAGAGAGGCGGGAATCTGGTGGACTTCGCATTCTGGGAGAACGAGACTGACGCGCCTTGTTCCTGCCCCAGTCCTTGACATGGAGGAGTGGGGAGAAGGTTCCATCGCTGAGTCGCATTCCGCTTCATAATCCAAGAAATGGGTTGTTTTGACCTCCACTCGGTCCTTCCCAGGACTCTTCTTGTAGCGGAGAAGGCATGCTCTCCTTCCCCTAGATGGATCTTCGGGACAAGGTTGATTCTCGACATGTAGTCTCAGAGCGGCGATGGCGCCATGGCGGAGAGGACTCCCGCTTGAGACAGCCGTGGTGTGAGGGGAACCAGGGAAAATGTCGAAGGGTACATGGGGAGGACCTTCATGGACAGCACCCATGTGGGCGGAACCTCTGTTGGAACCGGCAGAAGCATGGGGAGGACCTCCATGCTTGGTGTAGGTGGAGCAAGGATGACCTTCACCCCTCGGGTTTCCGGGGCAAGGAGGACCTTCTCCAGTTGCAGAGAGAATGTAGGGAGGACCCCCATGCTGGAGAGGGACCAGATGGCCAATACCTTCACATCGGCGGTCGGGGAAAGGAGGAGGAACTTTGTTCCCTGTATGGTGGGTGCAGGAGAGGCTTCCGCACCGAGCATCACTGCCACGGGGTAGGTCTTTATTCGAGATGGGGGTATCACGAGGCATACCTCCATGACGAGCTTCGAAGTGGGGAAGGCCCACACTCTATGGAATGGTGGTACGGGGAGGCCCTCCATATGGGCTGACATCACCGCGGATTGGTTCACGGTGATCACCGTTCGGGCCTGCAACCCCGAGAGCCAACCCAACCTGCCCATGGGGTGGTTGGGGCCTCAGTCCTGGTCGGATGAAGGATTTCCCCTGCTCAGTGCATGTAGGGACTCCATGATGCATGTCGGCTATTTCTCGGGCCATAGTAGTTGTTGACGCCGACGCCCCTTGACGATCATCCTCAGCTCGGGCCCGACGCTGACATCGGGTCAGACGAGATGGCGAAGGTGGTGCAGGGACATAGCCTACCTGCTCCTCTGGAGAAGCCGGATGGTGGTGCTGACGCGGCCGGATGGGGGCCCTTGTCTGGAGCCCTTGGGTTGGGACTCTAACCAGGCTGATCCGTACATCACCCGCCTCATCAGCGTAAGGCGATGAGTCATCGAGGCGTTCCGGGGACAGGCTCCCGAAATGATTGAACGTTGGGGTGGGGAGCAGGGGCTCCCTGCGCGGCCTTTGAGGGCGGCGTTGACAGTGGGTCCTGGATGCCTCCAGGTCCAGGCGGGCCATATCTCGAGTTGGGATGTCCCCTTCCCCCTCGTACCTGCGTACTGGGTTGTTGATCACCCTTCGTTGGATGATCTATGATGGGGATAGGGGACATGGGCATCCCATATTCACAGATGTAGAGGCCGTCGTGGTGGCAGTGGAGCCATGAGGAGCAGTTGTGTTGTTGTTGCCCCAACCCTTGCTTAGGTGAGCGGGTGGTGTTCATGTTTCCAAAGCAGCAACCTGGTTCCTGGGAGGCAGGGATATCAACTCATCAGTACTGTGAGGAACAATATCGACAACCAGTGACCCAGAGTTATTCCGTCCTTCATGGTCGGTAAGAGGGATCCACACCAACACATTGCACAACGGAATTCCCCACATTCTATTACCCCAAATTTCGGTGATTTTCATGCTAGGCCCACCATTTTCTTAGCAGGACCAGGCGCCAAATATCTGGATCCGATGACACATCAATCTACTAATGTCTTGAACGTTACTAATCTCCATATTGAGGAGAAGAATTTCACATCGGGTTCACCATTTCTGTTTCCTATGCTTTCGCCGGGGCGCGCGCGTCCATCCACCAGGGCGCGACAGCTGCAGTTTTCTTTGTGTTTCCCCACATTCCCACTTTCCAAAGGCGGGTGGCGTCCGCTATTTATTCAGGGACGTCTGCTCCTTGATCAAAACTGGGATGATGGGATGTCGGTTCTTCCTTTCATGGATTCCTCCTCAGAACTTGTCACCTAGTCCGGGTCTCCCTCATAGATTTAATACGTTGTTTGTGAAACTATTCCCAGTGCCATGTTTCCGTGGACGTCGGTTAATTAAACTGCATCTGTCAGGACATTCCAAAGGGTCCGGTCAGGGCAGCAACCTTCAGTTGGGGGAGTAGTCACGTCAAGGCATCGGTAATGTGTCTGAACACAGGGGAATTGGTGTGTCTATCTTCTGTTCCTTATTATAGGGATTCTCGAGGGAGTGGAAGCCCAAGGCATCCCACATCGAGCACGGAGAATCATATGCCATAGGCATGTATCTGAGGTTTTCCTCGGCTTCCTATGTTTAACACAGGGTATGCCGCAGGTTTAACTTCCAGCAGGGACAGATCGGCCTGATCAAAACACTAGCTCGAGTGGATCAAATTGAGGAATCCCCCTTGAAGGGATGCCGATATCGGGGTCAGCTCATGGGAAGCTTCCCAGATGTTGTGGAGGGGAGAGGAGTGGTGTGATCTCACCAAGATGTGGCGGCCCGGGTGAGAATCAGAATTGATGAATGAAGTGGAGGGGGATGAAGTGGAACCATCACAAGGGCGATAGTGAAGTTGGTCTTGAGCCTCGAGGAGACCTCCTACGTATCCCCATGGCAGGGAATCAAAGTCCGCGTAGTTCGGGATGGTGCTGGTGAACCAACGTGAAGGTTTACCTTGGCCCGATGGGTATCGTCAACAGACCGACGTGAAGGTGAACCTGGGGTTCCACTGGTGGTAGGCTTGAACCTCGTGAGGCTTCCTACGTACCATGCCTTGATATGGATCAAAGACCACATAGTTCAGGTTGGACGCCAGAAGGCCGACATGAAGAATGACCAGGGGTCCAGGTGACAATGGGATTAAACCTCATGAAGGCTTCCTACGTACCATGCCTTGACATGGATCAAAGACCTCATAGTTCATAATGGTGTGTCAGCGAACTGACATGAGTGAGGACCTTGGTCCAGATGGTGTGGGGCTTACACACTAGGCTGCCCAGGTGTTGGTGAACTAACATGAATAGGGTTGGGATGACCAACAGGTGGTAGGATTGAACCTCATGAAGGCTTCCTACGTACCATTCCTTGACATGGATCAAAGTCCTCATAGTTCGGGAATAATGGTGGGTGTCGGTGAACCGATGTGAAGAAAGGACCTTGGTCCGATGGGAGATGGGCTTGAACCTTAGGGAGGCTTCCTACGTAACGTGCCTTGACATGGATCAAAGTCCTCATAGTTCAGGTTGGTCACAACGACTTGCCATCGGACTGGAATGCAGTTTAACATCATGTCGGACGAGGGTGGAACCTGACGTGAAGAAATGATGGGTGAGCTTGAACCTCGTGTAGGCTTCCTACGTACTGTGCCTTGACATGGATCAAAGACCCTGTATTTCAAATGGATGTGCAGTTTAACGTCATGTTGGATGGGGGAATACAGTTTAACATCATGCTGGATGGGGGCATACAGTTTAACGTCATGCTGGACATGGGTATACAGTTTAACTTCATGCTGGACGAGGGAATACAGTTTAACATCATGTTGGACGAGGGTATTTCCATGATTGATTCTTACTCTAAGACCACGTGAGTCATGCTCGGTGTGAGAAACAAGAGGCAGCAGAGACCTGACGATCATGTCGCGAAGGATGCGTTCGTGAGAAGTGAAGAGGGGCTTACACATTAGGTGGCCCATGGTGCTGGGACTTACTCCAGGATAGAGTCCCATAGTATGGCAAAGTGCAGTGGGAGAGGTATTTGGGACCAAATATGGAAGGTGCCTCGTTCCCTATCATGCCCTCCACTGGCCTTGGCAGTGGGGAAGTACGGAGGTGCATGGGTGCTACCTTCCGCAAGAGAGGCTCGAGGGCTTACACCAGGGTGGTTTCCCTTCTCCCGTGGACATACGCCACTCCGATAAGGAGGATATCATCCCCTGTGGAGGGGTGGTCCCATCTTCATGAATACCAATGGTCGTAAAGAATGTCTGAGCTGGGGGGACCCTGCGTGCGAGGCATGGGGTTAGATCACAGTTTAATGTCATGTGTTGAGGATGAGGTGCTTGGAAGTTTAACATCTTGCAGCTCAGACAAAGTGGGTTTACTCCATACCCCTAGGACTTACATGACTGGTACCCTCTTCTCCTTGGGGGAGGGAAGGTACCAGAAAGGCCATAGTCAAGGGGGTCGCAGAGCGAACCATCGAATGGTCCACGTTATCATGGCTATGTGAAGGATCAATATCCGTTAGCGTGCCTATGCAAAGAATCATTAGGCGAAGCAATGCTACGAGTGGTGTTGTCCATGGGACTTTGAAGTCACATCGTGCAAACCTAGAGAGTCGCACGGGAAGAGTAATTTCCAAGCAAAGGGGTGTTCTTTGCGAAGTGGAGTGCCTTGGCCTTTGTATAGGGTAAGGGTGTGAATGGTAGGTGCTTCGCGAAGTGGAATAGTGTTCGCGGAGCACTGCCTCACGAAGCAGAGGTTCCTCGCGAAGCAAGGTGTTGTGAAGCAGTGTGCTTCGCAATGTACAGCAACCCTGCCTTGGCATGTGGATCACTAGTACAGGATGGGTGTGTCGCGAAGCATAAACGCTCCATAGCTGCCCAGGTTCCCTTGTAAATCCCCATCCTTTGATAATTCCCTTAGGCTTCGTGAAGGGCATCCCTCTCGGAAGAGGGGCTCAAAACGAAACAAGGCGAAGGCATCTCATGAAGCAAAAATACCTCACGGAGCTCATGATTCCTGGGGCGAAGGTTGCTTCGCGATTCAGGAGTTGAGAAGCTAGAAGGTCGTATTGTCCATTTCCTGGACTCAGGGGGAGCCCAGTATTTATAGGCAAGGGGCGCTGTGGCGTGAAGGGGAATTCGGTTCTTCGCAGCGGGCTCGCGAACGTCAGGGCGTTCGTGGAGCGTTACCACCTCAGGGTCTTCGCAGTTGGCTCGCGAACATTAGGGAATTCACGGAGCGTTACCACCTTAGGGTCTTCGTGGCAGTCTCGTGAACGTTAGGGCATTCGCGGAGCATTACTTCCTTTTGTGCTTCACGGCAGCCGCTGTGTTCGGCGGAGCTCTGCGTCAAGGCTTCGCGAGGCAGCGTGCGGGCTTCTTTTTCTTCCATTCTTTTTGTTCAATATTTTGGTGCCAACACTAGTAAAGACCATGATCTTGTATGTATATATTAGTTTCAGGAAGTATTTGGTTACCTAAAGGAGAAGTTGGTTAGTGCTCCAATGCTCTATTTCCAAAAGAGGGTGTGTTTGAGGTTTTTTTGTGATGCATCTTGTTTGGGATTGGGATGTATGTTGATGAAGCAGAGAGTTGTGATCTCTTACGGGTCTAGGAATTTATGTCTCCATGAAATTAACTATTCCACCCATGATATGGAGTTGGTATCAGTTGTGTTCGCACTAAATTTGTGGTGTCATTACCTCATTGTTGATCATTTTGTGGTTTTCAAGGACCACAATAGACTAAGATATGTTTTCTCTAAAAGAGATTTGAATCTATACTAGATGTGGTGGGAGGAGTTTATTTAGGATTGCAATTTTGATATCTCTTACACCCCAAGGAAGGGTAATTTAGTTTATGAGGTGTTGATTCAGAAGACCCGAGAGGATGTGGTTTGGGAATATGTGGATGTTTGGAAAGGAATGGAGGAGCTTCTGGAAATTCATTTTAAAGTTGGGTAGATTAGTGGTCAAGGTTTACTTCATTAGATGAACATGGAGTAATCTTTGATGCAATATGTGGAAGAGTCTTAGTGGGGATACTCAGAGGCAGAGTTGATGTGTGATCATGTTGGTCATGGTGATGCTCCTAAGGGATGGTCATATGATGATCATAACTCGATGTTATTCTATGGGAGGTTATTTATACTCTAGTCAATGTGCAAAGGAGTTCTCTATGAGTTTCATAGAATAAATTTAGTGTTACATCCTGGTGTGTAAAAGACATATCATGGCTTGAGGATATATCTTTGGTGGTTAGGGATGAAAGGTTCAGTGGTGGAGTCTGTGGAAAAATGTCTGGTTTTTTCAACAGGTGAAAGTGGAGCACCATGTTTCAAAATGTTTGTTGCATTCCTTAGATGTCCTGGGGTAAAAATGGGAGGGCGACTTAATAGATTTCATCATAGGGTTACCTCAAACTTAGGGAGGATGTGATGTGATTTGGGTGATAGTGGACCGACTAATGAAATTGGCTCACCTCCCGGTGATCCGTGAGTCAAGTTTCATAGATGTTTTAGCAAGGCAGTATGTGTATGATTTGGTAAGGATTCATAGTGTACCAAAGACCATCATCTGTGATTGGGGTACTCATTTTACCTTGCAATTTTGGATAGGATTTCAACATTCTTTTGGATCCCAGTTGTGCCTTTTCACTTATTTTCACTCTCAGACAGATGGGAAGACAGAGTGGACCATCCAGAATATGGAGGATATATTGTAGGTATGCATCTAGGAATTTGGTGAATCTTGGGTATTTCACCTTACTTTGGTTGAGTTTTCTTATAATAATTTATATCACTCATCCATTGGTATAGCTCCATTTTAGGAATTTTATGGGTGGTTGTGTCAATCTCCATTGCGTTGGATGGGGGTTGGAGAGTAAGTAATTCTTGGTCCTAATGTGGTACAAAGCATGACTGAGAAGATATAGTTGGTTCAATATAGGATGAGGGTGGTGAAGTACTGTCAAAAAACATATTTTAATCATAGGCATAGGCCCTTGTATTTTGAGGTTGGGGACCATGTGTTCTTGAGAGTCTCCACTCAGTGTAGGCATTAGAGGTTTGGGAGTGGGAGTTAGCTTTATCCTAGGTTTGTTGGTCCCTTTGAGGTGTTGGGTCATGTTGGTGAGGTGTAATATTAGTTGGAGTTTCCACAACGGTTGGAGAGGATCTGTGATATCTTCTATGTGTCTCATTTTTTTGGAATCTTCACAATGACTCTCACGTTATTGACTTGGTAGAGTTGGATATCAAGGATGATGCAACATTAGTAGAGTGGCCAATAGAGATATAGGATCATCAAGAGAAGGTGTTGTGGAGTGGAACCTTCCCTTCATTTTCATGTTGTCGAGGCATAGTGTCCTGGAGGAGAGTACTTTGGAGTGAGAGATGTAGATGTGTTCCCAGTACCCTAAGTTGTTTTGAGCCTTTCTTTTTTCTATTTTGTTTTGGATTATGTGATACTTGGTATTTTCTATGTTATGAGATGTATTTTTTTCCTTGATGATTAATCTGTGATAAAGTTTAACACACATGAAAAAGTTATAATATGATTCCTAATTGAGATGAATTATAATAGGATGCAATTAAAACTGTGTGGTCGAGTCAGTGCTGCCCAGAGTGGATAGTATCTTGACAAGGAGGATGGAGTTCTTTGATTTGTCTGTTCAGAATAGTATTGTGTGTTGGAAGTAGAAGATGTTAGTTTAGGTAGTGTGGTGATTGTGTGATAGTTGTGTGGTTATGTGGTTGTGTAGGATGTTTTTCTAGGTATTTCAGTTAGGTGTGTTTATCTGGTGGTAGTTTTTTAGGTGTGATGAAATCCTTGAGAGGTATCATGAGGTATAGTAGTTTTGTCCCCTTTTCTTCTTAGGTTTAGTTTTGATTCTTGAGGAAAAGAATAATTTTAGAGGTATCTGATGTAATGGTTTTTGTATTCCTAGTCCATTACTTTGTCATTTGGGTAGTTTAAGGAATTCATAGGAGGTTTAGAGGAATCGATGGAGCTTGATATATAGTATTACTGCGGGTGGTGGTTCAGGATGTTGAATTTTTTATTCACAGCTTGTATAGCTAGTTGGTTTCATGGGTTGTATGTAGACTAAGGGAAAACCATGAAATGTATTCACATCATGTAAGTAGTACATTATGTGTAATTAATTAAAGTTCATGATGATGTGAATTTCGGTGGAAGTTTGAATTTTGAAAAACCTATGAATTACACGTTGTGAAAGGGTTACACAACATAAAAGGTGTAG
This sequence comes from Viscum album, assembly GCA_963277665.1. Classification (NCBI taxonomy): domain Eukaryota; kingdom Viridiplantae; phylum Streptophyta; class Magnoliopsida; order Santalales; family Viscaceae; genus Viscum; species Viscum album. The sequence goes on from OY728129.1 coordinate 987,527,631, forward strand.
GTTTCATGTTTTAAAATAGGTTTTCTTGGTCATTTTTCTTTCATTTTATTGTACATATCTCCCTAGTTCCAGGAAAACCCTAGGCAACCTAAGAATACATTATAGCCCTTTTCTCCCTTACATTGATTCTAGGGTTCCGGTGGATGCCTGTTGGAAATCTATGGTGAGTTATCCTCTCTTTATTTTTATTTTCCTTCATTTATTCTTTAGAGATCTGCTACAATGGTGAGATTTTGGTTTGGGGTGTGTATGGGTTGTGTTTTTAAAACCCTTTGGTTTAGTGTAGGTTGATCCGTGAGTTCCTTACATGGTAGTGGTTTTTGGGCAGTTTCTTCTTCACCTTGCAGTGTGTAGTGAGATTGAAAGGCTTCTTTGAGGCAGGGGGTCCTTATTCTCGCCCTTTTTTGTTTTATGTGTGATATTGTTTGTTTTTTATTAACTTTGGGTGGATATTAAGGTTTGGTGTAATAAAATAATTATTTGGAATAGTTTAATTGATGGGAATGGGGATTTTTTGCATGATTTACTATTTTGATATATATTTTTGATGTTTTTATGCATGCATGTTTCCAATTCTAAAAATAATATTTTTTGGGAGACTTGTTTTCATTGTAGTTGTTATGTTGTAATGACCTTTTTCATGTTGTTGTGTGATCACACCCTAAATAAAAGGATAAGAAATGCATATTTGGATAATAAACTTTTTTCCGCTAGGTTTTAGTTTGTGTGATAATACCCATACTAATTAAATAAGTAATATGATGAAATCCCCTGAATAATCATGGAATCCGGTTTGTGATGTCATTATATATGCTTGTGCTTGTTGTGTTGAATTACATGGTTTGGGTTGTTGCGCGGTGATATATGTGACTAGTTGGGACATGGGATGTGTGGGTTTCTGATGTAGATATTGGGTAGCATGGATGTGATGTGGTAAGTTATGTGATGTGGGAAGTTATGTGATGTGGGAAGTTGTGAAATGTGGTGCATAGTGGTTATGTCATAGTGTTTGTGTAATAGTAGTTTTGGTGAAATGGTTGTGGCGAAGTGGATTTGTTGTGGTTTGTGGTGATTGTGTTTCATGAAGGTTGTGATGAGTGGTTGATATGGTGAAATGGCTTGGGAAATGTGTTACAATGACAGTGGTGGATGTGGGGTGATGTGGTGGTTGCTATGTGAGTTTGGATAGTTATAGTGTGGTGTGGTTTAGATAGTTTCCCGGTTATTCATGGGATGAACTATGATGATAAGAGAAACAAAATAGGCTGGTAGATAAATGAGATGGACTAGAAATTGATGTATGGTAACTGGATAACTGAATTGAATAAATGAATGAATAGTGTAATGTGAAATGAAATGGATAACAAACGAATGTGGTGAAACCTATAAATGGAAGTAGGAAATGTTATATGGTTTATGAGGTGGTTGTGTGGTGATACATATAGTGGTGGAAGCAGTTGTGACAGTTGATGTGGTGTTCTCTAGTGAAGTTGATGTGAACCCATAGGATGGGTATTGTGTGTTATCTATATATCATGTATGTTTATGTTATTTTATATGCACCCCAACCAAGTTGTATAACATTACCAAAAATCAGAGGTGTTGTTTCTGGGTGTATTCCCCAACATCCAGGATGGTGGTGATATGGATGGTTATCTACCCCCTCTCCCTCGCTCTTCCTTCAGTGGTAGTGATATGATTTAGTATTGGAGATTACCTAGCAATGATATGTGGCCTAGTTTCTATGGGGGTGGTGTGATGTGTGGCCCAGTTGTATTCAAGTGGGATGTGATGTGATGTGTGTCCCAAGTGTCTATAGGAAGGATGTGATTTGATGTGATGTGGTATGTGTGGAAGGTATGGGAGCATAAGACATTCAACATTTGAGTATGGGAGCGATAAATCAGTGGGGAAGTAGCAGTGGGGTTCCTTGCTTTGTTATGATCTTGATACTATGTTATTATATTAGATGCATGATTTGGTGAGAAATATATGGTGAGTTTGGGTTTGGTTAGATAACATATATAGGTTCTTGTTAGTTTTTTTGTTTATTCAATGGTGTATTAGCATTCTCTTTTCACATGCGCACATGAGACCTTGGATATGTCCCTACTGAGTATACCATTTATGCTCACCTTATGTATATAAACTTTTTTATAGGTTTCCAGAAGGAAATTGGGGACTAATCTAGAAATTACTAGCTGGGTTGGAGCTATTGTTGGGTCATTGTCATAGACTTTTATTTCGGTACTTTATTTTGGAGACTTTTATATGTATCAGTTCTACTTTATTCATGTATTTCAGGATGGTTTTTGGTTTACCTTTATATTTTCTATTGTATTTTTTTAGTGATTTTTTATCCTATATCTTGATCTTATTTCATTTATAAAGGGTAATTCCTCCCATACTGTGAGATTTTTATACCCTTGGTGTTAGTCTCCAACCTAGGGCCTACTAGAGGTGGGACTCAAGGGTCATCATCCCTCTCTCCACATTGTAGTGTTTTTTTGGAAGGGTTCATGACACACTAGGTCAACAGTATGTCTAATTTTTAGTTTTATTTACCTTTTAGTTTATTCTTGGAGTTCCTTGGTGTTGGGGTCAAAAATGAGATTTTTTGGGAAATACAGACTAGGCGCACATTTGGAAACCCATTTGTTTAACCATGTGGCTAATCATGTGTGGGTGTTGTAGGTTGGGACAGTGGAATTTTTCATGGTTTTTTCATGGTTTTTCAAATCATTCATAGCCCAAGGAAAATCATGTGGCTTGATTTTTGGGTAGACAACAGTCCCGCACAGTTGGTGCGTAGTTTTTCTAACTGTTCGGCCTATCTAGGTCACTTAAAGTTAGTATTTTATCATTTTTTTCCTTATATATTTTTAAGGTTTTTGGCCCTTATTTTCCTTATCCATCACATGTAGCCCCTTATCCTTGGTGTTGGAGCTTTCCCTATCCTTTGGTGGTGGATTTCTCTTGGATTCTTTATGATTTGGCTTGAGGTAGGTCCAAATCTTCTTGGTTTCTTCTTCTTTCCCCCTTATTCATGATTTTTCTTCCTTTTTCATGGAAGTGTGGAACCTTATACGGTTGTTTTTCCCAAACCTAGGTTTTTTATGGGGGGTTTGGTTTTTTTATGTGGATTAGGTGTGTGAGGTATTGATATTTTTATTCCAGGTGGATCTCATTAAAGGTGATGAGGTTGGAAGCGAATCTAAGGTAGATTTCTCTATTTAAGGGCATTTTTCATGGACTACCTTTAAATTATGAATTTAATTTGGGTTTTTTTGTTTCATTTCTAAATAAATGACGTATGGTTGGTGTATATATTATATTTTTTTTGTTCTATATCTTGGTTTAGTAATTTGTGTGTTTAAAGAGGGTTTTCCAAATGGCTGTCTCTTGTATGCAGACAAAGTCTTTGATAAAATATCTCAAAGAGGTTTATGGTTTAAAATAGATTTATATAATTCTTTTAGAAATTTTTTTACCTTGTGGGAAGGTGTTTTATAAAATTCGAATGTTTTTTTTATGAAATTGTCTTGTGAAATGAATTTTCTTGGATTGGAACTTTTTGTAATTGTGTTGGTATGGAGTAACACATGGGTCAATTAGGGTGTGAGTGAGGGGTGTCTAAGGAAATGTGATAGCCTTTGGGGAGGAAGATCATTAAATATTACACTTTAGTTTCCATTTTATTGTGAGAGCCTTTGGTTAGGAAGGTTGTAAGATCTTCTATTTGGTTGTTGAGAGACCGTGAGATCTCTTGGAGTTGGGCCTGGGGAAGACAATGAGATATTCCATTTTTCTTAATCAGCTAGCATATTTTTTTATACTTACTCACATTAGACCCATAAGGTTAGATCCCTAGTTTCACTTACTCGAGTTGGGTTGATTTATATGCCTTGTTTATTTTATTTGTTCCATGTTGATATTATATCATGTGTGTTATGCCCATTCCATTTATATGGTTATGTGATGTTGATGTTATGCTCGCCCTTATTGTTCCATGTTTGATTTGTTGATCATGTTGTCACTTGGGACTTATTTTATTTTATTTGATCTATGTTGAGAATTTTTTTGGAAAACATGTTTAATTTGAAATGTAAAACCAAAGAGAATTTAAGGGATTATTGGAAAGTGGAATTTTTTCAAGGTGGTTTAGTTTTGAAAAGTGTTTTTCAAATTAGAATATTGGTTTTCATGGGAAATCCTTAAATAGATTCATGGTGGTATCCTACTGGGTTTTGTGCCTCACAACCTACATATTCCTTTATTCATGTGTATACTTTGGTTTATAGGACACGAGTGAAGGTAAGGGAACCATGTAAGTGGGTGTCACTTATTAATTACTATCGTGTGGTGTTTTGTAGAGGAGATGTGGTCTCAAGAAATTGGATCATATGGAGTCTCTTTTTGTGGTTTTGTATCTATTTGGATGTATATAAAGACCTTGTTTGTCCAAGTACCCATTCTTTTGAGTTTTGGGATTTTTACTTGAGATACCATGTATATGTACTTTTGGAATGTTTTGTATATGGTGTATATTGTTGAATATGGTATATGCTTAGTCTTTGTTGTGCACTCTGGATGTTTCATCTTATGTTTTTGACTCTGATGATATTAGTGGGGTCATCCCATTTCATGGATGGGTTATGCTATATTACCATGTGTGAAATCATTCCCAATAAAAAAAAATTATTCTTGGTGCTTATCACTAATCTGTAAGGATCAGAAATGCGCTTCAGGCAGTTTGGTGGGCCAGCTTGGGTGATGGGTTGGGTCAACCTCGGTTGGTTCATTACAAGTTACACATTAATGTGGTGTGAACACATTAATTTAGTGGTTATAATAGGGATTACAAAACTAAAATGATATAAACATGCATACACAAAAAGGAATAAAACATGAGTAGATAAATATTACCTAAGTTGTAATTGTTATTAATATAATGTACATATGATGTATATTAAATTGGTGAGATTAAAACCCCTTTAAATACTAAGTGTGATATTCCTTCCAAATTAGAACTTTTCAAGACCTAGATCCTCTAACCAGGTAGTTTTATGCAATAGTCGGGTGCCCTTAGATTATATTGTGTAAGGAAAGAAAGTAATAAGTGACTCTGGGTTGTCCTGCTAGGTAGTTTCATGCTATAGCTGGGAGACACTGGATTATCCAGTGTTAACTTGTTTTTGGCGTTTTATTTTGGTTACACTAGCTAAGAAACCATAATGGTTAGGATACCATAGGAATAGAGTTGGTTGTATCCATATGATGGATTTAACACATATTTTTTCACCCAACTATCCAAGAGTCATATATGATGTGATTGGGATGATGTAATACCTAAATAATTAAGTGGTGAGATTAATGCTCTAGAAAACTCATTTTCCTAGTGAAAGATGGATCTTAGACCACTAATTGGAATGATGGATTTAAAAATGGTTTTTTCATTTCAATGGGAGACCATTTAATAAAATTTTGTATCAAATGGTTATTAATACATGCTACTTATCTAATAAAATCTTCTGGTGTAGATAAATAGCATCATCGTCATCAAACATTGAGATAAAACCTATATGAAGTAGAATATTAATGTAAGAAAATCTTAAGATCAGTGGATTAAGAAAATTTCTTAACGTAATAACCATGTTTTAATAAAATACTTATACATGATCTATTTATTTTAATTCCATATTCGTATAGTAATCCATTTATTTATTTTATCGCGGTCTTGCATCCATAAAATAATTAATGTATAATACATAAATAAATAAATAAATAACCCAATCATTATCTTATATAACAATTTATTTATTGATAAAATAATAAATCAACCTACTACCTTGGTGAAAAACTCATTGCATCAGTCTTGGCATGAGTTGCAGCATTCCACCTATCCACCTATGCATCATCTGAGTTGGTATCATATTGGTTTTGTCTTGAACCGCCTTCACACACCTTGGGATACTGCTTTTATTACATGTATTTATAAATCACATTCAAGTGAGGGGAACTAAAGGATTGGTTAAGGGTATTTACATAAATAACCTTGGACATAGAGATCTTACATAATAAAGGATGGACAGATGACTAACATACCATCATTTTTTTAATTTAATAATTAATAATTTCAAATCCATGTAATAAATTAAATTAAATCACACCAATGCATACAAAGGTCTTGGTCAAGATCATGAATGGTCATACCCATGAAACGAATATAAAATATAGTACACTGACTAACATTCATTTCTATTTATTCTTTATTATTAAGGTAAACACACTTGTATTAATTAATTAATTAGTTATTTAATTAATTCCCTTTTATTTTAACAATCTTCCAAATTCTCCTGGAGATACCCATCACTAAGGAATTCATGGAAAATAAATTTCATGAACAATAATTACAAATAATTGTAATAAATTAATTGATCATTTTAATTATTTGAAACCTTTATTAAATTATCAAACACATCAGGTGTCAATCAATGTAATAAGGTTTTAATGTTGTAATTAATTTTTTATTTTAATTTAATTCTATCCTTTATTGGGATACTACACGGTGTATAATTATGAGCTACACATTGTGTTCCTCAAATGTTGTGTATCTAGGATAAATGTTTAGGACTTCAGCATGCACTTCAGCTGGACTAAACAGTGTGTACTAGCTAGCTACACATCATGTATCACTCTTTATGTGTGTCCACATAACCCACCGAAGGACTCAATGTGTTCTTAGGGCGTGGGACCACACGACATGTACTCCAGCTACATGTTTTGTGTTCCACTATTCGTGTGTCCGCTTAACTCACCAAATGAATCAACATGTTCTTTGGACATGGCACCATACGACATGTACTCCAGCTACACGTTGTTTGTTCTACTAGTCATGTGTCTGCTTAACTCTCCAAATGACTTGGTGTGTATTTTGGATGAAAAAAATAATGAACTAAATGTTGCATATTTCAGTTGCATGTTGTGTATTTTATTAATGCTTCAAGATTTCAGTCTCAAATGGGGTTTAACCATGTATTTGACCACACAGTTTTTATGAATTTCACCACTAAACTATATAGACTACACGACGTGTACGCTAGCTGCATGCCAAGAAATCCAATAAGTCATGTGCCATGTTTTCCTTGTCTATAGGCAGTGTGTAATAAATTAACCATGTGTAGTTACTTCTTGGCATGTCATGTATCCCACAATACCTCCAGGTGCAGTACACTTGCGTACATGACATGTACTCAGACTACACGTCACGTAACCCAATCTCAATGACCATAATCATTGGCAATTTCCAATGGTATCTTTGGTCACTCTTCATCTATTATTATTCATTTAAGAAAATGAACCCTGAATAATGATAATTAATATGTTGAAATCATGTTAATTAAAAATAAAATTAAAGAATGAATATTCTTAGAATTAAATATCTAACCATTATTATGAATAATAAATCAACAATCAAATAAATAATTATAAATTTAAAATTTGATCATTCTGATACTACTTGAAGGATCCAATCATAGTAGAAGTGCCTTTGTAGGTGAATAACCATATAGGTTTTTATCGATTTTATGGATCATTCTCATATTTTTACAAGATGTAAAAGACATGAAGAACAAAAAATTTCCATCGAATATTGGCATAGAGAAAAGATGGAACTCGGGGAGGATCTTTTCATGATAAATTTATAGTTTAAATATAATCATAAGAAATGATACCTCATCTTAGGATATTTCTTCAAAAGTTTTTTTGATCATCCAAAAACCCTTTACAAATTATCATTAGTGCATTAGTAGAATCCATCTAGTGGTGATCTACACATGCTCCTTTGGTCTCCAAGAAACACTGAAAGAATGTAGGGTGCTAGCGCAGTAGATCTGTCGTATTGTGTTGATCATGTCGATCACTTCTAGTTCTTTTGGGCTTAAAGAAATCTCTCCAGAACTTCTCATTCTTGAGAGGTAGAGTGGAGGAATAGAGAGAGAATTTCATTATGCATAATGATTCTCAAATCTCGATTAACCATACATAATAGACATAACCACCTATTTATAAAGTTAGGGTTTAGGTTAAAATGTTATTTAATTGAGTATTAGACCTTATATAATATAATAATATGTATCAAACCTAATTCCATATAATAATAATATTATTATTATTATTATTTTATGAAATGTGATAATTGGCACAATGATAAATATTATTTTACTAGATTGTAAATTAATATTTATCATCGTTCATGATCTTGGTATACTCTAACTCAACATTTATTGAATACCCAAATAAGTATTTTATTCATAAATAAATATTTTATCCACAAACCAGTGGATAAATATTTATTAAATATTCAATAAATAAAATAAATATTTTATTCATAGTCTGAAGAATAAATATTTATTAAATATTTATATAATTAAATAAATTATTAATTAATGAATAAATAATTATTTATAACCTTGAGAATAATTTGCGTTCAATAAAACGTAAATAAAATTATTCCTCAATATTGAGAATAATATTTCTTATGATAATTAATGTCAAATAAAATTTAATCAAGATCAATAGAAACACTTAGTGTGTGATGATCCTCTAGGAATCTTTCTCATTGGCATTAGGTGGACTTTCCTAAAGTTTAAGATTAATTTCTAGCAACAGGTCAAGGTATCCAAGAGAAAGAACTTAATGTTGAAACATTGAAAACCAGATACAAACACTCCCTGTGTAATATAATCCATTTTTTCACAATATCTCATCAAGAAACTTGCACATTTGTATCATCAACCTATATAGTTGATATGTATTTATTTGACTATTTGAAATAAACATATCATTACACCATGGACATGGAATTTAAGGTGATGGATCTATTTCAATCAAAGGGTCGAGATATCAACTTTCATAAAGTTGGAAGAGACAAATCCTTCCTCATCTTATCCATTAATAAAATTTCATTCATGATTCACCCAATGTACTCTACCCACCGTGACCATATGACATCACGGTTTTGGCTAGTAAATCTAATTTTGTGAGTAATTACATGAATTAATGATAATATTAAAGTCTAAGGACCATTACACATGCTCACTGATAGGAATATTCGATGACACCAAAACATTCAGAATTCCTATTGGCGAGTCAACATACTATGTGCCCCATCATAGAATGTTATCCAACCACTGAACTATATTTAAAAATATCATCATAGAATTTCAAGGTTCTCATCATAACGGGAAACTACTATAACCTTATCAATACAAAAGATACTATAGGACATTATTACATATAAGTAATTCATAATAATTAACAATATGTAATAATATGTTTCATTAATATTCAATTCTTTAAATATACATGTAATTTAATGTATGAATAGTTGTTTCAAGAACACCAACTCCAACAGTATGTTTGGACTTAGAGAAGTTCAAACTTAACAAATATAAGATAATATTAGTCTAAGATTAAAGTGGTTTTTCACTAAATATTCTAAAAAAGTTTAGGATGTGTGATGGTAAATAAAAATGTAAAGAGTTACATGTAGTTACCATTACAAGTGAATATCACTATTTACTGAAGGATTTCACTAGTTGAATTTACAAAGTGAATTACACTTGATATCCTAAAAGAGTTTAAGATTTGATGATAAAGATAAATATAGAGAGTTACATTAGTTACCATAAAAAATTTCATATCACTTCTTCCTAAAAGATATTAGGATTTAATGGTAAATATTAATTTAAGTAGTTGCATTATTTCAAGGAAAAAAGTTTAATGGAAATGGTTCTGATGATGATGATGATGATATAATTAGAAATAGTTCTGAGTATAAAATAGAAGTTAACATCATAATATTTGATGTTTTGAAGTTAAGGAAAATGAATATGTTCAAAGAGTTGAACATTATGAATATGATTCCAAAATCTCGCCATTATTCAAACTTACTTTCTTTATAGATGATACTCACTAAATAATTAGTGGGAGGATTTTATTAGATGTACACATAGAGATGTGATAGGAATTACATATGATGTAATAAGTTTAAAAAATCCTTGAAATTATATAATACATAAGGTTGATCTAACATTTTATCATATATTTTATGATAGATATGTTCTTATGTTGGGTTTCTTAAATATTCTTAAAAATATTTTAACAATGTAAAATTTATCATGTTATTATAATAAATTAAATCTTGTATTATCATTCATTCATGTGTTATACAATTTATTTTACATGAATGGTTGAATGATAATATCCTCTCAAAGTATAACTTTGGGTTGTCCCTAATTTATGATCACCATAAAATATTATGGGTTTGATGATATGTTAATATTAGCATGAATAGAATCTTTTACTTATTGCAAAGAGTTTTACACAAGATATGAAGAGTGGATTCATGAGGTAATAAGTAGAGTCTTATTAATTGTAATGTCATTCCAAAGTATATCTCCTAGAAGGTCACACAATCATTGATATACTTAGGGTTGTATGCTTATTATCATTCCTTATTACATGAGGTTGGAGAGATACCTAGAATGAGGAACTTCGTAATTTTATACCCTACTTATGCATGTTTAAAAATAACTTAACAAATATGTGGGTGGTTGGGTATTTTTTTTGTTCAAGTCATTTCTTGGAGCACAACCAAGATGGTATTTTCCACTTATATGACAAGAAAAGACATTTATACCTTTATTGAATTTGACTAAGGAAATGTATGACCATGCTTAGTTGAGTCACATATGATGTGTTCAGCTACTTAAATGATGGATATGAGATGCTATCATTTGTAAGATGAATGACATGTGATGTATTCGTCAAATTGGTCAGTCTTTTTTAGAGAATCAAGAAAATATTAGTTGGCATGTACTATATTGACATGTTCCATGTCTAGTGGTCACTCAATGTCATAGAAAAAGGGATTATATAGGTATAAATATGATTTATATGATACATATTATAGTGTACATGTTCATATAGAGATATGATTATGTTTTATGGATATCACACCAGACCCCTTAATAGCTTGAGTAGTATGAATACTTTGCTAGAGGTTTATCTTTGCTTACATCTATAAAATAGGGATTTCATATTTATTATCAAAACTAGAGAGGCTTTTGGGGTCATTTAGTTAGGCCCTTGGATAAGTATAATCTTTTTAAAAATTGTTCAAAATGAAGAGAGTTTCATGAAACTGTGTCCAAGAGATTTTGGATGGATTCAAAAGGAGTTGTGAAGTTTTTTAGATAGTCCTTATGGGATTTTAGTGCAAGTGGGAGATTATTGTATGTGCACTAAAATTAACATGAATAAGATACATGTACACATTAATATAATGCATGAATTATATATATATAATATATGTGTAATTCCCCGACCCAGGTTCTGCATACCGGTGCCCCGAGCCAGTTGGTTACATGACCGCAAGCATGCCTCCCTGTTTGTCGGAGGCTACAAACTAGAAGTAATGGTATAATATATAAAATATGGAGACTATACACTCTTTTTAAAAGTAGAAAAACAATTAAAATAAATAAAAAATAGCCAAAATATAATAACCAATAACCATAATAATACCATAACTAATACAAACCAGTATCACATAATAAATAAGAATAGGAAAATAGTATCCAAACCAAAGTGGTAGATTTTTCATGCCATATATGTGTCAAGTGCCAATATGAAAAACCAAAATAAAGAAACACTAAAAACTCCCCAAATGAGTCCCAACATCATATCTAGTTCCCTCATCCATGCTTCATCCAAACTCATTTGTCTAACATAGGGCACTTCCCTTATCCTATTCTACAAACATGAAGTCTATTTGGATACAGATCAGGAATCCCGAGTAGGGTGTGAGTAAAAATCAGTAAGTCACCACCAATAATGTCTAAAACAATATCCAATCTATAAAATTGTATACAGTTCTATAAATAATAAAATACAAGTGATAAAGTAAATAGTTTCCATAATTAAATTATTCATTAATTCACTAAATAAATCCATAGGTTCACGATGACACCCGATCCACAATACCCACTTCGGCACATGCCGGAGTCTGAACCAAATCACATAGGGAATCACATTTTATTATAAAATGGGATTAATTATCTATTTAATTCCAATTTCATATCACGGCTACTTGTAATTCCAATATCATGGGGAAAAAATGTCATATCTAGCACCCCACGGGCATTTGGAGCATCAGTCCCTATCCAACACCTCATGGGTATTTGGAGCATTAGTCCTTGTCCCATACAATAATATTCACATGAATGTATTAGGGCCTAGAACATAATTTTTGGAACCTTGTGGTTATTTGGATCAACAATCCATGTCCCATACAATAATATTCACATGCATGCATTGGGGCCTAGAACATCATGTCTGGCACCCCATGGGTATTTGGAGCATTAGTCCTTGTCCCACACCTCATTTATCAATCAAACACACATATATCACATATATCATCTTTATAGATGTTAATCATCATTAACCTTCTTATAAAACATTATCATAAGGGTGATCCATTTTAATTTATCACAAAAAACATGGTTATTCACTTTAATCACATGGAATAATATAAATAATTCATCATTAAACTATTTATCAACATTTAATCATATAAACCATTAACCCTTTAAGGTTAAGTAAACCATCCCTTAATTCCCATTATCAATCAATTCATAATCACATTAATCAAAAAAATTCACAGTCCCATTAATCAACCAATTTCACAATCCCATTAATCTACCAATTTCAAAGTCCCACTAATTAACCAATTTCACAATCCCATTAATTGATCAATTTCATAATCCTGTTAATTTATTAATTAATTCAATTCAAAAATGAAATTACCCAACAAGTAAATTTCAATTTCACAATTACATACATGAAATTATGATCAATACTATGGGAATTGGAAATTAGACCACCGGTATCAAGGTAGTTGACAGACATTTGCCAAATTGAAATCCCCAATTGAAGCAGAACGTTCAAGATCACAATGGTGTGGAAGATCTAGGACCAAAACCTAAGATCAAGATCAAATGTATTAAAATATATCAAAACCTATATCTAAACCACTTTCAATAGAGGAAAACCCATCCCTCTTCATCGAGAAAGAGATACAAGAGAGAGAGGAAACCAATCAGGGAATAAAACACATATCATAGAGGAGAAAATCTGTCAATTGGATATTTTATTCACTAAGAATGTGTTTTGAGGAGACTTGGAAACCTTTTGGGAGCTTAAAAATAATAGGAATAGGTTTAGGTTCGAGTGGGTCCAATAGGGTTTAATATTTAAGGGTTAGAAAAAACTATAAATTTTTGAAGGATTAAAAACACGCATGCATGGTTTCCCAGGCTGGGGGAACGGTTTCTCCTAATAGGGCGCACAATTTGAAAAACTGTGCACCAACCATGCAATTCCCCTCTATCTAGTATTGCATAGTTTTTTGTGGGTAGGTGCACAGTTTGGTAAAACCGTGAGCCAACAATGAACTACCCCTTTTTCTTCCAAAATTATCAAATTTCACTCAAAACAACCCCAAAAAACCCACACAAGGTATGCCAAAACAAGGAAAAAAAGAGTAACTGAAAATAAACATGATTCATATCCAAAAAATGTTGGTATCTTACAATATCTCTATATTATAATATCCCATCCTTGATCTTTACTCCCAAGCATCTCTAATATTCTAAAGTAAAAATATTGGGCCATTGAGCCCACATATCAACTTCTCTCTCCCATGTTTCCTCTTGAACATGACCATGTTGCCAAAATACTCAAACTATAAACATGGTCTTTACCCACAACACTTTCACACTACGATCCATGACATGTATTAGATGCTCTTTAATGGATGCATCATTCTCGATCTCAGCATCATAAGGATCGATCACACGAGTAGGTTTGTAATGATACTGCCGAAGTTGTGGCACATGAAAAACATCATGAATAGAATTATACCTATATGGAAGATACAATTAATATTCCATTATCCCAATTCTCTCAACAACCTAAAAAGTTCCAACAAACCTGGGTGCCAACCTGCATGACCTCTGAATCTTATGGTGACCCAGTCTAGGAGACACCTAAAGGAACACATGATCACCCACTATAAACTCAATGGGTGATCATCATCGATCAGAATACGAATTATACCTAATTTGAACTATATCCATACATTTGAAAATGAACTTAACCTACTCCAACATCTCCTACATGAGACTCTATCCCAACAACTATGACTCACATGCCTCCATCCAGCATAGAGGTGATCTGTATGGCCTACCATAAAGAGACTCATATGGTGTCATTTGAATAGTCACCTGGTAACTGTTGTTTTAGGTGAAATCAATGAGCCTAAGTGTTTCTACCAAGACCCACCAAAGTCTAGGACATGCACCAATAGCATATCCTCCTAAACATGTATAGTACATTCCAACTGCCTGTCTGTCTGCTGGTAGAAACCCATACTTATAAATACCTATGTACCAAGTGCCTTCGGCAAACCTTGTCGGAAGCATGAAGTAAAATGTGACTCACAGTCTGAAATTATAATGCACAGAACCCCATTAAGATTAAATATCTCTTGAATATACAAGTCTCCCAACTTGTCCACTAATAAAGTCTCTTATATAAGCAAGAAATGCACTACTTTTGTCAATCGATCCATAATCACCCAAATAGAATCATTCTTCTAAGGATTCCTCAGTAGAATCACAAAAAAGTCCATGGTAACATCATCCCACTTCCATTATATAATGATAAATGGCTATAGTAAACCATCAGGTCATTGATGTTTGGCCTTTAACTATTTACAGGTGTAGAATCGTTTCATGAACTCTGCAATCTCCTTTTTCATGCTCGACCACCAATATTGTCGATGTAGGTCATGATACATTTTGGTTAAACTAGGATTCACTACCCACTTAGAGGCATGAAATTCACACATCAACTCCTCTTGAATACTCATAGTCACAACAACATGTTTACAAACATAGATGATCATATATAAACCAATTGAAAGGTGACTCTCTGTCTTCAAGGATTTCCCTCAAGTCTGGACACTCTAGATCCTCATACTGCCTATCCCTAATCCAGCTTAGAAGTGTGGACTCAAATAACACTTACATGAGGATCATCTATTCTAGGCCCTCCCAATCCACAATATTCATATCATCCAGGAAGGTCATCATCTTCCACTCAGAACTAGACTCATGAGCTGCATGAGTCTGCATCTTCCTTCTTAAAGAGTCAACCATAATGCTTCCCATCTCGGGCATATATTATAGCTCAAATTTGAATGACTACATATACTCAACTCATATTCACTGTCAAAGATTCAAATCTCACAACTAAAAGATATACTTTAAGCTCTTGTGGTTAGTATACAAAGTAAACTTTTCTCCCAATAGATAAAGTCACTAACACTTCATTACATAAACCACTGCATCTAAATTGAGATCGTTCATAGGGTAATTCTATTAATGTGACCTCAATATTCATGACCCATACGCCACAAATTGACCCCCCTGTATCAGCACTAATCCAAGACTGATCCCAGATGCATCAAAAAACATTGTATACTCCTCTCCCGACTCGGGTAGAATCAAGATCAGTGTGGTAGTCCAATGCTTCCTCAATTATTGGAAATAATTTTCACATTCTCCAAACCATTCAAACTTAACTCACTTCATGGTTGATCTTGAAATTATTGTTTACAAGAAAGAAAAGTTTGGGATGAACCTCTGATAATAACCCACCAACCCTAGAAATCTTTATAAATCAAAAACATTCTTGAGATACTCCCAATAAACCACTCCTTAAACTTTCTCTGGGTCCACTAACACACATTCCTCTGAGATGATGTGACCTAAGAAATGTACATGATCGGACCATAATTGGAACTTATATATCTTGGCGTATAGTTGATTCTCTCTCAGTGTACTCGAGATGATGTCAAGAAATTATCCATGATCGTCATGAGTCTTGGAGTACACCAAGATATCATCTACAAAAAAATATAAACTGATCTAGGTATGGGTGGGAGATTTGGTTCATCAAGGCCATAAACATAGAAGGAGCATTCATAAGCCTGAATTTCATTATGATGAAATCATATAAGAAATACCTTCTTCTCAAATTAGTCTATGGTATATCAGAAGGCTGAACTCTTAGCTGATGATACCCTGATCTCAAGTCAATCTTATAGAAAAAACAAGCTCCTCTCATCCAGTCAAAGAGATCATTGATATGAGGAAGAGGATATTATTTCTTCACTATCATCAGGTTCAAATTCTGGTAATAAACACATAAACATAAATTTCAATCATACTTCTTAACAAACAAGATTGGAGAACCCCAAGAAAACATACTCAGATGGATAAACCCCTTATATATCAATTCCTATAGCTGAGTCCTAAGCTCTTGAAGCTCTGTTAGTGTCATTATATAAGGTGGAATGGAAACTGGATCAGCTCCATGCATGCGATCAATTATAAACTCCACATCCCTATTAGGTGGAAGCCTTGATAAATCCTCAGAAAACATGTCCTGGAATAGATCCACTATGGGTGGGAAGGCATCATGCTTCACACCCCCATCATCCAATAAATGATTTTCAATCTAATCAGTGAGATCCCCTAGTTGATAATGAACTAGACATGAATGGCCTGCCTGTATATCCAACTCTCATCGATAGACATAATTGTTACCCTCAGGAGATGTAAAGGTCACTCTCTTAAAGTAACAATTAATGTGTGTTTAGTATGCCATCAACCAATCCATACCCAAAATCAATTCAAAACCTAACATGTTAAGAATATAAAGATACCAATAGAAATAATACTCCACAACCTTAATAGAACACCCCTTACATAAACAGATGTATCTTGTCTAACACTATAAAAGTGTCTCTAGGTAGGAGATTAGCTGGAGCAAGTCATATGTCTACTTCGGGAAACAAATTTTGGCCACAATAAAAATATCCATTATTAATGACCTAAAAATAAAAGAAGTATCCATACCATTTATCTACCTTGGGGTTCCCATGTTTTTTTGGAAAACCAAGGGCTTTGTACTTCTCTAATATAATCAGCCAAATTAGAAAAACTCTTACAGAATGAAAGGGAAAATCGCTCTTGATGGAAGGATGTGTTTGCCTTGTCAATCATATGGTGGTTTCGAAGATGATTTAAGCATTCATGGTGTATGTTTGGCCTTCTACGATTATCAAAATAATTAACTCCATGATGATGAATTTTGTTTAGAGTGGAAATGTGATGGAAAGAAATATTATCACAGCTTCTTGGAAACAATGTTGTTTACCCCAGTCTCTTGGTGGACTTGGAATCAAAAGCATGTCACTCTTCAACTAGTCCCTCCTAAATCAGTTCTTATAGAGTTTAGTCAACAATAATTTCGTCTCTTTACATTTTCTCATATCCAGATTTGTTCCCAAACTTCTTTTAGGAAAATTAAATTACATGGAATCTTCCACTTTCCATGGTCTGAAACTGGTCTTCCAAAAAATTTATATGCATTCCCATTGGTTGGTCAATGCTAATTCCTCTCTTAAATTTTGGCATACCAACTAGACTGGAGAATATATGATAAATCGGTTCAACCCCTTGGATGTGAACATTAATCAGAACATATCAACCAAGGATCATTTAGAAAGGGTGAAATTACTCCCTGAAGATATTTCTGAAACTGTTGCAACTCATGATTACATCAATCAAGATGACATGTTCATTTGGGACCAGCCTCCGAATGGCCAGTTCAACTCCAAGACTTTCTACAAGCACATGTTGTAGGGAAACTATAAATGGATTGGAAGCTTCAATAAATGATGGCTTACTCCTTAAAGATTTACTTTTCTTTGGATACTCTTGCTAAATAAAATTCTAATTGAGTTGAACCTGAAAAGAATTGGAATATCCCTTTTCTCCAGGTGTATTACATGTCATCAACACCACGAATATGTTGAACATCTGTTCTTGAGATATAAAACAGCCTCATCCTTATGGAAGGTGGTCTTTAACCTCTTTGAGATACATCTGCCCTAGGCAAACATGATGCACTGCTTCTTATAGGAGATTATGAATCTCCAACTATCCAAATAGATTCATGCCCTTCTAAAAGTTTCATGTGCGGAGTTGATTCATGTGATATAGAGAGGATGAAATGCATAAATCCACTCCCAACCCCAATTCAATCCAAATCTAGCATTGTTATCTATCATCACGACTCTACAGAATTCCAAGCTACCCCACACTACTTGTTGTAACAATTAGATCAATGACTTCACCATCCTTAGGTGACTGAATATTGAAGGTAGTTACCCCAAACCCCTTGGAACTATTGATGTTTTTTGGTTTTCACCCTTCATCGAATGGTTAAAATGTAACATTGATGGTGCATCAAGGGGGAATTCGGCACCATCAGGGTATGGCGTTATATTTAGGGACCATAATAGTGACATGGTGGAATGTGTTTATGGACCTTGTAGCAATGGAACTACTTTAGAAGTATAAATTCAAGGACTTATCAGAGTTTTCACTCATTCTTATTAGAGAGGTTGGCATAACTTATGGTTTGAATGTGACTCAAGCACAATTTTTCAAGACACCATGATAGAAATTATTCATCTCTAATGGAAGCTAACGGAAAAGTGGGTGAATTTCCTGGAAAAGATTTCCTCTATGAACTTCATCATCACCTACACCTTTCAGGAGGCTAACCGCCTTGCCGATGGCCTTAAAAACAAAGTTGTTTCTAAGGTGGGACACATATGCTCTACTACCCTCCCTTTTGATCTATCGCCAACCTTCTTTGGGGAAAATTTTAAAATTCCTTCTTTCCAACTCTTGTAACTCTTATTTGTTTTCAATAAAGATCCCTCAAGCTCAACTTTCTTAAAAAAA
This sequence comes from Viscum album, assembly GCA_963277665.1. Lineage (NCBI taxonomy): Eukaryota > Viridiplantae > Streptophyta > Magnoliopsida > Santalales > Viscaceae > Viscum > Viscum album. Next base: position 987,546,578 of record OY728129.1, read on the forward strand.
TAGATGTATCTCGACTGTACTCTCAAATGTGTATCGATCATCATAATCCCTCTCAAAAAATCCACCATTAGACTTAAATATTTCACAAGTTATGAATATATAAAATAATGAGAGGATTCGGTATCAAATAATACACTATCAAGCATAGAATAAATAATAATAGCACCTCTACCTATCAATTTTCTTGCCTCACTATACACAGGTGCAGGCTAAACTATATGCAGTTATCCTTTCCATCTTCCCTATGTTGCAATCTGAGTACCCTGAGTTTCACTACCTTGCTGGTATGGGTGGTCCTTCCCTGAATTACCCCATCTAATAACTCAACCGCCACTTCCATTAGAACTCTAACTTCCAGACTGATATGGGATAGAAGACCCGATTATAGTATTCTGAGTCTACCTAGCTCCTCTATTGTTACCCACCTATCATGGGATTATATAGAACCATTATATATGTCCTATACTACCGTAAGCTCGGTACTCTACTAGTGGTTGTTGGAACTGTCTATGAAAGTGACCCAACCTACCGCATTGGTGGAAGAGTGCACAAGTAATGTCCTAAGTAACTGATATTTTCCCCTGGACACTCTATTTTCCACTACTCTATTTAACATTCTCATAGAATCTCTTACTACCCTCATAGTTATTACCTCTTGGTCATTCAATATAATCTACATGTTCTCCATTGGAATCCACCATCGGGTTCCCCTCAAATATGAGATCTTGTTTCACCACTTTAGAAGACTTCTTCAGCCTAAATATGTTAATGTGGGGCTTAGTATCACATTTAATACCATCTTGAAAACACTTCATTGAAGTGACATAATCCACTATCAACACTAGAACAATGCACTACAAATTGGTGAAGCCACCAGCATATTCCATCATGGACATGCTCCCCTAGGTCAACTGAATGAACTCAACTACCCTCTCCTTCTTAAGCATCTCAGAGTAAAAGTTTTCCAAGAACTTGTCCTAAAATTCCCTCCACTCTTTATTCTCCTACTGTCCATCCTGAGTATGTATTTCCCACCAACACTTCACTTGGCCACATAACATATAATTAACCATTTTGACTCTCTTCTCAGAAGGAGTCTCTAGGTGGTCAAGGATTGTTTGGATAAACTCAATCTAGAACTCATATTCTTTAAGTCCACCCTCTCTGGTGAATGTCGGAGGGTGATGGAACTAGAACTCCCATGTTAGGTCATACATATTCCACACAACCCGCCCTAGTTCACTTTCCATAAATTGCATAAAGTGAGAAAAGTTATCATGGAACTTCTCTCTGGTTCCTTCACCTGAAACTATCAGAACCTCATGTTCCACCACTGGAGGCACATTTCCCACCATGTGCTCTTGTCATCCTATTAATAATAATTATAATGGAGGCATATATCTACTATTTAAAACACTTTTTTCATGACACATTACAAAACATTACCACATTTATGTAAGAGGAATTCACATAAATCCATAACAATTCATCCCCCATACCCCATCAAACAGTCAAAACCAAGGCACTATCACTACCCACAACCATCCCACATCTAGGTCATGGCTAACATAGGGTAAAAAATTTAATAAAACACATTTTTCATTTGAAACCCATTTATCCATTTTATTTACCATATTTATCATCATTTACAATTTCCAATTTCAAATTAGGCACCTTTTTCATCTAAATTACACAATCAAGAATATCATTTTTCTTTTAAATAACTGACCCCAAAACTCAATTTTTCATGCATACCTAAAATGATGCATGTCACAATAATTCCTGAGTGCCTAGGATGATGCATGTATACACAACTCTCATGTCATATCAGGTCATGAAGAAAATATCAGAAAAATAATGTCACATAACAAGTGCATCACCCAAGGTGAAATAAAATTCAACTGTAACAATAAACATCAATAAAAACAATCCTACCCTTGGTACTAGAATTTTACCCCATACATGGGTTATCTAATCCCATGCACGAGCTCATGAACAAGGCCTGGGACATTCTAATCTCATGTCTACCTTTCCCAAATAGTAATAAGAAATAAAAAAACTACTCTGATACCACTTTGTAATGTCTTGACCCTAGTGTCACATGTCGGAACCCTGAGACGGTTAGTTACATGACCTCAGGAATTCCTCCCTATACATTAAAGTATTCTTACTAGTAGTGAGGGTCTAATATATAACATGGGGAGACTATACTCTATTTATAAAAGTATCACAACATCAGATATAAATAAAAAATTTCCAAAAGATAATAACCAATAATGAGAATAATACCATAACCAATACAAACCAGTATCACATGATGAACCAGAATAAGAAAACAATATACAAACTATAAAAAACCAACCTAAGATACCATCTAAACTGATACCTGAGCTGATTCTCCACTAACTCTAAGAGCTTTCCTGATCTCCACAGGTTGGCGATAAGCACCTGGGCATTAAATGGATAACCATTGGGAACGATTTTGCCCAAAAAATACAACAATAACGTAGTATAATGTGGAAACATAATTATATATATATATATATATATATCAATCAATACATACATATAAAGTACAAAGAGACACTAAAAACTAAAAGCATAACATAACCACTATAACTCATCTTCTGGTGGTCCATGACCACCGACCATGTTCCAAGTCACCCAACCTTGGTCACCCAAACATAAAATCACAAAGGGAGTCGAGACAAATAACACCTATTATAATATAACAAAGGCTGAAAACACCAAAGGTACAAGAAGGGTTGGAGATAAAGATTCCCGTAAGATTCTACCAAATATTTTATTCATTTACTTCATAAGGAAATTTAGGTATGCTAAAATAGGAGTATAATTGGGAGAGTATAAGGATTAGTTTAAAAATAGAGCCTCAAACATTTAAAATCATTTATTAAACTAAACCTATAAAATGTACCATTTCACCATTTAAAACCTAAATATTGTCTTGAGAAGCTTTGAAAACTATTTCAAAATCTAAAGTAAGGTAATCAAGAAAAATATGATAATATGCACTTGATATGTAAAGATAAAGAGGAATCAATACAATCGAGTTGAGGTGCATAATGAAAATAAATGAAGCAAGCAGGAAAAATCCAATGACATATGGTATAAAAATCAAGAAAAGAGATTTCCACTTTATATAAATAGGTTTTTCATTTCAAAAGCATATTTAAACAAATCAGGCTTTACATTTCAAATGATGGAAATATTTTAACCAAAACCCTAACTTTTCAATTGATGGAATGTTTCTAAAACCAATGGATCAATAAAAAAATTATATAAAATAGTTTATATAATTTCTCAAGGCATGTAAAATAGTTTAAAACAATGGAATATGTATACATTCTAGATACAAACAATCCTGAAAGCAGGGAAACACCGATTCTAGATGGTATAACAACCAATAAAAGATCTTTCCATTTTATATAAACAGGTTTTTCATTTCAAAAGAATATTTAAACAAATCATGATTTACATTTCAAATGACGGAAATACTTTAACCAAAATCATTACTTTTCAATTAATGTAATATTTATAAAACAAATGTCTTAATAAAACTTTTTATATAAAATAGTTTATATAATTTCTAAAGGCATGTAAAACAATTTACAATAATGAAATATGTATACATTCCAAATACAAACAATCAAGAAACATGGTCATGCGCCACATAGGTATGATAGTTTAGGTTATAGGGATCCAATGCTGTGAACAGAAAAGTATGTATATATTCCCCTTAGGCCTAAGGTAAAGAGATTCATAACCATCACCTAACGAATGGGATGTGCTGATATGATGTTTCATAACACTATAGAATCATAAGTTCCACCCAAAATAACTCATTTACTACCTAAGTCTTGCATGTGCACAAGTATAAAATCAATGATAGGAAATTCATTTTATAACACAAAATACAATTCATCCCATTCTCTATTTCAAATATTCTAATTTTATCTTTAAAAACCATTACATGAGTTTTTATTCAAAACATGACTTTTCACCAAGATGAAACCCTAAGGTCCCCATAAAAGCATTTTAAGCCATTTTCACAAATAGGGATTTGAAATCAATTTACCATTCAATTTCACAATCCAATTACACAATTTAATTCAACAGTTTAATTTTCAAGGAATTCCACTAATTTCATAACAAACCCCAAATTCGATGGAATTGAATTTTTTCACAATTTTCCTTTAAAAATCAATTCATACCCTTTTTGTACAATTTAAACATTTAAAAAGGGTAACCACCCACATCCTTTCACAATGCATATTTAAAATTCCAAATATGCCTTTAAAACAACCATCAATTCATTCCAAATCCTTTTAAACAATTCAATATTCAAAAGGGTAATAATACTCGGGCCAAAGCCAATTCAATAAATCGAAATCCATCCAAAGCCATAAATTTCACCAAAACATCCTTTAAATTTTATTTGAAAATAAATCCAAACAATCATTGCATTTATCAATTCAAAAAAAGGTGAGGTAAATCAAAGTGAAAGACATTTAATTCATGCCATGTCCAATTCCAAGGAAAATTGGTCAAAGAAGATTTTATGAGGGATTAAGAATATAAAAGTCATAGAACATGTATTGGAAATCATGAAACATGTATCTATGAATTATCTAGCAATAATGAATCACAAAAAAAAGGAAAATAATAGAACCACCTACTTGGAATTTAAGGAATCCAATCGCAAAAAATCTGAGATGTGTCACCTTCAACGGCAATCAACGGATCTAAGAAGATAGATCTTGAAAGAGGAGAGAGGAGATCCTAGATCTAAAATTCCACATCAATCCATCAATATCCATAAAAACTAAAGGATTTCACCACCATTATGAAGAATGAATCAATAAGAGAATGAATATCCATGATCAAGAAGAAAGGAACTCATCGGAATATGATCACCGCTTCGATTGGTGCTTCGATCCGCCAATAGATAGGATTGTGTTAGGTCCACTAGGTCGAATACCCTATGAGTGGGGTGAATCAGGTTATGGAAGATTAAAACTTTCTACCGGTCATTTCTTGTTTTTTTTTGTTATAAAAAACTCAATTATCTCTTCCTTCTATAGAAATATATGAATAGATATAAAACCAGGCACAAGACACAATGATTTTTACTTGGTTCACCGTCACTGGGCTATATCTAAGGAGTATACAACGACAATGTGTCTATGTACCAAATTCACTAAGGATCACTGCCAATAATGAGTACAATTTTTGGGCTAGATCTGTTATACCCAGGTTCACTACCTTTAAAAGGTTTAGGTTCTTCTCACTGCATTCCCAAGGGTCACTCCCTATGCTGCTTTCTCTGGATCCCTACCAGTGGAAAGGGTCACCATCTTACTCTTTCTTCTCTCACTACTCTTGGAAAGGAATCCACTCACAGTTTATCGACTTGTAGGTCAAACACAGCTTATGGACATGTAGGTCCCTTTATTTTCATGAAATCTTACATCCTCAATTATAGGTAGATGCTCTGTTGAAGTTCCGTTTTCACCCATAGATGAAATCCACCTTCCCAGGTACTGTTAGGTACTGAAAAAATACTTTCACAAACTGATTTGAAGCTCTCACAAGCTTGATTGTGCAAATCATGAACCACCTATTCTTCCCACATACTGAGTACCTGGTTTGGTATGTGGGACACCTTCTTCGCATACTGTTTCTACTACCGCGAACTGCCCTTCATCCGCAGACCGCCTCCGCCTTTGTGATCGTGTACCGCTACCGCATATCGACTCTGTGAACCTCCTTTGCTAAATCCCTCATGTCCGAAAACTGTTCTATGTTCATGGACCACCTTCACTTTCACATATCAGATCTCCCCCTCTATATACTACTTGTGGAATTCTCCCTTTGGCATGCCGGGGATTTCTCTTCCGCATACCAAGACAACTTCTTCTGTGTATTAGACTTCCCTCTCCGCATACTGGACTTCCTTTGTGGGTTAAGAAACCCCTCAAACACCTTTGGTAGAATTCCTTCCACTTGAACCACTTTAGCCTTCGTGAACCACTTCAGCCTTCACGAACTTCCTTTGGCATTTACCAAAATCCCAGAGAAAAATATGTTCAAATGATGTTCAATCTCCACAGTAATCGGTGGGTTTAGCAATTCTTATATAGGCAATGATATCTACTTAATCATCTAAATCAAGATTTATCAAATCTTGATTCGATACAGCCCCCACTGCGTACCGAATATTCTACCACCACAAACCTCAATCCATCCACGAACCATTTTCCTACGCGCTCTGTGTACCGCCTTTTCTTCTACACGGTTGAACTCTTCTACTGACACTAATCTATCTGTGTACCGCACTGTCGATCAGCTGTGAACGATTTTTGGTTCTGTGAACCTCATTCACGTACTGTTCCTACTACCTGTTATGCGGCCACATACCCTTCCTAGATATGGTACGTGATCCATGTCTTGGGATCCTCATTCCTCTTCCTTTGTCGATCTCGTTCGCCATTATTCACACAAATTCTCGATTTTGAGACCCCAAAATTTGGAAACACTGGGAAACTGCAGCACTTTAAAAACCTATATTCAGCAAACATCCACCATTCTCATTTGCGGTCATCTGGATTTTTCAACAAACACAACCACACCCAAAACACACCGAGAGGATGCCTTGAGGGATTTTTTTCCAACAATCTCCCCATTTGGGTTTGTTGAAAACTCTTCTCAAAACAATTATCGATATTTTTATATCTCTATAAAGCTCCTGTCATCTTCAACCATTATTCTCTTCATGCGATTAATATAGCTATCAAGGATTTACTCAATACATACTCTAAGCCCACATAAGCAATTATCAGTGTGAGAAACAAGAGTAAATGATAATTTCATCAAAGAACCAATTCATTTTAGACACCAACTATTGATACCAAACTGATACCAATTGCTAAGTTCTAGAAACCTTCTAACACCATTCCAACACCATTCATCTACTTTTATCATGATCTTCAGCCATCGTGATATCTATTATTTGACCGATCACTTCTAGAATCGTCAAATTTAATGATCCTCTGATCTTATAGCTCTTCCAAATAGCTTTATCTCAGCTTCAAATCCTCCTATCTTACTGCTCCACTTAACAGCTTCTCCTTGCTGCTCACTTAACAGCTTCCCCCCACGTCTTTTCTTCCCCTATAAATAGTCACACTTTCTCCCCCTTTGTCAACAAACCTAAAGGGAACATCAAGGTTGTTTGGAACAGGGTAAAGAACATATATCGGTATATTAAGGAAAGATACACCTTTCCTCAGGGAGAGGGAGGACCCACATCCAGACTTTTTCAAGTGCGGGAAGTTGAATGGACTCCCAGAGCCAGTAGATGCCTTTCAAATGCTTCTTTTGGTAAGGATTTTGTCAGAATGTTTGCAACTTGTTGTTATATAGGCACATACTCTAAATTTACAAACCCTTTCTCCACCTTCTCTTTGATAAAATGATATTTGATTTCAATGTGCTTTGTCCTTGAGTGATGGACTGGATTTTTGCTTATATTTATATCACTTGAATTATCACAATGAATTTAGATCTGATGCTTCACTTCAATTCCCATATCTTTAAGTTGCTGCTTCATCCAAAATAGTTGCATGAAATCTTGAGTAGCTTCAATGTATTTAGCTTCAGTGGTACTCAATAAAATGAAATCTTGTTTCTTTTTTAACCAAGAAATACATAATCTCCCAAGATAAAAGGTGCCCCCTGATGTTGATTTATTATCATCTGTTGAACTGGAACAATCCTCATCTGTATATCCCAATAACTCTAGCTGAGATTTTTCATTATACATTAGGCCAAAATCTACTATTCGCTTAATATACCGAATAATTATTTTTACTTCAATCATGTGGATCTCTTTGGGATTTCTTTGATACCTCACTACTTGACATGTGTAAAATACAATATCTAGACTTTTCGCTGTCAGTTACAACAGACTTCCAATAATTTTCTTATATTCTGTGATATTAAGTGCATTGCCTTTATCATCCTGTGATAGTTTTAACCAAGTAGCAACCAGATTCTTCATCTATTTGGAATTATCCATTCCAAATCTTCTAAAAACATCCTTGTCATATTTATATTGATAAATAAAGGTGACATTCCTTCCTTGTGTCACTTGTAAGACAAGGAAAAATGTCATCTCACCAATCATTGACATTTCAAACTCACTTTTCATGAATTCTGAAAACTTTTTTCATTGTGCTTCATCTGATCTACCAAAGATTATATCATTGACATAAACCAGTACCATCATCCTTTGACTGTTTCCATTTTTGAAATAAATATTGTAATCGAATCCACCACGATGGAAACTGATCTTCTTTATAAACTAATAAATCCTTGAATACCATGATCTTAGTGCTTTCTTCAAACCATATAAAGCCTTATTCAGTCGATAGACTCTTTTTGCATCTTCATGAATGAGAAAACCATCAGGCTGCTCAATGTTAACTTCTTCCTCCAAAACACCATTTAGAAATACTGACTTGACATCCATCGGGAAAACTTTAAACTTTTGTTTCACAGTTATGGCCATAAATAATTTGATTGTCTCCATCCTTGAAGCAGGTGAAAATGTTTCATCAACATCAATACCCTCTATTTGAGAGTACCCTTTGCACACCAGGCATGCTTTTTTTCGAATGAAAACACCATCTTTATTCATTTTGTTAAGAAAGACTCACTTTGTTCTGATAACATTCTTGTCTCCTGGTCTCGAAACAATTTCCCACGTCTGATTATTCTTGATTTGGTCAAGCTATTCATTCATTGTTTGAACTCAATTCTCATCTTCAGTTGCTTCATCAAAAAATTTAGGCTCAACTTGTGATAAGTATGATGCTTGTTGTAGATAATTCATCCTCCCTATCTGCACTGGTGTTATATGATCACCAATTATGTTATTACTATTAATTTCAACTCTTTATGTTAGACTTTGTGAATATATTGATTTTTTCTCATCATCTGAGTCTTCTTCTAAATCAACTTCTGGAGCAGGAGCATCTCCTGACCCGCTCATCTCTTCATCACTGTCCTCCTAATCCTGATCATGCATTTGCTGAATATTTTGTTCATCCTATACTGTAGTCACATCATGACTTTAAACTATCTTTCCCAACCACTTATTGAATCACTTATACGCTTTGATGTTCTTTGAGTATCCAATAAATATTCCATCATCTCCACGGGATTCAAAATTCCTATGTTTCTCCTTATTGAGAATGAAACATTTACTTTCAAATATTCGAAAGTAATTCAAAGATGGATTCTTTTTGTACCATAATTCATATGGAGTCTTTTACTCTTTTAGACAAAGTAAAGCTCTGTTCAAAGTGTATACTGCTATCATTATTGTTTCTTTCCAAAATTTCTTTAGAAGGTATTTTTCAATGAGCATTATTCTAGCCATGTTGTTGACAATTCTATTTCTTCTCTCAACGACTCTATTCTTCTATAGACTCCTTACTGCTAAAACTTGATGTCTTATCCCATGTTTTTCGAGATAATCCTCTACTTGGCTATTTGAGAACTATGTTCTATTATCTGTTCGAATCTTCTAGATTTTATGACCAAGCATTTTTCACATTCCGGTCGATATATTATAATGAAACTAAACACTTCAGATTTTTTGGGTGACTATGGATACCCATGCCATTCTACTATAGTCATCAATGAAAAGGACATAATATCTCCTCCCATCGATATCCCTAGGTGAAATTGGCCTACACACATCGATATTCACCAACTCAAGTAATCTTGTTGACCTTTTCTCCTTTGGATAATATATCTTTCGAATGATCTTCCCCTATTGATAGGCATCGCACGTATTAGTATGATCACATGATAATCTGGGAAGATTTTGAGTTGCATCATATTACACCAGATCTTCCAAGGAACCTTGGCTTATGTGTCCAAGACGCTTATTCCATAACTTTTTTTCTTCATCCTTGGATATAAAGCACATATCTTCTTCTCCACTCATGAGGTAGAGATTCCCTTTAGTACGCTTTCCTTATAACACAACAACACCATCCTTTTCCTTGATGATACATAATTTCTTGGAAAAACTTATGGCATTCCCTGAGTCACACAATTGACTGACACTAAGTAGGTTGTGACTAAGCCCCTCAACAACCAAGACATCTTCTCGTATCATGTATTTTCCTCCAAACTTAGATTTTACTGAACCAATAATTTTCAATCCCTCATCATTACCAAATCTTACTATAACTTCTTTATCATACCTGATTCCAGTCACTAGATCCTTGTTTCCTGTCAAATGGGAAGTGCATTCACTGTCAATGATCCATATTCCAGTGCGATATGATGCCTTGAATGCAATTTATGCAACCACTTCTTGATCGAACCTTTTCTTTTTGACCCAAGTCTTTGACTTCATACCTGTTATGGAATGATAATATTGATCTTCCTCAGCATATGATGGACCAGCTTTAACTTTTAGGAATTCAAATCGATTTTGAATTTTCAGCTCTCTGTATGATATATTTGACTGCTTCTTATGAACAAATTTAGTCTACCTCAGCACCTTCCTCTGCATTATTTATGTGCAATATCTTTCCATATGTACGAGTCCTTTACACATAAAACAAAGATCATCAAATGATGACCTAGAATTTTGAGCTCTGTATGACCACCTTTGTTGGTCTTGTTCCCTTTGGTACCTCTTTGGTATGGAACATACATTCTGAGAGTGTCTCATCTTACCATAACAACAGCATCTTATATGAGATACATTCTTGTGTGTTAATGATACACCACTAGTTGTGCCCTGGGTTCTCTGAATCGTCTGATTCTTCTTTGTCCCAAAATAAATCTTCAATCTTGGAGTGGGTGTTTGTGGTATGGCTTGAACCATAACTGATTTCTGTTTTAGATCTATCCCTATACCAGCCTTATTATTTAGAATTAGTTGTTTCTTCTATTCTGATGGACTACTCTGCTCAAATATCATCTTCTCTGTTGCCTGTATGACCTTCTTTCCTAGTAGTTTCTCCTAATCTTTAATTTTTCATTGCAAACTGATAACTTCCTCTTCTAGTTTTTTGATATGTTCGATTTTATCTTTTATAGTTTCAGTCAAACTTTCAATTTACATTTTTGGTTATTCAATTTTGAGTTTGTACTCAACCACCTTTTCAGGGTTTTATGACATTGAAGACCTTATCTTTTTAATTTCTTCATTTAGATCAGAATTCTCTTCTTCCTGCTACAGCATAAAGAGTTTAGCATCATGAACAAATTTATTTGCTTTCTTTATTTTGGATCTCAAAATGTCTACCTCTTCAAGATCATCTTCTAATTCAGTCTGAAGATCAACCCTTTCTTTGATTTCTCCTTCTTCATTGTCAATTTCTTCTCTTGTTACTGAATTCCTGATAACTACCACCAAAGAATCTATTTTTTGATCCCTATAGTCCTCCAACTCTTCTACCTCATATTCTTCTAAACTTTCATCCTCTCTTGAAATCTGGTTATTCTTTTTGAAGAACTTTCCCCTAGTACTTATCCTCCCTTTCTCATTTGATGAATACTTCTTTTGGGGAATTTCATCATTTTCTCCATTTTCATCATCAAACTTCTTAGGGAACTTTGATGAAAAATTCCCAATCTTTCCACATTGAAAGCATGAAAATGGAATTTTACCTTTGAACTTTCCTTTTACTCTTTGCAGATTAGAGGATATAAATGACATTATATCATCCATATTGTCTTCCTCTGGACTATCTTCAATGGATAGATTCTTCATGGCCTTGAACTCCACTTCCTTTGAATTCCCCTTTTCCACTACATCATTGTCATCATTTCTCATTTCATATGCTATAGGGGTACTATGCAGGTTATCTAGTGTTAGCTCTTTTGGGTCTTTGTCTTCCAACACTGAAAATTTCAGATTTAATCGCAGTGGAAGTTTCCTCAAGATTCGTTTCACAATCTTTATATCTTCAATGACATCTACAAGACCCTGCATGTCTTCCACAATATTATTTATCCTATCGAAGAATACATCAATAGTCTCATTGGGATTCATTCTAAGATCCTCATACATGTTCCATAGAACCTATAGCTTTGCTTCTCAGACTTTTGTGTCACCCTAATAAATGTTTAAAAAATCCCACATTTCATGTGATGTTTTACAGGACATCACCTTCATGTAAATTGAATTTTATAGGGATCCCCCTAAAGCATTAATCCCTTTAGCATCAGCATCCAATTCCTTTTTTTCAGATTCCGATAAAGAGCCACTATTAATGCTAGCTGATATTCCATGCATAAATGTTGTGAAGACATCCATCCCAACTAATCAGAAGTAGTGTTGCATTCGATTATTCCATAGTTGAAAATTATTTCCATCGAAGATCAGAATTACATTATGATTGACCACCTTCATTTCTTCTTCTAAGATAGAACCATTAACTTTCAACCTTTCCCTTTAATACCAATTATTAGGTCCACTAGTTCGAATACCCTGAGAGGGGGGTGAATCATGGTATGGAAGATTAAAACATTCTACCATTCGGATCTTGTTTCATTGTTAGAAAAAACTCAATTCTCTCTTCCTCCCATAGTAATATATGAACAGATATGAAATTAGGCATAGGACACAATGATTTTTAATTGGTTCACCCTCACTGGGCTATGTCCAAGGAGCATATAATGGCAATGTGTCGATGTACCAAATTCACTATGTCTCACTGCCAATAATGAGTAAAATGTTCGGGTTAGATCTTTTATACCCAGTCTCACTACCTTTACAAGGCTTAGGGTCTGCTCACTATATTCCCAAGGGTCACTCCCTATGCCTCTTTCTCTGGCTCACTACTGGTGGAAAGGTTCACCACCTTCCTCTTCTCTCACTACTCTTGGAAAGGAATCCACTCATAGTTTATCGACTTGTAGTTCAAACATATTTTATGGACATGTAGGTCCCTTAATTTGCATGAATTCATGTATCCCCAACTATAGGTAGATGCTCTGTTGAAGTTCTGTTTTCACCCATAGATGAAATCCACCTTCCTGGGTATTGTTAGGTATTGTAAAATACTTTTTCAAACTGATTTCAAGATCTCAAAAGATTTCTTGTGAAAATCACAAACCACTTTTTCTTCCCTCATACTGAGTACTGGGTTTGGTACACAGGACACATTCTTTGCATATCGTTGTTGCTGTCACAAACCGCCCTTCGTCCGCAGACCTCCTCTACCTTCACGATCGCGTACCGCTACCACATACTGACTCCACTAACCTCCTTTGAAAAATCCCTCATGTTTGAGAACTGTTCTCTGTTCACGGACTACCATCACTTCCACGTACCGGAGCTCCCCCTTCGTGTACTACTTGCGGAATTATACCTCTCGCATACTGGGGATTTCTCCTCCGCGTACCAAGATAACTTATTCCACATACCGGACTTCCCTCTCTGCATACCAAACTTCCTTTTCGAGTTAAGAAACCCCTCAAACACCTTTGGTGGAATTCCTTCTGCGCGAACCACTTCATCCTTTGAAAACCACTTCGGCCATCACGAACTTCCTTCGGCCTTTACCGAAATCCCAGAGAAAGATATGTTCTAATGATGCTCAATATCCACAGTAATTGGTGGGTTTATCAATTGTTATATAGGAAAAGATATCTGCTTAATTTTCTAAATCAAGATTTACCAAATCTGTATTCGATACGGCCCCCACCGCGTACCGAATCTTTTGCCGCTGTGAACCTCAAGCCATCTGTGAACCATTTTCTTACGCGCTCTGCGTACCTCCTTTTATCCTACATAGTCTAACTCCTCTTCCGACACCAATCCATCTACATACCACACTACCACTTAGTCACGAACCATTTTTTATTCCACAAACCTCATATGTGTACCATTCCCACTGCCTGGTACGCAGTCGTGTACCCTTCCTGGACATGGTACGTGATCCATGTCTCGGGCTCCTCATTACTCTTCCTTTTCTGATCTCATTCGCCATTATTCACACAAATTCCCTATTTTGTGACCCCAAAATTTGGAAAACACTGAGAAACTACACCACTTTAAAAACCTGCCTTTGGAAAACACCCACCATTCTCATTTGCGGTCATCTGTCTTTGTCAACAAACACAACCACACCCAAGACATACTGAGAGGATGCCTTGAGGGATTTTTTTCCAACATATTGTAAGATCCAAAATGCCTCTGGAATGCTCCTAAAACCCTAAGGATTAGATTCTGGTTGAGTGGGAGAAGTTTTGGATTATTTAGGGGTGTTTTGGTTCATTAATTTCAATTTTCGAAAGTTAAAATACCACATGCACGGGTTCCTGGGTTAAGTCACATGGTTTTCCATAACCGTGCACAAACCATGAACCTAGAACAGATCCCTTGGAAGTATTTCACAGTTTGGCTGCACACTTTTTCAAACTATGCACCTACCGTGCGACCCCAACTATCTGGGTTTGACACTTTTGTCAAACCATTCTCAGACCGTGCACAAACAGTGTGCAGCCCCAGAAACCCCCAAAAAAGCCCGAAAAACTCTAACAATGACCCTAGAAGATACCCAATCATTGGGAAATCTTATCAATGGGTCAAAATACATAAAAAATAAACTATATATTACAAACTCCCCACCATAGGACTTTTTTCCCCAGAAAGAATCCAGTCTGAAAGATAGAACATGAAAACACAACAAGAACTCCCTCACTTATCTTGTGAGGTGAACGGTCCATGGTCCAGAAGTGAGACTCACCCATAGGTTAAAAACACACACAACTAAAAGATCAAAACACCAAGATCAACACACATCTCTAAACAAAAGAAACATTGGAGATCTCACATGGGTATCCCTGCCATTTATGATTCATCAAAATGGTATAGCATAAGAAAGGCACGTCCCTTATACCCAAAGAAGAGACTTCAACCACTCACCAAGGTGAAACATCAATGATCAAACATCTATAGTAAAGGTAAATAACCAATAATTATTCCTACCATGGGTAATTACTCAACAGTAACCTAGGACTTTTCAAATCGAATGTCATACCTCGATGAGCCCATTAAAATAAACTCCAACACCACTGTGTGACTGGTCTATAAAAAATACACATCATCCTAGTTACCAAAGTACATTACTAAGGATTATCCAAGTCCAAATGGAAAGAGATCAAACATCAAGGCCAATGCACAAAAGGGCACTACACTCTCATAAGGAATATCATTCGATATATAACAAATGAGCTATAACCATTCGATCAAACAAGAGGAACATCAAGGAACAACAACCAAGATGTCCAGATAAAGAAACCATAATTACCTCACCAATAAAAAAAGGACCTAAACCATGTTCCTCAAGATATTATCTAAAATATCCTAAAATAAAAGGTTTCCAAAAATAGACAAGCCATAAGAAAAAAAACTCAAACAGTTTCCTCTCCGACTTCAGAAACAACAAGCTGGAAACCAGAATCTCCTTCAATGTGTAAAAACTTCACTATGAGGCCCATGGCTAGAGCCCTGTTATCATTAACCATCTTATTTCCCACATTTAGGAGCTGAAACTCCTAACCTAATTCTTCATTTATGATCACCCAACTTTTAAAACCTCATAAAGTGACTTAAGTGGCCACACTGTTTATAAACTCTCAAATCTTTCAAATATAAATTCTTAGAATGAACTTGTGATCCACAATGGAAACACATGATAGGACTATTATTTTTCTGATAAGGATTTCCTTTATCAAATGTGGAAGATTTATTCTTCCCTTCACCTTGTTTCACTATATCTGCTTCAGTTGAGAAAGCTTTATCAAGTATCTCTTAATAATAAATCAACCCTATCATAGGCATGGAAGTTAGAAGATTTGGGAAGAGAAATTTTCTAAAATATATAGCATTAATGGAGTCATCACTAATAAGAACAAGATTTAAATAAACCAAATATGAGAATTTCTTAGCATACACTGCAACTGATAGTTCATCTTGACCAAAACCCAAGAACTCGGTAACTTTCTCCTTCTTCAATTCCTTTGGGTACTTCCACTTAATGAAGATTGACTTGAATAATTCCCAAGACATTATTTCATACATACCATAGTTAATTACAAGTTCCCACCACTCCTAGCCAGGTCCCTCAAATAATTTTGGAATAGAATTGACCTTCAGAGATTCCAGAGTCTTGAGAGTATTGAAGATCACATCAACTTCTTCAAGCCATTGCACTGCCTCAAGAGAACCTCATTCACCTTTATAAGAAGGTGGAAATAATCTTGGAATTCAAGTATAAGTTTAAATGGTTGGAAAGTCTCCAACTCGACCACTCTATATGTAGTCTAGGTAGATTCACTGATAAGGGATTCAAATTCTAGAAAACATGAAGAACTACCCCAAGGACCATACCATAGGACCAACATTCTATCTTTCATAAAGGACTTTCTGGGAGACATTACTAAACATCAAAAAGCACAACCAGGTCAAATCATGCATTAAAGAATACTCAGAAGAGCACAAAATAATTTAAACAAAGTCACAACCCATTTTAATCAAAGAATTATTAATTTCAAAATGAAAAAGATTTTATCATTTATAAAACATACCTTTTTCATTTCAAAATGATAAATCTTATTATAAATCAATTATAGTTTCAAAAACCCTTTACCAGTAGTTTTAAACTATTCCAGGGTTTCAAAATCATTAACCCTTTTTTCAAATTAGAAAAACCATTTCCATCTAAATCCATTAAAAACCAAAATTTATTCTTAAAACATTGGTTTACCATATCAAATAATTATCTTTGAAAAATTTTTCTTTCAAACCAAACATTTCATAGAACTCATTTTTGGTAGTTGAAAAAATTCTAAAATTACTTAACCAAAACGTGTTTTAAGACTTAATTTAGTTTTTCAAAAAGGATTTAAAATTTTCAACAAGGGATTAAATTTGAAACAAAAAAAATAATAGCATGAAACAACCTACATCCATAACCCACAAAACCAACCTCACATAAGTGAAGTCACTTGTAAGAAAATGGATAAGGTTTCAAGTTTAGGACCAAGTTAAAACTATAGGAGGGTTGGTCATATGGGCTGGTAAACCACACAACAACCTCAATACTTTTCAAGGCTGGATTTCCAAATTAGCCACAACAATTCCTTATAGTTTACCAGATTGTGAAAACATTGTGCCATTATGGTCATCCTTCCATTCTGGTTCAAAACATCATAAGAGATTCCCTAAATAAATGATAGTCTCATTGGGAATCTAAATATAATTTATCATAAGGAAACCAATAACTAAAAAGAAATATTCAAGTCCCAACAGCCCTGGTTGATCAAGTATCACCATGAAGGGGTGGTGATCAAGCACCCACTCATGATTCTTGAGTCCCGACACAATATTAATCTTATTTCTACCATGAATCACACCAAATAAAAAAAGGATTTCAAAGGCAATTATTTCCCATTAAGGAAAAAAATGGCTCTCATACCATTTGTAATGAACCAACCTGGGATACCATCTAAACTGATACTTGAGAAGATTCCCCACTAACCCGAAGAGAGTTCCTGATCTCCATGGGTCAATGACAAGCACTTAGGAATTACACAGATAACTGTTGGGAACGATTTCTCCCACAAAATACAACAACAATATAGTAAAATACAGAAACATAATTATATATATCAACCAATACATACATATCAAGTATAAAGAGACATTAGAAACTAAAAACAGAACATAACCACTAAAACCCATCTTCTGGTGGTCCACGACCACCCACCATTTTCCAAGTCACCCACCCTTGGTTACCCAAACACGAATTCACAAAGGGAGGTGAGATAATGAACACTTGGTATAAGATAAAAAATGCCTCAATCACCAAAGGTACAAGGAGGGTGTGATCTAAAGAGCATAGTATGATTCCAACAAATATTCTATGCATTTACTCTATAAGGTAATTTAGGTATGATAAAAGAGGAGTATAATTAGGAGAGAATGAGGATTAGTTTAAAAATAGTGTTTTAAACATTTAAAATAATTTATTAAAATAAACCTATAAAACATACCATTTCATCATTTAAAACCTAAAAATTTCTTGAGAATCTTTGAAAACTGTTTCACAATATAAAGTAAGGTAATCCAGAAAAATATGAGAATATGCACCTGAAATGTAAAGATAAAGAGGAATCAATACAATCGAGTCAAGGTTCATAATGATTATAAATGAAGCAAGTAGGGAAAATCTAATGCCAAATGGTATAAAAACAATAAAATATCTTTCCATTTTATATAAACAGGTTTTTTATTTCAAAAGAATATTTAAAAAAATCATGCTTTAAATTTCAAATTTTGGATATACTTTAACCAAAAGCATTACTTTTCAATTGATGGAATATTTCTAAAAAATGGCTTAATAAAACATTTTATATAAAACATTTTATATAATTTCTAAAGGCATGTAAAACAGTTTTAAATAATGAAATATGTATACATTCCATATAAAAAAATCAAGCAACATGGTCATGCGCCACATATGTATGATAGTCCAGGTTATAGGGATCCAATGCTTTGAACAGAAAAGTATGTATATATTCCCCTTTAGGCCTAATGTAAAGGGATTCATAACCATCACCTAAGGAATGGGATGTGCTGATATGATGTTTCAGAAAGTTTTAGAATCATAAAGTTCCACCCAAAATAACTCATTAACTACCTAAGTCTTGCATGTGCACAAGTATAAAATCAATGATGGGAAATTCATTTTATAACACAAAATACAATTCATCCCATTCTCCATTTCAAATATTCCAATTTTCTCTTTAAAAACCATTACATGAGTTTTTATTCAAAACATGCCTTTTCACCAAGATGAAACCCTAAGGTCCCCATAAAAACATTTTAAGCCATTTTCACAAATAGGTATATTAAATAAATTTACCATTTAATTTCATAATCCAATTACCCAATTAAATTCAACAACTTAATTTTCAATGAATTCCACCAATTTCATAACAAACCCCCAATTTGATAGAATTGGTGTTTTTTACAATTTTACATCAAAAATCAATTCAAAACCTTTTTTTACAATTTAAACATTCAAAAAGGGTAACCACTCGCATCCTTTCACAATGCATCTTTAAAATTCCAAACAAGCCTTTAAAACAACCATCGATTCATTCCAAATCCTTTTAAAAAGTTCAATGTTCAAAAGGGTAATAATACCTGGACCAAATCCAATTCAATAAATCAAAATCTAGACAAAGCCATAAATTTCACCAAAATGTCCTTTAAAAGTTCTTTGAAAATAAATCCAAACAATCATGGAATTTATCAATTCACAAAAAGGTGAAATAAATCAAAGCCAAAGACATTTAATTCATGCCATATCCAATTCCAAGGAAATTGGTCAAAGAAGATTTTATGAGGAATTAAGAGGATAAAAATCATAGAACATGCTTTGGAAATAATGAGACATGTATCTATGAATTATCTAGAAACAATGAATCACAAAACAAAGGAATAGAATACAACCACCTACTTGAAATTTAAGGAATCCAATCACAACTACTCTGAGATGTGTCACCTTCTATGGCGATCAACATATCTAAGAAGATAGATCTTGAAAGAGGAGAGAGGAGATCCTAGATCTAAAATTCCACATCAATCCATCAAGATCCATTAAAACTCAAGGCTTTCACAACCATTAGGAAGAATTAATCAAGAAGAGAAGGGAGATCCATGATCAAGAAGAAAGGAACTCATCAGAAGATGATCACCACTTCGATTGGTGCTTCGATCCACCAACATATGGGGTTGGCAGAGCCAAAATTCCTTTAGAAGTCTCCTAGAACCCTAAGGATCGGATTATGGTCAAGTGGGAGATGTTTGGGGTTATTTAGGGGTGTTTTGGGTCATTAATTTCAATTTTTGGAAGTTAAAATATTGTGTGCGTAGTTTCTAAGGTTAAGTGGTACAGTTTGCATTAATTTTTCACAAACTGTGCACCCAAAAGAAATCCCTTGTAATTTTTTCATAGTTTGGCTACACACTTTTTCAAACCGTGTTCCAACCATGTGACCCCCACTATCCAGTTTGTACACTTTTTTCAAACTGTGGTCAGACCGTGCATAAATTGTGCGCAGGCCCAGAAACCCCCCAAAAAAGTCTGAAAAACTCCATAAATAACCCTAAAAGATACCCAATCATTGGGAAATCAAATCATTGGGTAAAAATACATAAAACAAAAGAAACAGGATGTTACAACCTCCCCACCATAGGACTTTCTTTCCTCAGAAACCATCTAGTCTCAAAGATAGAACACGACGACACAACAAGAACTCCCTCACTTATCTTGTGAGGTGAACGTTCCATGGTCCATAAGTGAGACTCACCCAACGGTTAAAAACACACAAAACTACAAGATCAAAACACCAAGATCAACACATATCTCCAAACAAAATAATGACTGGAGACCTCACATAGGTCTCCCCACCATTTAAGATTCACCAAAATAGTATAGCATAAGAAAGGCACATCCCTTAAACCCAAAGAAGAGACTTTAACCACTCACCAAGGTGAAACATCAATGATAGAAAATATATAAGCAAGATAAATAACCAATAAGGATTCCTACCATGGGTAAGTACTCAACTGTAACCTAGGATTTTTTAAACCAAGCATCATACCTTGATGAGCTCGTTAAAACAAATGCTAGCACCACCGTGTGACTGGTCTATAAAAAATCCACATCATCCTAGTTACCAAAGTACATTCCCAAGGATTATCCAATTCCAAATGGAAAGATCTCAGACATCAAGGCCACTTCACAATAGGGCACTACACTCTCACAAGGGAGATCATCCGATATATAACAAATAAGCTCTAACCATCTGATCAAACAAGAGGAACATCAAGGAACAACAAACAAGATTTAATAAGAAGGAAACCATCATTACCTCACCAATATACAAGTGACTCACACCATGTTGCTAAATATATTATCTGAAATATCCTAAAAAAAGTTTTCCAAAAACAGAAAATCCATAAGAATGAAAATTCAAATAGTTTCTTCTCTGACATCGGAAACAATAATCTGGAAACCATAAGTGTGAAAACTTCACTCTGAGGCCTATGGTTGGATCCATGTTATCATAAATCATATGATTCCCCACATTTAGGAGCAGAATTCCTGACCAAATTCTCCATTTTCGATCTCCCAACTTATAGAACCTCATAAAGTGACTTAAGTGTCCATAACATTTATAAACTCCCAGATCATTCGAATACAACTTCTTAGAAAGAACATGTGCTCCACACTGGAAACACATGGTAGGCATATTCTTTCTTTTATAAGGATTTCCTTTATCAACCGTGGAAGAGGTATTCTTCCCTTCACATTGTTTCACTTGCTCTGCTTCAGCTGAGAAAGCCTTACTGAGCATCTCCTAAAAAGAAATCAACCTAGCCCTAGGCATGGTGGTTAGAAGCTCTAGGTGGAGACCTTTTCTAAAACAGATAGCCTTACTGAAGTCATCACCAACTAGACCAGGTATGAAACAAACCAAATGTGAGAATTGCTTGGCATACACTGCAACCGATAGTTCGTCTTGACCAAAACCCAATAACTCAGTAACTTTATCCTTATTCACCTCCTCTAGATACTATTACTGAATGAAGATTGACTTGAATAATTCCCAAGATATTATTTCATACATACCAGAGGTAATTATAAGTTCCCACCACTTCTGGCCAGTTCCCTCAAATAAGGATGTAATAGAATTGACCTTTAGAGATTAAGGAGTCTTGAGAGTATTGAATATCACATCAACTTCTTGAAGCCACTGAACTGCCTCAAGAGAACCCCATTCACCTTTATAAGAAGTTTGAAAAAAAATCTATTCATTCAAGGATATTTTTAAATGGTTGGAAATTCTCTGGCTCAACCACTCGATATGGAGTCTGTCTAGAGTCATTGATAAGGGATTTAACTTCTGGAAGACATGAAGAATTACCCCGAGGACTGGATCATAGGACCAAAATTATATCTATCATGAAGGAATTTCTGGGAGACATTGCTAAACATCACAAATCACAAGCATGTAAACTCAAAAATTAAAGAATACTCAGAAGAGCACAAAACCCTTTAAATAAATTCACAACCCATTTCAATCAAAACATTATTGATTTCAAAATGAAAAATATTTTATCATTTATAAAACATTACCCTTTCATTTAAAAATGATAAATCTTGTCATAAATAAATTATAGTTTCAAAACCCCTTAATATAAGTTTTAAAATATTCTATAGTTTCAAAATAATTAACCCCTTTTTTTAAAATTATCAAAATCATTTCCATATAAATCCATTACAAACCAAAATTTCTTCTTAAAACATTGTTTTACCACATCAAATAATTGTCTTTGATAATTTGTCTTTCAAACCAAACATTTCATAAAAATCATTTTTGGTAGTTGAAAAAATTTCTCAAATTACTTAACCAAAACATGTTTTAAAATTTTAAATTAGTTTTTTACAAAGGATTTAAAATTTTCAACAAGGGATTAAATTTGAAACAAACAAACAATAGCATGAAACAACCCACATCCATAACCCACAAAACCAACCTCGCATAAGTGAAGTCACTTGTAAGAAAATGGATAAGGTTTTAATTTTAGGACCAATTTAGAAATATAAGAGGCTTGGTCATATGGTCTAGTAAACCACAAAACAACCTTACTACTTTTCAAGGTTGGATTTCCAAATCAGCCACACTGATTCCATACAATTTACCAGACTGTGAAAACATGGTTCCACTATGGTCATCCTTCTATTCTAGTTCAAAACCTCATGATAGATTACCCAAATCAATGATAGTATCATTGGGAATCTAAATATAATTTATCATAATAAATCAATAACTCAAAAGAAATACTCAAGTCCCAACAGCCCTGGTATCTCAAGTATCACCATGAAGGGGTGGTGATCAAGCACCCACTCACAGACTATCTCATGTGTCCTGATGCATTCTTAATCTACTTTCTACCATGACTCACCCCAAATAAAATAATGATTTCAAAGGAAAGTATTTCCCATTAAGGAAAAACCTGGCTCTCATACAATTTGTAATGAACCAACCTAGGATACCATCTAAACCGATACCTAAGATGATTCGCCACTAACCCAAAGAGCGTTCCTGATCTCCACGGGCTGGTGAGAAGCACCTAGTCATTAAATAGATATCAATTGGGAATGATTTCTCCCACAAAGTACAACAACAATATAGTACAATGAAGAAACATCAATATATATATATATATATATATATATATATTAACCAATATATAGATATCGATTACAAAGAGACACTAGAAACTAAAATTGGAACAAAACCAATAAAACCCATCTCCTGGTGGTCCATGACCACCCAGCATGTTCTAAGTCACCCACCCTTTGTCACCCAATCACAAACTCACAAAGGGAGGCGAGACAACGAACACCTACTATAAGATAACAAAGGCTGCAAACACCAAAGGTACAATTAGGGTGTGAGATAAAGATCCTAGTAGGATTCCACCAAAGATTATATGCATTTAATTCATAAGTAAATTTAGGTATGTTAAAGGAGGAGTATAATTGGGAGAGTATAAGGATTAGTTTAAAAATATAGTTTCAAACATTTAAAATTATTTATTAAACTAAACCTTTAAAACATAACATTTCACCATTTAAAACCTAAACATTTTCTTGAGAAGATTTGAAAACCATTTCACAGGCTAAAGTAAGGTAATCAAGAAAAATATGATAATATAAACCTGATATTTAAAGATAAAGAGGAATCAATACAATCAAGTCAAGTTGCATAATGATAATAAATGAAGCAAGTAGGGAAACTCCATTGTCATACGGAATAACAACCAAGAAAAGAGCTTTCCATTTTATATAAATAGGTTTTTAATTTCAAAGGAATGTTTAAAACAATCATGATTTACATTTCAAATGATGTAAATACTTTAAGAAAAAGCATCACTTTTCAATTTATATAATATTTCTAAAACAAAGGGCTTAATAAAACATTTTATATAAAACATTTTATATAGTTTCTCAAGGCATGTAAAATAGTTTACAACAATGGAAATGTATACATTCCAAATATAAACAAGCAAGCGACGTGGTCATGTGCCACATAGGTACGATAGTCTAGGCTATAGGGATCCAATGTTGTGAATGGAAAAGTATGTACATAAGACCCTTTAGGCCTAAGGTAAAGGGATTCATCACCATCACCTAAAGAATGGGATGCACTGATATGATGTTTTATAATGTTGTAGAATTATAAAGTGCCACCCAAAATAACTCACTAACTACCTAATGCTTGCATGTGCACAAGTACAAAATCAATAATGGGCAATTAATTTTATAACACAAAAATGAAATTCATCCCATTGTCCATTTCAAATATTCTAATTTTCTCTTTAAAAACCATTACACGAGTTTTTAATCAAAACATGCTTTTTCACCAACATGAAACCCTAAGGTCCCCATCAAAACATTTTTAATCCATTTTCACAAATAGGGATTTGAAATCAATTTAATATTCAATTTCACAATCCAATTACACAATTAAATTAAACAATTTAATTTTCAATGAATTCCACCAATTTCATAACAAACCCCCAATTCGATGGAATTGGGGTTTTTCACAATTCTCCATCAAACATCAATTCAAAACCTTTTTTTACAATTTTAACATTAAAAAAGGGTAACTACCCACATCCTTTCACAATGCATCTTTAAAATTCCAAACATGCCTTTAAAAAAACATTGATTCATTCCAAATCCTTTTAAACAATTAAATATTAAAAAGGGTAATAATACTCGGGACAAAGCCAATTCAATAAATCAAAATCTGGTCAAATCCATAAATTTCACCAAAAAATACTTTAAAATTTATTTAAAAATAAATCCAAAAAATCATGGAATTTATCAATTCACAAAAATGTGAGATAAATCAAAGTCAAATACATTTAATTCATGCCATGTCCAATTCCAAGGAAAATTGGTCAAAGAAGATTTTATGAGGGATTAAGAGGATAAAAATCATAGAACATGTATTGGAAATCCTGAAATGTGTATCTATGAATTATCTAGCTATAATGAATCACAAAACAAAGAAAAATAATAGAACCACCTACTTGGAATTTAAGGAATCCAATTGCAACAAATCTGAGATGTGTCACCTTCAATGGCGATCAATGGATCTAAGAAGATAGATCTTGAAAGAGGAGAGAGAAGATCCTAGATCTAAAATTACACATCAATCCATCAAGATCCATAAAAACTCAAGGCTTTCACAACTATTATGAAGAATGAATCAATAATAGAAGGGAGATACATGATCAAGAAGAAAGGGGCTCACTGGAAGATGATCACCGCTTCGATTGGAACTTCAATCTGCCAAGAGATGGGGTTGGGAGATCCAAAATGCCTCTAGAAGGCTCCTAGAACCCTAAGGATCAAATTATGGTCAAGTGGGATATGTTTGGTGTTATTTAGGGGTGTTTCAAGTCATTAATTACAATTTTGGAAGTAAAAATACCACGTGCATGATTTCCTGAGTTAAGTCACACGGTTTTCACTAACCGTGCACAAACCTTGGTCCTAGAATAGATCCCCTATAAGTGTTCCACATTATGGTTGCACACTTTGTCAAACCATGCGGCCCCCACTATCTGGGCTACACACTTTTGTCAAACCGTTCTCAAACCGTGCACAAACCGTGCATAGGCCCAAAAACCCCCAAAAAAGTCTATAAAACTCTAGAAATGACCCTAGAAGATACCCAATCATTGGGAAATAAAATAAATGGGTCAAAATACATAAAAATAATAAACGAGATGTTACAACCTCCCCACCATAAAACTTTCTGTCCCTAGAAATCATTCAGTCTGGAAGATAGAACACGACGACACAACAAGAACTCCCTCACTTATCTTGTGAGGTGAACAGTCCACGGTCCTAAAGTGAGACTCGCCCAAAGGTTAACAACACACACAATGATAAGATCAACACACATCTCCAAGCAAAAGAAAGACTGGAGACCTCACATAGGTCTCCCCACCATTTAAGATTCACTAAAATGGTATAGCATAAGAAAGGCATGTCCCTTAAACCCAAACAAGAGACTTCAACCACTCACCAAGTTGAAACATCAATGATCAAACATCTATAGGAAAGTTAAATAACTAATAAGGATTCCTACCATGTTAAGTACTCAATAGTAACCTAGGATTATTCAAACCAAGTGTCATACCTAGATGAGCTCATTAAAAGAAACATCAGCACCATCGTGTGACTAGTCTTTCAAAAATCCACATCATCCTAGTTACCAAAGTACATTCCCAAGTATTATCCAAGTCCAAATGGAAATATATCACACATCAAGGACACTGCACAAAAGGTAACTACACTCTCACAAGGGAGATCATCCAATATATAACAAATGAGCTCTAACCATCCAATCAAACAAGAGAAACATCAAGGAACAACAAAAAATATGTCCAGAGAAGGAAACCATCATTACCTTACCAATCCACAAAGGACCCAAACCATGTTCCTTATGAAATTATCTCAAATATCCTAAAGAAAAAGTTTTCCAAAAATAGACAATCCATAAGAAGGAAAACTCAAAAATTTTTCTCTCTAACATCAGAAATAATAAGCTGACAACTAGAAGATCCTTCAATGTGTGAAAACTTCACTCTGAGGCCTATGGTGGTATCCATGTTATCATGAAACATCTGTTTCCCCACATTTAGGAGCTTAAATTCCTGACTAAATTCTCCCTTTCTGATCACCCAACTTATAGAACCTCATAAAGTGACATAAGTGGCCACACCATTTATAAACTCTCAGATCTTTAGAATATAACTTCTTAGAATAAACGTGTTCTCCAAACTATAACACATGGTAGGTCTATTATTTTTCTGACAATTATGTCCTTTATCAACCATGGAAGAGGTATTCTTCCCTTCACATTGTTTCACTAGCTCTGCTTTAGCTGAGAAAGCCTTATCAAGCATCTCCTGATAAGAAATCAATCCAACTGTAGATATAGTAGTTATAAGGTCTGAGTGGATACCTTTTCTAAAATAGATAGCCTTACTGAAGTCATCACCAACAAAACCAGGTATGCAACAAACCAAATGTGAGAATTTCTTGGTATACACTGTAACTGATAGTTTGTCTTGACCAAAACCCAAGAACTCGCTAACTTTCTCCTTCTTCACTTCCTATGGATATTGCCACTAAATGAAGAATGACTGGAGGAATTCCCAAGACATTATTTCATACATACCAGAGGTAATTAAAAGTTACCACAACTCCTAGACAATTCCCTCAAATAAGGATGGAATGGACTTGACCTTCAAAGATTCAGGAGTCTTGAGAGTATCAAAGATCACATCAACTTCTTGAAGCCATTTCACTACCTCAAGAGAACCTCATTAACCTTTATAAGAAGGTGTAAAACAATCCATAAATTCAAGGATAATTTTCAATGGTTAGAAATTATCTAGCTCAACCACTCAACATGGAGTCTGGGTAGAGTCGTTCATAAAGGATTCAACTTCTGGAAAACATGAATAACTGCCTCGAAGACCAGACTATTGGACCAACATTCTATCTATCGTGAAGGACTTTATGGGAGACATTCCTAAACATCACAAATCACAAGCATGTAAACTCAGGCATTAAAGAATACTCATAAGAGCACAAAATCCTTTAAACAAAGTCACAACCCATTTCAATCAAAACATTATTTATTTCAAAATGAAAAATATTTTATCATTTATAAAACATTACTCTTTCATTTCAAATTGATAAATCTTGTTATAAATCAATTATAGTTTCAAAAACCCTTTACCAATAGTTTTAAACTATTCCATGGTTTTAAAAGCATTAACCCCTTTTTTTCAAATTAACAAAACCATTTCCATATAAATCCATTACAAATCAAAATTCCTTCTTAAAACATTGTTTTACCACATTAAATAATTATCTTTGATAATTTTTCTTTCAAACCAAACATTTCATAAAACTCATTTTTGGTAGTTGAAAAAAAATCTCAAATTTTTTAATAAAAAAATGTTTTAAGAATTAATTTAGTTTTTCACAAAGGATTTAAAATTTTCAACAATGTATTAAACTTGAAACAAACAAACAATAGAATGAAACAACCCACATCCATAACCCAAAAAACCAAACTCAAATAAGTTAATTCACTTATAATAAAATGGATAAGGTTTCAAGTTTAGGACCAAGATAGAACTATAATAGGCTTGATTATATGGGATGGTAAACCACACAACAACCTTACTACTTTTCAATGTTGGATTTCCAAATCAGCCACACCGATTCATCGTAGTTTACTAAATCATGAAAACACAGTGTCGTTGTGGTCATCCTTCCATTCTGGTTCAAAACCTCATAAAAGATTCCCCAAATAAATGATAGTCTCATTGGTAATATAAATATAATTTATTATAAGGAAACCAATAAATTAAAAGAAAGAACCAATTACCAACAGCCCTGGTATCTCAAGCATCACCATGAAGGGGTGGTGATCAAGCACCCACTCACGGACTACCTCTTAAGTTCCGACACATTCTTAATCTCTTTTCTACCATGAATTACCCCAAATAAAATAAGGATTTCAAAGGTAATTATTTCCCATTAAGTAAAAACCTAGATATCATACCATTTATAATGAACCAACCCTAGATACCATCTAAATTGATACCCAAGGTGATTCACCGCTAACCTGAAGAGCGTTCCCGATCTCCATGGGTCGTCAACAAGCACCTGGGAATTAAACAGATAACTGTTGGGAATGATTTATCCCACAAAATACAACAATAACCGAGTAAAATATAGAAACATCATTATATATATATATATATATATCAACCAATACATACATATCAAGTACAAAGAAACACTAAAAACTAAAAGTGTAACATAACCAATAAAACCCATCTCCTGGTTGTCCACAACCACCCACCATGTTTTAAGTCACCCACCCTTGGTCACCCAAGCATGAACTCACAAAGGGAGGCAAGACAATGAATACCTTCAATAAGATAAAGAAGGCCGCAAACACCAAAGGTACAAGTAGGGTGTGAGCTAAAGATCCCAATAGGATTCCACCAAATATTCCATGCATTTACTTTATAAGGTAATTCAAGTATGCTAAAAGAGGATTATAATTGGGAGATTATGAGGATTAGTTTAGAAATAGAGTTTCAAACATTTAAAATCATTTAATAAACTAAACCTATAAAAAATATCATTTTTCCATTTAAAACTGAAACATTTTCTTGAGAATCTTTGAAAATATTTTCACAAGCTAAAGTAACGTAATCAAGAATAATATGAGAATATGAAATCAATATGTAAAGATGAATAGGAATTGATAAAATCGAGTCAATGTTCATAATGACAATAAATGAAGTAAGCAGGGAAACTATGATACCAGATGGTATAACAACCAAGAAAAGATCTTTCCATTTTATATAAATAGGTTTTTCATTTAAAATGAATATTTAAACAAATAATGATTTACATTTCAAATGATGGAAATACTTTAACCAAAAGCATTACTTTTCAATTGATAGAATATTTCTAAAACAATTGTCTTAATAAAACATTTTATATAAAATAGTTTATATAATTTCTCAAGTTATTTAAAATAGTTTACAACAATGGAATATGTATATATTCTAAATAAAAACAATCAATAAACATGGTCATGTGCCACATAGGTACGATAGTCCAGGTTATAGGGATCCAACGCTATGAATGGAAAAGTATGTACATATGCCCCTTTAGTCTTAAGGTAAATGGATTCATCACCATCTCCTAAGGAATGGGATGTGCTAATATGATGTTTTATAACATTGTAGAATCGTAAAGTGCCACAAAAAATAACTCACTAACTACCTAAGGCTTGCATGTTCACAAGTACAAAATCAATGATAGGAAATTCATTTAATAACACAAAATGAAATTCATCCCATTCTCTATTTAAAATATTATTATTTTCTATTTAAAATCCATTACACATGTTTTTAATAAAAACATGCCTTTTCACCAAGATGAAACCCTAAGGTCCCCATCAAAACATTTTTAAGCCATTTTCAAAAATAGGGAATTGAAATAAATTTACCATTAAATTTCACAATCCAATTACACAATTTAATTCAACAATTTAATTTTCAATGAATTCCACCAATTTCATAACAAACTCCCAATTCAATGGAATTGGTGTTTTTCACAATTTTCCATCAAACATCAATTCAAAACCTTTTTGTACAATTTCAACATTCAAAAAGGGTAACCACCTGCATCCTTTCACATTGAATTTTTAAAATTCCAAATCGGCCTTTAAAACAACCATCAATTCATTCCAAAACCATTTAAACAATTCAATATTCAAAAGGGTAATAATACTCGGGCCAAAGCTAATTCAATAAATCAAAACCCAGCCAAATCCATCAGTTTCACCAAAACATCCTTTAAAAGTTCTTTGAAAATAATTCCAAACAATCTTGACATTTATCAATTCAAAAAAAGGTGAGAGAAATCAAAGTCAAATACATTTAATTCATTCCATATCCAATTCCAAGGAAAATTGGTCAAAGAAGATTTTATGAGGGATTAAGAGGTTAAAAATTATAGAACATGTATTGGAAATCCTGAAACATTTATATATTAATTATTTAGAAACAATAAATCACAAAACTAATGAAGATAATAGAACCACCTACTTGGAATTTAAAGAATCCAATCACAATGAATCTGAGATGTTTCACCTTCGATGGAGATCAACGGATCTAAGAAGATAGATCTTGAAAGAGGATAGAGAAGATCACGGATCTACAATTCCACATCAATCCATCAAGATCCATCAAAACTCAAGGCCTTCATAACCATTAGGAATAATTAATCAAGAAGATAAGATAGATCCATGATCAAGAAGAAAGGAACTCGCCATAAGATGATCATCGCTTCAATTGGCACTTCAATCTACCAAGATATGGGGTTAGGAGAGCTAAAATGACTCTGGAAGGCTCCTAGAACCCTAAGGATAGGATTATGGTCAAGTGGGATAATTTTGCGGTTATTTAGGGGTGTTTATGGTGATTAATTACAATTTTTGGAAGTTAAAATACCGTGTGCACAGTTTTCGGGGGTAAGTGTCACGATTTGCACTAACCGTGCGCAAATCATGCACCCAGAACAGAGTCCCTAGAAGTTTTTCATGGTTTGTATGCACACTTTATCAAACCATGCATCAATTTTGAGACCCCCACTATTCAGGATACACACTTTTGTCAAACCATGCTCAGACCGTGCGTAAACCATGCGCAGGCCCAGAAACCCCCAAAAAGTATGGGAAACTCCAGAAACGACCCTAGAAGATACCCAATCATTGGGAAATAAAATAAATGGGTAAAAATACATAAAAACAATAAAAGTTATGTTACAAAAACTAAAATAGTAGATATTTCATTCCATATATGTGCCAAGTGTCAATATGAAAAAAAAATAAAGACACACTAAACACTCCCCAAGTGGGTCCCAACATCACATCTGGTTCCCTCATCCATCCTCCATCCCAACTCGGTCATCTAATATAGGGATATTTCCCTTATACTATCCTACAAACATGAATTCTATTCGGGTACCGATCATGCAGCCCAAGTAGGGATTGAGTACAACCCAGTAGGCTACCACCAACGACATCTAAAACAATATCCATTTTATAACATTTTATGAAATTTTATAAAGAATAAAATACAAGTAATAAATTAAATGGTTTCAATGATTAAATTATTCTTTAATTAACTATATAAATCCTCGGGTTCACGATGACACCCAAACAAACAATATGTGTTTTGTTCCATGTTGGATTTTGAACCATATCACATAGGGAATCACAATTCATTATAACATGGGATCTCATTATCCATTTAATTTCAATTCCATATCACGACTACTTGGAACGCCATTCCAATTCCAATATCATGGTCCTAGAACATCATGTCTAGCACCCCATGGGTATTTGGAGCATCAATCCATGTTCTACACCTCATGGGTATTGGGAGAATTAGTCCATGTCCCATACAATAATATTCACATGCATTCATTGGGGCCTAAAACATCATTTATGTCACCCTGTGGGTATTTGGAGCATCATTATTTCTCTCATACAATAATATTCACATGCATATATCGGTTCCTAGAACACCATGTCTGGCACCCCGTGGGTATTTGGAGCATGAGTCCTTGTCCCACACCTCATTTATCAATCAAACACACATATATCACATATATCATCTTCATCATGGTTAATCATCATTAACCTTCTTATCAAACATTCTCATCATGGTGAACCATTTAAATTTATCACAATAAACATGGTTCTTCACTTTAATCACATGGAATAATATGAATAATTCACCATTAAACTATTTATCAACATTTAATCATATAAACTATTAACCCTTCCAGGTTAATCCAACCATCCCTTAATTCCCATTATCAATCAATTCATAAGAACATTATTCATCCAATTTCACAGTCCCATTAATCAACCAATTTCAAAATCCCATTAATCAACCAATTTCACAATCCCATTAATCAACCAATTTCAAAATCCCATAAATTGACTAATTTCATAATCCCATTAATAAATTGATTAATTAAATTCCAAAATGAAATTTCCCAATGTGGAAATTTAAATTTCACAATTACATACATGCAATTATAATCAAGACTATGGGAATTGGCAATTATACCACCTACCTCAATGTCATTGACGGACGTTTACCAAAAAAAATCACAATTAAAGTGGACAATTAAAGATCACAAAGGTGTGAATTATCTATGACCAAAACCTAAGATCAAGATAAAATAGATTAACATCCATTAAAACATATATCTAAACCAAAAAATGGAGGAAAAATCATCCCTCTTCATTAAGAAAGAGATATGGGAGAGAGAGGAAACAAATCAGGGAAGAAAATGCATATAGTAGAGGATAAGATCCATCAATCGGATCTTCAATTTGTTAATAATGGGGTTTTAGGTGCCTTATAATACTCTTTGGGGATTCAAAAATCATAGTAATAGGTTTAGGGTTGAGTGGGGGTGAATAAAGGTTAATACCGGGGGTTCAGGAATTTTTTATAAATTTTCATAGGATTAAAAACCCGTGTGCATGGGTTTTTGGGTTGGGGTGCATGTTTTTTCAAATTTTGTTCCTTAACCGTTCACCTCTTCTTATGGGTACATGGTTTCTCCTAATATGGCACACAGTTTAAAAATCCATTTTCTAACCATTCAATTCCCCTCTGTTTTGGATTGCATGGTTTGTTGGGGGTAGGTCAATGAATTGGGAAAATCATGCATCAACCATGCACTGCCCCTTTTCCATCCAAAATTTTCAAATTTCACCCAAAACAACCCTAGAAAAAACTCACCCAAGGAATACCAAAACATGTAAAAAATAGTACTTGTAAATGAGCATAATAAATCTTCAAAAAAGGTCCAGATCATACAATATGATATTTTTTATATAGTTTACATTTAATACATGCATATAATGCATGTATATTTTCATGCATGTGATTCATGGGTTTACATATATATATAATATTTATATATTAAATTTAATATGCATGAGATGCATATTTGAACCATTTCATGTAATGTAATGGTTGGTACTATTTCTCCTAGACAGTTTTCGTCAGTTTCAAACCAATGGTTGGTTCATAAAAGATTTTCATTGATTCAGTAAATGAGTTTAATGAATTATACTCAAAAGTAGTAACGCGTTAGATGTGTTACAAAGGAGGAATGGTGTGTTTTGACAATATAAAGAGAAGATTTATCTTATGCTCGAGTGTGTGTTTTGATTGTGTTCGGATGGTTATTTGATCATCAAATTCATGCAAGGTTTTCTATGGAAAACTCTCTTCTTCTTGAAGCTCTATTTATCTCTCCTAATAAGGTACAGTCACCTTTTATAACATTTAGTTATCCTTTTGATACAATCAATAATCCTTCAATTGGTGTATCACCCCAGATGTAGAGTGTTTTTATTCACTGATCCTCATTATCTTCCTCAAACACACTCCATCTAAGTTAAATATAGAAGATGATACAATGGATGAATAATAGGTACTCTATTTACCTCTATTTTTTAGTTATTTTTACACATTTGATTTCTTGAAGATAGAATCACCTTTTTTGGGTTTTTTCTACTTACAATGATCAAATGAAACCCATCAAATATCTTTATCCAAAATCTATGTTGATATATTTTTATTGGATTCTTAAGTTAAAGAATATATGATGAGAGTTATCATAGTTTCCTTGGTATTGATATCTGAATTTTCTATTTTGGGTGGTGTGGGTAATCTATTTGATTTATAAGGATTTACATGGTGATGTTACATTTTAATCATAGTGGCATGACATTTTGATATAAGTGACATTCCACTTTATATCATGGTTGTATTCATACACATATATTTTATTCTTGAGTTCCAATATTCATCATGAAGCTCATGTCAAGTGACATGGGTGTCATTCCACCTTTTGATCTTATTAGGGATTTATTTCGTAAGGTTCCACCAGTGTCATTTCAATTCCATATGGGTGTCATTCAAGTTTCTGTAAATCTATATTTTCTTTATTAGGGTGCCTAAGTACATTTCATGATAGTTAAATTAATGATGGATTTAGATAGAATATTAGGATGTGAGTATTGATGGTGGTGGTAAAAATTATTTTGTTATTGGTTAGTACTAAACTTAATGAATATAATTTAGTTTATGTTAAATTTTATCTTTTATTTTATTATTACTATTATTATTTAAATTATTTTATTTATGTTTTTTCTTGGGATATTCGAATGGGACATATTAGTGATGGATAAATGTGGATGTTATCATGGAAGTGGGTAGTTATTGGTCACCTTCTTGAGGTTTTCAACCTAAGGGAGGGAATATTCTTGATTGGTCAATAAGTGCAATTGTTGTATTGGGGACCATTTTGTAGTTTTTTGGGTTGATTCGTTTTCATTTTTTGATTTTATTGCTATTGTGGTGGTTTTATTTTGTAATTTATTTTTGAAAAAAGTGATATTATTGTAAAAATTAAAATTTATGGAATTTTTTTGATTATCATGTTAATTTTGGGTTTAATATGTATTTTGAATCATATGATTTTTCTTGATTTAGTTGTTCACACTTATACCATTGTGTTATTTTTACATGATATTGATTAGTTTTTAGGAGATGAGCCTAATAATTACAAAGAGCTCACTCTACAGATTTTATTAAGTTATTATATAGGATGATAAATTTTCATAGTTGATGTTGTTGTTTGGGAAGTAGGTGTGGTGACATATTTATAGTAAGGGTAGAAAAGGAGATTTAGGATATAATAGTGTCTTCATCAAGGAGACGGTATCCATTGTATTTATTTATTTATGACATTTAATTGAGGCTGTTTACACTAAAATGATCTATTTAGGATGCATATAATTGTATTAAATGTTGCAATTTTTCATATTAAGGGTGATGTCTTCAATGATTGTGATTTTATACCCCTGGTATTAGTCTCAAGACTCTAACCTATTGGGTGTGGGTTTGGGGTGTCACTGCCAATTTCATTTTCAGTCAAAGGAAGGGTATTGAAAGGGTCATCTCATGAAAAAATGGTATCATAGAAAAACATTCATAGGATCAATGTTTATAGTAGACATATGCGATGTTTCATGTTAGGATGGAAAGATAGTGGTGCATCTAAACTTGGGATATGAAGTGGACTAGATAAAATAATTAAAGATATAATTTCACAACAGAAACCTATGGAAGGACCTTGATCATTTAATAACTTTGACTATAAGATGAGTGCACATTCTATATGGTATAATTATAGGAAAGGAATCACACATCGTGTTATTTCACAAAGGTATTGATTATTTCATGAGTTGTTTAATGATTTGTGGGGTTGAGAGGATTCCATTGAAGTTCTAAGTAAAGCAGTGAAATTGGGATGGTAAGTGATTGAAATTTAAATCATATGACAAACCTGTTATGTAAATCATCTAGGAAATGATTTAGATTATCTAAATTTAAAGTAAGTTTTGGTGTAATTATTTCTTGTGAAATATATTAAGGTGATTTATTTTTTATTTTCTATTTTAAATGTTGATGTTAAATTTGTTTTAGGTTTATGTTTTAGTTGAAGAGAACTGAGGCATCAATTGTTGGAGTTGATGTCCTAGAACCAACTATGTGTACTTTGGATGCATATATACATTAAAATAAGTGAATATCAATTAAATTATATTATTACATATCATTCATAGCTCTGTGTGACTTTAATGTAATCATGTCCCAGAGTATCTTCCACATTGAAAAGGGCATAGAAGTTCCCAGCTATGATGAGAAAATTAAAATTCCATGATGATATTCTTAAAACATTATTCTATGGCCAGATAACATTCTATGATGGGGCACACCATATGTTTACCGTAAGGTGTGAGTACTTAGAATGAGATGGAACTTTATGTCATGAAGTTCTCACTTTGTAGTCTTCAAGATGGGTGATTATGAGAACAGACATGCCAGTAAGAATTCCACATGTTTATGTGTCATTGGATATTCCTATCTATGAGTGTGTATAATGGTCCTTAGATTTTAAAATTATTATTAATTCATTTCATGACTCACACACTTAGATATATTATTATAAAACATGAAAGAAACAACTCATGGAAAATTTGGGTATGTTGGGTGTGTCATAAATGAATTGTTATTAATCAATAAGTTGAGGAAGAATTTTTCTTTTTCATATTTATGAAAGTTTATATCTTATATATTTGATTGAAATATAACTATCACATTAAATTTCATGGTCATGGTGTAATAATGATTTTATTTCAGATATTAAAATAAATACGTATCAAGAATATAGGTTAATGACACGGGTGTGCAACATGCTTGATGATATATCATAAAAAGGGATTATATTACAGAGTGAGTGCTCATATATGGTCATTGAAAATGCAACATTAACTTATTTTCTTGGGTTTCTTGACCCATTTCTAAATAGTAATCTTAGACTTTAAGTAAACCCACCTAATTTCAACGAGAAAGAAGCCTAGAAGGTCGCACACTAAGTGTTTCTGGTGATATTAATTAAATTTTATATGAATTTAATTATTGGAATAAATATTATTCTCAAGACCAAGGAATAATTTTATTCAAAATTTATTGATCACATAAATAAAATAATTATTTATTCACAAGTTAATTAATTATTACGATGATATATAATATTTATTTATAAATTTTGAGGAATACTAGCATACTAAGATTGTGTTTCATGATAAATATTAAATTGAAAGGTGGTAAAATAATATTTATTGGTGCTCCAGTTAGTGTACACCATGAGAAAAAATTATTATTATTATTATTACATGGAATAGGGTCATATAAGGTTTATTATATTATTTAAAGGTTTTTTTGTAATTAAATAATATTTTAACCCTAACCCTATATCTATAAATAGATTATTATTTTTATTGTGTAGAGATATATTGAAATTGAAAATTTTAGTGCACAACAAAATATAGAGCCAACTCTCAAGGCCGAATGACTCTCCAGATATTCTTCTTCCTCCTCCATCATCAGAAGAATGAGAGTGAAAGGATGATTCTTCAAGACCGAAGGGATCATTGCAACAATCAAGATGAACATCTCAAGATGATTGATCTACCACGCTAGCATCTGACAATCCATTAATGTTGTTTGGATATTGAAGGAGCACATGTGGATCATCACTAGAGGGATTCTAAACTTGGATCCTACAAATGCAATGATGGTTGATCCAAAAGGGTTTTAGATGATCAACATATCCATCAAAGAAAGATCTCAAGACTAAGGTATTCTTTCTTATGATCTATTTAAATT
The DNA here is from genome assembly GCA_963277665.1 of Viscum album. Classification (NCBI taxonomy): domain Eukaryota; kingdom Viridiplantae; phylum Streptophyta; class Magnoliopsida; order Santalales; family Viscaceae; genus Viscum; species Viscum album. The sequence goes on from OY728129.1 coordinate 987,584,673, forward strand.
AATTATAATTTTAATGTGAAAATATATTCTCTTGATTTTGATGACCTTCTTTTTCAATATTCTTTATAAAAAAATTGTTGGTCATGACGTTTATTTCTTGTCCAATATGTGAATGAGCCATTGAATCTGATAATTCCTAATTCATGATCATCCCAAATAAGTGCTTTGGCTATGCCCAGAACCATCAAGTGGTATTAGAGTGTTCATGTTTCAATTTATAATTATTTATTTGATTATTTATCATTACGCATTTAAAATTAAAATTCATTTCATGTTTTAATTCGTTTTAGATCTGTCATCGAAATCTTTTCTTCCTATTCTTCATTTCCCACTCATTTAACTTATATCTATTAATAATTAATGAAAACTAAATTTAAAGAACTCATTCAGAGGTGCTAAGAATTTTTTCTAGATAATACAATATTATACGGTGTATACTCCTTTGTCACATGTTGTGTATTCTTATCCATTGCACCAGGACACCCATGTGGTCTTCAAGTCATCATGTAATGAATACACGGCATGTGAATTAAATTCACTATGTGTTGACCAGCCATGGCGGCACATGGATTTTTTGAACTACATGTCGTGTATTCCTCATGTTTTCATGGTGGAAAACATGGGGTCAAGACATATCACATAATTAATACACTGTGTGTATTTAATACACGACACATATTGGATGGCAGCCATGTAACTTGAAGTACACATCAGTTATCCTATCTACACACTATGTACTTCATAAATGTACATAATAAGAACATGTCGAGTCCCTAGGCATGTGTTGTGGATATCCGATGAAGTGATGTGTGCACCGTGTATCCAACTTATACACGCCATGTACATTAACTATTTACAAAAAAATATTAAATTTAATTAATTTCTCCATTAAACCTTATCAACCTAAGTTCTGTGAAGTCATTAAATTGAAAGTACACATCATTTGTTAGGTTTTAAATTATATCAAATGCTTAATTAATTCCGTGTAATGTTTTTAACAATGAATCATGTATAGTCATTGCATACTAAAGACTCAACACATTAAATTGTACAGGCCATGTAATATTCATGTGTTCTATGTGGAATTAATTTTGTAGTAAACACTGTGAAATTATGACACATTTCATGTACACAATATAACATATGAGGTCATTGTATACACTTAGAACCATACTGAGTATTTTGTATAGGTACTCGCCTAATTTCTTCCAATTACAAAGTTGTGAACTATTTTATTAAGTTTTAAATAAAATAAAATTATTTATTTTATCTAAAACCATAGAGGGTGAAAAACTCAAGACGATTATATGGAATAAGATAAAAATGAATTAATTGATTAATAACACAATTAATCATATTAATTCAAGTGTGTTTTATCTTATTGAAGAATTAATTGAAATGAATGCTAGCTAGTTGTTTTAAATTCATAATCATTGCATGCGTATGAAAAATCACAAGATTTTACTAGACCTATGTATGTGTTGGTCTATTTAAATTTAATTTATTGCATGGTTTTGAAATTATTTATTATTAAATTAAATTTGATGGTCTACATGTCATCCCTTCCTCCTTTATTATATAGAACATATGTTTCCAATTTTGTTTTATGTAATTCACCTTAACCAATCCTTTGGTTCCTCTCACCTGCATGTGAGTTATAAAACATATATAATAAAAGAAGTATCACAAGGCACATAGAGTCAGTTCAATCTAAAGTTGAGGTAGAGGCGATTCAAGATGTAACTGGGATGAAACCAACATGAGTGATACATAGGTGGATAGGTGGAATGTTTCAACTCATGTTAAGACCGACACAAGGAGTTTTCCCCTTGGTTCATAGGTTGATTTATTTTTTTCTTGGTAAATAAACCATTAGATACACCCATGGTCGCATCATTTATTTATTTATTTTTTTTCTATCTATGAAAGATTTATTAAATAAATGTAAGACTTATATCACATAAATAAATTTTTTAATATTCAAATGGAATTAAAATAAATGGGTCATGGATAAATGTTTTATTAGGACATGGTTAATTCCTAAAGTAAAATCTAATTTATATAAACAAGACATTTAAAGAATAAAACAAGAAATATTTATACATAATAAACAAAATATATCAAGTTAATATTAATTCATTATCCCTTCCATTATCTAAATTAATAAAAACCATAGTTAGTGTTGGTTCGGGCCATAGTCATACACTTTTAATTATTGGGGAATCTTAACTAAGATGATAGATCTACTTAACTGAATTTGTATTGAATTTAATAGTCACACTCTGTTCAATGAAAATTTAGAAGCCAGTGTTGAGGAAATTTGAATTCGAATTTTAGTATTGGGAAGTCCACTCAACAGAATAAGGATCTTCAAGCCTGCTATTGGAAACACCTCTTACCTAAACACATTCTTATGGTTTTCATGGTCACGGTCTGGATTATAAGGAGGAAAATATATATCATTGCCACTATAATATCTAAGGTGACAAGACATTCAAATTTCAATGGCGAGGGTTGTTGAAACATGATAAAATAGTGGGAGACTTAATATAAATTAAAATTATTAAGTCTCATATAATTTGTAATCAAGAAAAGTTCTAATAATATGTACTTTTCTTATTGTGGAATAATGAAAATTTCATCAAATGATTTATCCCTATAATCTATTCTAGAGAAAGATTATCTCCTAACTGGTAGTAACTTCTAGTAATAGTTTAGATACCTATGGGTAGTGTTGTTCCATGAATGGAAATCTTATGTTCAAGAATCTTCAATTCTCGATACACCTATAAAAGAGGTGAGTGATGAGGATTTCATTATCTATGATAAAAAATTGAGCTATGTAGTTAATATTTAGGGTTTAATGATTTCATCCATTTATAATAAACTCATGGAGTCACATGAAGACATGGATTCTTATATCATGCTCCAACATCTTCATGAAATTTTTTATAAGAGAGGAAGACAAGAAAAATTTGAGATATCTAAGGTACTTTTTCATAGAAAACTTGGAGAAGGTGTGCCTACTAGACTAAACTTAGTCAAACTCATTGGATATATTGAGCACCTAAAGGTTTGAGGGTTTAAACTGCCTGAATAACTGCGCATCGATATCATTCTTTCATCACTCTCATAGATCCTCTCTAGTTTTGTTGTCAATTTCAATATGAACAACATAGAGAATTATCTCCCTAATATTCTCACTCTACTTCTCTAATTTGATAAGGATGTGAAGCATGAAAAGTCTTATGCCCTTATAGTGAATAAAAAAATTTCGGGCGAAGAGTTGTAAGTGTAAAAAATATTTATAACACCCTTCCTAGAAAAGAAGGATCAAGGGACAAGAAAGGGAATAGGATGTTATCTATTTCACATGTAGAAAGAAGGATCACTGGAAGAAAAATTACACTCAGGTAAAGAAGTGATGGGAAGCTTCAGTTGCATTAGTTATCGAGTGAAATTTATCTGCTTCTATAAATTGGGTATTGGATACAGTATGTGAAGCTTACATATGTATTCAAATACAAGAACCAAGTATATTTTAGAAGATTTATCAGGGTGAGTTAAATATATGAGTAGCCAATGAATCCAAACTTTTTGTTGTGTCTATTAGAGACTACCACCTCATATTCCTGATGAGAATGATCTTGGTTTTATAATATTGTTATTATGTGCCTTCAGCCACCAAAAAATTTATATCTATATCCATATTTTTTCACATTACTCATACCACACCCGACTATGACATCACCAGCTAGGTTCATAATAAATTAAAAGTGTTTTACCAAATTACACCAAGATGGATATTTGGATTCATTTGAACTAAAACCACTTGATGTATGTCACACATGATTACAAGTAAAATGACTAAAGCCCCTATTAGTGGAAAAGGTGAAAGGGCCAAGGATCTTATTGAATTAGTTTATACCAATGTGTGTGGACCATTTCTAGTTTAAGTAAGGGTGAGTAATCATACTTCATAACTTTTACTTATGATCTTAGAAGATGTGGATATGTCAACTTGATGAGGTATAAGTCAGATTCTTTTGATAAATTCAAAGAAAACAAGAATGAAGTTGAGAACCATCTTGGTAATAGGATTAATAAATGATACATAAATTTCATGCATATATTTTATGGCATTTAAATACACTAATCTATGTAATTTAATTGATATTCTTTCTAATATTTTTATTTTTTAATTAGTATTGTTATTCTTGGAAATGTGAAACAAATATTTGGGAAATAGATAGAAAAAATATGAAAATAGGGAGCTAAAGAAAATTTACACTACAACACCAGAAGATTGAAGTTGGATTGTGTCGGTACCGAGCACACAGCGGAAGCCCCAAAAGTGGGATTTTAAAATTTTCACCGACGTACGACATGAACTCATTGATGTCGGAAAATTGCTTCTCAGTTTAAGCTAAGGATCTCATGTGAAGATATTTAAGCACAAAAATAAAACCCAAAAATACATGGTTTAGATCTGAATCCACACACAACTTCTTCTCATCATTAGCAATCACTGCTCAAAGAATCTGAAGCCAAATTCCTCTAGATTTCCCACACGCACATCAAAAATCTGCAAGATCCCCGGTCATCAAAATCCAGGTGCTAGCATGGAGTTACAATGACGCCTTCGATGCTCCAACAATCACTACATCGCCTTACTTTCGATGCATGAGAGAAAGATTGATCTGAGCTCCTAGATCTAGAGACTCTCTCTCTAGAAAAAGGGAGAGAAGAAGAATAGAGATAAATCCCATAAACATTCACTGGTGGGAGTATCTCCTCTTCTATATATAGTGTGTAGATAAATTACACATAATTTCCTCTCCAGACCCCAAATACTTAACGCGCTATAAACAAAATGTTACGACTACTGAACTGAGTCATGAATATTATTATCACTTTCTCATAATATATTAAATATATTACATGATAATAAATGAGTCATTAACTTGACCTGTCGTTCCTACAAATATTAATTGAACCTTGAATATTTTAATATTCGTTCAAATAATATTTTTTCATGTATTTACTTAAAAACTTGTAAATACATAAATAAATTCAATGTTCATTATTCTTAACTTGAATAATATAAATTTATTTATTTCATTGGTGATCATTTATCCTTGTAAAATTCCCAAACCCTAGTGGTGGGGCCCACTATCTCCAAAACTCTAATTCAAATAAATAGGGTAGATTCTCGAATATGCTATTGTGTGTGACCCTCTAGGACCTTATCTTGATAGTATTGAATAGTATTCATAGACCAAAAGTGGGATCTAGCAACCCATCATGGCCCCTAAAGAGATTAGTATTGTCACAGGAGTGACAACCAACCTACAAACATGCACTGTGTAATATAATATCTTTGTCTTTAATATCTCATAAAGAAGGACACACGCCCATGTCATCGTCCTTTCCTTGATTTATTATTTGTTGATCTAACTGGATGGATTTACCCTCGATTGCCATGGCCATGATCTTATGAAGGTAATACCATCCTGATCAACATGGCCCAAGATATATAACTTCCATAACCCGGAAGTGAAAAATCCTTTATTGACTATTTAACCAATTTCTTGCCACCAATGACGCACCCAACACAAACTACCTTTCTAAGATTTCAATATCATGGTTTTTATCTTGAATCAAAGTATTCAATCAAATTACATACATTGGTAATGATCTCAAGTTAGGATACCATTACACGTGATCATAGATAGAAACATCCAATGACACGAAAAACATGGGGTGTTCCTATTGTCGGGTTTTTCCTCATGGTCTCACTACTAGAGATCACCAAGTGTGAACTTCTTGAGAAGAAGTCTCAATTTTTATGAGCCCCCAGCACCTGATAGTCAAGCATTTACTGTGTCCAATTGATACGATGCATCTAGACCATAGGACCTTTGTTTAAGATTAATTTCATGGTATCTCAAGGTTTTGATTATAGCCTGGGATCTTCTATAACCTTTTGATACAACAATTAATCTATGAAAATTACCATTAAATAATAGATGCAGAAATATCTACACTATAATGGTAAGTAATCACCATGTATAACTAACTGTATACGTGATATGGTCATCAAAAGTACTGAATAGTTGGGTCTAGGGCACCCACTATTTCTACACTCCCACTTGCACTAGAGCCAACTTGCTAACCAAACTTGTTAGTTACTCTCATGATAAATATCATGTTTCTACTGATTAACAGCTTTATCTATTGTGTCTTCTATGATTTCGCCATGTGGCTATTCTGCTATTTGAAACCTCATCTCCTTGAGTGAAAAATTCTCAAGAAATGGTATCCCAGAGTATATCACTCTTTTACATTGTCATAAATTGACATCTTGGCTAGTAAGAATATCATAATTTACATTATGATAATTCTTTACCTACTAGGTGATATTCCAAGAAATGGAACAAATCATTTCATATAACTGCTTCTTAACTGCCTTAGAAGCTGTAACGTACTCAGAATTTGTAGGTATGGATACCACTAGCTTTTATGAGATAGACTCGCTCATCACCTTAGCCTAACTATGATATTAGATCCCATGGATCTTTGGAAGACTATTTTGTGTCCCCTAAAAACTAGTATCCTTTCTTCTCCACTTACCAGGTACATATCTTTTCTATTTGCTGAAGTGAAATTATATAATACTAACTGCTTCACTTTCAGTGTTCCTGGATATAACTGGTATTTTCCTACTATTAAGTATATCCTGGAAATATAAATTCTTGTACATATCATGGCATAAATGATTGATTCATTTCTAAAGTATATGGAATTCAACTCACTATGTTAATCTCATCCCATGTCCTGGACATGTCAACCTAGAGAGATAATTCCATGTGACATTGGTATCAATTCTATCTTGAATTGTTTCAGATTGTATTTTTTTAATACCATGTCACTATATGTACAATTGACTAGGTCCAAGAAACCTTTAGATCCACATCAGTAGATCTTGTTCCCTAGAACTAAGGTTGCTACTTTAATTAAATTACTGAATAATAAATTTCATCCTTATCTTAACTAATTTGGAGACCAATCTTCATTTTACATATGTTTCCAAACATATTTTACTTGTAAAACCTTGGCGCTCCCACTAACCTTTTGTAGACTCATGGAAAACATTCATTTCAAATGTATATTATATGATCTTATTGCTTACTTCAATCCTAAACTGGATTTTAGTAACTTTCAACCTTTATTAGCATTATGTGTCATGACCATCCCTTTCTGGTTGCATTGTATTGACACCTTCCATGATAAGTGGTCATGACATATAATGCTCAATATAATATGATCTTAGAATTTAGCTATGACAAGTAAAATTCTAATGGATTTAGGCATACTGACTTGGTATAACCAATCGATCCTTATTGGTACTACACTTATACCATCCATGTATCAACTTACATGAATACCCATTTAAGTATTCAAAATAATATGCCCCTTTTCACTTTGAAACATGGAATATATTAATGAATTTTAATTGGTCTTTTCAATCTTAGCTAATTTCCATACGTTTATTGTTGGAAATATTATTCACAATGAATAATAGATCACTGGTCATGGTGAATACAAAAATAATCACTATGTTTTTATTATTCCTACGCAATATGTGTCTCTGGAACATAATTTGTTCCACAAGAACTTGTGGAACAAGTTCTTATTCCAACTACATGTGCATCTTAAGAATTGACTAAACCCAAGTCATTCTTACTCACACTATCTCAAAAGAGATGTGTAGTCTACTTGAATACCATTTTTCTATCATAGGGATTTAAGTAATATCCTAATAAACCATTAGGATTATTACATTAGATTCACAATTTGTTCATTCTTGATACAAGTTTGTTTATGTCCTAACAAACTCTTTTTATCCAAACACATTTCCTTATGACATAATGGATTTCCATCATACTATGACTCGTATGATATCCATATTTAATCATAGTTTGCATATGGTTATGGGATATCATTGTGTATTTTCAAAGCACATCATGAAATATAATGGAAGTTTCTTCAAGTTGCAACATTGATATTCCTTACATCATAACCTTGATGTATAAAATGCGTGTTTAATAATTGTTCCATGCTACATTTTTTTATCAATGTTAGCATGTAAGACTTCATTATCTATCCTCCTTATTAAAATTAATGTCATGATGTAGATAAGGTAATGTGAATTTAGTAATTGCTTCATTCTACATTATCATGATTGACGAATGCTTGGTCAAGATATTATTTGGTATGCTGACCTGAAGCTACTCATATATTCTGACCATGCATACATCATAATTTACTTTACCATTCCTTAATAGCTTAAATAAATCTAATGAAGTATATATATATACCTCTAGATTACCCTTTAAATAGTTCATGATCTCTAGCTGAACTAATTCTGAAATCTTTGTAACATACCTTTATTTCTAAATGTTTCTTTGTCCAAACTAAAGATGTCTGATAATACCAGAGGTGTTTAGATTTACCAAGCCTAAATACCATACTGGGTATATGCATGATGTGAAATTTAGTTTTTCTTGACCAAGAATTATCTTGCCACAACTGGGTAATTAGGTCTTACATATTATATTCATCGGGTATTGCCTACAATTCAAGTATTACTAAACTATTGGTTGAGTATTAAATACCAAATACAACATTAATTCCTAAACCTATAATAATGTATCCTTATGTCCAAGGACATGTGAGATTAATGTTTTGGTTATAATTAATAATAATTCTACATGAATATTTCCCTTGGAAATAAATAAGTCGTGTACTTCTCACCACTGGCCTAGGTATCACCCTTTCTCAGTCACTTGGATAATACACTTGACTTCAAGTAACATTTCTATACTCTATTGGTTACTGTATTTCAATAAACATGTGTGATAGGAATATATTATTAAATACCCAAGAATTAAAATTGAAACATTACAATTTTCTTTGATGAATAAACCTGAAGAAGAAGTGGTAACTTAATTATTTAATTCAGTTTATTATGATTAAACTTACATAGTTTTATTTCGTAATATGCAATGAAAATAACCTCTTTTTAATAACTCTTTCATTGAAGAACATTTCATATGTGATTCTGGCATTACTTTCCATTGGCCTTTTTTCCCTGACTTTCAATTTGTTCTCCATAAGAATTAAAGGTTTAACTGTCTTTTATATTCTCATTGACTTGGAAAACCTTACCTAAATTGGTAATGAAGTGTTTACTTAATACTTGTTCATTTTGTAACTTAAAATGAGAATTGAGTAAATCGGTTAAAGTGATAATAGAATAGGATGTATTGAAAGATCATAATCTGCCTTTCAATTTACATAGATCCAATGTAACCAATACATATTCATATCATTGCTTCACTTTCTCTTTGCAAACCACTTGGAGATGAGATTTCATGTTATATCATCCATGTCCTAATGTAGATACCAAAACTAACACCGAAAGTTGATAAAATCATAATTAAATAACAATCATATGCCTTGTACATTAGTCTTAAGAAAGCAATTTCACCCTCGCTTCTTGAGTTAACTTAACAGGTGTTGGGGACATTGGCACCTTGAGTTTCCAATATCATAGTACTATACGCAAGCACCCATACTATTTTTAAATACTTGTGTTGATGTGTACATTTACTTTTTCCAATATTTATCATAGTTTTTAAACTTGTGGTATAACTTTCCATTTTTTCTACAAAAATAAATTTTAGCAAGTTTTAGAAGATTGGTACTTTTTCCAATATTTATTGAATTCTAGGAACCCTCTGTGCTAGAATAAAAATAATATGTCGCTTGATTATTCTAGTGGCAAGGATCCCCAAACCAACCCTCATAGTCTAGAAGTTTTGGCTATGTCACTACTTGGAGGGTTCAAGGTAGGCATTTGGTTGTCCAACTGCATTAACTCTAGGTTCCTTGATTTGTTGAGTGAAGTCCGGCTTCTTAAATAATTACTTGATTTACTCAACACTTTCCTCTAAAATTAAAACAAGCTAGATTTGGCTATTTCTTTTCTGTAATTTTAGTTAATTAAACCCACCACTCTCATAAGAACGCCTCGGTAGTAGAGGAACCCTCATCTTTGGCATGACCGGCACCTCAAACAGCCAGTTTTGTCCAAATTCGAATGATGGAAGGCAGTTCAAACTTAATATTCTTTTGAGGGTTTTTATGTTATTAATGTGATGAAGGAAATCATTTTCTATTTTTATTATCATGTATTATGTGATTTCACTCACAACTAACCATGCATGAAATAGAAAAATCCATCGCATCACATGTTTATTTTATCTGAGCATGCTTGTTTATTATTATTCTATGTATTTGTGTGATAACTACACATACACAAAAATAAAAAACCATGCAAAAATAAAATGATGACCTGATCCTGAGCCAATACCTTGATTCATGTCACTTTTGAATCAAATTACAGTGTCTTCCCATCCAATGCATCAAGGTCCTACCTGGTGCATCACCATAAGTTGGCACAAAAAGCATTACTCCTCATCTTGTCATTATACAACAGTACTCGCACATAGGTGGGGAGAACTGGGGAGTATAAAATACAACTCTGAAGTGGACGCATAGGCCCTTATACATATAATGATTAAGAGGCAACATGAAAATTGCTATTTTATCAATTAATTATTGCAAACCAGGATGCAATAATTAAATAAATAAATAAAAATGCATCAAACATGCATTGGTTGGTCTGAGGCTCATGACCAATCAAAAACATATTGACTAGCGTATTTATAATAAATGCATAAATAAAATAAAAATTTTATTAAATGTTTTCTGGGGGCATTATTATTGAATTAAAATTTTACTCCAATTTTAATTTAATAATATTCCTCATCTGGTTCATATAATCAATTTAATTTTAAAACAAAAGATAAATTAATTAATTAATTAATTTAACACCAAATTAAATTAATTAAGCTGAAATAATTTTTTTAAAAACCAAAATTTAAAATTTAATTAATTTAATTTTCAACTGAAATTAATTTAATCATTTTAATTAATTTTTTATTAAATGAAAATTACACGGGCCCTGAAAACTCCCATCGGTCCTGTGCGGGTTGGGTCGAACTTACGTAGGCCCATTTCGGGCTTTTTCAACCCCATGCAGAGGATTTTTGGGCCTGATCAGTCCTGTAATGGCCCAGACCTCTCTGGTCCTTTCCTTTGAGAAAATATGGGGTCTGAGGTGTCCTGGGAGGTCAAGGTGACTTATTCCCAACACTACCAAATTTCCAATTCTGTGAACAGTGCATCGGTAGCCTTAGGTGAACAGTTTCATCGGTATCCTTAGGTGAACAGTGCATCGGTAGCCTTAGGTGAATAGCGTCATTAGTAGCCTTAGGTGAACAGTGCATCAGTAGCCTTAGTTGAACAATGCATCAGTAGCTTAGGTGAACAGTGTCATCAGTATCCTTATGTGAACTGTGCAATGGTGAGGTTCCAACGGTGAGGTTCCAACAGTAGCCACTATTTCCTTTTCCAAATTTTGAGTTCATGAATAGTGTTTCCAAAATGGTAAGGTTCCAATGGTAGCCTATATTTCCTTTTCCAAATTTTGAGTTCATGAACAGTGTTTCCAGAACGGTGAGGTTCCAACAGTAGCCTATATTTCCTTTTCCAAATTTTGAGTTTATGAACAGTGTTTCCAAAACAGTGAGGTTTATGAACAGTGTTTTTAGAACGGTGAGGTTTATGAACAGTGTTTCCAGAATGGTGAGGATTATGAACAGTGTTTCCAGAATGGTGAGGTTTATGAATAGTGTTTCTAGAATGGTGAGGTTTATGTACAGTGTTTTCATAATGGTGAGGTTTCAACTACAGCCTTTATTTCCTTTTCCAAATTTCATGTTCATGAAAAGTGTTTCCATCTTCCTACAATTTCACCCCTTTGACATTTCCTTTGACAAAAAATTCATTTAAAGCCTTGTTTTAAGGACTCTAAGACTGATTCAAAGTCCATAACTCCTATATTAATTTCCCTAAGGATCAAGATGTTTTTACTTGGTCAAACCACGTGGGTTAATACGATCCGCTTTTAATGGAAAATCCATCGTATCTTAAACTGTTGCTCTGTTAAATCTTTTAAAGGGATGATATATCTTCCTCCCTTGTTCTACCTTCTTGTTCCCTGGGGCGAGATGCTTAAACCTTTCCTTCTTCCCATAGGAGTGGTGTGATCGAACCTTAATACCCAGATCGTTTCCCCTTGAAGTTTCTTACTACTGCATGTGCACCCCCTATTTTGGTGCAGGCACCAAGTTTCGATCCTTCATTGATATAAGGTATGTTTTATCATCGTTCATTTTGGTTCATCACCTTCTATTTCTCCTTGCCCTATTATGGTATTTTATCTCCATACTTCTAATGGAGTTTTCTTGGGTTTCGGTTGGTGCGGTCGTATCGCAGCATCCTCGGGTGGATACAGTTGTCACAGGAGGAGGTGATCGTGATCCTTTGTGTGGATCATTATCGTATAAAGAATAAAAAGAACCATTTGAGGTAGGGGATTCATTGCTTCTCTTTTCTTTTACATGCAACTGTATAATTAGCAAGTTTTATCCCACTAGATCACAATGTAATTGACATAATAAATATTTGAACCAGATAAATAAATTAACATTGATCATATGTTATTGCCTCTTGTTTTGCTTGATAGTGTGATATCTATGCTTGCTTTGTTTATCTTTTCGTTCTTGATAGAAATTGGTAAGGAACATAAAGCCGGAATTAATCGATAATTTCTTGGCTAAAGATAAAGAGGCATTTAAATGAATCTATCTCTTCCTTTTGCAATTTGGTGTTAATCAAATTGGTGCAGTAAGAATGTTTAATTATTTGTGATAGCTTACTGGTTAGGTTTCCCAAATTTGGAACCTATGAATAATAAATCGGTTAATCCAAGATGGATTAAAGAATTGTTTGTTTGATAAAAGATAATTCCTTGTAGGGTTTGAAGTTACCCTCTTGCTTGTTTAAGGTCCAAGATCCCAATGGATATGATGTTTGTTTTTCTATTGCTTGTGTTGTGATGTGAGCCTGGATGGATGTTGTGATATCTGGGGGCATGGAGGCTTATTGGTTTTGGCAGTAGTTGATGCCTAGAGTGGTGAGATGCATCGGTTTATACATGTGGGTGTCGGGGAGGACACCAGGGATGATGAAATGGGTTGGATGTGAATGTTTGTATTCTTGCTGCTTCTTATTGGTTGTTTATCTACTTTACTTTCCCCACTGCTCAAGGTAGATGGTCTTGCTTACCCTTCTTCTGAAAGGGGTGAAAACGCACAGGGTATGCCATGTGCTTTCCGTGTTTAGCTTCTCAAGGAAGGATGGGTCTATTCTCTTGTTATATATGGAAAAGACTTGATGGGTAGTTCATCTACTCACCGTGTTGATCCCCCTTGTGTTTAGTAGCATAGAATGTTTTTGTAGAATGCCTGGGAATATGGGAAAGTAATGATGTAAATAAATAATTGAATAAATGATATTAACCCATGGGGTAAGAGCTTTTCGGGACGCAATGCTGAGGATAGCGGACTTTGGGTGTGATGCTAATAAAATTTAATGTGGAAATTGATAATGGTTAATTAATATTTAAATAATTAATTAACATAAAGTTAAACTGATAAAAAGGGAGTGAATTAATGTAATAAATCTCTTTAAATGGTTGTGTGATTATAGGTTACCTACTCTTAGAAGTGGCATCCGGGAGTCCGAGAGACGTTAGCTGTAGTTGAGTCTAAGACTAGGTTATGCCCATAGTGTGGTTGTGAGCTATAGTATATTCTGTACTTTTTGCGTTTCTATACGCTAATCCACCCCATTAGTTTGGGAAACTGACACCTCAAGGATTCTGAGCCCTGGGGGGTGTTTTCCCCAACATTCTGGTGGGAGGATGGATGGCTGACTACCCCCTTTAGCCCCGCTCTCTTCTCATGGTAGTTACTTGTGCTGGTAGGCACAGCGATTAGTTTTCCCCACATATGTGTGTAGAGGGCTGTAATGTCTTATGGTTATTCACACACATATATTCTGGATATACTATCATATGGACTACTATAGGCGTAACATGTATAGGCTGTGGTGATTGGGGATTCTTACTCGGTATGTGGGTCATAATGTCTTGAGGTATAATACCTGACGTATGATACACGTTATGCAAGCTGTGGTGGCTCCTAAAAACTACCTGGTTACTTATTTGTGTAGACTTGGTGGTTTTTTTGCATGGGGTGCATGTTGTGGTGCTTCGTCCAGGTGTCTGTGGGTAAGCCTTTTTGGAGAGAGATGCTAAGGATGTGTGACGTTGAGGAAAAGCGGCAAACCAGTGGGGAAGTAGTAGCGGGGTACCCTTTATATTCTTTATTATATTATATAATCTTGTATGGGTTACTTGGTGAGAGTATCCATGGTGAGGTTGGGAACTTAGTATACCTATTTAGGTGATGAGTTAGTTTCACTTGTTGTTCACTGTGCTTTAGCATGCTTTCTGTACTTTTTCATGAGAGGCTTCGGGAAGGATCCTATTGAGTATACAATTATACTCACCCTATGTATATATAAACTATTTTTCAGGTCACTTGGAGCAAGTTGGAGATCAGAATGGTTTCTACTAGCTTGGGGTTGCAGGAGTTGTATGGGCTTCATGGTTGTTGTTGTTTTTACTTCTTTTGGGTACTTGCAGTTTTCCCCTTTCAGTTGTAGTAGTTTTGCATGACATTACCTATGTGTACTTGGGGTTTCTTTTATATTGTTGTTTGAGATGGATTTGTATGGTGTCTATCTTATTTCTCTCTTATGCATGTGTTATCTTAGAGGGTAATGCCACCCATTTGTGTGTTTACTATACCCTCGGTGCTATTCGCCAACCCGAGGCCTACTGGAGGCAGGACTCGGGGGGTCATTATCTCCCTTCTCACATTGCCATCCCAGGAGGGGTACACTTTGTGGGGACGGGTCATGATAGTGTGGTATTAGAGGGAGGTTGATGGATAGGATGGAGTTTGGTGTTAGGCACAGCGAGGTTGCATGGGTTGGTAGGGAAACAGTGTCATTCATGTTTAGCAAGTGATGTAAACACTGGAGACCAGCTGAGACATAGGCGTTTAGGGCCCCCTCTGATCTAATGTACGTACCTTTAAGTTTACAATGGCTACTAAATGAGGTGATACTAGTTTCAGGGTAGAGACCTAGGAAATGATCATGCATTTCTTCTTTGTGCCTATTTTTGAATGGGTAGACCTTGGGATAGGTTAACCTAAAATGAATAAAAGAAAAAAATTAATTAATTAATGTTGAGTCTTCCATATTCTAGGTTTAGGAGCTCTAAATATTTTATATTTTGTAGGTATGGATCCAGGTCGACGTGCTCATTAAGATCGCATAGAAGATGTCCAGCAGGCTATGCCAGCAGATCACTGTCGGGTAGAGGTTGACGACGATGACACTTAGAGGAGGACACTCCGATAGTTTCAGTGCCAGAGCCTGCAGAAGTATGAGGGCTCCTTTTTAGATGCAGTAATAGAAGACTAGTTGGAGGAGGTCGAGATAGGATTCAGTTCGATCCGTGCTCGGAATGATCACTGGGTTTCCTTGGTTATGATGATGCTGTGTGGAGCAGTGAGGAAGTGGTGGTTCTTGTTCCTTGGGGATCGCGAGGAGTCATCAATCTCATGGGAGGAGTTTTGAGACAAGTTTAGAATTGAGTTTCTTTCCTCGACTGCAAATACATCCAATCGCCAGAAGATTCTTACCCTTCGACATGGGAGTTCAAGTGTGAGAGAGTTTGGAATCAGTTTTAGGAACCTTTTACGATATTATTAGGACCTATTACCAAATGAGGAGGCCAGGGCGAGTCATTTTGAGGAGGCCTTGTGTCCAGAGATCCATCACCTGGTCACCCCATTTATGCTGAAGACATATCTTGAGGTGTTGGCGAGGGCAGAGGTTATCGAGAGTACTTTGGCCATAACCAGATCATCATGATAAGGGATTCATCATGATTCTTCATGAAGCAGAGCTGTGGTCTGGGGTTCCCAGTTTTTAGGGAAGAAGAGTTTCTATTCGGTCGGGGGTAGGTCTCAGCCCTCAGCATATCATTTATCTGGGGGTAGTAGCTCTTAGGCCTATTCCAAGGGATCAGGTGCTTGTTTTTCTTGTGGTGGTTGAGGTCATCATCAGCGAGAGTAACTGACATTTCAGAGCAATCATCATGCACCAGGTGCTCTACTCTAGGTTCCTCCATTGAGTCAGTTCCATCCGAGGCAGCAGCAGTAGTTTGCACCAGCTTTGGATCAGCAGAGGGTAGATGGGGCAGGCAGAGGATATCCTCGTGATGCTCCCCATCCTCAGATAGCAAATCGCAGCCATGGTGTTGGTCGTCATCAGGGTCAGAGAAGCCGTAGAGGAGGTCATGGTCAGCTTTATGCTTTAGCGTTGCCAGCTCTAGGAAAGCTAGACATCATTCGAGGTACCCTTTTCTTGTTTTCTACCATGGTGTATGCCTTGTTTGATTCAGGAGCGACACACTCCTTCATATCACCTAACCATTTCCATGCTTTGGGACTTGAGGTAGAGAGGCTTCTAGTTCCCTTGGCATTGACTATGCCAGTTGGAGTCCGAGCTGACTTGTTTGAAGTATGTAGAGACTGTGAGCTAGTGTTGGGGTAGCACTGTTCTTGGGGAGATTTCTTATGTTTGTGAATACAACCATATGATGTCATCCTTGGCATGGATTGGTTGTATTCGGTACAGGTTATTGTGGATTGCTTTAGGAGGCAGGTTGTGTTCTTCGATGGGGATGGAGAGACAATGGTGTTCATTGGCAAGCGAGACCCTCTAATGAGTCAGAGGCGTGTTATGTCCTTATCATCCTTGATAGATGAGCTGATGATGATTTCTTCAGAGGTTCATCAATTGGCGTTTCTTAGGGTTGTAGAAGAGTACCCTGATGTCTTTCCAGAAGAGGTTGTAGCATTACCCCCTCGACGAGAGATCGAGTTTGGGATCGAGCTACAACCAGGAGTGTCTCCTATATCTATGTCTCCATATAGGATGGACCCTTATGAGTTATGAGAGCTTCTTATACATATTGATGGTATTTTACAGTGCATTTTTGTTTAGCCGAGTGTGTCACCATGGGGTACGCCAGTTTTGTTCATGAAGAAGGCTGATGGCAGTTTGCAGTTGTGTGTCGATTATCGTCACTTAAACAAAGTGATAGTGAAGAATCGCTATCCTCTTCTATGTATTGATGATTTATTCAATAAACTAAAGGGTGAAAGTTGGTTCTTAAAGATATATTTGTGTTCAGTATATCATCAGATGCGTGTAAAGGATGAGGATATCCCGAATACTACTTTCTGTTGTCATCATGGGCATTATGAGTTCATTGTAATGTCATTCAGCATGAAAAATTCTCCAGCTATGTTCATGGGATTGATGAACTCTATGTTCTATGAGTTCCTATACAAGTTTGTGGTGGTTTTAATCAATGACATCCTTGTGTACTCCGCGTCTGAGGAAGAGCATACAGAGAATCTACACACCATTTTGGGAGTTCTTCGTCAACATCATCTATTTGGGAAGTTGTCTAAGTGTGAGTTTTGGGATTGAGAATTCCGTTTCTTGGGGCATGTTGTGCCCCATTAGGGAGTAGCTGTGGATCCATCAAAGATATAAGCAGTTGTGTCTTGGGCATCCCCCAAGACAGTGTCAGAGGTGCGAAGTTTCCTTGGTCTCTCAAGATACTACTGGAGGTTTATAGATGATTTCTCTCAATTTGCGACTCCTATGACAACTTTTACCAGGAAGGATCAGGCGTTTATATGTATTGATCAGTGTTAGGAAGCTTTCAAGTATATAAAGGAGAAGTTAGAAAGTGCTCTAGTTCTTTGTCTTCCAGCTGAGGGAGTTCAGTTTGATGTTTTATGCGATGCTTCGCATCTGGGGTTAGGCTATGTTTTGATGCAGTAAAGATCAGTTGTTTCTTATGGGTCTCGGTAGTTACGTCCTCATGAATGTAACTATGCCACCCATGATCTTGATTTGGAAGCCGTGGTGTTTTCCCTGAAGTTGTGGAGACATTACCTCATTGGTGAGCGCTTTGTGGTTTTCACCGATCATAAGAGCCTGAGGTATGTTTTCTCCCAGCGTGACTTGAACTTACGATAGTGTTGGTGGATGGAGTTCTTACAGGAATAAAACTTTGAAATATCGTATACACCTATAAAGTGGAATGTTGTAGCTGATGCGCTGAGCAGGAAGTCATGTGGTGCTGTAGTGCATGAATTTGGTGATTCTTGGAGAGCAATGGAAGAAATTTCAGCATTACATCTTGATATGGGAGAAGTTGGGGGTATTGGTTGTCTTTTTTAGATGACGGTGTAGTCATCTCTGGTGCAGCAGGTGGAAGAGTCCCAGTTGGGGGATCTTGAGGTGGAGGTCTACAGAGACTAAGTTGTTTGTGGCGAGGCCCCTGATGGTTGGTCTAAGGATGAAAAACATCGAGTGTTGTATCCTAGAAGGATTTTTTTTCCTTTGGTGATGCATGAGACAGTTCACATAGAGTTCCATAGTTTACCTTTAGCAGTGCATAGTGGCATGACAAAGATGTACCGAGCCTTGAGGAGTCAGTTTTGGTGGTCTGGGCTGAAGCATGTGGTTGTGGATTTTGTGTCTCGATGTTTGGTCTTCCAGAAGATGAAGGATGAACACCGTGTTCCTGGTGGTTTGATCCAGACATTAGATATTACTCAGTGGAAGTGAGAGGACATCTCAATGGAATTTTTTACTGGTTTACCTCGAGCTCCAGGAGGGCATGATGCTATTTGGGTGGTAGTGTATCGTCTAACAAAATCATACCACTTCATAGCAATCAAGGAGTCGAGATCAGTGGAAGTTTTGTCGAGGAAGTATCTGGAGGAGGTGGTGAGACTTCATGGAGTCCCAAGGATGATCATTTATGATCGAGATCCTCATTTTACCTCAAGGGTGTAGAGAGGTCTTTAGCAAGATTTTGGTTCTCAGCTATGCCTTAGAACTGCATTTCATCCTCAAATAGACGGTCAGACAGAGCGAACCATCCAGACTCTTGAAGACACGTTCCGCTCTTGTGTCCTAGATTTTGGAGGTTCGTGGATGAGGAACTTACCCTTGGTGGAGTTCAATTACAACAATAGTTTTCACTCCAACATCAGTATGTCGTCGTTTAAAGCCTTTTATGGCCAGCCTTTCTGTTCTCCATTATGATGGACTGGGGTCGGAGAGTCAGCAATTCTCGGACCGGAACTAGTGCAGTATACAACAGAGATGGTTCAAGTGATTTGTGAGTGGATGAATACGGTGTAAGATCATCAGAAATCATATGTCGTTCAAAGGAGGAGACCCTTAGAGTTTGATGTTGTGGATCACAAGTTTTTGAAGGTCACTCCCCATCGTGGGCAGCGAAGGTTTGGTTGTAGGAGTAAGATTTCTCCGCAGTTTGTTGGGCCTTTCGAGGTGTTAGCTCGTGTTGGAGTTGTGGCGTATTGAGTAGCACTTCCCCCACAGATGAGACGGATACACGATGTTTTTCATGTATCACAACTCCTTCGTTATCTTCATGATGACTCTCACATCATTGATTAGGGAGAGATTGATGTTGATGATGATGCGACCTTTGAGGAGCAACCAGTGGAGATCTAAGACTGCAAAGAGAAGGTGTTGCACATGAATTCTATCCCCTTGGATCGTGTCTTGTGGCGACACGGTGGCATGGAGGATAGTACCTAGGAATGTGAGTCACAGATACTTGCTCAGTACCCAGAGTTTTTTTATGTTTAAATCTTTTCATGTAATGATGTCCCCTTTATGGTTATTGACCATTCGTGTTTATGAGATGGTTTTATTTGGTTGCTTCTTGTGGATTTCTCTATTTTGAGAGGTATCTCAATGGGTGGTTGTTCAGACTTATTTTATGTTTCCTTTTAGGTTGGTTTTGAATTCTCAAGGACGAGAATGTTTTGAGAGGTATCTGATGTAATGGTCTGGACCTCTATGGTCCATTACTTTGAGAAAATCTGGTGTCTGAGGTGTCCCGAGAGGTTAAGGTGACTTGTTCCCAACACTTTTCCAAATTTCCAGTTCTGTGAATAGTGCACTGGTAGCCTTAGGTGAACAATGTCATCGGTAGCCTTAGGTGAACAATGCATTGGTAGTCTTAGGTGAACAGTGTCATCGGTATCCTTAGGTGAACAGCTTCATCGGTAGCCTTAGGTGAATAGTGTCATCAGTAGCCTTAGGTGAATAGTGCATCAGTAGTCTTAGGTGAATAGTGTTATCAATAGCCTTAGGTGAACAGTTCCATCAGTAGCCTTAGGTGAACAGTGTTATCGGTAGCCTTAGGTGAACAGTGCATCGGTAGCCTTAGGTGAATAGTGTCATCGGTAGCCTTTGGTGAACAGTGCATCAGTAGCCTTAGGTGAAGAGTGTCATCGGTAGCCTTAGGTGAACAGTTCCATTAGTATCCTTAGGTGAACAGTGTCATCGGTAGCCTTAGGTGAACAGTGTCATCAGTAGCCTTAGATGAACAGTGTATCGATAGCCTTAGGTGAACAGTGTCAATAGTACCCTTATGTGAACACTGCAACGGTGAGGTTCCAATGGTAGCCTCTATTTCCTTTGCCAAATTTTGAGTTCATGAATAGTGTTTCCAAAATGATGAGGTTCCAACGGTATCCTATATTTCTTTTGCCAAATTTTGAGTTCATGAACACTGTTTCCAGAACAGTGAGGTTCCAACGTTAGCCTGTATTTATTTTGCCAAATTTTGAGTTTATGAATTGTGTTTCCAAAATGGTGAGGTTTATAAACAGTGTTTCCAGAACAGTGAGGTTTATGAAAAGTGTTTCCAGAATGGTGAGGTTTATGAACAGTGTTTCCAGAACGGTGAGGTTTATGAATAGTGTTTCTAGAATGGTGAGGTTTATGTACAGTGTTTCCATAATGGTGAGGTTCCAACAGCAGCCTCTATTTCTATTTCCAAATTTCATGTTCATGAACAGTGTTTCCAACTTCCTACATTTTCTCCCATTTGAGATTTTCTTTGAAAAAAAATTCATTTAAAGCCATGTTTTAAGAACTCTAAAGCCAATTCAAAGGCCATAACTCTGATATTAATTTCCCTAAGGATCAGGATGCTTTTACTTAGTCAAATCACATGGGTTAATGTGATCCGCTTTTAATGGAAAAATCAATAGTATCTTAAACCGTTACTCAGTTAAATCTTCTAAAGGGATGAGATATCTTCCTCCCTTGTTCTACCTTCTTATTCCCTAAAGTGAGACGCTTGAACCTTTCCTTATTCCCATATGAGTGGTGTAATTGAACCATAATCCTCATATCATTTCCCCTTGAAGTTTCTTACCACTGCATGTGCTCCCCCTGTTTTGGTGCAAGCACCAAGTGTCAATCCTTCATCAATTTAAGGTATGTTTTATCGTCATTTGTTTGGGTTCATCTCCTTTTGTTTCTCCTTGCCATGTTATAGTATGTGATCTCTATACTTCTAATGGAGTTTTCTTGGGTTTCTGTTGGTGCAGTCGTACCGCGGCATCCTCAAGTGGATACAGTTGTCACGGTAGGAGATGATTGTGATCCTTTGTGTGGATCATTCTCCTATAAAGAATGACAAGAACCATTTGAGGTAGGGGAGTCGTTGATTCTCTTTTCTTTTATGTGAAACTGTATAGTTAGCATCTTTTATCCCACTGGATCACAATGGAATTTACATAATAAATATTTGAACCAGATAAATAAATTGGCATTGATCATATTTTATTACCTCTTGTTTTTCTAGATAGTGTGATATCTATGATTTCTTTGTTTAGCTTTTCGTTCTTGATGGAAATTGGTAAGGAACATAAATCCATAATTAATCGATAATTTCTTGGCTAAAGATAAAGAGGCATGTAAATGAATCTGTCTCTTCTTGTTGCAATTTGACGTTATTCAAATTGGTTCAGTAAGCATTTTAATTATTTTTGATACCTTACTGTTTAGGTTTTTTGAATTTGGAACCTATGAATAATAAATTAGTTAATCCAAGATATATTAAAGAATTTGTTGTTTAATAAAAGATAATTCCTTATAGGGTTTGGGTTACCCTCTTGCTTGTTTAAGGGCCAAGATCCTAATTTATATGATGTTAGTTTTGCTACAGCTTATGTTGTAATGTGAGCTTGGATGGATGTTGTGTTTTGTGGGGGAATGGAGGCCTACTGGTTGTGGCAGCAGTTGATGCCTAGAGTGGTGAGATGCATCAGTTTATTCATGTGGGTGTCGGGGAGGACACCAGGTATGATGAAATGGGTTGGATGTGAATGTTTGGATTCTTGCTTATTCTTATTGGTTGTGTATCTTCTTTACTTTCCCCACTTCTCAAGGTATCTTGTCTTTCTTACCCTACTTCCGAAAGGGGAAAAGACGCGTAGGGTATTCCACGTGATTTCCATGTTTAACTTCTCAATGGAGGATGGGTCTATGCTCTTGCTATATGTGGAAAAGACTCAATGGGTAGTTCATCTACTCGCCATGTTGAGACCCCTTGTGTTTAGTAGCATAGAATGTTTTTATAGAATGCCTGGGAATATGGGAAAGTAATTATGTAAATAAATAATTGAATAAATGATGTTAATGCATGGGGTTGGAGCTTGCTGGGACGCAATGCTGAGGATAGTTGACTTTGGGTGTGATGGTAATGAAATTTAATGTGGAATATGAAAATGGTTAATTAATGTTTAAAGAATTAATTAACATAAAGTGAAACTGATAAAAAGGGAATGAAGTAATGTAATAAATCTATTTAAATGGTTGTGTGCTAATAGGATACCTAGTCTTAGAAGTGGCAGCCGGGAGTCCGAGAGACGTTAGCTGCAGTTGAGTCTAAGACTAGGTTATTCCCATAGTGTGGTTGTGAGCTATAGTATATTCTATACTTTTTGTGTTTCTATATGATACTCCACCCCTTTAGTTAGGGAAACTGACACCCTGGGGATTCTGAGCCCTGGGGGTATTTTCCACAATATTCTGGTTGTAGGATGGATGGCTGACTACCCCCTTTGGCCCCACTCTCTTCTCTTGGTAGTTACTTGTGCTAGTAGGCACAACGGTTATTTTTCCCCATATATGTGTGTAGAGGGTTGTAATGGCTTGTGGTTATTCACACACATATATTCTGGATATAGTATCCTATGGACTACTATAGGCGTAACGTGTATAGGCTGTGACGGTATAAGGATTCTTACTCGGTGTGTGGGATGTAATGGCTTGAGGTATAATGGCCGACGAATGATACACATTATGCGAGCTGTGGTGGATCCCAGAAACTACCTGGTTACTTATTTTTGTAGACGTGGTGGTTTTCTTGCATGAGGTGCATGTTGTGGTGCTTCACCCAGGTGTCTATGGGCAAGCCTTTTTGGAGAGAGATTCTTAGGACGTGCGACATTGGGGAAAAGCGGCAAACCAGTGGGGAAGTAGTAGTTGGGTACCCTTGATATTCTTTATTATATTATATACTCTTGTATGTGTTACTTGGTGAGAGTATCCATGGTGAGGCTGGGAACTTAGTATACCTGTTTAGGTGATGAGTTAGTTTCACTTGTTGTTCAATGTGCTTTAGCATGCTTTCTTTACATTTACACGAGAGGCTTCGAGGAGGATCCTAATGAGTATACAATTATACTCACCCTATGTATATATAAACTGTTTTTCAGGTCACATGGATTAGGTTGGAGATTATGTTGGTTTATACTAGCTTGGGGCTGTAGAAGCTGTTTGGGCTACGTGGTTGCTGTTGTTTTTACTTGATTTGGGTACTTGTATTTTTACCCTTTCAGTTGTAGTAGTTTTTCATGACATTACCTATGTGTACTTGGGATTTCTTTTATATTGTTTTTTGAGATGGAGTTGGTTGGTATCTATCTTATCTCTCTCTTCCACATGTGTTATCTTAGAGGGAAATGCCTCCCATTTGTGTGTTTATTATACCCTCAGTGCTAGTCGTCAACCCGGGGCCTACTGGAGGTAGGACTCGGGGGTCATTATCTCCCTTCTTACATTATCGGCCCAGGAGGGGTACACTTTGTGGGGAGGGGGTCATGACAGGTCTGCCTTGACCTGTTTCGGGTCGGTCCCACCCGTCTCAACCTACTATTGGGACCAAATTATACTGTCAGGGAATTTAATCTCATACAGGGTTCGCCTCAGGCACCAGCGGTGATAGGTAAGGGCCTGGCCCAGTGAAGAACTGTGATTGTCAAGTTGTTGAGCCGGATCCAGATTTGATGCTTCCACCTGGTGTAGGGGTGAGATACACCGGAGCAGGCGGTGGCGGCTGATGTGTAACGACCCGAAATTTTTAAGAAATTTTGTTTCCTAACTTTGGATATTATTTTATTTTATACTCAACAAAACTATTTAATTTAATAAAATGAGTATAATTAAAATAATACTGTTGGGTTTTGACTGTTGG
Organism: Viscum album; assembly: GCA_963277665.1. Classification (NCBI taxonomy): domain Eukaryota; kingdom Viridiplantae; phylum Streptophyta; class Magnoliopsida; order Santalales; family Viscaceae; genus Viscum; species Viscum album. The sequence continues at coordinate 987,609,244 of OY728129.1, forward strand.
TCAATATGACCGTTGGAAACTAAAAGTTGTAATTATTTTCTATAAATACAAGTGATCTTGATTAATTTATATAGAAAGAAGATTTGATGGCCCCATCCAGTAGTCTCGGGCCGATCGAAGCCCATCTGATGGAACTTAGGAAGGAGGTAGCACCTTTGGGCTTTTCTCTGGACCAAACCCAAGCCGAACTTCATCGTGTGAAGCTGGAACGGAATCGCCTTCATGAGAAGTTCAAGTTGATATAAATCACTACTCGGGCAATGTTGTTCGATCCGCCCCAAGATTCTATCACCCTAGAACACCTTACACTTAGGTCATATGCTGGTGTTATAAGGGGCTATGTAACGAGACCGCAACTGCCTTGTGTAATCCTTTGAGATAAATAAAATTTTTATTTCTTCTTATGGTGAAGTTTGTGAATCTCAAGTGTCCGGATAAATATAGGATGTATATTATTGATGAATTTTGGAAAAAGGATATTTTAAAATATTTATGTAAACCTTAAATAATTAAAAATGTGTAATTATTTTCAAAAAATGGTCTTCTATAGTTGTGTTCAGAATAAAATTTAGAGTTTAATAAGATCAACTTAATTTTTGATGAATGGTAAATTATGAATAGTGATTTTACGCTTATGATTAGTAATGTGATCAAATGGATTAAGTAACCTCACTTAAGAAAGTATTAATATAATCTAGGCACCTTGATTAAGTAATGTAATTCAATAAAATAGGCAAATAACTATTTCAGAAATTATTGGTTAAGTATTAGTTTTTTCAGGTGAATAGTGTTTTTTATTTAAAAATTAAATTAAAAATATTTAGAAAATTATTTTCATAAAATGGAGTTCATTTTTGAAATCAGAGCATCGATATTTGGTTAAGGTGAATTTTTGGGATTTTTCTGAAACAGTTGAATTTTCAGTGAATAGTGTTTTTATTTAAAAATTAAATTAAACATATTTAGAAAATTATTTTCATAAAATGGAGTTCATTTTTGAAATCAGAGCATTGATATTTGGTTAAGGTGAATTTTTGGGATTTTTCTGAAACAGTTGAATTTTCAGTGAATAGTGTTTTTATTTAAAAATTAAATTAAAATTATTTAGAAAATTATTTTCATAAAATGGAGTTCATTTTTGAAATTAGAGCATTGATATTTGGTTAAGGTGAAATTTTGGGATTTTTCTGAGAAAGTTGAATTTTAAGTGAATAGTGAAAATACCGTTTTTGAGTTTCGGGTGTTTAATGACATCATTAAGGATGTGATAATTATGCAATAATTCTGGTCAACTTATGAATAGTAAGATAAGGTATGAGGTGTCCCAAGTGGCCAATACCATGGGCAATCCCATGGTTTTGCCAATATCGTCGATGAGGTGTCCCTTGGTAATTAATGCTTTGTCCCCTCACTTCTCCTATAATTACCAAGCATTTCCCTCATTCATTTCATTTCCAAATCCTCCCCAACGAAGTTTTGGTCTCTTTACCTCCCAAGGATTCCTCCCATGGTGCCCTCAATCCTCCCAAGGTCCCGACCTTCAAGCTTTCGAAGTTACTCTTCAAGGTAATGGATCCTTTCACCCTCCTCTTTTAAGTCACGACTTCCTTTATGTTGTGTCTTCTAATTTCCATATATTTATGTTAAGGGTATATTCTTATATGTTCTCATTTCGGTCCATTTCATGTCTAATTGTTGAGAGACCCTTTTCGCTCTCATCAATTTATTTTTTGAATTTTTAAGTGACGTCGTTAGGTTGCCGAATTTTTCGTAAGAGAAATCACATCTTCTCTTTTCTTTCATGTTTCCTTTTCATGTGTTATGTCATTCAAATATCCATACCATGATCTTATTCAGTACCCATAATGTATTATGAGTTATTTATGAGTGGGTGACCCTTTTTCCCCCTCTTTTCAATGTTTTCTAAAACCATGTTATATAGTCGTTATGCTGCAGAAATTTCATCTCAAAATTTCTATCTCTTTCTCTCAAGAAATTCTATTGTTTATTTATGTGAATACCTAGAATTATTTCGTTTCCATGGGTGTTCATAAATATATAAAGATGATATATTTGATTCTGGAATTTACATACATATAACCCTCACTCTCTTTCCATGGGTTATAAATGACATAATGATCTTATTTTTAAGCTCTTTTTAAACACCACGATTTTGACATGAAAACCATTTCTTTGATTCCATTTGGGTTATTTATGAAATGTTTGATTATGATCTATGTGGATCACATGTAATTAAATACATATTAAGGGTGTGCCCTGATAGTGCTCCAATGCATTGGGTAAAGAATTAATCTCTAGAGATGATAAGTTTTACGATACATTGGTGAATAACCTTGGTAATTTTTATGAAACCATGGGGATGGACCTTGGTGATATGTTCATGAATGTCTAAATGAAATGTTGTATCCACATATTCAAGTTATGTTCCAAGTTCTTTTCTTTATGATATGTTTATTCTTCCATTGCTCATGTCTTCATGTTTTTATTCAAGTTCTTATTGATATCACAAGTACATTGACTCCCTTGTTTACCCTTACTGGGCCTTCAGCTCACCCATTCCTTTGATGTCTGTCTCCAGGATATGAGATGCAGTAAATGTACATAGTATGAACCTATGATGAAGCCTTACAAGTGGTTTAGAAGAATTTTTTATGTTGTTCTCATGTTTTATGTTCCTGATTTCCAAGACACTAGACTTTAAAGATCCTCTATTGTAAAATGTAATGGAATGTTATGTAATAAAAAGGAGGGATGTTATATGATGCATGGTACCCAGATGGAGAAGAGGGCTCACCACAAAGATGTGTCGGTGTCGGCTAGGTGGGGTGGTCACGTGGGTCATCGGGGCAAGGTGGTGGGGCACCTCGGCTGTGCGATGGTCAACTGTGTGAGAGGGCCAGCTCACAGAGGGGAAGGTTGCGATGGTGGGTGTCATTTCAGATAGTGGGTGAAGGAGGAGAGGTCCGTGTAAAGAGGGGATCCTAGAAGGTGGCGGATCTGGCCACTGCGGATAGTGGCGGTAGCCCAGGTGGTGGTCTGGCAGGTGACGGGGTTGCACGATTAGGACGAGGAGGTAGCAACTTGTGAGGAGTGCACCAAAAAGAGAACAGGGCATTGTGGGTTCCTTCTATGGGCCAACAGGGGCGGCAGACCAGGGTGAAGTCGGCGGATAGAGAAGGACCCAGCCTGGGTAGCGTGCCGGTGGAGGCCAAGTGGGAGGCCAGTCCACGGCGAGATGGAGGGGCGGCCTAGACGGCTGCCTAGTCGTCCAAGGGAGGAGACAGCGTGGGGACCGAGTAGCCCACCCCTTTTGACTTCTTATCCACTTTTTTTGTTTTGTTTGTGGTCAAAAATCTTACAACTAGGATTAAAGAAGAAAAACAAAAAAAACAACCGGACAAACAATTTCTACACCCAATTAGATGTAAATTTCTCCAGTCTATAAAATAGACTGATTAAAATTAATTATATTAATTAAATTAATAAATTAACTAATTAATAAAATTAATTTATTAATATACCATTGTCGGAGAACCCTATTCTGGCCATGGGAACTCCATCCGGTGATCGACTTCACCAAAAAATAGAGTTTAACTGTAAACAAAATAAATTTGAATTCATAACTTCAGATGTCCGTAGATTAGACATTCGATATCTGATTCAGATTTTGTCTGTGATGTTCGGACCGTAACAATGCCCTCAATAATATTTAATTAAAATTTAATTTTTGTTTGGATTAAAATCAATATGCATCCCTCTCATACTAATTGTCGGTACTGGGCACGCAGTGGAAGCCCCAAAAGTGGGATTTTAAAAATTTTCACCAATGTATGACATGAACTCGTCAACATCAGAGAATTGTTTCCCAGTTTAATCCAAGGATCTCGTGTGAAGAGTTTTAAGCACAAAAATAAAACTAAAAAATACATGGTTTAGATCTGAAGTTGTGCACGATGTATGCTCATCGTTGGCCATCCCTTCTTTAAGAATCTGAAGCCAAATTTCTCTAGATCATCCACACATGATTCAAAAATATACAGGATCCCCGATCATTGAAATATGAATGCTAGCGCAGAGTTTCAATGACGTTTTTGACGCTTCAACGATCACTGCATCGCCTTGCTTGCAATGCTTGAGAGATAGCTCGATCTGACCTCCTGGATCCAGAGCCTCTCTCTCTAGAAAATGGAAGAGAAGAATAAGAGATATAAATCCCATTACTAGTCACTAGTTGGAGGCTATCCTCTTCTATATATAGTGCGTAAATAAATTACTCTGAATTGCATCTCCGGCCCCCAAATACTTAATGCACTATAAATGACATGTTATGACTACTGAACTAAGTCATAAATATTATTATCACTTTCTTGTAATATAATAAATATATTATGTGATAATAAATGAGTCATTGACTCAACTTGTCATTCCCACAAATATTAATTGAACCTTGAATATTTTAATATTCGTTCAAATAATATTTTTTCTTGTATTTACTTAAAAAATTATAAATACATAAATAAATTCAATGTCTATTATTATTAACTTGAATAATATGAATCTATTTATTTCATTGGTGATCATTTATCCTTGGAAAATTCTCAAACCCCAGTGGTGGGTCCCACCATTTCCAAAACTCCTATTCAACTAAATAGGGAAGATTCACAAATACGCTATTATGTGTGACCCTCTAGGCCCTTATCTCAATAATAGTGAATATTATTAACATAGAAAGAGCAGGATCTAGTAAACCATCATGGACCTTAAAGAGATGAGGATTTTCATAGCAGTGATAACCAACCTATGAACATGCACTGTGTAATATAATCTCTTTGTCTTTAATATCTCATAAAGCGAGACACACACCTCTGTCATTATCATTCTCTTACTTTGTTATTTGTTGATCTAATTGGATGGATTTACCCTCGACTTCCATGGACATGGTATTATGAAGGTACTACCATCCTAATCAACATGGCCTGAGATATATAACTTCCATAACCTAGAAGTGAAAAATCCTTTCTGGACCATTCAACCAATTCCATGCCACCAATTACACACCCAACACAAACTACATCACCACAATTTCAATATCATGGTTTTTTTCTTGCATCAAAGTATGAAATCAAATGAAATACATTAGTAATGATCTCAAGTTAGGAGACTGTTACACATGATCATAGATAGGAACATCCAATGACACTCAAAACATGTGGTGTTCTTATTGGTAGGTTTTTCCTCATAATCTCACTACTAAAGATCACCAAGTGTGAACTTCATGAGAAGATGTCTCAATGCTTATGAGCCCCCAACACCTGATAGTCAAGAATCTACTGTATTTAATTAGTACGATGCATCCAGACCATAGGAACTTTGTTTAAGATTAATTTCATGGTATCTTAAGGTTCTCATTATAGCCTGGGATCTGCTATAACCTTTTGATACAAGAATTAATCAATGGATATTACCATTAAATAGTGGATGCAGAAATATCTACACTATAATGGTAAGTAATCATCATTTATAACTAACTATATACACGATATGGTAATCAAAGGTAATGAATAGTTTGGTCTAGGGCACCCACTATTTCAAAAGATTGAAGATGGATCGAAGTTTTAGAATCTAGAAGAGATGTATTTACATCATAAACTGGTTTAGAGTAGGGATACGTCGTAATTCACATCACCTCTTCATGATTTAAAAGGAGGTTTCACAACTTTTTTTAAGACAAAAAAAAAAGGAATTCATGTCGTAAATACCATTTATGTCGCAAGTATGTCAAGTTATGAAAGATTTGAAGAGATGAAGCTACATCAATTCACGTCATAATTTTAATTTATGAGGTGAATTCATATAAGGGGAAGATTTTAAAAGACCGAAGTCACACATTTTATGTTTTAAATGTCCCATTTACATCGTGAATCCTCGGTCATCCATGATTTTATTATGTGCCAATATGGGGGCTTTTAATGGGGAGGATAATTGATTCAGAAGTGTTTCCACTGTATGAGACACTTTTGGATGGAAAATGACTGATGGATAGTGGAGTTCACAATCTAAGAGCCTTGTTGTTGCTTTTCTATAGGTTTTATTTTTATTCATTTTTTCTCAGCCTCTCATGGCTAGCATGAGGGGTGATTTCTTCCATGTCAAATATGTAATCAAAGGAGAATTGTATTAAGTTAATTTTTTGTCTCATAATTATTTCAAAATTGGTTTTTCACATTTCAATTCTCTTCTTCCCTTCTCTCTATTATTTTTCATGCATGATCATTGTGTGTCAAATAGATGAGTGTTCTTTGGTGTGAAACTATAATTCAACATCTACCATCGCCATTTGGAAGGAATTGGTTCTCTATTTGAAAATGGTTTTGGGTTACCACTTTTACTAACTAACCTAAGTACATGACCATTTGAAAAGGGGTGTCAGTGAAGGGGAGAGTGATCATCTAGACCAAGGAGATATGTTTGACCTAATTCTGATAATAGTAATAAATAAATGTTAACCTAAAATCCATAGTTCTTAAACCCACAAATTTCATGTTTGGTGCATTTTTTTTATTATTTTCTTCTCCCTCATTCTTCAAATTCATGCTCACTATCATGATTTAAATTCTTTTAATCATTAATTGGTTTAGGAATTTATTATTAAACTAGTATTTTCTTCAACCCTATTATTGTCGGTTCGACCTTAGACTTACATTTCCTATACTACTATATAGTTGATTAATTTTATTTTTCTTTGTTTTTAAGTTTCCTTAGAGACATTTATGAAGTAAATACATCTCTTCTAGATTCTACAACTCTGCTCCATCTTCAATCTAACTTCAATCTTTAGGTGTCGCACTGTGCAGTTCGCTATTTTCATCTCTTGTTGTTTGTTTCCCAAATATTTTTTGCATACTACCAAGAATAAAAACACTAATTAAACAATAAAAATATTGGAAAGAATATCAATTAAATTATAGATATTAGTGTATTTAAATACCAAAAAATATATGCATGAAATGTATGTATCAAATCCCATCACACTTGAATTCATACTTGTCCTCGAGGATGAATTCTCAACATAATACAAAGGGAACATACATTTCCATGTTTTAAATTCAATGTAAATAAAATAAATTGATAAAATGGGTAATTAAATGTTCGGGCATAACACAGGAAAATTCATCAACACTTTACTTTTCAAAGAAACAAATCAACCCAATATTTTACTTTTCTTCTTTTGAAACTATCACACATTTTCATTCATCTATTTTTATTTTTCATTTCATTATCAATATTAATTTAATTTGTAATTTACCTCTCTTTAATTTTTTCACTCATCATCAAGGTATAATTGTAAATGAAGTTCATCACATACTTCAAGAACATGTTACTTACCACAGACTTGTAAGACATTTAGAATCTCCACCACATAAAGAGAGAAATCATATTTAATCATAAAGGATTTCCATTAATGTTATAATTTCTCTAAGGTTTTAGGGTAGTTGGTTAAATGATGTGGAAAAAAATAAATCCCAAAAGAAATTTTTGACTCTAAATCATAATGAATGATATTAAAAGATAAGCTCAATGAAATACTCCTACAATGGTAAAAATGTCATCTCACTCTTCCCCCAAAGAACTCAAAGTGGGATAATGATGTAGGTAAACACAATAAATGAATCTCCCTCTCTTACTCATTTTTTCTTTTGAAATCTTTGTTTAATACAAATCTCACATCCACCACCAAACCACATACGGTCAAAATATCATCATTCTGGTAATGGTGATTTTTTATCCTCCCAAGACAACCTTTTTTATTTTTATTTTATTTTTTATATTTTTTCGGTAAGAGAGGTGGAAAATAGATTGTAATAAATTATACAATACCCCTCCCCAAATCGTAAGAAAATCCCCCAAAAAAGTCTTCTCACTAACGTATATCCCCATCCACCATGGACAGCCTCTCCCCCACACTTATATTTCAAATATCATGAAACACACCAAGAGTAGGGTAGGGATGGATATAATAGGATTATAATATGGATCATTTACTATCAAGGTTATTCATACTTCTACAAGAAAAAAATATTAATACAAGGTGGATCCAAGGATAAATAGTTAAACAAAAGAATGCCTCAATCATATTAATAGTGATTCTATTCATTCATAGTTTTGATAAGATACCAAGAAAGTTCTTGAAGAGAACATGATCGAGTCTCACTTGAGAAATATAGTATAGAAAATAATGAGAAATATTGGTTTAGAGAATGTCTCAAGAATGAGATGGATGGTTGGGAAAACTACTCATGGAAATGCATTCAATAATAAAATAAATCACTGGATTAATTTTTGTCTTGAGAAGAAAGAGAAAGAAATCAAATTTTATTTTTGAGAATCAAGTTATGGAGCATGTGAGGTTCAGTTATTTTTAGGTTCATGTGCTAGGGATTCAATTAATTATGTGTTCATTCATATTTTTTTTAGAATTGGTTCTTTATAGATCCATGGTTTGGATACCCTTTGCTAATCCAATAATTGTACTAATGGTATGGTCAACTACTAGATTCAATTACAGGATTGGGAAACCCAAAACCATATTTAAACATAATTGTTCTATATTGCATAATGGTAATATGAAAACTAGGTAAATTAGTCGATGCTAAAATAACACTCCTCAATCCACAACAAAATGATCATGTAATGCTAAAAAAGAGATTTGGAATTGATAAACAGGTACGCAGCAACCCAAACATGAATTAAAAAAACAAAATATCCTTAGTCAGCACTTCCCCCTATAATCATATCACCCAACACCAAGGAACTACCCCCTCATGCTAGTCATGATGGGGAATAGAGACATGGGTACCCGAAGAAGAATGGTAGCAACAGCAGGGCTCTGTGATCATGGACTCTATTTTCCGGTGTCTGTGTTCTCGTATCTGGTCTTGTCCACTCCCACATGTGCGGTAGCACTTGAATATATAGGACTTTGTTAAAAATACCTTGGGTAAGTGCATTAATTCTATTATTGACTATATATTCATGTCATAAATGGAGCATTTACGGCGTAAATGGCATGGACTTCTCTTATTCTTTAGACAGTCTTGTGACAAAAAATAAGTTTAAACCATAAATATCATATGTGCAACTTTGAAATAGGATTTAAATCTCCCTTTTATAGAGTAAAGGGGCGAGATGACTTTTCTAACGCAACTCTGTCTCCTCCTGACTCATGATGTAAATGGTTTTCACATCGTAAAAATGTCTATCCAGTTTTTTCAACTCCAATCCATATTCAATCCAACTTCAAAATTTTGGTGTTGAACCGCTTCTGCATGTTAAATTCATCCATTTTTGTTTCCTTTTTCAAATATTTGTTACATCCTACCAAAAAATCACAAAACCAGTCAAATAATCTAAATATTGGAAAGAATATCGATTAAATCACAAATATTATTGTATTAAAATACCCAAGAATATATGCATGAAATGTATGTATCAAGAAACTCCACTCAGACTATGATGGATAATATCTTAATAAAGACTTCATTGATTATTTACAGGAGTTTGGGATTCTATCTCAACTCACTCCTCTTTATACACCACAATGGAATGGTGTTAGTGAAAGGAGTAACCGCACCCTGTTAGACATGGTGAGATTAATGATGAGTCATGTGAGTCTTTCATCATTCTTTTGGTGATACGCATTATAGACAGCTGCATAGGTACTAAATTGAGTGTCAACTAAAGCATCAATTGGTATTCCATATCAGCTTTGGAATGAAAATAAACCCATGTTGTCACATATTTGAGTGTTGGCTTGTAAAGAGTATGTTAAGGCTATTTCTAATAATGAACTCACACCCTAAGGGACTAAGTGTATCTTTATAGTGTGTCCTAAAGAAACTAAAGAATATTTCCTATACAATCCCATGGACAAAAAAGTTGTGGTTAACAAACATCCCACCTTTCTTGAATGGGATCACATCTATAAAAGAGATATTAGGAACGAGATAGACTTTAATGAATTCCAAGATCAAGATACACAAGAGTTGGTACAGAAACAGATTCCACAAAGCCCAGTGGAAGAGAATATTCTAGAGACACGAGTATTGTATAGAAATACAAAAGGTTAGAGAACCTGAAAGATAAGGTTTTCTAGACAGAAATGATGGTGACTCGTTATTAGTTTATAATAATGATCATGTAACCTATAAGGAAGCAGTAAGTGGCACAAAAGTTTCCAAGTTGCAAGAAGCTATGAAATCTAAAATGGATTCTATGTATCAAAACAAATTTTGGATTTTGGTAGATCCTCCAGTGGATGTAAATCTCCTTGGTTGTAAATGGGTATTCAAGAAGAAACTGGACATGGATGGGTAAGTCAGTACTTATAAGGCATGATTGATTGCAAAAGGGTTCAAATGACGTCAAGTCATAGACTATGATGAAACCTTTTCACTAGTTTCTATGCTAAAATCAATCAAAATTCTATTTATCATAGCAGCTTACCATGACTATGAGATTTGGCATATGGATGTTAAAACAGTCTTCCTTAATGGGAATCTTTAGGAAGATGTCTATATGACACAACCTAAAGGGTTTGTGTCTCCAAATGATGTCAACAAGGTATGAAACACTACAACATAATTAGCCTTTAGTGTTGGTTTTTTAGTGGCGGTTTATTAAACCCCTGCTAATTTTTTTTAAATAATTTAGCAGAGGTTTATTAAAAACTGCCACTAAACCTGTTTTCTTTTTGACAGACCAGACACTTCTCCCCCCGACCCCCCAACCCTTGTGACCCAACCCCCACCCCCCCCCCCCCCACCCCCCCCCCCCCACCCCCAAAGCCCTAAGAGTCCCTAACCTCACCTCCCTACTGTTAGTCCTGCCCCTCGTCGCCCCTCAACGCCTCTCGCTGCCCCTCACCATGCCTCTCCACCCATTTCCACCGGTCACTACCTTCACCATCCCTCGGTGTCGGTCTCTATACCATTGTGGTGAGATTGCGGTATGATCTTGGGTTGGTTTCTCTAAAGTGGGTTGAAACTTAGTTCTTTATTTTTAATCTTGATGGTTTTGGTAGGATCTTGCATTTATAGGTTCCCATTATGGTGCGGTTATAGTTTTCCACAAGATTCTGGAAGTTTCCAAGCTTGTGGTACGTGATTCCATAATTTAAAATTATTAAATGAATTTAGTATGCTTGATGTGATTCTTAATTGTGTTTTATGAATTGTGTGAATGGAGCGAAATATTTTTTTCAAAGGGTTTTGAGGTGCGTATGGGTTAAAAGATGATTTTAAAAATGAAATTGGTTAGGTTTCATGTGTGCCTTCTTTTTTATGCTTTCAAAATGTGTTCCATGAATTGTGTAAATATTAGTAATTATAATTGGATTCTTGAGTATTGAATTAATGAAATTGGGTTATATCATGATATTAGGTAATGATTTCTTCTCCACTATGTTATGAGAATCAAGTGTTAATGCATACTCCACTATATTAGGGGAAACATGTAGTGATATCAGATCTGCTATGTTATGATTTACTATGATTATTTCTATTTAAAAAATTTATGCCACACTCGTAAATGTCTACGTTATGATCAATGGATCATCTTTATTATATTATGTTTCTGTAATCTTACACTATGGTATATGTTTGGTCATTTGAGATTACATGTCCTGCTATCATGACATGTGATCAACTCTCATGAATCCATGACATTTTTAATAAGTTATCTGTTCCATGCTCATGTTTACCATATACTTATGATTTAACCATTAATGGTATATTGATAAGTTTTTAGCTTACTAATAATTTGATATTATCCAATTCTTATGTTTTCCATTATAATATCCTGGGTTTCTAAAACCTTTCCTTTCTAATTTCCCAAGGCTTGGAAGTATCAGGGGGAGTTCAAGGAAATTCCCACTTGAAATTTATAGATTTTCATACATGGTCCCTTGACCAATAGTGTTATTACTTTACCCTATGTGTGGTTAGTTTGTTCCATGGTACGGTCATTCGGTTCCTTAGTACAGTTTTTTGGTTCCTTCTTGTGGTATGTTGGTTCCTTCACGCAGCCGGTTGGTTTCTTCTTGCAGTTTGTTAGTTCTTTTATTCGATTAATTTGTTCCTTATTATGGTTGGTTGATTTTTTTTTTTAAGAAGGTTGGGGGTCAGGCCCCCTAAATTGATCATGAAGAAAAAGAGAAACCTCTTTGAGTCTGGTCAAGAGGAAACCCATTACACGAAGGGCACACAGCCTTGAAGCACATGCCAAAAAGACCCTATAAGTCCAAAAGAAACAGATTTCTAAGCAGACACCAGAAAATCTCATCGCCCCCTTCGCCAAACAGTGCACCAATGAGAGTATTCAAAAAATGTGTCACCCCCTCTGTCAAGAAGTTGCACCGTGATGGTGGCACAATGTGTCAGAGCACCTCTCTAATCAACAAATGTTGAGAAGAGCCGGATGAAAGACGTCAGCACACCTTTCTCTCTTTTGAGCTGCTCACCTGACAAAGCATGAGAATAATCTCCACCGTGTCAACCTGATGCAACACAATCAGAGACTGAAAATCACTGAGCAACTGTCACGGCAAAGAACCCATCCGTCCATCAAGAGATAACGCATGGATGATGATGGGTGTCAACACCCCATCCCTCTTTCGAGGTCGCCCACCGAATGGTACCTGCAGAATACTGCACCATCCAAATGCAACGAGAAAGACAAGTACCCACAAAAAAACCGCTTCACAAGAACACATAGAATCAATGAGACCAATGAAGAACAGAGTGAATATCCATATAAATACTCGAATGTAGTGAAACCAGAAGAACGTCCAACACGAATCAGCAAAACAAGAAAAACCAGAGTGTTCTCTGCTCAAACTGCAGAAAAAGTGTCGGCTCCACACCAACCATCCGAAGAAATCCCAAGAAGCCAAACCAGAGGCTCCCTCAACATGCCGAACCAAGGAACCCCCAAACCTTAAGCTCCACATATCCTCAAACTAGTTCAACCAAGCATCCACCCCCCTGATGTCTGCTCCACATCAACCCGCAGAAGCAGTTCCACACCCCACATTAGGCCCCTTGCCTTGAGTCAAAGAGCGTAATAGAGTCTCCAAAAATGTCAACATTTGCTATAAAAAATTGAACCCATCATGAAGAATTATAAGTAATAAGGTAGTAATAAACACATTGCAATCTGCACGCATTCACTTCAATAAAAGACTTGATGATTTCGAACCCAAAATCAGTTGACCCCAGACCATGAATTGCAAAAGCAGCACAAGAGGAGGCTTCAAAAGATAGAATCAAACTATTTTCCAAGCTCAACCTGTGTTCAAGATGTCTGAAACCATTGCAGAGCATTGTCGTGCTCAAAAAAATGATTGGAGCTCACTACAGAGGTGTTGAAACTGCAAACACAGGGAACCGGAGCAGCTCTCCCTCAACCACCTAAAGAAACATCCACCGTCGACCAACCGGACTCCGCCGCATGATCCCATAAGCGAAAAAAAGTATGTCACCATCCAAGACGATATCCCTGCAAGACCGACATGAACCACTTCAGAGGAAGCCAGGACCACCATCGCCATCCTCACCCATCACTGCTTGCCTGAGCAGCAACCATGCAGGGAGACTAGATCAGAACATATCTGGTGGAGGGGGGTCGCGAAGCCAGAAGGAGGTCGTCAGAAATGTCGCACCAGGTTGGGTAGAAGAAGAGCCAGATCAGAGGAGGTAAGATCCGAAGTGGAACTAGGAATGAGGAAGTCAAAACCAGTCGACGTCGAAGGATCAATCATGAATGGAGGCATGAAACAAGATAATTTGTAGCGAAGCTCCAAGAACGGAGATGAGAAAAAGTCGCGAAACCCGCTTGCAGTTGATTAGTTCCTTCATGCAGTTGGTTTATTTCTTCTTGTAGCCACTTTCTCCTTAACACAGTTGGATGGTTATTTCTTATAGTTGGTTAGTACCTTCATTTGTCTAATTTATTGGCTCCAAGTGGTTGATCCATTCTCATGGTCGGTTCAACAGTTTTTAAAAATTTTGAGTTCTTCAAAATAATAAGATTTTTTGAAAAATTATGTGAAAAATGATATTAATGTAAAATGGACAATTAAAGTCATAAATAAATATTTTAATATCTATTTTTTGGGGATTTAATATTTTATTTGAATTCCATAAAACTATGGATTTAAAAGGTTATCCCACTTTCTATAATTGAAACAAAATTAAATGGAAATTGAAAAGGTATACTGATAGCAATAATTTTCAGTGTTATTCTAGGATCTATTTTGGGAAATTTAATATACATGATTTCATTTATCTTAGGAATTTCATGTGTCCTTTGAATCTAGAAAAAAATTACCTTAATCATAAGCCTTGGATTCATCTAACCTAGTCGTGAATCCTTTCACCTGATGATTCCAGACATGTTCTACATCTTGGTTCCCCATGTATTTTCTAAAGTAGTGAGTCATGTTTAAGGTAGGAGTTTGTTTCCATTTCATATTCCTAACTTCTATTAAATTATTATACAATTTATCAATCCCTTGCCTTAGTGATATCATGGTTATGGCATCATTAGTTTGTCCATTTGTTTTGGTGTAGCTTGACATACAAAAAACTACAGGGATGGGATCTTTGTTCTCCTCTTCTTTTATGGATCTTTTTAATTTGAATGCTTTGGTTTTCTTATCACACCCTGACTTCGCACATCGGTAATGATTTTAATTTTTACCTTTATCTGATAAATTTTTTTTGACTTAATTATTTTGTTGAGGTGCATGTCAGGCCCAACGAGAGTATTTGTGTTTTGCTGATAAATGAACATTTATATTAGCAATGCTCGACACGTAGGAAGGGCTCGGTCAAGGCTGTGTCGCTTCTCTAAATCAACATGCACCTCGCCCAGTGCACAGTTAATTAAATAATCAATGGGATAAACAATAAAGTGTTCATAAAATAAAATAATGAACAAAGGAAATAAGATTATTTAAGATTTGCCTTAATAATAATGATAATAATAATAATAATATTGTTGGGATTATTATTATTTCAATTAATATTTTAATTTGGTTATGAATGTTAAATTAATGTTATAATTATAGAATTATTAACTTATTATTATTATTTTTAGAATGTCTTAAGTTTCCATTCTCTTTTTTTTTGGGTTTTATTTTGTTTTCAATTTATTTTTATTTTCTTTCTATTTTCTTTATTTTCTTTTTATTTTATTTTATTTTTTATTTTACTCTCTCTCCATCACCTCGCACTCGCCTCGCCCCGACTCTCTTCCATCACGGAAGCCTCGTTTTCCCTACACCTCAGCCAGCCTCCTCTGGCATGGACTGCCCCCTCCCCTTGCCTTCCTCCTCTAGTGCAGCCTCCTCCGGTGCGGACCGCCCCCTCCCCTTCACTCCTCCGCACCGAACCGGCTACCACCGAACCGCATCACCACCCCGCTGGCCTCTTTCGGTGCACTGTCATCACGCACCATCCTCCTTCCAGCCGGATACCCACACGCAGCACCTCCTCCTTCCTTCCGGCAGACTGCCACACACCAACGACCCTCCTTCACCCTCGTCCAGCAGGCCGCGCACCACTCCCTTCGTTCGGCCAAGCGACCAACAGCCTCTCCCGTTGTTTTTATGGTGCCGCGCAAACCCCAGCAGCCTCCATCGACCTCCGACCGACCTCTTGGACCCCTCTCTGCAGATGTGGAGTCCCTCATTGTTCATCCTTTTAATTTTGGTGATGTTTTGGTTAGGTTTTATATTGTTTTTGGTATAATTTTTTATGCAATTATGCAGTGTTTTGTTTTAGGGGTCTCTTTGGTCTTCTTATAGTGAAAGCATTGTGCAGTGGGAGCTTTGTGTCATCTTGTGAGGTTTTTCATACACCGAGGTAGGTGGTTCCACATTTGATTATTAATTTACAAATTAATTTGCAAGTTCAATTAAATTGGCATATTATTTAAATTATTTGTTTGGTGCAAAGTTAGTTTTTTTTTTCAATTGATGAATTGCTTCACTTATTTAATTTTGTGGCATTTTTATATGTTATGAAGTCCATTTTTTGTGAAATCTCATTTTAAATCATTTATTTTTATATGTTTTAGAAATTGAGTAATTAATTTATTAAATAGTGAAAATGATTTATTGAACTTCATAGGTGATTTTTTAAATTGTTTATGTGGTGAGAAAATAGTTTTAAGAGAGTTTATTATGTGTTTTATTTTTGAAGTTTTATGTTCATATGAGATATGAAGCATTTTTGATAAAAACTTACATTGTTTCATCACATAGAGTTTTATTAAATCACGTAGTTGATTTATTAAAACTACAAGGGTTGAGAATTTCATTTTAGAAAAGTGTTGGTGTGCATTTGATCATAAAAGATAGTTTGAGTGGGTTTTGTGTGCAAGGTCTTGGGTTACCCTTTGGACATTGTTTTCAAAAAAAGTTAAATAGTTTATTAAATTGTATCAATGGTGTGAAACATGTTTGGAGAATGTTTTAGTGTGAAACTTATTTCAAAATGGTGTTTTTGTGTGTAAGTTGTGGTTTGTTTAATTATTAGTCTCTTTAAATTGTGTAGATGACTTGATTGAGTGTGTAACCTATGTGGGTTAAGTTTTAAAATGATCTTTGGTGTGCGTAGGGTTTTAAAGGATGGTTTGAGTGTACAACGGTGATTTTGTGTGTGTTAGTACCCTGTTTGGATTTTATGCATAAGTGTGACGTGTGGCATGAACTTAAAACTTGTTTGAGCACAAAGCGGGAAGCCCGAGTAGCTAGGAGGGTAGACTAGACTAGTGGGCTAGTGATTCGAGGGTGGCTTTATCCTGGTTTCGCTTAGTAGGGTTGACTACTGCAACACTAACTAAACATATGAATGACTGAGGGTCATGGTTTCTATGCCACATTTTCTAAGGGTCTTGGTTTCTAAGCCACAGTTTCTGAGGGTCATGGTTTCTAAGCCACGTTTCACTGAGACACGAAGATCTAGAGACTCAAACTAACTAACACCCATGACACCTCTCCCATATTTGGTGCTCCTTGATTACTTTATGCTCATCAGTGTGACACTTTGGTTTTGTTTAATTAAGTGTGTGTGTGTGTTTTTTAATTTAAGTTGTTCCATTTGAAACTGTTTTCTTTAATCCAGATTTCTTTAAAACTATTCAAGCATTTAATTCTTTTCTTTAATTAAAATTGCAAATGTATTTTTCATTTAATAGTTATGCATGTAACCTTTTCTCGATGGCATCCTACTGGGCTTTTGGCTCACACCCTACATACACCTTTAGGTGTATGTAGATCATGTTTCTTTTGTATTCTAGGTTGAGGTATCAAGCATAGCATGGGTGATTTAGGTTGTCAGTGGCATCCTCGTGTTGGTTTAGTGAACATGACTTGAGGCTGTTGCACCTCATGTTTCTTGGTGGTTTGAGTTAGTGTTTTTAGTTTTTCCTTTATTGTCGTTCCCTTCGGGTTTTTGGTTCTTGTTGTAAACTTTAATTTTGACCCTAGTTTAAGGTCTTGTTTGGTTGTTTGATTTTAGTTTTTAATTTATTCATTTTGTTGTTTGTTTATGTTTTTTCATTCGATTAAATCATTCCCAAGTTTTATTTTTGATATCTGGGCACTTGTGCCAGCCTGTGGGGATCAGGAACGCCCTTTGGGCCTTGTCGCGGACCGGGTTAGGCGTCGGTTTGATGGCGACCCAACTTGGTTCATGACAAAATGGTATCAGAGGGAGGTTTTGTTCTTGTTATTTGGGGTGTCATGTAGATCGAAGATAGGATTGTCGGTAATCAAGTGGTAGGTGTAGGAAGAGAGTCGCGAACTCTTACTCGTTTCGATCCTCAAGTAACCAGGGGTAGTCCAGGATTTAAGTTTTTGGCTTTAGTCCTTGTGGATGGGGGTTGACAATAGGAGTAAACCAGTACGGTGCGCGGTCTCACATGGAGTAGCGACCCATGTGATGCCCGAGAGTACGGTTCGACACTCCTAGTGGTTGGTGCTTGCCTAGGTCATGGTTTGCTAAACCAT
Organism: Viscum album; assembly: GCA_963277665.1. Classification (NCBI taxonomy): domain Eukaryota; kingdom Viridiplantae; phylum Streptophyta; class Magnoliopsida; order Santalales; family Viscaceae; genus Viscum; species Viscum album. The sequence goes on from OY728129.1 coordinate 987,627,338, forward strand.
GTAGTTGGGTTAGACCCGACCACTAGTCGTCCTCTGTCCAGGTTATTTAATGTTTGTGATGTCTTGCTTCAATTTTAGGTTGGCGCGAAAGTATTTTTTTAAAATGAAATCGAACTTTGGGGTTTCTCTTATTTTATTTTCAGTGTGATTTTGGCATACTTTTTGGGGTGTGTTTCTTTTGAACCTTGTTTCTAGAAGTTGGCATTTGATTTTTCAAAGATGAATTTCTAAAAGAACGTCTTGGGTTATTTGAAATTGAATTGAATTATTTTGGAAATGGGAAGAATTTTGAAAATTTGTCTTGAATTTTTAAAATGTTTTGGAAAAAAAGGTATTTTTTGGAATATTGGTAATGTTTTGTTTTGAAAGCGGAAGAGCCTTATTTTTTCCATTAGTATTTCTATGGGTGCTCATGTGTGTATGTGGATATGATTAATGGGAAGTTGGTGGATCATGTGGACATGTGCCAAAAGTGGCACGAAAATTCATATTTACGAGACACCATGGAATATCTGTGGTGATTGATTGATTTCTAAGGCTGCTTCTTGTTTCTTAGAAAGTGGGATTTTCTCTAAAATGGGTTTTTGTGCTTAAATGGTTTTGGAAATTAGAAAATAACATTGAGTTCAGAGTGAAGATAGCTTTTTCAAAAGAGATTTTGGGCTTGTTGTGTAGTGCTTGGTTTTTCAAGCGAGTGTTTTTCTTTAAGAATGAATTGATGTTTTAAATTGGAATTACTGGAATTGTTTCTGAGGTGTGGATGTTTGTTTTGTGATGTGTTTGGATTTTTGGAAGTCTGTTTTGTGTTTCTTGTTTGGGATATTCCCCTTAAAAAGGTCTCATGGGTTTCCAGCAGGTCTCTCAGTTCTTGGAGTGGCGGATTTGGGTTCTTCTTAGTTGTGTCTATTGTTTGTAGACGTCGAGGTTGGTTGAATATCATTGAGTGCTTTTTGAAAGTTGGAAGTGTCTCTGGTTTTGGAGGAACTCCAAAAGTTATGTGGGTGTAAGTTGTCTTGAGTATGTCTGGTGGAGTGAGAATAAACTAGTGAACAATGATCATTCCGTTTTTGTTGCGAATAAGGATGTCTTGAGTGATCCTTAAGACTAACTGTATTCCACAGTCGTACCTAAGGAAATGAAGGCAGGAAAAAATGGTAGATCTCGTAGGGGCTCGATCAATCAACAAGCGGTGAATAAGGTATGTCAACCTTTCTGATGAGCTAGTTTCATGTTCCCCAGAGGTTGTGTGGAACAATTAGTTTAAAGCTCGTAATAGTTTTTGTCCTTGTTCATATTGTGGTAAGTTAAGTTTCCTTATCCGATGAGGAGTGTAAACCAAAGGGACTTGTTCTTATAGTTCCCCTTATGTCAGTTTGTGTCGTGCGATTGACAGACCGCTCAATTTCTTATCTCTAGTGTGGTCATTTGGGAACTCTAATTTTTTCATCGCAATTCTCAGTTGGTAAGTTGATTGAGTGGTCGCTTGGGGCACGAGGAGAAGTATGTAGGTTGCTTTTCCAGCAGAGGAAGTTCCAGTCATAGGTGATCATCTTATGACTGCGAGGCGGTAGATTCCTCAGGCATCAGGGCCCCAGCCATAAGTCTCAGGGTAAAGCCTGGGCACAGTCGGAACTCGTCAGATGTGGGATGGGTTTAGTTCGAATAAGTCTGTAGTGTCAGGATGAGAACAATTTAAATTTAACTATTTCAGTATCATCTTTGAAGGCTTTATTTTTGTTGTGAGGGGCATGAATCCCTTGTCTCCTTGGTATGGTCTTAATTTATGGGAGTTTCTTTTGGGCCTTAAAGAGGTTTGGAGAATCCGTGTTCTTATAAAACCAGTGGGTATGCTCTGTGAACCTTCTTGTTGGTTGGTTGGAGTCAAAATTGTGCTTATTTCAGAGATACTCATATCATGTGGGATTGACGCGAGTCTGTCTAGTTTCCCATTAGGTTATGGGTTTCTACTATCAAAATCATCTCATGTGGTAGAGTTTTGGCTAGTTTAGGAATCATCCGTGCAGGTCGGACCGTGTTGGTGGGTTTGTGATGAAGAGTTCAGTCCATATCGCTTAATGTAAACTGGGAATCCCCGCAAGGGTGTTGTGGTGTTAGGCATATTCTAAAATGGTGGGGGAGACCCACTACGGGCCTCACCGGCGTCCTCTCTTGTGTTATTTTGGTTAAACTTAGGGAACTTGGAGGGTCAACCTAGTGTTAGAGGTTGTCTGGGTTTGTGAGTCATTTTTGGTTTGGAGAACCAATGTTTGAAAAGAATCCTAATATGGTGGGGATACCACCATAGGACGAACTTGTGGAAAAATCTATCTTCAAAGTGTGATTGGCGGGGCAACCCCTTACTTCTACTCCGCCCAACTCTGACCATGGTGATTGGTTGGCTCGGGTAATGGGTCACTTGACAAGTGTTCTTGGAGATCTTGAGTGGCCCTAGTGATCCCTAAGTTAGGGGTCGGGGTGTTCCATGTTGTAGTTGTGTTTGGAGGTGAATTCCTTGCTGTTGGATATTTTTCTTAGTGATTCTGGTTTTGAGATCTTCAGAGTTTCATGTCATGGGCATTTTGAATGCTTGGTCTTTGGGCAATTGAGGTTTTGTTTAAAGTTTCTTCGCGGACTAGATTGGAATCTTGGCTTGGTCAAGTCCTTTGGGACTTTCTAGGGGCAAAAAGTGTCATGATAGGTAGAATTGTCACACCCTGACTTCGCACATTGGTAATGATTTTAATTTTTACCTTTATCTAATAAATTTTGTTTGACTTAATTGTTTTGTTGAGGTGCATGTCGAGCCCGATGAGAGTTTTTGCGTTATTCTGATAAATGAACGTTTAGATTAGCAGCGCTCGATGCATGTCAGGGATCGGTTGAGGTCGTTTCACTTTTCTAAATCGACATGTGCCCCACCCGGTGCGCGGTTAATTAAATAATCAACGAGGTAAACAATAAAGTGTTCATAAAATAAAATAGAGAACAAATGAAATAATATTATTTAATATTTTTCTTAATAATAATTATAATAATAATAATAATAATGTTGGGATTATTATTATTTCAATTTATATTTTAATTTTCTTATGGATATTAAATTAATGATATAATTATAGAATTATTAAAAAAAATTAAAAAATGGCTTAAGTTTCCATACTCTCTTTTTTTGGGTTTTATTTTGTTTTCAATTTCTTTTTATTTTCTTTCTATTTTCTTTATTTTATTTTCTTTTTATTTTTTTTTTATTTTTTATTTTACTCTCTCTCTATTTTTTCCTCTTTCCCCCTTCCTTTCCTCTCTACCCTGTCGTGTTAGGCTCCCCTCCTCCCCCCCCCCCTCCTTCTGTTTTGCGCAGTGCACCTCTCCCCCCCTCTAACCCTAGGCCGGCCGCCTCCCCTCCTCTCTTCCGGCAAGACAACCCCAGCGCCATCACCTCGCACTCGCCATGCCCCACCTCTCTTCTATCGCGGAAACCTCGCTTCCCCTACACCCCGGTCGGCCTCCTCTGGTGTGGACCACCCCCTCCCCTTGCCTTCCTCCTCCAGCGTGGTCTCCTCCAACACGGACTACCCCCTCCCCTTCACTCCTCCTCGCTGAACCGGCTACCACCAAATCGCGTCGCCGCCCCGCTGGCCTCCTTCAGTGCACTACTGTCATGCTCCCTCCTCCTTCTAACCAGATACCCACATGAAACACCTCCACCTTCCTTCCGACAGACTTACACACACTGGCGACCCTCCCTCACCCTCGTCTAGCAGGTCGCACACCACCCCCTTCATTCGGCCGAGCAACTAAAGACCTCTCCTATTTTTTTCGGTGCCAAGAAAACCTTGGCAGCCTCTGTCGACCTTCGTCCAACCTCTCGGACCCCTCTCCATAGGTGCGGAGTCCCTCGTTGTTCATTATTTTAATTTTGGTGGTGTCGCAGTTAGGGTTTATATTGTTTTTGGTATAATTTTTGATGTAATTATGCGGTGTTTTGTTTTAGGGGTCTCTTTGGTCTTCTTACAGTGCAAGAATCGTGCAGTGGGAGCTTTGTGTCATCTTGTGAGGTTTTTCATACACCAAGGTAGTTGGTTCCACATTTGATTATTAATTGAAGAATTAATTTGCAAGTTCAATTAAATTAGCATATTATTTAAATTATTTGTTTGGTGCAAAGTTAGTTTTTTTTCAATTGATGAATTGCTTCACTTATTTAATTTTGTGGAATGTTTATATGTTATGAAGTCCATTTTTTGTGAAATCCCATGTTAAATCATTTATTTTTATATGTTTTAGAAATTGAGTAATTAATTTACTAAATAGTTCAAATGATTTATTGAACTTCATAGGTGATTTGTTAAATTGTTTATGTGGCGCGAAAATAGTTTTAAGAGAGTTTGTTATGCATTTTATTTTTGAAGTGGTATGTTCATATGAGATATGGTGTGATTTTGATAAAAAACTATATCATGTCATCACATAGAGTTTTATTAAATCACGTAGTTGGTTTAATAAAAAGTAAAAGGGTTGCGAATTGCGTTTTTGAAAAGTGTTGGTGTGTGTTTGATCATAAAAGATAGTTTGAGTGGGTTTTGTGTGCAAGGTCTTGGGTTACCCTTTGGACATTGTTTTCAAAAATAAATAAATAGTCTATTAAATTATATCAATGGTGTGAAATGTGTTTGGAGAATGTTTTAGTGTGAAACTTATTTCAAAATGGTATTTGTGTGTGTAAGTTGTGGTTTGATTAATTATTAGTCTCTTTAAAGTGTGCAGATGATTTGATTGAGGGTGTAACCTATGCGGGTTAAGTTTTAAAATGATCTTTGGAATGCGTAGGGTTTTAAAGGATGGTTTGAGTGTGCAATGGTGATTTTGTGTGTGTTATTACCCTGTTTGTATTTTATGCATAAGTGTGATGTGTGACATGAACTTGAAACTTGTTTGAGCACAAAGCAGGAAGCCCGGGTAGCAAGGAGGGTGGACTAGACTAGTGGGATAGTGATTCAGGGGTGGCTTTGGCCCTGTTTTTCTTAACAAGATTGAGGACTGCAACACTAACTAAACATATGGATGACTGAGGGTCGTGGTTTCTAAGCCATGTTTTCTAAGGGTTGTGGTTTCTAAGCCACGGTTTCTGAGGGTCGTGGTTTCTAAGCCACATTTAACTGAGACACAAAGATCTAGGGACCCAAACTAGCTAATACCCACGAGGTCTATCCCATATTTGGTGCTACTTGGTTACTTTACACTCATAAGTGTGACACTTTGTTTTTTTTAAGTAAGTGTGTGTGTGTTTTAATTTAATTTGTTCCATTTGAAACTATTTTCTTTAATCCTGTTTTCTTTAAAACTGCTCAAGAATTTAATTCTTTTCTTTAATTAAAATTGCAAATGTATTTTTCATTTAATAGTTATGCGTGGAACCTTTTCTCAGTGGCATATTACTAGGATTTTGGCTCACATCCTACATACAACTTTGGGTGTATGTAGATCGTGTTTCTTTTGTATTCCAGGTTGAGGCATTAAGCATGGCATGGGTGATTCAGGTTGTAAGTGGCATCCTCGTGTTGGTTTGGTGAACATGACTTGAGGTTGTTGCACTTCATGTTGCTTGGAGGTTTGAGTTAGTGTTTTTAGTGTTTCCTTTATTTTAATTCCCTTTGGGTTTTTGGTTCTTGTTGTAAACATTAATTTTGACCCTAGTTTAAGGTCATGTTTGGTTGTTTTATTTTAGTTTTGAATTTATTCATCTTGCTATTTTCTTTATGTTTGTCCATTCGAGAAAATCATTCCTAAGTTTTATTTTTGATACCCAGGATTTTGTTCCAGCCCGTGGGGATCGGGAACACCCTTCGGACCTTTCCACGGACCGGGTCGGATGTCGGTTTGATGGCGACCCGACTTGGTACGTGACATTTCTAGTGGGTGGGTTCTATGGAATAACTAATGATTGTAATTAACTATATTAAATTGAATCGGAAGGAAATGGGTGTAATCACATGGGTTTATCAATTTCCTCATTATTTCTAACTATTTTCTCTCAAATACTTTAACATGTTGTGATATGCATGTTGTGGATTCTATAAATTGTAAACTATTTTTTTGGTTTGATAACCCTTCCATTGAATTGTTGTTTAAACCCACAGTTCATAAAAGTATTAATATGAATATTTTTCAATGAATTTTATTCCCGTGTTAATATAGAAAATGTGTAAAAATACCCATTCATAAGAAATTGTGTTGAATTTAAGAAAGGAGGCCTGGGTTTTTTTCAGGGGGCACATCATTATAGCACCTTGCACCTTAGAACCTCCTAAGATGGCGCGGGAGGCATGCGCCTTTGGCGCGCCTCAGTGAGGTCGCCTCACCTCACCTTCAATGAGGTGCTCCAACTACGCCTTGTCGCGTCTCTCACCAAGGCTCCCTAAGGCGCGCACCTTTAACAACACTGGATTTAACCATGAGTTTGGTTATGATGCGGATTACGACTTATGATATACTATTTAATGAATATACATGTTATGACTTCATGAATTTAGTATAAAACATAGGAATGTCCTCATAAGTCTCTTCCTAAAGGAATATCAACTAGTTGTTCTAAATCAAAATGTACTAAAGTAGATCCAAGAACACATCTACTTAAATGCATTCCCTTGCAACTGAAAGCCTGTTTAGCATACTTATAGCTAAAAAAATTTGATAGGCTTTCTTACAAACAATGAAATTCTACCTATAACTTCAATATTGAACAAATGAATTTTTATACCCAAAAAATCAATCCAAATAGAAGCCACTAAAGAATCCATCCCCTCTATCCAGTTTGGATAACACATCCTTTATCATCATCAATCCACCAATTCAATCAATGAAAAAAATGTTAAAAAATATATCCATTAAATAAAAAAGAGTATCATGATAGTATCTTAACAGCTTTGAGAACCATGCTGGTCCTCTAATCAATTATTGACATTGGATTGTGATAATTTTTTCAATAATTTCTTAAAAGAATATTTTTATTAAAAATGGATTTCAACATCTTTTTTTCCTTTTGGGTTTCTTAATGGTTTTTAAATAAAAAATGTAACTCTTTTACACATCATTTTCCTCACAACTAGACTTTGTGGATTTCATTTATCCCTTTTAAAATGTTTCATTATTTACCATATGTATTTATATAAGAAAACCTTATTTAACATATTCATATTTTTTTCAACTAGTATATATGAATCTCTTTCCCAATTTAGTAATAGTTATGTGTTTTCTTTTTTTTTAATCGAGTTAGATGTGTTGACGACACATCAAATCAATCTCAAATACATGGGAAATAAAAAATATTTCCTGATGTTGGCCAATCAGTTGGGAGGACCTCAAATGTTACACTGACAGTTTTGGAATTATTACAAGCACATAGATATGTGCTGCTAAATAGTGAAATTGCAGATCCATTTATTAAAGAGTTGAGGATACACACAAAGAGACGAATGAGGGGTTGAACACGAAATGAGAAATATATAATGAAATCTATTAATAAATAGCTTGTATAATGGTTTTCACGACGTGTAAGTTCATAAATATTGCAATAAATACAGATATTAGGTTGACACATATATTTTGTAAATCTAGTCATGTATATTTATTTTTTTAGATCATGAATACTAATACTTGAGTAGAGTTGTCAGAATATTTTAAGTTTCGTGCTCAAGGTCCTCTAAAACAAGTTATAAATTTTGACGCTTACAACGTTAAAGGATTTAGATTTATTACAGTCGATCGAGAAGAGGGTTTGAAAACACAGAATAGTGGTATATTTACATTTGCTGAAGTGAGCTACTATGGAAAGTTTACTGATATTATTGAATTAAACTACCATGGGCATTTTTTTAGTTATTTTATTCAAATGAAATTGGGTCGATATTATCATAGGTGTTAAAAGATATTCCTTGAAATTTACTTCTGTGAACTTCTCTCGCTTGATGGATGTTGGTGATCGTGAACTGCATGATCTGTATATCTTATCATCGCAAGATAAAATGTTATATTATGTGAATGATGTTGCGGATGAAGGGTGGAGTGTAGTTGCTCACATAAAACAACGAGATTTGTATGATATGGGTGATGAAGTGGAAGATTTGACCTCTAGCGTTGAATCTCATCAATGGGAAGAAGCGTACTTATTTGTCCATCATGATATTGAAAATATTAGTCAAAAAAGGGTGGATGAAGTGGATGAATTAATGGAGCAAGAAAATAACATGATTGAAGGGGAAAATGATTATATGTACAGTTATGCATTCATTTAGAAACCACTTATTTAATTTTTGTAATCATTCATTATCATTGTTATGTATATTTTGTTTGTTAGTATTGTGTATCTGTTACCATTTTTAATTTTTTTTATGCATAAATTTTTTGAAATATATGTTCTGAACTTAATTTCATATGATTAAATGACATGAATTCTAAGGATAAAGTGGGGTTCCACTTCTATTTATTTGCGGGGATATTGGAGGGTGACTGTTATAGGTACAAATTTTAATATGAATAAATTTATTGTACTTTTTTTATACTAACTGTTTGTTCATAAAAGATAGAAACAATGCAAGTATGGAGAAAAATATGAAAAGTTCATATGTATGGAATCTGATTAGAGAGAAGATAGTTTTCCCATTTGATTCCTATGGGGTCCCTACAGATGACGTTATAGGATTACTTGGCCAGATTCTAGGGCAGCTGGCCGCGGAGCTGGTTTCCCTTCCGATTACGTATGATGATTAGAGATTGTAGAGTGATGTCAACTTGAAAAGAAAGGTAGATGTAAATTGTGGCTCTTCGATTGATTTTATGGTGTTATGAATTTAGTGGTGGTTGTAAAAGTGATGGAGGTTGTGAGGTTTAGTGGTGATGTTTTGAGTTGGTTGGCACTCTTGTTGTGAACTCATAGGATGGGCATGTGTGTGGAAATATCTCTCTGTGTGTGTGTGTGTGAATTGTATGTTTATTTTGATTTCTATATGTACCCCACCCATCCCAAGTGTTATATGAATTTTGGTGGTGATGTTCTGATTTGGTTGGCACTCTTATTGTGAACCCATAGGATGGGCATGTATGTGGATGTGTTTGTGCATGTGTGCATTGTATGTGTATTTTGATTTCTATATATACCCCTCCCATCCTAGGTGTTATATGAATTTTGCACATGTTTTTTTCAGGGTACTAGTACTGGGGTGGCAGAATTATCAGCATATTTTTATTTGTAAATCTACCTTTTTCATCGGTTTAAACCGCCGCTAGGTAAATGGACCATATATAGCGGCGATTTAAACCACTGCTATAATTTGGTATTTTATTATCTGTGGTAGTTATAACCGCTGCTAAATACATGCATGGTATAATTTAGGTGCGGTTTTGTGCTTTACCGGCATTTTTTGTGCAAAAAAAATGTATATTTTTTAGTAGTGGTTGGTGTGATTTTCACGGTGTTTTCCCCGGGAAAAAATGAAACTTTTTTTGGCTGTGGTTATAACCACTGCTAAAAAAATTCATTTTTTAGGGAAAACCGCTGTGATTACCACACCAACCACCGCTAAATGTGTTTACTACGATGATTTCTAGAAACCACTTCTAAATTGAAGAAATTGTTGCGTATTTAACATTGAAAACTAATTTAGCGGTGGTTTTATAAAACTGCCGCAGAAGCATATGGCGGCGGTTTAAACTGCCACTATGCAGTGGATTTCTTGTAGTGAAAGTTGTAGATATCCATTTATGGATTAAAGTAAGAATCCCAGTCATGGAACATTCAGATTGATGAAACCATAGTGGTATTTGGTTTCATAAAGAATGAATGTGATCCTTGTGTTTATAAGTGGTTTAGTAGGAGTGTGGTTGTATTCTTAATAGTTTATGTCAATTACATACGACTTATTGGAAATGAAATACCAGTCTTACAGTCTATCAAATCATGGTTGAACACATGTTTCTCTATGAAGGACTTAGGTGTGCCAACATATATTCTTAAGATCAATATCCATCGTGATACATTCAAGAGGGTGCTCAGTCTAAGTCAAAATACATACATTGACAAGATACTAAAAAGATTTGTTATAGAACAATCCAAAAGGGGATTGTTTCTAGTGACACATGGTATTCGTCTTTCCAAGAAAATGTATCATCGGACATATGAGGAAATACATAGGATGGAAAGGATTCCATACGCATCTGTGATTGGTTCAGTCATGTATGTTATGTTATGTACAAGACTAGATGTCACATATGCATCAAGTGCAATAGGAAAATATCAAGCTGGCCCAAGTGACCATCATTGGATGGAAATCAAGACTATCCTTAAATATCTAAGGCAAACTAAGGATGTGTTCCTAGTTTATGTAGGAGATGAGAAACTATTCATTAGGGAATATGCGTATGTTAATTTCCAAATAGATCAAGACGATCTAAAATCTCATTCGAAATACATCTTCACTCTCAATAGAGGTGTTGTGAGCTGGAAGAGCTCAAATCAGGTTGTGGTCGTAGATTCCACAGTAGAGTCTGAGTATATTCCAGCTTCTATGGAAGCTAAAAAATCAATTTTTATACACAACTTTGTCTAATATCATGATGTGACTCCAAGCATTAAAGATAATATCACACTCTATTGTGATAATACTACAGTGGTGGCCCTTGCAAAGGAGCCAAGATCACATCAACAGACAAAGCACATACTTTAGAAATATCATATCTTTAGATATTTTTCTAATAGAGTTCAAGTAATGGAAAATAGAGTCTCCAAGAAAGACAACTTAGCAGACCCCTTGACTAAAGCCTTAACTCAACAAAAACATGATCATCATGTGAGATCTAGTGGACCGAAATTCATTAAAAATTATCTCTAGTCCAAGTGGGAGTTAGTTGGAGTTGATGTCCTAAAACCAATTGTGTGTACTTTATATTTCATATATATATATTCAAATAAGTGAATATTAATTAAAATATATTATTAAGTATTGTTTATAGCTGTTGTAATAGTGGGTGCCTGATTGTACCACGATTCACTGTGTCATTTTCACCCTTACACCATTGTATTAAACTGAATTTGTATTGTAAATTAAAAAAATAATAACAAATTTAATTCCATGTTAGAATCATTTATTTTTTTTTATCACTATTAAAAATTACAATGTTACTTTTCTTGAAAATTTCATTGAAGGTGAAGGTGATTTGGAGGGCCCAGGATGATGTCCAAGAAAAATGGGCCAAACTGCACAGGATCCAAGCATACCAGTGGATTAATCCGAAATATTCTACTAAAACGTGCATCCAATTGGTCTGAAATTTTGTGGTCTGGTCCAAAATTCATTGGGATACATTTTATATGAAGCAACCCAAGACTCATTCGGCCATTTGACGTCCTTTCCGACCTGATCTGTCCAGCACACCAAATCTGCACGGAGTCAAAAGTGGTGTGTTGTGATCTGTCCATATCTCGGGCTATAGGTGTCCAAATTGTACCAAACTTTCGGTGGAGACATAAAATATGTGGGGCTACAGCTTTGTTATTTTATCCAAATCAAGATAAAGATTTATGGAGGTCAAAACACCTGTTTCCAGTGGTTCTAATAATTATGTGTGCTCAAAACCACCTTCCCATTTTTCTATAAAATGGTACCTTGGGCTCCTCATTTGCATGTTCGACCAGGAGGCAAAGCTCTGGTATTTTGGAGACCCAAATGAGTTCTCTACTCATACTTGAAGTTCTGGAGGCCCCTATCATCATAGGGGGATCAACAATGAAGAATGAGTTCCACCCGAGCCTTCTCCTCCTCTCGATGGTGAGCTAAACGGTGGAAGATCATTTCGAGGGAGCTACACATACTTGGGAGGGAGTTCTGGCACTTGATACTCTACTGGTTTTGTGTAATTTGTGTTTGGATTATTTCAATAATGTTTTATCTAAACATTTTTCTCCTCTGAGTTCATTTTTTGGGTTTAATTAAGTGAACCGCTTTTCATTTCAACACCGATTGGGTTGAAATTTCAAGTGGGAAACTTGAGTTGTTCCGATTGGGCAACACAAGGATCCTCTTTCTCTCACACATACAAAATATTTTAGTATGCTTTGTTAACCTTTAATCTGTTCTTGAATTCCAAACCTTTACAACACGATTGTTGTGTCATGGGTTGGTACTTTGTGCAACGTTTAGAGAGGCAAGAGGGGAATCAAGATCTTGACAACCCTCAACCAAAGAATTAAACAAAACCATGTGAAATTTTCAGAATCATGAACTATCCAAGATGTGTAGTGAACTTGAATTGATCTCATTATCTCATAATTCTTAAACCACCACATTATTCTATCAACTATTAAACTCTTTAAGTTAAGTTATTTTCTTAAAACTATTTTAAAAATCAACCCCCTCTTTTAGTAATATTTATTAAAAATACATACTCAAAACCTATCAATGCTCCTCGAGAGATGACCTAGGGTCTTCCCTAGACTATAAATTAACCTTAAAAACATTAGCAATTTGACGAGTCACGATAGAGCGGTCAAATTTTGGCGTCGTTGCCGGGGAGCGCTTTGATTTTTTAGTGCGTGTTTTTGAAAAACTTTTTTGTAAATTTTGTGAATATTTATCTATTTTATACCTCTACCTATCTTTTTGTATTCTGGTCTATTTTTTGTGTATGTTTGGTGCATGACGCATTCTTATCTGGGAGATTTACCTCCTTTCGAACCTGAACCGGAGAGGATCTTATGTCAGCGACCCCGAGACACACAAGAGAACCCATCAAAGGAGGACACACAAAACATTGAAACTCTTCTTGATCCTTCCTCTTCTTATTCTAGAACCAATATAAAAACTGAAATAAAATTGCATAATATGGCTGAAAACAACCAAACATTAAAATAACTAACATCGCCTGATGTTGATATCCAACCCACCTATATTCAATTACAAGGCGAGGCACCCAATTTTGAACTAAAATCTGGCTTAATTCATCTATTACCAAGATTCCATGGACTTCCTGGGGAGGATCCACACAATCACTTAAAATAATTTCATACTGTTTGTTTAACATTAAACCTACTAATGTGGATGAAGAACAAGTAAATCGTAGAGCATTACCATTTTCTTTGGAAGACACTGCAAAATATTGGTTATATTATGTTAATTCCCCAATAAGAGGCTGGGAAGACATGAAACGCCTTTTTCTTGAAAAATATTTCCCAGCCTCTCGAACTGCAACAATAAGGAAAGAAATTTATGGGATAAGAAAATCTCAATGGGAAACATTACATGAATATTGGGAACATTTTAAAAGGTTATGTTCAAGTTTCCCACACCACCAAATAAGTGATCAACTTTTAATTCAATATTTTTATGAAGGTTTAATCCCTATTGGTCGAAATATGATCGATGTTGCTGCAGGTGGTGCTCTAGTTGATAAGACCCTAATTGATGCAAGAACCCTGATTGATAACATGGCTCAAAAAACACAACAATTTGGTTCAAGGAACAATGTACCGATTCGAAGTGTCCATGAGGTGAAAAGTACTGAATTCGAGAAAAAGGTGGACACAAAGTTCGAAGAGGTAAGTACCCTTCTTCGATAACTTGCTCTTTCCCAAGGGAAATCCCAATATCCTCCTCCTATCCATTGTGGTATATATTCTTCGGACACCCACTACTCTGACCAATGTCCTCAATTGAGGGAAACATATGAGAGTTGTGAGGAAATATTTCCAGACCACCCCTATAACCAACCCTTTAGGCAATAACCTTACTATCCATCCAACCCTGGGTGGAAAGAGAACCAAGCCTATAGGCAAGGTGGTATTCAAACCAACCTCAACAACAATGGAACCAACCGGGGTAGAGTAGTCATCAACCACCACCACCTAGAAACCCTCAACCACACCAAATGCCTTTCCAACAAACCCCTCAAAAACTTGATCCTAGCCTAGAAGATATGATGAAACAAATGGCTACCAACAATATCCAACTCCAACAAACCACTCAGGCAGCCATACAAGACCTCAAAACCCAATTAGGCCAACTAGCTAACTCAGTGGGTGAAATTCAAAGTCATGGTTCAGGTAAAATTCCCTCTCAACCAGTAGTTAACCCTAGGGATAAAGTAAATGTTAGTGCCATCACCCTTAGGAGTGGAAAAAAACTAGAAAGTAAAATTAATCCTCCATTAGAGTCATCCCCTCCTAAGGAAACCTCCATCCCAACCATTAAGAATGTTCCAAATGTTGAAGAACCTTGTCCTGAGAGAATCCCTTCCAAAGGAAAGAGTGTGAATATTGATGAGTCACCTATCCCAACCATTCCTCTTCCATTTCCTCAAAGGGGCACCCAAACAAGAAAACAAAAGGAAACTGAACTTGATAAGGAAATATTGGAATTTTTCAAGAAAGTTCAGGTTATCATCCCATTGATTGATATTGTGAAGAAAATTCCACGGTATGCTAAGTTTCTGAAGGAGATGTGTACACACTGAAGGCGACTTCAAGGTGATGAGAAAGTGATCTTGGGAAGAAATGTTTCAGCATTGATAGAGCCATCACTTCCCACCAAGTGCAATGATCCTGGAACATTCTCAATTCCATGCACCATAGGGGAGTATTCTTTTTCTAATGATATGCTTGATTTAGGTGCCTCTATAAATGTGATGTCTCACTCCATTTACTCTACATTGCAGGTCGGGTAACTAAAGACCACTGGAATTATTGTTCAACTAGCTAACCGGAGTACTGCACACCCCTCTGGTGTGTTAGAGGATGTTCTTGTGAGGGTCCAAAATTTAATTTTTCCTGCTGACTTTTATGTGTTTAAAATGGATGATGATAGGATGAATGGACATGCCCCGATTATATTGGGGAGACCTTTCTTGAAAACTACCAAAACCATAATTAATGTCCACAATGGTACATTATCTATGGAATTTGGTGGTGACATAGTCCATTTCAACATCCTTGATGCCATGAAGCACCCCTTAGAAGAAAATTCCTCTCTCTCTCTGTTAATTCAATTGATGTACTCCCTACCCCTGAAAAAACAACTTTTCTTTCCCCAGATCCCCTTTTTGAGTTTTCTTCATTGATAGAAATGCTAGGAAATGATTCATGTATTGATTGTTGTAGTGGTCTATAAAAGTGTCATGCATGTTCATTGATTGATGATTTCTTGAACACTGATGATCCAATGACCATCGATGATACCGCTAAACTTTTAAAAGCTCATTCCTCATCCGAAATTGATACCATTGAGCAGTTAGATGAGATCAGTAACCTCTCACTTTCACACACACTCCCATCAATCCAAAATCCACCAGAATTGGAACTAAAACAACTCCCTCAATATTTAAAATATTCATATATTGAGAATGGAAACAAGTTGCCTGTCATCATTGCTAGTCCATTCCCTCCTAAGCATGAATTGAAACTGCTTGAAATTTTGAGGGAGTATAAACAAGCTTTGGGGTGGACACTTGCTGACATTCCTGGTATTAGCCCATTCATTTGTACACATCATATTTTGTAAAATTATGAGGCTAAACCAGTGAGGCAGCCACAACGTCGATTGAACCCAAATGTCCTAGAAGTTGTGAAAAATGAGGTAACAAAATTATTGTCTATTGGAATCATTTACCCCATCTCTGACAGCTAATGGGTCAGTCCCGTTCAAGTAGTTCCTAAAAAGACCATCCTTACAGTAATTAAAAATGAAAACAATGAATTGGTTCCAACTTGTGTGTAGAATAGTTGGCGTGTCTGTATAGAATATCGCCGACTAAACCAACACACGAGGAAGGACCATTTCCATTTTCCATTCATTGACCAAATTCTAGAGAGGCTGGTGGGTAAGTCCCACTATTGTTTCCTTGATGGGTATTCTGGATACTTTTAGATCCATATTTCCCCTAAGGATCAGGAAAAGACAACCTTCACTTTCCCCTTTGGCACATTTTCCTATAGAAGGATGCCATTTGGTCTGTGCAATGCTCCGGGTACTTTCCAATGATGCATGGTTAGTATTTTTTCAGATTACCTAGAGAATTGCATGGAAGTATTCATGGACGATTTCACTGTTTATGGATCTTCTTTTGATGAATGTTTGATTAGTCTTGGTTCATTCCTATGTCGCTGAATTGAAAATAATCTTGTATTAAATTATGAGAAATGTCATTTCATGGTGTGACAAGGTATAGTTTTGGGGCATTTTATTTCTGGGGATGGTATCCAAGTAGATAAATCAAAAGTTGATTTCATTAATTCCCTTCCATTCCCCAAAAATATATGGGATGTGCGATCTTTCCAAGGTCATGTTGGATTTTACCATCATTTTATTCGTGACTTTAGTAAAATTGCACTCCCCCTCTCCCGATTACTCAAAAAAGAAAAAGAATTTGTTTTTGTTTTTGATAAAGAATGTGAGGATGCTTTTAATAAGTTAAAATGGATCTCACCTCACCCTCGGTAATCCAACCACCTTAGTGGGATTTACCATTTGAGCTCATATGTGACGCCTCTAACTATGCAGTTGGGGAAGTTTTTTCACAAAGGGTCAATTGAGCTCCACATGTCATAGCCTATGCCTCATGTACTTTGGACCCTGCCCAAGAAAACTACACCACAACTGAAAAAGAATTCCTTTCCATTGTGTTTTCCTTGGAAAAATTTAGGTCATACCTTTATGGGTCCAAAGTCATTGTGTTCTCAGACCATGCATCCCTCTGGTACCTCCTTAAGAAACCAGAAGCCAAACCACGTCTCATTCTTTGGATGCTCCTCCTCCAAGAATTCAATCTAGAAATTAGAGATAAAAAAGGAGCAGAGAATGTGGTGGTTGACCATATTAGTAGGATTCAACCATTTTCAGACATTGAATCATACTCCTGTATTCCCATAAATGAAATGTTTACTGATGAGCAACTGTATCGAGTGCAAGATGTTATTCCTTGGTATGCTAAAATTGTAAATTATTTGGCAGCATCTTGCATTCCTACTTATTTCAACAGAAACCAAGCCAGTCATCTAAAACATGAGTCTCATTGGTATATTTGGGATGACCCCTACCTTTGGTGCACCTATAGTGATCAATTCCTTAGGCATTGTGTTCTCGATAGTGAGTTTCAGTCCATCCTTAGATTATTCCACACTCTTTCTTCTGGGGGCCACTTTGGTCCCCAACAGACTGCTCACAAGGTCCTTGATTTTGGTCTCTTTTGGCCAACAACTTTTTGGGATGCCCATGATTTTTTCAAATCTTGTCCTCATTGTCAAAGAATGGGGAATGTCTCTAAAAGAAATTAAATTCCACAACAACCATTGATCTTTCATTACATTTTTTATGTTTAGGGTATTGAATTTATGGGTCCATTTCTCAATTCCTTTGGAAACTTATACATTCTTATGGCATTTGATTACGTGTCAAAAATGGGTAGAGGTACGAGCTACAAGGACTGGTGATTCTAAGGTAGTTGTAGAATTTTTTTAGAACCCAAATCTTCTGTAAGTTTGGCTTACCTAGGTTCATCATCAGTGACCAGGGTTCTCATTTCTACAACCGAACAATGAAATCACTTTTGCGTATGTATGGGGTCGGTCATCGAGTGTCTACTGCATATCACCCATAGACCAATGGTCAAGAAGAGGTGTCAAATAGAGAGTTAAAACAAATTCTTGAAAAAATGGTTCAATCCAATATAAAAGATTGGAGTCTTCTACTTGATGATTCATTATGGTCCTACCATACTACTTTCAAAACACCCACTGGAATGTCACCCTATCGTCTTGTGTTTGGAAAGAGTTGCCACCTCCCTATTGATATTGAGCATAGGGCCTACTAGGCCATCAAACAATGAAATTCTAATCATTATGGTGCAGGTGATCAAAGGAATTTTTAGATTCAGGAGCTCGAGGAAATGAGAAGAGATGCATATAAAAACTCTAGGATTTATAAGGATAGAACCAAGGCTTCCCACGACCATCTTATCCTTCATTTTCAGTTCCACATTGGGCAGAAGGTCCTCCTTTATAATGCAAGGCTGAAGTTGCATCTAGGTAAGCTTCGTTCCCCATGGTTTGGACCATAAACTATTACTAACATCTCTCCATTTGGTGTTGTCTAGGTTCAAAATGAAGAAACCAAGAAAACATTCACTGTCAATGGGCAGCGACTGAATCACTTCCATGAATCCATTCTGGAGTCCCCTATGGAGGAACTCCATGTTCAAGAAGCAATCTATGAATAAAACTCACCAGGTTTTATCCTTCCTTTCCACATCCTCTTTTTTTATAGTGAGTACACTGTAAAATTTAGGTGTGGGGCGGATGGGTACATTCTTAGGATAGTTAGGAATTTTCATCGTTTTTTTTCTTTTATTTCTTATCTTTTTTTCCTTATTTATGGTATTTTTATTTTTCCCCATCAAAAATTTCAAAGTTCCATGATGTGGTGACCATAAAGGGGAGAAATTAAAATTACCATAACAAAGGGAAAAAAGAATGTCTGTATGAATTTAACATCAGGGATTCATTTTTAGTGAATTGGTTTTCTGTAAATGATATAAATGGTTGTATCACTGTGAAACATTTGAGATGATTGATGCCCCTTGTGTGAGTATTTTTGGGAAAACTGTGTCACTAATATCTCCATACATTTTTTTCACCAAACCATGAAGTATAAATATTTCTTACTTATATAAGGTAAATATATTTTAGGTTAATATTTTTCAGCTTTAAATGAAATTTTCATACATTCGTTCCTTATCTGATCTGTTTCATTACTGTACCAGATTGACCTATGCATGTGTACCTAATTTCCTACTATTGTACGCCCTAAAAAAAATTGTGTCTTGGGCAGGTCAAAAACCACTCCTCCTCAACCTTTGATCTTGTTATAACTATTTCAATTAGTTTTTTTAGGAGATCAATCAAGGGTTGAGAGATGAGTGTGAGATTTGTTCCAAATGCAACTTCAAAAAAAATATAACAAATGAGTGGAGTGATGAAATGTGCAACATATGGGGATATCTAGGTCAGGAGCTTATGGTTTGACTTCTAGGAATGCTTAAGTGAGTGGGTATTGAAATATGATTACAAAGGATGTAGGAAGAGTTTGGTGTAAAATCATTTAAAGCTAAATAATGTTAAAATAACATATATTTATTTGATAAAAAGTGGAAAGAATAGTATGGAATGGTTTTCACACACACACATGGAGAGTTAGTGGAATGGTTTACTTTTTAATTCCTTTCTCATGTTGGTGTCATGAATCTCTTTGAATTTTATTGTGATATGATTTATGAGACATTTTTTTCCATTTTCACTAGGAAGAACTCTTTGGTGTAGTTCGTGCATTGATCACATTACTTTAGTGAATTAAAATTTCCTCAAATGTTAAATCTTCATGATGTTGGGAATATATATATATGAATCATTTTATTTGGATATGTGACTTTTCCCAGGAGTGCAAAGGTTTAGGTGTGGGGGTGTGATCGTACCACGATTCACTATGTCATTTTCACCCTTACACCATTGTATTAAACTGAATTTGTATTGTAAATTCCAAAAATAATAACAAATTGAATTCCATTTTAAATCATTTATTTTGTTTTTATCGCTATAAAAAAGACCAATGTTACTTTTCTTGAAAATTTCATTGAATGTGAAAGTGATTTGGAGGGCCCATGATGATGTCCAAGAAAAATGGTCCAAACTGCGCAGGATCCAAGCACACCAGTAGATTAAGCCGCACACTGCTAATATACTGTGCATCCAATTGGGCTAAAATTTTGTGGGATAGTCCAAAATTCATTGGGATACATTTCATATGAAGAAACCCAAGACTCATTCGGCCATATGATGGCCTTTCAGACCTAATATGTCCAGCACACCAAATCTGCACGGAGTCAAAAGTGGTGTGTTGTGATCTGTCCATATCTCGGGATATAGGTGTCCCAATTGTGAAAAACTTTCAGTGGAGACAGCCAAGAGTTGGGGATACAACTTTTTTATTTTCTCCAAATCTAGATAAGGCTTTCTGGAGGTTGAAACACCTGTGACAAGTGGTTTTAATGATTCTATGTGCTCAAAACCACCTTCCCATTTTCCTATAAAATGGCACCTTGGGATCCTCATTTGCAAGTTCAACCAGGAGGCAAAGCTCTAGTATTTTGGAGACCCAAATTATTTATCTCCTCATACTTGAAGTTCTGGAGGCCCATATCATCATAGGGGGATTAACAATGAAGAAGGAGTTCCACCTGAGCCTTCTCCTCCTCTCGATGGCGAGCTAAACGGTGGAAGATCATTTAGAGGGAGCTACACATACTTGGGAGGGAGTTCTGGAACTTGATACTATACTGGTTTTGTGTAGTTTGTGTGTGGATTATTTCACTTATGTTTTATCTAAACATTTTTCTCCTCTAAGTTCATTTTTTGGGTTTAATTAAGTGAACCGCTTTTCATTTCAACACCGATTGGGTTGAAATTTCAAGTGGGAAACTTGAGTTGTTCCGATTGGGAAACACAAGGATCCTCTTTATCTCACACATACAAAATATTTTAGTATGATTTGGTAACCTTTAATATATTCTTGAATTCCAAACCTTGATAACACGATTGTTGTGACACGGGTTGGTACTTTGTGCAACGTTTAGAGAGGCAAGAGGGGAATCAAGATCTTGATAACCCTCAACCAAAGAATTAAACAAAACCATGTGAAATTTTCAGAACAATGAACTATCCAAGATGTGTAGTGAACTTTAATTGATCTCCTTATCTCATAATTCTTAAACCACCACCTTATTATTTTAACTATTAAACTCTTTAAGTTAAGTTATTTTCTTAAAACTATTTTAAAAATCACCCCCTCTTTTAGTAATATTTATTAAAAATACATACTCAAAACCTATCAATGCTCCTCGAGAGATGACCTAGGGTCTTCCCTAGACTATAAATTAACCTTAAAAACATTATCAATTTGACGTGTCACGACAGCGCGGTCAGTTCCCTAGACCTAACTTTACTAGTACTTTTGATTACCATAATGTGTATACAGTTAGATATACATGATGTAAACTTACCATTATAGTGTAGATATTTCTGTGTCCACTATTTAATGGTAATACCCATAGATTAATTTTCATATCAAAAGGTTATATAAGATCCTAGGCTATAATGAGAACCTCGAGATACCATGACATTAATCTTAAATAAAGGTCTTATGGTCTAGATACATTTTACTGACTAGACACGGTAGATGTTTGACTATCAGGTGTTGGGGGCTCATAAGAATTAAGACTTCTTCTCATGAAGTTCTCACTTGGTGATATCAAGTATTAAGATCATGAGGACAAACCCACTAATAGAAACACCACATGTTTCGAGTGCCATTGGTTGTTCTTATCTATGAACATGTGTATTGGTCTCCTAACTTGAGATCATTATCAATGTGTGTCATTTGATCATGTACTTTGATGTAAGAAGAAAACCATGGAAATGAAGTCATGAAGAGGTAGTTTTTGTTGGGTGTGTCATTAGTGGCATTAAATTGGTTGAATGATCAAGATAGAATTTTTCGCTTCTAAGTTGAGGAAGAGATATCTCAAACATGGTTGATTAGGATAGTGGTGCCTTCATAAATCCATGTTCATGCTAGTTGAAGGTAAATCTATCCAGATAGATCAACAAATAATAAAGCAAGAAAAGAAGATGACACAAGTGTGCATATTGCTTTATGAGATATTGTATGACAAAGAGATTATATTACATCATGCATGTTTGTAGGTTGGTTGTCGTTGCTATGACTTTTCCTCATCTCTTTAGGGGCCTTGATGGGTTTCTAGACTTCACTCTTGGTATGTAAATATTATTCATTTCTATTGAGATAAGGGCCTAGAGGGTCACACACAATAATGCATTCTAGAATGTACTATATTTGGATGAATGGGAATATAAGACACAGTGGGACCCACCACAGAGTCTGAGTTTTATCCATTTTTTATCGATTACCAATAAATAAATAAATTCATTATTATTCAATTAAAGAATAATTTGGGTGAATTTATTTATTATATGTATTTACAAGTGATTAAGTAAATATAAGGATTAATATTATACGAACGAATATTATTTTAATATTCTAGGTTCATTTAATATTATCAGGATATACGAGTTGATATAATTATTCAGGTTTATCATGTAATATATTTAATATATATTACATGTTTGTGATAAAAAATAGAAATAATATTATGGCATGATTGGTTCGTCATAATTAATTATTTATATCACTTATTTAGTGGAAATTCAATGCACGAGGATTGGGGAACCCTAACCAGGTATTATGAATATCCACTATATAAGTGGAGAGAAACTCATCTCAAAGTAGGAAGTCACTTCATTGGAACTGAGAGCCTCTCTCTCCTCCTGATTCCTAGAGAGAGAATTTCTCAATCCAAGCATACGATCCAATTTCATCTTCACGTATCAAAGGCTAAGGATCATGGTGATCGCCACTACATCGAAGTGATCATAGGAGCTTCGTGCTATCACCTGGAATCCAATGAATGGCATACGTGTAGATTCAAGAAGTGTGTGTGGAAAATCTAGAGGGGTTAGATGTCGAATCCTTCGAGCAACAAATGCCAGAAACTTACGATGGATGTGCATGCATAAAATCGGAATGAGGTAATTATTTGTTTTATTTATTGTTCTCTGATTAAACTACATAGGAACATCGGACCATATTGGGGCTAGATCGTTAGAGAAGACAATGTTTCATCATTCCAATGATTGAAAATTTTTAAATCCTCACCCACCAGCTTCCGCTGCATGCCCTTGTACCTTCAATAGTTTTATGTGACTTTAATGTAATCATGTCCCGAAGTATTTGTTGCATTGAAAAGAGCGTAACAGTTCCCCGTTATGATGAGAACCTTAAATTTTCATGACAATTTTCTTAAAACCTTTTTCTATGGTTATATAAAATTCTATGATGGGGCACATGGTATGTTAATCATCAGGTGCGAGTACTCATAAGAAGATAAGATTGTATCGCATGAATTTCACACTTGGTAGTCTCCAAGATGGAAGATTATGAGAATAGACCTGCTATTAATAATTCCAAATGTTTATGTGTCATTGGATATTCTTGTTTGCGAGCGTGCGTAATGGTACTTAAACTTTAAAATTTGTTATTAATATATTTCATGACTCTCACACTTAGGTGTATTGTCGTAATCCATTATGAAAACATCTCATAGCGAATTTGGGTGTGTTGGGTGTGTCACGAATGATGTCTTATTAATAAATAAGTCAATGAAGGATTTTTTTTCCTTCCAGATTTATGAAAGTTGATATCTCAGCCCTTTTATTAAAATAGAACCATCGAATTAAATTTCATGGTCATGGTGTAAAGATGAATTTATTTCAGATGATAAAATAAAGATGTTTCAAGCATATAGGTTAATGACACGGGTGTGAAACCTGATTGATGAGATATTGTGAAAAGTGATTATATTACACAGTGAGCACTTTTATGTGGTTATCAACATTGCGACATTAACTTATTTCTCTTGGGTGTCTTGATCTATTTCTAGACAGTAATCTTAGACTTTATGCAAACCTTCCTAATACCAATGAGAAAGAAGCCTAGAGGGTCACACACTAGGTGTTTCCATTAATCTCAATTAAATTATATTTGAAGTTAATTATTGGAAAAATATTATTCTCAAGAATGAGGAATAATTTTATACAGGATTTATTGATCACATAAATTAAATAAATATTTATTCACAAGGAATTAATTATTACATGGATATATAATATTCATTCATAAATCCCGAGGAGGACTAGCAGGCCAAGATTGTGAAGGTTTTGGGCACAGAGGAAGTGTCAGATGGGGCATGACCAACTCTACTTTTTCGTGATCGATGATTAATCTAAGATTTACACAATAGTAAATGACATGACTAATGAAATTGAATCAAAGAATATAGACAATAGAAAAATGTCAGAACCAAAGCGCAGGATCATCACATATTATTTTTAATTAATTTGAGCAATTAAAGAATTGCCTTGTGAGGAATTCTTTCTTTGTTGATGGATTTCCCAACATATCTATGACATACTATCATTGTGTTATAGGAATCAAGAGTATATTATCTCCAACAGTGATTCAAATGTGCTCCATGAACCTCTGAATGTCGTTGTAGGAATCTTTGGGTGCTAACGTGGTAGATCATGAAACTTGCATCATTCTTCTTTGATCACCCTAAGAATCTCTTCAAGCAAAGATTCTATTTGATCTCTTTAGACTTGAGAGTGGTGGTGGAGGAAGATCACTCTCCATTCTTAAGAGCATTCTTGAAGAGGGATCTCTCTAGGTCTTTGAGATGATTCTCACTGAATCTCATTGTGCACAACAAAATGAATTGACTCTCTAGGAAAATAATATAATTAAGTTTATATATCGCTAGGGTTAGAAAATAATAATTGTACATGCACCCTTATTATTTTTTTAATCCCTACAGAACATCATATCTATAATAATAATATTATTATTATTTCTTGATGTGTGCTAAAATAGAGAATTAAATTAAATATTATTTACTCAAATAATATTCAATATATATTATTTCTCACTGGGCCATTAAACTTGGTCTTTCATTCCTCCTCAATATTTATTGAGACTTGAATAATGACTATTTATTTAATAAATAAATACCACTGCATTATTCACCAATAAATAAATAAATATTATATTCACTAAATAGAAAATAAATATTTATTAAATATTCTGCTCGTGTAATATTCTCTTGAATAACTAGTGACAGAATATATGTGATCAAGTAAGCAGAATAATTATTAAATCACATACAGGAATAATATTTATTCAAATTGTTAAATAAAAAATAATAATATATTATTTAACTGAACTTCAGGATACACTTAGTATGTGGCCCTCTAGGCATCTTTCTCAGTGGCATTAGGCGAAGCAGCCCAAAGTACAAGGTTAGCGTCTAACAACACGTCAAGGCACCCATAGAGAAAGAAGTTAATGTCACAATGACATAAATCCACATACAGACACATACTATGTAATGTAATCTCTTTATCATGATATGTATAATCAAGCAGGTTGTATGCTGGTATCATCAACCTATGTGCTCGATGTCTCTTTCTTTGACTTTTTGAAAATCGAACTTGCCTATAGAACACCATGGACATAGATTTATTTAGGCTATATCATTTCCATCAAAGGGCCTAATATATAAACTTTCATTAAATAACAAAAGGAAAAAATCCTTTCTCACATTATTCATTAATAAAATATTACTCGTGACGCACCTAACGTATCCTACCTCACCACGAACATATATTATCCTGGTTTTCATCAATACATCAAAGTATGTGACTTATAATAATCACTAATAATAATCTTAAAGTATAATGATCAATACACACATCCACAGATAGGAACATCAAATGACACATATAAATGTGAATTTCCTGCTGACGGGTTTCATTCTCATAATATCCTACGCTGGATATTACCAAGGGTGTATATCATGAGAAGGTGACTCAGAGTATTATGAATCACCACCCCTGATAGTTTGTATCATTTTTGTCTCTCAAATGATTTCATCCAGTTATATAACATATATTTAAGAATATTATTGTGGCACTTTTGGGTTCTCATCATAGTGAGGAACTGCTATGACCTTTCAATGCGACAGCTACTCTTAGGACATTACCACATAATATGTTACATGGAAGAACAATCATAATGTGATAAGAAGTTTATTAACATTCAAAAAAAATGAATACAGGTTATCATAAATTACATAGAAGTTGGTTCTAGGGCACCAACTCCAACAGACTCTCACTTGCACTAGAGCCAACTGCTAACAACTTTTAGTATGTTAACTCTCACATGATACTCATGCTTCTATTGAGATAGGTCTTTAATCATGGGGTTTGTCACGTTTTCTTTTTTGGTAACTCTTCTTACTAAAACTTTTCCCCTCTAAGAAAAATCCCTCAAGAGGTGATACTTTTGGAGTATTTGCTTTGTCTGTTGGTGTAACCATGGCTCTTTTGCAAGAGCCTCCATTACAGTATTATCACAATAGAATATGATAAGGTCTTTACTAATATGTACCACATCAATATTCTAGAAAAGGTTTCATGTCTAAACAGATTCCTTGGCTGCATCAAAAGACACTATATACTCGGACTCCACTGTAGATTCAACGACAAGTGGTTGCTTTGAACTCTTCCAACTCACAGCTCCTCCATTGAGATAGAAAATATATATTGACTGCATCTTCATATCCTTATAATATATTTGAAAACTAGAATCAATATAACTCATGATGATCAGCTCCTCGTCTCCTCCATACTCCAGGAACATATCCTTAGTTCTTATCAGATACTTAAGGATAGCCTTAACAGCAGACCAATGTTGTTCTCCTGAATTAGCTTGATATCTACCTACCATGATCAAAGCATAGGCAACAAGAAGTCTAGTATATAACATGGCATGCATGATTGATCATATCTCCAAAGTTTATGGGATCTTTCTCATTATATCTTTATCTTATTGTGTCTAAGGATACATTTTCTTAGAAATATGTATACCATGTGGAACTAGAACCAATCCTCTCTTGGATTGTTTCGTATTAAATCTCTTTAGTATCTAGTCAATGTATATACTTTTACTTAGTCCAAGCAGCCTCTTGGATTTATCACGAATGATATTGATCCCTAGAATATAGGTTGTTTCACTTAAGTCCTTCATGGAGAAACACTTGTTTAACCAGTCCTTAACAAAGTGTAAGACTAGTATGACATTTCCAATAAGTAATATGTCATAAACATATATTACTAGGATAAAGACTGCATTCTCACTAAATCTATTTTAAACGCATGGATCGTATTCATTCTTAATGAAACCAAATTCCTTTATAGCTTCATTGAATTGAATGTTCCATGACCTAGATGCTTACTTCAATCTATAAATGTATCTCTGCAACCTACAAATCCTTTTGGAATCACTTAGAGTCACAAAACCTTTTGGTTGTGTCATATTGATATCTTTATGAAGGTTCTCATTAAGGAAATCAGTTTTGATGTCCATATTCCAAATTTCATAGTCATGGTAAGCTGTTTTAGCAAGTAGAATTCTGATAGATTTAAAAATGGAAGCTGGTGAAAAGGTTTAATCATGGTCAAATCCTTGATGATGTTTAATCCCTTTAGCCACTAGCCTTACTTTATAGGTATTTATTTTACCTTTCATGTCTAGTTTTCTCTTGATTACCCATTTTCACCCTGTGGGCTTTGCATCAACTGGCACATCAACCAAAACCCAAAATTGGTTTTGATATATAGAATACATTTCAAAATTTAGGGCTTTTTTCCATCTTGTAGCTTTTGGGCTCTGAGCTACCTCTTTATAAGAGATAGGTTCATCATTTTCAACCAATAATGAGTCGCCATTTTCGGTGACTAGAAAACCATATCTCTTCGGTTCTCTTACCTCTCTAGTACTCCTACACAGTACTTGTGTTTCATGAACAACTTCTTCTATTAGGACCTATGAAATATGTTCTTGTACCAGCTTTTGTGTATCTTGAGCATCAACTTCATCAAATTCAATCTTGCTCCCACTATCCTTTTTTAGGATGATCCCCCTCTCAAGAAAGGTGGCTTGTTTGGCGGCAATCGCTTTCTTGTCTAAGGGGTTGTATAGATGGTATCCCTTTGATTCCTTAGGATACCCTATAAAGATACACTTTGTGACCATGGGTGCTAGTTTGTTACTAGATAAGGCCTTAACAAATATCTCGCAACCCCATACACATGTATGTGACAAAATGGGTTTCTTTCCGCTCCATAACTCGAAGATAATTTTATTTGTTGCTTTAGTTGGTAATCAGTTTAGTGTGTATGTTGTAGTTTTCAATTCATATCCCCAAAAGGATAATGGAAGATCTGCATGAATCATCATCGACCTTTCCATGTCTAACAAGGTATGGTTCCTCCTTTCACAAACATCATTCCACTGTGGTGTGTAATGTGGAGTGAGTTGAGAAAGAATCTCAAAATCCCATAAAAAGTTAATAAACTCTTGGTTAAGATATTCACCACCTTAGTCTGATTGAAACTTTTTTATCTTCTTTCCAAGTTGATTCACTACTTCATTCTTGAATTCTATGAATTTCTTAAAGAAATTCAACTTATACCTCGTCAAGTAGACATAGTCATATCTACTCATGTCTTCAATAAATGTTATGAAATAAGAATACTCACCTCTATCTTCTACTAGAAATGGTCCACACACATCGGTGTGTATCAATCCTAGAAGCTTCATAACCCTTTCACACTATCCACTGAAGGGTGGTTTGGTTATTTTACCTTATAAACAAACATGTCATCTTTCAAGTGGTTTTAGCTCAAAAGAGTCTAAATAACCATCTTAACAGAGCTTTGTGTCATACCATAACATATGTTGTCTTTATAAAAGAAATAACTTTTATTTCCAAATTTTAAAATAAAACCATTTGTGTCTAGGAATGATATGGAAATTATGTTCTTGGTAATAGTTGGTACATAATAAAAATATCTTAAAATCAATATCATTCTTATTGAAAATGAAAGATAGTAGTCTCCAATGGCTAGAGTAGTCAGCATCGCACCATTGGCAGCTCAAAAATCCACCTCTCCTCGAGCAACATTTTGAAATCTACTTGGTTCCTGCATTTGGATATAGATGTGAGCACCACAAGTTATATCTAATACACAATGTGTAGATATTGAAATATTACACTTGATAAAAAAACACCTTTATCTTCCCCCTACTCTTGGGTGCAGTTCCTCTTCCAGTGGCCTTGCTTGCCACATGAAAAACATATTGCTCCATTTTCCTTACCCTGCCTCTGGATCTTATTCTTCTTAGAAGGATGGTACTCGAGATCTTTAAACTTGTTCTGAGTCTTGGGCCCCTTTTTCTTGTTCTTCCTTTTCTTATTCACCATAAGGACTGTGGATTTTTCACGCCCCATGTCCCTATCCACTTAGAAATTCTGAGTAAGAAGTTTCAAAAGACTCTTCTCATTATTTCTCATGTTATAATTAACAATAAAACTAGAGGACTTAGGTAGTGAGGAAAGTGTGAGATCTGTGCACAATCATCTGGGAATTTAATACCTAAGATGTCTAAGTGTTCAATGTAGCCAATAAGCTTGACTACATGAGGCCCAGTTGGTGCCAACTCTCCAACCTTAGTTGTAAACAGAGCATTGGAGATCTCGTATCTCTCTTGTATCACCTTATCTTGATAGAGATCCCAAAGGTGAGACATCATGTTATAAACATCCATGTCCTCATGTTGCTTTAGAATCTCATTGGTCATGGGTGATAGCAAGAAACACTAAACATATGTAGCATCGTTCAAATGTTTCTCATAGAGAGACAACTCTTCCTCACTAGCCTCTTTACCAAGCGCTTTAAAAATAGGTTCTTGCAACACGTACAATTTTCTTTCATGGCGTAGGATAACACATAAGTGCCTTTTCCACTCTTACTAATTTGTTCCTATGAGAAGGTTATCCTTCTTAATTATGGAATGCAGTGATATGCTTGAATTCATTTTTTATTATCGTTACTACAAATAAGAAGAGAATAATTTTAGTACTTTATCTGATAAAATTAGACAAATAAATAAATATTATATTTATTAATCTCCCACTATTTTATCGAAATCCAAAATCCCTCACCATTGGCTTCAAAATATCTTGTTGCTTGAACATTCTAGCAGCAAAGATCCATATTCTCCTTCTCATCACCTCGACTTTGGTCGATCAATAAATTTGAAGGGTTTTAGGTGGGCATTTCAAATATCAAATGCATTAACTCATTGTTCCTTGATTTGTTGAGTGGACTATCTAATTATGAAATCCTTGAATTGGATTTCCTCAACCTTTGCCTCTTAGTTACACCAAGTCATGCTTTGGCATTCAACCCTTGATGTGAACTAAGTTAAGTCAACCCAAAACATCAAGTTAGAATTCCCCAATAATTGAAATCATCCCAACTTTGGTTGGTCAAGCACTTTAAACTATGGTTTGATTTTAACTTAAGTAGTGGAAGGTTATACCTACTTAATATACATAATTGAGGAATTTTATCTTTATACATAAATTACCAATTATTATTTGTATTGCATGCTTGTCAAAATTAATTGGATTTACTTAAGTGATTAAACATGCCTTAGATAATGTTTATGCATAAGCTAGTTTATTTTAGTTCTATCTTGCATGCTTGTTAATTCATTAATTCATTTGATCATGAAAAAACATCCATAATGAAATAACCATGAAACTTGACAAAAATAAAATAATAAAGTGGTATGATCATGAGATTTTACTAATGGTTAGGTAATCTAGTGGATGATAAACTAATCGCCGACCTAGGGGAAAACACCTTGAACCATTTATGGTTCGTGTTGCATCTTTCCACCTTCTCATCTATGTATCTCTCTTGGATTGGTTTCGCCTTGACTCCAAACTTGAACCACCTCCACTAGTTTGGGAGCTTCATCCATTACATATGTTTTTACTCACACACAAATGAGGGGAACCAAAGGATTGGTTAAGGGGTTTACATAAAAGAAACCATGGGCGTGCATGCTCTTGCATAATGAGAGGAGAGATAATACACAGACCAACGATTTAATTTAATAATAAATTAAAATAAACCAATCACATACAAAGGTTTGGTCTATGATCATGATCATCCACATACAAGCAATCAATTATGCATAAATTTAGCATTCAATTCTAATCATTTTTATTTAAGATAAACCACACTCGAATCAATTAATTATATTATTTAATTAATTAATTATTTTATCTTAATTCTCATCTGAATTTTCTTGAGATTCTCATCCATCATAATTTTAAACAAATTAAATAAATTTATTTAAAATTAAATGTGTACAGAAATGTACCTTGGAGGCAACACGGTGAGTACCCGTACGAACTACCCAACGTGTATTATATTCGTATATTGTTTACTCGCATGAAATCTAATATAAACGACTTATCATGTAATTTCACAGTTTGTACTATCAACTTAATGACCACACAAAACACATGGTATTTACGTAGCGTGTAATATTTCGATGTGCATAGAGTAATAACTGTATTACGATTTATACACAATATGCAGTTATGAACATTACACGGAAAATTAATTAGACATTTAATATATATATATATATATATAACCTGTCATATGGCATGTATTATCAACTTAATGACCACACGAAACACATGTTGATAAGATTTAAGTGGTATAATAAATTATTGTTTAATTCTGCATAATTTGATAAAAGTACACGGTGTGCACATTCAAGCTACATGTCGTGTATTATTTTCACCGTCTATCCGTGGCACATGCCTAGGGACTTGATGTGTAACCGTGCCATGGAAAATATTGGATTACACAGAACATACATCAGATATACAGTGTGTGTTCCCCTAGTTACACATTCACTAATCATGTAGTCCATGTAAGAAGATACATGGATTGTCTATGACTAAAGGACTACAAGTCATGTATGAAAGTTACACGGTGTGTACTCCGGCTGACCGTGCGCCAGGCTGACCCAATCAACACATGGTATGTAATTAAATTCACTACGTGTAATAAATTCACATGGATCAAATTAATTCTGAATTAATTCAGGGTGTATTAAACATGGGTATACGGCGTGTACCTTTGAGTTACGCGGCGTGTACTCTTGTGTTGTCCGACCAAACTCCTCGACACCTCTGGATGAGATCTTCAAATTTATTTCATTCATAAAATTAATTTATTTGATTATATTTGTGAGAAATGAAGAGAAAGAAAGAAGATCTCACAATTAGGATTAAAGAACGATTAAAATGGAACTGAAAACTAATGACAAATGCAGAAATCGATCAACGATGTTTAAATGATTATAAATAATTATACGATCCATTTGATACCACTTAAAGGATTTGGGAACAATGGAAGTGTCGAATGGGGCATGCCTAACTCTTCTTTTTGTCGTGATCGATGATTAATCTAAGATTTACACGACGATAAACACTGTGATCAATGGAATTGAATCAAAGAATATAGACAATAGAAAAACATTGAAACCAAATCGCAAGATCATCACATATTATTTATAATTAATTTAAGTAATTAAATAATTGCCTTATGATGAATTATTTCTTTGTTGATTGATCTGCCAATGTCTCTGCGTCGTACTGTCATTGTGTTGTAGGAATCAAGAGTAGATTCCCTCCAATGGTGATCCACACATGTTCCCAAAACCTCTGAACATTGTTGTAAGAATCTCCGGGTGCTAGCATGGTAAATCCTGACACTTAAATCATTTATCTTTGATCATCTTGAGAATATCTTCAAGGAAGGGTTCTCTTCAATATCTCTAAACTTGAGAGTGGTAGTGGAGGAGGATCAATTTCCGTTCTTGAGAGTGTTCTTAGAGAGGGAGCTCCCTGGGGCTTTGAGAGGATTCTCTCCGGATCTCGTTGTGCACAACAAAATGAATTGGCTCTCTAGAAAAATAATATGATTGGTTTATATACCGCTAGAGTTAGAAAATAATAATTACGCATGCGCCCTTATTATTTATGCAACCCCTATGAAAACTTATGCTTATAACAATATTATTATTATTATTATTTCTTAACATCTCTAAACTCATGAATTAAATTAAATATTATTTACTCAAATAATATTCAATATATATTATTTCTCACTAGGCCATTAAACTTGGTCTTTCATTCCTCCTCGATATTTATCAGGCCTTGAATAATGAATATTTATTTAATAAATAAATATCACCGCATTATTCACCAATAAATAAATAAATATTGTATTCACTAAATAGAAAATAAATATTTATTAAATATTCTTCTCACATAATATTCTCTTGAATAACTGGTGACGGAATATATGTGATCAAGAAAACATGAATAATTATTAAACCACATGTAGAAATAATATTTATTCAACTTGTTAAATAATAAATAATAATATATTATTTAACTAAGCTTCTGGATACACTTAGTGTGTGACTATCTAGGCCTTTTTCTAAGCGGCATTAGATGAAGCAGCTCAAAGTCCAAGGTTAGCGTATAGCAACACACTAAGGCACACATAAAGAAAGAAGTTAATGTTGCAATGAAATAAAACCACATACGAACACTTACTATGTAATATAATATATTTATCACGATATCTCTAATCAAGCAGGTTGTATACCGGTGTCTCAACCTATGTGCTCGATGTCTCTTTTTTTTACTTTTCAAAAATCGAACTTGTCTATAAAACATCATGGTTATTGATTTATTTAAGTTATATCATTTCCATCAAAGGATCTAAGATATAAACTTTTGTTAAAGAACAAAAGGGAAAAATCCTTTTCTGCATTATTTATTAATGAAATATTACTCATGATGCAGCCAACGTATACTACCTCGCCACGAACATATGTCATCACGGTTTTCATCAATACATCAAAGTACGTAACTTATAATACTCATTAATGATAATCTTAAATTTTAAGGATAAATACACATGATCGCGGATAGAAACATCCAATGAAACATATAAATATAGATTTCCTACTGGTGGATCTCATTCTCATAATATCCTACACTAGATATTACCAGGGGCATACACCAAGAGAAGGTGACTCAAAGTCCTATGAGTCTCCACCCCTGATAGCGTGTATCATTTGTGTCCCTCAAATGATTTCATCCGGTTATAGAACATATATTTAAAAATATTATCATGGAACTTCTTGGTTCTCATCATAGCGGGGAACTGTTATGACCTTTCAGTGTGACAGCTACTTTTAGGATTGTAACATCCCATTATCGATCTGATAGGTATGACTTTTCATCTTATCATGGTTTTTCCTTTTCGTTGACTGGGTAGTGTTGATAATGAATTGGGAGGATACCTATAATGGTGAAGTCATAGATTTGTTGGACTCTCAGCTTTAATCGGTTGTTTCTACAGGCTGGAGGAGGGTTAAACGTTGTGTAACTAGGTTACACGACGTATAATGGTTGCTGAATGCAAGTTGTGAATCACGTTGTGAAGGGTACACGATGTGATGAGCCTTTACACATTGTGAGTGAGTTAAATATCAGTTTTTAATTCGGATCATCGGTTTTTAATTTGAGGTGACGTGTTTTTCGGCAGTTGCAGAAATTATCTGTTTCACGATGTGTACTGGGACTACATGTCGTATAATACCCCGACTGTGGTTTTTTAAACGGGCAGTGTGGCTATGATCTCTTTTTTTCCTCCTCTCTAGTTTCGTTTCTCTTGACCCAAATCCCTCCCCGGGCAATTTTGAATCTCTCCAACCCTTCTGGATCCTCTTGTTTGGCGTTCAATCATCATTGCATTGGTGGTGTGATTCCCGAGTAAGCTTTCTCCCTCATTCTTCATCTTTCTCTCTTTCTCCTCCTTTGTTATTTCAATAGATCACCCTAAAATTGATGGATCTATGCTTTGTGATGTTGGATCTCATCTCTAAGTGGTGTTTCAAGGTCTTCTACACTTTCATTCTCATTGACGGGTGTCGTTGCGAGTATTGAGTTTCGGAAAAAATGTAGGTGATTCTGTCCCATTTGGCCAAATTGATTAACTTTGAATTGCTTGATTTATTTCAATTGTTGATTTAAATTCAATTGTTAAAACTTTCTTTCGATTGATTTGATAAAACCCAATTCTAGTGAATTGGGAGATTTGAAATGGTTTTGGCGTGAAAATTTGGAAAACCCCCACTTCCATTGAATTGGGGAGTATTTGTGGAAATTGGTTTATTTAAATTGTTTAATTTAAATTATAAATTTGATGGAAGCTATTTCAATGAAATTGTCAAATTTAATTATGGAAATGGACTGAAAAATTGATGGAATTAGTTTTGAATTGATTTCAAACTTGTAAAAATGGCTTAAAATATTTTGATAGAAACCCAATGGTTTTATCTTGTTAAAGAGGCATGTTTTTTATTAAAAACCCATTTTGGTTTTTAAATGGAAAATTGGTATTTGAAATGGGAGGAATGGGATTGAATTGTATTTTAATCAACCTTAAAATAAATTTTCCAACATTGATCGTGTGATAAAACATGAAAACCATAGGTAGTTTGTGAGTTATTTAGACACACTCTACGATTATACAACGTTCTAAAACATAAATGCAGCGAGTCGCATCCCCGATTGGATGGTAACGAGTCACCTTTGGCCAGTGTCAGAGGGACGTGTGTATACACATATTGCCGTGATCACTTAGAGAGTGTGGAATCCTATATCCTGGAACTTTCATACCTCTTTGGCAGATGACCATATTGCTCGCTTGTTATTTATATTTGAGATATAAATGTATTCCAATGTTGTAAAATTGGTTTACATGACTTTTGAATTTACATAAACTGTTTTATGTAACTGTTTTATTTAGGCCATTGTTTTAGAAATATTTCATCACTTGTAAAGCCTTTACTTAAAGTATTTTCCATCATTTGAATTGTATATCATGATTTGTTTAAATATGATTTAAAACTCCAAACCTGTTTATTCTAAAATTGAAATAATTCATTTGGTTAATCTATTATTTGCATCTGTTATAGAATCCTTGGTGAGACCCTATGAAACGCGCGGCCGATTGTCGCCTATCGACCGGTCAAGATTTCGGTGCTTTGCTAATGTGTATAGCAGCACTCGGGTCGAATCCTCGGCGATGATACTTTGTAATAGTAATTTGTTTTTAGTTAATTGTATTCTGATTGGGGGGTTTGTTTGCAGAGCTTATGAAATAATTTATGTATGATGTTTGATTTAACAAATTGATAAAGATTGGGGTGAGTTCATCATTAGGTAGTTAAGCTTGTGAAATCCTTGAGCTTTGCTTTATATTGCATTTAAATTAACACCAACTTCACAAGTTGACGTCGATTAGAATTCCTAAGTTTTAAAGCTTTAATCCAAGCCTTAACTTAACTAGGATTCTAAAATCAATCAGTACTTGTTTATGGTAGTGTATTTATGGTTCAAATAATCCATGGAAACCACATGCTAAACAAAATATGTCATTAATCCATGACATATTAAGTCCAACATACACAATGTTAAATTAACGAATACTCATCGAGCAAATACTCTCAATCACTTAACATCCCTAAATTTTGACTCACCCCAATGAGATATTTACTCATCCATTTGGGTGTTTAATATTATGGTTATAATAATTATGATGATAAATTAAGAATAGAAGAAAAATAAAGGGATTAGAAGAGAGTGGTACGTCGAGCACACACACACGAACAATGATGATAATTAAAAAAAGATTTTTGATTGAATGAGGAAGCAAAATAAGGGAAGGAGATTTAACTAAATTTAAACTATTTTAAGAACATTAATATTAAAATACAGAAGTTGGATGAGAATAAGAGATTTTGAATAAGAAACTTGCATTAAAACAGAATTACAAAGAAAGAGACTTACAAAAGTACAAAAACGAAGAACACGAAATTAAGTGAAAACAAAGAGAGGAGGAAAGGACTCTCAAGTAAAAACTTGAGTATGGAAGGTCCTCCCAAGCCTTTGGCAAGGATTTGGTCGTTCCAATATAATCTCCTCTCTTCTGAAATGCCAACCTCTTGGAAGGAGAGGAGAGGGATGTATTTATAGCCCAAGGAGTGGACTGTTTTCATTCCAAATCTGTCCCTCCACTTGACCCGCATATTTACCAATCTAGACAGCTGAATCACGAGCTGGTGTCTTCTTCATAAATTTATATATGGATGTCTTCTGTCTACCCTAAAAATCTTGCGGTCATTGGACTTTTTTAGCCAAAGTTATGGCTATTTCATTAAACAAAGCTAAATTGTCCATTTCTATCCATGAATTTTCAATGGATGAAATGTGAATGGATTTTTGAATAGTAAGATGCCATCAAATCCGGATAGTTTCTTCAACAAAGTTGTCCACCTATATCTCCTCTTTCACACTGCAAATTCTCAGATCAAATGGATTTCTAGATAAGGAGAAAAGTCCACATTTGTGTGATGATTTTAATTCCCGGCCAGAATGGTGGGCTGGACTTCATAGAATCATTTGGGCCACTTGTTGAAGAATTTGGGCCTTGAAATTTTTATCCAAGATGACACATATTATCCCCCGAATTATGGTGGAGAATAAACCGTTTTGGACTTCTGTATTGAGCCCAGTAAATCAATCTTCAAGGGTGGTCCAGTTTGTTCACAGATTCATTGGGCCTTATTGTGTGGTACATATGAACCTTCAAATGGCAGAATTGGGACATGATCCCTTCTAATGAAATGTTCTAAATTTAAATAGGAATCCTACAAAACAAAAACCATGAAATTTGGATCAGTATAGTAATATTTATAGATAATACATTAAACTGACTCAAATCTGGATTTATTCAAATAGTGCTCAAAATTATATTTAATATTAAAATATGAATATTACACACAAATTATGCACTTTTCATATAAAATCAGTAAATGGAGTTAGTAAAATGTAATGAATAAATGAATAACATCAACTCCCCCACACTTAGGATTGTGCATGTCCTCATGTGCAACAAATATAAAAAACATGACAAAATCATTTTCATTCACCAACAAATATTAAAATTTTATTTTTTTACCAATCAGGGGAGTTTCAGACCATTCCACTCATCCATATTGAATTCCACCACAAATTGTTAAAGAAAGAATGTTCCAAAAACAATTCATTTTTCATGCTCAAAATTATAAATAGAAAATGTGGGCACTTAAAACTTACTCCTCTCAAGATGATAAAATTAATTTATGGAGCTTCACTCATTCACCAACCAAAAGTGAACATCTTAGAGTAAGAAAGAGCTCTCAGCTTCCATTCTCCATTCTAAAGTGCACAAGAATCAAGAGGACTTTTTAGGGGTTTTTCTATGGCTATGGGACGGTAGGATTATAATGTCCAAAAGGGTGGAAAGAGGGGCTAAAACACTAACATGGATAAAACAATGCAAAATTTTTTTGAAACTGAAACATGTAAGAAAATGGAAACACATTTTTACAAAGGGAAAAATGAAGCATGACACAAAAGTGGAAGAAAATTTGAAGGGGATGAGAAGATGGAATATTTACAAAACACAAAGCTTCTCCCAATAACATAAGTATTCCTTTTTCTTTTCATTTCTTTTTTTTTTTGTATTTTTTCGAAAGTTGAACTTGAAATAGATCTCACACTAATCACCAAACTCATGTTTGATCTCCTCACGACACTAATTGTAATAGTTATAACAAGATCAAAGGTTGAGGAAGAGTGATTTTTGACCTAACCAAGACACAACCCATTCTTTGTATTTTTTTGTTTTTGAATTTTTTTTTTCAATTTTTTTTTAACACTTTTCAATAATATTTGTAGAAAAGGACGTCAAGATGAGTCCATTACAACAAAACTCACTAAATTATGACCTCTCCCCCACACTAAAATGGATGATTGCCCTCAAGCATATGACAAAACGTTGAAAATCAAGAAAAGGATACCCAAAATGAAATCCATCCTCCCCACACTTAAATTTCAAGAAATTATGCAATGTAAATCCATGTAGATGTTGGGTGGGACAAGGTATTGGGTTTGTAATGTGGCTATCAAAGAAAATATTTACATAGGCTTGAAGGTGCTTTCAAAAGGAGGATTAATGTAGGGTAATGGGAGGCTATTTGGCCATTGTGATTCTCATGAGGTTAAAAAAAATGCATCTATCATATTAATGCACACCAAAGTAGGAAATTCATCTTGAAGGTCCACAAACTCAAGACTCACAAATGGGGGTGAAAAACACACATTTTGAAAAGATGGTCATAGGTGACCTTGGCATGAAATCTAATGGTGTTCCTCACGGTAGGGGTAAATCATTTTCCAAATCAAAAATTGGGCATTCAACATTTATTTTTCTTGACACAAAATTCTTTATCCAAAGTCATGATGAAAATGCAAAAAATTTGAGATGAAAACATGTCTTTTGATTCCCCAAAAAGGTTCGACAAAATTTGAAAACTTAATGGTGAGTAATTATGACTCTCTCTTTTTTACCTTTTGTATTTTACTATTTTTTTAGTGTTTTTTTAAATACATAGTCACACAAAAGATAACGATAAAAAAAGGGTTCGATGAAGAAAGTGGTAAAAAAAATGAAAGAGAGAGGAAGAAGAAGAAATAGAGAGAGAGGAAGATAGAGAGAGAGTTAAAGGGAAAGAGGTGCCCCCTGGTTTGGATTTGCTGGGTCTCCATCCAGTGGTGGTTCTATTGAAGTGGATGGGGATTCGATGGAAGTCTACGTGGTTCCCGGATTGTGAGACCTCTCATGGTGATGCTTTAACCGATGTCCGTTAACCGTGAATGTCCTTTTGGAAGAGGGGTCTTGGACTTGCATTGCACCAAATGGGTAAACATTAGTAATAACAAAAGGACCTTCCCAATGAGAATTAAGCTTACCTGGGTGAAGTCGAAATCAAGAATTGAAGAGCATTACCTTTTCACCTTCATGAAATACCTTTCTCAGGATGTGTCTGTCATGGAGTACCTTAGCCTTCTCTTTGTACAGATTGGAATTCTCATAGGATTCAAGTCAAAGCTCCTCCAGTTCAGCCAATTGCAACAATCTTTCTTCACCAGATTTTTCACAATCAAAATTACAGGTTTTCACAGCCCAAAAAGACTTATGTTGGATTTCAACTGGTAAGTGACATGTTTTACCAAAAACTAGCCTAAAAGGAGACATCCCAATGGGTGTTTTATAGGCAGTTCGATAAGCCCAAAGTGTTTCACCAAGTCTTTCAGGCTAGTCTTTTCTGGTGGGTTTTACAATTCTCTCAAGCACTCTTTTCACTTCTCTATTAGAAAGTTCAGCCATTCCATTTTTTTGGGGGTGATATGCAGTTGAAGTTTTATGTACAACCTCATTCTTTTTCAGAAGAGATTCCATGGTTCTATTACAAAAATGGGTTCCTAAGTCACTGATCAAGGAACGTGGTGTGCCAAATCTTTGGAAGATGTAGGTCTTTAAGAACTCACTAACAGTATGAGAATCATCCTTCCTAGTGGGTTTGGCCTCAACCCACCTTGAAACATAATCGACCGCAAGAATAATGTATGAGAATCCATTGGAAGGGGGAAATGGTCCCATGAAATCAATACCCCAAACATCAAAGATTTCACAAAAGATTAAGGGCTTTTGGGGCATTTCATTTCTTTTGGAGATTATGCCAAACTTTTGGCATGTGGGACATGATTGACAGAACTCATGTGAGTCCTTGAAGAGGGAAGGCCAGAAGAATCCAGAGTCTATGACCTTTAGGGAAGTCCTTTGTGGTCCAAAGTGGCCACCTCTGGGAAGTGAGTGACAGAATTCTAAGATGGAAGAATGCTCATTTTCTTCAACACATCTCCTAATTACCATGTCATCCCCAATTTTCCAAAGTTTATTTACTTCCCAAAAATAGTATTTTGAATCACTTTTCAACTTCATTTTTTTTCTTTTGAAAACTTTTCAGGAAAAACTCCAGAAACCAAATAATTTACAATTGGGGCATACCATGGTAACTTTGGAGTGAGAGACGAAAGGTTCTCAATGGGGAATTCAGGATCAATGATTTCTGAATGAGAAGAATTGGAAATTCTACTCAAGTGATCAGCCACAGGGTTTTCTTTTCCAGTTCTATCTTTGATTTCAAGGTCAAACTCTTGGAGCATTAGGATCCATCTTATTAGCCTCGGTTTGGAATCACTTTTCTTGAGTAAGAACTTAATAGCAGAATGGTCTGTGAAGATGATGATTTTGGCACCTAAGAGATAGGACCGGAATTTATCTAAGGCAAAAACCACTGCTAGAAGTTCCTTTTCAATCACAATGTAGTGAGATTGAGTTTCATCCAATATTTTTGAGGCATAATAGATGACATGAGGAATTTTTTCTCTTCTTTGACCAAGAACATCCCCAACAACTCTATCAGAAGCATCACACATCAATTCAAAGGGTAAGAACCAATCTGGGGGTTGGATTATCGGGGCAGATGTAAGAGAAGTTTTGAGTTCAATGAAGGCTCTCTTGCAAACCTCATCAAAATGGAAAGAGACATCATTTTGGAGCAAATGAGTGAGTGGGAGAGAAATTTTACTAAAGTTATGGATGAATCGCCGATATAAACCGGCATGACCAAGAAATGAATGGATGTCTCGAACAGAAGTGGGTAGAGGAAGTGATTGGATCACTTCAATTTTGGCAGGATCGACTTCAATACCATCCTTTGAAACTATGTGCCCTAGAACAATCCCATTTGTAACCATGAAGTGACATTTTTCAAAATTTAACACAAGGTTACACTTGACACACTTTTGAAGGACTAGAGAGAGTAAATTCAAACAAGATTCAAATGACTCACCATAAATGGTGAAGTCATCCATGAAGACTTCCATGCAGTGTTCAATGAATTCTGAAAAGATACTCATCATACACCTCTAGAATGTTGCAGGAGCATTGCAAAGGCCAAAATGCATTCTTCTATATGCATATGTTCCAAAGGGGCATGTGAAAGTAGTCTTTTCTTGGTCTTGAGGTGATATTGGGATTTGAAAATAGTCGGTTTATCCATCAAGAAAGCAATAGTGTGACTTTCCGGCCAATCTTTCTAGCATTTGATCAAGGAATGGAAGAGGGTAGTGATCTTTTCGGGTTTCAACATTCAATTTCCTATAGTCGATGCACACACGCCGTTTTTTCTTCACTCGATTTGTGACTACATGTCCATGTTCATTTGTGACAACAGTTATCCCACCCTTATTAGGTACAAATTGAATTGGACTAACCCATTCACTATCAGAAATTGGGTAGATAATACCAGCTTGAAGAAGCTTGGTGATCTCTTCTCTAACTACCTCAAGTATGAGTGGATTGAGTCTTCTTTGGGGTTGTCTAACTGGTTTGGATGTCTCCTTCAGATGGATGTGATGAATGCAAAGGGCAGGGTTGATTCCTGGTATGTCATCTAGGGTCCAACCTAAGGCTTTTTTGTTTTCCTCTAACACTTGAACAAGTTTGGACTCCTCGGTTTCAGTAAGTGTGGCAGAGATAATGATAGGATATGAGTGATCATGGAAGAGGAATGCATATTTCAGGTGTGCAGGAAGAGGTTTCAAATCAGTCTCATCTTTCACTTTTGGGATAGAAAACTCATGAATAGAAGAAGGGACTTCAGTTGCTTCAGATTCATTTTCCTTAATACTGTCCAAGGTGGAGCAGTAGAGATCAGAATTGATGTGGAATTCAAGAGAGTTTTCAAGTTCCTCTAGATTGATGGAGTCTATGAATG
This sequence comes from Viscum album, assembly GCA_963277665.1. Classification (NCBI taxonomy): domain Eukaryota; kingdom Viridiplantae; phylum Streptophyta; class Magnoliopsida; order Santalales; family Viscaceae; genus Viscum; species Viscum album. The sequence goes on from OY728129.1 coordinate 987,669,808, forward strand.
AAAGGTCCACATCAACTTCACCATTTATGACTTGGTTAATCCTAGTGCAGATTTCACAACATCTTATCTCTTCAGAACAGGATGAACATGATATAATGGGGTTCAATTGACTCTTAGAAGTGTCCTCGGAAGCATGGATTGAGAATGCAGAGTGATCCTCAGATGGGTATTACAAGGCTTGGAAAATGTTGAATTTGACCAGTTGGTCACCGAATTCCATGGATAAGATGTCAGAATGGACATCAATCTTGGTTCTCACAGTCATGAGGAATGGTCTTCCAAGAATTAGGGGAGATCGAGAAGAGTTCGTCTCACCTTCCATGTCAAGGACATAGAAATCAGCAGGGAAGATAAGATCATTGACTCGGACAAGGACATCCTCAATTATTCCCTCAGGACTGGTTGTGCTTCGATTGGCTAACTGAATGACAACACTCGTTGGGTGCAAGGGACCTAGACCAAGGTTGGAGAATATAGATTTGGGCATGACATTAATTGAGGCTCCTAGGTCTATGAGTGCATCATCAAAGTTGGAACTTCCAATTTGGCATGGAACCGTAAAGGTCACTGGATCTTTGCACTTTATGGGAATAGACTGCTGGATGGAAACATTTTCAAAGGTCCTAACTTGCCTCTTATGGGTACACAACTCCTTGAGAAACTTGGCATACTTAGGAATTTGTTTTATGGCATCTAAGAGGAGAATGTTGACTTCAACACGTCTAAACATGTCGAGCATTTCAGGATCAGGTTCAAAGGACTTCCTTGGTTTAGAAACAGCTTGTGGAAAAGGAATTGGATTCCTAAGTGGAATGGAAGGAGGTGAGGGAATGGATTCAGGTTCTTTTTCAACTTTCTTTTTCTTTTCGTTTTCTAGGTCAACATTCAAAGGAGGGTTTGAGGATTTATCTTGAGGCACAACAATTTGCTTTCCCGATATAAGTGCAATTGCACTTACATTACCCTTGGGGTTGGGTAATGGTTGAGATGGGAGTTGGGAAGAATTTGATTGTTGTTGTTGGCTCAGGTGGGATGCAAGTTGACCTATTTGAGTTTCAATGTTTTTAAGGCTAGAACGGGTGAAGGAGGCAAGATCTTCCACTGCACTTTCCCATGGTTGCTTGGAAGAAGAGGCTTGTCCCGGATTGGGATTATCTTGATTTTGGTTCTTGGGAAAGCGATTGTATTGGGTTGGGAATTGGGAAGGCTCATTCGGATAGTGGAATCCAGGAGGAGGATTGTTCCTTTGAGGTTGAGGAACAAAAGGATAAGGTTGATGGAAGTTACCACCACCTTGACCATATTGGAATTGGTTTGGGTTTTGAGGAGGGAATTGAGGGGGATGAGAGACGGTATTACCATACCTCAATCCTGGGTTAAAGGTACAAGAGAAAGGCTCAGAGTGAGGTTGGTTGAAGTTTCTAACAAACTGACCTGATTGTTGAGGGTTGGGGTTCCGCTGAGCATATGCTGCATTGAGCTCCATTGGTCTGGATGAATCGGATTGATCCTTTTGAAGTTGTGGACATGTGTCTGTTGGATGAGCTGGGGAGCTACAGATTCCACAATTCTTGATAGGTCCAGGGAATAGTGACTGTGGAGAAGATGAGGTTGGGGCTTTGGTAGCCACTGCTAGTTGACGCACAAGACCTGTAAGTTCACTTATCCACTCAGTCATCTTGTTAGGCTCTATGGATTGATTATCTTGGGCTTGTTTGACTTAAGCATGTGCTCGAGTATGGAATTGTTGTGTGTTTGCATCCATTTTACTTATGAGATCTCTTGCAGCTGCTGGAGTTTTGTCAACAAGAGCACCGCCACTTGAGGCATCAATGAGGGTTCTCTCCATAGCCAATAACCCCTCATAGAAGTATTGGATCAAGAGTTGGTCAGGGATTTGGTGGTGTGGGCAGGTTGCCACAAGCTTTTTGAACCTCTCCCAGTACTCATGGATTGATTCATTTGGGAATTGACGGATACCACTTATTTCCTTTCGGATGGAAGCGGTACGAGAAGCAGGAAAGAATTTTTCTAGAAAGAGACGCTTCATGTCATTCCATGTAGTTATGGAACCAGGAGGGAGGTAGTATATCCATGACTTGGCAGAGTCTCGGAGTTTGATTTGTTCTTCAAAAACCCCTTGAGGCTTCATGGTAGAGCACACTACTTGGAACTCTTTAAGGTGAAGATGTGGATCCTCACTGGCTAGCCCGTGAAAATGAGGGAGAAGATGAATCAAACCCGATTTGAGTTCGAAATCAGCTTCTATGTGTGGATATTGAATACCAAGAGGTTGGTCATTCATATCAGGGGCAGCGAGTTCTTTTAGGGTTTGTTCTCTAGGATTGGGCATTTCAATTTCAACTGGTTGGATGAGGACTGGTTCTTGAATTATTTGAGTATCTCTTAGGTTCCTCCTAAGATGGCGAAGTGTTCGCTCAATTTCAGGGTCAAACAAATCCGAGGGATTGTTTGGGAGGCTACGGGGCATTCAGAGAGATTTTGGAAGAAAGAGGAAGACGGGTTTTTCTTTGTGTTTTTTTTCAATTTTTTTTTAAATTTGCTTTTTTTTGTGTTTTTTTGAAAATAACCAGAAAATAATGACTACTTAAAGCACCATCCCCGGAAACGGCGCCATTTGAAACATGTGGTCGATTGTCGCCTATCGACCGGTCAAGGTTCTGGTGCTCTGCTAATGTGTATAGCAACACTCGGGTCGAATCATCGGCGATGATACTTTGTAATAGTCGTTTGTTTTTAGTTAATTGTATTCTGATTGGGGGGTTTGTTTGCAGAGCTTATGAAATAATTTATGTATGATGTTTGATTTAACAAATTGATAAAGATTGGGGTGAGTTTATCATTAGGTAGTTAATCTTGTGAAATCCTTGAGCTTTGCTTTATATTGCATTTAAATTAACACTCACTTCACAAGTTGACGTCGATTAGAATTCCTAAGTTTTAAAGATTTAATCCAAGCCTTAACTTAACTAGGATTCTAAAATCAATCAGTACTTGTTTATGGTAGTGTATTTATGGTTCCAATAATCCATGGAAACCACATGCTAGACAAAAGATTTCATTAATCCATGACATATTAAGTCCAACATACACAATGTTAAATTAACGAATACTCATCGAGCAAATACTCTCAATCACTTAACATTCCTAAATTTTGACTCGCCCCAATGAGATATTTACTCAGCCATTTGGGTGTTTAATATTCTGGTTATAATAATTATGATGATAAATTAAGAATAGAAGAAAAAGAAAGGGATTAGAAAAGAGTGGTACGTCGAGCACACACACACGAACAATGATGATAATTAAAAAAAGATTTTTGACTGAATGAGGAAGCAAAATAAGGGAAGGATATTTAACTGAATTTAAACTATTTTAAGAACATTAATATTAAAATATAGAAGATGGAGGAGAATAAGAGACATTGAAGAAGAAACTTTCATTAAAACAGAATTACAAAGAAAGAGACTTACAAAAGTACAAAAACAAAGAACACGAAATTAAGTGAAAACAAAGAGAGGAGGAAAGGTCTCTCAAGTAAAAACTTGAGTATGGAAGGTCCTCCCAAGCCTTTGGAAAGGCTTTGGTCGTGCCAATATAATCTCCTCTCTTCTGAAATGTCAACCTCTTGGAAGGAGAGGAGAGGGATGTATTTATAGCCCAAGGAGTGGACTGTTTGCATTCCAAATCTGTCCCTCCACTTGACCCGCATATTTACCAATCTAGACAGCTGAATCACGAGCTGGTGTCTTCTTCATAAATGTAGATATGGATGTCTTCTGTCTACCCTCAAAATCTTGCGGTCATTGGACTTTTTTAGCCAAAGTTATGGCTATTTCATTAAACAAAGATAAACTGTCCATTTCTATCCATGACTTTTCAATGGATGAAATGTGAATGGATTTTTGAATAGTAAGATTCCATCAAATCCGGATAGTTTCTTCAACAAAGTTGGCCACCTATATCTCCTCTTTCACACCGCAAATTCTCAGCTCAAATGGATTTCTAGATAAGGAGAAAAGTCCACATTTTTGTGCTGATTTTAATTCCCGGCCAGAATGGTGGGCTGGACTTCATAGAATCATTTGGGCCACTTGTTGAAGACTTTGGGCCTTGCAATTTTTATCCAAGATGACACATATTGTCCCCCAGAATTATGGTGGAGAATAAACCATTTTGGACTTCTGGATTGAGCCCAGTAGATCAATCTTCAAGGCCGGTCCAGTTTGTTCACAGATTCATTGGGCCTTATTGTGTGGTACATGTGAACCTTCAAATGGTAGAATTGGCACATGATCACTTCTAATGAAATGTTATAAATTGAAATAGAAATCCTAAAAAACAAAAACCATGAAATTTGGATCAGTATAGTAATAGTTATAGATAATACATTAAACTGACTCAAATCTGGATTTATTCAAATAGTGCTCAAAATTATATTTAATATTAAAATATGAATATTACACACAAATTATGCACTTTTCATATAAAATCAGTAAAGGGAGTTAGTAAAATGTAATGAATAAATGAATAACATCACCCTACTGGGCTTTTTAGCTCACACCCTACTTGTGACTTCGGGTGTTTGTAGATTATCTCCTTCTAGGTTCAAGCAGGGGGAAAGGATCTTTTGGAGGTGGATCCAGCTATTGAACCCTGGACGTGGTGATTTGTATCCTTAGGGACTTGGGTTTTTTTCCCTGTTTTAGTACTTAGGTTTTAGTACTTTGGGATTTAATTCCTTGTTGACTTCTGGTACATTACTCCCAATGGAGTTTCTTTTTTTATGCATATTGACTTGCTTCCCACTTGCATGTTATATGATGTCAGGTGCTAGTTGCTGACCTGTGGGGATCGAGAACACCCTTCGGGCTATGTTAGGGTTGGATCGGTTATCAGGTTACCAAGTTACCAAAGTTGATTTGTGAAAAAGTGGTATCAGAGGGAGGTTCTTGAGCTTATTGTCTTGAAGTCAATATGAATTGTAAAATCTTGTCGGGACTTAGGAGGTAGTTGTGATTGAGTGTCTGGCCAGCTCTCACTGCAATAAACCTTAAGTCGCCAGGGGTGGTTAGGGAAAGACGTCTTGTGGATTAGTTCTAGTCTTTTCCTTATTGTGATTTGGATAGAGTGAAATCCAAATCTTGATGGTTCTATATGTTGGAGTTAATTTCCCATATTTCTCATTTGGAGTCTTAGTTTGATGTCTTCCTTGTTGTTTGTTGATGTGTGTAGCATCATGCCTCCAAGAAGACATGCAAATTGAATACGGGATGAAGCTGTTGTTGAACTGCTGCGATTGAATCCTCAGGCGGACCCAAATCTAGTTGAGGTGATTGTGCGCACAATCTAAGCTCTCAGACAGCCACCATCTCTAGTCCTCGTTCAGGCTCCAGTTGTAGATCCTCAGGGGGATGTTCTTCGGAATCATTCTCAAGAGTTCCTTCACCATAAGCCACCAGTTTTCAAAGGCTTAATTGATCCTCAACATGTTGAGGAATGGTTGGTCTGGATAGAACGTTTGTTTGAGTTCTTGGAGACACCAAACGAAATCAAGGTAAAGTGCGCCACCTTCATGCTGGAAGGACCGAACAGGAGATGGTGGGACACGATGCCGACAGCAAGGAAATGTGAGGACTTAGCGTGGAAAGACTTCAAGGTTCTTTTCACCGGCCAGTTCTATCCAGATTCAATGGTGTTGGCCAAGGATGTTGAGTTTTTCAAACTTGAGCAGGCCGACAGAACAGCGAATGGGTATTCAAGTTGCTTTGTTGAGATGGTATAGTTTGCGCCTGAGATTGTATCTAACAAGAGGATGAAGGATCAATGGTTCGAGTTGGGACTTCGATTAGATATTTGTTCTCAGTTTTTCCTGATGAAGCTTCCCACTTATGCTGGTGTACTGGATAGGCTGATGATGGTTGAGATGGACCTGGCTAGAAAGTCAGGGTTGACAAGAGTTCCTTTTTCTCCAAGTGGCAGTGTCAGTTCCTTCAAGGGAAAGCGGAATCCTAATGATTCTTACAGTAGTTCTTGACGATAGGTTCATTCCAGACCTCCTACAATTCCATGAGGGAGTCCTTTAACGTGCTATCAATGTGGCGAGCCAGGAAATTCTAAGATGGTTTGCACTGAGGCGCCCAAGTACTGCAGCTCCTAAGGATGTTCAGGACACTTACAGAGATTCTTCCATATCTTTTCTACTCTGTATAGTGGAAAAGAATCATCATCTCCTCTTAAAAATGTGGGGAAATCATATGCTTCATGTATAAAAGGGTTCCATCCACAGGTATCTAGAACGAAGCTACTTCATGTAGTGGAAGAGTCTCAAGAGGAAGCAGACATAGGTCTAGTGACTGTGAGAGGTACGATTACTATAACTTCGTCATTAGTGACTGCTCTATTTGATACTGGTGCGTCTCACTCATTTATTTCAACTCATATTTTTAATCTTATAAATCTTCCTGTGAAGATTTTATCTTGTGCAATGGATATTACTACACCAATTAGTATGAAGAGATAGTAGCGTCTCTGTAGTCCCACTTGTGTCTTCTCTATGTCAGATGTCGAGTTGGCTTGGAGTTTTCTGGTCCTCGACATGAAACCTCTTGATGTCATTTTCGAAATGGATTGGCTCATTGCCAATAAATCTTGGATTGATTGTTATCCTTTATGGGTCTACCTTACTACACCCAGTAGTGTGTCTCTTGACTTTCAAGAAGAATGGGACCCAAGGTTAAGCAAAGTCAAACCTTCTTATCCAGAGTTGGGGAAAGTAATATCAGTATTTTCTTTTGATCTGGAGTGAGAATCGTTGAGCGGTGATCTCCCTCCAATTGTCATCGAGTTTCCCAATGTGTTTCCTTCTGATTCTCTGGTTTTCCACCGGTAAGGGAGGTCAAATTTTCTATTGACTTAATGTCTGGTACTCAACCAGTTTCTATTGCCTCTTACCATGACTTCAAAAAAAATGAAAGAGATGAAGTCCCAGATGGACAATCTTCTTGAGAAAGGCTTTATACACCCAAGTGTGTCACCTTGGGTGGCGCTGGTTCCTTTCGCTAAGAAAGATGATGGTTCTCTTCGCTTGTGTGTTGACTACTGAAAGATTGATTGAGTTACAGTAAAGAACAATTATATGTTGTCACGGATTAATGATATGTTTGATCAATTCAAAGGGGAAAAGTGGTTTTCAAATATCGACCTTCGATCTGGTTACCGTCAGTTGAGGATAAAAGAATCTAACATTCAGAAAACTATCTTTTAAAGCAGGTACAACCATTATGAGTATCTTGTTATGCCCTTTGGTCTAGAAAATTCTCTTGCAGTTTTCATGGATTTGATGAACATGATTTTCCACGAGTATCTGAATACCTTTGTGGTAGTCTTTATGGATGGAATCCTCATTTACTCCAAGTCTGAGGAGGATCATATGCATCATTTGAGAACAGTTCTGAGTCTGCTAAGAAATCAATGACTTTATGCCAAGCTTTCAAAGTGTGATTTCTGAATTTGGGAAGTGAAATTCTTAGGACACATGATGTGTGAATAAGGTATATTAGTTGATCCTGAGAAGGTGAAGGATGTTATGACTTGGGAATGGATATTATTGTTGGTTCGTGATGGACTTCTCAAAGTTGGATTCTCTAATGACTGCTCTAACTCGGAAGGGGGTGAAGTTTTCTTGGAATGATAAATTTCAGAGTTCTTTTGTTGAGTTGAAACGTCTTTTAACTACTACACTGGTGTTGACTCTTCCAGAGGCAAAGCAGGGTTATGTAGTCTTTTGTGATGCATCAGGTTTAGGCTTGGGCTGCATTCTTATGCAAGGCGGTCATGTAGTTGCTTATGGATCTCATCAGTTGTGGCCACATGAGAAGAACTATCATACCCATGACCTTGAACTTGCAGTTGTGATGCACACGCTTAAGAGTTGGCGGCACTACCTTTTCAGAGAAAGTTTCACTGTGTATTCAGACCACAAAATCTTGAGTTATATCTTCTCTCAAAAAGATTTGAATCTCCACCAGAGGCATTGGGTGGAATGCCTACAATCTTTTGACTTTGATATCGCCTACGTATCGGGGAAAGGGAATGTCATTGTAGATGCATTGAGCGGGAAACTTCCAACCCATGCAGTGAAATAATCTTCAGAAGAGTGAAACTTGATGGCTCTTTTTACACAGTTGTGTATTGGAGTTCAGGAGAAAGGGGTTGATGTTTCTTTAGCCAACGTTCGGTTGACATCCACTCTTCTCGAGATGACTCTTCAAGACCAAGAGTTTGATGATGAATTCTGTAGAATTAGAGACTCTCTTTATGGTGGGGAGACAGTTGCCCAGTGGTCGTTCTCCAAAGAGGGTGTTATATGCTATCAGAATCGCTTCATTGTGTCGTTAGCAGTAAGAAAGGCTGTGATGGGGGATTTTCATAATTCCTAATGGACTATGCACCTAGGAGCCACTAAGATGTTCTATGACATGCGCTGATAGTTCTGGTGGCTAGGTATGAGATGGGGCATTGTTGAGTTTGTTTCTGCTGTTATACATGCCAACAAGTTAAGATTGGGCATTACAAACCTTCAGGCTTACTTCATCCACTTCCAGTCCCTACTTGGAAGTGAGATGAAATCTCTATGGACTTTGGGGTTGGGTTTCCACATACCTAGAGAAAGAAGAATGTGATATGGGTTGTGATCGACAGGCTAACCAAGTCGGCTCACTTCATACCCATTCATGATACAACCAAAGTTGAGGAGTTGGAAAATATCTATGTCAAAGAGATTGTCTATTTGCACGGAGTTCCATCTGCTATAATCTTTGATAGGGATCCTCAATTCACTTCTCGCTTTTGAGTGGCCTTCAGGAGGCACTAGGTTCTCAAGTCCGTTTGAGCATAGCCTATCATCTGCAGTCGGATGGAAAGATAGAGAGAGTTATAAAAATCCTTGAGGATATGCTTTTTTATTGTGTTCTCGACTTTGGTAGAGCATGGGATGATCACTTAGGACTAGTTGAGTTTTCTTATAACAATAGTTACCAGTCAGCAATCAAAATGGATCATTCTGTGTCCCTGTATGATCGACCTTGTAAATCTCTATTGTGTTGATCGGAGATTGGTGAAATTTCCATGGTTGGACCAAGCTTGGTGCAAGAGAAGATAGTAAATATTCAGTTAATTCTTCAAAGAATGGTGATGGCACAGTATAACATCCTGCCTTTTTATTACATAACTTTTCATTACATTTTACAAACATAGGATCTTTAAAGTCTAGTGTCTTGGAAATCAGGAACAAAATAAATGAAAACATTAAACATTCTTCTAATCCACTTATAAGGATTCATAAAAGGTTCATACTAAGTACAATTACTACATCTCATAACCTAGAGACATACATCAAAGGAAAGGGTGAGCAGAAGGCCCAATAAGGAAAGCAAGGGAATCAGTTTACTTGTGATGTCAATAAGAACTTGATGAAGAACATAAAGACATGAGCAATGGAAGAAGAGGCATATCGTAATAAAAATAGCTTTAATCGTAACTTGAATATATGGATACAACATTTAATTTAGACATTGAACATATCACCAAGGTTTATCCCCAAGGTGTCGTAAAAATTACCAAGGTTATTCACCAAGGTATCGTGAAACTTGTCATCACTAGAGATTAAATTATTTACCCAATGCATTGGAGCGCTATTAGGGAGCACCCTTAATATGTCTTTATTTTCATGTGAGCCATATAGATCATAATCATACATTTCATAAATATCCCAAAGAGAGTAAAAGAAATGGGTTTCACTTCAAAATCGTGAAGTTTTAAAAGTGCTTAAAAATAAGATCATTGTGTCATTTATAACCCATGGAAAGGGAGTGAGGGTTATGTGTATGTCAATTCCAGAATCAAATAGATCAATTTTATGTCTTGATGAACACCCCTGGAAATGAAAATAGATTTGGGTATTCACATAAAAAAACAAGATAATTTGTTGAGAAAAAGAGAGATATTTTGAGACTAAAATTTTGTAGCATAACAGCTACATAACATGTTTTAAGAAAACATTAAAAAAGAGAGGGGACAAGGGTCACCCGCTCATAAATAACTCATAATAAAATATAGGGATAGAATAAAATTTAAATAATATCATGGTATGTATGTTTGAATGACATACGTCATGAAAAGGAAACTTGAAATAAAAGAGAAGATGCAATTTCTTTTACGAAAATTCAGCAGCCTAACGGCGTCACTTAAAAATTCAGAAAATAAGTTGATGAGAGTGGAAAGGGTCTCTCATCATTTGGAAATAAAATGGACAGTAATAAGGACATAGAAGAACATACCCCAACATAATAAGATGGAAACTAGAAGGCATAACAAAAAGGAAGTGATGACTTAAAAGAGAAGGGTGAAAGGTTCCCTTACCTTGAAAAGTAACTTCGAAAGCTTGAAGGTTGGAACCTTGGAGGGCTTGAGGGAACCTTGTGGGGACTCCTTGGGAGGTAAAATGACCAGAGCTTCATTGGTGATGAATTTTGAATGAATGGGATGAAGGAATGAGTTGGTATTTATAGCAAAAGTAAGGGAATATTTTATTAATTTCCAAGGGACACCTCATCGGTGGTATTTGCAAAACCATGGGCTTGCCCATGGTATTGGCCACTTGGGACACCTCAAGACATATTTTACTATTCACAAGTTGAACAGAATTATTACATCATGATTACATCATTAATGATGTCATTAATCACACCGAAACTCAAAACTGTATTTTTACTATTCGGCGAAAAAACAAAATATTTTATAAAAATCTCATAAATTCAGCCTAACCTAATATCGATGCTCTGAATTCAAAAATGAACTCTATTTTATGAAAATAATTTTATAATTATGAGATATTTAATTTTTAAGTAAAAATACTATTTACCCAAAAAATATTAATACTCAACTGATAATTTTTGAAACAGTTATTTACTTATGCTAATATATCACATTATCAGTCAAGATGCCTAAATTATATTTATAATTTCTTAAGTGAGGTTACTATTCCATAGGTCACATTACTATTTATAAGGGTACTATTATTATTCATACTTTACTATTCACTAAAAATTAAGTTGATCTTATTAGACTCTAAATTTCTTACTGATCACAACTGTAGAAGATCATTTTTTGAAAATCATTTCACATTATTAATTATTTTAAGTATACAAAAATATTTTAAAATACCCTTTTTTCAAAATTTCATCAATAATATGGAACTTATTTAAATCCATCCTGTATTTATTTTGATATTTGAAATTCAAAAATTTAACATAATAAGAAATAACAATTTTATTTATACAAAAGTATTACACTACATAACTAAGGTCTCGTTACATAGCCCCTTATAACACCTACATAGGACCTAAGTGTAAGGTGTGATATGGTGATAGAATCTTGGGGTGGCTCGAACAACATTGCCCGAGTGGTGATTTCTATCCACTTGAACTTCTCCCTTAGGTGATTCCGTTCAAGCTTCACATGCTGGAATTTGGCTTGGTCTTGGTCCAGAGCAAAGCCCGGTGATGCAACCTCCTTTCCAAGCTCTGACAGATTGGCTTCGTACGACCTGAGCCTACTGAATGAGGCTATCGACTCTTCTTTCTATATTAATTTACCATGATCACTTGTATTTATAAACAAAAAATATAACATTAAGAGTTTAGTTTCCAACAGTCATATAACAGTCAAAACCCAGTGGTATTATTTTAATTATAATCACTTCATTAATTAAAGGATATAGTTTTGTTGAGTATAAAATAAAATAATACAAAAATTCAAGAAACAAATATTATTCAAAAGTTTAGGTCGTTACATTCTTCCCCCTTAAGAAATTTCATCCTCTAAATTTTAACTTGTACCCTCAGAAGAGAAAATGTGTGGGTACTTCTGCCTCATAGACTCCTCTAGTTCCCACATAGCTTCTTCACATTTGTCGTTCCTCCAAAACACCTTAACATGGTGGATATTCTTGTTGCACAGAACCCCGTCCCTACGATCCAAGATCTCCACTGGTTGCTCCTCATAAGAGAGGTCATGTTCCAGTTGTACCACCTATGGATTTAGTACATGTGAAGGGTCGAGTATGTACTTTCTCAAGAGGGATACGTGGAAGACATCATGAACTTGTGCTAGATTTGGAGGAAGTGCAAGCCGATAGGCCACTGCTCCCATGCGATCAAGGATTTCATAGGGGCCAATGTACCTAGGGATAATATTCCCTTTCTTCCCAAACCTCATGACTCTCTTCCAAGGTGAAATTCAAAGAAAGACTTTGTCACCAACATCAAACTCCAAGTCCCTTCAACGGTTGTCGGCATAGCTCTTTTGCCGACTCTGAGCAGCCTTAATGTGTTGCAGGATGGCATAGAATTTTTCTGTCATCTCTTGCACAAGATCAGGCCCAAGAAGCTTTCTCTCACCAACTTCATCCCAACAAGTAGGAGTTCTACATCACTTCCCATATAGAGCTTCATAGGGTACCATTTTAATGCTTGAGTGGAAGCTGTTGTTGTAAGAGAACTCAACTAATGGGAGATGTTGATCTCATCCACCTTTAAATTCCATTGAGCATGTTCTCAGCATGTCCTTGAGTGTTTGAATATTCCTTTCAGATTGGCCATCAGTTTGCGGGTGATAGGTCGTACTGAAATTCAATTCAGTGCTCAGAGAATGTTGAAGACTTCTCCAAAATTTTGATGCGAACCTTGGATCATGATGAGATACGATAGAAAGTGGAAATCCATACAGCCTTACCACTTCCTTCATGTAAATCCTGGAAAGTTGATCAAAAGAGAAATCTTCCCGAATAAAGATAAAATAGGCAGTCTTGGTGAGATGATCCAAAATAACCCATATCGCATCGTTTCCTTTGGAAGTTCTCAGGAGACCAGTGATGAAATCCATAGTGATATTGTCCCACTTCAATGCTGGTATGGGTAGTGGTTGCAATACCCCTTTAGGAAGTTGTCACTCTGCCTTCACTTGCTGACATACTAGGCACCTTGAAGTGTAGTCAACAATATCCCTTTTCATATTATCCCACCAATAATAATCACGAAGGTCCCTATACATTTTCATGATTCCAGGATGTATAGAGAAAGTAGAGCTATGAGCTTCATTCATCAACTCCTTTATTTCCGAAAAAGATGGAACACATAGTCTTGTACGAAATTTCAGTACACCTTCTTGATCAATATTGAACTCAAGAAACTTCCCATCCTTCACAGCCTCAAACTTCTGCAACAAAGGGTCTTCTTTCTGGGAATTCTTGATCTTTTCTAGTAATTAAGGTTGAGAAATCATTTGGTTTAGGGTTGATGATGTCTCTTCCCTTATAATTCCCATGTCCATCTTTACTAGGTCATTGATCAAAGGATCTCTTTGAATCCTCATCATGGAAAGAACAAATGGGTATTTCCTGATTAATTTATCAGCAACTTTGTTTTCTCTTCTGATATGATAATGAATTGAACAATCATAGTCTTTAAGAAGTTCCAACCATCTCCTTTGTCACATGTTCAATTCCTTTTCTGTGAAAATATACTTCAAACTTTGATGGTCTATGTATATATCACATTTCTCCCCATAAAGATAGTGCCTCCATATCTTCAGAGCAAAAACGATCGCAGCCAGCTCCAGATCATGTGTAGGATAGTTCTGCTCATGAGTCTTCAGCTATCGAGATGCATAAACAATGACTGTCATTTTTCATGACGACACACCCAAACCCTTTCAGAGATGCATCGCTAAAAATAACGAATCCTTCTCCACTTGAGGGCAGAGTTAACATGGGTGCAGTAACCAATCTCTTCTTCAACTCTTGGAAACTTTCCTCACACTCCTTTGTCCAGATAAACTTGACCCTTTTGGTTAATGGATTAGAAAGTCGTGAAATTTTTTTCACAAACCTCTTATAATATCCCGCTAATCCAAGGAAACTACGAATCTCAGTTATTGTTGTAGGCTGAGGCCACTCCTCTACAACATTTGTCTTTATAGGGTCAATTTTGATTCCTTCATTGGTAACAATGTGCCCCAAGAAAGCAACTTGTTGTAACCAGAATTCACATTTGTTGAACTTTCCAAAGTCTCTTCTTTCATAGAGTTTACAAAATAACCCTTAAATGATCCTCATGCTCCTCGCAACTTTTGGAATATATCAGAATATCATCAATAAAAACTACCACAAAGTTATCAAGGTAATCCTTAAAGACTCTATTCATCAAATCCATAAAAATAGCAAGTGAATTAGTCAGTTCGAAGGGCATAACAACAAACTCATAATGCCCATATCTAGATCAAAAATTAGTTTTTTGGAATATCTTCTTTCTTCACCCTCAATTGATGATAACCAGAACAAAGATCAGTCTTAGAGAAGAATTGAGCCCCGTGAAGTTGGTCAAATAAGTCATCAATTCTTGGAAGAGGGTATTTTTTCTTCACTATGATCTCATTCAGTTCTCTATAATCAATGCATAGCTGCATTTATCCATCCTTCTTCTTTACAAAGAGAATAAGTGCTCCCCAATGAGACACACTCGGTCAGATAAACCCCTTATCCAAAAGATCTTGGAGTTGTTTCTTTAATTCCTCCAACTCCACATTTTCTATCCTATACGGGGTCTTAGATATCGGATGAGATCCAGGTATGAGTTCAATGGAGAACTCTACCTCTCTTTCTAGGGGAGGTCCGGGTAACTCCTTAGGAAATACATCAATATATTCCTGGACGATGGGGATATTTTCTATCCTTAAACTCTCATTTCCTTCTTCTTCTTCACCGATCAACTCCATAAATATGGATATAGGAAGTTCTTCTAGACAAAGATCTGGTTGATATATCTCTCCTTAAAAGATAACCGTAAGTTTTTCATTCAAGACTACTGATATTTCTTTGCTTCTGCATTTGATCTTAGTATTATACTTTGAGAGTCAGTCCATCCTTAGTATAATGTTGAATTCCAGCATGGGAATGACTACTAGATTTGCGATAATATTGTGCTCACTAAAGTAAATACTAGAGTTTCTAAACATTGACGATGCTTGGATAATCCCACCAGGAGTCTTGACTGATAACTCTACTTCTAGAAACTCAGGGGTTGATTCTAAATTCTTTGCAAACTTGGAGGAAATAAAGGAATGCGTAGAACCAGAATCAAACAAAGTACTTGCTAGCTTTGAGAGAATAATAAGAGTACATGCCGCCACATCATTTGGCGCTTCAACTTCAGCCGTAGTGATTACAAAAGTATGACCTTGTTCCCTTGTCCATTACTGAGGCTGATGGTGATTCCCCTCCACTACCCTCAGATTTGGATAGTGATTGGCAAAGTGCTCAAGTTGTCCACACTTATAGCATTGGACATCAGGTAGGTCTTGCACCATATTCCCCTTGTCGTTAGTGTTGGGAAGTTGAGGCTTCACCTCACTGTGAAAATTCTGTGCGATATGTACATCTCTTCCACACTTGTAGCACTTCCCGCTCCCAAGCAGGCAGACGTTGCACTTGCTTACCTCCTCTTCCCTGATCAAAAGTCTGCCCTAAGATTGGCTCCATCGATCTTTTCTTGTCATTGGATTTATGAGACCATTGTGTCTCACGAAACTCCAGTTTGACATTCATCGCACTCCGCACAATCTCCTCATAGCTATCATAGTCTCGGTTGGCTAGATTCTTCCGCAGATGAGGTATCAGTCCACCGAAGAATCTATCAACCTTACCATTTGGATCCATGACAAAGCTATAGGTGTAACGTGAAAGCTTTGTGAATTTCATCTCATAGCTTCTGACATATTCATTCTCCTTCTGCTTCAGCTCGAGAAACTCCTTCTCCATCTTTGTTCTCATCGAATGAGGGAAATACTTATTGAATAAGATCCCTCTGAACTCTTCCCACTCCATAGCTTCAAGATCCACTCTTAGCCTCATGTTTTTAATCATCTCCCACGACTGATCAGCTTCTACCTCTAAGTGGTAAACAGTCAGGGTGACCTTCTCTTGCTCTGAACAGCAGAGCACAGAAAAGATCTTCTCTATAGAGTTGATCCATTGTTCAGCAATCAATGGGTCGGTAGATCTACTAAAGGTTGGTGGTCGTTAAAGCATAAAGGACTCAACGGAATGTTGTTCCCTTTGCGTTGAGATCGGTCTCTCATCTTGATTCAAGTTATTTCTCATAACTTGAGTCAGTTAGTTCATCATTCTCATGAAAGTTTCCATTCTGACTTCCACCAGAGGGTCGTCAGCGCATGGTCCATTGTAGTCACCATTTGCACAGTTCCTCCTATTGCCTACCATTTTCTAAAAGAATAAAACCTTAGTGAGAAGCTTATTTCATTTATGAATCTTTTAACTATAAAGGATTTTATGTCTTAAAACTTCATGCTTAAACAATTACATTTCTCTATAAATCCTTCATAATGATTCATAAAAAGTTTATGATTAACCAAACATATCCCCCAGGAGTGTCAAACCAGGAGTGCAGCAAGGCCCGTTGTCGTGTACCAGGATACCCCAGGTCAAGCCCGAAACTCCTTGTTGGATTTTTCACTCCTAGGTGCATTTGTGTTAGAGCCACATCCACTTGTTCGTATCCATACAGGGATTTATTTGTTCGGAAACCACTTACTTAATATTTCACCAAAATACCAGGAAGGTTTCCTATATTTAAACTTTTCCATAGGGTTCTTCCTAAAGTTTTCATGGCCTAATTTCCATAAATAACCAAACTATCTTTTGATACCAACTATAACATCCCACATTTTTATTACATAAATTTTCATTGCATTTTACAAACAAAGGATTTTTAAAGTCTAGTGTCTTGGAAATCAGGAACAAAATACATGAAAACATTAAACATTCTTCTAATCCACTTGTAAGGCTTCATCAAAGGTTAATCCTAAGTACAATTATTGCATCTCATAACCTGGAGACATACATCAAAGGAAAGGGTGAGAAAAAGGCCCAGTAAGGAAAGCAAGGGAACCAGTTTACTTGTGATGTCAATAAGAACTTGATGAAGAACATAAAGACATGAGTAATGGAAGAAGAGACATATCGTAATAAAAAGAACTTTAATCATAACTTGAATATGTGGATACAACATTTAATTTATACATTCATGAACATATCACCAAGGTTCATCCCCAAGGTGTCATAAAAATTACCAAGGTTATTCACCAAGGTATCGTGAAACTTTTCATCTCTAGAGATTAAATTCTTTACCCAATGCATTGGAGCGCTATTAGGGTGCACCCTTAATATGTCTTTATTTTCATGTGATCCACATAGATCATAATCATGCATTTCATAAATAACCCAAAGAGGGTAAAAGAAATGGGTTTCACTTTAAAATCGTGACATTTTAAAAGTGCTTAAAAATTAGATCATTATGTCATTTATAACCCATGGAAAGGGAGTGAGGGTTATATGTATGTCAATTCCAGAATCAAATAGATCAATTTTATGTCTTGATGAATACCCCTAGAAATGAAAATAGATTTGGGTATTCACATAAATAAAACAAGATAATTTCTTGAGAAAAAGAGAGAGATTTTGAGACTAAAATTCTGCAACATAACGGCTATATAACATATTTTTAGAAAACATTAAAAAAGAGAAGGGATAAGGGTCACCCACTCATAAATAACTCATAATACAGTATAGGGACAGAATACAATTTAAATAAGATCATGGTATGTATGTTTGAATGACATACGTCATGAAAAGGAAACTTGAAAGAAAAGAGAAGATGCAATTTCCTTTACGAAAATTCGGCAGCCTAACGGCGTCACTTAAAAATTCAGAAAATAAGTTGATGGGAGTGGAAAGGGTCTCTCATAATTTGGACATAAAATGGACAGCAATAAGGACATAGAAGAACATACCCCAACATAATAAGATGGAAACTAGAAGGCATAACAAAAAGGAAGTCATGACTTAAAAGAGGAGGGTGAAAGGTTCTCTTACCTTAAAGAGTAACTTCAAAAGCTTGAAGGTTGGGACCTTGGGGGGCTTGAGGGCACCTTGGGGGGACTCCTTGGGAGGTAAAATGACTAGAGCTTCATTGATGATGAATTTTGAATGAATGGAATGAAGGAATGAGGTGATATTTATAGAAAAAGTGAGGGAATATTTTATTAATTTCCAAGGGACACCTCATCAGTGGTATTTGCAAAACCATGGGCTTGCCCGTGGTATTTGCTCATGGTATTGGCCACTTGGGACACCTCATAACATATATTACTATTCACATGTCGATCAGAATTATTACTGTTGAGCGGAGGAAAAAAGGGAAGGAATGATGGCAAGAGGGGGGGGTGAATTGCCTTTTAAAAAAATTGATTAACAAATTAAAAATCAAAGTAAAGTGCAGCGGAAATAAAGAGGCAAGACACACAAAATTGATAACGGAGTTCGGCCAAAATCCGGCCTACGTCTCCGCTCCCAACTCAACCGTTGAGAGATTCCTACCGCTTGCTTTTCAATGGTTTTAGCAAGAAACCCACTAGGCTTTGAGGTAGCACTAGGACCTATTACAGCTTGCTTTTTGTGGTTTAGCAAGAACCCACTTGCTTTTAATGGTTTAGCAAGAACCCACTAGCCTTTTTAACGGGTGAAGGCTAGCTCACCGAGACACAAGCCTTTTAAAGGAAAAGCTTGAAGAAAACCTCTTCACACCTTAATGGTGGTGTGAGAACCCAAAGAAAGAGGGGATGAGAAAAGGGTTGGGGTTTGTAGGCACAAACCCAAATTTAAAGCTCAAAATAAATATACAATAAAAACCGTATTTTGAGAAGCCTTGGGCGCCTTTGATTGGATGGAGATGTTGAAGGCCGCTTCCAAGCTTCTTTTGAGGAGCTCCTTGGATGTGGAATTGGATGGAGCACTTGGGGTTCACTTGGAACAATCCGCCGGAGCTTCGCCAAAGATGTAAAAATGTGTCCGGTGGCTTGGATATTGTTCTGGGGCTTCCTAGGCCTTTATTTATAGGCTAGTAACCTTCAAGTATCCGTTGGAGGGCTTTGGAGCCGTTGGAAAAGGCCTCGGAGCCGTTGGAGGCCAAAAAGGAGTTGACTGGTCAAAGCCAACGGCTAGTTTGACTGGTCCACCGGCTGGCCGGTACATGGCCACCGGCTGACCGGTGCCTTGACAGTGGCTGAGAATTCTGGTCCAGGCTCTACCGGTCGACCGGTGCCAGAGCCACCGGTCGACCGGTGGTGAGGCAGTAGCAAACCCTGTTCAGTCTGGGTGCCACCGGCTGGCCGGTGCTGAGGCCACCGGTTGGCCGGTGGTAAGGCAGTGGCTCCCTCTTGAGTGCAGGTGCCACCGGCTGGCCGCTGGTGTTCCACCGGTTGGCCGGTGGACTGAATTTCAGTCCATTTCTTGTCCATTCTTGGGCCAATCCTTTGGCAATCTTTTGCCTATCATCCACAACACTTAAAAACAATGTTAAACACATATGAAAGTGATTGTGATCATGAAAATCAAAGAGTGTGGGGTACAACAATCTCCCCCTATTTTGATGATCACAATCACTTATCTAAGCAAAGTAAAAACTTAAATGAAAGGCATGCTTTAAATGAAAAATTGAAAATAGATACTAAGCATGAGAGAAAAGATTCTCCCCCAATCAATCAAGAAATTTCTCCCCCTTTGTGATTATCAAAATAGAATGGGGCATAAAACTTGATTGAGGGAGGTATTTGAAAAACAAGATTTTAAATCAATTGAAAATGATATCAATTGTTGAAAATTTTGAAAATTTTGAAATGAAAATTGAATAACAGTTTGAATTGAAAGTTTTGAATCAAAAATTGAATTGAAAATTTTGAATTGAAAATTTTGAAACCAAGAGTTGAAATTGAAAGTTTGAATCGAAAATTTTGAAATTACAAAAAAGCTTAAAAGATCCTAACTCCCCCTAAATAAAAACAAAAAGTCACCGGGGAGAGGGATTTTGGAAAGAGATGATTTTAGGCCCGGAGAGACTCGCTAAGAGGGATTTTTCAATCCACACTTGCCTCATGGCGGGTCTTCTCCTATAAAATTCGTCCGAATAAAAAATCGATTTGGGTTGACCGTACCGGGCGTTTTTACAATTACATTCATAAATAAGGTGCCCGGGTTTTTTGCAATAATTACAAAATTTAAAAACGGAGCTCCCCCTTACAAAAATAGTGGGTGCATGGGAGGAGGAAGCTCGGTTGGTATATCCTAACCCTTGGGTGGTTCTAGATATACGTTGGGAACCAAGCAAATTGTTCAAATTTTGTTCCCCTTGGGTGAACTTAACAAGGGTCTCCCTAAGGTCTTTGATGGTTGATTCCATGGAATCAACATTTGGAAAATTTTGGATTTTAAGGGACATCTCCTCCTTCTCTTTGAGAAGTTGTTCTTTTTCGGAGGAGAGTTTTTTGAAAGACTTTTTCAAAGCAACAAATTTTGAAGATAGTTCATGAAAACCTTTTTCTAGTTGATCTCTAGCATGTGAGAGTTCTTCATAAGATAAATGATTTAAAGAATTTGAATTTGAAGAACAAGAGGAGGAAGAGGAGGAAGAGGAGGAAGATACCTCATGTTTTTCCATTAGGAATTTTTTACCTTGGTCGCTCGAGGAGAAGGAGGAGAATGAAGAGGTGGAGCTATCACTCCATGTTTCCTTTGAAGCCTTCTTCTTCTCCTTTTTCTTGGCCCTTTTCTTGTGACGTGGGCAAGCGGGTACGGATTTTGCCTCGGGTTCTAGCTTTCGAGCGGGTTCTTGCTTTTGAGCCGGTTCTTGCTTTTGAGCCATGCTAGTACCTTCATGGGTTAGCTCTAAACATTTCCAAATATCATGTGAAGATGTGCAAGAAGAAATATGATCAAAAACATTTCTATCTAACCCGCAATGAAGAGCATTCATGGCTTTGCCATCAAGCTCGAAATTTGCAATGTCGGCGGGGGTCCATTGAGATTCATCGGGAGAGGAAAGCGTAAAACCATGCATGACAATTTTAAAAATAGGATAACCAATGCTTTTAAGAAATGTGGTCATGCGGGTTTTCCAAAAAGAATAATCGGCTCCATCAAAGAATGGAGCACGATCCAAAGAATAGCCCTCGGGGGATTGAGAGGAAGAAGCGATAGAAGCCATCAAAAAAAAATAGGATCTTTAATTTGAAACCGGTTAAGGTATTACTCAAATACGCCCTTTGATACCAATTGTTGAGCGGAGGAAAAAAGGGAAGGAATGATGGCAAGAGGGGGGGGTGAATTGCCTTTTAAAAAAATTGATTAACAAATTAAAAATCAAAGTAAAGTGCAGCGGAAATAAAGAGGCAAGACACACAAAATTGATAACGGAGTTCGGCCAAAATCCGGCCTACGTCTCCGCTCCCAACTCAACCGTTGAGAGATTCCTACCGCTTGCTTTTCAATGGTTTTAGCAAGAAACCCACTAGGCTTTGAGGTAGCACTAGGACCTATTACAGCTTGCTTTTTGTGGTTTAACAAGAACCCACTTGCTTTTAATGGTTTAGCAAGAACCCACTAGCCTTTTTAACGGGTGAAGGCTAGCTCACCGAGACACAAGCCTTTTAAAGGAAAAGCTTGAAGAAAACCTCTTCACACCTTAATGGTGGTGTGAGAACCCAAAGAAAGAGGGGATGAGAAAAGGGTTGGGGTTTGTAGGCACAAACCCAAATTTAAAGCTCAAAATAAATATACAATAAAAACCGTATTTTGAGAAGCCTTGGGCGCCTTTGATTGGATGGAGATGTTGAAGGCCGCTTCCAAGCTTCTTTTGAGGAGCTCCTTGGATGTGGAATTGGATGGAGCACTTGGGGTTCACTTGGAACAATCCGCCGGAGCTTCGCCAAAGATGTAAAAATGTGTCTGGTGGCTTGGATATTGTTCCGGGGCTTCCTAGGCCTTTATTTATAGGCTAGTAACCTTCAAGTATCCGTTGGAGGGCTTTGGAGCCGTTGGAAAAGGCCTCGGAGCCGTTGGAGGCCAAAAAGGAGTTGACTGGTCAAAGCCAACGGCTAGTTTGACTGGTCCACCGGCTGGCCGGTACATGGCCACCGGCTGACCGGTGCCTTGACAGTGGCTGAGAATTCTGGTCCAGGCTCTACCGGTCGACCGGTGCCAGAGCCACCGGTCGACCGGTGGTGAGGCAGTAGCAAACCCTGTTCAGTCTGGGTGCCACCGGCTGGCCGGTGCTGAGGCCACCGGTTGGCCGGTGGTAAGGCAGTGGCTCCCTCTTGAGTGCAGGTGCCACCGGCTGGCCGCTGGTGTTCCACCGGTTGGCCGGTGGACTGAATTTCAGTCCATTTCTTGTCCATTCTTGGGCCAATCCTTTGGCAATCTTTTGCCTATCATCCACAACACTTAAAAACAATGTTAAACACATATGAAAGTGATTATGATCATGAAAATCAAAGAGTGTGGGGTACAACAATTACATCATGATTATATCATTAATGGTGTCATTAATCACACTGAAACTCAAAACTATATTTTTACTATTCACCGAAAAACAAAATATTTTATAAAAATCTCATAAATTCACTCTAACCTAATATCGATGCTCTGAATTCAAAAATGAACTCCATTTTACGAAAATAATTTTCTAATTATAAGATGTTTAATTTTTAAGTAAAAACACTGTTTACCTGAAAAATACTAATACTTAACTAATAATTTCTGAAACAGTTATTTACGTATGCTATTATATCACATTATCATTCAAGATGCCTAAATTGTATTTATAATTTCTTAAGTGAGGTTACTATTCCATAGGTCACATTACTATTCATAAGGGTACTATTACTATTCATACTTTACTATTCACTAAAAATTAAGTTGATCTTATTAGACTCTAAATTTCTTACTGATCACAACTATAGAAGACCGTTTTTTGAAAATCATTTCACATTATTAATTATTTAAAGTATACAAAAATATTTTAAAATACCCCTTTTCCAAAATTCCATCAATAATATGGAACTTCTTTAAATTTCTCCTGTATTTATTTTGATATTTGAAATTTAAAAATTTAACATAATAAGAAATAACAATTTTATTTATACAAAAGTATTACACAACGTAACTAAGGTCTCGTTACATAACCCCTTATAACACCTGCATAGAACCTAAGTGTAAGGTGTGCTATGGTGATAGAATCTTGGGGCGGCTCGGACAACATTGCCCGAGTGGTGATTTCTATCAGCTTGAACTTCTCTCTTAGTTGATTTCGTTCAAGCTTCACATGCTGGAGTTCGGTTTGGTCTTGGTCCAGAGCAAAGCCCAGTGATGCAACCTCCTTTCCAAGCTCCGATAGATGGGCTTCGTACGACCCGAGTCTACTGGATGAGGCTATCGACTCTTCTTTCTGTATTAATTTACCATGATCACTTGTATTTATAAACAAAAATCATAACATTAAGAGTTTAGTTTCCAACGGTCATATTGATCAACGGTCATATTGACCAACGGTCATATAACAGTCAAAACTCAGTGGTATTATTTTAATTATACTCACTTTATTAATTAAAGGATATAGTTTTATTGAGTATAAAATAAAATAATACACAAATTCAAGAAACAAATATTATTCAAAAGTTCGGGTCGTTACACACATAGTTGATATAAGTCTTATGATGATCGTGTTTGTAGACCTTTGGAATTCTTAGTTATTGATCAGGTGTTCTTGAATGTTTCACCCTGGTTTGGTCATCTAAAACTTGGGAAGTAAGGGAAACTTGCTCCTCGTTTTGTGGGACCTTTCAAGGTTGTTGAAAAGGTGGGGGAAGTTGCATATCATTTAGCACTTCCACCGCAGTTGACGTCGATACATAACGTATTTCATGTATCACGGCTGAGAAAGTATTTATCTGGTCCATCTCATGTTTTAAGTTGATATTGAACCTAATTTATCTTTGACTGGGCGGCCAGTCAGGGTAGTTGATTCTGAGACCAAGGTACTTCATGGGAGGATGATACCTTTGGTCTGTGTGTTATGGTGGCATGGTTCTGATAATCATGAGACGTGGGAACGTGAGGCACTGATGAGAGAGTGGTGGCCTCATCTTTTTTGGCATGGAAGCTTCTTCATAGGCTTTCTGGGGACAAAAAGTTTTTATGGTGGGGAGATTGTAACATCCCTTTACCGATATGACAGGTATGTCTTTTTACCTTGTCTTTGTTTTCTCTTTTCATTGACTGGGTAGGGTTGAGAATGAATTGGGAGGATACCTATAATGGTGAAGTCATAAATTTTTTGGACTCTCAGCTTTAACCGGCTATTTCTGCAAGCTGCAGGAGGGTTACACATCGTGTAACTAGGTTACACAACATGTAATGGTTGCTTGATGCGAGTCGTGAAAGGCGTCATGATGTGAATGGTACACAACGTGATGAGCCTTTAGACGTCGTGAGTGAGTTAAATATCAGTTTTTAATTCAAAGCGTTAGTTTTTAATTTGAGGCGACGCATTTTTCAGTGGTTACGAAAATTAACTGTTTCACAACATGTATTAGGATTACACGTCATGTAATACCCCAACTGTAGTTTTTTAAACGGGCAGTGTGGCTGAGATCTCTTTTTTTCCTCCTCTCCAGTTTCGTTTCTCTCGACCCAAATCCTTCCCCAGGCAATCTTGAAGCTCTCCAACCATTCTGGTTCCTCTCATTCGGCGTTCGGTCGTCGTTGTGTTGGCGGTGTGATTCTCGGGTAAGCTTTCTCTCTCGTTCTTCATCTTTCTCTCTTTCTCCTCCTGTGGGATTTCAATAGATCATCCTGAAATTGATGGATCTATGCTTCGTGATGTTGGATCTCATCTCTAGGTGGTGTTTCGAGGACTTCTACACCTTCGATCTTGTTGACGGGTGTCGTTGCGAGTATTGAGTTTTGAGAAAAGGGTAGGTGATTCCATCCCATTTGGCCAAATTGATTAACCTTGAATTTCTTGATTTATTTCAATGGTTGATTTAAATTCAATTTCTCAAACTTGTTTTCAATTGATTTGATAAAATCCAATTCCAGTGAATTGGGATATTTGAAATGGTTTTGGCGTGAAAAATTGGAAACCCCCCAATTCTATTGAATTGGGGAATGTTTGTGGAAATTGGTTGATTTAAATTGTTTAATTTAAATTATAAATTTGATGAAAGTTATTTCAATTAAATTGTTGAATTTAATTATGGAAATGGATTGTAAAATTGATGGAATTAGTTTTGAATTGATTTCAAACTTGTGAAAATGACTTAAAATGTTTTGATAGAAATCCAGTGGTTGTATCTTGTTAGAGGCATGTTTTTTATTAAAAACTCATTTTGGTTTTTAAATGGAAAATTGGGATTTGAAATGGGAGGAATGGGATTGAATTGTATTTTAAGCAGTCTTAAAATAAATTGTTCTTCATTGATTGTGTAAGAGTACATGCAAACCTTAGGTAGTTTGTGAATTATTTGGACACACTCTGCGATTATACAATGTTCTAAAACATAAATGCAGCAGGTCGCATCCCCGATGGGATGGTGACGAGTCATCTTTGGCCAGTGTCAGAGGGACGTGTGTATATACATATTGTCGTGATCACTTAGAGAGTGTGGAGTCCTATAGCCTGGAACTTCCGTACCTGTTTGGCAGATGACCATGTTGCTCGCTTGTTATTTATATTTGAGATATAAATGTATGTCAATGTTGTAAAAATCCTTTACATGCCTTCTTAATTTACATAAACTGTTTTATTTAAGTCATTGTTTTAGAAATATTTCATCACTTGTAAAGCCTTTTCTTAAAGTATTTTCCATCATTTGAATTGTATAGCATGATTTGTTTAAATATACTTTAAAATGCTAAACATGTTTATTCTAAAATTGAAAGCATTCCTTTGGTTAATTTATTATTAGCATCTGTTATGGAATCCTTGGTGAGACCCTACTGGGCTTTTTAGCTCACACCCTACTTGTGTCTTCGAGTATTTGTAGATTATCTTCTTCCAGGTTCGAGTAAGGGGAAAGGATCTTTTGGAGGTGGATCTAGTTGTTGAACATTGGACCTGGTGAGTTGTGTCCTTAGGGACTTGGGTTGTTTTTTCCTGTTTTAGTACTTGGGTTGTATTACTTTGGGCTTTGATGCCTTATTGACTTCTGGTACATTACTCCCAGTGGAGTTTCTTTTATATGCATATTGACTTGCTTTGTCTTGCTTCTGCTATGTTTTGCGGTAAATTTGTTTCCACTTGCATATTGTATGATGTCGGGTGCTAGTCGTTGACCTGTGGGGATCGAGAACGCCCTTCGGACTATGTTAAGACTGGCTCGATTATCAGGTTACTAGGGTACCCAGGCTGGTTCGTGATAAGGACATTATCACATATTGTGTTACGTAGAAGAACAGTCATAATGTGATAAGAAGTTTATTAATATTCAAAACACTGAATATAAGTTATCATAAAGTACACAGAAGTTGGTTCTAGGGCACCAACTCCAACAGATTGGGTCCGGTGAGAAATATTAATTTGCAAGCTAGTAAAATAATATTTATCATTGTGTCAGTTAGCATACACCATGAGAAAATAATAATATTATTATTATTATTATTATTATTATTACATAGCATGGGGTCATATATGATTTATTATATTATTTAAGAGTTGTTGTGCAATTAAATAATATGTTAACCCTAACTTTATCTCTATAAATAGATTATTATGTCTATTGTATAGAGATTAATCGAAATTGAGAATCATGGTGCACAACAAAATCTAGTGCTCTCTCTCAAGACCGAAGAACACTCTAGGGATTTTTTTCCTCCTACATCATCTCAAGAATGAGAGTGCAGGGATGATTCTTCAAGCCCGAAGGAATCGTCGCAGCGATCAAGACAAATGCCACAAGTTGATTGATCTGTCGTGTTAGCACCCGGTAATCCATCGACATTGTTCAGAGATCAAATGAACACGTGTGGATCACTGCTAAGGAGATTTTACACTTGGATCCTACAAATATAATGATGGTTGGCCAAAAAGGGTTTCGGACGATCAACGTCTTCATCGAAGAAAGATTTCAAGACTGAGGTATTATTTCTTTCAATCTATTTAAATTAATTATAAATTTAACATGAAAATATCTTCTCCTGGTTCTGACAATCTTCTTTATCAATATTCTTTGGGGGGGGAAATTGGTCTTGACGTTTACGTCTTGTGCAATATGTGAATGATCCATTGAATCTGACAATTGTTGAGTTGGGATCGGCCCTGATAAGTGCTTATGTTGTGCACAGAACTATCATCAATAAGAAGCTAGGCATGATGAGTCTTCTAATGAATCTTGGATTGAAGCATTATCAATTTTTTAGAGATGGGGAGTTTTAAAATTTATGAAAGGAGTATCGTGTCAAGAAGTTGACAATTGGAGAGGAGAAATTAAAGCTTCTTTCAATTTAGAGAAAACTCAAAATCAATTTCATGTAGCTTTAGAAGTGAGCTTGCTTCAAGATGTGGCTCAGCAATGATAGTGAATGGTTCCTGGTGATCAAGATGAGTTGTCTTTGGAAGAATTTCATAATTTATTTGAGCAAGAATTTAGTTACTCTCGAAAAAGAATGTGTAGTGGAGGCTATAGAAATCCAGTAAAAGAATCAATGTGTATCAGCTTTGAATATGTTTCAGGAGGTTAATAAGTTATTCTTCCAATTTATTATTTGATGAAGAGGTGTGTGCTCAACATTTTGAGTCAGCCTTGCAACTATAGATCCAATTTAACGTACGTACGTTAAGTTTCAAGACCATGAGAAAAGGGAGGGATTGTGCATAAATTTTTGAATGGGTTTTATCCAAGACCTTAGTTTCTAATGAATCTCATCATGGAAGAAAATAGTGGTCTAAAAAACTTTATGAGCATTGAGCCTCATCCTGATATTTCTTAAAAGTAAAGAGTAAGGGGTTTTCTTAGAGATCTTATGCAATTATGAGCCTTTGGTATAAGTGGTCCAAAATCTTTTGGATTGAGAGTCGATTTGTTTCATTTGTAATGGAATTGGACATTGATAGTATGAATATATCTTAAGCTCAAGACGGTCACCAGATGTGGTCTCTATTGGAGGGAGAGATGGATGAAAGTGTTGAGAATGCTTTTTACACATATATAAAACATTTTCTTGCCAGTCATGTTCTCTGTATTCTTAGCATCCTCATTATCTCTTTTAATGAATACTCAAAAGTATTTCTTGTTGGAATGGTGTAGCCTGATCCGTTTGAATGAAGTTGGGTCGAATCCTAGCGGCCCAATCTGCACACCAGACCGCAACTCCACGGTTTGACCTTTGCGGTGAGGTCACTGAGGGTTGTAGGGGGCAACGCGCCTCTTCTCCGGGGGTTTGAGGGTCGAAGGGCCCGACCTAAATTTTGGGAATTGTAGTAATGTTGACTCACAGTAGTAGTACTGATCAGCGATACTGACAGGGCGTTATAGCAGTGTGGACTTCAACAAAACACTATAGCACAGTAGGCTTACTGTGCAACTGGTAGAGCAGTGCATCATCTTCTGTATTAGCTCATTCGAGCTAGGATTTTAGTGTGTGAAACTATGATTATCTTCCTGTAATTCTGCTTTCGAAATAGTGAAGTGAATCTGCCTCTCTGTAGACGTAGGGATTTTTCCCGAACCACGTAAATCATTGTGTTCTGTGATATTCTTCTCGTTTTGTTTTTCTCTTTTACTCTTTTTTCTTCATCTACAAACTATTTTGTCGTTGTGACTCTTAGCGTTTCAATAACATTTCTTATTGATAGTCTATTTTCTGAATGAGTAGTTGGTATTTTATCATTTCATTATCTTTGATTAAGGTGGCATAGTAAAATCATGGAGTATTAAGTTGGGTACGCAAGTAATGACCTCTTTGGTTTAAAAATTATGTAGAATTTGGCTTTCTTTTGATTCAGACTCTTCAAGTTTCTTCTTGAATCAGGTTTTCTATTATCTTGATCTCATCATTCCATTAATATCTTAGTTAAGTTTTTAAAATCTAAAATCTTTGAAGGTTGTGGAAATCCACATTTTCCATGTATGTCTAACTCATTATGAGAATTGGTAAGTGTTTCCCTTATTAGATATGTTTTCTTATGACTTAAAATCATTTGATCTCTATCACATACTTATTGTATAGCTAAACTTTTTGAGTGTGAAAAAGGGTTGTGCTTTAGAAATCCAAAAATGTATATTTCCTACTTTGTAAAAAAATTAGGATGGATAATGATTTTTATTGGATTAATATTTTGATTATGTGTTATAGTGTTGTGATTAAAAGTAAATAATAATATTTTTTGGGTGTTCCTAATGGTGAATGTGTGATTGATTTTATAATTGCATGAAAATGAATATATGACACCACCATGTTTATTATTGTTTTATTATTATAAAATAAGTTTGGTGGAAAATGATATGGTTTAATATTATTATAATGAATTGGAATGTTTTAAAGGGGTGGATAAATAGTAAAGGGTTTAATGACTAGTTATATTTCTATTATGTTATGAAATTGCTATTTATTTTGAATTTGATCATTAATATTTGATTATGGGTTTATTATTATAATTTTAAAAGAGTGATTATTTTTACATGGAGATGCATGAAATATTATTATCTGACATGTTTTGAAAGGATTGTGGTCAAAGTGAATGGTAAATCATAAAAGAATTTTATGGATTCCGATGAAATGGAAATTGCAGGTCATTTTTGTTAATTAATTTGGATATTTAGATATTTTTAAGAAACATGGATTCCATTTGATTAAAGGTATAGTTATTTGTATACTAATTGGATTGGTATATGTGAGTGGTGTTAATATTATTTAATTAAATGATGAAATATATTTTTGTGATGAGTAAATATTATGCATCATAAAATGCTAATGAAATTATGTGAGGAAAGAAACTTTCTTAATATATAGAAATGGGAAGAAGCTTTCTTTAGTCAAATGTTTATTGGTAGAGATGGCAATAAGTACCTGTTAACTAGATATCTGACACTACTTGACCCGATTAAATTGAATTACTTTAGTGGTTGGTATCAAATTGAAAATCTGATTAATAAACGAGTAGGGTAAAAATAGTACTCCTGAGGTATTATAAATCCAAACCTGATTATGCAAATTATTATTAATTAATAATAATAATTTTTTTTAAAGCATTACAATTACAAAAAAAAATATTTATATTGAGTTCGGTTCATATTATATTTATAAGTAAATTATTAATTAGAATTCATTGACAATATGTTATTAAATAAAATACAATTATAAAATATATTTACTCAGTTTTTTTATATGTTATTATAATTTTATACATAAAATTTAAATATATGAATTTCTAATCAGACAATTAAAAGGGTTAAGAGAACTTAAATTAATAGTTAAAATATAATATGATAGGGTAAGGGTTAAGGTTTTAAAAAAATCAGGTACACCAAATTTCATGGGTGCCTCACCTGTTGCCCTCTAATTATTTGTGTGGTTTATTTTGTGTGATGGGTGGTGACAAAATTAGATGGAGAGGGATTTCTTTGGTCAAATGAAATGAAAAGGGTCATGGAATTAATGGAGAGGTTAGGAGGGGGAATTAAAGGTTAGATATGGAATCTCGTCAATAAAAAAGGAGTTGATGACACTGATATTCCTTATATTCAAACCTTCTTCCATCTTCGATTGAGAAATTTTTCAGAGTTTTTCAACTCTTCCTTCAGATGGAGGTCCGATCTTTTGAATTGTGTTCAACACCGAGGTGCGTTAGCAAAGAAATATAATGATCTTGGGGCAAAGGATTTTTGAATCTTTTCATGTTTTGTGGAATTAATTTGCTTTTTGAAAATAATGTGGTGTTGAATCTAAATCTCCCTTCAAAAAAAAAAATCTTGTCTGTTTATTTTTATTGGATTCTTAAGTTTAAGAGGAGATGGGGAGAATTTTCATGGTTTTCTTGATGGTTGAATCTGTTATTTTGACTGGTAAGGGTTCTCTTTTTTTAGGATTTTCAAGGCGGCATACCAAATTTAGCAAGGTGACCCCGGGATGCATCAGGGTATTTGAGTCATACTTGTTCGAAATATGCACTACACCGAAACCACGACATGGTGTTATAAACCACATTGTGGTTTGGTGCATGACAGTGCATGACAGTGCATGAGTTATCGATAACTCGTGTTGGTCATTTTTCTTTCTTGTTGTTTCTCCAACGTTTATAGTTAGCATGATCGATTTAAAATATCATATATTGATATTAAGAGAAGTTTTAATCATATAAATGAAACGTTTCAAAGATCTTAACGTTTCATCATAGTATATTGGTTAGGAAGGGGGGTAAACAAACAAAAACCTATCTAATTACATGCGAGGAAGCTCAAAACCAAAACCTCCCAAAACACCACCACAGGACGCAACCACTAAACTACGTCCATAGGGCTTACAAAAGGTTTCATCATGAATAGACAGACATTACAAAAGGTTTGCAACATAGGTTTCACATTTCAAACATTTTTTATGTTTGGAATGATCTATACAAAGAGGCTAAGACCATGAGATGGTAGTCCATCATGCTTGTCACATAAACTCTAAGGTCGAAGCTTGATGTCTCACTCTCATTTTTCTTAAAGTCTTTAACCAAAGATTCTAGCATACCGTGGCTTGAAAAAAAATGCTTCTCACATGTTAAGATTCATACAGCTCAAGGATACCTTAGGAGGAAAGAGTATGTTGACAACTCAAGGGTCTCTGTCAAGCTTGTGGGGAAGAGCTTGGACAAATCAAGATCAGCAGACAAAAAGGTACACATTCTTCATTTATATTTATTCAATCTGAGACAAATGGTTAGATATTGAACAAAACAAGTTTTGGTTTATTGTTTCAGCTGTGTTTGATCAAGAGTTCTCTTCCAAAACTCTTCAGTAGTGTAAGAGTTCCTTTTGG
This sequence comes from Viscum album, assembly GCA_963277665.1. Taxonomy (NCBI): domain Eukaryota; kingdom Viridiplantae; phylum Streptophyta; class Magnoliopsida; order Santalales; family Viscaceae; genus Viscum; species Viscum album. The sequence continues at coordinate 987,701,816 of OY728129.1, forward strand.
ATCGAAGTTTTAAATAGATAAAGAAACCTGAAGGATACAATTTTCCATAACCACGAATGCTTTTTGGAAACGATCATTGTTATTGAAGTTTTTCAAAACGACAACATATTTTAAGAAGAAAACGAGCATAGTTTTATAAAAGTTATAAAACCATGTTGTAGTTTAGGGAAAACGAGTATGGAAATAATTTCACAAAGACAGTGCATCATAAAACGATAATTTTAAGTTGTGGTTTATCCAAAAAAATGATTGCGGTTTGTACGCGGATGAGATTTACATAAGAAAACCAAGACATAATTGAATAAAACCACGTTGTAGTTTCAAAAATAGACTTGAAAACTCTACCCAAAACGGCTTCACTTGAGAAAAACGGACATGGCTTTCCCTTAACAAGAGTTATCACCCGAGAAAAACGATGTCATGGTTTTTGTAAACATAGCAGCATTGGTTTTTATACTTTTAAAAAAAAAATGTTTTTCTTAAAAATTTTAAGAACCTTCACCAACGCGAGCCCAGGGGATAGGAAACTTTTGGGATAAGGTTTTCTTCATTCAACTTTCCATTTGTAACCCTGGCCACCAAATATGCATTTTTATCCACTTGTGATGGGAAATCTGGAGGGTCATGGGTTAGGAACGTGAAAGCCCGAGAGAATTAGGTTTTCCCCCTTTTTCAAGCCATTGGAAGAATGACTGTTCTAGAAGTAATGATTTATTTTGTGTTTTGTTCCTAACACGAAAGGAGTGTTGATCAATTGAACACGATTTTCATTTGCCAAAATCAAGAGGCACGGGATCAATTTGTAGCCCTGAAAATCAAATAACTTGGGTTTCAATACTCCTAATCACAGATCTAACAAGTTCAAGTAGTCCTACTACTGTACAGTTTCTTGGCACTCAAAACTCCAAGGTGTTAAAGGGCAACACACCATCTTCAAATTGGAAAATGTCAGCAACAAAAAATTCTGATGTACAATAAATTAACAATGATGACATTTTATATATATGATTTTTACAAGAATTAATTTATTTAATTTTAATATTAGAATAATTGACAAAAGGGATTAAGCCTGTGGTAATCTTTTATAAACAGGATTAAACCTGTGGTGTCGAAGAATGGTGATCATGACTAATGTATTTGCAGCTAAAAACAAAAGACTTGCTGACCAGAGCTGCAGGAAGACAGTCTTTCCTTTGAATTCAAGGAGATAAGCCCACAAGAGCCAATGGGTCTGAACTCCTGACCATGCCAAAATGCACCAAAGGCCTCCTCTCAACTTCATGTTGCTCCATGGTAATATTAAAGGCAGCAGGCAGAAAAACCATACAAAGTACTGAGCTGTGATCACCTGTTAATAAAACAGTGCAACAAGCCCATCATTGAAGGAAAGAAGGCAAATGTACAAACATTTAAGACCCTTCCAAGTACATACCTTATTGAATGCCACAAATGCAACAGTCTGCATGAAAAAGCAAAATGCAAGGTCCTTGGCAAATCTGAATATGAGAACAAGCTGGACCAAAATTTGAGGAAAGAAAGAGACAAGCTTTTCCAGAATGGAGAACTCGCATTCGATATGCAGATAGAGATGATAGAAATATATGGAGAAATTGTGCCTTGGATCCGTCCGAGTAAGATGGTACAGCAGCGCCTCCTGCAAGAACTCCCACCCATAAAAATAGAAGCAGAAACCACTGCATGCAAAGAAAACGGCACCAGAAACCAGCCCAAAGACCACCCTTCTCAGTGTATATATTCCTGAATGAGCATTCCATATATCAGCAAAGCTGAGTACTTTACTCCCAGAACTTCTGGCTGAATTAGAAGACCAATGTGATAGAGCAGGCTTGCGATCAGATTGGAAAGATAGTGGATCCAATGCTATAACAATAGGGAGTGCATAGATTATTGGGTAGATTCTGAAATGTACAACAATTCCATACCAAACAGCTGCCTGCAAGACATTTCCTGCAACAAAAGAAACACCGTCCTCTCAAAAGAACTAAAGTGATCAACATCCAGTACTCAATATTGCCTCTGTTGGAGGGTGTATTGAGTATTGTCCCACATGGGATATTATGTAATATGTCATTATTATCATTCTCTATAAACAAAGGCCAAGGCCCCCCATAGCGTTTGTACTGATAATGTATTATGAAACTAAAAACATAAAATCACAGAACCACAATAAAATAGACAGATGAGGAAAATGAGATAGAATGAGAGAGAAATTTCAATTATAATGAAAATGCTTAGTCTTCAACCTGGGGAATGATGTAGTAGGTAGGGGTTGTTAGTAGTTGGTTGGGGCTATTAAATAGGGGAGATACTTGTGGGGGAGGGGGCACGAATATCATTTGCATTTCAGCTGGTCTGCTGGGAGGCTGGATCTTGGGAGGTCACAACCTTGGCCTCGAGAGAGTGGTCTTCTCCAGGGGAGTTCTTTCTTCCTCGTCTCTTTATTTTACTACTTCTCTTCTACAGTAACTCTCAGAAGGTTCTCTTTCCTGCTGCTTTGATTAGTGAATACAGTTCTTTCTTCGTTCTCTCTCAGTCAAACCTCACAATCCTAACATTTTGGCAACTCCGCTAGGGAACCGCGAGCTATGTGGACGATTGTAACTGAACAATCAGTGTGTTGTTAGTGTGAGGTGATGACGACGTTATTAGGCGAACATTGTGCGATTGTCAAGAGCACCTCCCTTCATGGATGCAGACAATAATCGGCTTTGGAAAGCCTGTTGTGGAGGTTTGAAGAGCGGGAACAGGCTCACGATCGGATGTTGAAGAATGTGTAGGATGATTTAGACAAACTGGTCCGAGGACAAGCTGATTACCAGCAATATGCGCACGATCAGTTGCAGCAGCCTGAGGAACGAGTTCCTCTTCGGAAGCGAGATATGGAGAAGCAGTCATTAGAGAAATTCAAGGTGCTCAAGCTGCAGGTGGAACATGGTTCTGAAACTGGAAAACAGAGTAAGGCAGCCGCTGTGATTCCGTACGGTAGTGGGAGCGGGGATGCGGAGTTCGGCAGCAGACTGTGGAAGCTTGATACCTGCAGATCCTGGTCAGGAATCTCAACTTCCGGGAGAACGCAGCAAGAAATGTGTGAGGGGCCGATCTTGCTGTGCGGCTGTAGTGAGGCATACATTGGAGTTAAGCGAGGTGGCAGTGCAATAAATGTCGGCTTGAGCAACGCAAAAGCTTCTTCCACAGGTCGTGCGAACACTAGATGAGCAGCTATTGGTTGCAGAGACTAGAGAGGCTACAACAGGGACGCCGATGCAGCCAGGATACCAAGGATACACGGTTTGCCCACGGGTTCTGTGTTCAATATGCACAGCAAATGTCATGACTCTAGGAACATGGTAGACTCCCGGGACCAGATTGAAGACAAGGGAACCATCGTTGCCTGGGAAGCTGCATGCTCCATTTAAGGTTGGTTCAACCAGGAATGAATCGAACCAGTGGAAGAACTGGCATCTTTTTGCCATTTTTGGAGCTGGCACTAATACTGCGCCAGCCCTGCATGGGGCAACTAAGGGGTCTAATGTGATCTTCATCAAACATACTCATATCTCTATACAAATATGTCCACCGCAAGATGTATCATATACATTGTATGTATACCTAAATAATCCCTTTGTCCATGACATCAAACGCCCACTAAACCTGAAACATATCAATCTAGTATTGGTCTCATCATTTCTTGATTCTCCGAAAAAGACTTGTCAAGTTGATGAATACATCACATTCATTAATTTATAAGTACATCACATGTCAAGTTGATGAATACATCACATCTCATTCATTTATCTGATAAGTACATCACATGTCACTAATCCAAGTAGTTGAACACATCATATGTGAAACAACTAAGCATGGCCCATGCATTTCCTCAGTCTTAAATCAATCAAGGGGTATCTTTAACTTGACATACAAGTGGACAAATCTCATCTTGGTTGTGCTCCAACCAACGACATGATCAGCAACATACCCAACCATCTCTTGTATTAGTTAAATCAACATGTAGACTTGCATAAGTAGGGTATCAAAGTATGAAGGTTCTCATATTAGGTATCTCACCAACCTCAGGTAAAAAGAATTGATAATAAGCATACACCCCTAAGTATATCAATGATTGTATGACATTCCATGAGATATACTTTGGCGGATCAATCCAAGTAATAAGTTTATACTTATTACCTCATGAATCTATTCTTTGTATTCAACGAATATAAGATTTTATTCATACTAACCTTATCATATCATTAAAACCCATAATACTCCGCAATGATCATCGATTGGAGACAACTCAAAGTCGCACTTTGAGGGGATATGATCATTCGACCGTTCATGTAAAATAAATTGCACCACACGTGAATTAATGATAATTGGAGATTCTACATGACCCTCATGTTGTTGCTGCAAATATGGTTTCGTCAACGGATTTACTACATTCTCATGACCTGCAAATATGGTTTCGTCAACGGATTTACTACATTCTCATGAGTGGTCACCCAACTGATCTTTACATCACCCCTCTCAACAATCTTCCATATGAGATGGTATTTGCGAAGGATGTGTTTGCTCCTTTGATGAGATCATGGTTCCTTAACCTGAGCAACAACACCATTGTTGTCACAATATAGCTCGATTGCTCCCTCAATGTTAAGAACCAATCAAAGTTCAAAAATGAATTTATTGATCCAAACACCTTCCTTCACAGCATCGATGTATTCTACCTCTATTGTCGAGTCCGCTCTAGTGATTTGTTTGGAACTCTTCCAACTAATTGCTCCACAATTTAAGCAAAGCACAAATCCAGATTGAGATTTCATATCATCTTTGTCAAATTAAAAACTAGCATTTGTGTAACCCTTTACACAAAACTCATCCTCTTCTCCAAAGGCTAAGAACACATCTTTAGTCATTCTCAAGTACTTAAGGATGTTCCTCACAGCTAGGGGTGTAATTTCGGCCCGGGCCTGCTATGCAAAGTGTCGGGCCGCTGACCACTATTCGGGTCAGGCCGGGCCGGCCCAAACAACCCCATGAGGCGGCCCGAGCCCGGCCTCGGGCCGGCCCAAACCATCGGGCCGGGCCGGGCTTTTTCGGGCCGGGCCGTGGTGGGCTTTTATTATTTTCAAAATAATTGTCTCTTAATTTTTTTTATTTAAACATTTTTATAACATTTATTTAAAACGTTTCTTTACATTTATTTTTAAATGCATGTTTTTTGTAAAAACGTTTATTTAATTTTTTATTAACATTTTACAGTGGGTGGATATGTTTTTTGTCTATATATATATATATATATATATATATATATATATTATTTGCAAATTGTAAAAAAAATAATGAGAGGTGCGCAGCTGCCGTGGGTGAGTTTAAAGCCTTATTATTTAAACGTTTTTCTAACATTTATTTAAAACATTTTTTACATTTATTTTTTTTAACTTATTTATAATTTTTAAGCGTTTGTTAGTATTTTTTATTTAAACATTTTTATTTAAACCGTTCTTTTAACATCTGTTTAAAACGTTTTTTTACATTTATTTTTAAATGATTAATTTAAAACATTTTTTAATTTTTTTAAACGCATGCTTTTTACAAGTATTTTTTTAAAACATTTAACATTTTTTCACATTTTAATGTAAAAAGTATTTTTTAAGTGTTTGTTTTAAAAAAATTAATTTAAATGTTTGTTTTAAAAACTTTTTAAACATTTTTATTTAAGTCATTTTTTAACACTTGTTTAAAACGTTTTTTTACATTTATTTTTAGACGTTTAATTTAAAAAGTTTTTTTGAACGCATATTTTTTACATTTATTTTTTTTAAACATTTTACACGTTTTTTGTAAAAACATTTTACAGTGAGTGAATATGTTATTTTTTTCTAAATAGATTTATACATGTCTGTGAATTTATATATATTATGTACAAATTAAAAAAAAATTAATGAGTTGTTGGGGGGTGCGCAGCAGTGAGTGGTGAGTTTAAAATGTTGTTATTTAAATGTTTTTTATCATTTATTTAAAACGTTTTTTTTACATTTATTTTTTTAACTTATTTATTAAAAGTATTTTTTAGCGTTTGTTTAATTTAAAACATTTTTTTAAACGTTTTTTAATTTTTTTGCAGGGCAGGCCCGACCTGGCCCTGTCTGGACTGAAATTACACCCTTAGCGGGTGCGCAGCAGTGGGTGAGTTATTTTTTTTCTAAATAGATTTATATATGTATATATAGTATATATAATATATGAAAGTTCTATCATATTTTAAAAAAAATAATGAGGTTGGGGTGTGCGAATATCATTTAGTGAGTAGTTATTTTTTGTTAATATATAATAAGTTATTATATATATATATATAATATGAGAAAATTGTAAAAAAATAATTAGGGGGTGTGCGCGAACATCATTGGGTGAGTTAATGGCTTTGTTTATATATATATATTGGGGGTGTGCGCGAACATCATTGGGTGAGTTAATTTTTTTTCTAAATAGATTTATATATGTATAGTAATAATTTATGCATGTTGCAACGTACTTAAAAAAATTAATGAAGTTGAGGGACTTGCACGAACATCATTAGGCGAGTGTTATTTTTTTATTAATATACAATAAGTTATTATATATATATAATATTAAATCATTGATATATATATATATATTGCTTTGTTAATATATATATATATTATATTAAATCATATACATATACATATACATATATATTATATTATATCATATACATATACATACACATACACATATATATATATATTATCAATGGATTTTTAAAAACCATGCTTATTTTTTTATTAATATACAACAAGTTATTATATATATATAATATTAAATCATTGATATATATAGATATATATTAATAGCTTTGTTTATATATATATATATATATATTATTAATGGATTTTTAAAAACCACACTTAATTGATATATATTATTAATGGCTTTGTTTATATATATACACTATTATATTAAATCATTGATATATATATATATATATTATATCATATACATATACATATACATATACATACATATATATATATTATTAATGGATTTTTAAAAACCATACTTATTTTTTTATTAATATACAACAAGTTATTATATATATATAATATTAAATCATTGATATATATATTTATTTATTAATAGCTTTGTTTATATATATATATATATATATTATATTAAATCATATACATATACATACACACACACATATATATATATATATTATTAATGGATTTTTAAAAACCACACTTAATTGATATATATTATCAATGGCTTTGTTTATATATATAAACTATTATATATATAATTATATATCGTTGTATATATATATTTATACACACATTATAATTATATATAATAATAATTATATGTATATATATAATATCATTTTTTGTTAATATATAACGATATATGCACATATAGATAGAAATATATACACACACACACATATATATAGATACATATATAGATATATATAAATGTATAAAGATACATGTATATATAGATATATATGTAGATATATATATAGATGTATGTATATATGTATGTATATATACAGATATATAAAGAGATATATGTATATAGAGATAGAGATATATATATTAATATATATATATATATGTATAGATATATATATAGATAGAGATATAGAGATATAGAGATATATATACATAGATATATGTATATATAGAGATAGAGATATATATATTAATATATATATATATATGTATAGATATATATATAGATAGAGATATAGAGATATAGAGATATATATACATAGATATATGTATATATAGATAGATATATACATATAGATATAGATATATATAGAGATATATAAATAAATCTATATATAAATATAGATATATATATATATATATATAGAGAGAGAGAGAGAGATAGATCTACATATATATATATATATATATATAGACCTGTGATTAATTTACAGGCGCAGCGCCTAGACCAGTTGGTCCAGGCGCAGCCTTGGGAGCTTGAGGTAGGGGGATCAAATCCCCCTACCTGCAGTTCCCCCGTTATATTTTTTACAGCAGGCAGGCCAGCGGGCCAGGCTTCGCGCGGGCCCGCGGGCCTGCCTGGAAAGGCCCAGGCCTGACCCGCTGAACCTGCGGCCCGAGCCCGGCCTGGCCCGATGCGGGCTTTGTCGGGCCAGGCCGTTCGGGCTTTCGGGTCGGGCCTGTCGGGCTTTCGGGCCGCCGAGCCAAAATTACACCCTTACTCACAGCAATCCAGTGACTCATCGGGATTGGATTGGTATCTACTTGTTGTGCTCAAAGCATATGAGACATTAGATAGAGTACACAACAAGACATACATGATAGATCATATGGCAGACGCATAAGGAATTCTGTCCATCCTTTCTAACTCTTTATCCTGAATCTTCCTAAGATTCGTGTCATGCAACACTGGTAAAGACCCCCTAGAATTCTCCATGCTAAACCGCTCTAGCACTTTACCAATAAACGTGCTTTGACTTGGTCTAAGCAACTTCTTAGAACTATCTCTATAGATCCTCATACCGAGTATATAAGCTGCTTCACCGATGTCTTTCATTGAGAAACATTAATCGAGTCACATCTTTACAGAGAGAAGTGTCAGGACGTCATTTCCAATATACAATATGTCATCTACATACAATATTAGAAACGCTACTATACACCCACTAAGCCGCATGCATACACATGAATCATCCGTGTTCTTGATGAAACCAAACTCTTTGATCGCATCATCAAACCGGATATTCGTACTCCGAGAAGCTTGTTTTAGTCCATAAATGGACCGTTGCAATTTGCAAACCTAGGCATTCTCATTTGAAACTTCAAAACCCTCGAGTTGTATCATATACACGTCCTCGGCTAAATTCTCGTTAAGGAATGCGGTTTTGACATCCTTCTGATATATCTCATAATCATAATGAGCTTCTATGGCTAGCAAAATCCGAATGGAATTTATCATCGCAACAGATGAAACAGTCTCTTCATAGTCGATACCATGAACTTGTTTGTAACCCTTTGCCACTAGGCGTGCTTTATAGGTAGACACACTACCACCCATGTCAGTTTTCTTACGGAAAACCCACTTGCACCCTATGGGTCTCACCCTTTCAGGAGCATCCACCAAATTCCAAACTTGGTTAGTGTACATAAAGTCCATCTCGGATTTCATGGCTTTTAACCATTTCTCAGAACCAGAACTCCCAATGACCTCTCGATAGGAAGTAGGTCCATCTCCTATGAACATTAATTCATCATCATTAGCCACGAGAAATCCATATCTCTCGGATTCCTGATGAATCCAACCAGACCTTCGAGGTTTTTGTGTAACTTGAGTCGATTCTTCTTCCACAACTCTTTGCGGAACCGGCTCAACCTTCATCTCAGGAATGCTTCTTGTTTGTTGGTCTTGAACTTCTTCAAGTTCAACTTTCCTCCCACTGACACCTAGACTCATGTGATCCTTCTCAAAGAAAACACCACGTCGGTCCACAATCACTTTGTGTTCAATAGGATTATGAAAGTAATATCCCGCAATTTCTTTGGGATAACCAATAAATAAGCATTTATCAGATTTTGGAGTCAAGCTTATTAGAAGCCAATCGTTGAACAAACGCCTCACAACTCCAAATCTTCGTAAGACATAACGGGACGTTTCTTATACCATATCTCATATGGCGTCTTTGTGGTTGCTTTAGATGGAACAAGGTTTAGAAGGAATGCAGCAATCTTGAGAGCATAACCTCAAAATGAGATAGGAAGGTTACATAAATTCATAATCCATCAAACCATGTTTAATAAGGTATGATTCCTCCTTTTAGATACATCATTCCATTGTGGTGTTCTGGGAGGAATGAGTTTTGAAACAAATCCACAATCTCTCAGATAAGTTATGAATTTTTGGCTCAAGTATTCACCACCCAGATCTGATTGGAGGACTTGAATACTTTTTCCCAGTTGATATTAAATTCATAACTATTACATCATATGCAATCTTTATTTTTCATGTTTTATTTCTTTTTTGTGTATGCATGTTTCTAACAATTTAGTTTTGGAAATCCATATTTCAACCATCAAATTAATGTGTTCACACCACATTAATGTGTAACTTTTTACACAACCCACAAGTTTGTCACTTACCCAAAAACAGAATCCAAGTATATTCATACATATCCAAATGCATCATATACGTAAGGTACATGAACTGTAACACCCCGCCCCTACCTCATTGGCTTGAGGAGGCGGTGAGGGTTACTTGGCCTTAAGCGACGTTCCCAAGGCGCCAAAGACTGACAATAAATGCTGAGGGCTTCGAGAACAAATTGGGGAACGATTTGCCCTTAAGAAAAAACCAACCAAACCATCCACTAACAGCCACTATATGATACAGGTCAATAAAACATTCAAGCATGTATTCCCAAAAGACAACCAAGTTGTTCCACAATACAACCCAAAACCAATACAATCCAACACGATATCAGAGTACTATGCGGGATACTAAACAAGAGACACAAAATAAACCAAGACACACTCCCCGACTCCACCCCAAGCTTCATGCTCCAAGCACCACCATATCTCCCAAGCATCATCACGAACCACTAACAATGAGATGTCTTACCTTTACCTGTGTCTCGGGAATACGACATCTGCAAAAGCACCAAAGTGCCAGAGCGGGGGGTGAGTACTAATACTCAATAGGTTTTCCCCAAATGATTTCCCTACACACGCCACTAGGATAGAACACATTAGCACAATTTATATAAAACAATTTATATAAAGTCCATAAACTAATGCAACAATGAACATCAATCCAAACAAATCTTTACCCAAATCAATTTACCTAATTTAGTGAATACCCAAGGAAAACAACAAACAAGTCATTACCCATTCTCTTTTGCAAGACCACATACATATCACAATCATACACCCATTATGTCACACAACCAATACCATTCACTCGATCATGGTGTTACTTTAACGGTGGTACATTCACGGCCAACTCGTCTCCTTCATGGTGAGGGACTTCACGCCCATCAGTGGTGTGGGACTTCCCGCCCATCACCCTCCCTTTTTGATGATGGTGCATTCACGACCATCACCTTGATGGTGATATATTCCCGACCACCATCCATCCAACTCATGACAATCGATATTTACCAAAATCCCCACAACATTTCAATCCACAATTACCAACATCATACCACCCAACAATTTCCAATACCAATTTAACCAATTATTCCGAAAAACATTCCAATAATAACATGTCAAGTTACCTCAATAAATCACGCATTTATTGAATACACCCTCAAACCATTTTCCATGTCAACCCACATTTCAATAAAACAACACTTTTATTGAAAACCATCTTTCGTAACCCATTTCCCATAAATCAATCAAGCTACCGATTTTAAAATTTACATTTTAAAAACCGACAATAAAACCCATTTTCACAATATTAACCCATTTCCCCCAAAATCCCCAAATCATCACAAAATGGGTTTCCGCTAAGCATCACACATCATATTCACAATTAATTTCAAGCAAAACAAATTAATGGAAACCAAATTCACTAGTTCTAACCAAGTGGAGTCGAGAGAAAAGCTACCTACCTTTAGGGTTCCGACGAAATCGACCCACAAACTACCACACCTCCTCAAATCCAGCGAACGCACCACCGAAATCGCTCTATATCCCCTTCCCTAACATCCACAAGTCTTAAAATCAACACTCAAGGCAACCACAACCCTAGATCTACATGCAACCCTTGTAGATCTAGGAAACTAAGAGAGGGAGAGGGCTAACCCTAACCAAAATCCCCAAATCATCACAAAATGGGTTTCCGTTAAGCATCACACATCATATTCACAATTAATTTCAAGCAAAACAAATTAATGAAAACCAAAGTCACTAGTTCTAACCAAGTGGAGTCGAGAGAAAAGCCACCCACCTTTAGGGTTCCGACGAAATCGACCCACAAGCTACCACACCTCCTCAAATCCGGCGAACGCACCACCGAAATCGCTCTATATCCCCTTCCCTAACATCCACAAGTCTTAAAATCAACACTCAAGGCAACCACAACCCTAGATCTACATGCAACCCTTGTAGATCTAGGAAACTAAGAGAGGGAGAGGGCTAACCCTAACCAAAACCTCAAAGAACCAAAAGAGGGACTTACCCGAGGAGAACCGTCTTTGATCCACCAAGAAACCCATTCGATTTGCCTCCAAAACAAGCTAAGGAGCTCCCCCAACCTCTGAAAACCAGAACTCCAGCATGAGCCACGAGTGGGAGGAAGAATGAGGGAAAAAATGGGAAATCCCGAGTGGCTCGGGACTTAAAAACTCAAACTTTAAGTGGTCGCACGGTTTGGCAAACTGTGCGCCAACCGTGTGGTTGTCACTGTCTCACCCAGGAACTTCGCACGGCTTGCCCGCACGGTTTGGCAAAACCGTGCGCCGCCCGTGCGGAGCCCACTGTCAAGGGTGCACGGTTTCCTAAGCTGGCCGCACGGTTTGTTCAGACCGTGCGCCCCTGCACAACCTCCACAACTTTAAAAGTTTTTCCCAGAATTGTCCAAACTTCAACCAACCACTTCAAAAGCACAAACAAACCAAAACAAGGGTCACATACCTCAAACAGGGGGTACTACATGAACGCTTCATGTAAAGGCGTGGAGTTATATGAAATTGAAAAACTCCACGTGAGTAAGTCTGGGGCGACAGATAACTAATCCCATTCACTTTCCTAGCCAAGGTATAAGCCTAGGTGGTCCGACTTCAAGTCACTCTACTCGGAGAGACTTTACTCGAGAGAGAATTCAATTCATGAAAACTCAAACATCTAATATACACAAACTATGCCCAACAACTATTCTCAAGCTTCTAACTATAATTACAAACCGAGGTCAAGATAGATGAAAATTAAGTTTTATGATACCGAAAACCTATCATGATATGCAAGGCTTTATCCTATAATCAATTTATCATATAAATAGGCATACACAATATTCATATTTCATAAGCAATTTACAAAACATAAATATCAAAGAAATTTAACAAATAAATAAACAATTTATTTATTTTCCAAAAATAAGACATTTATGAACTATTCATAAATAAATGTTAATTATAAACATTTTATAATTTAACAAGAATATAAACATTTTATATTCATTTCAATATGAACTCCATATTTTATATTATAAAGCATTTATATGATATTTCATGATTTATAAACATTATATAATTCAAATTCTATTTTATAAACATCATATATAATATAAATATCATATATCCTGTAATTTATACACTTTATAAATCACCTCTTATGATTTCAAAATAAACTATTTATTTTTAGATTATAAGGCATGCCATTTAATTTGTCAAAAGGTATTTTAAAATATTAACCTTTAATATTTGAGAAAAAAGTTCCATAAACATTTCTTTAATTAATCATAAGCCATTTATAATTAATTTATTTATTTATAAAATCACTACAAATTAAATATTCCCAAAATACCTTTTAACACGATTTATAAACCATTTATAAACCATTAAAAAATGTTAAAAAACAATTTTTAACAATTTTTTGTTTACCCTTACATAGAATCTCTATTTTGCATAAGGGTATCCTCCCTTTACTCTTACGCAGACACTCTGCATAAGGGTAACTAATGCTTTCATAAACCGTTGAGTAAAGGTAATGCGCAGATTACCTTTACGCAGCTTTGCGTAAAGTTTTTACCTGTCACGACCTCCTTCCTCCAAAGATACCTCTCCTGGGCTGGCAATGAAGAAAGGAAGATAATGACCCCCGATTCCCGCCTCCAGTAGGCCCCAGGTTGGCGACTAGCACCAGGAGTGTACAAATCTCACGATATGGGAGGCATTACCCTTTATAAGAAACAAGATCGAGAGATAAAATGAATCATCCACAACAACTCCGAGCCATAATATAAAAGAAAAAGTCAAAAATCATCCCTCATGCATGCAAAAGTAGAACTGATACAAATACAAGAATGTCTCCAAAGTAAATACCCAAAAGAAAAGCTAAGGCAGCAACACACCAACTGTCCAAAGGTCCAAGCTAGTAACGCCCAACATGGTCCACAAAATCCTCCTGAAAACCTGAAAACAGTTTTATATATGTAGGGTGAGCATACAAGTATACTTAGTAAGAAAACCAAAGTCTCTCGTGCACATATGAAAGAAGCATACTAATGCTCCTGTGAAAAACCAGCAGAACCAAACAGCACCTAAACAAGTATACTGACCAAACCCAACCTCACTGAGGCACACTCACCAAGTAACGCAAGTCAAGTAATATAATATGTTATAAAGCACATCGATGGTAGGATACCCCGCACCACTTTCCCACTGGTATGCTACTCTCGCCCAACGTCGTACGGCCTGGCGCTCTCATCCCTTCCGTATACCACAACACACCCCACCCGCACATACCTGGGCCTCACAACACATCACACCCGCACACACCTGGGCCTCACAACACATCCCGCCCGCACACACTTGGGCCTCAAAACACACCGCATCATATCTCATCCCGAAGACACCTGGGAAAACGCATCACATCTCATCCCGATGACACCTGGGACATCACAAACCACCTCGCCAGCAAACAGTTAGGCAATCACATCTCGCCCGAAGACACCTGGGCCACGAACCACCTCGCCTGCAAACACCTGGGCTATCACAACCACCATCTAAAGAACTAACAGACTTCCGACCATCACAGCCCGTGTCATACCTACCTTGCCTGGAAGAGAGAGCGGAAAAGAGCGGGTACCCATCCGTCCGTACTCCTCGCCGGATGTTGGGAAAAGCACCCCCGCGTGAAGATGCAAGTGTTCGGCACATAGTGCTCAACATGGGTGGGGTGCGTATAGAAATCACAAGGAAATACAAGTATATGTATAGTATCAAACACTTCAGCCCAACCTATGGGTTCTCAAACAAACCAACTCACAACTCAGTCACCTTTGTTGCCACCTCTAAATGCATTTATTAATAACTGCAATAGTCATTTTAAAAGGTGAAGAACCCAGATAAATTAAGACGACTTCACATTTACTCTACATTCAACACCCATTTATTTCATCATTTAGCATCAACCATATTTAATCACACAATCATCGTTTTAATAATTCATTAACCACTTTCATCTCATTAACCAAACCAACCCAAGTCACTCCAAACTTTATCAAACAATTATTTATTTATTTCATCACTACCCAGGCAACTATGAGGCACGACACATAACAAGCAACACAGTAACAATCATTCCCAGTCATCCAGGGAAATGAAGAGCTATGGTAAATTAACGCACTTCACATTAATGGCATCATACCACGACCTCTGGATATGGGGTGAAGCTTTCTGAATGTTATTAATGGAGAAACTTTGGGCGAATTACCCATACCAATCACTATTGTCCTTCAAACTTATCCTCCCAGTTTATCATATTAACATAACCAACCCCCAACTCACAGCCACATCCAGCAACACATCACGCCACACCCATCACAGCACTGCTACATAATCACACCACACCCATCACAACCCCACTGTACAACCATATGTCATCCACTTCCCCCACATACACAAACCACATCACATCACATCACGTACCAAAGCAAAACACATTTTCAGATTTAATAACGCATCCCTTATTTAATTTCACTTGTTAATTTATGGGTTATCACAGAAAGTGTATGATCCTAGGGCATCCATTTATTAGCCGAATATACGTGGTTTACCAACTTTTATATACAAGCGTTCAACAAAAACCCAGCAACATCCATTCCACAAACCATCCAGTGCACAAACAAGGACCCCCAACGGCCACGATTTTTAGTGGATAGTTAGCCCATACAAAACATAATATCAACAAAAACAATAACACAACAAGATCATGCGTCACTTTCCCAGCCCCCTGCATATTGATTTTTAAACCAATTCAATTATCTTTTATTAACCTGGAATCACCTATCTTCATAAGGGAAAACATCTATATACTCATCCCGCATGGTGCATAATTAAAAGAAACGAAGGAAAACCTACTTGAGAGAAAGACGATCGACTCTTTCCAATTGCGCCAAACACAGGGGCGCGCATACAGCAAGTAACCCCTTAGGGAAACACGAACCAATTGCCTCAGCCTGGTCACACAACTCTGATAGGAAGAGGGATTCGGCACGTCCCATAACACGAGGAAGCACGAAGAAATGAACAAGGGGAAAGATATCTTGGCTTTAGGAAGATCGAAACAGAGTCACAGGATTAGATACGGTTTTGAATTGCCATTAAAGACGGATCTGGCCAAGACCGCGCATTTTAACCAATTAAAAGCCTTCGAACCCTTAAGAAATTAAAGATATGATTTATGGTCTTTGAATCGGTCTTAAACCCTTTTAAATTTGGCCTTAAACTCGTTTTACATCAAATAAAGACGTCAAAAGGGCAAAACTGGGAGAACTGGAAACACTGTACACGAGGCACCACCAGCGAGGCACCGTTGGCAATGAGGCACTGTCGGGATGATCGGTCTGCCACCGTCAGTGAGTCACCGCCAGACGAGCGACCGCCAGGGTGAGACACCGCCAGGGTAACATCGTCAAGGTGACACCGCCAGGGTGACACCGGCAGAGTGAGACATCGCCAGGGTGACACGGCCAGGGTGAGACACCGCCAGCGAGCCAGCGCCAGGGTGAGCTACCGCCAGCGAGCCACCGCCAGGGTGAGCTACCGCCGGGGTGAGACACCACCAGCGAGCGACCGCCAGGGTGAGCTACCGCCAGCGAGCCACCGCCAGGGTGAGCTACCGCCAGCAAGCCACCGCCAGGGTGAGCTACCGCTAGGGTGAGACACCGCCAGCAAGCAACCGCCAGGGTGAGACATCGTTGGCATGAGGAGCCGTTGGGACGAGGCACCGTTGGAAAACTTGGAAAAACTGGGAATTTTGCAAAGTGTTTAAAAGAGTCACATTGACTTCACAGGACACCTCAAACACCAGATTTCCCACAAAGTAATGGACTGGAAAAATCCGGGCCATTACATTACCTTAATACATCTCATTTGTGTATAGGTAGGTAATCTCAACATGTCTAATGTTGTGTAAAGGTAAACATCAAGGACCTTTGCGCAACAGCTCTAATACCCATAAGCATAAGGGTAAAGTGCCAACAACCTTTACGTGAACCCATGCGTAAGGGTACTACTTTACACAAACCATTTTTGTAATGGTAACAAAATAGTTACTCTTAAGCAGACCTTATGTGTAAGGGTATCGCGTAATGGTAAATCATATTTACCTTTCCGCATCTCACATAAGGGTCTGTAAACAACACCTATTTTTACGAAAACGTTGTTCTTCGTTTTTCTTTGAAAACCAGTGATCAAAACACATTTAGATCTTGAAGAGCCTCGCTCTGATACCACTGATGGGTTTCATATGAACATCTAATGATCATATGCAGCGGAAGATAACCCAAAATACAGGCAGATCTATCTTCAAGAATTTAACGTGTAAATGATCCGAAAAACAAAGTACCTGTAAATCGTGTACAACGGCAATCATCTTCTTCATCGGTGAAGAAGAATGCTTGATAGAGATCACTTGGAGCAGTTGATACAAAGCCTACTGCCTCCAAGGTAATACACTGGCCACTTGGATCCTTGATCGTATCAAGAGAATACCTGAAATCCAAACTTTGAACGCATCGTATGCTTTACTGTCCGTTGAGTGCAATTCATTGGCCTCGCTTCAATGAATAAATGCAAAGTATTAATGAATGAACCAACCTTTGGTTCTTAAATGATTGAAATCGTTTGGGAGAAGTTGTACATGAAGTCACATCGCATGCAGCTCACATATGCATCACATGCATATTAATATATAATATATATATATATATATATTATATTCATGCATTAAAGGTACACTATATATATATAATATCATATATATATACATAAAATTCATGCAACAAATGCATGTATTTTAATGCACATCCAACAATTTATCACCGGAGATCACCCTCACCACAACCAAATCCTAACCAACATTACTAACTGGCCACATCATCCTATGGTGAGGTCAGGTTTAAAAGACTTGGGGCCCGTAAGACCTGTTGAGAAACTGTCCAAGGCAGAGTTCTAATTACTGAAAATGCCTTCTTCACTTCCATATCCAAGTACGTCATATAAAATAAAAAATCGGTATTCTATTAAAATTTTCTCACACACCAAGCATATTTTAAAGCCTCGTTTTTTCCATTTTTTTATTCCACTTTCAATACCTTCAAAAGAACTTATATGATACCGAATGTCGCATCAATCTAAATTTAGGAGAAAGCAAGTTGGTGGGAAGATGAAGCTGCACAGCCCATGTCACCACTAAAACATAAATCCAAGACAGTCGAAGGCGAGAGGCATTAGAAGGTGCACGCCCAAGTGAATTAGGATGCTACCATCGAGGAAAAAATAATATATGTTTTAAAAAGTTATAAACAAAAATACATATAGACACAATATATAAATAGTAGAAATGCAAAATTGGCTCATATGCAGGATGTCTTCCCTGTTTTGTGTGTCCTGCATAATTAATTAAACACGATAAAGAAAAATATGAGTAGGTATACAAAATCTGTACAAAACCCTAAACAGCCCATTTATATTTTGTATTTGTAGCCTCGTACTAAATAACTAGTTGAATTAGGTTTTGTAAATTTCCTAAACAAAAAGAAGTTATTGGGTTTAAAATCATTGGATCAGGGTTTTTTTTGCTTTCAAAATCAATTTTATGTTGGGCACCCAAAAATATCAGCTTCGCTGCCACAAAAAACACCAAGGACGCTAAAAGGTGAGAGGTTCACCTTACCCAATGCCTCTCACAGTGAGAGAGGCGCTAGTTTACAATGGTGCCTCACGTCATTGCCTTAGGCATTAAGGTGAACCCAATTGACTACACTGCATAAAGCAAGCAATAATGCTAGCATCCAAAAGAGCATGACTGAAGAATGAATGCTTAGGAAGGGTTCAATGCAAAGTAGCTTTCATACCATTCAAGAGACAAAGAAGGATCCACAAAACCATTGCACAAACGACTGGTTCGCAGTTCCCACGGCTTCCAATGGTGAATGTGTAGGGATTGAGGAGCCATGCCATGGTAGATAAGGTGCATAAATTCTCAGGCACTCGACGTAGGTTCAAAACGGAGCGAATCAGCAACCCAACAAGTAAATCTGCAGAAAAGTAAAACTCCTCACCATGTTGCAAGCCAGTGACAGATTTTTTATTAATTTTTAAAAAATGATTTATCACAGTAGAGGGGATTTGAGGGCGAGTACATTAGAGAGACCATGACATTTGAAGAACTGCGGCTTTGAGGGAGTCAATGACATAGTTATATACTGGTCACCGCGCTCTTCAACACAGACACAAGCAGACAAAATAAAATTCTTAAAACTAAAGTAGGGGCCACAGAGAACTGATTGGGGTCTATTATGAGATGACAAATATTTTACCTAAAAGAAGGGCTAACGATCAAGATTTTTGGTTGAGCAAGAACCAATCATTTTAGTGGAGTCCATGACCAATGACCTCCTTAGGTTACACTCCTGCAACTTGCTTTTAGGATTGTGCTTTATCTAAAATTAAGAACCACCATGGACGAGCATCGATAAGCTACCAGTATTGCACAATCACGTAGGATAGCACCCAAAAAAGGGATTTCTGATATGGCTTTCCCGCATCAAAGCATATACACGGACCAAGACCCATGCAAGAGAAGGGTTTATTGAACTAGCAAAATTGAAGAGAAAAAATAGGCAATCAAAATGTCAATAAACCCGTGTTAAGAAGACTAAACCCATGCCCACGATCATGTCATGTTTTTCTACATGTTCACCTTCGCCCGGGGGGGGGGGGGGGGCAAAAACACACAGACAGACACAGAAAGGCGGAGAAGGGGAGGGGGGCGGGAAGAGAAGCCTAAAAAATGATAAGTTAGGCAAACCTGAAGCAGAGAACAAAAATTTCCCCCAAGTAGGATGGATAATCGAATTGGGAATAAGCAGAAAGGCGAGCAGCGGGGAATATCGATAAGTTGACCTTCTGTAAGGGGACATTCCGGAGGCCATGAAAGAAGCAGCATCGGAGAAGACGAGGTAATCTACATCTGTATACCTAACCTCCATATGTGAATCTTGCCACTCTCCATATATAATTAAAACAATCCGAAGAAGTGCTGAGAGCAGAATCAGCGTACGAAAACTAATCATCTTCTTAGCTGGACCAAATACTAGTATAGGTCACTCGTTGACTTGGATTTCAAATGCCGAAGGAAGCCATAAAATCTGGATCCCGCTAAAAGAGTGATGGATGATCCTCGCACCAAACCTGCTACCGGAATGAAAGGCGTGAATTTATGAGCAAGAAAACGTAGATTTTGTCGCTTGCGAAATGTTTCAGATGATAAGGACTGCCATCGCATCTGTGTTTCACCCGTAGCAGCGAGGAAGGGATTCATGAACCACTCGAGTCCCTCGATCGGCCATCGTCGCCCATGTGGTACGTGATGGCAAGGAGGTCAACGTCGGCATCGGCGCGGAATGGTCGCCCCCGCCGGGAGTCGGATCGCGTCGATTTTGGGGGTGCCGTCGGTGCCGGAAAACGCAGCCAACAGAAGGCCGAAAGTGGGGCGCAGCTTTCCCTGGACCGCGGTCCCAATCCACTGAGTCCTCAATATCCAAAAAACGGCGCAGTTTAGTCGTGGAGAAGAAATGCAGCAGCTGCAAAAAGAATTTCAGTGACAACATTTCTATTTCATCCTACCTTGTTTTATCTCCTCTATCTCTTCTATTATAGTCCTCCTTAGATGATCTTTTTGTGGTCTATGCATGATTGTAGTTGGGATGGCAACCACGTTTATTTTTTGCAAATGTGATTCACAATGTTAAGTGTTGATGGCGTCCAAGGTTGATTTCACACTACAAAAAAAAATGCATCTAGTCTTGTTTTGATTTTACGTCTATAAATGCGGCTTAACCATTTACACACATTTCAGAAAAACACAGGGAAATGATGTGTTGCTTATTTTGTTGCGTTTTTAAACGTAACTTAACGACACGCGATTTACCAACGTTTTTGAAAAACGCTGATAAATGGCTTATCAAGTACCCATGTTTTGCCCCACCGTTCGTGGTGGGGTGGTTTGGGTTTGAATGGGTGGGGGCTGGTCGCAGGGGTCAAGTTCCTGAGTCTAGGTATTTATTGCGGTTTTATTTCTTTGTGTTGTATCTCACAATTGCGAATGTAACCGACCTCATATAATTACCCACATTTTTTCCATCGTTGGTGATGGGGTGGTAAGAGTTTTGGGAGGTGAGGGGCGGGTCGTGGGGTCAAGTCCCCAGACCTGCGTGTTTATTGCAATTTCTTTTCCTGTGTTGTGTTTTCGTGATAATTGAATTTTGGGTTTTTTAAATGTTTTTTTCATACATGAAAAATATATACTACTGGGCGCCGTCGTTGCCAAACACGTTGGTCGATCACCTGCCCTTGGCTCATCAGGTCGATCAACGTCATTGCCTAACTTTCCATGTAAGGGCTCAAATATCGATAGTCCTTCTCTTTGTGAGTTTTAGGTGTTAGAGGCACCCAAAGAAGGTTCTGAGGAGTTTGGAGGGTGTTCGGAGGAAAAGGGGGGTGCCACCCCCAAAGTGACATGATTGCAATGTGGAGGGGTGTGCTGCGTTGTAGTACTGTGGATGCGGCATAATGGATCCATGTTGTGGTGTAGGGGAGCTCGTAGGAAAATAGGGCCACTGCCTTTTCAGGCATGGCTACGACCTGGCAACCAGGTTGCGGCATAGTGAGGTTTTTGGGCTACTGCCCAATCAAGGGTAGCTGCACTGTGGCGCTTTGACTGTGGCATAGCCTCCCTATTGGCGAAGGGGGTTCTGCGGCATGGTGTTTAGGACTGCGTCGTAGCCCCCAGATCCACTTTAATCGAATCTGCTCGTGGAACCCGAAAACTACTTTGACCAAGGGTGGTTGCGGCGTGGTCCTTTGTGTTGCGTCGTAGAACACCCTGTGTTACTCGGTTCTACGGCGTGGTCCATTGGGCTGCGTCGTGGTCTTCAGTTTTTCAATGGGTTTATAAATACCTTGAGACTCCCGAACCCGACTTCTTTCCCACTTCTTCCTCTCAAACCCTAGGTGACCAAGGGTGCTTGTTGAGGTTCTTCGAAGCCCCTTTCAAAAGGGTTTGATCTCGACTTCCAGTGATCGATTTATGGTGATCTGAGGTGCTTTCTATCTCCCTTTTCTACCAGTTTCTCTCAGTTTGATCTCGTTTCCTCTCGTTTCTTCTTGTCATGATTTGACATTTGATCTTCGCTATTCTTATAGAGTTTTCTTTTGTCATTTGCTGGTGTGTTCATGGCACGACATCTTTGGGAGATCTTAGTTTCCTCGTGGGAGGGATAATCATAGATCCATGACATTGGTCCGTCCTTGTGCAAAGAACATTGATGCTTTCGAGGTAGAGAATTCATTGCTTCTCTTTTATTTACATGCAACCGTAAAATTATCATATTTTAGCCCTTTGAATGAAAGTGGAATTAACCTAATAAAGACTGAATTGAATTAATGATGAATTGGATGGCGATCACATGTTGATTTTTTATATTGTGATAGCGGTTTGCCTCATATTTTTCTAGGTAGTGTGTTATCTATACTATGTTTTGTTAGCATGTTGTTATGTTTGGTTTAGCATGCTGAAATTGATGGAAAATGGTAAAGAATGTAAAACCAATATTAATTGATTAATTGGCTTAAGAATTTAATAAGAGACATGTTTGTAATATGGTGTTCCTTGTAATTTGATGACATTCAAATTGATACAAGTATGCATGTTTAATTGAAAATGTTGTTCCATGTGTTAATAAAATTGATAAAGAATGTGAAGCATGTGAATGCTTGTCGAGAATAATAATAAAAAGGCATGTTAAGTGAGAATTGTTCTTCTCACAGTTTGATGAAATTGGTTTTATGCTATAGAGCATGTTTAAACTTTTGATGGCTTATTATAGGTGATGTCTTAGATTCCCCATAGATGGAACCTATGGATAATGAATTGGTTAATTCAAGATGGAATAAAATCGGTTGTTTGATAAAGATAAATCTTTAGGGATGAGAGTGCTCATTTGTTTATAAAGGCTGGATTCCTTGTGTTTAGGGTCGTGAGAGACCGTTTGCATGTGAAGTGTTGTTTTATGCCCCACATAAATGTTGCATTTTAATTCCTTTAAGTTTTCCCTTTATTTGTTTCATATCATTTGATATTATGGGTTGCATGGGATTATACTTGCATGGCTACTATTCTTGTGGCTCTTTATTTTGTCTCCTGGATATACATTTTTCCTTACTCTGTAGTGTCTTTTTCCTGGATTGTTGATCATGATTGATCTAATAGTTGTTGTTTCTCTCAGGTGTGTTTGTTTGCCTCAGCATGGATCTGCGTCACTTCCTTCTGGCCAATGGCGTGCTTGTAACATCCCAAGGTTTTCTAAAAATAAATTGAAAATGCTTGAAATTTTGTTTAAGGTATATATTTATAAGTATCCTTTAAACATAATTTTATTTCTTCTATGTTTTGAATTTCAAGAAACTGTCATCTACAATTGTGTTCAGTATGTTATTTAGAGTCTGATGGAACAAACTTTTTTTTGGTGAATAGTAACATGCCCTTATGAATAGTAATATGAATAGTAATATAACCTCATGAATAGTAAATAATATTATTATTTTATTTTCCCATGGCAATAGGATAATGGGATCTTAATTAATTTTCCAATGTCACATAAAACTAATCGCACTTCAATATTGTTATTTTTCGAATTAACTGTGACCTTATTTAAAAATTAAATTAATAATATTTAGAAAATTATTTTTGAAAAATGGAGTTCATTTTTGAATTCTACACATCGAAAAATGGTTGGGGTAAATTTTTGGTATTTTTCTGAAACTCTTGAATTTTCAGTGAATAGTGAAATACGATAAAATACCGTATAATCAATTTATCAGTAAATATGCACTATTTATGACATCATAAGTGATGCAAGGCCACTTTCTTCGAAATCACATGATATTATCACTATTTAGGGCCACTTGTTTTGAGATTATTCATAGTCTTGATAAAAATATTATAATAATGATTAAAATAATCTAAAAAACCTCCCCTCCTCCACTATAAATATCACCCTCACTCCCCTCTTCCTCCCACACCTCTCAAGCCTTGAGCATTGTCTAATTTCTGCCAAATTCCCTCCTCAATCTTCTTCCCCACGTCCTAGAGCTGCTGGTCTCACCAAAAGATCAAAATCAAATCCCTTAAGAAAGATCTCAAGGAGAAGAGATCAAGAGGTAAACATCCTCTTTCATTTTCATTCTTTCCTTCCATTTTATGTTATTATCTTCCTTTCCCTTTGTCTTTTGTTGGGATATTTCATTAAATATTTCCCATTACTGTCCAAATTTTATATGATTGATGAGATATTCCATTCCTCTCATCAATCTTGTTTTTATGAAATTTTAAGAGGCGTCGTTAGGCTGCCGAATTTTTTGTAAGAAATTTCTCATGTTTTCTTTATTTCATGATTCCTTCCTCTTCTTTCTTCACCCCCTATTATCCAAGAGGCATGAAATCTCCAGAATCATGTATATTCTGGATGTTTTCATGTTTATGGAAAATTACAAATCATTATTCCTCTCCTCTCTCACTTATTTAAAGAATCAAAAAACATTGTCCATTTGTGTCAAATTACCGATATCGTGGACGATGTATTTTCAATTTCCATTAATTATTTCAAGTCTGGTCATGAAACCATTTATATGGTTGAACCAGGTTATAATATATGTTTTATGACTCATATAAGGTTCTGGAATTCTTTTGTACTCATGATTCAAATTTATTAGACTAAATGAGGTTGTAATTATCAAGGAACCACTTAAATGATCTAAACGAACATAATTAATGTTTTAACTTATAAATCATCATCATATAAAGCATCAAAGTGATAAATGGTATCATTTATGGTACTGTAAATATGTAAATACTAATCCATTCCAATTCTGGAGTTTCACTTCCAATCAACAAGAACAATTCATCATGAACCGATCGTGAAAATCACAAAAGAACACACCCAAAATAATGCAAGGAACAAAATAATAACAATTAAGGGGTGAAATGAGGTTATGAAATGACCATATAAGATGTTATAAACATGAACATGTTTCTGTAAAATACTAATAACACTCTTTTAACCATTATACAGGAGGTTTTAACAATTTTGAAGTAAGACAAGCCTAAGGTAAGGGAATTCTTAACCCGATTTCCATTCTTTGGGTTAACCTTCTACTTTATAATTTATGTGCTATTTAAATTGTTTGTGTGATGGGTTCTATTTATATTATGTTTAATTATGTGTATTTACAGAGTATATACATATTCCATCCACTCAATTAATTCTCACTTCAAGTATATGATGTTTATAAGGGACTTTTCTTCTAAAATCTTTTTTTAAAATTCTGTTTTATAAGATTCAAAGGCAATGTTTTTATGCTATTGTTTATGTTGTATGATTATGTTTTGGTTATTGGGCATTGTTTATGATGAAGGGTGGGACCTATATTTCCCTCCAATGCATTGGGTATGATTAAGTTGGAGGTCGGCCGTATGGTTACTCCAAGTGTAACTGCGATGGTTACACAAAGTAAGGTAGCCGTGAGGGTTACAAATTTTAAGGTAGCCAAGATGGTTACAAGATTATGTAAGTAATGCCCCAATATACCTCTATGATTATAATTATGTTTGTGTGGATCTTGTGTAAATCTCATGTTACACAAAGTAAGATTTTATGGGTGTAAATCATGTATTTTGAAAATGTTTTCATACGTCATGCGTATTCATGGACTAATGTGATTTTTCCTTCTTTTTCATACCTTACTGAGCTTTTGTGCTCATCCCAAGTTTTTAAATGATTTTTCACAGGTTAATGGATGAATAATACAAGGAAGGAAGACATGTTAAATGTTGAAGAATTGTCAAGGAGTCTTGTTTTATGTTTTAATGTTTTATATTCTGAGGAAAATGGAAACTGATTTTATAGTATCCACTATGTAACAATGTGTAATGTTATGAATGTTTTGTCTTGATTCTCTAAAGCTATAAACTTGAAAAGATCCTAAATGTATAATGAAGTGTTTTCTTGAATAAATTCAAGATTATGTATGAAATAAGTTCGGGTCCTTATAGTTGGTATCAGAGGTCGGTTCAGACAACTTTAGGGATTAGGAGTTCTTGTGAGACACGTGATTAGTCCCTATATCTATTATTTCAGTTAAATCCTTGTTTTATAACTTTTTTTTTCAGGTCAAGTAAAGTCGGTTACGAATGGAAGGAGAAGGATCTCCAACGACATTCCTATCTCTTCCTGATGACATGCTTGCAATAATTATTGCAAAGTCATCTTCGGATGATTGTGAAACTTTTTCTAGCATACAACTCACTTGCAAACAGTTTTTTGAGATATCAAACACCTCCTCTATACCTCGTTATCATCGTGGATCATGGGTTGTTTTTAGACAAATACTATTTTCACAATATTCACATAATTTCAAGAAAGGTAAATATTATCAAGGTATTTTCAAATATTTTACCTTATCACAAGAATTTGAAGCATATTATGATTTTAAAAATGGTGATGAGGAAGGAGACCCTTGTGCAACCTATTTATATTTTCTTTTAAACTATAGTCTCACATCACATACTTATGGTATTTTAAAAGGACCAATAATAGAAAGTTTCAACTCAATTTCGGTCCGACTATTTTATAGAAATCATGTTTTATCAGATGTTTTGGAATTATATGTCATACATGATTATTTTCCAAAACTGTTTTTCTGTGAACACCCATATGACCCATGTTGTACGAGGTGTATTTGGATGGAGGAAGCAAATGATTTTGAAGGATCTCTAAATCATTGTTGTAATGCATGGGACTTCTACCTACGTGAACAAGATGATGATCAAACCGAGTGGACACCTTGATCAAGGTACCCTCACTTGTTTAATAAGTAAATAAAATTGCGAGGACGCAATTTCAAGAAGGTGGGGATAATGTAACATCCCAAGGTTTTCTAAAAATAAATTGAAAATGCTTGAAATTTTGTTTAAGGTATATATTTATAAGTATCCTTTAAACATAATTTTATTTCTTCTATGTTTTGAATTTCAAGAAACTGTCATCTACAATTGTGTTCAGTATGTTATTTAGAGTCTGATGGAACAAACTTTTTTTTTGGTGAATAGTAACATGCCCTTATGAATAGTAATATGAATAGTAATATGACCTCATGAATAGTAAATAATAATATTATTTTATTTTCCCATGGCAATAGGATAATGGGATCTTAATTAATTTTCCAATGTCACATAAAACTAATTGCACTTCAATATTGTTATTTTTCGAATTAACTGTGACCTTATTTAAAAATTAAATTAATAATATTTAGAAAATTATTTTTGAAAAATGGAGTTCATTTTTGAATTCTACACATCGAAAAATGGTTGGGGTAAATTTTTGGTATTTTTCTGAAACTCTTGAATTTTCAGTGAATAGTGAAATACGATAAAATACCGTATAATCAATTTATCAGTAAATATGCACTATTTATGACATCATAAGTGATGCAAGGCCACTTGCTTCGAAATAACATGATATTATCACTATTTAGGGCCACTTTTTTTGAGATTATTCATAGTCTTGATAAAAATATTATAATAATGATTAAAATAATCTAAAAAACCTCCCCTCCTCCACTATAAATATCACCCTCACTCCCCTCTTCCTCCCACACCTCTCAAGCCTTGAGCATTGTCTAATTTCTGCCAAATTCCCTCCTCAATCTTCTTCCCCACGTCCTAGAGCTGCTGGTCTCACCAAAAGACCAAAATCAAATCCCTTAAGAAGGATCTCAAGGAGAAGAGATCAAGAGGTAAACATCCTCTTTCATTTTCATTCTTTCCTTCCATTTTATGTTATTCTCTTCCTTTCCCTTTGTCTTTTGTTGGGATATTTCATTAAATATTTCCCCTTACTGTCCAAATTTTGTATGATTGATGAGATATTCTATTCCTCTCATCAATCTTGTTTTTATGAAATTTTAAGAGACGCCGTTAGGCTGCCGAATTTTTTGTAAGAAATTTCTCATGTTTTCTTTATTTCATGATTCCTTCCTCTTCTTTCTTCACCCCCTATTATCCAAGAGGCATGAAATCTCCAGAATCATCTATATTCTGGATGTTTTCATGTTTATGGAAAATTAAAAATCATTATTCCTCTCCTCTCTCACTTATTTAAAGAATCAAAAAACATTGTCCATTTGTGTCAAATTACCGATATCGTGGACGATGTATTTTCAATTTCCATTAATTATTTCAAGTCTGGTCATGAAACCATTTATATGGTTGAACCAGGTTATAATATATGTTTTATGACTCATATAAGGTTCTGGAATTCTTTTGTACTCATGATTCAAATTTATTAGACTAAATGAGGTTGTAATTATCAAGGAACCACTTAAATGATCTAAACGAACATAATTAATGTTTTAACTTATAAATCATCATCATATAAAGCATCAAAGTGATAAATGGTATCATTTATGGTACTGTAAATATGTAAATACTACTCCATTCCAATTCTGGATTTTCACTTCCAATCAACAAGAACAATTCATCATGAACCGATCGTGAAAATCACAAAAGAACTCACCCAAAATAATGCAAGGAACAAAATAATAACAATTAAGGGGTGAAATGAGGTTATGAAATGACCATATAAGATGTTATAAACATGAAAATGTTTCTGTAAAATACTAATAACACTCTTTTAACCATTATACAGGAGGTTTTAACAATTTTGAAGTAAGACAAGCCTAAGGTAAGGGAATTCTTAACCCGATTTCCATTCTTTGGGTTAACCTTCTACTTTATAATTTATGTGCTATTTAAATTGTTTGTGTGATGGGTTCTGTTTATATTATGTTTAATTATGTGTATTTACAGAGTATATACATATTCCATCCACTCAATTAATTCTCACTTCAAGTATATGATGTTTATAAGGGACTTTTCTTCTAAAATCTTTTTTTAAAATTCTGTTTTATAAGATTCAAAGGCAATGTTTTTATGCTATTGTTTATGTTGTATGATTATGTTTTGGTTATTGGGCATTGTTTATGATGAAGGGTGGGACCTATATTTCCCTCCAATGCATTGGGTATGATTAAGTTGGAGGTCGGCCGTATGGTTACTCCAAGTGTAACTGCGATGGTTACACAAAGTAAGGTAGCCGTGAGGGTTACAAATTTTAAGGTAGCCAAGATGGTTACAAGATTATGTAAGTAATGCCCCAATATACCTCTATGATTATAATTATGTTTGTGTGGATCTTGTGTAAATATCATGTTACACAAAGTAAGATTTTATGGGTGTAAAGCATGTATTTTGAAAATGTTTTCATACGTCATGCGTATTCATGGACTAATGTGATTTTTCCTTCTTTTTCATACCTTACTGAGCTTTTGTGCTCATCCCAAGTTTTTAAATGATTTTTCACAGGTTAATGGATGAATAATACAAGTAAGGAAGACATGTTAAATGTTTAAGAATTGTCAAGGAGTCTTGTTTTATGTTTTAATGTTTTATATTCTGAGGAAAATGAAAACTGATTTTATAGTATCCACTATGTAACAATGTGTAATGTTATGAATGTTTTGTCTTGATTCTCTAAAGCTCTAAACTTGAAAAGATCCTAAATGTATAATGAAGTGTTTTCTTGAATAAATTCAAGATTATGTATGAAATAAGTTCGGGTCCTTATAGTGCTACCACTTGCCCCACCAACTGGTCCATCTTCTGTTAGGCGAATCGCCCTCACCATCTCGACCATCCATGCAGCTTTTATCCTGTGGTTTTGACCGCACCGCCTGACAATCCTCTAACATCCCATTAATGCTCCACCACCGCTTTGATTCGAGGTGATCGACTCATTCTCACTCTGGTGTTTTATGTTTCTTATAATTTTCATCTCAAGGACTCCCGAAGAGAGATCACCTTGCTATATAGTGAATATCGCAGTGAATAAGAGGGAAATTGGGGTTTCCTGGCCATCCACACTCCCTTTCATCTTGCTCGTGTTGATCCATGTAACCGACATTCCATTCTGGTGAAGATTTGGTGGAGAAAGACTCAACCTTGGGTCTAGGATGACTACATACCAGAAGGGGTTTCATATATTGACATATATTCATTTTAACTGAGTTTTTGTTTATGATTCTTGGCTCTGTAAGCAATTTATCTTTCTGTCATGCTTGAAAATGTATCCTTCTTGGGTGTGTGTGTGATTCCATCTAGGAGTGGACAATGTTGACTATTTGTGATGGGTTTCACCAACACCACCTAGTTAAACAAGGCTGACCTCCTCAAATGGTTTCTCTAGTTATCTTCTTTGTATCTGAGTTTGTATTTCCTTGCTTGTTTTTTCTTTAGTAATAAAACAACTGGATGGGGTGGTGTTCTCCCCGTGCACATAGGATCGCGTTGATTCAAAGCACGTTATATCTTAGTGTTTTGTGATGTTTTCTCCTTTATTCATTTCTGTTATTGTGATTCCAAATGTCTGATTAATAAAAATCATTCTATTTTCTTGTATAAAATCAATCAATTTGATCATACCAAATTTGTAACCCAGTTATATGCATCACTACTTTCCTAGACATTCTTGGGGACAACCATTTCAATGTTGCCCCCAGTAATTGGTACTAGAGCCTACTAAAACATAAATAATGGTCTCTATAAAGTTTGATATCAATAAATTTGATGGTGAAAATGATTTTAAACTATGACATATTAAAATGACCGCTCTTTATGGATCACAATGAATCGATTGACGCTCTTTCCAGTACTAAAAAGAAAGCAACCACCCTTGCCCCTGATGGGAAAACTGTTATCACTTCTGCAAAAGGTTCCTGAAGAGATCCTTAGGAAAGCCTGCAGTCTAATGCTTTTATCTTTAGGAGATAAAGTTCTTAGAGAGGTTGCATATGAGTCGTCCGCTGTTAGTATATGATCTAAACTTGAATCTATTTATATGACTAAGTCTCTTGTTGGTAGATTATATAAAAAATGCGATTTTATACATTCAAAATGTGTCTTAGGACTACAGTCAGGTCACACATTGATGAATTTAATAAAATATCATTAGATCTAGCCAACATAGACATCATATTAGATGACTAAGATCAATCCATAATACTATTAACTTTATTAGATGACACCTTTAATTTTGTTAAAGATTATATGATGTATGGTAAATACACCCTTACTCTCGAATAATTTAAATATGATTTACTCTCCAAATAACTCTAAAGAAAGGGTAGTATTAAGGGTGAGGAAGAGAGTCTAAACATTAGGGGTAGAGATGAGTCCAGGGAGAGGAGGAAATAAAAAGGTCAATCCAATAACAAATATTTAAATCTAATAACAAAGTAATCAAGTGCTTGTAATGTTAGCAGCCTAGTCATATTAAGAGGAACCACCCCAATAAGAAAGGTGACTATAAAGACAATATTAATGACCATTCTTTATTAGTTGAGTAGTATTTTAACACCACTGATGTGTTAAATGTTTCTAATGTTGTTATCTCTGATGAATGGATCCTTGATTCAGGGTGTTCATTGTAACGGCCCAAACTTTTATTAATGAAATTTCTCCCTTCTTGTAGTAATATCATATAGTATAATCACATAAAATCACATTAGAAAACAAAATTACACATCATGATTAAATAAACTACTAAATTCCATGTGACCTTTAAACACAATTTTTCCACTTTTGTGATTTGAATTTCAAAAATCTAACACACATGGTTGCGATTAGTAATATGTTTGGAGTCCAATAGGACAAACTTAACTTTTGGTAAATAGTAACATACCCTTAAGAATAATAATGTTACCCTTATGAATAATAATATGACCCTTGTGAATAGTAAATCGACCATGTGAATAGTAACCTTACCAATGATAGTATAAATAAAATGCATCCATCCTATAAGTGACAATATGATATAAGTATATTATAGTGTTGGTATTTTTGTAAGTCATAAATATTTAATGATTAATTTAATAATTTTAAAATAATTATTTTCATAAAATGTATTCATAAAAAATTATTTTGATCTCTTATTATTATATAATAATTTTATGAGACCTTAATTAATTTTTTAAAGTGTTAGAAAAGCAGTTTTAATTTTAAAATTTGTATTTTTTAAGTAAATTATGATTTTAATTAAAAATTAAATTGCTCATATTTAGAAAATTATTTTCATAAAATTGAGTTCATTTTTGAATTATACATGTCGAAAAATGGTTATGGTGAATTTTTGAGATTTTTCTAAAATACTTTAATTTTTGGTGAATAGCGAAATTCGATAATTTACAAAATATGCTAAATAAATGAATTTCTACATCATGCTTGAGTAATGACTGATGTAAATGTTCATTGGTTCAAACTAACATGCCCTATTTATTGTATTTAGTCTTGGAATCATCACTATTTCTTGTATTCAGGGAAATTAATAAACTAACGAATTAAATATTGAGAAAACACCCATCCCCTCCACTATAAATACCACCCCTCACAACCTCATTTTATCACACCTATCAAGCTTCAAGACTTGTCCAAATTCTACCCAAACCTCTTCCTTAGCCCCCCCCCCATGTCCAGGAGATCTTAGTCTCATCCAAAGACCAATCCTAGGTGCCTTGAGGAGGATCTCAAGAGGAGAATTCAATAGGACATTAAAGTGAAGAAAGCATTCGGATACAAGGTAAGGGGAATTCTCGAACCCAACTTTATTTCTTCAGGTTTTCCCTCTTTCACTCCATTTTTAGAATGTTTATTCCTGAAAATTTCTTCATCATTATCTTACCTTTTATGGGATACACATGTTTTCTACTAGATTTTATGTCAAACATAATGTTTTCCAAAAGAACTCTTCTTTAAAAAACACACCTTTTACTTCTTATTAAATGTTGATGGTTATTGTATCAAGTATGTTATTCCCTCTTTCATTTGGGAAACTGGAGTTTATGAATGTATGATTTATGAAATGAAAATCATTCCTTTCTATGGGTTATTTATGTTCAAGATTGATATACGTTCTGTGTGGCATGCATGATAATGTTAATGTTATGACGTGACATGTGCGATTGGAATTATATAGCACAAATGTTGATTTCATGATGTGACAGGTACACCCATAATTATACAATGCTCCAATGCATTGGGTATTGTGATGAATCTCACGAGTTAAAGTGAAATATGCATGAACATGATTCTAGATTTGTTCACAACTATGTGTGGTAGTTAACCAAGACATAAGGTTTCATTTTTATACATTTCCACTTTTTAAGACTTTTATTAATTATTCCTATCATGTTTATGATCTTATGCCTATGTTATGATGATAATGATTATGCTCACCCCATGTTGTATTATCTCATGTTCTAATCCTCTTACTAGACTTTTAGCTCACCCCTTTTTGAGGTATATCCTTAGCTGATTACGTGTACTAAGGAGAACTCAAGGGACAATAAGAAGCTAGAGAAGAAGAAATTAAATAAATGTTTATGTTTTATGTTGTAAAAGTTATGTATGGTCCTATTTTTCCCAAGACACTAAACCTTTGGATCCTCATGGTGTAATTTTTT
The DNA here is from genome assembly GCA_963277665.1 of Viscum album. Lineage (NCBI taxonomy): Eukaryota > Viridiplantae > Streptophyta > Magnoliopsida > Santalales > Viscaceae > Viscum > Viscum album. Next base: position 987,735,723 of record OY728129.1, read on the forward strand.
TATGTTGTTTATCATTAAAATGATGCAAAAGTAATGTAAGAAAACCAGAGTCACTATAGTTGGTATTAGAGGCACAATTTAGTTAATTTGGGAATTAGGATTAGAGAACCTTAGTGAAAACCTTAGTATGAGACTAAGTATATGTAAGCACACAAGAATATTTGCTAAACATTGGGATCCCATAAGATATTCTTTTAGTGTTAATTTCATAGAGGAATAAATTATTTATTCATGACTTATTGACTTATGTTTTCTTCTAACATTTTCTGTTTTAGAAAATGGTGGGGAACCAGGAGAAACCATGCCAACAACCCATGCAAGGGACAATGCAATGATTTCCTGAATGACATCCCCGATGCTTTGGGTGGTCGAGTTCAAAACTTCATGGAGATTCTTACCCAATTGTCTCAGGTTATAAATAATAACTTGAATAATGTGGAAAAACCTCTTTTACCTAAGAGGGAGCAACTGGTTGTCGAGTGTTTTATATAAAAATGACCACCGAAATTTAGTGGATATTTTGATCCACTTGTTTTGGAACAGTGGGTCAACTCAATGGAGAAGATATTTTCTGTGCTTCATTGTTCTTAGATGGAGAATGTGACTCTATCCATTTATCGTCTCGATAGAGAGGCTGACCAATGGTCGGATTTGATTAAGAACACCAAGCTGAGAGATGAAATTGAAGAGTTGGAGTGAGAATATTTTAAGATAATGTTTCTTAACAAGTATTTCCCACAAAATCTTCATAAAAAATGGAGAGAGAATTCATAGAGCTAAAGAAAAAGGATAGAGAATCTATCACGGCCTACAAAGTGAATTTCACAAGGCTTTTAAGGTACAATTTAGGATTTTTTTATCAAAAATTATAGAAAAATTGATAGATTTTTTAGTGGATTAAAACCACACATTCAAAATCATCTTGTAATTCAAGACTTTGGGAGTTATTTAGAAGTCATTCGATGTGCTCTCAAAGTGGAGATGGATTTTGGAGAATGGTCCCATGGATATGGTGATAAGAAATGAAAGATGGAGTTTCATGCCGAAGGATCTAATGAGAAAGGTGGAAAGAAAACTCAACCACCCACATGTCAAAAATGTGGGAAGAAACATCATGGGAACTACCTCAAAGGGATGGGGAAATGATTCAAGTGTGGAAGATAAGGCCACCAAACTCAAGAGTGTCAAAAAGACATGAGAAGGTAGAAGAATGTGGTGGAGGAAAGGAGAGCACCACCCATGGTCCAATGCTACAACTATAGGGAGCAAGGGCACTATAAAATCCAGTGCAATAAACCTTGAGTCCTCAAGGGTAATCAGTGTCAACTGCCACCAAATCCAAAGGAACAAGGGAATACTTATTCCATCACTACTACAAAATTGGAGTAAGAAAATGAAGTCATACAAAGTACACTTTCTATTCACTCAAGAATGGAAAAAGTCTTATTTGATTATGGTTCTACACATTCCTTTATATCATGAAAGTTTTATAGAACTATTGAATCGAATCCTCGAAACCTTGAAGTGGATATATCTATAAAAACACCAAGTGGTGAAATCATTTCAACCCAAGTGTTGGACTCTTCTCCTATTAGCGTATGTGGGAAGATTCTTCCAGCGAATCTCGTGATACTTCCCTTGGTGGAATTTGACGCTATAATGGGAATGGATTAACTCTTGTTATATAGAGAACATATCAACTGTTGATAAAAGGAAATATCTTTCCATATTTCAAACCATCCCATGCTCATTTACAAATGTAAGGAAGATCATGAATCTCCTTTGAAAAATCCTTCAACGGCGTGGGTGTTGATTCCTAGTGAAGAGGCATACCTCACTCAAATGGTTAAGTCAAAGGAAGTTATCCACCTAGGGGGAATGCCCATCTTGAGGGAGTACAATGATGTATTTCCTGAAGAGTTACCCAGAATTCCCCTAGATAGTGAGGTAGAGTTCTCAATAGAACTCATACCCGGAGCTACTCCTATCTCAAAGTGTCCCTATAGGATGGATCCTATCGAACTGGAGGAGTTAAATAAGAATCTGCAAGATCATTTGTAAAAAGGGTTAATATGCCCTAGTGTATCACCTTAGGGTGCACTAGTGCTCTTTGTGAAGAAGAAGGATGGATTAATGCAGCTGTGTATTGATTATTGGGAACTTAACAAGATCACCATAAAGAACAAGTATCCTCTCCCAAGGATTGAAGACTTGTTTGATCAGCTACGAGGAGCTCAATACTTCTTAAAGGTTGATCTTCATTTTGGATATCATTGGCTAAAGGCAAAGAAGGAAGATATTCAGAAGACTACCTTCAGTACAAGGTATAGGAACTATGAGTTTTTGGTTATTCCCTTCAGACTTACTAATGCCCCTAAAATCTTTATGGATTTGATGAATAGAGTCTTTAGACATTACCTTGACAAATTTGTGGCAATGTTTATCGATGATATTCTCATCTACTCCAAGAGCAAGGAGTAACATGAAGAACATATAAGGATGGTTTTGGCAGCATTGAGAATGGAGAAGTTGTACACCAAGTTCAGCAAGTGTGATTTTTGGATGAATCAAGTCACGTTCTTGAGACATGTGATCAAAAGTGAGGGAATTTCTACGGACCCTTAAAAAACAAATGTGATTGAGGAATTACTCAGACCCTCTAGTGTCACAAAAATCCATACTTTTCTTGGATTAGCTGGGTACTTCTGATGTTTTGTGATAAATTTCTCACGATTATCGAGATCACTAACTAAGTTAACAAAGAAAGGGGTAAAGTATGTCTAAACAGAAGAATGTGAGTAAATTTTCAAGGAGCTAAAGAGAAGACTAATCACTACACTTATACTCACATTACTGAAAAGTGTAGAAAGTTTTGTGATATATACTGATGCTTCAAAGAAAGGCTTGAGTTGTGTACTCATGCAAAATGATAATGTGATGGCCTATGCCTCACGTAAGTTGAAGATCCATGAGTAGAACTACTTGACGCGTGATCTGAAGCTAAAAATTGTGATTTTTGCTTTAAAAATCTGGCAGCACTACCTCTATGGTGATAAGTGTGACATATATACCGATCACAAGAGCCTAAATTATGTATCCACATAAAAGGATCTCAACATGAATTAGAGGATATGGTTAGAGTTAATCAATGACGACGATTTCTCTATTCATTATCATCCTAGAAAGAGAAATAAGGTAGTTGATGCTCTTAGTAGAAAATAACCTACTACTCCATCCATGATGTGGATTGAGAAAGACCATATCTTTATGGATACACAAAGTATGGATTTGGAAATTATAACGATAGAGAATACATCCTACCTTGACCAAATGATTGCCCAACCATCTATCGAAGAGAAGGTTAAGGAGGCACAAAGGGATAATCTAGAGTTACAAAAGAAGGTGAATATAGTAAAATAAGGGAAGATACAAAAGTTCCATATCAATGATGATGGTGTGATTTGGTTTGGAATGCGGCTTTTTGTGCCTTCATCACCTGGGATAAAGAAAGATCTATTTGATAATGCACATAAATCACCTTTCTCTATCCATCCCGGTAGCACCAAGATGTACCGTGATCTCTGAGAACACTTTTAGTGGGACAACATGAAGAAGGAGATTACTGAGTATATATCAAGGTTCTTGATATGTTAGCAAGTTAAATCAGAGTGATAGAAGTCCAAAGGGATGATGCAACCATTGCCTATACCCATGTGAAAATGGGAGAATGTCACTATGGACTTTATCATGGGTCTCTCGAAGACATCCAAAGGAAATAATGTGATATGGGTTGTGATGGACCAACTCACAAAGATTGCCCACTTTATCACTATTAGATAAGATCTCTCACTTGAACAACTTGCAAAGATATATGTAAAGGAAGTGGTGAGACTGCATGAGGTTCCACTCTTGATTGTCTCTGATCGTGATCCAAGGTTCAAGTCTAAATTCTGGAGGAGTCTTCAATATGCCTTGACTATTGAATTGAATTTCAGCATGGCCTATAACCCCCAAACTAATGGCCAATCTGAAAGGACTATTCAAATGCTTGAAGAAATGTTAAGAGTCTATTCTTTAGAATCTAAAGGTAGATGGGATCAACATCTCTCATTGGTTGAGTTCTCATACAACAATAACTTACACTATAGTATTCAGATGACTCCATATGAAGGTCTATATGTAAAGTGATGTAGAAGTCCAACTTTTTAGGATGAATTTGGAGAAAGAAAGCTACTTGGACTTGATCTTGTACAAGAGATGACTGAGAAGGTTCAAGCCATCCAAAAACATATCAAATATGATCAAAGTTAGAAAAATTGCTATTCTAAAAACCGTTGAAGGGACTTGGAGTTCGACATTGGAGATAAAGTCTTCCTTCAAATATCACCATGGAAGAGAGTCATGTGGTTTAGAAAGAAAGGGAAGTTAATACCAAGGTACATTGTCCCCTTTAAGATCCTTGACCGCATATGATTCATAGCCTATCGGCTTTCAATTCCACCAAATATGGATCAAGTTCATGATATGTTTCATGTATCACTCCTAAGGAAGTACATACTGGATCCCTCAAATGTACTGAATTTAGAGGTGGTACATCTGGAAGATGATCTCTCTTATGAGGAGCAGCCGATAAAGATTCTGGACTAAAGAGATTAGGTTCTACGCAACAAGACAACCCACCTTGGTAAAGTGTTGTGGAGGAACCATAAGTATGAATAAACAACTTGGGAACCAGAGGATGCAATGAAGGAGAAGTGCCCTCACCTTTTTATTTAAAATGAAATTTTGAGGGAAAAATTTCAAAAGGGGGGAAGAATGTAACGACCCAAACTTTTATCAATGCAATTTCTCCCTTCTTATAGTAATATAATATAGTATAATCACATAAAATCACATTAGGAAAAAAAATTCCACATCATGGTTAAAGAACTACTAAATTATATGTGACCTTTAAATATAATTTTTCCACTTCTATGATTTGAATTTCAAAAATTTGACATACATAGTTGCGATCAGTAAGATGTTTGGAGTCCGATGGGACAAAATTATTTTTTGGTGAATTTAAACATACCATTATTAATAGTAATGTTACCCTTATAAATAGTAATATGACCCTTATGAATAGTAGATTATCCAAGTGAATAGGAACCTTACCAATGATAGTATAAATAAAATTTATCCATCCTATAAGTGATAATATGATATAAGTATATTATAGTGTTGGTATTTTTGTAAGTCATGAATATTTAATGATTAATTTAATAATTTAAAAGAAAATATATTTTCATAAAATGTATCCATAAACAAGTATTTTGATTTCTTATGATTATATGATAATTTTATGAGACCATAATTAATTTTTCAAAGTGTTAGAAAAGCAGTTTTAATTTTAAAATTTGTATTTTTCAAGTAAATTATGATTTTAATTAAAAATTAAATTACTCATATTTAGAAACTTATTTTCATAAAATGGGGTTCATTTTTTAATTATGCACATAAAAAAATGGTTAGGGTTATTTTTTGAGATTTTTCTAAAATACTTTAATTTTTAGTGAACAATAAAATTTTATAATTTACAAAACATGCTAAATAAATGAATTTCTACATCATGTTTGAGTCATGGATGATGTAAATGGCTATTGGTTTGAACTAATATGACATTTTTACTATATTTAGTCTTGGAATAATCACTATTTCTTGTTTTGAGATAAATTAATAAACTGATGAATTAAATATTGAGAAAACACCCCTCCCCTACACTATAAATACCACCCATCACAATCTCATTTCCTCACACCTCTCAAGCTTCAAACCTTGTCCAAATTCTTACCAAACCTCTTCCTTATCCCCTCCCCGCATCCATGAACTTTTGGTCTCATTAAAAGACCAATCCTAGGTTCCTTGAGGAGGATCTCAAGAGGAGAATTCAAGAGGACATTAAAGTGAAGAAAGCGTTCAGACATAAGGTAAGGGGAATTCTCGAACCCAACTTTACTTCTTTGGGTTTTCCCTATTTCACTCCATTTTTAGTATGTTTATTTCTTAAAAATCATTTCTTCTTCATTATCTTACATTTTTTGGGATATATATGTTTTCCACTGGAGTTTGTGTCAAACACAATGGTTTCCAAAAGAACTATTCTTTCAAAAACACACCTTTTGCTTCTCATTCAAGGTTGATGGTTCTTATATAAAGTATGTTATTTACTCTTTCATTTGGGAACCCATAGTTTATGAATTTATGATTTATTAAATGAAACCCATTCATTTCCATGGGTTATTTATGCCCAAGATTGATATACATTCTATGTGGAATGCATGATAATGTTAACGTTATGATATGATGGGTGCACCCGGAATTATATAGCACAAATGTTGATGTTATGATGTGATGGGTGCACCCAGAATTATATATCGCTCCAATGAATTAGGTAATTTGTTGAATATCATGAGTTAAAGTGAAATATATATGATCATGATGCTAGCTTTATTCACAACTATGTGTGGTAGTTAACCACTAAGACATAGGTTTTATTTTTATGCATTGCCACTTTTCAAGCCTTTCATTAATTCTTCCTATAATTTTTATGATCCTATACCTATGTTATGATGATAATGATTATTCTCACCCCATGTTGTATTGTATCATATTCTCATCCTCTTACTAGGCTTTTATCTCACCCCTTTTTAATGTATACCCTTAGGTGATTACGTGTACTAAGGAGAACTCAAGGGTTAATAAGAATATAGAGAAGAATAAATTAAATAAATGTTTATGTTTTATGTTGTAAAGGTTATGTATGGTCCTAGTTTACCAAGACACTAAAGCTTTGGATCCTCTTGGTGTGATGTTTTTATGTTTTTTATCATTAAAATGATGTAAAAGTAATGTAAGAAAATTAGAGTCACTATATTCATTTCACATGTGTCCTATGAGGGAGTACTTCACTGATGGGAAATTGAATATGGAGAGGTGTTTCTAGGGAATAATTGGAGCTATCATATTATGTGAATAGGCTCAATTGCATTAGATCTTCATTATAGGACTGTTAAAACTCTTGAGGAGGTTAAGTGTGTACCTAAACTCAAAAGAAACCTCATTTCCCTATGAGTCCTTGATCAAAAGGGTTATAATTTCATGTATGACTCTTTAAGTCTTTAGAATGACCTAAGATCCCTCACTATCATGAAATGAAACCTTTATAATGGTCTTTGTGTGTTATATGGTAAGGTTTATAGAATTTAGTTGAACGTCTCTTGTAATTCAAGATTAGATAGAACCACCCTTTGGAATATAAGGTTAGGGAATGTTAGTACCAAATATCTTGATAGACTAAAAAAAACAAGGGATTTTGAGTAACATCACTCCTAACATTTTTCCTTTATTTTAACATCGTGTATATAGAAAATCTAGAAAATCCAGCTTTAGTAGGTCCATGTATAAGTCTAGAGAACCCCTTGCCTGTGTCCACTCTGATCTATGGGGTCCTTCTAAGCTCACTTCCTATGGTGGAGGTTTGTATTTCATATCCTTTATTGATGACTACTCTAGGAAATTCTGGATTTATATACTCAAACATAAGTCTGATACTTTTCAGACTTTTAAGAAATGAAAAGCTAGTGTAGAAAGTGAATCTAGTATGAAAATAAAATCCTTAAGAACTGATAATGTCTTAGAGTATCTATCCACTAAATTCATAGAATTTTGTGAATATGAGAAGATTAAAAGATACTGAACTATTGTGAAAACACCACAAAAAAATGAATTAGTATAAAGAATAAATAAGACTATCTTATAAAGGGTTAGGTGGATGTTGTCCCATTCTAAACTCCCTGGGTCCTTTTGAGATGAGGATGCCTCTGCAATAATATACCTGATTAATTGATTCCCATCTTCTTCTAATTCCTTTAAAACACCAGAGTAACTCTATAAAGGTTCACCCCTAAGTCTTGTGCATCTTAATATTTTTGGATCCATAGTTTATGCTCATACCTAAACTGATAAACTAGCTCCTAGGGATGTGAAGTGTATATTTTTGGTTTATCCATAGGGTGTTAAAGGGTATTTTCTGTGGATAAATAAACCAGGTTATAAAAAGTGAATAGTTAGCTATGATGTAGTGTTTCATGAGTTTGGTCTCTCTAAAGATAAATGAATATAATTAGTAGAGTCTTCAGATAAGGATGAATAGTCCCCTAGAACTTCTACACCTATAGGTGTTGACTAACCCCAATCCAGGATTGATCTTGCCTCTTCTATTCCCCAAACTCAAGGTGAATTCGATTCCATTCAAATTTAGAACCAGAAAAAAAAATCAAGATAATCTTAGATATTATCAACTCATATGAGATAAAGAGAGAATAGTAATTAGGCCTCCATCCCATTTCAACCAGGCTAATATTGTCACCTATGCTTTTAATATTGCTTAGGATTTATTTAATAACGAACCTCAATATTATAGGAAAGCTCTTAAGTCCAAAGAATCCACCAAATGGTTAGCTACAATGAAAGAAGAGATGAATTCACTTCTTAAAAATAATACTTGGGTTGTTGTACCCAAACCTAACAACCAAAAGATTTTAGGCTCTAAGTGGATATATAAGAAGAAGGAAACCAATGTTGTAGAAAATAAGATCAAATTTAAGGGATGAATGGTTGTTAAAGTCTTAATTCAATGTGAAGGTATTTATTATAGTGATATATTCTCCCCTGTGGTTAAAAATTCACCTATAAGGATTCTTCTCACTTTTGATTCTAAGTTTTATTTGCATATTGAACAATTGGATGTAAAAAATTGCTTTTTTTCATGGTACTCTTGATGAAACAATTTATATGACTCCTCCTAAATTATTTTCAAATCTATTCAAACCTAATCAAAATTTTCTTCATAACAATTCTTTATATGGGCTTAAACAATCTTCTAGGTAATGGTATAAAAGGTTTGACTCTTTTATGATTGAAAATATTTTTTTCAAAAGCAAGTTTGATGCATGTGTATAGTTTAAATCTATTAAACATGAATCTATTTACCTGTTATTGTATGTTTATGACATGTTTTTAATCTATAAAAATATGAGGATTATAAATTCTTTTAATAGCTAATTGAACTATATTTTTGAAATGAAAGACTTACGACATGCTAATAAAATCTTGGGTATGGACATAATTAGAGATAGGAAGGCCCAAACCTTGTACTTATCTCAATATTCTTATATAGGAAAAGTATTAAAAAGGTATCTCTTTGAGCGCATTAAAATTATGAACATTAATTTAGGACAACATTTTAAATTGTCTTTAGAACAACCCCCTAAAAATGACAATGAAGCTTCCTTCATGAATAAGATTCCATATGCTAATGTGGTAGGAAGTCTTATGTATGATATGGTCTATTCTAGAATAGATATATCATTTTCTATGTGTACTTTTAGTAGGTTTATGGGGAAACCTATTAAGCCTCACTGTCATGCTTTGAAATGGATCCTTGAGTATTTTTCTATGTCTGCTAAATTGTGCATTCAATATAGATTAAATGATAGTTTTAATGATGATATTTTTGACTTTGTTGACTCATATTATGTTGTAAAAATTGAAACTCAAAAATCACTCATTGGTTTTGTATTACTTTCATATGGAGGATCGGTCTCCTGGAAATGCAACATGCAATTAGTGGTTTCCCTCTCTACCACCAAGGCAGAGTATATAGCCTTGAAAAATCTATTAAGGAGGATATATGGTTAAAATGTTTGATGTGTGTGTTGTCTTTATCTACTGATAACATTTTAGTTCACTATGATGTCTAATATATATTTCACTCATCTAAAAACTATGTATTCCATGATATATCTAAGCACATTGATATTATACTTCATTTTTTTAGGGATATTATAGAATTTGGGATAGTGAGTGTCACTAAGATACCCATGGGGGAAAATCTAGCCAATAGTTTGACTAAGGTTGTGACATTTTCTAAGTTCATGTACTATTTAAAATTAATGAACTTGGTCCCAATTCTATAACTTAGGTTGTGATAATACCATACTTAAATTTGCTTAATTTTATGGTGGATATTTCTTGTTTTATATCCCGCATAAATGTTGTATTTTAATTCCTTTAAGTTTTCCCTTCATTTGTTTCATATCATTTGATATTATGTTCTGCATGGGATTATACTTACATGGCTACCGTTCATGTGGATATTTATTTTGTCTCCTGGATATATATTTTTCCATTTGTGTGGCATCTTTTTTCTAGATCGTTGATCATGGTTGATCTAACAGCCGTCGTTGCTCCTAGGTGTGTTTATTTTCCTCGACCTGGATTTTGGTCACTTCTTTATAGCCAATGGCGTGCTTCCATATGCCCCACTAGCTATGATGCCTTACGTTAGGCAAATTGAACTTTCCATCCCAGCCATCCATATGGCTTTCATCCCGTGGTTATGACCACACCACCCGACGATCCTCTAACACTCCATGAATGCTATGTTTTCACTTTAATTTGAGGTGATCGACTCATTCCCACTTTGGTGCTTTCAGTTTCATCTAGTTTTCATCTCGAGATATCCCAGAGAGATATCACCTTGTTGTGTAGAGAAGATCTCAGAGAAGAAGTGGGAAGTTGGGGTTTCCCAACCATCTTCACTCCCCTTTATCTTTCTCATGCTGACCCTTGTAATTGGCATTCCATTCTAGTAGAGATTTAGTGGAGAACAACTCGAACTTGGATCTAGGATGATAGCACACCAGAAGGGGTTTCAGATATTAACATCTATTTATCATAAATAGGTTTCAGTTTATGATTCTTGGCTTTATAAATGATTTATATTTCTATTATTCTTGAAACTATATCCTTCTTGGGTGTTTTTGTGAGTCCGTCCATGAGTGGATGGTGTTGACTCTTCATGGAAGGTTTCACCACTGCCACCTAGTTCAATAAGGTCGACCTCCTCGGAAAGTTTCTTTGGTTATCTTCTTTGTATCTGAGCCTATATTTACTTTCTTGTTTTTTATTTAGTAATAAAACAACTGGCCTGAATGGTGTTCTCACCATGCACATAGGATCATGTTAATCCAAATCATGTTATATCTTGGTGTTATGTGTTTTTTCTCCTTTCTCTATTTCTTTTTGTTCTTGTGATTCCTGAAATCCAATTAATAGAAAATCATTCTATTTTCTTGTATAAAATAAATCAAATTGACCATACCAAATTTGTAACCTGATTATACACATCAGTGCTTTCCTAGACATTTTTGGGGATAACCATTTCAACATTTACCCCAAAACGAAGGTTGGATACCTTGTTTTTAGGGCCTAGATTTCCCTATTTATTACACTTATTTGTTTGATTCTATTTTTGTGTGATCTGGATATGAGACTTATTATGTGATATGAGTTTGGTATAACTAATCATGGGATGGATGATGAGATATGGGTAGGAATTCCTGAGGTTGTGGTAGTAGTTGACACTTGTGACGATGAGATGCATGTGGATATGCATGATGGTGTTGGAGATGAAAATTATATGGTTATAATGGTTTGAATCCGGTCTTACCCATTGATGTGCTTAACGATGGATGCTTACTTGATATGAATCCATTTAATGGTCGATGGTTGGGTTGGTTGTTTATCTGTATTCCTTTCCCCACTTCTTGTGGTAGTTGGATGTGATTAGTTGTATCTCTTGATGGTAGCTTATGATATTTTCTCAACATACCTAGAATTATGGAATGATTTTAATAATGTTTAATAAATGACTTAAACCATGGGGTTGGTGTTGTTGGAATGCAAATGAGATGATCTTGAGAAACCATGGAATCAATTTGTATTATGCCTTGAGGTCGTGGACATTACCTTGATGGAATTTAATATGTGTAATGTGGAATAATGTTAATGGTTAATTAATTGTTAATTAATTAATTAATGTAAAGAAAATGATAAAAAGGAAAATACGTAATTTAATGTAGCTCCTTTAAATGATTGTGTGCTTATAGGATACCTAATTCTTAACAGTAGTAGTTGGGAGTCTGAGAGATGTTAGCTACAGTCGAGTCTGAGACTAGGTTATGTCCATAGTGTGGTTGTGGGATATATTAAATCCCATGTGTTATGTGATTTCATACACTATCCCTCCCATGTTGGTTAGGGAGACTAACACCTAGTGGACTATAGGAGGGTGTTTTCCTCAACATTCTGGTGGGAAGATGGATGACTGACTACCCCATTTGCCCCACTCTCTTCTCTTGGTAGTTCATGTGTGGGTATACACGGAGGTTAGTTTCCCTATATATATATGTGTGTGTGTGTAGAGGGTTGTGATGGCTTGTGGTTATTTCACACACATGTATCTCTGAATATAGTATCCAAAGGATTAATATAAGTATGATGTATATAGGTTGTGGTGGCTTGAGGTATTTTACTATATGTATGTTATGTGATGTATTGAGTTATAATACTTTATATATCATACACATCATATGGTATGTGGTGGTTCCCATAAACTACTTGGTTACTATATGGAGACGTGATATGAGATGATGTGATGCATGAAGTGCATGCTGTGATACTTATCCCTAATGTTTATGAGCTGAATTACTTTTGGAGAGAGGTGGCTTAGGATGTGTGATGTTGGGGAAGAGTGGAAAACTAGTGGGGAAGCAGTGTTTAGGTATCCTTGATGTTTTATTACTATAATACATGATCTATTATATGCGTCACTTGGTGAGAGATAGTCATGGCGAGGCTAGAAACTTAATATACATATTTAGGTGACGAGTTAGTTTCACTTTTGTTCACTGTTATTTAGTATACTTTATTATCCAATAAAAACATATATTTTAATTACATTTTAATGGTATTAAATGTTCATTTTTGATCTTATGGGCCTGAGTTAGTGCATTTTCATTATGAACATCCATTCTCATCATTTGTGCACTTCATGCCTAATATACACCAATTTAGGCCCAATGAGTCATCTGATTCTAAGTAATGTAATTATCAATTTGATATTTTGGGAACTATATATACACTTAAATGTGAACATTTTTCATTCAGGTATCAATGGATGATTCATAAACGATGATGGATATATTTGGAGATGAATGGAAGCAATTCTAGAGAAGGTAGATTGGACACCAGCCCACTTATGAGACTGTGGGGACCAACATACAGGCCCAATGAATCCCAAATTTTGTGTTATGATAGAAGAAATGTTTAGGAACAAATCACTATTCAGGAGATAATGCTAATTAGTCCTCTATGGTGGTCATTAAGGCGGCCCAATTTAGAGATACAATTCTGGGCCATATTCTGCGGCCCAGAAAAACATCCCACTAATTTGATCATATCTCGAAATCCATAACTTCAAATTAGCCCAAATTTTACAGGAGGTTAGAAGACATCCGGAGATACATTTTCTTATTCTATGGACCACTCTGATTCGGCCATCTAGAAAGTCTTCCAAATGCGTCTGTTCGGTGAATGAAAGATGCCTACCACCTCGGGTCAAGGGTGGAAAAATCAACTTTCCCTTACTTTCCACCCACCTATGGCCTACCACAATTAATTGAGGAGACTTGGACTGTTTGAGGATCGACCCAAGGGCTCAAAAATTCCTATTTAAGGCAGTGGTGTTGGAGGATTGAAGAATCTTGGATTCTTTGTTCAATTGTAATGTTATGCTGCAATTTTGTTGTCTCAAATTTGTCTTTCACATGTAAGTTGTTCAATTCACTTTAGTTTCTTAATAAAAGTTCTTCTTATACTCTTATTCTGTCGTTCTTCATATCACTTTGATACCGTTGGATCAAAGTGTGAATTTATTCCCACCAAACCTTGTGAAATTATTCACACAACGGTGGAGTGATCATTTTATTTTTGTTATTTTCTTTACTTCTCCATTTCCTCCCTCATGAGTCTACTTTCCGCTTCCATTGAAACCATGGGATCAATGGAGGGCTAACCCACTTATGGGTTGATCCAAGGGAGTATAAAGGGTCTGGATTGGATGTTATTTATCACCTCATTAATGTATAATCACTTCTTTAATTGAGTTTTTTAATTGATGATTTTTAAACTCCATCGTCCTTGTTGAATTTAAGGCCACACGCTTCAAGTGCTAATACGAACCTTTACCTTGAAGTGCTCAAAACTTTGATCCTTCAAGTGTATAGGTGATTAGTATTAAAGGGTGTAGGAATTAAACTAGTAAGTGATGATGTTGTTTTATCTCCTTAAATGAACCCATCTCAAATATAAAAAAAATGAAATCATTGAAAAGGAAATACGTCCAATCCACCCCGAGCGATAACCTAGGATCAACTCATTATTTTAAATTGAATTAACTTAAATTTGTTAGTTATCCTTTAAAACAATCTAAAATCAATCCAAATTTGGCCACTTAATAGCCAAAATCATTCCATAGAATGTACGTGTCCATAAGTTACTTTATAGGTCTCTGAGGATTCGATAACCCAAGCTAAACTACAAGGACCGTTCTACATTCTTCTCTTGGGTAAATTTGAGCGAGAATCAAATTTTGGCACCGTTGATGGGGACCCAAGTAAGTAATCTAAACACCCATTATATTCTCTCTAATTTCCTCTTTTCTCATCCAGATTCTCTTATCTTATCCCTTTCTCATTTTTTTTCTTTTGGCATATGTCCGCCTACACCCGCGATCAATCAAACCGTCTAGTTAAGGTGGATAGTCCTGGGGTTGGGGAGTAAGTACACCAAGGGAACTCAGTCCATTAGATCCTAATCTTCCTAATACTCTAGAGTCCAAAATTGATCCCATTTCAATGGAAGTTATTCAAATAAACCAACTCATAAACCCGGGTGGGAACCAAAATGGAAACCCAAATGAGGCAGCCCCAAACTTGGGGAATGCAATTGATCAAACCATGAATGACTACCTCACACCTTCCTGGACCAATGCCCCCTCATGAATTATACATAATTCCCTAGAAGATTCCAACTACATGTTTAAACCCCATGTCCTAAAACACCTTCCCACATTCCATGGAATGGAGTTCGAGATGCCATACCTGCACATTAAGGAGTTCAATGACATTGTAGAAACCATGTGTCCCCCACATAAACTAGAATCAGCTAAGATGAGGCTATTTCCTTTTTCTTTAAAGGATCGAGCTAAAAATTGGCTAAATAATTTGAGACCATCATCCATAAACTCTTGGGACCAACTACAAAGAGAATTCTACAAAAAATACTTTCCCCACCACAAAACAATTGCACTTAAAAAGAGTATCCAAAACTTTTTTGAAAAAGAGGGAGAGTAATTCTATGAAACATGGGAGAGGTTCAAAGAAACTCTAAACATGGTTCCACACCATGGTTTTTCTATTCCCGAACAAGTGATAATTTTCTATGAAGGGTTGGGTCCGGGGAACAAACAATTCATTGACATGATGTGTAATGGAACCTTTAAAAACAAAGCCCCAAATGATGCTTACGAGTATCTAGAAAGCATTTCTGAACAAAACCAAACATGGAGAACTTCACCTTATTCTGAAAAGACACAAAGAACTACTGTAATTCATACACTTAGAGAAGAGGAAAGCCTTAGGTCTAAACTCACAACACTCTCTAGGAAGGTTGAAGAGATAGACCTTAGGAAAGTCCATGAAATCCAAACTGTAGACCTTGTTTGCACAATTTGTGACAAACATGACCATAAGACAGACAACTGCCCAAATATTCCATCCATCAAGGATGTTCTTTTAGGAGGATCTGCAGTGGAAGTAAATGCTTTGAACTTTCAAAATCCTCAATACCAAAACAACTTCAACCCAAGGTATAATGACCACCCAGGCTTCCGCTGGAAAGATAACCAACAACCTAGCCAACCACAAGGACAAAATCCTTACCCCCATCAGAAATAACAAACCCATAACTAGTTACAAACCCAACTTATCCAATACCAACAGCCACCGGTCCATTTTCAACAAAACACCCCACCTCCAAAATATCCCCCCGGGATAAACCAATCTTCTCAAGCACCAACCCAAACTGTTCCACAAAGACTACTAGAACTACTGTGCAAACAAATGGAGAGGATGAACTCAGAAGTCTCTTCCCTAAAACAAGAACTTCAAACCATCAAAACTGGAAAGGTACCCATGCCTACTCAGGCGGTGCCATCCTCAACTTTAAGGGGAGAGTCAAGTTGTACTCAAACAACTCATGAACAACTAAAGGCTGTGACTGTTTTAAGAAGTGGGAAATCAATTGAGAAACCTGAACAACTAATTCAAAACCCACCTGAAGATTCAAACTTGGATGAAAATTCAAATGAACCAAATGATCAAATTGAAAAACATGATAACATTGTCAAAGAAACAACTCTTCAACAAACAACCCCACAACCTGCACCATTTCCTCAACGCATGAGGGGGAAAACCAAGCCTGAATTGAGTGAAACATTGAGGGAAATCTTTTCACAAGTAAAGTTGAACATAACCCTTCTCAATTCCATCCAAACCATACCTGCCTACTCAAAGTACCTTAAGGACTTGTGCACTTTTAAAAGAAAATTTTCACATAAAAACCAAGTCCTTTTGGCTGCTAATGTGAGTACCACCATTCAAGGGACCATTCCTCCTAAGTTGAAAGACCCGGGTTGCCCTTACATCAATGTTGAACTAGGAGAGAGCAAAGTTGTCAAGGCCTTGTGTGATATAGGTGCTAGTGTCAATCTCATCCCATATGTTGTGTACTGCCAGTTAGGCCTAGAAGAACTCTAACCCACATCTGTCACACTTCAACTTGCTGATCGTAGCATTAGGGTTCCAAAGGGGATTTTAAAGGACGTTCTGGTAAAGGTTGAAAACTTCATTTACCCTCCTGATTTCATTGTCCTTGACAACAATCCAAACTTAGGAAATAAGGAACAAACCCCAATCATCCTTGGTCGTCCTTTCCTTGCAACAATAAACTCTGTTATCCGAGTCCAAAATGGGAACATGACCATCACCTTTGGGAACATGAGTCTAGACTTGAACATCTATAATGCAAGCTCACAAATAGGGGATGATGAGGACATTCATGAAGTAAACATGATAGGAAGCATTGATAATGAATCCATAGAACATCAAGGAATATTTGATGAATGTTTAAGTCGGGATGAGATTGATTTACTTTGTTCATATGAAGGAAGTTTATCTCCTTGGCTTGAATCATTTTCAAATTTCTCTTATGATGAAGTCTTAGGTCCAACAATTAGTGAAACATTTCAAGAAACCACTTTCATGAAGACCACTCCAAATTCCTTCCCTAAATCTGATCAAGCCAATATAGTAGCTGAAACTCCTACATGTGGGGAATCAATCCTATATGAAACTCTAAAAAAGGAAATTGAAATTGATCCAATGTCCCAATATTATGTTGAAATTCCGAACCAACATGATCTTGAATTGAAGGAACTTCCCAATACACTCAAGTATGCTTTCCTAGGGGACAATCAAACACATCCTATTGTCATTTCTTCTTCTCTTGAATCCAATCATGAAAGGATGCTTCTAGATGTCATTAGGAAGCATAAGAAAGCCATTGGTTGGACCCTTTCTGATATTCCTGGGATTAGCCCACTTATCGGGACTCATAGGATTGTTCTGAAATCTGATTCAAAGCCATGTCGTCAACCTCAACGACGACTCAATCCTAATCTCATGGAGGTAGTAAGAAGAGAACTCCTGAAATTGCTAAAAGCTAGTATCATATATCCCATAGCTAAGAGTGAGTGGGTGTTCCCAATCCAAGTGGTTCCAAAAAATGCCGGAATCACAGTGATAACCAATGAGGATGGAGAGATTCTTCCAACAAGGGTGAGTAGTGGATGGAGGGTCTGCATTGACTATAGGAAGCCAAACTCATTCACCAAGAAGGACCATTTCCCCTTACCATTCATTGACCAAGTACTTGAGAGAGTGGCAGGTCATGCCTTCTACTGTTTCTTAGATGGGTACTCGGGGTACAATAAAATTGAGGTCTCCCTAGAGGATAAAGGGAAGACTACATTCACATGTCCATTCGGAACCTTTGCTTTCAAATGCATGCCCTTCGGGTTATGCAATGCCCCTGGAACTTTCCAGAGGTGCATGATGGGAATCTTCTCAGACATGGTAGGGGATTTTCTAAAGGTATTCATGGATGAATTCTCTTTGTTTTGGGATACATTTGAGGGATGTATAAGGAATGTAGAGAGAGTCTTGTCAAGATGTGAAGAAAATAATCTAATCCTAAACTGGAAAAAATGCCATTTTATGGCTAAAGAGGGACTAGTTTTAGGCCATCTGGTCTCAGGTAGGGGGATTGAAGTTGATAAAGAAAAGGTTGACATAATTCGTCACCTTCCATCACCCAAAACTGTCAAGGAAGTGAGGTCTTTCTTAGGAAATGCTGGTTTCTATAGAAGATTCATCACGGACTTTAGTTCAATATCCCATCCCCTTTGTGCTCTCCTAGTAAAGGATGCTCCATTTGTTTGGACATAAATCTGTGAGGGTTCATTCTCAACCCTAAAATCCTCTCTCACCTCTCCTCCCATTATGAAATCCCCAAATTGGAACCTTCCTTTTGAACTTATGTGTGATGCCAGTGACTTTGCTATTGGAGCTGTGTTAGGACAATGCTGTGATAAAACTCATTATGTCATTGCTTATGCAAGAAAATCCTTAAATGATGCCCAAATAAACTACACCACTATTGAAAAGGAGTTACTTGATATTGTGTTTGCTTTAGAGAAATTTAGGTCCTGCCTCTTAGGATCCCCCATCACTGTGTTCACTGACCATTATGCACTAAAATACCTCTTCCAAAAACAAGATGCTAAGGCTAGACTGATCAGGTGGTTCCTTCTCTTACAAGAATTTGACCTCACAATCAAGGATAAAAAGGGTGTTGAAAATGTTGTAGACGATCACCTCTCTAGAATGGAATTTAAAGATAACTCTAATCACCTTTCTGTGTATGATTCATTTCCTGATGAACACCTATACTCTGTGAGTGACTGCCCTTGGTATGCTGACATAGAAAATTTCTTAGTGATAGGAGTCATTCCAAAATTATTAGGGACTCAAGCTCAAAGGAAATTTCTTTATGATGTTAGACACTATGTGTTTGATGACCCATACCTCTATAATTTCTGCCCTGACCAAGTCATTAGGAGGTGTGTTCCAGAATCTGAACAAGAGTCCATCCTTAAATTCTGTCATAGTGAGGCATGTAGAGGTCACTTTTCCTCTAAGAAAACATCTGCTAAGATTATTCAATGTGGTCTCTTATGGACCACCATCTCAAGGGACTCCTACGCCTTTTGTCAAAGATGTCCTAGGTGTCAACAAGTAGGTTCCATCACAAAAAGGAATCAAATGCCACTCACTCCCATCTTAGTGGTTGAAATCTTTGACTGCTGGGGAATTGATTTCATGGGTCCTTTCCCAAACTCTAGGGGATACCTCTACATTCTCTTAGCTGTTGATTATGTCTCAAAATGGGTTGAGGCCATTCCCACAAAATCCAATGATCATCAAACTGTGATTAGATTCCTAAAAGAAAACATCTTCTCTAGATTTGGAATTCCTAGGGCTATCATAAGTGATCGTGGAACTCATTTTTGCAATCGTCCATTCTCATCACTCATGGGAAAATATGGAATTTCTCACAAAGTGTCCACTGCTTACCACCCACAGACCAATGGTCAAGCTGAGTTTGCCAATCGTGAAATCAAACAAATTCTTGAGAAAATTGTCAATCCTTCTAGAAAATATTGGTCCGAGAAACTCTTGGATGCTCTTTGGGCATATCTTACAGCATTCAAAACCATCCTAGGAATGTCACCATATAGGTTGGTTTATGGAAAATCATGCCATTTACCTGTTGAAATTGAGCATAAGGCCTTTTGGGCAATTAAGAAAATAGATTATGACCTCTCATTGGTAGGAACAAAAAGGAAATTAGATCTCAATGAACTGGAGGAATTAAGGATGGAGGCTTATGAAAATTCAAGGATCAATAAATCTAGAGTTCAAGCCTACCAATCTAGAAATATCAAGGTCAAACATTTTGAACCGGGAAAACTTGTGCTCTTGTATAGTTCAAAACTTCATTTACACCCGAGAAAGTTAAGGTCTATATGGTCAGGTCCTTTCATAGTGCATCATGTATACCCCCATGGGGCAGTAGAGATTCAAGATCCCACTAGTGGTCACATTTTCAAGGTCAATGGTCAAAGGTTAAAAACATTCATTGAATCATTCAATAAACAGGAAATAGATGTTGAGTTAATTGAGCCAATCTATGAACCAGGAAAAAATTGATAAATTTAGGATCTATGTCGGGCTAACGACGTTAAACAAAGCGCTACACGGGAGGCAACTCGTGGTTTTTATGTTTCTAATCTTTCTGAATCATATTTATTTTTCAAATAAGATTAATTGATCATTTTTATATTTAAAAATAAAAAAATATACTTTTGACCTGTTCTTATATTATGAGTATGGATGGGTATGAAAGGGGAGCACCATATTCATCCGTGTCACGTGGTGTGATCCTTGAGTAATACCTTACCCAGAAATTTAAAAAGAAGACAATGTATCATCAGTTTATTTTTTTGTATTTTTATTATTTTATAGTTTAAGATAAAAATAATAATAAAATAATAATAATATAATAATTAAAAAAGGGGACATGCCATAGGCCGTGGGGCAAACCCCGTCACAACCGGCGAAGCCGCAGGGACTCGAACCCGGGACCGAAGGGAGACAGGGGCGCACGCTTACCACTGACCTACGACTTAATGTGCTTACTTATTCTATAATTTTTATATATATACTTACATTTTACTTATATATATATATATTGTTTTGTTTTGTTTTTTTGTTTTCTTTTTTCCACTAGGGAACTTTGCAAGCGACATGGATATCAAAGGACTAAATTCGAGCGACAAGAACTTCAAACTTCAACCACCAGGTGACTTCATTCCATGATCCTTATATTTAAATTTCATTATTGAACTCCCCTTTTATTCCTCTACCCCATTCTAAATTTTATTTTGACGAAACTAGGGACAATTTCATTCTAAGTTGGGGGGTGTGGAAACAAAATGTTTGTTTAAAAAAACAATGATAAAAAAAGAAGTAAAATTCCTTTATCATTCATATAATAAAATCTTTTCTCACATTAAAAATACATAGCAAATAACTTTTATTTCCTTAAATCTTAATTTAATTCATGATTAAGTTTAAAAGCATTGATTTTGGAAGTTTGGTTGTCCAATGAAAATTTTCATCATTTTTGTTTTCATCAATTAAATCAAAATTCCACAATGCACGTCCTCTAGACTGTGGGGTACTAATTTGAATTTTTGGGGTCCCATAATAAATAGCATAGGCTGGTTTTATTTTTATGAATAATATGAGTATTAAAAAAAAATATTTTTTTTTGCGTGTAGAGCAATGGATTGATAAAATGCGAGGTTTTCGGCACTTGGGGGTTGTGAATCCAGAGTTTTCTAGCCCTGAGTTTTTCAATCTATCTCTATTTATGGTAATATGATTTTGTTTTTGATTAAGTTAACTCGAGACGATGCCTGAGTATGTGAGCTTCACTTGGTGCCCTAAGGCCTTTGAGTCTGGGAGTCATCGGCAAAGTCTTGCTACATGAGTTAATTTGATTAACTGCAATCTCAATTACTATAGCAATATTTCAAAAAAAAAATCCAAAAAAAAGAGGAATAAAGAATACTCATATTAGGATTAAATGTGATTCCACCTAGCACTTCCATGATTTTTCCCTTGAATGAAAATGAACCCCCATATCTATTGTGATTCACAACACATCATTACACCTAATTGAGTTGGACGAAGTATGATGATGGATTTGATCAAATTAATGGGCTTGGGATTGGGATCTAATTTTAAATTCATCTTGTTTTAAATTATCTTGATAGGTTATAAAAATATATTTGTGTGCAGTTTACATTGTGAGCACTGTTTGTTATAATGTGTTTGAAGAAAGGAATTCAAATAAAATCATTGAATTATTTGCTTGGGACTAGCAAATCTCAAGTTGGGTGGGTGTGATTATCCAATAAAAACATATATTTTAATTACATTTTAATGGTATTAAATGTTAATTTTTGATCTTATAGGCCTTAGTTAGTGCATTTTCATTATGAACATCCATTTTCATCATTTGTGCACTTCATGCCTAATATACACCAATTTAGTCCCAATGAGTCATCTAATTCTAAGGAATGTAATTATCAATTTTATATTTTGGGAACTATATCTACACTTAAATGTGAACATTTTTCATTCATGGATCAATGGATGATTCATAAACGATGATGGAGATATTTGGAGATGAATGGAAGCAATTCTAGAGAAGGCAGATTGGACACCAGCCCACTTATGAGACTGTGGGGCCCAAAATACATGCCCAATGAATCCAAAATTTTGTTTTATGATATAAGAAATGTTGAGGAACAAATAACTCTTCATGAGATAATGTTAATTCGGCCTCTATGGTGGTCATTAAGGCGGCCCAAGTTAGAGATACAATTCTGGGCCAGATTCTGCGGCCCAGAAAAACATCCCACTAATTTGATCATATCTCTGAATACACAACTCCAAATGGGCCCAAATGTTACAGGCGGTTAGAAGAAATCCGGAGTTCCATTTTCTTCTTCTATGTCCCACTCTGATTCGGCCATATAGAAGGTCTTACAAACGTATCTGTTCGGTGAATGAAAGCTGCCTGCCACCTCGGGTCAAGGGTGGAAAAATGAACTCTCTCTTACTTTCCACCCACCTATGGCCTACCACAATTAATTGAGGAGACTTGGACTGTTGGAGGATCTACCCAATGGCTCAAAAATTACTATTTAAGGTAGTGGTGTTGGAGGATTGAAGAATCTTTTATGCTTTGTTCAATTGTAATGTTATGCTGCAATTTTGTTGTCTCAAATTTGTCTTTCACATGTAAGTTGTTCAATTCACTTTAGTTTCTTAATAAAAGTTCTCCTTCTACTCTTATTCTTTTGTTCTTCATATAAATTTGATACCATTGGATCAAGGTGTGAATTTATTCACACCAAACCTTGTGAAATTATTCACACAACGGTGGAGTGATCATTTTATTTTTGTTGTTTTCTTTACTTCTCCATTTCCTCCCTCATGAGTCTACTTTCCGCTTCCATTGAAACCATGGGATCAATGGAGGGCTAACCCACTTATGGGTTTATCCAAGGGAGTAGCAAGGAGATAGATTGGATGTTATTTATCACCTCATTAATGTATAATCACTTCTTTAATTGAGATTTTTATTTGATGATTTTTAAACTCCATCGTCCTTGTTGAATTTAAGGCCACACGCTTCAAGTGCTAATACGAACCTTTACCTTGAAGTGCTCAAAAATTTGATCCTTAAAGTGTATAGGTGATTAGTATTAAAGGGTGTAGGAATTAAACCAGTAAGTGATGATGTTGTTTTATCTCCTTAAATGAACTCATCTCAAATATAAGAAATTGAAATCATTGAAAAGGAAATATGTCCAATCCACCTCGAGCGATAACCTAGGATCAACTCATTCTTTTAAATTGAATTCACTTAAATCTGTTAGTTATCCTTTAAACCCATCTAAAATCAACCCAAAGTTGGCCACTTAATAGCCAAAATCAGTCCATAGAATGTACGTGTCCATAGGTTACTTCTTAGGTCTCTGAGGATTCGATAACCCAAGCTAAACTACAAGGACCGTTCTACCTTCATCTCTTGGGTAAATTTGAGCGAGAATCAATACTTTATTTATCTTTTGTATGAGAGGATTTTGGGAAGATCCTACTAATTATACTATTATGATCACACCATGTATATATAAACTATTTTCCAATCAACAAGTGAAAGTTAGAGATCAAGCTAAATATTACTATCTTGTGGTTTTGAAAGAGCTATTTAGGTTTCATGGTCATTATTGAGTTTTATTTTTTGGTACTTTTAGTTTTATTTTTAGTTATTTTAGTACTATATAACATTACATGTATGCACTTGGGATTTATTTTATCTTTATGAGCATGTGTTTTTTGGAGTATCTGTCTTATCTATCTATTACACATGTTTTCATAAAGGGTAATGTCTACCATTTGTATATCTATTATACCCTCAATGCTACTCTCTAACTCGGGGCCTACTGGAGTCTGGACTCAGGCGGCCACCATCCTCCTTCTCTCAATTTGTATATCTGTTATACCCTCAGTTCTAGTCACTAACCTAGGGCCTACTGGAGTCAAGACTCAGGCAGTCACCATTCTATTTCTATCATTTCTGACCAAGTAGGGGGTGCTCTTTGGGGGGAGGGGGTTATGATAAAGTAATGTCAAAGGTTCAGGTTGAGGGATATGATGGAGTTTGGAGTTAGGCATAGGTTAAATTTCATGTGTTTGTAGGGAAAAAATGCTAGCTAAGTTTAATAAGCAATATAAACATGATAGACCAACTGAGACATGGGTATTTATCACCCCTGTGGTTTGATGCACGTACCTTTAAGTTTATGGATCCTACTAAGAAAAGTGATACTAGTTGCGAGGTAGAGACCTAGGAAAGGATCATACATGATTTTTCTTTGCGCCTGTGTTTGAAATGGGTATACCTTGAGATTAGGTTAAAATTAAAATAATAAAATGAAATAAATAAATAATTAATGTTAATTATTCCATATTTTGGGTTTAATAGTCACTAACTAGTTTTTATTCTTGTAGGTATGGCTCTAGGTCAACATCCTCATCAGGTTTTCACTGAAGATGTTCAACAGGAAGTGCCAGCAGATCACTGCACAATAGAGGTTGATGATGACAACACTTGGAGGAGGATACTCTAAGAGTTTTAGTGCCAGAGTCTATAGAAATATGAAGGCTCTATTTCAAACTCATACACAAAATATTGGTTAGTGGAGGTAGAGATCACTTTTAGTTTGATTCATTCTCAGAAGCAGCATTGAGTTTCATTGGTTATGATGATACTGCATGGATCAGTCAGGAAGTGGTGGATCTTATTACTTGAGGATCATGAGGAGATGATAGTCTCATGGTGGGTGTTCCAAGAATAGTTCTCAGCAGAGTTCCTTTCTTTGACCACGAAGGTGATAGGCCATCAGAAGCCGCTTACCCTTCAACAGATGAATTCTAGTGTGTGTGAGTTTGGGATCCATTTCAAAACTCTTCTCCGATATGATTCAGACCTATTTTTAGATGAGGAGGCTAGGGTGATACATTTTGAGGAATCTTTATGTCTAGATATCCAATTCCATGTCACCCTATTTATATCGCCATCTTATATTGATATGTTGGTGGGAGTAGAGGTTGTTGAGAGGATAATGACCCAAACCAGGTTATCATGAGAGGGGAGTCATCGGGATTACTCATGAAGTATAGTTGTGGTTCAAGGTTCCCAATTTCCTAGACATAAGAGTTTTCATTTAGTTGGGGGTATTTCCCAACCCTCATCATATCATTTCTCCAGGGGTGGTGAATCTCAGACCTATTCCAAGAGATTAGATATATGTTTTTCTTGTGGAGGCCGAGTTTGTAAGTGGTGAGAGTTCCCGAAATTTCTATGGAGTCAGTGTGCATCAGGTGTTCCACTTCAGGTCCCTCTATTGAGGTAGTTTTAGCCGAGGTAGTAGCAATAGGGTGTTTCAGTTTGGGATCAACAGAGAGGAGATAGGGTGGGCATAGAACAACCTCGAGATACTCCTCGTCCTTAGAGAGTAGAGTGTAGCTAAGTAGGTGGTTATCAGCAGGATCAGAGATGCTATGGCACAGGTTTTGGTTAGCTTCATGCTTTAAAATTTCCAGTGCTAGGAGATCTAAGTGTCATTCAAGGTACCCTTTACTTGTTTTATATATGAGTGCATGCTTTGTTTGATTTAGGATCTACACACTCCTTCATATCACATACCATTTCCCATGCTTTGAGACTTGAGGTGGAGAGGCTTCCAATTCCTTTAGCATTGACTATGCCAATTATAGGTCGAGATAACTTGTATGAAGTATGTATAAACTATGAGCTAGTGTCGGGGTAGTACTGCTACTTGAGATACTTCTTGAAGGTTTCGGGCGCAGCAGAAGTGTGGTTGGGACAACACCCAATTTTGATTTTTACCATGATCAATGATTATTCCGGGATCAATACGATGATGAACGCCAGTATCCATGGAATATAATCAAAGATTTAGATAAAGAAAAAAGAGAGGCCCAAAACCTTTAGAGAGGATCTTACACATCATGTTTATAATTAATTTAATTAATTTCATAAAGAAAAACAATACTCGTGTCTTTGGTATTTTTCTTCGTTGATGATGTTGATCGTCCAGATTGAACCTTCCAGATTATCTCATTGTGGTTGTAAGGATCCAAACTAGAATCTCTCTAGTGGCGATCCACATGTGCTCTGATGGCCTCCGATCGACATCGCTCCTTCTCCGAGTGCTAGCACGACAAAGCGAGTGTCTTGTGTCAGTCATTCTTGATATCTTTTTCTTCAACCTTGAAGAACGTCTCTCATTATTGAGAGAGGAGAGAAGAGGATTCAAGAGATAAATTGTTTGGATCAATAATTATCAATTCACCAGGCATGTGGTGTGGTGTATGGCACAATACGGGTACTTGCCTATTTATATACATGGAATTTCAGTTACAATATTTAATTTCATAACAACAATTAAATACATTCATGAACTTAGAGAAAACCCATGCATTTAATAATAATACCGCATCATTATTTATAGTGTGCCAACCTGTGCAAAATGAAATTATAAATAAAATTTCATGTCACAAAATAATAGCAGCATTATTTTAATTTGTGACAACTAGTTAAATAATTATTTACCATCTTGCAAATAATTATTTTACTACCAGACCGACCTTGGTCTGCTCGAACTCCACTTCCATTTATTGAACATCCGAATAAATAAATAAATAATTTATTCTCTTAAATAAATATTTTATTTACAAACTAATAAATAAATATTTATTAAATGTTCAATAAAATAAATAAATATATTTTATTTTATTTATGTGATAATCTTAAATTGAATAAAATTATTCCATAGTCTTGAGAATAATATTTATTAATTAATTTCAAATAGAATTTAACCGAGACCACCAAAAACACTTAGTGTGTGACCCTCTAGGATTCTTTCTCATTGGCATTAGGCAATCTTGCCTAAAGTCCAAGAGTATTGTCTAGAAACGGGTCAAGGCACCCAAGAGAAATAATGTAAAGTCACAACAACGACATCCACATACGAATGCTCACTGTTTAATATAATCCCTTTTTCGCAATATCTCATCGAGCAGGTTTCATGATTGTGTCATTAACTTTTATGCTTAATACGTCGTTCTTTAACTACCAGAAATAAACTCGTTGTTACACCATGGCCATGGAATTTCATGCGATGGTTCTATTTAAATCAAAGAGCTGAGATATCAACTTCTATAAATAGAAGGGAAAAATCCTTCCTCAACTTATCCATTAATAACATGCCACTCTTGACTCATCCAACATACCCTACTTCCCGCCAACTATTTGCGTGACAGTTTTTGTCAGTAAATCAAAGTGCATAAGTCGTGACACATATTAATGATAATCTTAATGTCTAAGGATCATTACACATGCTCACAGATAGAAATATCCGATGACACCAAAACATGCAGAATTCCTACTAGCGGGTCTGTTCTCATAATCTACCATCTTGGAGATTACCAAGTGAGAACTTCATGAGAGGAAGTCTCATCTGCTTATGAGTACTCACACCTAATGGTATGCATGCTATGTGTCCCATCATAGCATGTCATCCAACTATAGAACTATATTTAAGAATATTGTTATAGCATTTCAAGGTTCCATCATAGTGGGGAACTGCCATGACCTTATGAATGACACAAATACTCTAGGACATTTTTACATTATAGTTATGAAGAAAAATGAAATATATGTAATAATATATTAAATATCAATGTAATCAAAGTAAAACCACTTGTTTCTAGGACACCAACTCTTAAAAACTCCCACTTGTAGTAGAGCCAACTACCTATGACTTTCAGTCCTCTAGACCTCACATGATGATCATGTTTTTGATGAGTCAAGGCTTTAGTCAAGGGGTCTTCCAAGTTGTCTTTCATGGAAATACTACTCACTGCAACTTCACCTCTCCAAGAAAAATCCCTCAAGAGATGATACTTCTGAAGTATGTGATTCGTCCACTGATGTGACCTTAGCTCTTTTGTGAGAGCCACCACTGCAGTATTATCACAGTACAATGTGATGAGATCTTTACTGCTAGGTATCACATCTATCTCCTGGATGAAGCTTCGTATCCAAACTACTTCTTTAGCTTCCTCAAAAGCTGTGATATACTCGGACTCTACTGTAGAATCTGCGACCACACTCTTCTTTGAGCTCTTCCAGCTCACTGCACCTCCATTCAAAGTGAAGATGTATCCTCTTTGTGACTTCATGGCATCTTGATCAGTCTATAAACTAGCATCTGTATATCATCTGATGACTAGTTTCTCATATCCTCCACAAACTAGGAAAATATCCTTAGTACACCTCAAATACTTTAAGATAGTCTTGACTGTCATCCAATGGCAGTCACCTGGGTCAGCTTGATATCTGCATACCACACTCAATGCGTAGGCGAAATCTAGCCTAGTACATAGCATGACATACATGACTGACCCAATTGTTGATGCGTATAGAGTCCTTTCCATTATCTTTCTTTCCTCATGTGTCTGAGGGCACATTTTCTTGGAAAGATGAATGCCATGTGACACTGGAAAAAATCCCCTCTTGGATTGTTCCATACTGAATCTCTTTAGTATCTTATCAATGTATATTCTTTGACTTAGGCCCAATAATTTCTTGGATCTATCACGATGTATCTTGATCCCAAGAATATACGCTGCCTCTCCCAAGTCTTTCATGGAGAAGCATTGATTCAACCATGCCTTAACAGAATGTAAGACTGGTATCTCATTTTCAATAAGTAATATGTCATCAACATATACTATTAGGAAAATGACTGCACTCCCACTAAACTGTTTGTAGACACAAGGCTCACATTCATTCTTGATAAAACCAAATTCTTTTATGGCTTCACCAAAATGAATGTTCTATGACCTGGATGATTTATTTAATCCATAAATGGATTTATGTAACTTGCATACCTTATTGGCATCCTTTGGAGTCACAAAACCTTCAGGTTGTGTCATGTAGACATCTTTTTGAAGGTTCCCATTAAGGAATGCTATTTTGACATCCATTTTCCAAATCTCATAGTCATGGTAAGCCGCAATAGGAAGTAGAATTCTGATGGATTTCAGCATTGCAACTGGTGAGAAGGTTTCATCGTAGTCAATTCCTTGACGCTGTTTAAAACCTTTTGCAACCAATCATGCCTTATAGGTACTGAATTGTCCTTCAATGTCCAGTTTCTTCTTAAATACCCATTTCCAACCAACAGGTTTTATATCAAATGGAGGATCTACCAAAATCCAGACTTGGTTTTGGTACATGGAATCCATTTCAGAATTCATGTCTTCTTGCCACTTGGAAACATATGTGCCACTTACTGCTTCCTTGTAGGTTAGAGGATCATTATTATCAACTAATAAGGATTCACCATCCTTGGTAACAAGAAAACTGTACCATTCCGGTTCTCTAACCTCTCTTGTACTCCTACACAATACTTGTGTCTTTGGAACATATTCTTCTTCCATGGGGCTTTGTGGAATCTGTTCCTGTACCAACTCTTGTACACCTTGAGCCTCGACTTCATCAAAGTCTATCTCAATCCCACTATCTCTTTTAGATATGTGATCCCTCTCAAGGAATATGGCATGTCTTTCTACTATAACCTTTTTGTCTAAGGGGTTGTATAGGTAATATCCCCTTGTTTCCTTGGGGTATCCTATAAAGGTACACTTTGTGCCTTGAGGTATGAGTTTATTACCTGAAGTGGCCTTAATAAACGCTTCGCTACCCCACACATGTAAATTTGATAACATGGCTTTTCTTCCACTCTATAACTCATATGGAATGCCATTTATCGATTTATTTGGTACTTGGTTTAGTATGTGTGCCACTGTTTGTAACGCATATCCCCAAAAGGATAATGTAAGACTTGCATGACTCATCATTTATCTCACAATTTCTAACAAGGTGCGGTTCCTCCTTTCACTTACACCATTCCATTGAGGTGTGTAAGGAGGAGTGAGTTGGGATAAGATCCCAAACTCTCGCAAGTAATCAATGAAGTCTGATTAAGATATTACCCACCTCGGTCTGAGAAGAGTTTCTTAATCTTCTTACCAAGCTGGTTTTCAACTTCATTCTTGTATTCCTTGAACTTATCAAAGTAATCCGACTTATACCTCATTAAGTAGATATATCCATATCTACTAAACTCATCAGTAAAAGTTATGAAGTATGAGTACCCACCCCTTGCTTCAACTGGAAATGGTCCACATACATTGGTATGAACCAATTCAAGAAGCTCTTTAGCCCTTTCACCTTTACCACCAAATGGGGATTTCGTCATTTTTCCTTGTAAACATGCATGACATACGCCAAGTGGTTTTAGTTCAAAAGAATCTAAATATCCACCTTGATGTAACTTTGTCAAGCGTTTCTCGTTTACATGACCTATCTGATGATTCCAAATTTGGGTGTGGTATGAGTCATGTGAAGTATCTTTGTCATCGATTTCCACTACTTGGTTTGTGTAATCCAACACATAAAGACTATTGTATAAATGTGCCCTACCAAAACAAATGCTATCTTTATAAAAGAAGCAACATCAATTTCCAAACTTGAAAACAAATCCTTCTATATATATTATGGATACACAAATTATGTTTTTGGTTACATAAGGCACATAAAAACAACCCTTTAACACCAAGATCACCCCAGTTGGCAACGTGAGGTGGTAGCCCCCGACAACTACAACAACAAGTCTGGCTTTTTTGGCTGCTCATAGATCTACCTCCCCTCAATCAATCTTCCTGCATCTAATTGGTTCCTGAATTTGGATAAATATGTGAGCACAAAAAGCCGTATCTAATACCCAATTTGTAGAAATAGATAGATTTCATTTGATAAAAAATGCACTTAAAGCTTTCCCTTACTTCTTAGGCTGGGTGCGGTTCTTTTTCCAGTGGCCCTTCTTTCTACATGTGAAACAAACAGCCTCCTATTACCTTGCCTCCCCTTTAATCTTCCTTTTCTTGGAAGGCCGTGAAGAAGCTTTGGGATTAAAGCTCTTCACCTTCCCTTTCCTATTATTCACCATAAGGACATAAGGATTTTCGCACTTCATATCTTTGTCCACTTGGAAAATGAGGATAAGAAGATCAGATAGAGACTTCTCAATGTTGTTCATATTGAAATTGACAACAAAGTTAGAGAATCTATGAGGGAGTGATGAGAGAATGAGATCGGTTCCTAGTTCTTCAGGGAGTTTAAAACCTAGAACCTCCAGGCACTCAATGTAGACAATGATCTTAACTACATGAGGCCCAGCTGGGGAACCTTCTCTAAGATTACTCTAAAAGAGTGCCTTAGAGATCTCAAACCTTTTCTGTCTTGCTCTCTCCTGGTAAAGATCACGGAGGTGCTCGAGCATTCTATAAGCATCCATGTTTTCATGAGACTTCATGATATCATTATACATTGATGATAACATCAAAAATTGAACATCGACCACATCATTCATATGTTTCTCATAGACCAGGAAATCATCATCACTCACCTACTTGGAAGGTAGACCAGGTAATGCTGACTCCAGCACATAAGACTTCCGTTCATGGCGTAGGATAACCTGAAGGCGTCTAAA
Organism: Viscum album; assembly: GCA_963277665.1. Lineage (NCBI taxonomy): Eukaryota > Viridiplantae > Streptophyta > Magnoliopsida > Santalales > Viscaceae > Viscum > Viscum album. The sequence goes on from OY728129.1 coordinate 987,767,632, forward strand.
CCATTCTTGGAAGTTACTGCCGGTGAGGATGTTGTCTTTATCCAAAATTGATCATAGGGATAGTGTGGTTAATGAGCCTGTCATTTTTATTCTACAATTAAAAGAGAATATAATTAGTACTTTCTTGATTATATTTTATGAGAAATAATAAATTTTATTAAGTCTCCCACTATTTTATCAAGTCCCAATGGCCCTCACCATTGAACTCGGAATGTCCAGTTTCCATGACATTCTAGTGTAAAGGATCCATATTCCCCTTCACATAACCCCAACAAGGGTTGGTCAAGCTATTAGAAGGTATTTAGGTAGGTAGGTATTTTCCAACTACGGGCTTGTGGCTCCTTGATATGTTGAGTGGACTCCCCAATCCTGAAATCATGACTTTGGATTTCCTCAACTCTTCCTCCAATATTACACCAAGTCTAGCAAGGGATACTCCTCTTGATGTAATATGGTTAAGTCAACTTGAAAAATTTCATAAGGGATTCCTGTATAAAAGTAAGTGTCCCAATAAGGGTTGGTCAAACACATAGTTTTATTGAGTTTTTCCCTTTAATCAAGTAACATAAGGCTTGTTATAACTTAATATTTTATTTGAGGGATTTTTATCTCTTATGCGTGAATTTCTTATTATCATTATCACATGCTTGTTAATATTAAGTGGAACTTACTTAAGTTATTAAGCATGTCTTGATAATATTTACACATAAGACTGGTTTATTTTAGTTCCATCTTGCATGCTTGTTTAATTCATTAATTATGTGATCATGACAACACATCCATAATGATAAACCATGCAACTGACAAAAATAAAATAAAGTAAATGGTATGATCACAAGATTTTCTAATGGCTAGTTTATCTAGTGGTTGATAAACTAACCCCGACCTAGGGAAGAAACAACTTGAACCTTTTGGGTTCGTGTTTACAGCTTCCACCTATACACCTCTGTATCTCCTGGGATTGGTTTCGTCTCGGCTCCATCTTGAACTACCTCCACTAGCTTAGGAGTTCCATCCATTACATATGTCTTTTTTAACTCACATGTAGGTGAGGGGTAAAATGGGGTTTTACATAAAAGAAACCTTGGGCACACAGGCCCTACATATTAATGAGGATAAGGCTTGTAGGCCAATAAATTTAATTTAAATAAACAAATTAAAAGAAACCATCCACATACAAAGGTCTTGGTCTAGCTCATGATCATCCATACATGCAACGATATTTACGTATAAATAAAACTAGCATTCAATTATTTAAACGTTCTCGTTTAAGATAAATCAAGCCTGAATCAATTAATTATAATATTTAATTAATCAATCCTTTTATCTTAAATCATTTTCTGAATTTCCTTGATATTCTCATCCATAGTAATTTTAAACAAATAAATTCATTTAAAATTATCTTTGTATGTAACTTGTACCTTGGAGGCAACCCGGTGAAATCCTATTCATAACTACCCAATGAGTAGAAATGAACATTAGAAAAATGTTAAATTAAATACACATATATAAAACACCTATCACGTGTTGTGCCTCAGCTTTACGCCTGCACGATGGTACACGTCTCAAGGGTTTGTATAATATAATAATAAATTTTAATAAATCTGTGTAATTTGGATGAGTACACGACGTGTAGTTCTAACTACATGGAATGTACTATTTTTCACTATCTATCCGAAGTACACACCCAGGGAAATGACATGTGAGTGTACTTTAGAAATATTCGGAGTACACGGTGTGTCCAGTGAGCCACACGCCATATAGTTCCTCATTACACAGTCTCCAGCCGGGCAAGCCGTGTATGGGGTACACGGTCCAACCCTAACCCGAAGGGACTACACACCGTGTCCATTGGGCCACACGACGTGTAATCTAGAAACTACATGCCACCTGTTCCTGGTCAACACACAGAGTCATTTAAGACTTAGAAAGACTCCAACACACAACTTGGTTTGGCAGACCAGTCTGATTCATTGAATCTTGACTACACGGCGTGTACTGCTGAATACATGCCATGTGTTCTGGTGTTGTACGACCATGAATCTTTGGCACCTTCGGATGAGATCCTCTATTTTATTTTAATCAAAATTAAAAGAAAAGATCGTTTCTGTAAGGTGAATGAGAAACAAAAGAGGAGGAATAGATCTTGATATTTAGATTTTCAGAATGATTAACTTGAATTGAAAAAACTAAATTATTAAATGTGTAATTCATCAACGAAATATTTAAATAATTATAAACTATGATGTAACCACTTTGATACCACTTAAAGGTTCCAGGTGTAGCAGAAGCATGGTTGGGACGACACCCAATTTTGATTTTTACTAGGATCAATGATTATTCTGGGATCAATATGATGATGAACTCCAGTCTCCACAGAATATAATCAAATATTTAGATAAAGAAAAAAGAGGCCCAAAACCATTAGAGAGGATCTTGTACATCATGTTTATAATTAATTTAATTAATTTCATAAAGAAAAATAATACCTATGTCTTTGATATTTTTCTTCTTTGATGATGTTGATCATCCAGATTGACCCTTCCGAATTATCTCATTGCAGTTGTAAGGATACAAACTAGAATCCCTCTAGCAGTGATCCACACGAGCTTCGATGGCCTCCGATCGACACCGCTCATTCTCCGGGTGCTAGCGTGGAAAAGTGAGTGTTATGTGTCAGTCGTTCTTGATCGCTTGTTCTTCAGCCTTGAAGAACGTCTCTCGTTCTTGATAGGGGAGAGAAGAGGATTCGAGAGAGAAATTTTTTGGCTCAACAATTCTCAATTCACCAGGCGTGTGGTGTGGTGTATGGCACAATAGGGGTACTTTCCTATTTATATACATGGAATTTTAGTTATAATATTTAATTGCATAACAATAATTAAACACATTCATGAACTTAGAGAAAACTCATGCATTTAATAATAATATCGCGTCATTATTTATAGTGTTCCAACTTGCGTAAAATGGAATTATAAATAAAATTACTCATCAAAAAATAATAGTAACGTTATTTTAATTTGTTCCAAATAGTTAAATAATTATTTACTGTCTTGCAAATAATTATTTTACTACCAGACTGACCTTGGTCTGCTCGAACTCCACTTTTATTTATTGAACACCCAAATAAATAAATAAATAATTTATTCTCTTAAATAAATATTTTATTTACAAACTAGTAAATAAATATTTATTAAATGTTCAATAAAATAAATAAATATATTTAATTTAATTTATTCAATCATCTTAACTTGAATAAAATTATTCCATGGTCTTGAGAATAATATTCATTAATTAAATTCAAATATAATTTAACCGAGACCACCAAAAACACTTAGTGTGTGACCCTCTAGGATTATTTCTCGTTGGCATTAGGCGGGCTTAAATAAAGTTCAAGAGTACTATCTAGCAACGGGTCAAGGAACCCAAGAGAAAGAACATAAAGTCACAACAACGACATCCATATATGAATGCTCACTGTGTAATATAATCCCTTTGTTGCAATATCTCATCAAGCAGGTTTCATGATTGTTTCATCAACTTTTATGCTTGATATGTTGTTCTTTGACTACCTGAAATACACTCATCGTTACACCATGGCCATGGAATTTCGCGCGACGGTTCTATTTCAATCAAAGGGTCGAGATATCAACTTCCATAAATGGAAGGGAGAAATTCTTCCTCGAATTATTCATTAATAACATGCCACTCATGACGCACCCAACGTACCCTAATTCCCACCAACTGTCTGTATGATGGTTTTCATCAGTAAATCAAAGTGCGTAAGTCGTGACACGTATTAATGATAATCTTAAAGTCTAAGTATCATTACACACACTCACAGATAGAAATATCCGATGACACCAAAACATGAAGAATTCCTATACTAGCGGGTATGTTCTCATAATCTCTTATCTTGGAGATTACCAAGTACGAACTTCATGAGGGGAAGTCTCATAAGCTTACGAGTACTCGCACCTAACGGTCTGCATGCTATGTGTCCCATCATAGCATGTCATCCAACCATAAAACTATATTTAAGAATATTGTTATAGCATTTCAAGTTTCTCATTATAGCGGGGAACTTCCATGACCTTATCAATGAAACAAATACTCTAGGACATTATTACATTATAGTCATGCAGAATAATGAACAATATGTAATAATACATTAAATATCCATGTAATCAAAGTAAAACCACTTGGTTCTAGGACAACAACTCTTAAACTTCTTATGTTTACAAACAAAACCACACAACATCATCCTCAAGATGGACTGGTTGTATTTAGTGCAGGCTATAATGGATTGCTTATAGAGGTAGGTTGAGTTCTATAATGTTGATGGTGATCTAAAAATATTTTTTGGCAAACAAGATCCTCATATGGGTCAGAAGCACATTTCATCCTTATCATCCTTGGTGGTTGAGTTGATACTAAGTTCATTATAGGTTCAACTAATGGTGTTTCTCAGGGTCATAGAAGAGTACCTTTATGCATTTCTAGATAAGTATGTAGCATTACCCCCTTGATGATAGATCGAGTTTGGGATCGAGCTATAGTCAGGCATGTATCTTATTTCAATTTCTCTATATAGGATGACACCTTTTAAGTTGCGAGAGTTATGAGTACAACTCGATGATATGTTGTATCAAGGTTTTGTTTGTCCAAGTGTGTCACCTTGGAGTGCACCAATTTTGTTTGTGAAGAAGTATGATTGTGGTTTGTGTCTCTATATTGATCATCGTCACTTGAACTAAGTGATATTGAAGAATCAATATTCTATTCTATGGATTAATGATTTATTCAATCAGTTGAAGGGAGCAATTTGGTTCTCAAAAATCAATATGTAGTTAGGATATCATCATATGCGGGTGAAGGATGAGGATATTCCAAAAACCAATTTCTATTGTCTTCATGGGCATTAAAAGTTTGTTGTGATGTTGTTTGGTGTGATGAACACCTCAAACATGTTCATGGGTTTAATTAACTCAATGTTCATAGAGTTCCTAGATAAATTCATGGTGGTTTTGATTAATGTCATCCTTGTGTACTCTGCATATGAGGAGGAGCATCTAGAGCACCTGTGTGCTATGTTAGGAGTTCTTAATATGTGTGTGTAAATTAATAAAAATATACTTATATGTACATGTATTAATTAAAATACATGTTATTATATATTTATATATAAATTAATATATATGATGTATATTAATATATAAATTAATGTATTTGTTATTATATATATACTAATATATAAATGAACATAACTATATGTATATTAATATAAATATACTTATATATATTAATAATAATTTATTCAATTATTATTAATTTATTATAATTATGTTTAACTTCTGTGTTTGTATGTTTATATGTATGTGTGTGTCTTAATATATTAACACACACACATATTAATATATAATATGATACATATAAAATGATATTAATGTTTTATAAGAAATGAATTAATTACTAACATATATGAATTTATATATTTGTTATTAATTATTTATTATCATCGATCATTTAGTTATTAGTTATTATCAAATTAACTATAATTATGTTTTCAATCATAATTAATAACAGTTAATTTAATTATATATCTATATACATATATTTTTTAATGTTATGCAATGCTATTATATATGTGTTATATACATGTATCTCTCTCTCTATATACATATGTTTACAACTATATACTTATATATATGTATGAATATGTGTGTTTAATACAATACAATAGTGTTATATAATATTAAAAATAACATATATGAATGATGCATGTATATATATATATATTATTCATATATGTTATTTTTAATATTACATAATATTATTATATATGTGTGCATAAATTAATATATATATATATATAAATTAATATATTTATATACATACACACACACATATATATAAATTATTATAATTATATTTATAATATATATATATTTAATTTAGGTTCATTTTAAAACACGACTAAATCAAAATCTAGCCATGTTTTGAGAAAACATGGCTAAAAGCCTTTTTTTTGCAATGTCGTTTGCAAATTTTAGTTATCCTCTCCATGGGTAATTTATTTCAGCCAAAAACTTTTGTTGTGATATGATACAACCCTATCTAATTCCATGAGGGTTTTTTATAGGGACCTATGGGGGGTTAGGATCCCCATAATGTTTTTTGAGGGAACTTCCCATTTTAGTTATCCTTTTCACTATGAAGTTGTTTTTGGGGATTAAGAATGAAAATCACTAGGTCATTTTTTTATTCTAGTCATGTACTATAGAGCACAGGGAGTTTCAACAATAAATGATTCCAGAATAAATAGTAAAAATGAAAAAAAAACAAGAAAGATAAGAACACACTATGATTTATGTGGTTCAAAAAAATATCTACATCCATAGAGAGGCATAAATGATTCACTATTTCGGAAGAAAAATTATAGGAGTCCAAAATTCAGTATAAAAACTCTAGCTCAAAATGATCTCATAAAGCAATGTGATGTTACCATACCTAGATCCGCACAACAGTCCACCATGTTATAGTACCAATTGTAAATTCACAAAAAATAGGGATATTGTAAAATGAAAATGCCCCCATCATAGAATACAATTGGGTCTATCATAATATATGATAGAAATGTGATATAAAATATCACATGCATGAATTTTTCCATGTCTTCCTGATCGGTTTCATTTTTTTATGAATCGATGGGATTGATTCATTTATGGCTTTACACATGTAGAAAATTTTTTTAAGTGTTAAACAAATATACAACTCCAACGGATCATGCATTATCATAATGCATGTCGACTTCCATACGATGGAAACTGAAACTCCATTATCTTAATTTAATGAATATAGTATATATAAGGGGTGATATCTCCTTGTTGGTGGTAATGCGATACAAGAAATCCATGGCCAAATCTCTCTTCTTCCTTGATCACAATTTTGTTGGAGTCGGTGTCCTAAAACCAACTACTTTTTACTTTCGATTATCGATATATTATGGGTCTTGAATATAAATAAATGTCTTATCACATGATGATTTTTCTTCTACACAACATTAATTTGATAATGTCTTTAGAGTATTTGTCACATTGAAAGGTCATAACAACCCCCTACTATGATGAAAATCTTGAAGTTTTGTGATAATATTTGTAAATACATGTTCTATGGTCTAATGACATCATATGACTAGATACAGATGCTATAAAATATCAAGGGTAGGAGGCTCATAATACATTGAGACTTCTTCTAATGAAGTCCTCCCTTGGAAATCTTAAAGATATGAGGTTATGAGATCAAACCTACCCATATGAATTCCACACATTTTACGCGTCATTAGATATTCCTATCTACGAACATGTGTACTGGCCCCTAGACTTGAGATTATTATTAATTCATATCACGAGTCACACAACTTGATGTATTGATGAAAACTATGAAAACATATACTTGCAGTGAGGTATATTACATTGGGTGTGTCACAAGTGATATGGCATTAATGAATAAGTCAATAAAGGATTTGTCTCTTATGATTTATTAGAAGTAGATATCTATGGACCTTTTATTAAAATATAACTATCTGATAAATTCACAACCAAGGTATCATATTGACATGTTTATTTTTTGAATTCAAATAAAGATAAATCAATCATATAGGTTGATGACACAAAGTATGCAACCCGATCAATGATATATTGAGACAACGAGATTATACTACACATTGAGCATTCGTAAGAGGTTATTATCATTGCAATATTTAACTTCTTTCTCTATGGGTGACTTGATGTGTTTCTAAATAGTAATCTAGGACCTTAGGTTTGTTAGTCTAATTCCACTAAGAAATAAGCTTAGAGGGTCACACACAAAGTGTATCCATAACCTCAGTTAAATTCTATTTGAATTTAACAGTACGAATAAAGATTATTCCCGACTTGTGGTTTAATAATTATTTAGGATGTGTTAATCACATTAATTCAATCACTAGTTATTAAAAATTATATTTATGTGAGTTTAATATTAAATAAATATTTATTCCCAAGGTAATTAATAATTAATAAAATATATAATATTTATTCACCTCTTGTTTATTCACAAGGTAACAAATAATTATTTATCTAGTAATATAAATATTTAATTAATATTTATTCACAAGTTTAGTGAATATAATATTTATTTATTTATTGAGTGAATAACACAGTTATATTTATTTATTTAAATAAATAGTCATCATTCAAGGTTTGATAAATATTGAAGAGGATTAATTTTCAGTCAAGAGGATTGATGGACTGAGTTATAGGGTCTGGTGGGAATGATATATTAAATATTAATTTATTTATTTAATAAATGATATTTAAATGATTTTCAAGCTTAACACATGTTAAGGAAATAATAATAATAATAATATTATTATTTGATATGGGGTTCACTATGGATTAAGAGATTGACTAAGGGCCTATATGTGGTAACCAATTCTCTAACCTAGCTATATAGACCTGATTATATCATTTCTAGAGGAGATGTTGGTGTGCATGATAAATCCTATCTATAAAATTATCTCAACCCTAATGAGAACTTTCTATATAATTCTATCAAGTTTGAGGAGTGATAATATTACTTCTACCTCTCAAGGATTAATAGAACAAGAGAGAGACTTTTAAGAATGGAAAGATTCATGTTGCGATCAAAGATGAATGTTGTAGGTGGCTTGGATACTCCATGCTAGCACCTAGAGTTCCAAAAATAGCGTTCTAAGGTTCTTGGAACACTTGTGGATATAAATAGAGGAATGCTGCACTTGAATCCTTCGACACAATGACGATGTGATAATAAGAGGTCAACCGATTCGATAACGAAGGAAGATTTGTAAGAAAAGGTAATTCTTATTTAAATAAATTAATTATAAATCACAAGTGAAAAGATCCTATATATTAATATTCAAGGGTTCAATTGTTCTATTTTGAAGATATATTAAAAGAAATAAATGAAAATCCATTCTTAGGTATGAGCCTGAATGTTTTCACTATGCCTCAAAACCTTTAAGTTATATCAAATCAGTCACAAATTAGTCTATAATTTTAATCAATCATTGATCAAAAAGAGAATTTGATTAATAGTTTTTTATTTTTATTTTAATTAATTATTGAATCTAAAGGTATATATATTTTGTTCTCTCACCTTCATATGACCAAGAACAGGCGAATAACATAACATATGAAGAATAGTCAGAGATTCCATCAAGAGGTGCTGAAGAATCTTGCTGGATAACACAGATACACAACATGTAATGGAAATGTAGACATTGTGTAACCATGTTTAATGTACTAGGATTTGTTCACATAAATCACATATCAATGTGTGGGAGAATAGTAAATTATGTCATTACACACCATGTATTGACTGATCCAGATGGTATGAAACTTGGAGGGTTACATGGTGTGTAGCTAGCATACATGTCATGAAACCCCCATGGTTTCACCCTATGAGAAACACTAAATCCATGTGGTCAATGTATGTTATATGCATTAATTACACATTGTGTGTTGACTGAAGACTGATAAATATGATGCAAATGAGTTTACATGATGTGTAGATGCCATACACATCATGTAACTCATAAATGTTTACAAGGTATACATTCTGAGTCCCTGGGCATGTATCACAGATGCTTAGAGAGTAGATTACATGACATGGAGTAGGTTGTACACGTTGTGTAATGTGTACTCATTTATGCATAGTATACGTCGAGCTAGGATGTATTCCATGTAAATTAATTATTTTAAATTGAAATTAATTATGATGTTAAACCAAACTAGATGGCATGTAGTTGGCGTACACGTTGTGTGATAAGGTTTAAAGAATATTAAATGATGAATTAATTTTTGTATAATTTTAGAACCACACACCATGTATGGTCATTGTACACATCATGTACATTAGAAAAATTAAAATAGGTATACACCACATATATTAACACATTCTAGGTTTCATAAATTCCAAGATGACTACTTAGCATGAGACACAAAACTACACACCATGTAATATCACTACACACTATGTACTTTACATGTAGTGTAAGTATACAATAGACGACAAGGATCATTAGAGTTTTCATAACCCCTCCCTCCAAAGGTACTCATCCTAGGATGGAAATAAAGGAAGAGAGATAATTACCCTCCCAAGTCCCACCTCCAATAGGCTCTGAGATAGTGACTAACACTAAGAGTATAAATAAAGTCACACATATGGGAGACATTACCCTCAATAGAAAAGTAGGACTAGGATATAAGATATCAACCACCAAAAAAATCCATCAAATAAAATAAAAATGATATAAATCTATCCCATAGTGCATTAAAAATATCAAAACAATACAAATAAAAGTCTCCAAGAAAAGTAAAAAGGACAATCCTATGATATCAACTCAACAACAGCTCAAAATCCCAAGCTAGTAGTGTCCAACTCAGTCCCTGAAGTCATCCTGAAAACTTGAAAAACATTTTATATATATTTAGTGTGGCCATAAAATTTATAATCAGTAGGATCATACCCAAGATCTCTCATTCATATGTAAAAACATCACACTAATGCACCAATGAACAAAAAATAGAACCAACAGGCACCTAAATAGGTCAACTATCCAATCCCAACCTCACCATGACACTCTAACCAAATAATTCATCCAATTATAATAACTCAACATCAAAAGTATATAAGCTAAGGTGCCCCACAACCACTTACCTATCTATTTTCCTCTTTCACACCCCAACACCAAACTTCCTATGCTCTCATTACTTCCATGTCATCACATCACATATCCATCTATATTTGATGTGGGTTGGGATGCATCCCTACCTACCCTATCCTCATATAGGTCCCAACATCCTATATTGTAATCAATCAATATACACATATCACCACCTCATCACATAACTAGGGTAGTAGGGTATCATGAATATGAAGTAAATCAACCTCATGCCCTCTTTATTCCATGCATGACCCCCACCACATATCACACCCTTATCATTAGTAGGAATCTCCAACACCATCCATTATCATTACTGGGAATATCCAACACCAAGCATCTCTAACATTGGTTGTTATAATTACTAGGTATCTCTAACACCATCCATAATCATCAATATTTCCAAAGTAAGAGTAGGGAATAGGGGGTATCCAACCATCCGTTTCACCACCAATCTGGATGTTGGAGAAAATAGCCAGAACCCAAAATGTTTGTGCATTAGTAACATTATCCAACTTAGGTGGGGTATATATATAAATAACATGAAAATACAATATAGATAAATAACACACCATAACCAACCTATTGGTTCACATATAACTCCACTAGAACACCCCAAAACACCACCACAACATTTCACAACCTCTGTCATCAACCACTTCTATCACTAATGCAACACACCACACAACTAGGCCACACATAATCCACCTATCATCTTTCTTTTTCAAGGTAACCAATTTCCAAATTTACTAGTTATTAACCAACTTCCATTTAGTAATCTAATTCATTTAATATTTAATAAAAACTACTCTAACAACCACTTACCATTCAACTCTAAAAAATCATTAATCATTCTAATCATTAATACAACTATCACACATTAATTTCACCCCCACACTTATTTAACTTCTAACCCACACCATTTCGATTTCATCATTAACACTTCATTCCATCGCTATAGGGAAACTAAACTAACACATCACATAATGACCCATCCACCTGACACAAAAAATAATAATATTTTATGCCAATCCATCTCTATAACCAAACCATCTCACCACAACAATCATAATACAACTACCACACATCACCACTCACCATATCCCATACCAACCAACCGTAGCCTCATTTTCCAACACGTTCAACATTCAAACCCAGTTAACACCATCAACAGATTATTTCTCACAATATATTTACACAATACACAAGGAAAATACAACAAGCACACTATCCCTTATAACGTTAATTTAGGCTTCCACAACCACTAAAAATCTCAGGTTTAACAAATGGATTTCATTATATTACTTCATTACTTTCACAAGTATTCTCACACAATTCCATATTTTCATGGGGAATTGATTCATTAACCATATATAAGTTCTTACCCTTTTATCACACTATCCATAACACAAATAAGGCTCCCAAAAACTATGATTTTTAGTAATAGTAGTGAATAAGGATGAACAGTTAAGCAATATCATAAAACTAGTAAACACATATGAGAACTCCCATCCCATTCTATTTTAGTTAAATATATTTATTCATATGACTATTTCAAACCATAATATTCACCTAAAGGAATAAAAAATCAATAAATTTCCATATATTCACATAAAATAAGGAGATAATGAAGACCCCCTACCACAATTGGAGCCTCAAAGAGAGCCACTATTCATAATAGAAGAATCAAGGGATCAAACTTTACAAACCTTAAAGGGGAACCCACCAGAACCTAATAATGACAAAGTAACAACAAGACTTGATCAATTTAGAACTCAAAATAGAGTATCAAAACCCAAAAAAACCCTCAAGATTAAGAAAAGAAAGAGGAACAAGGAAAATATAAGAAGGAGGAGTACCGCAACCCACAAGACTTCAATCCAAAAAAACCAAGGTGTTCAAACTCCTAAGAGGTGAAAATGGAAGGTAAGGAGAGGTAAAGGGGTAAATTAGGGATTTAATTGGTTTCATATATGACTAATGTGTTCTAACATGTTTCAACATCCATACGCCTTCTACGGCTGGCTACTATGTCATAGTGCTAAGTGCTTGGCTGTTTTCTCCTCACCACACCACCACCATGGTGTAGTGACCTCATGCTCCCTATGTTACACAGGGAGAACCCCTGACCAAAAAGACTACCAAAATGTCCAAACAAGATGTTTCACTAGTCATGTTATACTAAGAACCACATAAACAACTCTACAACTAACCTCTAAGAACCCAAGGCCAAAACAACCTACCCCACACTCAAGCCTCCAAGCATGATTCAAAATGGCCAGTACCACGCCCACCACCATGATTTGGTGACCATATGAACGAAAAAAATCTCACCCATCCTTCAATAAACTTCCAAAATACCTCTTGACACCACTAAACCTTAAATAAATATAAATGGATGGTTTTAGGAATCCAAGATCATACATTAGATACATCTCAAACAATAATCATCCTCAAGAATCAAAACAAAACCTAGAAAGGAATAGGAGGAAGGGAAGGGTCTAAAAAACCATCCCATGAGATACATCTTAGGGATATAATTACAACCTAAGAAAAACCAACAACCAAGTATGAATAGTAAGAGGGAAAATCACATTTCATAATCTAGCAACAACTAAGCATTACATCACCCAAGGAAAAACAAAACATTACCAAAACTTAAAATAACTTGAGATACTGAGTACACATCCATGTCTTGCATTCTTAGGTATTATACTCCAAACCACCATGTCTAAATAACACACAAACCAAAGGGATAACTCACCCACACAATACCTTCTCTCGATGCTCTTGGATTTCAATTGGTCACTCTATGAATGTTGCATCATCCTTGATATCCATATCTCCCCATTCAATGACATGAGAGTCATTGTGAAGATATAGAAGATGTTGAGACATGTGTAAGAAATTATGGATCCTATTGAGACATGGTGGGAGTGACAATTGATATGCCACCTCACTAATGTGTTCTAACACCTAGAAAGTCCTGATGAATTAGGGAGAAAGCTTACTCCCTGACTAAACCTTCACTGCCCCCACGAGAAGAAACCCTGAAGAACATATGGTCTCCAACCTCAAACTCTAGGGGCCTTCATATATGATCATTGTGGGCCTTATTATGTTCTTATACTTCCTTTTTTCCACTCTTGAATCATCTAGATCTTATCTGTCATGCTCTATACCACATTAGGATAAAGGAATGGTGACTCCCTAACCTCAGTCCATTATAGTGGGGAATGACATGACCATACATATAATGCCTCAAATGGTTCCATACCAATGTATGAGTGATAATTATTATTATAGTAAAAATAAACCAATGGTAAGCGACTCACCTACAACCCAACAAAATCCAAGACACATATGCCTCCAACATATTCTTTAGTATATGGATGATTTGTTCTTTCTATTTAGGGGTGGAAAGTAGTGCTAAGGCTCAATTGGAAGTGAAAATAATATTGAAATACTCTCCATACTCATGAGGTGAAATGAGGATCTCAATTATAAATTATGGTCCTTGAAACACTATGAAACTACAAAACTTCATCTATATACCACCTTACAAGATCATCCATAGAACCCGACTCCCTGATTACTAGAAAATGAGTCAAATTCACTAGTCAGTACATGACCAACCAAATGACATCAAATCCTCCCTAGTACCAGGGTAACCTGATGATCAAATCCATTTATATTTCTTCAAATTTTATCTTAGGGACATCCAATGGATGCAATAAATCACCAGGAACACGATACTCATCTTTCAACTACTGAAAAACCAGACACTGGGCCATGAAATCCACCACTAAGAACTTCATCCCAGACCACCGAATTTGTCTTCTTAATCCATGATACATATTAAACACACATGAATTCAACGATAAGGTTGATTTGTAAAAATCACGGAGAACTACCTCAAGTATCACCAACAAAATGGAAAACCTCCCTCAAAACATCATTTGATTCTAACTATCCACTAACCACCCCTCTAGAGCATCAACATGGCTGACACGGTCTTGCATCACCTCCACCTCTGAGTATCCCCACTGAGATTCCTCCACCTATCGCATCAAGGATGATTCTAAAGTGGGGAATAAAAAAAGGGGTTATAAGACATCCGCATCAAGGATGATTCCATAGTGGGGAATAAGACACTAGACCATTGAATGACATCCCTTGATAGGTGGAGGAATGACACCCACATCAAGGGGTTTCAAGCATCACTAGACCATTGAATGACACCCGAATCAAGGATGATTCCACAGTGGGGAATAAGAAATCCCTTTAAAAGCATCAATAGACCATTTAATTTCATCCCCTCATAACTTCCCGCTCAATGCATTAGCCACAATGTTTCTTTTCCCTGGGGTGTAATGACCCAAATTTTTTAAATGATATTTTTTCCTGAATAAATGTTTGTTACATATTATATAATATTATACACATACAAAATAAATTGAAACCAACAAAATTTTATCTCGTTAACAATGATCATTACATTAGTCAGCTATGAAACCAATTAAAATTCCAAACATTACAACCAGACAAAAAATATAAAGTAGAATAACTAAAATGGGAAAGTATGGATCGCCCTAATCTACTAGAATCATCGTTCCCACTGAAAATTATATATAAAAAACAAAATATTAGTAAAATAATCAATATATTAAGAAATAAAATATAACCTTAGGGAGAAATTTTTGGTGAATTTTTAGTGAAAGAATGAAGTGGTTTTTATAGGGTATAAAGGAAAATGTGACCATTGGGATTTGACCGTTATATGACCATTGGTCAATATGATCATTGGTTAATATGATCATTGGAAACCATACCCTTGGTTGATAATTTTATTGTTATAATTAGTGTTTATATGTAGTAATGAAAAAGGATAATTTATATAGAAAGGATAATCGATGGCCTCAACCAGTAGAGTCATGTCGTTTGAAGCCCATTTTTCAAAACTTGGGAGGGAGGTATCATCACTAGGGTTCTACCTTGACCAAGCCCAAGATGAGATTGAATAAGTAAATCTTGAAATAAATCACCTACTAGAGAAGTTCAAATTAGTGGAGATTACCACTCACTCGATATTATCCAATCTACCTTATGGAACTACCCCCATCACACACCTTACCCTTAGGGAGTATACGGGTGTAATAAGGGGTTATATGTCCAAAAATTAGTTACATAAAGTGTTTATTACTTGGTATAAATAAAATTATTATTCCATAAATTCATCTTAAGAATTTTTTTCTGAATAAAATATATGTTTAATTGAGATTATTTTGATAATTTGATTTTTGGACGCAAATAAAACATAATTGTATTTTTCTAGAAAATATATACACTTTTATAATAAAATCAAGTATTATTAATAATATTTGTTTTAATCAAATAGTATTTTAAAATACACTTATCAAAATATAAATAATAAAATAATTTTATAATGGCCTAGGAAATTTTTATAAGTGTCAGAAACTTGATTATGCCTTAAAAACTGATATTTTTAAATAAATAAAGTTTTTTATATTTAAAAGTTAAATTTATCATATTTAGAGAATTTTTATGATAAAATAAACATAATATTTTAAATCATCATGTCTAAATTATTTTAGGGTGAATTTATAAGAATTTTCTAAAATACTTTAATTTTTTTTTGTGAATAGTAAAATACAATTTTGGGATTTCGTTATGTTTAATGACTTTATATTTATGTCACAATTATTTAATAATTAATTAACCAAAATTCATGAACTAAAATATTTTATTTTATTAATATTAATTATTTTAATAGATTTTAATCAATTTCCAAAACCTATAAGTGACTTTCCAAAGTCTAAAATGGAAACTTTGACTTTAAAAACATTACTTTGAAGAAAATTTAATTTTCCATGCCAAAATAAGTAATAAAAATGATTATAGGTTATATTGGGTTAAAATAACTTAAAATGTGACCCAAATTTCCAAAATCATGAGCAAAAACCATGGGTAAGCCAATGGTTTTTCATTTTCCATAACCCAGTTTTCCAAGACCTATATCTGGAAATTATTAAACAATTCCTCCACTTTTGATATAAACACCCACCAATTTATCCATTTAATTTCCATTTTAATCCATACTACATGAATTTATGGTGTTTTTACCTCCCAATTACCCCCCTAAATGTTTCCTAAAGCCCCCAAGGTTCCATTTCTCAGGATCTTGGAGTAACTCTTCAAGGTAAGGGAAATCTCCACTTCTCTTTTCATTCAAGTTCCCTTTTTTCGTGGTATATCTTCTAATTTCTAAACTAATTTCTTTTTTTACACTTTATATTATCCCATTACTATAATAATAGTATTTTATCAATGGGGAACCTTCGTTATACCTCATTTTACTCTATTCTAAAACCATGTTTTATACCCGTCATGGTGCCAAATTTACTTCTCAAATTTCCCTCTTTTACATGAGAAATTATCTTTTCATTTTTATTTTAATACCCAAAAATATTTTATTTTCAATGTGTATTCTGATTTTTTTAAAAATTAATTTTTTATTTTGGTATTTACATATATGCAACCCACATTTCCTTTCGTGGATTAAAGCCGACATAATGATCATGTCTTTAAATATTTTTTTGTATGTCAAGATTTTGATAAGAAACCCATTCATCATTCTCCATGGGATATTAATGAAATGATTTATTATGATCTACGTGGATCACATAAAATTAATACATATAAAAGGTGTATCCTGATAGTGCTCTAATGCATTGGGTAAAGGATTTATCTCTAGAGATGAAATGTTTTACAATACCTTTGTGAATAGACTTGGTAATTTTTATTTATGACACCTTGATGATAAAACTTGGTGATATTATTATGAATGCATCATTTAAATGTTGTATCCACATTTACATATTATTATCCACGTTCTTATTATTATGATATAACTCTTGTTCACACCTTATTGTTACGCCTCCTGTTTTTTTATATGTCCCATGATCACATGCTATATGTCTCTATTTCTTATTCCCTTACTAAGATTCATGATCACCACTTTCCTTTGATTATATCCCTAGGATATGATATGTAGTAAAATTAACCTAGGGTGATCCCATGAAGGTGTATTCAAGTGTATTTATAAGAATGTTTTAAGTTTTCATGTATTATGTACCTTATTTCTAAGAAACTAAACTTTAAAAGATCCTCTGTTTGTACCATGTAATGAAAAGTTATGTAATAAAAGACTAGATTCCATAGTTGGCATCAAAGGAATATTTAGTTATTTTTGGAAATTATGACTTGAAAACTTTAGTATGAACTATAGGGAAAAGTCTATATATAGGAAAACATCCTGGTATTTTGGTAAGTATTAAGTAAGTGGTTTCCAAAAAAATACATCCTTATCTAGATAATATAAGTGGATGTGGTTGTGGAACAGATGTACCTAGGGTTAAAAACCAAAAATACCACTTTTATCTAGACTCAAATGGGAATTGGTGCATGATAACGAGCCTTGTTGCATGATTTCATCATGATTCACTATTTTATTTCACCCTTACACCACTGTGTTAAACTAGTTTTATATTGAAAATTACAAAAATAATAACAAATATCACTTCAAATTTAATTCAATTATTTTATTTTTATAACTTTTAAAAGGTAAATTATACTTTTTTGATTATTTAATTATATGAGGAGGTGATTTGGAGGGTTGGAGATGGTGTGGAAGGAAAATGGGCCAAACTGCATGGAATCCCATGAACGCTTGTCCACTGTTTTGTATGTTCTGAGAAATAAATGCATCCAAATGGTTTGAAATATTTTAATAAGATCCAAAAATCCATTTTATACATCTCATATCAATACAACCAAGCCCAATTCTTCCTTCCGGTGGCCTATCTGAACTGATCTATCCAGGGGACTGAATCTACACAAATTCAAAAGTTAGGTTTAGTATTTTGACAATATCTCCTAATAAAGATTTCCTATGGCTGAAAAATTTGACATGGAGATATTCAATAGGCTGAAAAAAAACTCTCATATTTTTTCCAAGTCATGATATTGTTGTTTATTAGTCCAAAACTGAGATACAAGTGGTATAACCAAAACTGGGTTCCCAAAACTACTTCCCATTTTGGCTATAAAAGGGAACCAAGGGAACCCCATTTGTAAGTTTGAACAAGGAGAGAAGTTCTTCCATTTTGGAGTTCTATAGAAGTCCTATCCCCATCCTATAATTTCTGGAGTCCCCTATCCTCATAGGGGGATCAAGGATGAAGAAGGAGATCCACTCAAGCTTCCTCCTCCTCTCGATGTCAGGCTAAACGGTGGGCGTTCATTGTGAGGGAACTGCACACGTGTCAAGGGAGTTACGATGCATATATTAGATACTATTTTGGAGTAATTTGGGTTTTAAAATACTTTATTCTATATATATTACATTATTTCATAATTTAATTCTTGTTTTGATGCATGTGAATGATATGCTCTTAATTTTTAGCCGATCAGTGTGAGGTTTTGAGTGTGTGACTTGTGTTGTTATGATTGGACAACACAATGATCCTTTTATTACCAAATTTCTTGATATTTAAATATTATTTGGAATATATTATTCCATTCATAAGTTTTAGACCTTTTCAATATGATTGTCAAGTCAAGGTTTGGTTCTTCAAGCATTGAAATAAAATCTTAGGAATTAATCAGGATTCCAATTAATTTCTACCAAAGAATTACTTCAAACCTGCATGAATCTATAATAAAAATGAACTTTAAACGTGTTTATTGAAATAAAAATGACCCCTTTGTCTCGTATTTTTCAAAATAAACTTGTTTTTTCAACTATTAAACTCTTTAAATCAAGTTATTTTCTTAAAACTATTTTCAAAACCACCCCCTCTTTTAGTACTTATTTAAAATACACACTCTAAACTTATAAAATATCCTTGAGAGATGACTTAGGGTCTTTATTATACTATAAAATAATCTTTAAATAATAATAAAATTTTATGTTTTATGACAAAAAATTCAAAATTTGGAATCATTGCTGGGGAGCGCATTCGTTTTTAGTGCGTGTTTTTGATAAGTTTTTTGTAAATTTTGTGAATATTTATTTGTTTTATCTTCTAACTTTACACATATTTTTGTGTTCTAATTTATTTGTTTTGTAGGTTATATGCATGATGCGTTGTAATCTGGTAGATTTATCACCTTTTGAACCTGAACCGTAGAGCATCCTACACCAGCGACACCGAGACACACATGAGAACCCTTTGAAGGAGGACACACAAAACATTGAAAATCTTCTCAATCCTTATTCTTCTTCTATAACCCATGTTAAATCTGAAATAAAAATGTATAATATATATGAAAATAACCAAACATTAAAATAACCAGCCTTTATTGATATAGAGATCCATCCCACATACATTCATATACAAGGCGTGGTACCCAATTTTGAATTAAAATCTGGTCTAATTCACTTACTGCCAAGATTTCATGGACTCGCTGGAGAAGACCCACATAAGCATTTGAAATAATTTCACATTGTGTGTTCAACATTAAAACTAGAAAATGTGAATTAAGAATAATTAAATCTTAGGTCATTCCCTTTATCATTATAATACACTACAAAATATTGGTTTTACTATGTTAATTCACCAATTCTAGGTTGGGCGGACATGAAACGTCTTTTTTTTGAAAAATAATTCCCAGCCTCTAGAAATGAAACTATAAGGAAAGAAATATGTGGTATACGATAATCACAAGGGTAAATACTTCATGAATACTGGGAAAGATTTAAAAGGCTTTGTTCAAGTTTCCCACACCACTAAATAAGTGATCAACTTTTAATAAAATATTTTTATGAAGTTTTAATTACTATTGATAGAAACATGATTGATGCTACTGTAAGCGGTGAACTAGTTGATACAACTCCAATCGCTACAAGGACCCTGATTTAGAACATAGTAAAAAACACTCAAAAAATTGGTTCAAGGTCCAATGTACCCATTCGAGGTGTCCATGAGGTGAAAAGTTATGAGTTAGAGAAGAAGGTGGACACTAAGTTTGAAGAGGTAAGTACCATTATTTGAAAAATTTATCTTTACCAAGGAAAATACCAATCTTCTCCACCCATCCATTGTGGTATCTGTTCTTTTAACACCCACTATTCTGACCAATTCCCTCAACTAAGAGAACCTTCTGAGAGTTGTGAGGCAATATTCCCAGGACGCCCCTTTAACCAAACCATTAGGTAATAACCTTACTATCCATCCAAACCTAGGTGGAAATACAACCAAGTCTATAGGAAAGGGGGTATTCAAACCAACCTCACCAACCATAGAACCGACCAAGGTAGAGTAGTCATCCACCAACACCACCTATAAATCCTCAACCATAACAAAGGCCTTACCAACAACCCCATCCAAAATCAAAGACTATCCTAGAAGACACGATGAAATAAATGGCTGTGAACAATCTCCAATTCCAAAAAACCACCCAAGCATCCATAAAAGACCTAAAATCCCAATTATTCAAACTTTCCAACTATGTGGGGGGAATTCAAAGTCATGTGTCGGGTAAACTACCCTCTCAACCACTAGTAAACCCTAGGGATAAGGGAAATATTAGTGTCATCACTCTTAGAAGTGAAAAAAAACTTAAAATACAAATAACCCATCCGTAAGAGTTATCCCCTCATGAGGAAACTACCATCCCAACCACTGAGAATGGTCCAATAAAGGAAAGACCTTTTCCAATGAAAAATAACCTAAAGTAAATAGTTTTTCTTTTGATGAGATGCCTAACCTAACCATTACTCTTACATTTCTCCAAAGGTCCACCCAACCAAGAAAACAAAACTAAAAATTGATAATGAAATCTTAGAAACTTTAAAAAAAGTGTAGGTTAACATCCCCTTGATTGATTGCGTGAAGTAAATTCCAAGATACACCAAGTTTTTCAAAGAGACGTGTACACAACGAAGGAGACTTAGAGGTGATGAGAAGGTGAGATTGGGGATGAATATATCAACATTGATAGATCCATCACTTAATACCAAATGAAATTATCCTAGAACATTATTGATTCCATGAACCATAGGGGAGTATTTATTTTCCAATGATATGCTTGATTTTGGTGCTTCTATAAATGTGATGCCTCACTCTATTTTATATTAAATGCAGGTTTGGGAATTGAATCCCACGTGTTTTTTTATTCAACTGTCAAATCGGAGTATAGAGCATCTCGCTGGTGTGTTAGAGGATGTTCTTGTGAGGCTAAAGAATTTAATTTCCCCTACCGAATTTTATGTGATTAAAATGGAATATGATAGGATGAATGGACATGCCCCAATTATATTGAGGAGGCCTTTCTTGAAAACCTCCAAAACCACAATTAATGACCACATTGGTACATTATCTATGAATTTTTTTGGTGACATTTTCCACTTCAACATCCTTGATGCCATGAAATACCCCTCAGAAGAAAATTCATCACTTTCAATTAATTCTATTGATGTACTCACTTACCCTAAAAAAACTTCTTTTATTTCCCTTGACCCCCTTTCTAAGTTTTCATATTTGATAGAAATTATAGGTAATAAATCATGCATTGAATGTTGTAGTGGTCTAGAAAAATGTCATGCATGTTTGTTAATTGATGATTTATTAAACACTGAGGATCCAATAACTATTTATGACACTACTAAGATTATAAAATCTCATTCCTCATCTAAGGATGTTACCACTGAGTAGTTAGATGAGATTAGTGACTTATCACTTTCACATTCACTCCCATCAATCCAAAATCCACTTGAATTGGAACTTAAACAACTACCTCAAGATTTAAAACATTCCTATCTTGAGAATAGAAACAAGATGCCTGCCATCAATTCTAGTTCACTCTCTCCAAAGCATGAATTGTGACTTCTTGATATTTTGAGGAAGTATAAAAAAGCATTGGGATGGATACTTGATGACATTTCTGGTATCATACCATAAATTTTAACACATCATATATTATTAAATGACGAGGCTAAACTAGTGAGGCAGGAACAATGTCAACTGAACCCAAACCTCCTAGATGTTGTTAAAAATAAGGTAAAAAAATTATTGGCTGCTGGAATAATTTACCCCATCTATGACATCCAATGGGTCAGTCTGGTGCAAGTAGTTCCTAAAAAACTACTCTTATGGTAATTAAAAATGAAAACAATGAATTGGTTCCAACTCATGTGAAGAATAGTTGGTGTGTCTGTATAGACTATCACTAATTAAACCAACACACCAGGAAGGACCATTTCCCATTTCCATTCATTGAAAATATTCTAGAGAGGCTAGAGGGTAAATCCCAATATTGTTTCCTTGATGGGAATTCTGGATACTTTCATATCCATATTTTCCCCTATGATCAAGAAAAGACAACCTTCACTTTCCCCTTTGGTACATTTTCATATAGAAGGATTCCATTTGGTTTGTGCAATGCTCTAGGTAATTTCCAACAATGCATGGTTAGTATTTTTTCGGATTACCTGAAGAATTGCATGGAAGTATTCATGGATGATTTAACTATTTATGGCTCCTCTTTTGATGAATGCTTAAGTAGTATTGGTTCTATCCTACATCACTGTATTGAAAATAATATTGTATTAAATTACTAGAAATTATATTTCATGGTGCGATAAGGTATAGTACTTGGGAATTTCATTTACAGGGATGGTATCCAAGTTGAAAAATCAAAATTGGATGTCATTTATTCTCCACCATTACCCAAAAATGTTCAGGATGTGTGTACTTTCTTAGGTCATTCTAGATTTTACCATCGTTTCATTTGTGACATTAGTAATATTTCCCTCCCCCTCTTCCACTTACTCCAAAAATAAATTTTTTTTTGATAAAGAATGTGGTGAAGCTTTTAATAAATTGAAATGGAGTCTCACATCACCCTCGATAATCCAACCTCCTTAGTGGGATTTACCATTTGAGATCATGTGTGATGCCTCTAACTATGCAGTTGGGGTTGTCTTATCACAATGGGTTGATTGAGCTCCATATGTCATAACTTATGCCTCACACACACTAGAACCTATCTAATAAAACTACACCACAGCTAAAAAAATAATTCCCTTACATTGTGTTTACCTTGGATAAATTTAGGTTATACCTTTTAGGTTCCAAAGTTATTGTGTTCTTAGATCATGTAGCCATATGGTATCTCTTTAAGAAACCAGAAGTCAACCCACATCTCATTCATTGGATGCTTCTACTTTAGGAATTTAATATATAAATTATGGATAAAAAGGAGCAGAGAATATGGTGGTTGACCATATCAGTAGGATCCTCCCATCCTCGTACATTGACTCATCCCCCTGTATTCCCATAAATGACATATTTCCTGGTGAACAATTGTATTGCGTACAAGATGCTATTCCTTTGTATTCTAAAATTGTAAATTATTTGGCATGATTTTTAATTCCTACCAATTTCACCAAAACCAAGCTGATCATCTAAAACATGAGTCTCATTGGTACATTTTGGATGACCCCTACCTTTGGTGCACATATAGTGATCAATTCCTCAGGCGTTGTGTTCTCGATAGTGAGTTTCTATTTTTCCTTAGGTTCTGCCACACTCTTGCTTGTGGGGGCCACTTTGGTCCCCAAAGGACTGCTCACAAGGTTCTCAATTATGGTCTCTTTTGGCCAACACTATTTTGAGATGCTCATGATTTCTGTAAATCTTTCTCCGCTATCAAAGAACGAGGAATGTCTATAAAAGAAATAAAATGCCACAATAACCCTCTCTCTTCCATGAAATTTTCAATTTTTGGGGCATTGAATATATGGGGATATTTTCCAATTCCTTTGGAAAATTGTACATTATTCTAGTATTTGATTACGTGTCAAAATGGGTATAGGCACAAGTCACAAGGACTAATGATTCAAGGATAGTTGTGGAATTTTTGAGAACCCAAATTTCTATAGGTTTGGATTACCTAGGTTCATCATCAGTGACCAAGGTTCTCATTTTTTCAATTGAAAAATGAAAACACTTTTACATCGATATGGGTTTGAGCATCTAGTGTCTTCTGCATATCACCCACAGACCAATGGCCAAGCCGAGGTATCAAATAGAGAGGTAAACTAAATTCTTGAAAAACAGTTCAACCCAATAGAAATGATTGGAGTCTTAGACTTGGTGATTCATTATGGGCTTAATGTACCACCTTTAAGACTCCCATTAGAATTTCACCTTATTAGATTTTTTTCAGAAAGAGTTGTCACCTACCTATTGATATAGAGAATCGGGCCTAATCGACCATCAAATAATGCAATTATAATATTTCTGGTATAGGTTCTCAAAGGAAGCTACATATTCAGGAGTTGAAGGAAATACATAGAGATTCATATGATAACTCCTAGATTTATAAAGAGTGAACCAAGGATACCCAAAACCATCTCATCCTTCATCATCAATTCCAAATTGGGCAGAAGGTCCTCCTTTACAATGTAAGATTGAAGTTGTATCCAGGTAAGCTTTGTTCCCGCTGGTTTGGTCCATACACTTTTACTAATGTTTATCCATTTGGTATTGTTTAAGTTCAAAATAAAGAAACAAAACAAACCTTCACTGTCAATGGGAAGCAGTTGAATCACTTTCAAGAAACCATTCTAGAGTCCCTGATGGAGGAACTACATGTTCAAGAAGCATCCTACCAATGAAACCCACTAGGTTTTATCCTTCCTTCCCACATTCTCTTTTATTATAGTGAGGGCACTACATACTTTAGGTGTGGGGGGATGGTTATATTCTTGGGTTAGTTAGGAATTTTCAATATCTTTATTCCTTTTCTCTTTTTGGATTTCTATATATTATTGTCACTCCCCCATCCCCCCATCATTTTTGTGTTGTAATGTTAATTTTTGATGCCCAATTTATCATGGAAAAGGATGCCCACTTAGTAATGGAAAATGATTCCCACTTAATCATGGAAGTTATTGAAAATGCATGAGGAATTTCCCTATTTCATGTTTTTTTTTAAAATTTAAAAAAAATTCATTGATAGAATGTATATTTTGGCATGAATTTAACATTGGGATGTTTTCGATGATATAAATGGTTGTATCATTTTGAAACCTTTGCAATGAATGATACCCTTTGTGTGCGTAATTTATATGAAAATTGTGTTACTAAATATCTCTAAACATCTTTGTACCCAACCATTGAGTGTGAATATTTATTACTTAATAGAAGGTAAATATAAGTTAGGTTAATTTTTCTCAACTTTCCAAAATTACTTCCCCATACTTTTATTCCTTATCTTATCTTTTTCATTACTATACCAGATTGACCTATGCGTGTGTACCTATTATCTGACTATTTTATTCCCTCAATAATAATAATAATAATAATAATAATAATAATAATAAACATGAGTTTCATATTGGGAAGGTCAAAAACCACTCTTCCTCAACCTTTTATCTTATTATAACTATTACAATTAGTGTCATTAGGTGATCAAAAAAGGGTTGAGTGATGAGTTTGAGATTTGTTAAAAGTCCAAATTTTGAATAATAATAATAATAATAATAATAATAAATCAGGGGAGTGATAAAATATAAAACATATGGGGATATCTAGGCCAGGAGATTAAGGTTTGACTTTTGAGAATGCTTAAGTGAGCGGGTCTTGAAATTTGATTGCAAAGGATGTAGGGCAAGTTCAACGGAGAGAACCATTTAAGCAGATTTTTTTAAATAAACTATATTTACTGGATAGAAAGTGTAAATAATTGCATGAATTGGTTGTCACACACACACATGGAGAATTAGTGACATGGTTAACTTCTTAATTAATTTCTTATATTGGTATCATTAATCTCTTATAATTTTGTTCTGATACAATTTACGAGGCATCTTTTTCCATGATCACTGAGAATAACTCCTTGGTGTGATTTTTTATTTGATCAAATTTCTAACATGAATTTAATTTTCATTGAATGTTAAATATTCACGAAGTTGGTAATATCTCCATGCATAATTTTTGGAAATGTGAATTTATCTAGGAGTGAAAATGTTTAGGTATGGGGGTGTGATCTCATCGTGATTCACTGTTTTATTTCACCCTTACAACACCATGTTAAACTAATTTTATATTGAAAATTAAAAAAATAATAACAAATATCTCTTAAAATTTAATTTAATTATTTGTTTTGTTATCACTTTTAAAAGGTAAATTATACTTGTTTTGATGATTTCATTATAGGAGGAGGTGATTTGGAGGGTTGAAGATGATGTAGAAAGAAAATGGTCCAAACTGCATGGAATCCCATGAATAATTATCCACTATTTTTCATGTTATGTGAAATCCATTCATCCAAATGGGATGAAATTTTGTAATAGGATACAAATATCCATGGGATACAACTCATATCAAGACACACAAGACCAATTTTTTCCATCTGGTGGCCCATCCAAACTGATCTGTCTAGGGGACCGAATCTGCACGAATTCAAAAGTTAGGTTATGTATTTTAACAATATCTACCAATAAAAATTTTTAATGGCCACAAAATTTTACATGTATATAGTAAAGAGGATGGATAACAGCTCTCATATTTTTTAAAAGTTATGATATGGCTGTTTACTAGTCCAAAATTGAGATACAAATGGTATAACCAAAACTAGGTTCCCAAAACCACTTTCTATTTTGGCTATAAAAGGGAACCATGGGAACCTAATTTACAAGTTTGACCAAGGAGTGAAGTGCTGCCATTTTGGAGTTATAGAGGAGTCCTCTTCTCATATTAGAATTTTTAGAGGCCCCAATCCTCATAAAGGGGGTCAAGGATGAAGAAGGAGATCCACCTGAGCTTCCTCCTCCTCTCAATGTCGGGCTAAACGATTGGCGTTCATTATAAGGGAGCTACACACATGTCAAGAGAGTTACAATGCATATATTAGATCTTATTTTGGATTAATATGGGTGTTAAAACATTTCATTCCACATATATTACATTATTTCATATTTTAATACTTGTTTTGATGCATGTTAACGATATTCTCTTAATTTCAAACCTATCGGTGTGAGGTTTTTAGTGTGTGAATTGTGTTGTTCTGATTGAACAAAAAAATAATAATTTTATTAAAAAATTTCTTGATATTTAAATATTATTTAGAAGATCTTATTCTATGCATAAGTTTTATACCTTTTCAACACGATTGTTATGTTAAGGTTTGGTTCTTCAAGCATTGAAATAAAATCTTAGGAATTATTTGGGATTCTAATTAATTTCAACCAAAGAATTAATTCAAACTTGAATTAATCTCTAAGAAAACTGAACTTGAAATGTTTGTAGTGAAATAAAAATGACCCCTTCGTCATATTTTTTAAAATCCACTTGGATTTTCTACTATTAAACTCTTTTAATCAAGTTATTTTCTTAAAATTGTTTTCAAAACCACCCCCTATTTTAGTACTTATTATTTAAAATACACTCTATAAACCTATCAACTCTCCTAGAGAGATGGCCCAAGGTTTTACCTAGACTATAAAATCATCTTTAAATCATAATAAATTTAACGTGTCATGACAACACGTTCACTGCACACCTAGTTTGACACTCCTAGGGGATATGTTTGGATAATCACAAGCTTTTTATGAACCTTTATTAAGGATATATAGAAAATTTAATTATTATTAGAGGATATTAATAACAAATTTTTAGTCATGTTTTTTTAAGACATAAAATACCTTTAGAATTATAAGATTCATAAAAGTAACACGTTTCTCACTAAGGTTTTCTTATTTTAGAAAAAATGGTAAGAAATAGGAGGAACCATTTAAATGACGAATGCAACGAAAGATGAAATGACAGTGTTTCTATGGAAGCTAGAATGGAAAACTTCACAAGGATGATGAATCAACTAACTCGAGTTATAAAAAATAACTTGAATCAAGTCAAGAGGTTGAATTCACCTCAAATGGAATAACTTTTTAATGAGTGCTTCATGCATCAATTACTACCTTCTTTTAGTGGATCTACCAACCCATTGATTATTGAATAATGGATAAGATCTATAGAAAAAATATTTTCTGTACTCCATTGTTTCGAGTAAGATAAAGTCACCCTGGAAGTATGCCACTTAGAAGGAGAATATGATCAGTGGTGGACACAGATTAAAAACATGAATCCAATAAGGTATATCAATGTTGTGGAGTGGGAAGAGTTTATGGGAATATTTTTCAATAAATATTTTTCCCGTTCTATGTGAACAAAAATGGAGAAAGAATTCATAGAGTTAAAGTAGAACAAAAATGAATCGGTGGGAAGATATGAGATGAACTTTACAAGACTTTCTCGATACACCTCTAGCTTTTTATGGATCCTAAGGGAAAGGTTGATAGATTATTTTGTGGAATGAGACCCCATATATGGAGGAATCTAGAAAATAGAGACTATAAAAGCTATTAGGAGATAGTGCAAAGTTATATAAAGGTTGAATTGGAGTTTGAAGAGACACAATGGTCCTATATATTGAATGAAAATAATGCAACAATGGAGCCAAAATTAGGGAAGAATTTCGATCATGGAAGAGGAGGAAAGAAAGTTCAACTTACCATGTGAAATAAATGTGGCAAGAAGCATTTAGGGAACTTCTTACTCATGAGTGTAACATTCTATAAGTGTGGAAGAGATGTCTATATAACTCAAAACTATCATGGTGTGTCATGAACCAGCCCAGGTACTCTGGTAACCCGATAACCGAGCCGGACCTAACATAGTCCGAAGGGCGTTCCCGATCCCCATGGGTCGACGACTAACACCAGGCATCACACAACATGCAAGTGGGAATGATTTTTACCACAAGAATGTGGAAGCAAAAGAAACAAGATAGTATGCATAACAAAAAGAAACTCCACTGGGAGTGATGTACCAGAATACAACATGGCATAAAATCCCAAAGTAGTACAACCTAAGTACCAAAAAGGGAAAAACCATCCAAAAGTCCCTAAGGACACAACTCACCAAGACCAGAAATAAAAAACTGGATCCACATTCAAGAGGTCCCTTCCCTTTTCTCGATCCTGTAAGAAGAAAATCTACAAACACCCAAAGGCAAAAGTAGGGTGTGAGCCTAAGCCCAATAGGATACCACCAAAGATTCCGTAACAGATTCCAAACATATATTATCCAAATAAAATCTTCCAATTTTTCAAATAAACAGGTTTGGAAAATCAAAAGCATATTTTAACAAAACATGCCATACATTTTCAAATGATGGAAAAATTACTTTAAGAAACGGATTTACAATGATGGAATATTTCTAAAACAATGGCTTAAGTAAAACATTTATATAAAATAGTTTATATAAATTCAATAGGTATGTAAAGCAGTTCATAAGTATTGGCATACATTTATATCTCAAATATAAATAAACAAGCGAGCAACATGGTCATCTTCCAAAAGGTACGATAGTATTAACCAGTTATAGGATTCCACACTCTCTATGTGAACTCAGAAAAATGTGTATACACACGTCCCTATGACATTGGACAAAGGAGAATCGTCACCAACCCGTCAGGGATGTGACCCGCCGTAAGTATGTTTTAGAACATTGTCATAGCGTAGAGTGTATCCAAATAACTCACTAACTACCTAAGGATTGCATGCGCTCTTACATGATGGGCAAACTATTTTAAGAATGCTTAAAATATGATCAATCCCATTCTTCCATTTCAAAAGTTCCAACTTCATTTAATTTAAAACCATAACATGTTTTATTAAAAAACACGCCTTTTTTACAAGATAAAACCAATGAGTTTCTATCAAATCATTTTAAGCCATTTTCATAAGTTTGAAATCCATTCAAAACCAATTCCATCATTACACATTTCATTTCCACAATTAAATTCAATAATTTAATTGAAAACATTTCCATCAAATCCACAATTTAATTTAAACAATTTAAATCGACCAATTTTCAATAAACACACCCAATTCAATGGAATTGGGGTTTTCCCAAATTTCTATGCCAAAACCTTTTCAAATATCTCAATTCAATGGAATCAAGTTTTTTTTTTCAATTTAATTGAAAGAAACTTAAGCAATTGAATTTAAATAAAAAATTGAAATAAATCAAGCAAATACAATGATAATCAATTTGGTAAGTCGAAACGAAACCACCTACCTCGAAGGTTTTGACCCAAACCACAACGGTCGAGAACGCTTAAGAAAAACGGGGTTTCTTCTTCAAGAACCCGCCTTAGATCTCTTATCCTAGAAATATTAAGACCAAATATCATCATATTTGGTACTACACACTTAGATCTACCCATAATGGGCATAGATCTAAGAAACCGAGAGAAGAGGAGAAGTAGATCTAAGTGGATCTAAGAAACTGATCAAGAATGATGAAGAACGATCACTTACATCAAGAATCTGGCTTCAATTCACCAAGAGGAGAATTTGGATCACCTCCGGAAATATGGGAGAACCTTCTCTGACCTTAGGAGAAGACAAATCCCTAATTAGGGCTGCTTAGGAAGAAAAACGAGGCCGTTAGAGGCAAAACCGAGTGAGATCCACAATTTAAGGATCTCATTTAAGTGGCCGCACGGTTAGTTCGCACGGTTTGACAAAACATGCACTAGCCGTGCATCAGCTTCTGCCTTGACCACCCTTCACGCATAGTTTGGCTACACAGTTAGACAAACCGTGTGTCACTCATGCAGAAGCTACTGCCTCAACCTCCCTTCTCGCATGGTTTGGCTGCACGGTTTGAAAAACCGTGTACCGCCCGTGCACAACCCAAAGTCCCTTAGTTTTCCTTAAAAGTTCACCCAAATGTACCCCAAGTATTTAATTCAAAATGGAGGTACTTAGAAACATAAAAATATACCTGAAAACATAATGTGATGTTACAACCTCCCCACCATAAGATCTTTCTCTCCCCAGAAAGCCTATAAAGAAGCCTCCATGCCAAAAAGATGAGGCCACTGCTCTTTCATAAGTTCCTCCCTTTCCCACGTCTCATGAGAATCAGAACCATGCTTCCAAAGTACACGGACCATGGGTATCGTTCTCCCATGAAGTACCTTGGTCTCAAAATCAACAACCCTGAATGGTCGTTCAGTAACAGATAAATCTGGTTCAATCTCAAGATCACTCCACCTCACAACATGAGATGTATTGGAGAGATACTTTCACAACGGCGATACATGCAACACGTTATGTATTGACGTCAGCTGTGGTGGTAGAGCTAGATGGTAAGAAACCTTCCCTATAATACCAACAACCTCGAAAGGTCCCACAAAATGAGAAGCAAGCTTCCCTTGCCTCCCAAGACATCAATGACCTAAACGGGGTGAAACTTTCAAGAACACCTGGTCACCAACTAAGAACTCTAAAGGTTTACGATGACGATCAACATAAGACTTGTACCGACTCTATGCTGTCAACATTCTCTGATGAATCAAATGGATCTTAGCTGTCGTCTCTTGGACCAAACTCAGTCCTACCAAAGAACTTTCACCAATATTCGACCAACATAAAGGGGATTTATAAGGAAGACCATACAAAGACTCAAAAGGATCCATTTTGATCGCAGAATGATAACTATTGTTATAAAAGAACTCAACTAGCCCCAGATGATCATCCCAAGACCCACAAAAGTCAAGAAAATATGTGCGGAGCATATCCTCAAGGATCTGAATATCTCTCTCTGTCTGTCCATCTGACTATGGATGGTAGGCCATGATCAAATGGACCTGAGATCCCAGTGCCTCCTGAAGGCCTCTCCAAAAGCGAGAAGTAAACTGAGGATCCCTATCAGAGACTATAGCAGATGGAACTCCATGCAAACGAATGAATTCTTTCACATAGATATTTCCTAACTCCTCAACTTTGGTTGTATCTCGAATAGGTATAAAGTGAGCCGACTTGGTCAGCCTGTCGATCACAACCCATATCGCGTTCTTCTTCCTCTATGTTTGAGGTAACCCAACCACAAAGTCCATAGAGATTTCATACCAATTCCATATAGGGACTAGAAGTGGTTGAAGCAAACCTGAAGGTTTATGGTGATCGACTTTCACCTACTGGCATGTATAGCAACAAGACACAAACTCAGCAATGTCTCTTCTCATACCTGGACACCAGAACTACTGCCGCATATCATAGAACATCTTTGTAGTTCTTGGGTGTACATCCCACTGAGAGTTATGGCAACCCCCCATCACATCCTTACTTGCCTTTAACAGCACAACGTAACGATTCTGATAACATAGAACACCCTCTTCAGAGAACGACCACTGAGTGTCAGTCTCCCCACCATAAAGAGAGTCCCTAATGCTATGGAATTCATCATCCAGTTGTTATTCCTGAAGAATTAACTTGAGGAGAGAAGATGTCAACTGGACACTGGCTAAAGAAACTTCCTTCCCCTTCCATTGAATTCCAATATGTAACTAAGAAAAAAGAGACATCAAACTCCATTCTTTTGAAGATTCTTTCACATCCTGTGATGGAAGTTTCCTGCTTAACGCATCTTCAACTACATTCCCTTTTCCCGGGGTATAGGCAATGTCAAAGTCTAAAGATTGCAGGTACTCCACCCAATGCCTTTGGTGGAGATTCAAATCTTTTTGAGAGAAGATATAACTCAAGCTCTTGTGGTCTGAATACATAGTAAACCTTTCTCCATAAAGGTAATGTCTCCAACACTTAAGTGCGTGCATTACAACTGCAAGTTCAAGGTCATGGGTAGGATAGTTCTTCTCATGAGGCTTAAGCTGACGAGACCCATAGGCAACAACATGATTACCCTACATGAGAAAACATCCCAAACCTGAACCCGATGCATCAGAGAAGACCACATAACCTATCCCAACCTCAGGAAGAGTTAAAATTGGAACAGTAGTCAAAATAAACTTTAGATCAACAAAATAACTCTGACATTCATCATTCTAGGAAAACTTCACACCCTTTCAAGTCAGAGCAGTCATCGGAGAAGCTAACTTTGAGAAGTCTTTAACAAATCGGCGATAATATCCTGCTAATCCCAAGAAGCTCCGAATCTCGAAAATATTTCATGGTTGTTCCCAAGTTATAACAGACCTCACCTTCTGAGGATCAACTGATATTACTTGTTATGACACCACATGTCCCAATAATTTCACTTCTCAAATCCAAAAATTGCACTTTGAAAGCTTAGAATAAAGTCGGTGATTCCTTAGAAGACTCAGAACTGTTCTCAGATGATGCACATGATCCTCCTTAGACTTGGAGTAGACAAGAATGTCATCCATAAAGACAAACAAAAAAGTACCAAGATACTCATAGAAAACCTTGTTCATCAAATCCATGAAAACTGCAGGAGCATTTATTAAGCCGAAGGGCATAACAAGGTACTCATAATGGAAATACCTACTCTGAAAAGTGGTCTTATGAATGTCAGATTATTTTATCCTCAAGTGATGGTAACCAGATCAAAGATCAATTTTTGAAAACCACTTTTCCCCTTTCAATTGATCAAACAGACCATAAATTCATGGTAACAGATATTTGTTCTTTATCGTAACTTGATTGAGCTTTTGATAATCAACACATAAGCGAAGAGAACCATCATCCTTCTTGGTGAAGAGAACTGGTGCTGCCCAAGGTGACACACTCGGGCGTATAAATCCTTTCTCAAGAAGATCATCTAACTGAGACTTAAATTCCTTTAGTTCAGCTGGGGACATTCGGTAAGAGGGAATAGAAACTGGTTGAGTACCAGGCATTAATTCAATAGTAAAATCAACCTCTCTTACTGGTGTCAAACTAGAGAAGTAAGAAGGAAACATGTCGGGAAACTCAGCGATGACTGGAGGAAGATCACCACACATTGAATATCTCTCTAGATCAAAACAAACACTGATATAACTTTCCCCAACTCTGGATAAGAGGGTCCAGCTTTGCTTGACCTTGGGTCCTATTCTCCTTGAAAAACAAGAGGCACACCACTGGGTGTAGTAAAGTAGACCCGTCGCAGATAACAATTAATTCGGGATTTATTGGCAATGATCCATTCCATCCTAAATATGACGTCAAAATATTTCATGTCAAGAACCAAGAAACTTTAATCAAGCTCGACATCTGATAGAGAGAAGACACAAGAAGGACTACAGAGACCCTTCTCTCTCATTGTACCAAGGGGTGTAGTAATATCCATCGCACAAGATAAAATCTCCATAGGTAGATTAAGCAAATTAACAATATGGGTTGAAATAAAAGAGTGAGATGCACTAGTATCAAAAAGAGCAGTCACTAAAGATGAAGCTATAGTAATGGTACCTCTCACAGTTTCAGGACCTGTATCAGTTACCTCTGGCGACTCATCCACTACGTGAAGAAGCTTCATTCCAGATTCCTGTGGCTGGAACCCTTTTTTCTGTGAAGAATTTGATTGCCCCGTGGTATTTGGAGGTGCTGATGATCCTGTTCCACTACGTGGAGTATAGAAGTGATGGAAGAATCTCTGTAAGTTCCCTAAATGTCTGTAGGAGCTACAGTTCTTGGGTACCTCAGTGCAAACCCTCTTAGAATTTCCTAGTTTTCCACACTGATAGTAAGTCAAAGAAGCCCCTCCTGGTGCTATCGGAGGTCTGGAATGACTCTGTTGTCGAGAACTGCCATGAGAAACATCACGCTTCCGTTTTCCTTTAAAGGAACCAACACTGCCACTAGGAGGGAAAAGAACCTCCTTCAACCCTGACTTTCCTTCTTGGTCCATCTCAACCATCATGGCCCTATCCAGCACATCAGCATAAATGGGTATCTTCAGTAAGAAAACCTGAGAACGAATATCTAATCGAAGTCCCAACTCAAATCATCAATCCTTTATCCTCTCATTAGATACAATCTCGAGAGAAAACTGTACCAACTCAGAAAAATGGTTTGAGTACTCAGTCACAGTTTTATTGGCCTGCTCAAGCTTGAAAAAATCCACAGCCTTGGCCAACACCATTGATTCTGGATAGAACTGGTTAGTGAAAAGGACCCTAAAGTCTTTCCACTCCAAACCCTCATTTTTCCCAGCCGTCACCATTGTGTCCCACCATCTCCTACTTGGTTCTTCCAGTACGAAGGTGGCACACTTCACCTTGATCACATCAGGTGTCTCCAAGAACCCAAACAGACATTCAATCTTACTCAACCATTCCTCAGCATGTTGAGGGTCAGTAGAGCCTTTCAAAACTGGTGGCTTCTGGTATAAGAACTCTTGAGAATGACTTCGAAGAATATCACTGTGAGGATCTATAGCTGGAGTCTGAATAGGAACTAGAGGTGGTGCATGCCCTAGAGCTTGGAAAGTGCGAACAATCACCTCAACCAGTCTCAGATCCACAATAGGACTCGCTTGATGAGATTCACCAGCAAGCTCTTTTTGGATCCTATTCTCACGTCTTCTTGGAGGCATGTTGCTACACAACATAAAAAGACATTTTATTAACACTCAAACAGAGTAACAGGGAAAACTATTATTAATAGAAGGAATAAACAAGATTTAGATTCCATTTTATCCAAATCAAAATAGGGAAAATACTAGAACTAATACACAATTCGTATTTCCCTAACCAACCCTGGTGAATTAAGGTTCATTATGGTGAGAGCTGGCCAGGCACTCAATCACAACTACCTCCTAAGTCCCGACAAGAAAAATCAAATGCATACTGTCATCAAGGAAAGATATTTAACCTGCCCTCTGATACCATTTTGTCAAGAACCATCCTGGGTACCCTGGTAACCCGATAACCGAGCCAACCCTGACATAGCCTAAAGGGAATTCCTGATCCCCACGGGTCAGCGAATAGCACCAGTCATCACACAACATGCAAGTGGGAACAATTTTTGCCACAAGAATGCGGAAGCAAAAGAAACAAGACAGTATGCATAACAAAAAGAAACTCCACTGGGAGTGATGTACCAGAATAAAACTTGTCATAAAAGCACAAAGTACTACAACCCAAGTACCAAAAAGGTAAAAATAGTCCCAAAGTCCCTAAGTACACAACTCACTAAGACCAGAAATCAACAACTAGATCCACCTCCAAGAGGTCCCTTCCCTTTGCTCAATCCTGGAAGAAGAAACTATACAAACACCTGAAGGAAAAAGTAGGGTGTGAGACTAAGCAAGTAGGATACCACCAAAGATTCTGTAATAGATTCCAAACATAGATTATCCAAAGAAAAGCTTCCAATTTTTCAAATAAACAGGTTTGGAAAATACAAATCATATTTTAACAAAACATGCCATACATTTTCAAATGATGGAAAAATTACTTTAAGAAAAGAATTTACAATGATGTAATATTTATAAAACAATGGCTTAAGTAAAACATTTATATAAAAAAATTTATATAAATTCAACAGGCATGTAAAGTAGTTCATAAGCACTGGCATACATTTATATCTCAAATATAAATAAACAAGCGAGCAACATGGTCATCTTCCAAAAGGTACGATAGTATTAACCAGTTATAGGATTCTGCACTCTATATGTGAACTCAAAAAAATGTGTATACACATGTCCCTATAACACTGAAAAAAGGAGCCTCTTCACCAACCCGTAGGGGATGTGACCCACCACAAGTATGTTTTATAATGTTGTCGTAGTGTAGAGTGTATCCAAATAACTCACTAACTATCTAAGGCTTTCATGCGCTCTTACATGATGGGCAAAATATTTTAAGAATGCTTAAAATACGATCAATCCCATTCTTCCATTTCAAAAGTTCCAACTTCATTCCATTTAAAACCATAATAGGTTTTATTCAAAAATGTACCTTTTTCACAAGATAAAACCATCAAATCATTTTAATCCATTTTCATAAGTTTGAAATCCATTCAAAACCAATTCCATCATTACACGTTTCATTTCCACAATTAAATTAAAAAATTTAATTGAAAACATTTCCATCAAATCCACAATTTAAATTAAACAATTTAAATTGACCAATTTTCCATAAACACACCCAATTCAATAAAATTGGGGTTTTCCCAAATTTCTATACCAAAACCTTTTCAAATATCTCAATTCAATGGAATCGAGTTTTTTTTCAATTTAATTGAAAGAAACTTGAGCAATTGAATTTAAATCAACAATTGAAATAAATCAAGCAAATACAATGATAATCAATTTGGTAATTTGGAATGGAACCACCTACCTCGAAGGTTTTGACCAAAACCACAACGGTCGAGAACGCTCAAGAAAAACCAAGTTTCTTCTTCAAGAACCCGCCTTAGATCTCTTCTCTTAGTAAGATCAAGACCAAATATCATCATATTTGGTACTAAACACTTAGATCTACCCATAACAGGTGTAGATCTAAGAAATTGATAGAAGAGGAGAAGTAGATCTAAGTAGATCTAAGAAACTGATCAAGAATGATGAAGAACGATCACTTACCTCAAGAATACGCCTTCGATTCACCAAGAGGAGACTTTGAATCGCCTCCGAAATGATGGGAGAACCTTATATGACCTTAGGAGAAGACAAATTCAAAGTTAGGGCCACTTAGGAGAAAAAACGAGGCAGTTAGAGGCAAAACCATGTGAGATCCACAATTTAAGGATCTCATTTAAGTGGCCGCACGGTTAGTTCGCACGGTTTGAAAAACCATGCGCTAGCCATGCATCAGCTTCTGCCTTGACCACCCTTCACGCACGGTTTTTCCACATGGTTAGACAAACCATGCGCTGCCCGTGCGGAAGCTTCTGCCTCAACCTCCCTTCTCGCACGGTTTGGCTGCACAGTTTGACAAACCGTGCACCACCCGTGCACAACCCAAAGTCCCTTAGTTTTCCTTAAAAGTTCACCCAAATGTACCCCAAGTCTTTACTTCAAAACAGAGGTACTTAGAAACATAAAAAGATAGTTGAAAATGTAATGTGATGTTACATGGTGAGATGAAGACTCAACTACTCAACACTAACGATAAAGGGAAGATGGTGTAGGCCCAATCAGAAGTTCAATTCTTTAAGCGTGGACAACTTGGGAACTTTTCCAATCAATGTCCAAATCATAAGATAATGGAGGGAAACTACCAACATTCTCAGAATAGGCTAAAAGAGCAAGGTCGAGCA
The DNA here is from genome assembly GCA_963277665.1 of Viscum album. Classification (NCBI taxonomy): domain Eukaryota; kingdom Viridiplantae; phylum Streptophyta; class Magnoliopsida; order Santalales; family Viscaceae; genus Viscum; species Viscum album. The sequence goes on from OY728129.1 coordinate 987,806,488, forward strand.
TTTTATTTCACAATAGATGAAGTAGAGGCTCCAAATGATGTGGTGGAAGGTACACTCATTGTGCTCTTAAAGATATCAAGCACTTTGTTTGATTCTAGTTCTATGCATTCCTTTATTTCATCCAAGTTTGAAAAGAATATAGAATTAATCCCTAAACTTCTAGAAGTAGATTTATCAATTAAGACTCCTGGAGGGATTATCCTAACATCATCAGTGTATAGAAACTCTAATATTAACTTTGGTGAGTACAATCTCATCATAAATATAGTAGTCATTCCTGTGGTGTAATTTGACACTATACTAGGAATGTACTGGATATCGAAGTATAATTCTAAGATAAACCATAGAATCAAGGAAATTTTAGTAGTCTAGAATGGAAAAATTATAGTTATTTTCAAAGGATAGATATCCCAGCCTAAGCTTTGTCTAAAAGAACCCCCCATAGCCTTCTTTATGGAGACGATCAATGAAGAGGGAGAAGGAAACAAAAGTATAAAGATAAATAATGTCCCCATCATTCATGAAAACATTGATGTATTTAATTAAGAGTTACCTAGACCTCCCTTGGAAATAGAGGCAGAGTTATCCATTTAACTCATACTTGGATCCAAGATGATATCAAAGACCTTGCATATAATGGAAAATATGGAGTTAAAGGGATTAAAGAAACAACTTCAATATATTTTGGAGAAGGTATTTATCTGACCAAGTGTATCTCCTCAGGGATCAACTTTTCTCTTTGTAAAGAACCAAGATGGATCAATGTGGCTATGTATTTATTATAGAGAACTTAATGGGATCATAGTGAAGAATAAGTACCCTCTACCAAGGATTGATGATTTATTTGACCAGATTCATAGAGCTCAATTCTTCTCCAAGATTGACCTTCGATCTGGGTATCATCAATTGAAGGTGAAGAAAGAATATATTACAAAGAATACCTTCCAAAAATGATATGGGTATTATGAGTTTGTTGTTATTCCATTCATCTTGACTAATTCCCCTTCTATATTTATGGATTTTATGAATAGAGTCTTCAAGGACTACCTTGATAAATTTGTGGTAGTTTTTATTAATGTTATTCTGATATACGATAAAAGTTATGAGAAGAATAGGATCATATAAGGGTTATATTAGGAACTCCAAGGAAGGATAATCTATTTAAAAAATCCCCCAAATATGAATTCTAGTTACAACAAGTTGCATTCTTGGGGAATATTGTAACCAATGAAGGAATCTCAGTTTACTTTGCGAAGACAAAGGCTATAGAGAAGTGGCCTCAACCTAACACTATAACTAAGATTTATAGTTTCCTTAGTTTATAAGAATATTATAGGAGGTTTGTGAAAAACTTTTCATGAATTTAGAATCCACTAACCAAGTTAACTCGAAAAGGGGATAAGTTCATCTGGACAAAGGAGTGTGAAGAAATTTTCCAAGAACTAAAGAAGAGATTGGTTACTACACCTATATTAAATCAACCATCTATCGGAGAAGGATTCATTATTTATAGTGATTTATCTCTAAAAGGTCTTGGGTGTGTCCTCATGAAAAATGACAAGGTGGTTGGTTATGAATATCGGTAGTTAAAGCCTTATGAGAAGAATTATCCTATGCATGACCTGGAGCTAGTTGTGGTTATTTTTGCTCTGAAAATACGGAGGCACTATCTTTATAGGGAGAAATGTGATATATACATAGACCAAAAAAGTTTGAAATATATTTTCATGCAAAATGAATTGAACATGAGACAAAGGATATGGTTGGAATTTCTTAAGGACTATGGTTTTTTAATTCATTATCACCCTATAAGAGCAAACAAAGTCACTAATGCATTAAGTAGAAAAGACCCTGTTGTGATGGAAATGATAAGGATTCAAGGAGAACCTTTGATCAAGGATCTAGTAAAACTAGACATGAGAATATCAAGGGAAGGGACATCATTAAACCTATCCCAAATTATTTCTCAACCATTATTACTAGAGAATATCAAGAAATCTCAAATAGAATATCCTTTGTTACAAAAGAATATAGAGGCTGTAAAGAGTGGGAAGTTTCCTTAGTTCAATATTGATTAAGAATATGTATTTGAAATATCATACAAGGCTATGTGTGCCATCTATCCTAGAGATAAATAAGGATCTGATGGATGAATCTCATATCTCTATATTCTCTATACATCTCGAAAGTACTAAAATGTACAGGTACCTTTGTGATCATTATTGATTGGATAATATGAAAAGAGAGATTGTCGACTACACTACAAGTTGTTTGGTATGTCAACAAGTGAAAGTGGAGTGACAACTTCCTAAAGGGGTATTGCAACCACTACCTATACCAACATGGAAGTGGGATAATATCACTATGGGCTTCATTATTGTTCTCCCAAGAACATCCAAATGAAATAATGAAACATGGGTTATAGTGGATCAACTAACCAAGACTACCCATTTAATCATTATTCGAGAAGATATCTCTCTTGACCAAGTTTATAATATTTATGCAGAGAAAGTGGTGAGGTTTCATGGGGTGCCACTTTCTATCATTTCTGATCATGATCTAACATTCACGTCTAAATTCTGGATAAGTCTTCAAAATTCTCTGAATACTAAATTGAATTTAAGTATGTCCTATCACCCCCAAATTGATGGTCAATCTGAAAGGAATATTTAGACACTCGAGTACATTCTGAGAACATGCTCAATGGAATTTAAAGGTGTATGGGATCAACATCTCCCATTAGTTGAGTTCTCATACAATAACAGCTTCCACTTGAGTATTCAAATTTCACCATATTAAGCTCCATATGGGAAGAGATGTAAAACTACTACTTGTTGGGATAAAGTTAGTGAGTGGAAATTACTTGGGCCTAATCTTGTGCAAGAGATGATAGAAAAGTTTCATGCCATCCAACAACATATAAAGGCTTCTCGGAGTCAGTATAATAGCTATGCTTACAATCATCGAAGGGACTTAGAGTTTGATATTGGGGACACATTTTTTCCTTCATATATCACCATGTAAGAGATTCATGTGATTTGGAAAGAAAGGGAAGATTACCCCTAGTTACATTGGTCCATTTGAAATCCTTCATCGCATAAGAGTAGTGTCCTATCAACTAGAACTTCCACAAAATATTTATCAAGTTCTTGATTTATTCCACATATCTCTCTTGAGGAAGTACATACCTGATCCCTTATATGGACTGAATCCTAAGGTGGTAAAACTATAACATGATCTCTTATGAAGAGAAGTCAGTGGAGATATTGGACCATAGAGACAAGGTTCTATGAAATAATAACCCACATTTTCAAATTGTTGTAGAGGAACCATGAATATGAAGAAGAGATGTGGGAACTAGAAAAGACAACTAGACAAAAATACCCTCACCTTTTCTCAACTGATAGAATGAGTTGAAACTTTAGGGACAAAATTTCTTAAGGGAGAAAGAATGTAACAAAACAAAATTTTTAAATGATATTTGTTTCCTAAATAAATATTTGTTACATATTATATAATATTATGCATGAACAAAATAAATAGAAACCAATTTTTTTATCTCATTAACAATGATCAATACATTATTCATCTATACAACCAATTAAAATGACAAACATTACAACCAGACAAAAAATATAAAATAGAATAGCTAAAATGGAAAAGTATGGATTGATCCAATCTACTAGAATCATCACCCCCACTAAAAATGATATATAAATGAAACAAAATATTAGTAAACCAATCAACATATTAAGAAATGAAAATATAACCTTAGGGAGAAATTTGTGGTGAATTTTGAGTGAAATAATAAAGTGGTTTTTATATGGTATAAAGGGAAATACGACTATTTGGATTTGACCATTAGTCAATATGACCATTGGAAACTATACCCTTGGTTGATAATTTTACCATTATAATTAGTGTTTATTGTTGGGACCAATTTGGCTAGAATATATTTTTGGAATATGAAAGAAGTTTGTATTTCAAGAGTTATCTTTTATTGTCAAAGAAGAATGAAATCAATTCACTTTATAAAAGTTAATAATCAGATTGACCATCATATTCAGACAATCATACTCACAATTTTTTGTAGGATCAAAATGTATATGTAGATGCTCAATTATAGGGGGGGTGAATTGTAGGTTTAAAAAATTTCGTTTTTATCCTTAAGGAAATATATGTTTAACAAATTTAAACAAGATGGATTCACAAACCCTATTTAGTTCTTAACGAAGAAACTAACTTGCTTAGGATCCGAATAATGAACCTAATAAAGAAACTTAAGATAAGTTTACTTAGGGAAAGATTCAACCTTAAAGCATATATAATCTTATTTATCAGAGTATACAAGTATAAAAAAGTATAAGAAAGTTATACTTTATTTATTTAAAAAAATGCAGGAGAATTAAAACTTGTAACAAAACAGGACAAGTATAAGAAATATTTTAACCCAAAGAGAAGGGAATCCAACAAACTTGGATAAAGGTCCCTTTATTTATACTTTCAAGAAACTTCATCTTACCCACACCAGGGTAATCCCTCGATAAGAATATTGGAATCCGTCTTTTTATCCTTACAATCCCTCGATCTATAAGGTGATCGACACCTCTATATTCCTATCCTTGAAATCCCTTGATTGATCAACAATAATCAGAATCTATCTTTCTATCCCTTTACTCATGACCCATGATGAATATGACTAACTCCCGTATTCTTGTCTTTCTTAGAGAAATTACTCTTTCTTACTTAAGAATTTATTCTTTAATTAATCTCCCCCTTACTTAGAAATTATCTTTATTAATATTCTTTTAATAATTCTTTTCTTCCCCTTTGTTATTTCAAAAAGGAATGGAGGGAAAGAAAAAAAATTGTACCTAAAATGTTAGGAAAATGAAAAGTATAACAATGGAAAGATAACAAATTTAATTACGATGACAAAATTTGTTACCAAAAAAAAAATACAACAAAATATCAGATTTGAAAAATTATTCATATTTCTTTTTATCCTTCGGAATGAGATTTTTCAGGGTAGCCTTCCACTTCTTCAACTCTTTATGATTGTCTTCAAACTTATTTATCAACTATTCTTGATACTGTTTTTTCTTTTTGAGATCCTTGATTCAATCTTATTTAGACTTAATAATTTTACCTTGAGACTTTATCACCTATTATTTCTCTTTGAATTTTTCAGCCATTTATTCCCTGATTTCCCTTTCCCTTTTCAAATTTAAAGCAATAGAATTCAGCTTTCCATTCAGGTCTTTATCCTCTTGGATTTGGGAATCTTGATCTTAATTCATCTTTTCTAAAAGACTTGTTAAAATGTTATTTATTGGGTCATCCAAATTATTAAAGAAATCCTTGATTGAATCATTGAAATCATCCATAATTTTCAGATCATTAATTAATGACTTAAAACACATGGTTATCTCTTTGAAAGATCTTCTATGAGCATCATAACCTATTTAAAAAGTATTTAAATCAGCTTCAAATTTGATAAACTTTTCCATGAGAATGCTTATTGAATCTGAATTCTGATTGATTTTTTGTTGAAGCAATTGGAATGTGGAATAAATACTTCGAAATAAGGAAATGGTATTCAAAATCTTCTTCAAGGGCTGAACAACAAAATCATGTTCTAAGTAAGATGAAGATTCTGAAGCAGATTCCTTTGTTGGCAAGGAAACTTTATCTTTCTCATCTCCTTTTCCATTAGATGTTCCAACAACTTCCTTCTTAGGGTTTTCAACTTTATCTTTCTTTGGTGAATCAACAATTAATTTCTTACCTTTCTCAGCTTTATAGATTACTTTCTCAACTTTCGGAGTCTCATGATCACCATCAGAAATTTGTACTATTTTATCATCATCATCAATTTATTTATCAGTAAAATTTTCACCATATTCCTTATCATCATCTGGATGAATAAAATCATGATTACTATTTTAATCATCTGAAGGTTTATCAACCTCATCCTGAGCATCATAATTTTTCAAAACTAATTGACCTTCTAAGATTATCTTGGTGGATTTAGATTGGGAAGTTATTATAAATAGATTTTCATATGGGCTCTAATTATCCTGATATTATTCCACCATTTTGATTACATCATCACTTTCTTCTTCCTCATCCCCTTCTTATTCTTATTCTTTATGCAATTCTTCTTCTTCAAAAATGGGTTCTGGAATCAAAACAACTTTCTTTCTATTATATTTTATCAGAGTTTCAATTTCCACTAGTTCTTGCAAGAAGGATTCTGGTACTTGAACCTATTTAGATGCCTTCTCTGTATCTCTAATCAAATCTTGAACAATCTTAGCTTCTGAAATATTCTTCTTTAACTTATTCTCTTTATCTTTCTTCTCAATCTCTTCATATGCTTGAATTTTTAAGGCCTTAGCCTCAGTAGGGTCTAACCCAAAAACTGCATCTCCCTCTTTCTTTTTCTTCTTATGATCTATCCATTTAAAAATAACTTCATTAGAAAAGTTTTTTTTTGCTTTTTTGGCTTTGGTGGAGAATATACTGACTTAGGTTCTAGTGATTTCTATTTCGGTTCCAATTCTTTATCTTTTCTTTTCTTTAGATTTTGCTTGGAATTTTCTCCTACTTCACCTTTATTGGTAGAAAATTGATCATAGTTATTAGGAAGTTCAAATAACTCTCTTGTCTTAATACTAAAACCAATATTCATCCTTCTTAGAGTATCATCACTCAACAACATTATCTTGAAAACTTTGGCCTTTGTGATACATGGAATTTTTAAGGATTCTAAGAACATAACAATAATCTTCGACAAAATTTTAGGATACATTATGATATAAGACTTGATGGTGCCATTCTTGATATTGCTGATTGTTAAAAGAATTTACTTTATGAGGTTTATCTTCCTTAGATTCACCAAGAAATCAATCTTGAAGATATCACATTTCTTAAGGGAATCCTTGTCTCCCTTTCTCATAATCATAAAACCTTGCATCCATAGATCTACCAATATATAATTAGTTTAAAGATGAGAAATATTCAGTGACTTTACTCCTTTAAGTCCAAGACACTCAATTGACTTAACCTTCTCAAAATATCCTTCCTTTTATGGTAATTTGTGTGAGCAAAAGATTGCTTTACCTTTATAAGGTATATCCAAGATCCTACCTGCCTTATTGAAATACAAGGAATAAGTCTTCCCATAACTCTTGAAATAAAATGTTTATCTTCCTACTTATTCATAAAAATAAACTGTATCATATAATTATATAAGAAGATCAGGATAAACTAGATCCAGATTCTTTGCTTTGGCTATGTATAGATTTTTCTAAATATTTTTCTTTATGATTTTTAAAATCATAGAATCATAGTTCACAAAGAAATTTGGGTCCACTAATGTTTCTTTTCAAACTATCCAATCCTTGAGTTCCTTGTTGGAGGCCATCTAAGTTTGTGAGGAAACTTCAAGAGACATTCAGAGCTTAAGGAAACAAAGAAAACTGAATGGTGACTTTGAAGAGCGATAGAGCTTTGGCTCAAAATTACTGAGATAACTGATGTGGAAGATGAATAGGGGGTCCTTTATATAGGTTTTACAATGATAGTTCATATTTTCAAATCAATATGATGGTTTAGATTCACTTGATCTGATCTGATGGTTGATATCAATATTGAATAAGGATTTAGAGATTCTGATATTTTGAGGTTTTAGGGAAAATCTGATTTAAGGAAAGTGAATCCAATAAAGTTTTCTTAAAACAAGATAGAAATACCAACAAGTAAAAAAAATGAAATTACGAATATTTAAGTAATGAAACATATCTTCTGAATTGCTCAGAAAGAATTGTCAATTTTTATAATGTTCTTCTTGAAGAACCCAGGTTCCAAAAATTTTTATTAGGGAAAGAAAAAACTTTTTAAGTTTCTAAAATTTTAGGATTTGTGAAAAAATTGGAAAAGGAATATAAAAAAATATGTACCCTCTATGAAAAGGAGTAACTTTATATTAGAAGATAGTTTTAACAATAAATTAATAAAGATTATTACCTTATGGTTATCATTCCTAAATTTTGTTTAATATATTCAAATCTATCTTAGGGTAAAGATTTTGTAAAAATGTCATCAAGTTGGTCTTGAGTTTTGATAAATTGAAGAATGATATCTCTTTTAAGTGTGTGATCTATAATAAAGTGATGCCTAATATCTATGCACTTTGCACAAGAGTGATGTGGATGATTTTTTCTTAGGGAAATGACACTATTATTATCACACATTATCTATGTTTTGGTAAAACTCATTTTATAGTCTGTGAATGTGTGTTACATCCACAACACTTGAGCACAACAACTTCCAACTGCTACATATTTAGCTTCAGCAGTGGAAAGTGATACTGAGTGTTTCTTCTTACATGAACAAGAAACTAATGAATCTCCTAATAAATGACAATTTCGGGATGTACTTTTCCTATCCATTATACATCCTCCAAAATCAGCATTTGAAAATATTTTTAAAACAAAATCATTTATAGAAGAATAAAAAGTCCTAAATACATGGTTCCCTTTAAATAAGAAAAAAAATTCACTAATTTTAAATGATATTATTTTAGATTAGATTAATATCTTGCACATAAACATATTGAAAACATTAATTCTGGATGACTATCTATTATGTATAATAAACTTCCTGTCATACCTCTAAAAGATGTTTTATCTAGTGGTTTCCCAGTTTCATTAAGACTAGAAGTGTTTGATGTACTAATTAGAGTACTTATACTTTTAGTATTATCATATCCATACTTCTTAAGAATATATTTAATATACTTGCATTGAGATATATAAGTTCCTTCTGGTTTTTGAGGAATTTGAAAACCAAGAAAAAATGTTAACTCACCTATCATACTCATTTCAAACTCATATTTCATAAGATTCACAAATGAATCAGTTAAGGATTGATGATTTGATCTGAATATAATGTCATCAATATAAATTTGAACAATAAAAACATTTTTCTTATCTTTATTTATAAAAATGGTTGGATCAGCAGTTCCCTTAACATAATTGTTTTTTAACAAAAATCCTGTAAGTCTGTCATACCAGGCTCTAGAGGCTTGTTTAAGTCCATATAAAGCTTTGGTAAGTTTGAAAACATGTCCAGGATGTTTTGTGTCTTAAAATCCAGGATTTTTTTCAACAGAAACTTCCTCTTGAATATATCCATTAAGAAAATAACACTTCACATCCATTTGAAAAAGTTTGAAATTAAAGAATGCTGCAATGGCTAGTAGAATATGAATAGATTCAAGTCTATCTACCGGAGCGTAGGTTTCTTCATAGTTTATTCCTTCTTGTTGATTATAGAATTTAATAACTAATCTTCCTTTATTTCTTTAAATGATCCCATTTTCATCAAATTTATTTTCGAAGACCGATTTTACACTAATTACAGAAGTTTCTTTAGGTATTTCAACCAACATCCAGATTTTGTTCCTTTAGAATTCATTTAGTTCATCTTTCATAGCTTTAATCCAATCATCATCACCTAAAGCTTCATTAGTGCTTTTAGGTTTTAATTGGGAAAGAAATTATAGATTTTATACTTCATTTATTAAATAACTTACAATCTTTATAGGTTGATTTACATCACCAATGATACTATCACTAGGATGATTCTTAAGAAAAAACTGATTTGGGTTTTGTAAAACCCATTCATCAACATAAGGTAAAAACTCTTCTGGGGTAAATAATTAATTTTTTTTCTTGAGTATCTCCATTATTATAAGAATATTCCATCAAAGGTTTATAATCAATTTTTGAAAACACATCCGAATATGTAGGTTGAGATTATTTAAAAACAAAAGGTTCATTTTCATAAAATTTAACATGTACTATTTCTTCAACAGTACAAGAATTTTTGTTAAAAACACTATAGGACATAGAATTAGTGGAATAGCATAAGAAAATTCCTTCATTAGATTTGGGTACAAATTTATGCAAGCTATCTTTAGTATTCAAGATGAATAATTTGCATCCAAATACTTTGAAGTAAGAAACTTTAGGTTTTTGACCAGTCCACAATTCATACCAGTGTTTTATTAAGAAAAGGTCTAATTAAAACTTGATTTATAGTATAACAAGTAGTACTTATAGATTCATCCCAAAAGTGTTTAGAAATATAATATTCAATCAACATGGTTTTAGTTATCACTTGAAGAATTCAGTTTCTTATTTCAACAACACCATTTTGTCGAGGAGTTCTTAGAGCTGAGAAGTTGTGAGTAATTCCTTTCTTACTACAAAAAGTTTCAAAATATAAATTTTAAAATTCTCCCCCATGATCACTATGAATAGTTATCAGTGGAATATTTTTCTAATTTTTAACTTTAGTTGAAAAAATTTAAAATAATAAAAGGCTTCAGATTTCTTTTCTAGAAAATATACCCACGTAAATATAGTGTAATCATCAACTAAAAAAATACATAATATTTGCCTCCAATACTTCCAGTTTGTGTTGGACCGAAAATATCTATATACACTAGTTATAATGAATCAGAAGTTGATACTTCACTAATTTATTTAAAGCTTGTCTTATGTTGCTTTCCATATTAATAAGGATTACAAACTTTTGAAGAATCGAATCTAAGCCCAAGTATATCCTTAACAAGTATTTTATTTGAGAGTTTTTATAGGCTCTTAAGGTTATAGAATCCTAGTATTTTATTCCATAACCAAGATTGATCTTACATTACACTAAGGAAAGGTAGGTATTGTATCCTAAGGTCTTTTAAGTTAAGTATATAAACATTCTCATGCCTATGAGCAAAGAGAATAAACCCTTCCTTGGAATTGTGTACTAGAAATGTATCATTCCTAAAATTCACAAGGTAACCTTCATCACATAATTGAATTATGATTATAAAGTTGTACTTATGACCTTTAACAAATAAAAAATTTGAAATTAAAGATTTTCCAAGAAGAACAATGTTACCTATACCAACAATTTCTCCTTGACCATTATCTCAAAAATTTACTTTTCCTCCTTTCATCTTGATAATCATTTCAAAGAATTTTTTGTTACCAGTCATGTGCCAGGAACATCCACTATCCATGTACCACATATTATTGTTGGTAATTTCTTTGTTTTCCTAAAAATAAAATAATTAGACTTTTGGAATCCAAACTTTTTTGGATCCAGAAATGTTAGAAAGTAAAATATTAGGTATCCAAATTTTCTTAGAAAAGTAAGATTTGTGAAAACCTAAGGATTGAGTTTTATTCAAATAATTTTTTTCTCCCAATTTCCATGTTTCGTAGTTCCTTGGAATGTGTGTTCTAGTTTAAGAATCACTACTTACAAGTGGTTTCATTAGATTTATTCATGGAACCAGAAAAATCCAACAATTCTTTATCCAAAAGGGACCTTCTTTCCAAAGGTAGGTGTTCATTAAATTTGAACTTTACAATAATTAAGAACATGCATTGGTCGAGAGGATGGGTGGTCCGACTCATCACACCCTTTTGGGGGGGATCATTGTCTACTCCGGGACTATCTTTATAGATTTAAGATATTTTCATAAATCCTTATTAATTCACCAAGTATAACATAGGTTTCCCTTGGAATTTTCAATCACTTATTAGCATGTGTGAAATTTAGAATCATCCGTATGTATTCGAGGTTCTCCATCAATGGTATCCTCTCATATACTATTTAGAGATTCTTTTAATCATTTTTATGATGATATTGGTTTTTAATCCACTTAGTGGGGCACTCTGGAATTTATTGTCTTCCAGGGAGACAAAGGTTTGTTTTGATATTGGGATCGTACCCATAAAATGGGCTACCTACGTATCCTTGTAAAAGGAATCAAAACCCTTGTAGTTTAGTGCTACTTAATGGGACACATCATACCTTTTAAGGTCTTGTGATAAGGACCTAATTGTGTAGTTTAATGTCATGTGGTAAGGAAATCTAGTAATTCTAACATAAAAAGGGAATATTGTGGCTGGACCAGGGAATTAAATCCAGGTGTCACTACATATCTCATATAAATGACAATCAAGCCGTACGCAGTTCTTAAACATTCCCTATGTAGGTTTGATTCATACACATGGAATAAAGGGATTTTTTTATTGTTCCTGGGCCCAAGATTGTAGATCCATGCATCTCTAAGTATCTCATATAGATGAGAATCAATCTAAATGTAGTTCTTGAACAATCATTTCCCATGCCAATTGAGTTTAATGTGAGAGTTGGGGGTTTTTAACACATCCTAGAAGAATAGTTAAACTTAAGACACAAAATAGTATGAAGATAAAACCATGTATCTTAAAAGATCACTCTGTATATATCTAGTTCATATACAGGAGGAGGAAAATGGAAATAAAAACTTTGGTTGTGGCTGGGCCCAATATTGGAGATCTAGGCATCTCTACGCATCTCATTGAAAATGAGAATCAAGCCACACGTAGTTCTTGAAATGAGGCCCCTATGCAGATCTTATTTAGACATAGGGAGAAATAGAACTCATGTGCTACTAAGGAGTATAAATGATATCAATGATGACTGTATATGGAAGCTCTTAACGTCAAATAAAGAAGATGTTAACCGTATAGTTTAATGTCATGTAATGAGGATAAATGATGCCATGCAGTTTAACGTCCCGCGACAAGAACCAAAATGCTATGAATTTTATCATCGTACAACATGGATGCTTATGGTTGTTATGTCTTGCAACTAAGACTTTGTGCTGTGCAGTTTAGAGTCATGCAATGGGGACATTGTGTGCAGTTACACAAAGTATTTCTTCAAGAATCTCACATTTGTTGGAGTTGTAATAAGCTCTCCATCCATTGAGATTAGGGAATAAGATCCATTTGAGTATACCTTATATATGGAATAAGGTCCTTCCCACTTTGGATCAAGCTTTGGAGGTTTCTTTCCTGGTATCATTAAATTCCTGAGGAATAATACCAATTCTCCTTGAAGAAATGAATGGAGGCAAACTTTCTTGTTAAAAGCTCATGCTATTCTGTTTTAATAGACTTATAAATATTCAAAGTATGTAATATTTTTTCGTCTAATCATTCTAGATCATCAAATTGTTTTTGAGACTTTTCATCTGTATATAACTGATCATAAATTACAACTCGGAGTGCAGGCAATTGAATTTCAATTGGAAAAAACTGCTTTTGTGCCATACACTAATGAGTATGGAGTTTTCTGAGTGACAGTACGGGTAGTAGTCTGATAAGCCCACAAAGCATGAAAAAGTTTATCAGGCCAATATTTATTATCTTTATCCACCATATTCTAGAGTATATTTGATAGTGTCTTATTAAAAGCCTCTATTTGTCCATTGGCATCTACATAATAGTGAGATGAATGGTTGGATTTGATATTGTGCTCCTGATATAACTTTTTTACCTCAACAGAATAGAAATTGGTGCCGTTGCCTATCAATATAGTATGGGGGACACCAAATCTGGTGATGATGTTAGTTTTGAAAAAACTAACAATGCTTTTGGCTTTGAATTATTTGAGAGGCATTACCTCAGCCCATTTGGAGAAGAAATCAGTAGCAGTAAGAATATACTTGAACTACTTAGCCATAGCTGTAGGATAAGGTCCTACGACATCCATTCCCCATGTGTCAAATGGCTAGGAGTATTTATTTTTATGTAACAACTCCAGAGATTGATGAATGAAGTTGGAACTCACTTGGAAGGGATGCAATTTCTTGGTGAAATATATGCAATCCTACGTTATTGAAGGCCAAAAGTATCCAACCTCTTAGATTTGATTAGAAAGCCTATGCCCAGACTGGTGAGCACCACAATCTCCTGCATGAACTTCTTTAATGATAGTTGCAGTTTCTTCTTCGTCAATACACCTGAAGAGGATCTCATCAAATCCTCGTTTGTAGAGGATCTTCTAGTGATATGGACTATCATAGAGTAAAATTGGCCACCCATCATCATATTTGTTCTTTTTCATCTCTATATGATGGAAGTACTCTATTTTGAAGGTATTCCATGATGGGTTCCATCTATCATGTGGTATGACCATATGAATCAGAAATAGAGATAATTTCATTAATTTCCTCCATTTTAGTTTAAATGAAAGGTGAGACCACATGACGATGGGATATACTAATGATTGTCTCATCCCGATTTGGATCTTCTAGGGCTGTGGCTGCATTATCCAGTGCATCATCTTGATCATTTTGTGATCATGGGACATAAGACAATGTTAGATCTAAGGGAAATTCATCCATTAACCCTCTAACATAATCACACAAAGGGATTAACTCTTCTTTTCTGATATCATAATCCCCATTTATTTTTTTGATTACCAACTCTGAATCACCTTTCACTTTCAGGTGGTTCACTTATACCTAGAGTTGCAATTCCAGGCCTGCGATGAGAGCTTGATATTTTGCTTCATTGCTGGTTCTGCCTTCCGAAAATAGGAAGGAATAAGGAAGCACTTCCTTTTCTGGGGAGATTAGTACAATTCCTAACCCAACTTTGTTAAGTTTAGTATTTTCCATTCTCTTCCTTGTTGAACTTATGAAGGCACCATCAAAGTACATTTCCCATGTTTGGGGATTATCTTTAATAGAGAAGACCTAATCATCAAGAAGTTCAGTATTCAATGAGGTATCTTCTGCAGATGGGTGTTCAACAAGGAATTTGGAAAGATCTTGGAATTTTATTGCCTTTTGAGGAACAAACTAGATATCAAAATATTGAAAAATAACTTCCCACTATGCCAAATGCCCTGTAAGCATAGGATGATTGAGGATAAATTTGAGCGGGTTATTGTGAGATACCAAGTGGACCTCATGATGTTGCAGGTAATGCCTCAATTTCTGAAATGAAAAAATTAATTCCAGGAAGCACTTCCCAATACTTGAATACCGAGTCTATGTATCATGCATAGTTCGAATGAGATAGTAAAGGTTGTTTTCATTCCCAACATAGTTCTTTTGGGCAAGGAAGACACCCAATGATTACTCTAAAGCTGTCACATAGAGAATAAGTGGTCTTACTTAAATAGGTGGCATTAATACCGGTGGACTTAGGAGATATTTCTTGAGGGTATCAAATGCCTCTTGGCAGTCTTCAGTCCATTTATAGGTAAATCCCTTCTTCATTAATCTAGTGAAGGTTAAACACTTGCCTTCCAAATTTGCGATAAAGTGTCGAATATAGGCCAAGTGTCCTTGGATTCCTCTTAATTATTTCAAATTTTGAGAAGGTGACATGACAAGGATTGATTTTTTCTTCTTAGGATCAACCTCAATGCCACAATGGAATACAATGAAGCCAAGGAACTTTCCTGAGGTTACCCCAAAAGCACATTTCAAGGGATTCATATTCAAACTCTACTGCCGAAGTTTATTGAATATGATCTCCAGATCATCCAAGTGATCAGAAAATTGTCTAGATTTAACCACCATATCATCCACATAACATTCGAAAAATTATCCTAAGAAGAGTTTGAAGATATGGTGCATGGCGCGTTGATACGTTGTACCTGCATTATTTAAGCCAAAGGGCATTACCCGATAGAAGAACACACCTTGAGGGGCTTTGAAGGCTGTAAACTCTTCATCCTATGGGGCCATACAGATTTGATTATACCCAGAGTAGCCATCCATGAATAAAATAGCTTCATAACTAGCTATTTCATCAATTAAAATCTCTGTGAATAGAACTGGAAAGTCATCTTTAGGACAATGCCTGTTAAGATCTATAAAATAAATTCAAACTCTAATTTTCCCATTCTTCTTTTTTACTGGGACAATGTTATCCAGCCACTTGGGATATTGAAACTCCCTAACGAAGTTATCCTTGATAATCTTATCAACTTCATCTTAAAATTTAGAGGCATGAGTTGTGTGTGTTCTTCTTGTTGCCTGCTTGAATCCTCGACATTCTTCCAACAAACCCAAATTATGAGTGGATACATCAGGATTAAGACCTGAAATTTCTGTATAGTTCGAAGAAAATATATCTTGATGTTTCTTTATAAATGAAGTATACATCTCTTTCTCTTTATAAGTCATGGCTGCACTAATTATAGTGGGGTGTGGATCTTCTTTTGTACCCAGATTTATTTCTTTGATCTCATCCACAATGGTAGAGACACCTTCCTCAAATGATAGAGGAGAGTACCTAAGATATTAATCTTCTTCTTCATTACGTGTCACCTCTTCTATTTCTACTTGCATAGTAGGTGATGAAGAAAAACTTTCAGAGCTAGGAGAGGAGTCAGTATTTGAACATCCTGAAGAAGAGGCTATTATTTCTAACCCTACTGATGATGAAGGGTCTTCTTAGAGCATTGAAAAGGATATGATGGGTTAGGAATCAACATCCTTTTATTCCTCTAATATTTCTATATCTTCTTCTAGGTGAATCAGAGACTTGCTGAAGTTCAGTGTATGAAATGAAGACATCTCCATTTAAGCTTTTACCACTTCTTGGTGAATCAAAAATTTCTCCCATACTGTCAGGATTGATTGGCGCAACTGATATTATAGAAGTCACTGGACGAGTGCTTGTATTTGAGTTTATCCTTTAAATTTGATTGATAGGTAACACATAATCTATAATCAAATGTTTTAATGGGTTTTTTGGGATATTTTCTAGGTCATTTGGAGCATTGATTTTGGTTTCCTCCTTTGTCACAGACCTTGTTCCCTTCATGTGATAAAATTCCACCTCAATATACTAAGATTCAAATGTTTTTAATGGATCCTTGCCACCATGAAATTTCCCAATTTTACTATTTAAGTGATACTTGAGACATTAGTGGTATGATGAAGTAATTAACACATGTTGATGTAGCCAAGGCCTTCCAAGAAGAATGTTAAAGGTTGTCTCCTGACGGACAAACACAAAATCTGAATTAGACACAAGATCCCCAAACTAATTTCTGAGTGTAATCTCACCTAGAGGTTCTTTCTCATTCTTTTCATAACCTTGCAACATTAAAGTGGAAGGAGATAAGTTAGATTCAGTGAGGCCTAATCAATGAAGTGTATGAATAGGAATGAGGTTGACTCATGAGACATTATCAATGAATGCTAGTCAGATGTCTATATCATTGACCCTGATAGATAGATACAAGGGTCTAATGTGTCCATGTACAACATCATATTCATCTTCATCCGTAAAAGATATAACTACATGACATTCTATAGGATAATTCTCTATACGGTAAACCTCATCAACATCAACTTTGGTTTCAAACTCTTGAGGACTTGACAAAGCTTCAATAAGTGCTTCTTGAAGATCTTTTGATAGATTCAAAGAATCCAAGATTGACAAATTGGTCGGTACTTGGGATATATATTTCAAAAAATCATTATTTTGGTCTAGAGTTCTGTGTTTTCTATCATGGAGATGTGGTTTTACAGGTGCCTTGTAAGTTGATGCTCATGATGTAGATATACCCTGTATAGGAATAGAAGTTGGAAATACTTTGGGTTTTAGTATATTGGACTGACTAGGTCTATCTACTTACTAAGAGAATGATGGTGCAACCTCTAATTGGGCATCCAAAATAATCATGTCAGGACCGATCCTATCATGCATGGGATAATCTTCTTATTCTTGTTGAGCCTGTTAAAGGGATCTCCCACGAGTTTCCGCCGCATATACGGTTCGAGAAGGGGTAGGGTTAAAATAGTGGTTTCTAGAATACCCACATATTCCCCTGTACCCTCAACCTTGGATTATACCTCTAGTTCCCCAGTTAGGTACAAGTAACTCATGCTCATCATAACTAGAATCACCATTGGCATAGGTATCCATTAAGTGGATAAAGTTGATGGAACCAAAGATCAATTCTTTATCTAATGAAGATTCTGCTTGATAGGTTGGTTCTAGTTGTTCTGTTTGATGGGGCAGTGCTAGTGATTTTGAAATAGATGGCATGAAATCTATCAGATTCAAGGAAAACTTTGGCCTTGACATGAGCTTGTCCTCTTTTGACTGCTCTTTGTCCTTTTGATCATGTCGCTTATTTGAGGATTGACCTTTGAAGGACTGGTCTTTTGATGAAGGTGGTTTTACTGTGGCGGGAGTAGAAGAATATACAATCAGTTGTTTCAACTATGTTTATAGAATGGAATGAGTTTGGTTGATCATTTACCTAATCATACAATCATCATATTTCTGCTCATTTTTACCTTTGACTTCCTTCCATTTGCCTTCTTCCTCTAGATCAGTAACAGTAACACATGCTACTTGGGATGTAAAACTTTTCAGTTTCACTTGTCCAGAGTCTACCATTTTTTGAAGAAGATATTTAAAAACAAAACACTCCTAGATGGGATGCCCCAACATTTGGTGAAAGGGAAAATAATTCAGAAGATCTTGATATCCTTATTTGTTTAGTTTCTTTATCTTTGGAAACTGAACCAAATTGTTTTCCAAATCTAAGATGAAGTAACTAGGAACCTGTTCATTCTGAAAAGAATAAATATAATTCTTTAACTCCTCAAATTGTTTCCACCTTTGATCTATTTGATCATATTGATGAGGCAGTCGTTACTGTTGATGTTCGGGAGGAGGATCCCTTCGATATGATGAAGGTTTTGAAGTGGAAGTAGGTATGAGTGCTTGCTTAAGTGTGACTACGTAATCCTCTTCTTTATTTATTCTCCTTCCTAGAGATAATGTAATTACATGAGATTTAGATTTATTTTCCACAATGGAATCCTCCACCTATTGGGAAATTGAAGGAAGGTCTCAAAACCCTCTTGTGTGTTTCATAGGGATCAGTGGTGTGCGTAACTCATCACATAGATTTTCCACACAAATTGGAAATAATTCTTCCCGAGGGAGTTTCATATTTAAGAAATATGTTAATCCTTTCCATCGAGCAATGAAATATGAAACTCTTTCATTTTCCCTTTGTTTGAAAATTTTAAGATCAAAAATTATTGTCTTAGGTAGCGTTGAGATTAATTGAAGAAGGAATTTCTAATGGATATCTTCCCATACAGTAATTGATCGAGATTGAAAACTTGTATAACAAACAAAATATGGTCCCTGTAATGATTGAACAAAACATCTAAGCTTTAATTCTTCTTGTTGTTGAGGAGTTACCATCACGGGATCACAACGAGAAACGAAATGCATTAAGTGTTTCTCTGGATCTCCAAAACCATTAAAGATTGGGAATGTAGTATTCACAATGTTTGGTGGGGGAGGGATCAAATCCACCAATTCATGGTAAGCTCTCTTTTCTTGTTGAACTGGAACATGCTGTTCTTCTATAGCTTCTAATCAAGTTTTTAATACCTCAATTTTGTTTATAAGAATTTGGGGAATATCTGGATGAGCTGGAACCTGTAAAGGTACAACAACTAGAGCTTGAACTGGTGCAATGATTGAAAAAACTACTGGTGGTACTGCTGGTATTTATCTTGGATAACCCACGGGGATAGGCCTATAAGGATGTGTTTGATCCTGCCCTAGCTGTGTACCTAATGGAGGGAATTTATTATCTGCATCTGTAGTTACCACAAATCCTCTTTGCTAAGGAGATCCTACAAGATGTGAAAGTTGAGGATCTTCTTGGGGAGAATGTCTAGTAGAAATGCTAATTTGAAGTAACTCTGTATTGAGTCTTTTCAACTCTTTCATCTCCTCTTTTTGATGTGAAAATATTTCTTCAAACAAAAGTGCTTGACCTTATCCAATGGAAAAGTGAGACATGATCTGACTTTTACCTTTCCCCTTATAAGATACCTTTCTAAGGGATGGGAGTTTGTTACTTGAGGGCATACCTAGATTCTAGGTAAGCCTATGATTTTGGGTACGCACACCTCCTTCATTTTATTTAGTGTGTACCATGTTATGGATAAGAACTTCATCTTATGATTCCCCTGAACTAGACTCATTTTCTGGAGGATCTTCTACAATGGCGTTAATAAAATTTACTGATGCATAATTTATTGATGACATTCTATCAGTATCTTTGTAAGATCATCTCCTTCTGTATCTTCCATGAAACTCTATTCTACTATATGATGAATTCCCGTGAACTTTCTGATGGAAAGTGACCCGAAGGGAAACCATAGATAGTTCAGTTGTGCATTATCTTTGTGGCTTCTTCCCTAATCGGGAGAAAACTGAATTCCATTGAGGAGGAGATTATAGATGTGAAAATATCCCAGCCCTGTAGGCTAGTTCTATTTATGTTCTTCTTCTTCAAACCTTCAATTTTTTTTATTAAATTAAAAGGTTTAATTAAACAAGCCCCTATCCCTGCAAACTGGGGTGGCTCTTGAACTGCTATAGATGAGATTCGTGCAGCCGCTCTTCTGATTTTTTGAATTTTGGTTTGGAAATTGGCTGGGTACATTATCCAACAACCACTTAAATCACCTATTTCAGAAGTCCACTTTGCTATTTCATACATTTGCATCATCTGATGGATGACATCCTCTAAGCAAGAGGCCTGCTTAAGATTCTCAGATGCTTGATGAAAAAGTAACTCAACAACTTTCTTTCTTTGCGAATGACTCTGATGAGAGCTAGTTGGGGCCTATTCTTGAGTGTATACTTGATTACATTCAAAATCTGTTGATTGTAGCCAGATTTGGGCAATAATATTGCATGAGACCACTTTTGACGGACTTTGCTGATTCTGGAGTGCAGTGAAATTCAATGCTCCATGTGCACCGCATCCTTTGATATGAACACTATATGTGGTATCATAAATTAACCGGCACAACCTTTTTAATGCATCGAGGTATGCACGCTGAAGGGTTCGCTACTGATTTCTAACCTTTGGATGTCAGGAAACTGAGAGAGATGACAAGTTTATTTGTCATTTCAACCCTTATATTACCTTTACACGACTTTTATATTCATCATATGTCAATACTTTGGATTTCAATTGACAAAGAGTTTTCCATAATTTGAGGTGAACATCATGAATTCAATCTTCTACCATCAATTTTGGAATGTTGTATTGAGAGTTTTCCAAAGGACAAAACATGACCGATAATTCTCCTTTAGCCATTTTTTTCTCATGTTCAACATATCTTCATCATCTTTTACTAGAGGTTTATCTACTTGGTCTGACCAAAGTGGATGCTTCTTGATTTTTTTATTAAAAAAAACGGGATCAGTCATTTTTTCCTCTACTATATTAGAAGACAAATGACCTAAAGGAGGTTCGAATAATGACCGTTCCCTTAATATGTCTTCTGATTGAGAAAGTATTTCACCCATTAATGACAAGGTATCAGACATGATTGGAGTTATGTTGGTAAGTGTCTCAAGATAAGAGGTATTTATCATTAATACATTTTCAATTATATAATTATCTTGACAATGTGAAATACTACTATAGAGATAACTTTCACAACAAATTCCATTGTGGGGAGGACCACCATGATGGATTATAATAAGGGATAAATCCTATTGCTCCTTGGTCTTCTGGCCACACGAAGGGTTTCCATGGATCTCATCTGAAGATATGATCTCTAGATTGAACGGATTTTTATGAATCAAGCCTTCATGATGAAGTGTCCAATGGGGAACTTTAGAATTTCTACTACTACTCCCATAATTTGGTAATGAGAGGGTAGGATCTTGAGATGAAACAGATAAATGTCTAAGGGCTTCAAGAACTCTAGCATTACGAGGATCCAAATAATAGATTGGATCTTAATTTTACAACTATTTTTGGTGAGACTTATTCTTGGATGCTCTATTACACTTAGTTGAGACCAATTTCTAGGAGAATTGGTTATCATGGGTATGTGTTTGTTCCTGACTTTGAGTTTTCATCAGAATAGACTGATTACTTCCAATTGGAATGGGTGTATATTCCCGATCCTATTTTCTGTATGATATGGGGGAGTGTGCCTCATAACCCTTATATAATAGAATAGAGTTATGTATCTGCTCCTGGATGGCATGAAAATGTGTCATCCCAGGTGTGGGGAAAAATTTATGTGTCTGTTCCCCTGGTACTGCTGAAGTTGTTGTTATGATATTCTGGCATGCTTCCAGAATATGGGTAGGAATTTGTTTCTGCCCTTTCACCATTACTAAGATGTGTTTGGTGAATTTAGTGACAGGAATGAGAATATATATTCATTCTGTATCTAGAGTAGGTGTATATGCCTACTTATTTCCTCCTTTTCCTGTTAGTGGATACTGACAATACTTATGTATGGGGTCAAAGAGTTGAGTCTGCCCAAGATTTGTCATCGAGGCTTTCTGAATGACCTCTCTGGGTACTTCCAAATGATATTGTTGGTAGGATTGATGAATATTGTAAGGTGTATGTGCCTAATAGCTATTTTCTATCAAGCATGGTTGACAGACTTCTTTCAATACTGGAAGACGAGACTGTTGGTAGAATTGGTGTGTGTAAGAAGGTGTATGTACCTATTTACCAGTTTCCACCACATTTGATTGGAGGGCTTCCTTGAATGCAGTTAGACGAGCTTGATTATTGGCTGATAATTTTTAAATAGGTGTATATTCCTATTCATAGTACTCTACTGGATTTACCTGGTGGGATTGGTGAGTCACTACCAGATGAGTCTGCTGGGCAGCGAAATTAGGACAGATGAGTGTATGTGCCCGCTCATTGTTTGCTATCAGGTTAAGTTGATGGAATTATCTGGAGGGGGAAAAGGTAATAAATTGATCCCTGTTGACTGATAATTGTCCCCAATAGTTCCTCTTGCATGCCCGATTATGAGGGACCTAGGCCGAACGTTCAGAGGCAACACCCCCATCATGTTGGAGGTTCACTACCACACGATTCTGCTGGTGATGATTATTGGTGGGAGTCCTCGGGAAGGAGCCCTGCATCTTTGAATTGAGTCTATGATTGAACTATTTATCCACCTATATATAGTATGGGAGAGACTGGTTGTTGCGTTTCAGGGATAAAGACTTGAAATAGTTAAAGATGGTGGTTGGCACCGTCTGCTTCTTGACCATCAGTCGTTGCTGACCGGACGATCGAGGGTTGTTATTAACATGGAGAGATTTTCGGGTAGCCTCTAAGGTTGGGATAGTACTATGCTATCAGTATTCCCTTACCAATACATTGGAGACCAAGTATTGAAGATTCTGAGTTGGTGATGACATCCTTCTAGCGGATGAGGATCCATCTTGAGTAGCATTCAGGGAATTCACGAGTGCAAACTTAAAGGAATCCATTTGGAGTGAAGGGAGTTATGATAAAACTTAAAAACAAAATTAAAATCCATTAAAGCAACATCCTTTAGATGGATACATGCTTGATTGATTCCTTTTTCTGGCCTTCCTTTATCAATTGATAGGGTCCTGACAGGTGGGTAACATTATTAACTTGGTTAAGGTTTCATGTCGGGTTCACCATTTTTGTTTTTTAGTTCCTTGGAACGTGTTTTCTAGTTTAAGAATCATTACTTCCAGGCGGTTTCCATTAGATTTATTCATGGAACCGAAAACATCCAAAAGTTATTTATCCAAAAGGGACCTACTTTCCAAAGGTAGGTGTTCGTTAAGTTTGAACTTTACGATACTTAAAAACATACATTGGTCAAGAGGATGGGTGATCGGACACATCGCACCCTTTTGTGGGGAATTATTGTCTACTCCGGGACTCTCTTTATAGATTTAAGATATTTTCATGAATCCTTATTAATTCACCAAGTATAACATAGATTTCCATTGGAATTTGTAATCACTTATTATCATGTGTGAAATTTATAATCATCCATATGTATTTGATGTTCTCCATCAATGGTATCCTATCATATACTATTTAGAGATTCTTTTAATAATTGTTATGATGATACTAGTTTTTAAGACACTAAGTGGGGGCACTTTGGAATTTATTGTCATCCAGGGAGATGAAGGTTTATTTTGATATTAGAATCATACCCATAAAATGGGCTACCTACGTATCCTTGTAAAATGAATCAAAACCCCCATAGTTTGGTGCTGCTTAATGGGAAAAATCATACCTTTTAAGGTCATGTGATAAAGACCTAACTGTACCGTTTAATTTCATGTGATAAGGACATCTAAGCGGAAGGTGCTTAGTCAAGGTTTGGTGTGGGGATTATGCCTAAGAATCCCAAGAAAATTGGAAAGAATATGGGTTTCCAAGTAAGATTAGACCCTATTGGTAATATGGACCAAGGAGAATAGGGTTGATTTGAAGTGTTGGGTTTGAACCTTAAGGAGGTTTCCTACGTATCCCATTTGTATGGGAATCAAATCTCACATAGTTCAATGAGCCTCATATGAGAATGTAGTCATTTTAGAGAAATAATTTTGGGATTAATTCCTAAAAAGGATGCCTTAGTGATTTGGGGGTTTAATTTGGGGATTATTCCTAAGGAGGATGCCCAGATTAAGGGAATTAGGGTTGGATTCCTGAAGAGTATATCCAGTGATCTCGGGCCCTGAGAAGGCTTCCTACGTATCCTAATTATGGTGGGAATTATATTTCTCTTAGTTTATTCATGGTTTGTGAAAATTTTGTGATCATGAAAAATCTCTAAGCTCATGTGAGTCATGCTCGGTGTGAGAAACAAGAGGATACCAAAGATTCAAAAAATGCACCGACACTTTTCCTCCTCCAATAGTAGAAGAGGGTGCGCCTACGACAACGATGGTGGATGAGGGTGAGACAACCAGGGAAGAGGGCGAGGCGATGAGCCTTCCCTCTATTCAATTTATATTGGACAAGGCTCTAATGTAAGTAAGGAGTGAAGGTGAAGGAATTAGAGAGGAGAAAGACTGTAACCTCCTACTTGAAAGTTTAGGGGCTTACACCAGGATGGCTGCCCTCGAATTGATCTTGGTAGGGGATGGATACTTTTCCCTTTGCTTGAATGGAAAATAAAGTGTGAACCATACCTTACCTACCATATATTTGAGGTTCCAGGTCTTAGAGACTAAAAGGGGAGGACAAAACCCAAACCCTAATCCTCCAAATTGGGAACTTCCCAACACTATTCTTGGGAGAAAGGTCTATGTTACTATAGATATACAAACCCACATAAACTCCATGAATCCTAACCCCATTGTGAAACAAATTTGTGAAAACTCTAACTACATATATACAAACCCAAATAAGAGATAGGCTGATGTGCCTTTCCCAAAGGTTTGATAAGTCAGGAGGTTTTGGTGGAGGTATCAACAGAATCCCTTTTAGAAAAGGGAGACAATGAAGTATAAGCATTTCCATAAATGGATTTGAAGAGGGATTAATGACTTGTAGACTGAAGAGAGTAGGTGAATCAAAGAAGGGTTCCCAAGTAAGTACTGGAACAAAAGTAGGCTTGGGCGACTTGATGTTCACCTAAGTGACAAACAACCTGGATGTTAGTACTTGGGTGAGACTTGGCTAAATCCTTCAGGAGTATTCACAGGTAATCCCAGAAGTGGGGCACTCAAGTTCCTGTGAGAGGAATAGGTGGTGTGCAAGTGTTTATGATTCATGGAGTTTGGGTAATTTAGGAATGCAAGTGTTATAGATTTAAAACACTAAAAGGAATTAATTCCTATGACACTCCTTAAAATCCTATGCTCTAGGTGTTAAAGAACTACCTTGAAAGTTTTAGAAGACTTGGGATAAGGACTAGGGAGACCATAGAATCAATTAGGCTTCAAGGAAATTCATCCATACAAATAAAGGCCCCAAGGGTCTATTTATAAGAAAATAAGTAACCTTGGGTGAAAGGAGATTGGGCGCTCAAGTATGGCTGCATGCCAGATTTGTGGTGTGCAAGTGTCTGCATTCCGGATGGGTGGCGCCCAAGTAGGCTTGTGTGCCACTAGTGATTTTGCATAACTGGGGCACCACTTTCAAGACTTAGCCAAAATAATTACTTCATTCAGCTCCATCTTGGGGACACATAGGTATTTTTGTAAAGGTACCTTGGGTGCCTCTTTAGGGACTTAACCAAATTTATTGCTCCATACCGCGAGGGCTGCACCTCCGCACCCCTACTTGGGATCAGTGTTGGGATTTTGTCCCGGCCCTTCAGGCTGGTGCCTTCGCTACCGTTAATGAACACCATAAAAAATGAAGAGTCGCACCATGCAATTTTCAATCCCGATCGGGGATGTTTTATAGGAAAATCACATGGAACACATTTCATGGTGTCTGCAGTCCACCACATTGACACTTAGTGAAAACATAAGCACTTTGGGGAACAAAATAGTTGTGACTAAAAACTGGGTTTTAATGAGTATAACCAAATCCACAACTATTCCTTAGATGATGAAGTTATGAATACATTTTTTCAAATTATTTTCTTCAAGAAGTAAAATTTGATAAAAGTTTATTTAAGGAAAATATTTCAGATTTTAGTATGATGACTAAATTCTTATCCTCATAGTCATTAGTCTTAGAGTTTGAGTTAGTCTCTAAAACATTTTTCTTAGAAATAAAATTTTCAAGATCCTTAAAAAGTTTATCCTTCTTGGAATTAACTTTAGTAAGTTTTTTAGAAATATTATAAAAATCAAGAGATTTCTGATCAAGATCTTTTTAAAGATCTGATACTTATTTTTTTAAAATAGATATTTTAGAATTTTCTTTATCTAACTTCTTTTTTATCTTACAGTTCTCATTCTCAAGTAATTTATAAAATCTAGAAACTTCTTCAAATGGAGTAAGGTATTATCTTCTTATAAGGAAGATTATTTATCCAAATATTCATAATATTCTTTATTATAAAAATTTGCAGTTAAATAAATATTGGTTAAAGATTCAACATTGTGTACCTTATCCATAATACAATGATTTTCAATCAATAATCTAGTTATAAGACCAATATTCTTCTGACTAAAAGATTCATATTCTAAGGATTTATCTAAAGAATCTCCACCTCTAGCGTTCCAGGTATCATTATCCTTAAGGAATTTCTTAACCTTATATTTTTAGTACTTCTTTTTGTTCCTTTCAGAATGCTTATCCTTTTTGTCTTTTCTCTTGAGCATAAGACAATTCGGTTTGATATGTCCAACACTTTTGCATTCATAACAAGTTACTTCTGAATCTTTCTTGTCTTTTTTTATTTCTTCTTATACTATATTGAAAATATTTCTTTCCCACAATCTTGTTCATCCTTAAAGAAATATTGACTAGCTCATTCTCATACTGATCACTATCACTTGATTTAGATATTACAATAGATTTCTTGGCTTTTGATCTAGTTACTCTTTCTGGAGTCTTGGATTTAGATGTAGTAGTGAAAGAAACGCTACCATTAACATTATTCTTCTTATTAATGTCAACATCTCTCTTCATCCTTATTTCATGCTAAATAAGAGTTCCAAATAACTCATCAAGAGTGATGTTAGATAATTTACTATTTTTGTCAATAGCCATCCTTTTAGATTCCCACTCATTGGGAATAATATCTATTATCTTATCCACAAGAATATCATCATCAAGTACTTTCTCACCCATATATTTAAGACTCTTGAAGATATTCATAAATCTTTGTTTCACTTTGCAAACCAGTTCTCCATAAGGAAACATAAATCCATGATATTTAGATCTTAACATAGCTCTTCTTGTTTTATCACTTTTGAAGTTCCAAAGTGTGTAACTTCAAGTTTCTTCCATATACTATTAGAAGCTTTACAAGAGGATATTTAACTATAGATATTCCTGTTCATGGAACATAAAATATTATTGCGTACCGTGTAGTTTAGATGATATTCTTGTTTTTTCTTGATTTGTGAATTATCTGATTTCCTTGTCATGAATATTTCAGTCTCTAGTTAGTATAATAAAGTTTTCCACACTAGTATTGATAATAAAAGTCTTCATCCTATCTCTCCAGTATTCATAATCATTCCCATAAAATATTGGGGGTCTGGTAGGATTTAGATTGTCTATAGAACCAACGTTCATTCCTGTTATTCTATAAGAAAATACAATTTTTTTTCTCCACAAAACAGGTTAGCAGTAAAAGTTTATGAACAAATAAAATCTTTAAGAAAAACACGAATAAGTAAAATTAAGTAAGAAAAGTTGAGCAAGAAAATATATATGAAAGTATACGTATTTTAGATACCTCCTCTAATACCAATTATAGGATCAAAATGTATACGTAGATGCTCAATTACAAGAGGAGGGGGGGGGGTGAATTGTAGGTTTAAAAACTTTCATTTTTTATCCTTAAGAAAATACATGTTTAACAAAGTTAAACAATATGGCTTCACCAACACTCTTTAATTCTTAACTAAGAAACTAACTTTCTTAGGATTTGAATAATGAATCTAATAAAGAAACTTAAGATAAGTTTACTTGGGGAAAGATTCTACCTTAAAGCATATAGAATATTATTTATCAGAGTATACAAGTATAAGAAAGTATAATAAAGTTATACTTTATTTCTTTAACAAAATGCAGAGGAATTAAAACTTGTAACAAAACATGACAAGTATAATAAATCTTTTAACCCAAAGAGAAGGGTATCCAACAACCTTGGATAAAGGTCCCTTGATTTATACTTTCAAGAAAGTCTATCTTAACCACACCAGGGTAAGCCCTCAATAAGAATATCAGAATCTATCTTGATATCCCCACAAGACCTCAATATATAAGGTGATCGGCACCTGTATCTTCCTATCCCCAGAAGCCCTCAATTGATCAGCAACAATCAGAATCGCACTAGGCAAGCTGAAC
Organism: Viscum album; assembly: GCA_963277665.1. Classification (NCBI taxonomy): domain Eukaryota; kingdom Viridiplantae; phylum Streptophyta; class Magnoliopsida; order Santalales; family Viscaceae; genus Viscum; species Viscum album. The sequence continues at coordinate 987,835,162 of OY728129.1, forward strand.
AAGTTGTTTACAGCTTGAACAAGTTGTTCACAACAGTCATACAAGGCAAGTTTGAGCAAAGCTCTCGCAGAGTATCAACACATCCAGCACTTCTCAACATGTGTCAAACTCTTCAAATGGTTGAGGTATTTATAGGCAAAGGTTCCAATGATCGGCTCCCTCATCCAACAGTCATGTTTTTCCTTAAATCTTGGAGGTACCTATACACATGTCACTTAGCCAATGGTTAGTTAAAAATAGATTGTACGAAATCATTTCATGTAATAAAACATGAGAATCATTAACATTCTTAAGAAACATTTACAAGTTTAAGAAACATAAGTATAATAGGATTCAATAAACTTGGAATAATATGTTAAGAAAGAAAAGTAACTTTAACAAAAATGAATAATTGAATTCTAGGAATATTATGAATCGAAGTCTAAAAATATGGACAAACAGATTCTGAAATAATAAAGAATCAGAGTTTGAATGGAAAAGTAATAAGGAAACTTATTGACTCAACATGTTTAAGAAATTCCATCATATTGAGAAGAATGTTTCTAGAAGAAAAGGTTCATCAGAATCACCTTGGATTTGGAATGATAGGAATATTTTAATAGGAAGCTAAATCAGAGTCTACATAAATCTGATGAAAAACTGATGATGCTTTGCTATTTTTTATTTCACAAAAGTTATAAGTTGTCTTAAATAATTGTGATTCAATCCTTATAAAATAAAGGGGGAGTGATTTCAATCATATATAGTTCTGGTTTAAAATAAGTATATTTCCTAGAAAAGATGATAAGTTACAATACTTCTCAATAATAGTCAGAGGATGCTATGCCAATCCTAATTGTATTCAAAATCATGAGGAATTCATGATACAAGTATAAGTTTATGGAAGAAGTAAGTTGCTGAAGCTGAATCTTTCCAGTCTCAAGTTTATCGGTGTGAGATCATCAAACATATAATTGTTTGAATGCTAATAAGGTTTATAATAATAGGAGAAACCAAAGGTTTTGGTTTTTAGTCAGACCAATAATCCACAAGAAAAAGATCTTCAGGGAAAGAAGTTAATAAGTGATGGAAGTTCATTGGTATCATAATTAGAAGAGAAAATAATTTTCTAAAGTTGAAGCTATTGGAACCGGTCCATTGGGAGTGAAGTGCCACTGATTATCAGATTCATACTAACAGTGATCATCAGATGAAAATCAGAGGCAATATTGTTTTGTTAGGAGTTTTTGGGATAAAAAAAGGAAAAGAAAGAGGAGATTGTTGATACTAATGCAAAATTGACCAGAGATCAATCAATAATGTAGTCATCCATTTTCATCAAGATGAAATTCTGGTTGTTTTCATTTAAAGTGGGTCAAGAGAAAGAATAAATCTGATATGTTTTAAATATTTGGGTCAACATCCATTGGAATGGATCGGACACCAATCATTAGAGTGAAGTAGATACCAATTCTTTAGGCATATGATAACATCGATAACATCATCAGACATAGGATCATCATCCCGAGGAAAAGAAGAAAAATAGTATTGTTGAAGATAGCCTCTAAAAGTGTTATTAAGTTGGATCTTGAAAGGTTGTTTAAATAAATTCTAAAAGTTTTTTAAAGGGGAGATTTCTGGTTGAGAAATTCATAGTAAGTGCTTATTAGAAGAAGTTATGAAGCTGATATTGAAGTGCTTCCATCATAATGAGAAGAGATGTATTTTTCTTCTTACACTCGGTGTAGAGCAACATAATGGAGAATTTGTTGTTGAACAAAAAACTTCATCATAATGAGGAAATTAGATTCGATAATTGGAATTAGATTAAGGATTTTTAAGAAATTCTAAAGTGAGATGAATTTGTAAGAAGATTTGAGAATATTTGAGAAGATTTGAGAATCATTTAAGAAGTCAAATATTCGTCTGAAATATAAGGAAAATTGATGATTCGAGAAATTTGGTTGAGTAGGAATGATTTTGAGAATCCCACCTAAACCATTTTTGGTAGCCTATAAAAGGAGGAGGTACTTTTTCCTTTATAGAACAGATGTAATATTAAAGAGAGAAGGTGGAGCACAGATGAATTTTAAAGAAAAGAAGTTTCTGGATTGAGTATTACTAAGGAAGTTTTCTAGACATAAGAATAAAGGATAAGAGACAAGACCTTAATTAGGATTTCAGGATCAGACTAAACAGTCTGACTGGGTTTTCTGGACTGAGTAAGAAGTAGTTTAGAATTTTTTAGTAGTATTTTGAAAATGTTATTTTATCATACTATGAAAATCGGACTGGGTAATCAGACTAGGAAATCATACTGAGTATCATTACAATGTCTAGGAAGTTCTTTCTTACTGTTGGGTAAGAAAACGAAGAATTATTTTGAAGAACATATTTGTGAAAGTTGAAAAGGAATCATAATAACATGTTTCTTAAACTTCTTACAAAAAATAATATTATATCATTTTGTTCTACTTGAAGAAAATGAATTGTTGTATTGAAGATAGTGCTAATGAGTGTAAGGGAATATCTTACTTGTTATATTACACACCAAAGGATTGTTTTCTAGTGGATTGTATGGTATTGGATTGTTTCCAAACCATACCAAGGATGTATATACTCTTATTGTGTAGAGAACCTTGTAAATTATTGTGTTCTTATAGATGTGCGATTTTTTTGTTTTCAGTAAAAGTGATAACTCTTTAACAGGTGGTGAAAGTTGTTTCAAAAATAAGGAAACTTAAAAGAAAAAGACATCACTGATTTACTCCCCCCTCTCAGTGATACTTGATCTTTACTGGGAAATTACAAGTGGTATCAGAGCTAAGGTTACCTTCATTTACTCTTTGCTAATTTTTTTAAGAAGCTGTAATATAAAATCTTAATTGTGTGAACTGTAAGTGGATTCCAGTTCTCAATGGTAAAAACTATCATATATGGAAAGATAGAATGTTGTATTATCTTATTTCTCTTGGGTATGATGTTCTTGAAGCTATAAAAAATTAATTTCCTCCTATTGATGAAAAAGTTCCTCTTACATCTTTTGAAAAGAAGAATATTTAGAATGATGTAAGGGATACAAATTATTTACTCTCATCACTTTTTGAAAGTGATTTTCTAAGAGTGAAATGAATTTCCATTGCTAAAGTTATATAGGATAAATTGGAAAATATTTATAGAGGTAATAAAAAAGTGAAAAAGGAAAACTACAAATCTAGAGGCTGAAGTATAAAGATATCAAGATGAGTGAGTATGAATTTGTTGGTGAATTATTTACTACAGAAAATGACATTATCATCACTATCAGATGTCTTGGTGAAAAGTTAGAAGATTATATAGTTGTTGAAAATATCTTGAGAATTCTCCCTAAAAAGTTTTATACAAAAGTATCCTCATTGGAAGATAGAGATTTAAAAAAATTATCTCCTGATAATTTGCATAGAAATATAATCACTTATGAAATGATAAGGGAAAAAGTTATAAAATTAAAAACATAAGTTGATAGAGAAATGTATTTCAATCCTGGCAAGAAGGAAAAGGAAAAGAAGATTCTTATTAAAGAAGAAGCTGGTGAATCTAATTTTGAAAATGAGGTATGTAAAAATCTTGATAAATTTTTATCCTTGTTTCCTAAATTATGAAAATATATATAGGTAAATATAAAGGGAAAATTCTCTTGAAATGTTTTGAATATAGATCTTTTGGGAACTTTGTGGCTAATTTTCCTCAAATAAATAAAGAATAGGATAGTGTGGAAGATGATATAAGGTATAAAAGATCATGGAAGAAACATGGTGGTAAGGTTAAATATTATTCCAAAGGGAAAGATAAAAAATTATTCAAATCCAAAAGAAGAAGTTTCTTATCTAAATATGATGATGAAGAAGATAGTGAAGATGAATCCAAAAAATCTTCTAAGAAGGATGGATAAAATACTTTCATTGAAACAGTGAAAAATAAAAAGTTTGGAAGGATCTATTCTGAAGAATAAGAAACTCAATTATAATTTCATCTAAAAGAATAATTGAAATCATGTTTGAGAAATATTGAAAGGCTTAAGAAAGAAATTAGGAAGTTGAAAAGTAAAGACTCTTAAACAAACAATCAAGAAAATTTACTTGACGATAAATCTAATATATTGGAAGATATTGATGATTTTAATAAATCACTTGAGAAAGAAAAGAATCATAATGAAAATATTAAAGTAAAGTTGAAGGAAAAAAGAATAAGAGTTAGAATTTGTCCATTTTTTTTTCTAAATACGAAAAGAGGGTTATAAGTTTCAAAAATTCTATCTCTGAAGTTGGTGAAATCTCTAGAAAGGGTATACCTGAGAAGGATCAAAAGTTACTTTCAAAGGTTGAGAAGAAAGTTGAAGTTGTTTCTAAGAAGAAGAAAGTTGGAAAAATTATGTATGTGGTGAGGACCAAAAAAGTGGAGAAGTAAGAAGTTTCTAAAATTATGAATCCAGAAAAATTTCTATTACTTTTAATTCTGATAAGGCTGAAAAGAAAACCGATATCAAAAGTAATATTTTAGTTGATAACAAAAATATTGGTGGTCAACAAAGTTTAGATAAGAAAGACAAGAAGGTTGCTAAGAAACATTCTCACAATTCCAGAGAGTAAGGAAGTTTCAGAGGTAGACATTATTTCTGTGGATATTGTTGGTATTGTTATGGATTTAGACATAAAACAAATATGTGTTGGTTTAACCAACAACATTACTAATACTCCACAAATTATGAAAGTCAAAGTTTGATAGGGAGTCAATCCCCTCATAGGAAAAAGTCTGGGAAGGATGTTTTGAATAAATCTAAGAAGGATAAAGTAAAGATTCAAAATAGATGCTAATATTTGGAAACTATTTGTGAGAGATTTGATCAACCTATAAATCTTGAAAAAGTATGTATTATTTTATTATAGGCATAATAAAATTTTGTTAACAATTCTTATAATCCGTATGTTAAGAAAGATAAAGGGAAATAAAAAGTTCATGTTGTAGAAACTACTCTAAAATATTTAAAAGGAGAATGAACTTATATTTTGGATAGTGGGTGTTCTTATCATATCACAGGAGACTTAAAGTTGTTTAATAATTTGAAAGGATTCAAAGAAGGAACAATGAAATTTGGAATTTTTTTTAAAAGGTTGGGGCCGAAGCCTCATTTTATTATTAATGAAAATCAAAGACCTCTTTTAACTGGGTAGAGGGAGACTCATTACATAGCCCGAAGGCCCAGTGGGCTTGAAGCCCATTATATAGCCCATAGGCCCAATTTTTTGGCCCAATTTCCATTCTATGAATAGTAACCTGGCTGCTACAGTACCCGCACAGTACCGCCACTACAGTACCCGCCGATCAACAGTATCGTCGCTGCTACAATAACCTGCGCCCAATGGGTTTTGAACCCCCATTTTTTATGTAGGACTATGGGGTGCTTACAACTAAGCCAAACCCCAACTACACAATGAAATTTGGAAATGATGAATCACTCAGAATCAAAGGTGTTGGATTAGCCATCATTGGGGAAGAAAAGTTTAAATCCAAGAATTATTTGTTTGTTAATGAGCGGAAACATAACCTTCTAAGTGTTTAAAAACTTTCTGATGAATGAAAAAAAAAAATTTCCCCCGAAAAGATGGGGTTTTTTTGAAAAGAAAAGAATATATAAAGATAATTACAAGTGGTCAATAGACAAAAGGAAACTTATTCTAGGTTTGTGAAATAAAAAACTCTTGTTACTTAGGAATGGTGAAAGAAAATTAATTATGGAATAAAAGGCTGGTACCCACGTGCCAAAGAAACATGGGCAAGTTATCAAAGTAATACAATGTCTATGGAATTCCTAATATGTAAATTAGAATAGATTGGTGTTGCAAAATTTTTCAGAAAGTAAAGATTACTAATTCTATGCATAAGAAAGTTAACATTTGTTCAAAACGACCTTTGGAACTTATTCGTTATGATATCTATGGTATGATGAGAAAACAATCAACTCATGGAGATAAATACTTTATCACTTTCATTTATTACTTTACTCACATTACTTCTGTTGTATATGAAACATAAGTCATATGATATGAATTTTTTTAAAAGTTTCAAGAGGAAAGATGAGAAGGAATGTGAGTATTCAGTGAAGAAGTTGAGAATAAACAATGGTAGTGAATTCTAGAATGAATATTTTTAAATTTTTCTTAATAATCATGGAATTTGGAATGATTTCAGCACACCATACACTCCTCAACAAAATTTAGGTTCTGAAATGAAAAATAGAAGTCCGATTGAAATGGGGAAAACTATGTTACTTGAACATAGTCACTCTCATTACTTTTGGAGGCAATCCATGAGCACTGCTATGTGTATTTAAAACTAATGTTTCTATAGGCTAAGTTTATAAATGACTCTATATGAAATGTTTTATGAAAAAATTCCAAGTTTGAAACACTTAAGAATTTTTTTGAGTTCATGCATCATAAAAAATAAAGGTGGAAACCTTGGAAAGTTTGAGAAGAGAGGTAAAGATTGAATTTTTCTTGGATATGCTTCCAATAGAATAGGATACAGATGTTTCAACAAATATTTATGAATATTAGTTGACTATATTACTGTGTATGTTATTAAAAAAGTTAAGGAAGATAAAAAAACTCATGAAAATAAGGAAGATAAAAAAAGAAAGAACTTCTAATGAGGATTCTAACAAGGATGAAAAAAATTATAATCCTTATCAAGAAGAAGAATCAAACTCAAATATTCTAGTGATGAGGAAGAATCTATAAAATATTATCCTAGTCTAAGTAAGAAAGTGGAAGCTCAAAACATTATTGGTGATCAACATCAAAGGGTTCAAATAAGAAGAACAATTACACATACCTATTTGTATTCAAAAGTTGAGTTGGAATATGTGAATGAAGAATTTGATCATCCAGAATGGGTTCAATATATGAATGAAGAGATGGATCAAATATAAAAGAATAATATTTGGGAGGCTGTAATTAAACCCAATGAAAAAATGTTATTGGTACAAAGTGGGTTTTTCAAAACAAACTGAATAAAGATGGTGAAGTGATAAGATAGAAAGTAATATTACTGTGCAAAGGGAATTCACAGATTGAAGGTATTGATTTTAATGAGACTTTTTCCCTAGTTTCAAGGTTTGAAATAATAGAATCTTTCTTTCTATTACTACACAATGAAGTTACAAATTTTTTCAAATGGATGAAAAATAAGAATTTTTGAATAGTGATCTTGATGAGGAAGTTTATATTGAACAAACATGTGTATTTTTTGTTGGGAAAGATGAAAATTATGTGTTCAAGTTGAATAAATCCTTTTATAGGCTAAAAAAAGCTCTGAGGGAATGGTATTCAAAATTGGACACTTTCTTAAGGAAGATGATTTTTAATAAAGTAAGAGTTGATAGTAATCTATACATCAAATAAAGTCATGAGTTTTTCCTCTTCATAATTGTGTATGTTGATGAAATTATATTTTCTAGGAATAATGAAATAACTTGTGAAATATTTTCCAAATAGATGATTTTTTTGAGATGTCCATGCTGGGAGAAATGAAATACTTTCTTGGGTTACAAATCTTAAAAAATAAGAAACACATTTTTCTTTCTCAAGAAAAGTATGCTAAGGAACTTCTTAAGAATTTCAACATGGAAAATTTAAAACTTGTTTCCACACCGATTTCAGTGGGAACCAAGTTTTCTAAAGACGGTGAAGGTAAGAAAGATGATCATAAAGAGTTTCAGAAGTTGATAAGAATTATTTTTATTTGACTACCTCAAGACCTGACATTATTTATGCTATTACCTTATGTGAAATATTTTAGAGTGATCCAAAACAATCACATCTACTATCTAGAAAAATAATTCTTAGATATATCAAAGGCATAAAAAATTTCAGAATCAAGTATGACAACTCAGATAGTATTGACTTGTTTGGGTATTCAGATACTGATTGGGAAAAAAATGTTGATTCTAGAAGATCCATATATAGTGGAGTTTTCTTTCTGGAAAAAATTTGTGTCAGTTTTCATATAAAGAAATAGAATTTAGTAACTCTTATCATGTATTAAGCTAAGTATGTTTCTACCACTCAAGATACTACCCAACTTATGTGGATGAATAATCATTTGTAATATTTACTTGTTGAAGTGAAGTTACCCTTTATCTTTGTTTGTGATAATCAGAGTCCTATAAATCTTACCAGAAATATAGTACAACATTATTGTTCAAAACATATTGATATCAAATACCATTTCATCAAAGAGTATGCAGAGAAGAATGAATTGAAGCTGGATTATGTTCCTACATTGTAACAAGTTGCTGAAATTTTCATAAAACCTTTACCAAAGGAACCTTTTCACAAATTGAGGCTAAACATGGGCATCCAACCTCCTTCTCATTAAGGTTGAGGAATGTGTTTTTGTCCCATATCTCATATAGTCTTTGGATAGTGTTGTAAAGGGGGAGAATTGTTTCATAAATCTATCCATTGATATGTGCTAAACCTTTTAAGGAAGCATGTATATAGTGGGAGTTATGGGTAATCTATGATTTCATCATGTAAATGTGTGAACTATTATAACTATTTTTTGGAGTGGTTGTAGGAAAATTTTGTTGATAGTAAAGTGAAAGAAGTGAATAAAGATGTGAAGAAAAACCGAAGATGTTTCATGAGTCACTACTTTTGGACAAAATGATTTTTCTATCAATAATTCTTGTTTCCTACAATGAGTTTACTCACATAGGATTAGAATTTTTGATAAGTAATCCATAGATTGTGGTAAAAAGGTTCAATGATTTATGAATATTGGTTGATAAAAAAGTACAAAGGGAGATATTGTAGGGACCAAGTTGGCTAGAAGATGTTTTTGGAAGATAAAAGAAGTTTTTATTTCAAGAGTTGTATTTTGTTATAAAATAAGAAAGAAATCAATTCACTTTGTAAAAGATAATAATCAGACTGACCATCATATTCATAAAATCAGACTCACAATGCTTAAGAAAGTCCATCATATTGAGAATAATGCTTTTGGAAGAAAAGGTTCATCAGGATCACCTTAGATTTATAATGATAGAATGATCATAATGGGAAGCTGAATCAGATTCTGCATGGATCTGATAAAAAAATGACAATGATTTTCTATTTTTTATTTCACAAAATTCATAAGTTTTATGAATTACTTGTGATTAAATCCCTATAAAAGAAAGCGGGAGTGCTGCCAATCGTATTAAGGCCTAGTTGGAAAGAAATATATTTGCTGGAAATGATGGGAAGTTACAAAACTTATCAATAATAGTTAGATGATTCTATTACAATCCTAATTGTATTCAAAATCACGAGGAATTAATTATATAAGAATAATTTTGTGGAATAAGAAAGTTTCTAAAGCCGAATCTTTCTAGTCTCAAGTCCATCAGTGTGAGATCGCCAGATGAAAATTTATTTGAAGGCTGAGAAGGTTGATCATAATGGGAGAAACTGAAGGTGTTGGTTTTCAGTCAAACCAATAAACCACAAGAAAAAACTCTTTAGAGAAAGATGTAGATAAGTGTTGTAAGTTCATTGGTATCATAATCATAAGTTAAAAGAAGTTGATGAAGTTGAAGCTGATAGAACTGGTCCATCAGACATGGAGTGCCACCCATAATCGAAGTCATACTGACACTGATCATCAGATGCAAATCAGAGATAGAATTGTTTTTTAGGAGTTATTAGGACCAACAAAAAGGAAAAGAAAGTGGAGATTGTTGAGACTGATAAAAAATAGATCAGATATCAATCAATAATGTATTAAACCATTTTCATAAAGATGAATTGTTAGTCGTTTTCCTTTCAAGTGGGTTAAGAGAAAGAAGAACTCTGATATGTTTTTAACATTTGGTTCAAGATCCATCAGACTGTATCTAACACCAATCATTAGAGTGTAGTAGAGACTAATTCATCAGACATAGGATGACATCGATAACATCATCATACATAGGATCATCAGTTTGAGGAAAATAATAAAAATATTATTTATCAAAATAGCCTCCACAAGTGTTTTTAAGGAGGATCTTGAAAGGTTGTTTAAATCAATTATAAAAGTGTTGTCAATGGGATATTTCTGGTTGATGAATTTATAGGAAGTGACTATTATAAGAAGTGTTGAATTTGATATTGAAGTGATACCATAATAATGATAAGGAATATTTTTTCTTTCTTACACTTAGTGTATAAAAATTTAATGAAAAATATTTTGTTGAACAAAATCTTTGATCGCAATGAGGAAATCAGATTCAAAAATTGGAATAAGACTGAATATTGTTAATAAATTATAAAGAGAGATAAAGTTGTGAGAAGATTCCAAAAAATTTGAGAATATTTGAGATGCATTGAAGAACTCAAATATTTATCCAAAATATAAAGAAAATTGATTATTCAAGAATTTTTTTTGAGAAGGAAGGATTTTGAGAATCCCACCTAAACCAATTTTAGGTTTCCTATAAAATGAGAAGGTACTTTGTACTTTCTGACATGGATGTACTGTTGAAGAGAGAAAGTAGAGTGCTGAAGAGTTATAGAGATAATAAATTTCTAGATTAACCATTCTTGAGGAAGTTTTCTAGAAAAAAGAATAAAGGATAAGAGCTAAGATCATAATTAGGGTTTCTAGATTAGACTAAGTAATTAGACTAGGTTTTCTAGACTGAGCAAGAAGTATTTTGAAATTATTTCAACGGTATTCTGACAAAGTTATTTTATTGGACTGGGGAATCAGACTGGGAAATCAGAATAAGTATCATTGCAAATTCTAGGATGTTCTTTCCTGCTACTAGGTAAGAAAGTAAAGAATTTTTTTAAAGAACATATTTTTGAAAGTTGACAAGGCAACATAGTGACATTTTTCTTCAACTTGTTACACAAAATTTTATTACATCATTTTGTGCTACTTGAAGCACATGCACTATTGTATTGAACATAGTGATATATGAGTGTAATGGCATATATTACTCATTGTATTCCACACTAAAGGATTGTTTTCTAATATATTGCGTGGTATTGTATTATTTCAAAACCATACCAAGGATGTAGATACTCTTTTTGAGTAGTGAACCTTTTAAATTCTTGTGTTCCTTTAGACATGTGATTGATTTTTTTAGTGAAAGTGATAACTCTTTAATAGGAGGTGAAGTTTTTTTAGAAATAAGAAAACTTAAAAGAAAAATATATCATTGATTTACCCCCTCCCCCTCTTAGTGATACTTGATATTGAATAGTAAATTACATTTATAAGTATTAATGACAAAGGATAATTGATATAGAATGGAGAATCGATGGCCTCAACCAGTAGAGTTATACCATTTGAATCCCATTTTTCAGAACTTGGGAGGTAGGTATCCTTAATGAGGTTCACCCTTGACCAAGACCAATCCGAGATTTAATATGTGAATCTAGAACAAAATCACCTATGTGAGAAGTTCAAATTTGTGGATATTACCACTTTCTCGATGTTAGCTGACCCACCCCACGAAACTACCACCATCGAACACCTTTCCCTTTGGGCATATGCGGGTGTAATAAGGGGTTATGTGTCCATACCTTAGTTACATAAAGTGTAAATTCTTTCATAAAAATAAAATTTTTATTCCACCAATTCATCTTATTTTTTTTCTTAATAAAATATATGTTTAATTGAGATGAATTTGATAATTTTATTTTTGGATGAAAATAAAACATAATTATATTTTTATAAAAAACATATACACTTTTATAATAAACTTAGGTATTATGAATAATTTTTTTTAAATAAATAGTCTTTTAAAACACACTTATCAAAATATAAATGATAAAATAATTTTATAATGGCCTATTAAATTTTTATGAGTGTTAGAGATTTGAATATTCCTTAAAAAGTGCTATTTTTAAATAAATAAGGTTTTTATATTTAAAAATTAAAATTATCATATTTAGATAATTTTTATGATAAAATAAACATCATATTTGAAATCATCGTGTTGAAATTAGGTTAGGGTGAATTTATGAGAATTTTATAAAATACTTTAATTTGTTTGTGAATAGTAAAAATATAGTTTTAGGTTTTCAATTTTTTTAATGACTTCATTTTATGTCATAATTATGTAATAATTAATTAACCAAAATCCATGACCTAAAATATGTTATTTTAATAAATTTCCAAAACCTATAAGTGACTTTCCAAAGTCTAAAATGGAAACTTTGACTTTAAAAACACCACTTTGTAGAAAATTTACTTTTCCATGCCATAAGAAGTAATAAAAAATGATGATAGATTATGGTGGGTTAAGATAACTTCAAATATGACCAAAATTTCCAAAACCATGTGAAGAAAACCTGAGTAATCTAATGGTTTTTTATTTTACAAAACCTAGTTTTCCAAGACCAATATTTGGAAATTATTAAACAATTCCTCCACTTTTTCTCTAAATACCCACATATTTATTCATTTCATTTCAATAAAAATCTATCCTATATGAATTTATAGTGTTTTTACCTCCCAAGTATTTCCCCAAGGTGTTCTCAATACCCCAATGTTCCATTCCTCAAGATCTAGGAGCAACTCTTCAAGGTAAGGGAAATCTCCACTTCTCTTTCCATTCAAGTTCCCTTTTTGCATGGCATGTCTTATAATTTCCAAAATAAATTATTTTTGTCTAATTTATATTATCCAATTACTATAATAATATTCTTTTATCAATGGGGGACCTTCCTTTTACCTCATTTTACCATATTCTAAAACTATGTTTTATACCTGTCATGTTATCGAATTTACTTCTCAAATTTCCCTCTTTTACATGAGAAATTATCTTTTCATTTTTATTAGAATACCCAAAACTATTTTATTTTAAATGGGGATTCAAATAGATTTAAAAATTACTTTTTTATTTGTGTATTTTCATATATGAAACCCACATTTCATTTTGTGGGTTAAAACTACCATAATGATCACGTCTTTAAATCTTTTTTTGTACCAAGATTTTAATAAGAAACCCATTATTTATTATCCATGGGTTATTAATGAAATGATTTATTATGATCTATGTGGCTCACATAAAGTTAATACATATTAAGGGTTCACCCTGATATCACTCCAATGAACTTGGGTAAAGAATTTAATCTCAATAGATGACATGTTTTACATTACCTTGGTGAATAACCTTGATAATTTTCATTTATGAAACCTTGGTAAAAAACCTTGGTGATATTCTTATGAATGTATCATTTAAATTTTGTAACCACATTTCCATTATATTATTCATGTTCTTATTATTATGATATACCTCTTGTTCACTCCTTATTGATATGCCTCATGTTTTTTTGATATGTCCCACGATCACATGCTATATGTCTCTCTTGCTTATTTACTTACCAAGCTTCATGATCACCCATTTCATTTGATGTATGTTCCCATGATATGATATTTAGTAAAAGTAACTTAGGGTGAACCCATGAAGTTTTCTTCAAGTGTACTGAGAATAATGTTTTAAGTTTTAATGTATTATGTACCTTATTTTTAAGAAACTAAGATTTAAAATATACTCTATTTTTTCCAAGTAATGAAAAGTTATGTAATAAAAAGGAGAGATTCCATATAGGGTATAAGAGATCTAAAAATCATAATCTTGGAGAAACTCCATACAGATATACTTTCATAGATTCATATCTTATCGAGAAAATAAATACCTCAGGTTTTTGTGATCCGTGAAGACCATAAAGCATTCACCAATGAGGCGATGTCTCTGCAACTTAAAGGAAAACACTACTGTTGCCAACTTTAGGTAATGGGTGACATAGTTACACTCACAGGGACACAAATAACTTGAACCATAAGAGACTATCACCCTTTGGTGCATCAACACACATCTTAAACCCAAATAGTAAGCATAATAAAAAACCTCAAACATCACCCCTTCCTCTGGAAACTAAAGCACTGAAGCACTGATCAACTTCTCTTTCAGGTAGTTGAAAGCTATTTGAAATTGATCAGTCTAGATGAAAGCCTGGTCCTTTCTGGTCAAAGCAGTTAATAAGGATTCAATACAATATAAATTAAGACAAATCTCTAGTAATAACCTATAAGACTAATAATGCTGTGAACCTCTGCCACATTATTAATCATTTACCAAGGAATAAATGCATATAACTTTGATGATTCCATGATCACACCCTATTAGGAAACCACTCTCCCAAGTAAATTCACTTCTCACATCCAAATTTTTTACTTGATCAACTGTACATATAGTTAGTGTTGCCGAATAAGCTGTAGGAAAACTCTGAGATACTCAACATTCCCCACTTCTGATCTTGATTAAATAATGATGTTGTCGATAAACACAACCACAAACTAGTAAAGGAACTCACATAACATGAAGTTCATGAGTCCTATGAACATAGCTGGTGTGTTTGTGATTCTGATTAACATGATCAAAAACTCAAATCACCCATAACTAAATCTGAATGTGGTCTTTAGGATGAACTCATATTTTACCCTCATTCGATGATATCTAGACTTTAGGTCAATCTTTATAAACTAGAAGGCTCCCTTAAACTAATCAAACATATTTTCTATCCTTGGAAGAGGGTAACAATTCTTCAACATTAACTAATTCAACCTTTAGTAGTCCATGCACAACCTCATACGACCATCCATCTTCTTAGAGAACAATATTGGGGTACCCCAAGGGGAAACACTGGTTCAGATGAAACACTTTTTCATTAGATCATTAACTTGGAGTCTCAAATCCCAAAAATATGTTGGTTCCATCCAATAAGGAGCCATAGAAATCAGAGATGCACCCAATTGAAACTCTATCCCAAACTCAACGTCATGCCAAGGGGGTAGTGTCACAACCTAATATGGAAATACTTATGGAAACTCCTCAATGAACTTTGAAACCTCCACCATCTGGGCTTCCACTGACAACTCCACCAACTAATACAAAATAGGTTCTACTCACCTTCCACCCATTTGATAACCCCACTTACTATAGAACACCACTCATTGACCTTCCATGTTAGAGAAAATGACTCTACTATGAAAAAAATACACAAATTCACACACAAAATCCAACCAATCTATGCCAAGGATAAAATTATATGACTTTATCAATAATAAGAAGTCCCCCACCAACTAGTGATTCCCAATCATCAATGGAAATTACTGAAAAACATCAAAAAAAATAGCCTGACCTCTAACTAGTGTGGATAACACTAGGGGAACTAGAAACCTCTCCACTTCTATTCCTAATGTTTAGACCAAAGTAGGAGTAATGAAGGAGTGAAAATCTCTGGAATCAAACAAGGTAGAAACTAAGGTAGATGATAAACCAATCATACCACAAATAAACTTTTATCCCTATGGCACTGATACCTCCACAGCATGCATCTACTCATTCTCATATCCTCCACCTCACTACTAGTATAATCCATGTCCATTCTCTAGTATAGGTTCCTAAAGGCTTTGGACAACATAGGGATGGACCCCACCAACTCTATCTCCCCTCAGTTGATCATAAACCTACTGACCTAGCTACTGAAAAAAATCCGGTAGCCCTTACTGATGATCTTGCCTCAAAGATAACATTTTCTACCCTTTAAAAGGGGGTTGACCGCCCATACCATGTTGAGTGTTCAGACACTAAGCTTAATAGTGAATTCAACCCTCACAAATATAACACATGAATGGAAATCCCCTAGTAGAGACTTGGAAATTGTCAATCCAAAAACAGCATGAGAAAGACCATTGGAGTCAATTCCCCACTGGTTGAAACCTCAACTTCCCCAACATCCATGATTCATTACCTGATGATCTTCTCTTCGAGATGCCCTGTTAGTATCCCTATCGAGGCTCTCCTCCCCAAGAGTTCATCTACGTGATCACATATTCTTTCTTCCACACCACCAAGTATGTAGGAATCATAAATGGGGTGACTACATATATGATCGCAGGGAATAACACCTAGTAATGTGAAACAGGTGGGCCAGGGTGGGGTAGGACAAACCCATGTGGGCTTAAGCCCATGCGATCTAGAACACTCAAAATCCCACACGTAAAATGGGTGGATTTATCCATCCCACCCCACCCCACAGTAGATGCGAGAAATCCCACATGCAACCCAAATTTTTATTGGTATTAAAATTTTCTATTTTTAATAGGTCTGAAAAATCCTTCATGTAAAACAAGTGAATTTATCCCGCTTTCCTAGAAAAGGATTCGATCAAGCCCATGGTGAACTCACATTCCTTATTTTTTTTTTATAATTTTTAATTTTTAATAGGCCGACCTAGACCCACAATGTTTTCAAATCCCATAGATGGGCATGTAAGCTTAAAAAATATATAATATAATATAAAATATTATTGGACTATTCCCATTAAAAATTCTATCAAATTATAAAATTTTCCAAAATCAATATCAAAATAGTTTAAAATTTAAAACTCAAAGTTAAAAATATAAATTAAGAATATAGTCCTTAACCAACAACAAACAGAGATTTAGTGACCACTTTCTCATGATTCCTCTCCAATATCACATGCACCCTCATATTCTTTTTTATTTCCTCTAAATCCTACATGAAAACAAAATTAAAAATAAATTTCAAATAAAATATATAATGTTAAATTTAGTAATAAATAAATGCATAGATACAAGTAAATTTGAAAAAAATATATGAAAATATATCAATAATTTTCATAGATCCTTGTTAATTATTATGAATATTTACATTTTAGAAATTGAAGGAACTTTACTCTATGCATTTATACTTAGAAGTAAAATCTTCCATGAATCCAAATTCTATGTTTTAATCATTGAATCCTAAAATCACAAATCCAGACCATTAAAAATTAAAAATTAATAATTCAAATACAAATAAAACAATGGTAATATGTGATTATCTAATGAAATATTATAAAATAAGAAATTTAAAAAATGTTGAGTTACATTTTTAATGAAATCAAGAAAAAATTTTGAAAAATTAAATTTACTACTTTGAATAATTTTTTAATTTGAGTATGTAAAATAAAATATTTCAATAAAACACAATAAAGCTATGACTATTTTTTTAAATTTTGGATAATATATAATTAATTATTTGGAAAATCACATTAGATAATTATGAATTATTTAATTATTCATAATTTATCATCTAATTTGAAATTATGTTTCAAATCTAATGCAATTAGATAAATATTTTGATTAATCACATTTATGGCTAATCACATATAATTATTTATAATTTGAATAATAACATTTATATAATTTGAAATAATGAATTACTTGGGTAATAGGATGAAATTACAATTATTCAAATTCTATAACATGATAAAATTAAGAAGATTAATTAAATAATCATTTTTCATGGTTATATAAATATGTTGCATAATAGTTATACAATTTTATTATCTAATATAATTATTTATTTGGTTAACAATGTAATTATTATTATGAAAATTATAAATAATTTGTCTAATAATTATATATCAATTCATTGTTAAAAAAATAAATGCTAATATTTAATAACCATAAATCAGAAAATAACTTGAATATGCTATAAAAAAACTATGATAAAAATGAAATAAAAATATTAAAAAAATCATATCAAAAAATTAAAAATTAAAAATTAAAATAATGACACCTACGTTGGGATTTCAAGAGAGGATGGGCCACCAAAGATGTTAGATGTAGTTGGTGATGACGTTGGTGAGGTGGGGTACTGTGGTCATGGGTTGGGAGAGTTGGTATGTAACATCTCATGATTTTATAAAATATATTCTTTCAATTTAATTTAAATTATTTAATAGATTTTGTTACACACAATACATAGTTTATCTTGAATTACACACAACACCATGTTTATCTTACATTGCGCACAACATCGAGTACCTTTGATAACTTGTGTTACAGACAAGGCTGAGTCTTACCGAACAATAATATACTCTTGATATTATTATTTAATATGGAAGTTATCAGTTGGTCATTATATTGGAGGGTGTAAATATGACTAAATATATTATGTTTAAACATGTTTATATATATTTTTACATTCATTCATTAAATTTGATAGTCTTAAAATAATAATAAATCCAATTTTAAGCACAAAAGACCGTATATTTTTAAAAGGAAGTTTTAATGCCTTTCAATGATGCACTTATTTTGAATCTAATTTTTGACACTTATAATTTTATATGAAAAATTAAACTTAATTTCTGATAGTAGAACATCAAAATTAGTTTAGGGTGATTTTATTTTTATTTTTATAAGATTATTTATTTTTTGATGAATAATGAAAAATACTATATTTTAGTTGAAAAGTGACTTTTTGTCTAAATAATTCTTAATGTTAAATTAAAATTAAAATTTATTTTAAATTAACAATAGATCAATTATATATCTTTTAAATCCAATGTAGGTAATTGGAATAATTTTATATTTAATTTAGATATAAATACTTAATGAACTTTTGAGCATTTTTACTTTAAAAACCCGCTTTCTCACAACATCTATGAGATTAGCTTTAAAGTTAATTTTTCCACTTATGTGAATTGAATTTGAAAAATAAAAAATAAATTTTTATAATTATTATAATATTTATAGTCTAATAAGATCAACTTAGTTGTTGACCTAAAATATTTGTAAAAGTAATTAAAATTAATTACAGTGATTAAGGTAAAATTAATCTTAACAAGGGACTAAACCTTAAACTTAAGGGAAAAAACGAACTATAAAATTATCCAAAATCCATTGGGATCCAATAGTTCGACCATATACCCTCTTGGTTTTAATTTTATGAGTTAGTTGGATACTATTCCATGAAAGTAACCTCTATAATAAGTATTAAGGAAAAAGAAAAAAAAAGGAATTTTCCTTACCTTTAACATTTATAAAGATTTAAAGTATGGAAGAAGCTACATAGTTTCAGTTATAATTATTATTTTTAAATTTAAATGAGTTTTTTTATCACGGTAATTTAACTTTAATTTTTAGAGATGATATAATTTCATTAAACTCTTAATAAATGCTAATGTATGAATTATTTAGTTAATAATTAAATGAAATAAATAATGATAAAAACATTAAAGTAAATTAAATTTAATGAATACTATGTTCCATTATTTTTGTAGATAAATATATAATGTTAAAAATATTTTAAATTAATATATTTTAATTCAAATAATGTTTTTATATATTTTTTAACTTAAAATTAAATAAATAATTTCAAAATTAACATTAATATTATTGCACAATAAATGACATTTTATTAAATGATTTAAAATAAATAAAAGCCCTATATTATTCAAATTTATTTTTAAGTATTAATCAATACAAAAAATTGTCCATTTATGGACCAATTTATCTTTTATAAACAACATATTGACCCATAGATAGTAAAAACATTGTTAGCATGACCTGGGTTAAAGTAATGTTTTTGCACGTTATATGTGTTTGTTTTAAGGTTAATTTCCAACACACATGATATTTTTATTTTTAAATTATATATCATATTTATAATTAATTGGACCTATATTTTATAATAAATCTCTCCTTAATTTATTCTTAATGGTTAAATTACATAGGTTGGAATACTTTTCACCAAAAAGAAAAACCAAAATGAAAAATATAAGGAATCTTAAATACTAAGGAAACAAATTATAAAAATGCAATTATTTTTGTGTGGTAGAGATTTTTATCGACCATAATTTCACTTTAATCCATTATTTTTTCATTTTGTAATCACATTAGGTAAGTTAGACCTCCCAATAGTGATTACCTTTTGGAATTTAGAAGAATGTCACTCCCCCTCCATTATAAAAAGTTATTCACTCTTACCCTTCCTCACAACTCTAAAGGCACTTTGGAACATCCAAAATCTGAAAAAAATATTCTCCCAAAATACCTCCCCTCAACATAGAATCCTCTCTTTAGGAATAAATCCAACCAAGGAATCCCTTTGGTGTAAACCAAAAGGAGTTACCTGAAAAAGTGGTAACATTCTTCAATGTGCATTTATGTTTTATTTGTTTCTACACCCATTAATTTATTATTATTCCATGATTATATAATAAAATAAGTATCCTAAATATACTTAAAATTTTTTTATGTTAAGATTTTGACCTAAACCTACACACACTTTCATCAAATGTGTAACAAACTTACCGTTCGTGTACGGAGAACTACTGCCTCACGAAACAATGTCGTTCGTTTTTTCCTTTACCGCCTCCTATGGTTGGGAATTATGATGGAAAGCCTATTTTTATATGATATATATGATATTTATTTTTTCTTAATAATTATTTAATTGTTATATAAAACATAAATTTATGCATTTCATTTAGTTTAAATATGATATCATCGTTTTTGGATGTGTGGACTACCGCCTCCTCAAAGTGATGTGATATGTTCACACATTACATGAAATGTATTAACAATGGTTTTAACTGAAAATATGTGAAATAAATTAAATATATATTATATTAATTATATAATTAACTTTCTGGATATATAATATATCATTTTTTATTACCATTTTTACACACTAAAAAAGTGACGACGTCATTCATGGACATGTTGACTACCACCTCCTCGACGCGATGTGACTCATTTTATAGTAAAAGGATTATATATATAAGTATATATGTGTAGATGCCGAAAAAGTCCGTAACTCCCAGAGGAACTTTCGAAATGACAAAGCGAAGTCATATTCGGAATCAGAGGCCCGGTATAGAGGCCCGAGAAGTGGTGCGCGAAATAAAGGAGGCCTTGCGCGAAATCATGCTGTGCGCGCGAAGCATCCCCGGGATTCACATAATCGAGCCGGTGAGGCACGCAATTTTACGCGCCCCTATTCCTCGCGGTGAGGCTTTGCGCACCGATGGTTCCGGTGCGGAAAATTTCGCGTGCCGCCTGGATTCCGCACCGACCGATGCCTATAAATAGAAGGCGACCCCACACGGTTTGGGGTTGCGGAATTCAGAACGGCTCCCGTATGCGCAATTTGGACTCCCCCACACGCAATATGACTTCCAGATAATTCATCTATTCTCACAACCTTTCCCTGGGGTTCGCCTTTGCGCGCAACTCCACTGGCTTAAGTGAATTTCCCCACTCCTCTGGGTTCTTCCCTTACGCGCAATCCTTGATCTGTGCGCGCAATACCCTTCCGTGCACGCAATCGCAAAACATTGCACGCAATCACCTATCCGCACAATCCTCTGGTCCTATTACACGCCATCACGGTGTTTTGCGCACAAACCTTCTCTTTGTACACAACACCCGAGACCCCTTGATTCCCCTTGGCTGCCTCTCCGCGCTGACACCTGATGTCTTCTTTGCCGAGCATGCGCGCCATGTGTTGTTTTCCCGTACGGCCTTCTAGGCTCGTACGAAGTAACCTCAAGGTCCCTTGGGCGGTGTTTACCATTGCATTTCTTTTCCTTATGCTTCTCTGCATAGGCACGCTAATGGCTATTTCTTCTTCGCATAGGCACGCTAACGTGGACCCCTCAATAGTTCACCCTGCGGCCCCCCTTCACTACGGCCTTGCCGATGCCTTCCCTCCCACAAGGGGTAGAGAGTATTGGGCATGTAAGCCCTAGGGGTGTGGAGCGAACCCACCTTTTCCAAGATGCAGGACGTTAAACTGCTAAGCACCTCGTCCTTAACACATGACGTTAAACTGTGGTCCGACCCCGAGCTTTGCACGCAGCATCCCCCCTATCTCGGACATTCTTTACGCCCACTCGTCTCCATGGGAATGGATTATTTCTCACATGGAATGAGATCCTCCTTGTTGGAGTGGCATTTGTCCACGGGGGAAGGGCTGCCTCAGAGCGTAAGCCCCTATCCTCTCTTGCGGAAGGTTGCACCCATGCACCTCCGTACTTCCCCCCTGCCAAGGCCATTGGAGTCTCTTTCCCACTGTGCTTTGTCGCACCACGGGCCTCCATCATGGAGTAAGCCCCGGCACCCAGGGCCGCTAACCACGTGTAAGCCCCTGTTTCCTCTTTGGGCCACTCAACGCATAAGCCCCTTTCCGCTTCTCACGGACGCACCCTTTGCGACATGATCGTCTGGTCCCTGCTGCCTCTTGTTTCTCACACCGAGCATGACTCACGTGGGCTTAGAGCGTGCATCGACCATGCCATCCTCTTATGGGCCGCCTCAGAGCCTAAGCCCCATACCAGCGAACTATGTGGACTTTGATCCGTGCTAACGCATGGTACATAGGAAGCCTCCACGAGGTTCAAGCCCACCACCCGGTCGTTCCGACTTCTTCACGTTGGTTCGCCAACATTTTGGGCAGCGTCAGAGTGTAAGCTCCAAATTCCTCGTCCCACATGACGTTAAACAGTATGCCCCGAACTAAGTAGACTTTGATTCCCTACCATGGGTATACGTAGGAATCCTCCACGAGGTTCAAGCCCATCAATCAGTTGTTCCGACCCCTCCGCGTTGGTTCACCATCACCATTATGGGCTGCCTCAGAGCGTAAGCCCTATATTCCCCATATTGGGACGTCTTAGAGCGTAAGCCCCATTGCTCACACCCAAATCTCATCCTGACTTCCCCCTCGATCCCAAGTGCCTTGGGAAGCTCATGCCCTATCCTGAAGATCTTACTTCCTCCAGGCTCCAATCCATGCGTTCATTCTCACGGGTCGCCTCTTCAGGTGTCCCACCGTATCACCGAACTATGCAGACTTTGATTCCCCGCCATGGGGATACGTAGGAAGCCTCCACGAGGTTCAATCCTGTCAGTCCATCATCCATCCTGATCCTTACCCGGGCCACCACATCCCGGTGAGATCATGCCACCCCATCCCACTCCATGGTAGCCGGGAAGCCGCCCACGTGCTGGCCCCAACATCGGTGGTCCCCCTAGGGGGTCCTTCAATCTGATCCACTCTCAGTGTTTCGATTAGTCTGATCCGTCTCCGCAAGACGTTAAACTCACGGCATACCCCATGTTAAACATGGAAAGCTGAGGAAAACCTCAGATGGTACACAATCCCTGCGTTCGACGTGAGATGCCTCGGGCTTCCGCGCCCTCGAGAAGCCCTGTGATAAGGGACAGAAGACAGACATGCCAATCCCCAGCATCAAGACATGCCAACGACACCCCAACGTGACCATTCTCCTCACCGAAGGTTCCTGCCCCGACAAGACCCCTTGGAGTGTCTCGACGGAAGCAGCGTAATTAATTGGCGTCCATGCAGATATGGCTCCGGGAATGAGCTTCACGAACCCGTCTTAAATCTATGAGGGAGTCTCGGACTAGGTGACGAGCTCCGAGGAGGAATCTACAAAAGGAAGAACCGACATCCCATCATCCCGGTTTCGATCAAGGAGCAGACGTCCCTGAATAAGGAACGGATGCCGCCCGCCTTTGGAAAGCGAGAATGCGGGGCAACAAGCCGCGCGTCCTCCCATGCATGACGGATGCACGCGCGCGCCCCATCGTAAAAGCATCGGAAACAGAAAATGGTGAACCCGACGTGAAGCTCTCCTCCTCAATACAGAGACGGGTAACATTCAGGGTGTTGGGAGATTAGCATGTCACCAGGTCTGGGTACCTATCACCGGGACCCAAAACCCACCAGGGGTTGAGGCATTCAGGATGTTGATCACTCCGTTCCGCGACGTCGTCAGTGTGGATCCCTCTCGCCGACCACGGAAGACAGAATGATGCTGGGCTATTGGTTGTCAATTTATTTTACTGTTAGTACTAATGGGTTTATCTCCTTGCTTCCAGGAATCAGATCACTGCATCCAGACCTCGATCGCCACCTGCCCACCGGTGCAGGGGCAGGGGTAGTACCGACGCGGCTACCCTGCGCGGTCTCACCTTTTCCACAGTCACTACGGCTCCGATTTCCATGACTGTTGGGCTCTCACGCCCCTCTCCCCGTCAGAAATCATCCAGCGAAGGGTGATCAACGACGTGGTCTGTAGGTACGATGAGGAAGGGATCATCCCCACCAGGGGCATGACCCGTTTGGATCTAGAGGCGGCTGTGCCTCACCATCATCTCCGCCCCCGAGGGCCGCGCAGGGAGCCTCCTCTCCCCACTCCGACGTTCAACCGCTTCGGGAGCCTATCCCCGGAGCACCTTGACACATCCGTCCCCTACGCCAATGAGGTGGGGGATGTCCGGGTCCGCCCGATCGAAGACCCGTCCCAGGGGTTAACGACAAGAACCCCCACCGGGCTACGTCGACGTCATCGCTCGACTCCCCGGGTCGAGGACTAGGCAATCTTCATGCCCGCACCACCGGCTCCAACACATCTGACCCGACGCCAGCGTCGGGCACGAGCAGAATAGAATGCCCATCCTGGGGCACCAACGTCAACAACCACTGTGGCCCGAGTCACTGTTGACTTCTACTACCAGACCCCCGCACACATTGAGCAGGGGCAGTCACATGCCAGACTAGGATCGAGGCCCCGACCGCCCTATAGGCAGGTTGGGTCAACTCTCCCAGTCGCGGGCATAGGCAATGGCCACCGCGGACCAATCCACGGTAGTGCCACCCACCATGAAGGCTCATTCCGTGCCACTGATCTGGAAAACCGAAGGCTTCTTCGCGATAGATACGCTCTGGGTATGACTCTTTCCAGCTCCCACTGCACTGGGTATGAGGTCACTCCCCCTACCGCTGGCCGCGAGTATGGATCCGTTGTGTATCCAGTCACTCACTCACATTGAGGTCCTCCCCATGTCCCTTTGTACATCTGTCCCGGTGCTTCTCACACCCCAGCCTTCCGTGCCCTCTGACCTAGCACTATTGTGGCCAGGGGACTCCTTGACGGAAATCATCCTTACCCTGAGGAGCCACCTAGGGGCAGGAAGGTGGGGGCGTCGTCACCGTAAGAGGAATGTCAGGGGAGTCCGGATAGAAATCAGACCAGTCCGTTTCTCGGACTCTGAGGCGGAGTACGACTCGATGATGGAACCTTCCCCCCATCCCTTTGAGTCGAGGGTAGGGATGGGTACGCGGCGCGTCAGTCTCGTAATCCCCAAATTTGAGATCCGTATGATTCCCTCCTCCCTCCGAAGGTATATCTAGGAGGATGGGGACTTGGCGTGCCCCCAGGGGTCAAACCCGCAGTTACCACTGGCCTCCCCAGAAGCACCTTCCACCTCAGTCAGGGAGGGTGGGAACTTTTCTGGGGATCGACAGAAGATTAGTAAGGTGACACACCCTCGGCGAGCACCGACGCTGTGACAGGAGGCTCATTCGCTAGCCCTTCCTATCGCGACATGGCAGCCAGGGCACTGAAACCCTTAGAGGACAACTCAGGGATCGGCGGCAAATCGGCCTGTTCGTCGTATTCCCCGCCGGCCAGCCCACCGGCCCGACAGCCTGCCTTAGCACCATTGCCAGCTCCCCGGGCATTCTCGGTTGATGAGCAGGGGAAGCGAGGTCCGGACCCCGAACCAGAGTCATGGAGATTCTGGACCGTCCTCGTAGCGGGCCACTTCCCTGAGAAGTTTTGGCCGGTCGCAGGATCAGATTTTGATATGCCAGAGTCGCTCACCCCGAGAGAGTTTGAATATTTCCGCCAGACTCTTCGGGTGACTCACTCCCGTCTTCGCCATCAGCTAGCGCCTTATCTCGGGAGTCAAGCACATCTCGAGGATATCGGTGAGAAGTGCTGTTGGGTTGACCTGGCTGCGCTCTCCGTTGTTTGGCACCCCGAGTCACTAGGTCACCATAGGGCCCTCAAGCAAAAATGCATCCAGAGTTTTCAAGTACTCCGCAAGGTTATCGAGGAAGACACCCCCCACGCGCACGTCCACGAATGGGGGCAGTACGCTACACTTCCTTTCTGTGCGATCTACCGACAGCCCAACTCACTGGGTGACCCTGAGGGGATGTCGCCAAAGGCAGTGGCGGTCAACATGGATGACCTTTCAGATGAGGGAAACAGTGTGGAGCTCCTTGATGGGGACCCACACTCTAAGGACAAGCTGCTACTAGACCCGTCTGGGAGGATTACTCGCCACCAGAGGAGCCTCCTAGGTCTCCCCACACCCACTGAGGCATTAACACTGAGCTGAAACATCGGCAAGGGTAAAGAGCATGTCGGGGCTGTCAAGATCGCCGACCCATATGCCTCAGTGCAGAAGGCAGAGGAAGATCCCAAGAAGGCCACGCTACACCAACAGCTTGCTGAGAAAAAGAGGCTGGTTGATGAGCTCTTGGCCGAACGCATTTTAGAGCGGCGACCTGACTACGGTAATCCTAGGCCAGGACAGCAGGGGCAAGAGTACCTACCCCTTGTTGAGATTCCCCTAGGAAACTGCGACCATGTTGCGTTCGCCGATAGGGGAGAGGTCGGCGCCCATGGCAAGAGGGCGCGATATGTTTTTCTGAACCCTCTTGAGCGGCATAATCACCTAGGGGACCCTGCTCGGTTTCCTCCTGTTGCCCCGAGAGTCACTCCACCAGCCGCCCCGCGAGCTACTGAGCTTGACTACTGGATTGAAGAGACCAACAATGCGCTTGTAGTTAGAGATCCCTGACAGGACATGAATCTGCATCCAGACGATCTAATGGAAGTAATCATCACCTTCTTTGAGGCCCTGGAAACTCGGAAGGTGGCAATCCCACCGGATGGAAATCCATACCCAGCGTGGGTGGATGATATGCCGGCCCCTCCGGGATTTGGGAACTCCACTTTCGCCCCCTTTAACGGGACCAGAGACCTACCACAACACCTGGCCCACTTCAACTCAAGGTGCGGGCGTATGTTAGGGACTCCGGCATAGCAGGAGGCCGCCAAGCTCCGTTGCTTCGTTTAGACACTGGAAGGACCAGCATTCATCTGGTACAGCCAGCTCCCTGTTGGATATATGGCTAGTTGGGAGGACCTTTGTTGGAAATTCCTCTACCAGTTCAGTTCCACAACCCGAAAGACGAACATTGCAGACCTCTTCAGGTGCAAACAAAGGCCCGATGAGCAGGTTGTGGACTTCGTCGCCCGGTAGAAGGGGCTCACGTACTCCCTTGACATGCCACTAACTCCGGAGAAATTACTGACAATGTGTGTAGGGAACGTCAAGGCAGAACTGGTACCTTCTCTGATCACTCAGAATTACCCCGGAGGGTTCCGGGACTTCTCAGACAAGGCTCAGCGCCTCGAAGAATCCCTGAAACATGCCAGTCAGGCACGCCTGCATCCTCCTGTAATCCCTGCAAGAAGAGCCGCCAGAGCCGAGCCCGCTGTTGTAGCCCAGATAGAGGCCCCCAGACAGCTAGAGTTGCTACCAGTAAGGCCAGCTCAGTAGCCCCATAGGGGTCCACCCCCACGGGCACAGGCTCCGGCCCCGCAGCGATCGCCTCAAAATCGGCAGGCGCCTCCGCGTAATGCACCGCCACCACCTAGGCGAGATAATCAGGCTCCGCCTCCTCAGCATGCTCCTCCATCCCCTGGTCATGGTCAGCCTCCAAGAGCCCCCTTTCCAGACAGAAGGAATCAGACTTACTCATTTGATGAGGCCCAGGTCCTCGGTTATTTCCGTAGCACCTTGGAGCAGAGGATCGTGCGACTGCCTGAGTGCCAGAAGCTAGAAGAGGCGCGTCTCACTGATCACCCTAACTACTGCCCTTATCACCGGATCCTGGGGAACACCATCCAGCGATGCTATGTGTTCAAGGACAGGCTCCAAGACCATATTGACAACAACATATTTAGGTTGGGCCCGGCCCCAGCACAAGTGGTAGGTGTCTTCGTGAGATCAGATGGCAGCAGTGGCAATGAGGATGAGTGGGAACAAGTTTCCGACTGTGGGTCCCGGAAGTATAACGACTGGATGGCCCGCAGGACGGTCGCCCGTGCCCATGGCATTATCCGTGCTCGCCTGAGTCAGCCAGAGCCCTCAGAATCTACGAGCGCTACTTTGGCATTGTCATCCCAGCCTACCTCTTCCCAGAAGAGCAAGCGTCGACGCAAGAAGAAAGAACGCACCCTGCCAGTGCCGTCATCTTCCCACATGCTTGGCGATTTTATGCCCCAAAAAATGGGGATCCCTCCGAGACTTCATCCAGTTGTGGATGACTCCTCGAGTGAAAGCCCTAGGTATGCTTTGGTTAACACCGTAGAGTTGGTAAATCCCTTTTTGACTCCCGACGATGAGGAATGCCAGGTGGACCTCCCCAATGTCCCCATCCGTCACCAACGTTGGCGGAGCCGTGGCTACACGAATCGCTAGGGCACGACAGTCATCACCTCTAGTCAGGCCGTGTATGCTACTGATACCAGGCAGCAGGCCCGATACAGAGATCATCACACGCGACCCCCTCACCCGGTGTTGACAGGTTCTCCTCCACCAACGTTTGTGTTGCTGGATCAGGTGGGACCACCTCGTCCATGTCACAACCAGCCCTGCCCTGCCACCGGCCGACTACAGCCTGCTGGTCCTAACACGGCAGCCACCTCCCGGGCTTCGACTAGTGTACAGCGAGACGTGCCTAGTACCAGTCAGTCACCAGTCCCGCCGACAGGGCCCGTTATGCCTCCAATCGCAAAGCGACCTCCTTCAAGAAGAAGCTCGTGTTTGGCTTGAAAGTATGATGTTCTGAAGCACCTGGACAACATTTCGGCAAGGCTTTCTATCCTTGAGGTCCTTCGCCTTTCGTCTGAAATGCGTGAGGCGCTCGCCGAGGCTCTTAGGAGCCCCCTCTAGTTTGAGACGGAGGTGGAGGCTGCAGAATCCTTCCACACCAAGGCGATTGAGGACGCCGAATGTCAGGCAGTTATCTCGTTTTCTGGTGAAGATGAAGACCTTCTTATATAGGGGAACATTCTCCCACTATATATCACCGGCCAGTTCAATGGCGTGGAAGTCCGCTGCTGTCTTGTTGACACGGGTTCCGAGATTAACCTAATCCCAACTCGGACACTGCGGAAACTGGGGTTGTCAGAGGATGATTTAACTCCCTCCGACCTCAGGATCCAGGGGTATGACAGGACCGAGAAAAATCCACTCGGCAAGATTCATTTGAAGACCCAGTTCGGCGGCCTAATTGCCAATACCAAATTCATGGTTGTCTCTCAGGACACTGCCTACAACGCGTTGATGGGTAGGCCGTGTCTCCACCTTCACGTAGCGGTCCCCTCATAGTATCACCAGTACCTCAAATACTCCCTTAAGGGTCGAGTGGGCCTGCTCCAAGGAGATGCGTCTCCTTTTTCCTCTTGTGAAGCCTGTTATCTGGACGCTGACTATTACAAGAGCAAGGAAAATCATATCCTGGCAGGTGAGGTTGAGCCCGCCACTATCACGAGTGATCCCTGGGCGGGTTTGGATGATGCATATGTCTTCCCAATCCATCGGTTGGAGGACACGACCCCCGACATGGGGCAGTGCTTTGTTGTTTCAGGTGCCAGAGGAAGGCATATTTCCAGGTCCAAGCGACGGTGGGAAATCACCTCGTACTCTTACACCAACCAGGCTCAGGTGATCCCCGATCCCCCTACCCCTGTACGATATCGGGACGTTAGGCTCATGGCAACGGCAGTACGTCATACGTGTCTATTTTGTCGGGCCAGAATCGAACGACTCAAGCCAACACGCCACTACTGCTTTGATGTCGTAAAGCGTGGCCCCTTGGGCCGAAGGCCAGATGGGATTGGATCAACCGCCTTTGTCGCCATAGTCTCCGTAGTGCATGAGTCCCCTAACGCGACGACCTCTGCCACCCAAGCTGGCACTAGCCTCCCATTAGGTTCTGGTAGCCCCGAAATGGCTCCCCCCATGGATGA
Organism: Viscum album; assembly: GCA_963277665.1. Taxonomy (NCBI): domain Eukaryota; kingdom Viridiplantae; phylum Streptophyta; class Magnoliopsida; order Santalales; family Viscaceae; genus Viscum; species Viscum album. The sequence continues at coordinate 987,864,939 of OY728129.1, forward strand.
TCCCTCCACAAGTGGAGAGGAGGACATGGAAGATTCACCCCCTGCCTTTGAAGAGGGCGTCTCTACCATGGTCGATGAATTGGTACAGGTGAACCTTGGTAGAAATGCGGACCCGATACCCACATTGGTCAGCGCCGCTATGCCCCTCAAGGAACAAAAAAAGTATGTAGACTTCCTCAGACATCACTGTGATGTGTTCTCCTGGAGTTATGACAAGATTCCCGGACTAGACCCCCAGGTATCCGTCCACCACCTTGGCCTTCCAGAAAACCATCGCAGGTTCAAGCAGCCTCCCAGAAAGATGCACCCCTCTCACGGTGCCATGGTTGAGGCTGAAGTTGATAAGCTCATCAAATCCAACTTCGTCAAGGAATTTCAATACCCCAGGTGGCTAGCCAACATTGTGCCAGTCAGGAAGAAGAATGGGCAGATCAGGGTCTGTATCGACTTCCGTGATCTCAATCGCCAATGTCTGAAGGATGATTTTCCCCTTCCTGTGATAGATTTTTTGATCGATGCCACGACCGGGTTCCAAGCCCTATCCTTCATGGATGGGTACTCGGGGTACAACCAGATCCAGATGGCCCCTGAGAATGAAGAGTTCACTGCCTTTAGGGCCCCACAAGGTACTTTCTGCTACCAGGTTATGCCCTTCGGCCTGAAGAATGCGGGTGCCACCTATCAACGGGATATGCATCGCATATTCAAGCTGATCCTCTGTACACTGGTGGAGTGCTACGTGGATGAACTGGTGGTTAAATCTCATCAGCGCTAGGACCATCTCAAAGACCTTGAGAAAGTGTTCGTCTTCCTCCGTTATCGCCACTTGAAGATGAACCTGTTGAAGTGTGCCTTCAGGGTCACCTACGGAAAGTTTCTTGGCTTCATTGTTAGGTATCGAGGCATCGAGATCGACCCAGATAAGATCAAGGCCATCAGTCAGATGCCTCCCCCTAATAATATTCGGGAGCTTCGAGGCCTCCAAGGACACTTAGCCTATATACGCCGATTCATTGCGAATCTGGCCAATAAGTGTAATCCCTTTTCTTGGCTCATGAAGAAAGGCGCTGCCTATGAATGGTACGAAGAGTGTCAGATCTATTTTGAGGAAATAAAGCAGTATTTGATCCAACATCCGGTCTTGATGCCACCCGTTTCCGGAAAGCCTCTAGTCCTTTATGTGACCGCCCTGGAGCGATCCCTCGACACACTTCTCACCCAGAAGAACAACGAGGGAACATAGAATAGCCTCTACTACCTCAGCCGAATGCTCCTCGATGCGGAAATTAGATATTATCTCATCGAGAAGAGCTACCTAGAGCTCGTATTTGCCGTGCAGAAATTGCGGCACTACTTGCAGCACCACGAGGTACAACTGGTCTCTTGGGTAGACCCGTTGAAATACATCCTGAACCGACCTATGTTGACCGGCCGATTGGTGCGCTGGGCTGTGATCCTCCAGTAGTTCGACATCAGGTTTGCCTCAGAAGGCCGTCAAAGGATAGGTGTTGGCAGACTTCTTAGCTGCCCACCCAACCTTCGCCGACCAGCCACTAGATCTAGGCTTTCCTGATGAGGCAATCCTCTCAGTCGATCACGCCACCCCATGCTGGAAGATGCACTTTGACGGTGCCTCCCGGAGCCCCACTGGTAGAAGGCTCAACGATCCTAGGATCAACAGAGTGGGCCTGGGTATCATCTTCATCACCTTGGAGCAAGCCATTTTTCTATATTCATTCCTGTTGTCAGAAGGTTGCACCAACAATGAGGCAGAATATCATGCCCTCATCACTGGCCTCGAGTTGGCTCTCAAGATTGATGTACCCCATCTGTGTGTAAAAGGGGACTCCGAGCTAGTCATCAAGAAGGTCAATGGTGAATATGCTGTTAGAAATCCAGAACTCGTGCCATTGCTGGAGTGCACCCTCCGTCTAATGGCTAAGTTCCCCTCTTAGCCAGAGGTCGTTCACATTCCCTGGTCACAGAACAGTCGAGCAGATGCTTTGGCCAGCCTGGCCGCATCACTTGCGGAGCCCGAACATGATAACCTAATAATCCATGTGGCACACTGGAGAGTCATTTCTCCTGTTATTCTGGAGGGCGATCGTGGCCCACTAGTGAACCATCTCACCACTGGTGCCCCTACATCAGGGTCCCCGGGGGCTTCAGGTGCGGTAATCGAGACAGTTCCTGACTGGAGGATGCCCTTGGTTGAATATCTCCAGCACAAAAATATTCCGCCGGACTGAGCCGAGCGAGAACGAATCCGATGCCGCGTGCTGCAGTTCACCCTTCAAAGCAGTCCCAGCCTCGAGCAGCTCCTTTACAGGCGCATATTTGATGGTGTTCTCCTCTGTTGCCTTCAAGGAGTCGAGATCCCACAGGTCATGCAAGAAGTGCACGCTGGTTCTTGTGGCGCCCACCAGGCCGGGTCGAAGTTGTCCCACCATATTTGGAGGCTAGGATACTTCTAGCCCTCCATGATCTATGACTGCATCATGTATGCCAAGAGGTGTCATGCGTTCCAAGTTCAAGATAAATTTGTGCATCGGCCACCAGAGCCTCTCCATACTACCAAGTATTCTTGGCCCTTTGTAGTCTGGGGGTTGGATGTCATAGGGCCTTACCCGCCAGCGATGGCCCGCTAGTGTCGATTCATCTTGACTGCTACGGACTTCTTCTCGAAGTGGGTAGAGGCAATCCCGCTCAGGGAAGTCAAGGCCTGTTCTATCACTGACTTTGTGAGCTCCAATATCATCTATCGGTTTAGAGTACCTCAAGCTATCCTCATGGATAACGGAACCAACTTCCGAGCATCCGAGCTGAAGAAATTGTACGCTAAGTACAACATTCGCTCTAACCACACCACCCGCTATCATGCACAGGAGAATGGAGAGATCGAGGAGTTTAACAAAACCCTCTCTAACATTCTGAAAAAGATGGTTGGTCAGAATAAGAAAAGTTGGCCGGACAAGATCCCCAACACCCTCTAGGCTTATAGGACGACGACCCGTAACTCCACCCAGGTGACTCCGTATTCCCTGGTATACGGAGCTGAGGCCGTCCTGCCCATCGAGATCCAGTTTCCCTCATTGTGCATGGAGGTCTAAGACCAGCAAGCACCGGATAGAGTTGCCGAAATCTGTCTAGCCTAATTGGAAGCACTGGACGAAAGTAGGCTTCACGCTTTACATAACTTGGAAAGGCACCAGAGAAGGATGGATCGAGCTTTCAATAAGAAGGTTTTCCTCTGATCCTTCCTGCAAGGTGACCTGGTGCTGGATCTCAGAGTGCCAATGATTACCGGAAGGAAACCACCCAAGTTGGAGCCCAAATGGGAGGGGCCTTTCATTCTCCATAAGGTCTATCCCAATGGCGCGTATTCCCTGGTGACTATAGATGATGAGCGCGTAACTCCTCCCACCAACACCAGGTTCCTCAAGTAGTACATTGCTTAAGGGCTCCTTGGTCCTGCATGACCTTAAACTGTACAATCCTGCACGACCCTAAACCGCACCTTGGTCCGAGTTCTAAGACCTAAAACTAAGATCCTTATTTCTTCCTACATGACGTTAAACTATGCTTCTAGAACTATGTGTGACTTGATTCTCATCCTAATGAGATACGTAGGAATGCTCAGACATTTCATCTTGGGTCCAGCCCCAGTTCTCTCTTTTTTCTTGGTCCTGCATGACCTTAAACTGTACGGTCCCACACGACCCTAAACTGCACCTTGGTCCGAGTTCTAAGACCTAAAACTAAGATCTTTATTTAGTTCTACATGACGTTAAACTGTGCTTCTAGAACTACATGTGGCTTGATTCTCATCCTAATGATATATGTAGGAACGCCCAGATATTTCGTCTTGGGTCCAGCCCCAATTCTCTCTTTTTTCTTGGTCCTGCATGACCTTAAATTGTACGGTCCCGCACGACCCTAAACTGCACCTTGGTCTGAGTTCTAAGACCTAAAACTAAGATCCTTATTTCTTCCTACATGATGTTAAACTATGCTTCTAGAACTACGTGTGGCTTGATTCTCATCCTAATGAGATACGTAGGAATGCTCGGACATTTCATCTTGGGTCCAGCCCCAGTTCTCTCTTTTTTCTTGGTCTTGTATGACCTTAAACTGCACGGTCCCGTATGACCCTAAACTGCACCTTGGTCCGAGTTCTAAGACCTAAAACTAAGATCCTTATTTCGTCCTACATGACATTAAACTGTGCTTCTATAACTACGTGTGTCTTGATTCTCATCCTAATGAGATACGTAGGAATGCCCGGACATTTCGTCTTGGGTCCAGCCCCAGTTCTCTCTTTTTTCTTGGTCCTGCATGACCTTAAACTGTACGGTCCTGCACGACCCTAAACTACACCTTGGTCTGAGTTCTAAGACCTAAAACTAAGATCCTTATTTCGTCCTACATGACATTAAACTGTGCTTCTAGAACTACATGTGGATTGATTCTCATCCTAATGAGATACGTAGGAATTCCCAAACATTTCTTCTTGGGTCCAGCCCCAGTTCTCTCTTTTTTCTTGGTCCTGCATGACCTTAAACTATACGATCCCGCACAACCCTAAACTGCACCTTGGTCCGAGTTCTAAGACCTAAAACTAAGATCCTTATTTCGTCCTACATAACATTAAACTGTGCTTCTAGAACTATGTGTGGCTTGATTCTCATCCTAATGAGATATGTAGGAACTCCCAGACATTTCGTCTTGGGTCCAGCCCCAGTTCTCTCTTTTTTCTTGGTCCTGCATGACTTTAAACTGTACAGTCCCGCACGACCCTAAACTACACCTTGGTCCGAGTTCTAAGACCTAAAACTAAGATCCTTATTTCGTCCTACATGACATTAAACTGTGCTTCTAGAACTACGTGTGGCTTGATTCTCATCCTAATGAGATACGTAGGAACACCCGAACATTTCATCTTGGGTCCAGCCCCAGTTCTCTCTTTTTTCTTGGTCCTGCATGACCTTAAACTGTACGGTCCTGCATGACCTTAACTACACCTTGGTACGAGTTCTAAGACCTAAAACTAAGATCCTTATTTCGTCCTACATGACATTAAACTATGCTTCTAGAACTACGTGTGTCTTGATTATCATCTTAATGAGATATGTAGGAATGCCCGGACATTTCATCTTGGGTCCAGCCCCAGTTCTCTCTTTTTTCTTGGTCCTGCATGACCTTAAACTGTACGGTCCCTTACGACCCTAAACTTCACCTTGGTCCGAGTTCTAAGACCTAAAACTAAGATCATTACATGGTCCAGCATGACCTTAAACTACATTTTTTCCTACATCTGGGCTCCTTGGTCCGAGTTCTAAGACCTAAAACTAAGATCTGTATTTTTTCCTACATGACGTTAAACTGTACTTCAAGAACTACGTGCGGCTTGATTCCCATCCTTATGGGATACGTAGGACTACTTGAACACCTAGATGTCAGTTCCAGCCCCATCTCTTAGAAGATCCCACGATATCTCGGTCACCTCGGCCTCTTGGACTGTCCCTCCCCATGGATGGGATATATAGGTGTGGTACATGGTTTTTGGCATTACTCCCCCCTTCTCCCAGGGATCCGCCATCTTTTGGCCGCTCTTAAACTGAGCCCTTCGACCCTTTCCAGTGGTCTGCTAATGTGTTCAGATTACTTTGGTCTAGGACCTGGAGTTTCATATTCTACTTAGGCAAGTTTTCATCCGCTTTCCAAGATTCATGTTCCCCTTCATTCAGGCCCCACCATTTTTCACACCCGGAGGGACCCCCAAGAACGACCTGGATACAACGCCTAAGGGCTCTCCTACCGTCACGGGCCAAAGCCCCTGAGGGTTTCAAGCAATAAATTGATACAAATCCCGTGTTGCAAATTTGGTCAGCGGTTGATGCTCATTTGTTTTCCCCCACCTCTAGGCTAACGCAATAATATACTGTGTTGCGAACATGGTCAGCAGTAATCCTCAGTCGTCACGCCGGCTTCCTCGGGCCCTGAATGTTGGTCGCATGATTCACATTATGTTCCGCCCCACCGTGTCAAGGTGGAATCTCGACACTCCTTGTACTAACCCCCAGTACACCCCCACATGTCAGACAGACCAAGATGCGTAATGGTGTCTCTTGGGGCTCCCGTGATCTGAGTGCTAGAGTATGTGCTTGGGTTTCTCCTTTACAGGTTGCATGCAGCTTGACCATCATCCCCATGGGGAATGAGGAGTTGCTCGGACATTGCGTTTCGGGCCCAGCGTAGCTGGGAGCTAGTATCTCCTGTCCCCCCTCTTGATTGTTGAAGCCTCGTAGGCCCCTTTGGTCCGAGGCTCCTCTCTCGGAATCGCGCGCGGTGATGGTATGAGATTATTCCCTCACCCACATCAGGTATGCTTTATCGCATCATGTGTGTTCCCCCAGGTCCAAACCATATGACCTTAAACTGTTCTGTTGGTCCAAACCATATGAACTTAAACTGTGCTATTGGTCCAAATCATATGACCTTAAACTGTGCTGTTGGTCCTACCACATGACCCTAAATTGTGATGATATCGTCCTGGCCGCACGATGAAAAATGGCACTGCATTGTGATGACCTCCCCATGGGGGACATCACTCCAGGTATTGGTAGATTTCCATACCGCTTTTCAACGTCTGTTATGGCTTGATTATTGTGGAGACACCATGAACTTCTAACCTAGGCCAGTATCCCCACAAAATACAAACCATTTACCTTCAAGAACAAACAAGATATATCAAATTCCGCTTCTTTTGGTGCAAGGGATAGACCCGCACGACTCCTTCGTACTTTGCGCAGGTGCCATATCGCGCCATGCTGCCTTTCAAGAACTACGTATGTCTTGATTCTCATCCTTATGAGATACATAGGAGCGCCTGGGAATTTACCCATAGGCCCAACCTAACTTTTCGTGTTCGGTCTCTCGGCCTAAACACGTCCCTGGGAGCACATAGTGAGCAGGGATTTTCCCCATTCACATTGGATTTTGCAACTGCTTTGCCATGTGTCTCCCATTCCCCTTCTCCTTTGGTCTGAGTTCTAGGACCTAAAACTAAGATCCTTTCCTTGAATTTCCACGACTCGGTCTCTCTTGTGGGATTGTACGGTGTGGTGCGGGATTATGTCCTCATTCACGTCGGGTTACTCGCCGTGCCGTGCCTATCCCCAGATGAGATGTGTCCCCCATCCCACAAGATGTTAAACTGTATTTCATCCTACATGACGTTAAACTGTGATTCTAGAACAACGTGTGGCTAATGAGATACGTAGGAACTCTCGGACATTTCGTCTCAGGTCCAGCCCCAGGGATTACCAAACCCCGTCCCTCCTTATTATTGCCCCCTCGGCCTGATTTCTTGGGAAGTGGTGTAATCGTGACATCTACCCCGAATAAGTTTGAGATGCCCCATAGTAATAATGGAAAGAGGCAGTTCTCTCGCTAGAGAGGTCCTGCCTGAAAATTGGGATGATCCATGATCAGGTTGGTACGTCCGCCTAATGCGCCTCCACCACAGTGGCGCAATTTCAGGAGTGTTGGACTATGTTCGAACAAACCACCGCTCCACTTTCCACACTTTGCGTGCCCCTTTATTCATATCCACATTATCTTTCATGTTTGACGGGACCCCCTAATAGTATGGATGATAGACCTATGGTCCGCTTACTGTCCTGGGCCAACGTTCCATAGGACTGGTCATGTTTGACGGGACCCCCTAACAGTATGGATGATAGACTTTGGTCTTCCTGCTGCCAAAATATGGATGATAGACTTGGGTCTGCCTATTGTAGCAATATGGATGATAGACCTATAGTCCGCCTGCTGTCTTGGGCCAACATTCTGGAAAAATGATCGGAGATATTTGAGTTATGCCCCATGTTGCGAACATGGTCAGCGGTCATCCCTCATTTATTGTCCCCATTCCAGGCCAACACGATATGGATGCTGCGTTTCCGTCACGGTTAACAGTTATCCTCCATCTTCGCGCCCCAGAGTGTTCCAAATTCGGGTAGCGTGATTCACCTTTCCTTTCTATCTCCCTATGTTTGGATGGATTTCAATTCCCCCAGTATTGCCCTGCTCGTGTGTCAGAGCACATTGAGAATGTGATATATCAATCGGTCTGAGGTCTTCTCCTTAGAAATCTATGCCCAATTTCGGATGCCTGAATCTTGGTTAATGCCCCACAGTTGGACAAAATGATAGCATGAGTATCCTTTGATTCTCGTGTTGGGTGTGACCCACAGAAGATTAGGGATGAGTTGTTATTCATTTCCGAATTATGGTTGAGCATATTAAACCAAGGGTACAAATGAATGGATTTTTCCATGTATTGGATTGAGATGATGAGAAGTACAAGCAAGAAGTTCATGAGATGGCCAGAACAAAGCCCTTAAGGATCAGTGTACTGAATCGATCTTTCCAGCACTGCTGCCCTTTGGTTGGTAGCCTCCAGGACCGCTTCTCGCTCCTTGAAGACTGTCTCCTCATCAGCTGCCGCAGAGCGCAGCTCGCCAATCCTAGCTTGTGCCTGCGCCCACTCGGTTCGAAGTACGGTCATCTAGTGACTCGCCTCCATCAATTGTTCCTACGCATTAGCCAGCTGGGACGTCAGTTGCTCCACAATCTCAGAGCATGTTGCAATGAAGGCCTCATTATCTTCCGCCTTCCCTTCGAGGTGCCGGACCTCCCGCTCTGCCCTCAGCAACGCTCGGGCGCTCACCGATATTTCCCGACACTGGGCAACGTCGGTGCGCCGGCTGCTCTCGCGTATCTTCTCGGCCATGTAATCACGGACTGTCAGATGAAGGCGCTAAGCGTTATCCCCTCCGGCGCACAGGAAACTCAGCCAGGTCTGGAGTGATTCCATCCACCTCAGCCAATCCGACTGGGGCTGTCTGAGAAAGCGCTGGATACACTTCCACCCTTTGCACCGTGTCATCCGGCTCTCCTCGACTGCCTCTGAGTCTGAGTCGTCTATCTCCTCAGGGTCAGTGGGTCAGTACATAGGGAAGGCAGCCAGCAGATCGGCAGCAGGATCTGCCCCAGGGATGTCTTCGTGAGGAATAGGATCCTCGACATCCGGGCGACCTTCCTCTCTCTCCCCAGTAGTGACGGTGCCCCTGTCAGCTTTCGGCCTCACCTCAAGAACAGTGCCGCTGATGTCCGCTACCCCCTGCTCACCAATTTCCGGGGCCGACTCAGTGTAGGGAGCATGTTCTGAATGAGGTGGTATGTCCGCCATTGGTCCACTCACGGATGGCCCAGGCTCCACAGCCTGACAAGCCTCCAATGTTGAGATCACTGCACAAGGCGTACGCTGATTAGTTGGGATCTTTTGATACCAAGCATCAGTAGTGAAGCGTGAGACTTACAGGAGTCCAGAGCGTCGGTCTCCAGTGTTCCGGACGCTGCAGGAGCCGCCATGATGGGAGACCCCTCTACGCCTGTCAATTCAATGATGGGTGTCAGATCCCCATCCTGTCCCACCGGTTCCTCTCCTCCCTCCTCTAGTGGGGACGCCCGTCCAACACTCAGATGCTCCTAAGTGAGGTAGAGAGATGGTTTTGAAATTGAAAAGGAGAATGGATGAATAAGGAAAATGAATGAAGATAGAGACAGACCTCAAGTATCTCGGTTATTTCAAGATCAGAGCTGACAATCTCTCCGCTCTCTCAGAGACTCCCTTGGTAGGTCGCCTCCTGTGACCCCTCACCTTCGGTTTCTCCTTCGTCTTCATCTTCTCCTTCGCCTTCATCTTCTCCGGTCTCCTCCTCCCCCTCCAACTCCTCGTCACTGTCGCCTTCTCCCGGAGGCATCACTTCCGGATCATGCTCCTGGCCGAGCATCACTTTCACTAGGAAAGGTGGCTTCGCACGCCGACCCCTTTGGTGCACGTATGTGTCCATGGCCATCAGATAAGAATGCCTCCGATGGAAATTTACTTGGTCGGTAACTCGAACGAGCCCGAAATCTGGCAGCTGGATCCCATTTTGCATTATCTTCTGCCAGTTGGCTTCAATGCTCAGCGATTGCCGCAGGGTCATCCAGGCCGACCACAGTGCCGGGAGAATTGAATCTTGGGAAGGTTCGAGCATGTATCTTATCTGCTTCCCGAGAAGCTCCCTGACCGCCTCATGTGACCCCCCCTATGGGCAACGAGGTCGCGGCGGCGCTGTGTGATGTTCCTGCTGCTGAAGTCCTGGCCTATGTGGGCCTCACTTCCTGACGCACCCCTGGTTCCCCCCTTCCAGAAGAACCTTGCCTTCTTCCCCATCGCCCGATTTCCGCGCGAGTAGCCTCGAGATTCTGGACTCTCTTGCGTAAAATCCCCTCAGGGTACGCGATGGTCCAGTTCTCGACATACTCAGTTGCTAGGCCCGCATCAACCCCGATGGGAGGAAGAGTAACGATGTCACTAGAGCCAAAAGTGGTAAACATCAACCAAATTTGGCACAGAACGCAGGGATTCTTCTCCTACCAAACAGCCGTGAATACCTTCTTCGACATTCGTTGGAGGCACCCGAATTGCCTGGAGAATCGGGATGGCACGTAAGGCTCGCAGATCACCTTCCCGTCGATCCGAACCATGAGAACCCCGCCTCGAATGCTCTGGAAATACTCCTGCTGTTCTAGATATCCTCACCCATTGTCCACCATCTGGCCGACCGAGGTAGGGGACGGGATGAAGTGGAAGTTGTTGTGGTTTCCAATGCGGATTCTCACGCCCTCATCATTGAGCGTCATCGGCGCCACCCCGACGATGTTCAGCAGGGACGGTCGCAGGCCATTGCCTGGAGGACAAATGGCGTTTGGGAAAGTGTACCTGCCGAGATGAGCCACCACCCAGCTGTGGAAGATCTAGAAGGGGCCACATACTCTCCGAGGAGACCCCCCTCGTGAGATGCGTCCCAGGATGGCATACAGCTTGGCCATAATGGGGACCCCCAAGTTGAAACGTTTGTTGGCGGCCATGGTGCCCGCCATCACCAGTGTTTCTAGACGGACTCCCATCCTCGCGTCCCGCACCGGCAGGAGCCACCCACTCAGGAATGCGGCAAGGAACCCGGCATACCGGACATTCGGGTCCCGGGTTTCAATGATGCGGTAGCCCCATGATTGGTATTGCCCCGCCTCTAGGGTCCTCCAGTATGACCCATCCCTACTCCTCTGAGCTGCGGTTGGGCACCGTTTACCCCGTCCCGGCATCTTGATGGCCGGATACTTCTCAAGGAACTGGATGAACCAGCCCTTGTAGGCAATGTCCTTCATGAATTCCTTGACCCCCAGCCTCTCTTTGGCCAGCTCCAACAGGTGTCACGTCAGCATGGGAGTCCGTGACCTATCTTCCCAAGTGTTCTTTGGAGGAACGAACTCGTCGTATTGGTAACCCTCCAGTGGGATACCTCCGATGCAGTGAACGTCCCAGAGACTGATGACAACTTCCCCATGGTGAAGGTGGAATGTGTTGGTATCAGGAGACCACTGGGTGAATAGCTCCGGCCCGAGCTCAGGTTGACGGTGGAAGTGGAACTGCGACGTCCACACCGCCTCGAACATGCCAATATGCCACAGTTCATCCCCGAACTGGTCGCAAGTATGGCGAACCCAAAACGACCAGGCCTACTCGCTGGTGAATTTGCCTCTGAACCGTAGGTCCCAATCCTTCATCCAGCCCTTCGTTTCATCCGTGATGCTCTAACGGAACGTGATCGCGTAGAGGGCCGGAGAATTCTCTGCGACAGGCTCGTCCCCGGTAATGGTCCTGGTCCTCGGGTTCAGGACATATACGTCCATATGTATGGTTTCCTTGAAAGGACGGCCATTGTTGGTGATGTTTTAGTGAGGAAGCTCGTCCTCCCAGGTCACCCATGACCGCGGTGTGTCCACCTCGAAGCCCGGTAGTGGCACCTCCTCCAGGATGCCAAAATTTCAGAGTGGGAGGTTGTCAGACAGGGGATACATCTTCTGGGCTGGAGTTAGCAGGTTGAACAAGGTCAGGTTGTTGGAAACGATCACCTTGGTGCCATAAACCCCCTTGTTAGCCGCCATTTTGGTCCTACGAGCGGTGGCTTCCCCCTCATCAACTCGGTTTGCGGCCATCTCGAATATCTTGGGAGTTGCACGAAACCAGGATGTAGTGCGCGGAATCGGAGAGTGCTGCGCGAAATATGAAGTAGCAGCACGAAATCCAGGAGGTGGGCGTGCAATCAGCATTCTAGGCACAGAATATCCCGAGTAGGCGTGTAAGAATGGCCAGAATTTGGGAGGAATTACACGCTGCCAGAGCGTTTTTACGCGCAGCCGCGGGAGAAATTTCGCGCATGAGAGCGGTAAGCCTATCGCGCGGAAAATATTGAGTACGAATTCGGGGCCCAACACCCCTTTTTATAGGCGAGGCTAGGGATCCACGCTGCGCGGGAAGAGAATTCCGTACGGGTCCGTCGTTTTGCGCACCACGTTGGTTGTTTGCGCGCTACGTGCCTAGGAGTGGCCCTGCTTCGGCGTTTCCCTCGGAATCCGATCGTTGCGACCTCTTGCCGATCCAATTCCGAGGGGGGGCATTTGTAGACGCCAAAAAATTCCGTAACTCCTAGAGGAATTTTCGAAATGACAAAGCGAAGTCATATTCAGAATCAGAGGCCCGGTCCGAAGGCCCGGGAAGTGGTGCGCGAAATAAAGGAGTCCTTGCGCGAAATCATGCTGTGCGCATGAAGCATCCTTGGGATTCACGTAATCGAGCCGCTGAGGCGCGCAATTTTGTGCGCCCCGGTTCCTCGCGGTGAGGCTTTGCACGCCGATGGTCCCGGTGCGGAAAATTTCATGCGCCGCCTGGATTCCGCGCCGGCCGATGCCTATAAATAGAAGGCGACCCCACACGGTTTGGGGTTGTGGAATTCAAAACGGCTCCCGTGTGCGCAATTTAGACTCCCCCGCACACAATATGACTTCTAGGTAATTCCTCTTTTCACGCAACCTTTCCCCGAGGTTTTCCTTTGCGCGCAACTCCACTGGCTTAAGTGAATTTTCCCACTCCTCCGGGTTCTTACCTTGAACGCAATCCTTGCTCTGTGCGTGCAATACCTTTCTGTGCACGCAATCCAAAAACATTGCGCACAATCACCTATCCGCGCAATCCTCTGGTCCTATTTCATGACATCATGGTGTTTTATGCGCAAACCTTCTCTTTGCCCGCAAAACCCAGGACCCCTTAACGCCCCTTGGCTGCCTCTCCGCGTCGGCACCTGATGTATTCCCTGCCGGGCATGCGCTTCATGCGTTGTTTTCCCGTATGGCCTTCTAGGCTCGTATGAAGTAACCTCAAGATCCATTGGGCAGTGTTTCCCATTGCTTTTATTTGCCTTATGCTTCTTCGCATAGGCACGCTAACGACTATTGCTTCTTCGCATAGCCACGTTAACGTGGACCCCTCAATGGTTCGCCCTTCGGCCCCCCTTCACTATGGCCTTGCCGATGCCTTCCCTCCCACAAGGGGTAGAGAGCATTGGGCATGTAAGACCTAGGGGTGTGGAGCGAACCCACCTCATCCAAGCTGTAGGACGTTAAACTGCTAAGCACCTCGTCCTTAACACATGACGTTAAACTATGGTCCGACCTCGTGATTCGCACGTAGGGTCCCCCCCGTCTCGAACATTCTTTACGCCCACTCGTCTCCACAATAATGGATTCTTCCTCACATGGAATGAGATCCTCCTTGTTGGAGTGGCATTTGTCTACGGGGGAAGGGCTGCCTCAAAGCGTAAGCCCCTAGCCTCTCTTGCGGAAGGTTTCACCCATGCACCTTCGTACTTCCCCCCTGCCAAGGCCAGTGGAGTCTCTTTCCCACTGCGCTTTATCGCACCACGGGCCTCCATCCTGGAGTAAGCCTCGACACCCAGGGCCGCTGACCACGCGTAAGCCCCTGTTTCCTCTTTGGGCCACTCAACGCGTAATCCCCTTTCCGCTTCTCACAGACGCACCCTTTGCGACGTGATCATCTGGTCCCTGTTGCCTCTTATTTCTCACACCGAGCATGACTCACGTGGGCTTAGAGCACGCATCGACCATGAAATCCTCTTATGGGCCGCCTCAGAGCGTAATCCCTATACCAGAGAACTACGTGGACTTTGATCCATACTAACGCATGGTACGTAGGAAGCCTCCACGAGGTTCAAGCCCACCACCCGGTCGTTCCGACTTCTTCACATCGGTTCGCCAACATTTTGAGCCACCTCAGAGCATAAGCCCCAAATCCCTCATCCCGCATGATGTTAAACTATATGCCCTGAACTATGCGGAATTTGATTCCCTGCCATGGGGATATGTAAGAAGCCTCCATGAGGTTCAAGACCATCACTCAGTTGTTCCGACCCCTCCGCGCCGGTTCACCAGCACCATTATGGGCCGCCTTAGAGCGTAAGCCCTGTATTCCCCATCTTGGGCCGTCTTAGAGCGTAAGCCCCATGTCTCACACCCACGTCTCATCCTTAATTCCCCCTCGAGCCCACATTCCTTAGGAAGCTCATGCCCTAGCTCAGAGATCTTACTTCCTCCAGGCTCCAATCCATGCGTTCATTCTCACGGGTCGCCTCTTCAGGTGTCCCACCGTATCATCGAACTACGCAGACATTGATTCCCTACCATGGGGATACGTAGGAAGCCTCCATGAGGTTTAAGCCCATCAATCCATCATCCATCCCGATCCTTACCCGGGCCGCCACATCCCGGTGAGATCATGCCACCCCATCCCACTCCATGGTAGTCGGGAAGCCGCCCACGTGCTGGCCCCAACATCGGTGTTCACCCTAGGGGGTCCTTCAATCTGATCCACTCTCAGTGTTTCGATCAGTCTGATCCATCTCCGTAAGATGTTAAACTCGCGGCATACCCCGTGTTAAACATGGGAAGCTGAGGAAAACCTCATATGGTACACAATCCCCGCGTTCGACGTGGGATGCCTTGGGCTTCCGTGCCCTCGAGAAGCCCTGTGATAAGGGACAGAAGATAGACATGACAATCCCCAGCGTCAAGACATGCCAACGACACCCCAACGTGACCATTCTCCTCACCGAAGGTTGCTACCCCGACAAGACCCCTTGGAACGTCTCGACGGAAGCAGCGTAAATAACTGGCGTCCATGCAGATATGGCGCCGAGAACGAGCTTCACGAACCTGTCTTAAATCTATGAGGGAGACCCGTACAAGGTGACGAGCTTCGAGGAGGAATCCATGAAATGAAGAACCGACATCTCATCATCCCGGTTTTGATCAAGGAGCAGACGTCCCTGAACAAGGAACGGATGCCGCCCGCCTTTGGAAAGCGGGAATGCGGGGCAACAAGCCACGCATCCTCCCATGCATGACGGACGCACGCGCACGACCTAGCGTAAAAGAGTCAGAAACAATATGATTAAATGATATGGTATTTATGATATAATTATAATTATGGAATGATAAATGTTACTTTTCTTCTTTCCATAATGATCATTGAAAAATGAGAACGTTACTCATATGTACGTACAAACTACCATCTTCATGATTGTAACACTGGTTTATTTTTCATAACCATCATTCATGATTGGTTTTAAAAGTATTATTGATGTATAAATATGATAATTATATCATTATTATTATTCTTTGGATGTTTTAATAATGAAAACTTTGACCATAGTTGACCTACCAAAGTTGTTTTTGACACACAAACCGATTATGGTCAAAACATTCGACTTAAACATTATTGATTTAGTAATTGTACATAACTTGTTTATAAGTGAAATAAAAGTAATAATAAACTTTGAAAAAGTTATGAATCAATTATATAATTAACATAAGTTTATTATTCAGGAATATATTGAACAAGCATGACAAATCAGACTCAAGTTAAGTGATTCTTGTCTCGCTTTTATTTTCTTGAGGAATACATCATTATCACCACTTATTTATTTTGTGCGCTGTATCTACTACCATTTTTGATATATTATATCATGAATTATTTTATATTAATGGTATTTAAATGTTTTATTTAATTATTATTCTTTCATGAGGTTCATGGTTTCAAAGTTACCAATTTGGTAATGGATTTTTGTCACAATTTCCCTTCCTTGTGATGTTTTTTATGTTTTACATCTATATTCTTTTATGAGGTGTATATAATTCTCCTTTGACATGATATATAATGAATATACTTATTATCATGATATTTTAAGATTTATTTATTCTTATCCTATTCATAGGGTTAATGATTTAAATGTTTCAAAGTGGTATGGGACACCTTGGAATGTTTAAAGATTATTTCCCTCAAGAATGTTTTAATGATATTTTAATGGTATTTACATTGATCAATTTCAATAAACCTTGTTTTTAATTATCCACCATTGGGGATATTTTATATCGATACCATCCTCATTAATTCTTTGGATGGATTATGTTGTTTCAAAGGTATTATTATTTAAACCATTTCTTTTCCATGGGCTAATCATGTTTCAAATATATTATTATTTAACCCATTTCTTTTCATGGGTTAATCACATTTCAAAGATATTATTATTTAACCCATTTCTTTTCCATGGGTTAATCATGCTTCAAAGATATTTTTATTTAACCCATTTATTTTCATGGGTTATTAATGTTTCAAAGATATTATTATTTAACCCATTTCCTTTCCATGGGTTATTCATGTTTCAAGAGATTATTTTGGGACCCATTTTATTTCCTTAGGTTAATCATGTTTCAAAGATATTGACATTAAAACCATTTATTTTACATGGATTTATCAGGTTATAATTGAATAATGATTGTTTCTAGGAGTTTTATGATGAATGTGTTTTATTCATGGTACTTGAGTATTATAAGAAACATGTGAGCCCAATATAGATTATATGAAGGGATGATCCCCATTATAGCTCATAGAAAATGGATGAGCCCGATATAAAATATACGAAGGGTTATATACATTATATATCTATGATGCATTGTGTAATGATTACATTATAAGTTTAATGTATGGTTATTCCAATTGAAATGGGTTTGAAAGTTTTTTTAAAGGGTTTAATGAAAGTGATAATCTAAGTTATAAAAAAGTGTTTTAATTGATGTTTATGAGTTTATAATGTTTCTAATGATTGAGATTGATATCACATGTCACATGATTATTGATTTTGATGAATCTTTCCTTTGACATGTTTTTATATTTTATAGTCTATGTATTGATGGGTATGAGTTCTTTTATGATTCTATTATGCACTTTGATTATGTCATCATACCCTATGCACTCTTATATTCATTGATGATATTTAACTATTAATGATTATGCTTACTCTTACTGAGAATTTGAGATCACCTTTCTTATGTTTCCTTTTACCCAGGTTTTAATTAATGATATTGGATGATTTATGTCTATAAAGGGTTTTAGAAGGATGATGTTGATGACCTATTGATAAATAATAATAACTGGGTTTAATGGGATAAATGTTATTTTGATGAATTATGGGTCTATATTAATATGAGTTATTTATGTAAGAGATTTTCCTAATTC
The DNA here is from genome assembly GCA_963277665.1 of Viscum album. NCBI lineage: Eukaryota > Viridiplantae > Streptophyta > Magnoliopsida > Santalales > Viscaceae > Viscum > Viscum album. The sequence continues at coordinate 987,882,484 of OY728129.1, forward strand.
TCTAAAAATCTAAAACTAAATGGTCCCCCAATATTTTAGTGATCCAATTTTTCTTTTTGATGTTGTAAGGTTTTGATGGAAAAATTTGGGTCACAATTATCAGCATCATAAATGGAAATGTAAAGTTATGGATTTCATCACATGATTTGGGAGTGCGGGTTCTTGGCTGTTATATGGTATGTCTGGGGAGGCTAACGATGATGTCAATGGGGGATGGTGGAGGATGTCGGTGAGGCCTGGTATGAGGATGGAAGGAAGAGAGGGCCAGTTGACAACGTTAAAGAGGTCTGGTGTGTTCCAAGCATGGCCTAAAGGGATGGTGGTGAAGTAGCTAAAACACAAGGGGAACTGGTGTAATGGTCTGTATGGATAGAGTCGAATGTGGGTGGATGTAAGAGGCAAAGGTTGGATAAAGGAAAAAACAGTGGTGCTTCTAGACATAGTGTGATGACCAAAAGGCATGTGGTGTTTGTGGGTAGTGGGCGCATGTAAGGAAAATGGGCGAGAGGGTGTAGAGATGATGAGAACTCGGGAACTCGGCTCATTGTCTTGTTTGGTTATCATACAAAGGGTGGGATACAGGAAAATGAAGGTGATTAAGTTTAAATTAAAGGAATTTAGACCTTGGTAATTGGGGGTGAGGCATTCCAAGAAGGGAAAGGTCACATGCAGTGCATTTGATACATTATAACTTAAATTGAAAATTTAGAAAAATAACATGAGTTTTAAAAAAATAATATTTAAATCAAATGGAACTTGGGCCAATGCATATCCTGGTGGGTAAACCCTCATTTTTTGAATGCCTTTTCAGGATGTCCATATAAAACCTTTTTAAATGTGGTTATTTTTTAACAAACTTTCACCACCCCAAACCCACCCCAATCCTAATTTTCCTATAGGACCACAACCCATTATTATTTTCTAGAAATACCTCTTCTAAACATTGTTCTATAGAGTCCTCATTTGGGAAGAAGTTGTGAGAATATGAAAAATTCCCTTAAACTTAATCTTTATCTCTCACATGATCAATATCCCCTAACTAAGGGATAGAAGCTCCTATCTTTTTGTTTCCTTCATCATCAATGATAGGAACTCTAGGTGAAAATCTCTCTAAATGTCATCCCAAAAAACATCTTCCTCCACCCGATCACTAAGATACATCATCTATAATTGAAAAAATGATCCTCACATTTGGCTAACCACCAACAGAACCTAGAATTCAACTCAGGCTCGAATCAAACAAAAGGTGATATGAAGATCCTCCAACAAATGCCCCATCTCTAAATCATAAATGCATCCCTTGTACTTTGATAGAATATATTATTGAAAAGTATTGAAGTCCCTCTTCCATGCCTAATACTCCTCTATAAAATCAATCCGCTAACATTCAACTGGTTCATCCCACTAAACCTCTACTTCCTAGACTGCATATGGATAATGACCAGGAGACATTATTTAAAACAAGAGGGAATCCTTAAGCCTGGTAATATGGAATTTCAATATTTATTTAATTAAATTCATTTTAACTTCCAAAAAACTCTTCATTTAATCATAAAAAAAATAATCATGATGCATGTAATTTGCCTAGGTCACTACCCCACAAGTAGCACCACATCACTTGGTCATTTAATATTCTAAAATACCTTGCATTGGATCACGAGGGCCCTAAAATCCCATGTCCTAGATAGTCTCCCTGGTCTATGTCATGCACCAATATCTATTGATACCATTTCCTTACTAACCCATGCAATCCTTAAAAGTACCTAACTTTAAACTTCTTCCTATATCCCAACCAAAACCACTGATACCGCTCTATCACAACCTATCCCTCCAAAGGTACCCCTATTAGTCTAATAATGAAGGAATATAGATAATGACCCCCTGAGTCCCACCTCCAGTGGGACCCGAGTTAGTGACTAACACCAATGGTATAAAGAAAGTCACACATATAGGAGGCATTAACCTCAATATAAAAGTAGGATCAGGAGATAAGATATCAACCACAAAATAACTCCAATACATAAAATAAAATTGGCAGGAAACCATCCCAAAATACATAGACAATGGAAAATGAACACAAATACAATTTTCCAAGAAAATTACTAAAGTACAATACTATAATAGAATCTCAATAAAAAATCCAATGCCCAAGCTAGTGGTGTCTAGATCAGTCCCTGAAGTCCCCCTAGAAACCTAAAAAATAGTTTATATATATGTAAGGTGAGCATAACATATATACTCAATAGTATCATACCCAAATTATCTCATGTATATATGAAAAGAGCATACTAACAAACTAGTGAACAAATAATAGAACTAATAAGCACCTAAACATATCAACTATCCAATCCCAACCTCACCACGACACTCTCTCCAAATAATGAATCCAAGTATAATAACATAACATCAAAAATATATAAGCAAATATGCCCCAAAACCACTTCCCCACTGATTTGATGCTCTCACACCCCAACATCAATTTTAATATGTTCCAATTCATTACTTGTCATTACATCACATATCCATTTATCTCTAATGTGGGTCAGGATGCATCCATGCATACCCTATCCTCCTGATGGTCCCAACATCCTATGCTGACATCAATCAATATAAAAATATCACCACCTCATCATGTAATCAGGGAAGTAGGGCATCATGAATATGAAGGAAATCAAACTCATGCCCTCCCCCTGCCATGTATGTCCCCCACCATATATCACAACCTCATCATCGCTAATCATCTCCAAATCCATCCATCATCATCACTAAGAATCTCCAACACCATCCGTCATCATCAATAGGCTTCTCCAACATTATCTATCATCATCACTACTGTCGAAGGAGGAGTGGGGAAGAGGGGGTAACCAACCATCCATTTCACCACCAAATTGGATATTGGGGAAAATATACAGAACCCAAAATGTTTGGGCATTTATAAGGTTATTTAACTTAGGTGGGGCATGTATATAAATAACATGAAAATATAAGATAGATAGATAACACACCATAACCAACCTATGGGTTCACATCTAAATCCAATAACGTATCCCACAACCCCACCACAATATATCATGACCTATATCATCAAATCATACCAACACTAATGCAACACACTGCACAACCACACCACACATAATCCACCTTCCATCTTCTTTTTTCAATTTAACCAATTTACAGATTTACTAGTTATCAACTAACTTACATTTAGTAATCCAATTCATTTCATATTTAATATAAAACAATATAACCATTAATTCCCATTAAAATCTAAAAATTCATTAATCATTGAAATTATTAATCCAATTATCACACATTAATTTCACCCCCACACTTATTTTAACTTCCAATCCACACCATTTTGATTTCATTGTTAACACTTTATTCCATCACTACTAGGAAACTAAACCAACACACCACATAATATCCCATCCACCTCATACAAAAAACACCACATATCATGATAAGACATATTTAAAACCCAACCATCTCACTGTAGAAACCATAATCCAACCAATGCACATTATTCCTCACCACATCCCATACCAACCAACCATAGCCTCACTACCCAACACGTTCAACATTTGAACTCGGTCACCACCATCACAAGAAAATTTACCATAAGATCTCCACATAATACATGATTAAAACCAAAAAAGCTCACTAACCATTATAAAAATAATTAAAAATCCCATAACTGTGATAAATTTTAGGTTTAACAAATGGATTTCATCACATTAATTCATTACTTTCACTGGTATTCTCACAACATTAAAAAATTTCATGGGAAACTAGTTCATTATCCATATATAAGTTATTATCATTTAATTCATGATGAATTCACATAAGAAAAATAACAAGGTTCACACATCATATTATCCACAACACAAAAAAGGCTCCCAATATCTGTGATTTTCAGTAATAATAGTGAACAAGGATGAATTATTAAGAAATATCATAAAATAAGTAAATAAATGATAGAACTACCATCCCATTTAATTTTAGTTAAATCTATTTATTTTTATGATTATGTAAACCTATACTATCCACCCAAAGGAAGAAAAAATCATGCTATTACCACAAATGCACATAAAAGAAGTAGAGAATGAGGATACCTTATCTCAATTGGATACTAAAAAATAACCACTGCTCATAATAGAAGAATCAAGGGATAAAACTTAAAAAAACTCAAAGTGAAACCCATCGAAACCTAAACATGGAGATGTATCATCAAAATTTGCTTAATTTATAACTCAAAATAGAGTATCCACACCTAATTGGACCCTCAGGATGAGGAAAATCAAGAAGGACAAAGAAAATAGAAGAAGGGGAGTACCTTAACTCGGGAGACTTCGATTCCAATGAACCAAGATGTTTAAACTCCCAAGAGGTGGGTATAGAAGGTAAAGAGAGGTCAAGGGGTCAATTAAGGCTTTATAAAAGAAGGAAAACCAAACCAATGAAGCTGATACACCCTTTTTTATATAGGGTTTTTCATAAGACTTCACTATGGAATAGGGGTCCTCAAAATACATGTAGTGAGGCTAGTCAAATCATAAATTTGGAATTCAAGATTTGAACCCCAAATTTCCATTTATTTTAAAAATTGTTTTGATTTCCACCACAACCTTGGTCATGATGTGGTCTAAGGTATTTCAACATCCAAATTCCCACCACACCCAACCATTTAGACATAGTGCCAAGAAATTACTCATTTTCTCATCACCACACCCACCAACACAACATGATGATCTCCATCTCCCTGTGTTACACATAGATAACCCCAACCAACACAACCAAAAAAACTGCCAAATGATTCATTTAATTAGTTATGGTTAACCAAGAACCACATGGCTAACTCCACAACCAATATCAGATCACCCAAGGCCAAAATAATAGGTCCCACACCCAAGCCTCAAAGTAGGTTTCAAAACTACTAGTACCAAACCTACCACTATGGCATGAAGACCCTCTAAATCTCCAAAATTATCCCCTACCCTTATAGAAACCTTAAAAATCCCTCTTGACACCACCAATATCTAGAAAAACATAAATGGAGGGTTTTAGGAATTTGATCCATCACATAAGATACTAGGTAGTTCATAGGGGTAGGCACTATGTTTCCTCTAGTACACACCATGTAAATAATTAATTTTAAATTGATTTTTTTTAAAATTACTAATGATGGGAATCTATAAGATTTTTTGGATGGAAAATTAATATAAATTAATAAATTAATTAATAAGATAATTAATGTATTAATTCAGGTAATTTATCTTAATAAATAATGAATAGAAATGAATGATAGCTAGTTTTATTAAATGCATAACCATTGAATCCATGTATGATCATGAGTTTGAATGAATAATGTATGTGTTGGGTTTATATTTAATTTAACACCTATTGTAAGAGTATATTATGTGATAAAAGTCATATTTAATTAAACATGATGACCCATGAGTCATACCTACCAACATTATTATACATGACCTGTGAATTCAAGGTTTCTTTATGTAACCCCAATACCCTTAGTTCCCCTCACCTACATGAGATAATATATATGTTGAGGATGAAACTCTAAGGAGAGAAGGTGGTTCAGAACCTGAGTCGAGGTGAAACCAATCAAAGAGATATATTGGATCCAAGTGGAATGCTGCGGCTTGAACCAAGTTCAGTTCAAGGAGTTATCCCCTTAGGGTTAAGGGTTGGTTTATTATCTACTTGAAAAAAATAACCAATAGTAAATTCTCATGATCATTCCATATATTTATTTTATTTTATCTAATTCATGTTTGTTAATTTATGCGATGCATTATTATTTAAACACAATCACATAGGGTTAATAAATGAACAAGAATGTATGATAAAATATAATAAATGAATTATGCATAAATTGTTTTATCAAAATATGGCTAATTAATTATATACAATACACATAATATTATAATATATAAAAGGTTAAATTAAACAAAATTTACACATAAGATAAAAAACCATCAAAGAAAATATTAAGTTAGTATATCCTCCATTACTTGATTTAAAATGAAACCATAGTCCAAAGTGAATTTATAGGCTTGATCAGGTTTCTTTCAATTATCAGGGAGTTTTAACAAAAATTTTGGGTCGAATTAACCTAGTATGCATCAAGGGTTGATCATATCTACAATACTTGGTACAACTAAGCAGAAAGTGCTGAGGAAATTCAAGTTTATGATTTCAATATTGGGGAGTTCACTCAACATATCAAGGAACTATGAGTTAATGTTATTTCTGTGAATTCCTATGTAACAAACCATGTCTTATCGACCAATTCATTTGAAAATTTTGGGTATCAGAGGTGTTCATACCGAGTTGAGTGAGGTTTGATGAAATTTAAGGTCATAATTATTATACAATATGTGGTTCATGGTGTGAAAAATTATTCATGACATGAGTGGTCATTTTAGACCTTGAGGTGTACTTCACAGTTTCATTAACTACTTGAAGTCTTGATTATTCACAACATGAATTTACATTCATGATGTGAATATTTTATGAGTTGTGAAGGGTTGAAGAGCCTTGTTTTTTGATGGAGATGTAACTCAAGGATTTCACAAAATAAAATTCCTTATCATGCTATAAATGGTGTTTTTCTAGCTCCAACTATAAATTATAGCACCTCTTTGATTCTCCTTATATTCCTTCCATTCTTATCAAATTATGGATGATCCTAGGCTGATTTTGGGAGATCTTTCAGCCCATTTCCATTAGTTTTGATAATTGAATTCAGGATATTGATATTTAGAGATCTGAGGTGAGTTTTCTCTTTACCTATTGGTTTTATTCCTTCTCTTATATTGAGGGTTCTCAATAGTTATTCCAGATCAATTTTGGGATATTTTGGGCTGTGATTTTTTTGGGGGATCATTGTGATTCAGGTTGATCAGGGTATTCCATGAAGTGTTTGTATTTGTGATTTTCTTTATCTTAATTTATTCTTCCACATCGATTTAGAAGGATTTGGATGAGGTAGGGGATCTAAAATCTCTTTTTATTTTTAATGAAAATGTTATATTAACATATATTTACATTCATTTAAGTGGATAAAATAATTATAATAATAAGAGAAAGAACCGAATTTAATGAAATTGAAAGGGGATGGGGTGTATTCACATGTTTTTACCATTTAATTTATTATTTTTATTGTTTTTTAATGATTTGAACTTGAATATTGTTGTGATACACCTGTTATGGATGCTATGAATTAAGAAACCTTACTATATTGGATGTTTCTAAAATCACCTTTCATAAAAGGTTAAACAGTTATATATGGATAAAGAACTGGTTCTATGTGAATATAGAAATTGTGTGAAGATACCCATGTAATAGATGATGAAGTATATGAAATCCCCTTTAAATGAATTGTGGTTGTTGAATGATTTAGGAATATTCTGGTATGGATGTTGGTGTGTTTATATTTTATTCTTGTGATTGTGTGGACTTTACAAGATTTGTACGGTGATGGTGGTGACCGAATCAGATGCAGTATGTGTTGAGGTAGTAGGGATATGTTTGGTTTGTCTTGGAATAAGTGTTGGGTTATTTTTGGTGGTTGGTTTTCATTTGTTGATTTGAGTTGTGTTGGATTAGTTATGGATGGAAATATAGACTAGAGGGGGGTGGGGGGTGGGGGGTGGATATGACTTTTAAAACTTTTAAACTCAATTATAAGATTATCAGAGTAATATTTAATCAAACATAATAATAGATAAATGTGAGTCTGGTGTTCAAATAGTTAGATAGTGGAGTAAAAATAAATAACAAAAACACCAAGATTTTTATAGTAGTTCAGTTCACCATAAATGAACCTACTATACTCTTTAATCCCCTATAACTTAGAGAGAGGGGTGGTTCTCACTAAAAAAAGTGATAAATAAGTATTATATATATATTGACTCAACCTAGCCTATTACAGGGAATAACTTAACTTTACAACCTTTTTTAGAAACAGGAAGAACCCAAAATTTTATAAGGAGTAGATCTAACCTATCACTCAATCTTTTGAAGGCGCATAAAAAATCTATATGATCCCATTTTTTGATCAGGTAAGAATAACCAAACACTACCTTTTAAAGGATATCTAACCCATGTGTGAAACTTTGAATTACAGAAACTTATGTAAAAAATAAAACTAACTATACTATTAGAATATGTCTATGAATATGATGGTGTAGAAATAGCGATCTTAGGCCTGACAAGATTTGATGTAGAACAAAGAAATTTTGGTCAACCATCAATCCATTTAAAATCAGTAGCAATGAATCAATTGAAGTTTACAATTTCTTTCTTGTTATTCTACTACTTTCCTCTACCCATTTTTATAAACGAATTCTTTAATGGATAGTTCTTCCTTAAAATTTAGAAAACCATCTTCACATGAATGTTTCCTATTTATTCAATATAAAAATCAAAAGTTAGAAATAAAATGGAAACATTAATTTTACTTGTATTTTGAATATATCATACAAAATTAATCATATAATCCCCACAAATCTTCTATTGGTACCATTGCATTGAGGACCTGCTTCAGTTATGGAAAGAGGGAAATAAGGGAATTTTAAACCTATCATGAGAATAAAATTATTTAATAAAAAAAAATAAAGTTAAGGAGTATTCTATGTAAAGGAACTTGCATAAGGGTAGAGGAACTATGTAAAGGAAAATTATATTTTCTAATAGCAGTGTAAAGGTAAACAATAAATTATATATCTTGAGAAAGGTAAGTTGCAACTTTATACACACTTCATAAAGGTACCAACTCATATGTAAGGGTACTCTCTTAACCTGCATAAAGGTAATGTGAATCTCATGTAAGGGTAAAATTTATTTTTCAAAATTCACGTATGGGTAAGCTTGTACTATATGAAGGTAAAATTAACCTGGGTAAGGGTACATGCAATCTCACACAAAGGTAAACTAAAAACAATATAGCTTGTGTAAGGGTAAGAAGAGAGCTACATAAGGATAAAAAAACATTAGAAAATTATTTTTTCACAAGATTATAAAAAAGTATAAAGTATAATAAAAACAATAGGAATAAATGATAAACAAATAAAATAAAAATTAATTCAATAAAAATTATTATTTATAAAAAATAACAAACCATGATTAAAAATAAAACAATTAACACATGTAATAGGACATGCTCCATAAAATATTACATGTGATAAAACTTTAAATCAAATAAATTTAATCTCAATAATAGAATTAAACTAATTTCAATCGATCAAAACAATTTCCATTCAAATCTAATTTAATTAAAACATCCAATTTATAATGAACCAAAATAAAGGGATGTATATTAAAATTAAACTACTTTAACTAAAGTAAAACTATATATCCCATAAGAAAATTAAACAATATTCAATAGAAATTTAATAATAATATAAGTGTGGTTTTCAATTTGTCAAAACAATAAAACTAAATTTATTAAAACTCGAGTGTCTCAACACTAATAATATCCCATTTTATAAATTGAAAAAAATGAAATTTAAATTCAAAAACTCAAAAACATTCTCATTTTTTTAAATTTATAAAAAAGTACCGAAATTAATTTTTTTTAAAAATTTATTCCCACTTTTTTGAAATTGAAAATCTATTTTTAATAAAGAAAAAATATTCCAAGCGCAAGATAAAATTTGGAAATTAAAAAAGCCTATTTACAAAACATGAACATGCTTACATAAAGTAAAAAAATTAAGATTAATAATCTATATTCAAAACTCCCTCAATACACAATTATTTATAGAAATGATTCCAAAAATCATAATCCTAAATTAAAATTGTACATGTACCACAAACAGATTTTCTATCATGTTAATAAAGAGAAAACTCCACCTAAATTGATATGATTATTAATGATAAAACTCTTTAAGAATATATAAAACATATATTATCTCTCTGAATTGATTCCTCTTTAAAAAATACTCAATGAATTTGAAATAAATTTTTAATAAATTATACATAGATTAAGTATATACTAATAAACCAAAAATAAATAAGTTGAACATGATCACTAGACATAGCTTATAATTTCATCTCATGCTAAGTATATTCAACTCATGCTAAATAGTCACTATATATTTAAGTGGATTAATTTATGTTCAAGCATAGTTAAAATATCTACTCCCTCTAAATCAATTAATCTACTCAAAAATATTTTCAAAAAATTATAAGGATTTCTAAATAATTAAAGAATATAAATTATATTCTTGAAGACCAGAAATTAAAACTATAGAAATATATTTTCAATCCATATTAAGTAAAAATTTAGATTCATGAAAATATACCATAATATAAAACAATATATAATATATATTCTAGAAAAAAGAAAAATAATTAACTAGGCATGTAGACTCACTTTGGACTAATTTGATTTGAATAAGATCATTTGGGAACACATACAAATTTAATACATTTAGTATAAGGTAACATAGATGATAAATACTTATAAATAAGAGTTTTAATAAAACCCAAAGATTTTTTAAATTGAAGATAACACTCATTTTAATAATTGTATTTTATAAAACACTTAAAACATGTTTCATTGGATGTCTTACAATTTTAACTTTTAAAAAAACAAGTAGTATTCATCTTTGGAATCTACTTACTATAACCAAAACCATATTTTTCCTTATTCATTTTATTCATGGACATCATCTTATCAAAATTATATTTCCCTTTAATTTTTTTTAAATATTTGATTCTAAATAATAAACTTTATTTTTAATCTTTTCATTCACTTTTTTGAGAATTTTCCAAATCACTTCAGATTTTATCATTAGAGCATGAAGCTGAATTTCTTAGTTTAGTATTCTCCTCCTCTAGTTTCTTGAATTATTTCTCAAATTTATACATATCATATAAAAATAATTTGAATCTCCTTTATCAATATCCATTATTTTTATACATAAAATAATTATTTATTTATTTTTTATTTCTTAACTCATTTTCTTTTTAAAGACTTTCCAACTCTTTAAAATTAGAACATGTAATAGATTTTTTATAATTATTATTCTATTTACCTAAATTTTATTTTAATTTTTTATATTCTTATGTATTTATTTTAATCCATTATATAATTCAACACATTTCAAAACATAATTTTATAAACTTTCATTTTATTCATTTATTTCATCAAACTTGTTAGATTTAGTTTTATAACTAGAACTAGAATACAATTTAGTACTTGTTTCATAATCATAATTTTTAGTAACATAAGAAGGATTTAATAATGGTGAAGATAAAGATTCAATCACCTCTTATTGTGTATCCATCAAAATAATATTACCTATTTTCTTTTCAAATTTAGATTACTTACTGATTGAGATTGACTCCTCAGTATAACTCCATTCAGTATGATATGCTTGTTTAATTCCTTATTGTAAATATTGTATCTTTATTCTTGTTTTAGTTTTAGATAATTATATTTGATATATCTTGTACTCCTAAATTAATAGCATGTCACATGAGAAGAACTATTGTACTGACCAAAGTCACATTTCTTTACCTTTCTTTCATCTATCTTGTGGTCCTTTTTGGATTATCACCCGAAACATACTTTTCCTTTCGTCAACTTGTAAATACATTTTCTTATGTTTTTAACCCGATACTCCTCACTTTTTTAGAAGTTTATATCATAATGGTTAATAGAAACAATAATATTGGATTTAAATTTTATACCTTTCCTTTTGTAAACAAAATTGACTATCATTTCTCTTTAATTAAAGTTTGTATTGAATAAGGGATCTAATAAGTTCATCCATAGTATATTGGGTGAAATACTTACTTTATTTGATTGCAACATTCTTTGAGTTCTATTTCTTAGGAAAAGATCAAATTATTCTCTCAATAATTTCTTCATTATTCATAGTCTCTATGAGAGAAACCATGACATTCACAATATTAGTAAATTGGTTATACATCTCACTTATTCTCTTATGATCATACATTCTAAATTATTGAAATTCTTCAAAATGTATTCCTAATTTGGTTTGATATAACTTATCAGTTCCATGACAAGTGACATTTAAAGACCCCCAAATGTCATAAGTAATTTTTCATGATAAAATATGACTATACATGCTTATACTTAAATAATAATAGAGTAAATGCATGATTTTATAATTTAGCACATACTTGGTAGCATCATTTCCAGTTAGTGTATCCAAATCTACTTTAGGAAGTTTATAAGGTTTAATCACAACAATCTAATATTCTATATCAATATTCTTTAAAAATACCTCCATACGATCCTTCCAATATGTATAATCACTTCCATTAATTTAAGGTGGCCTAATAGGATGCATGAATTCACTTTCCTGACTTTACATTGAAAAAAATGACATTTACTTATAATATTAGGTCTAGGATAGTTTTAGCACAATAAAAATAATAAAATCAAAATAAACAACATAGTAAAAAACTATCCTCTTAAGGAACCCGCTCTGATACGAATCTTTGTCCTATATATGGACAAAAAGATGGAATAGGGGGGAGGGTGAATAAAATTTTTAAAATTTTTAAACTCAATTATAAAATTATCAGATTAATATTTAATGAAACATAATAATAGATAAATGTGGGTGTGGTGTTAAAATAGTTAGGCTCCGGAATAAAAATAAAGAACAAGAACACCAAGATTTCTATAGTAGTTCAATTCACATTACGTGAACCTAACCCACTCTTAAATCCCCTATAACCCAACAAGAGGACCTATACCGACTAAAAAAATATATAAACATGTATTTTATTGGTATATACTCAACCTATCCTATTTCAGAGTGGAAAAAACATTTCTTACCTTTTCTAGGAACATGAAGAACCCAAGATTTTCTAAGGAGAACCCCTAACCAATCATTCAGTATTTTTCAGGTGTTGATAAATACTATATGATCTTTATTTTTGATCAGGTAAGCATAAACAAGCACCAAATTTTGAAGGAGGTATAACCAATGTGTGAAAATTTGAATTACATACAATTATATAAAAAAATAAAACTAACTATACTATACAAAGATATTAAAACCATTATCTTTAATACACTTTATTTCATGATTTATTACATAAAGTTTTACTTAATACAACCTATAAGATCTATATTCCTATATTATTTGTGAGATTAGGTACATAACATAACATCATAAAACAAGGATTTAATGACTTCATTGAAAACATCCACAACAAGCTCTTAAAATCCACCATTCTTCTTAGACTACACGGGATAACTTAGGGACATACATAAGAAAGGGGTGATCTATAAAGCCTAGGCGCTGTTCAGGCGCCATTCTTCCTTCTTGGTCCGCTATTCACGACGGTGGCCTCCTCGGCTCGATCTTTTCGGTGGCGCACTTGATATTTACGGCTTTTGCTCGACTCCTCTATCTGGAAAGGGTTTCACGGTGGTGCGCGGTCCAGGGGCCGAGTCCCAGTTTCTGCGGGTTGAGGGAACCGCTTCGTCAAGTGGATGTTTACAATAGGTGGTTGAGTGTGTCCTCTGCAGGCTTTATGGTTAGTGGCAATGGGTTCTGGATCTGGCTTTTTCCTGGGTTCTCGGTCGACATTTTGGGAGCTTTCTTCTTTTTCTCCTCACCTTAATGTTTTGAGTAGGGTTTCTTATTGATTTATGAGCTGGGGTTAAGGTGTTGCGTTGGCTTCTTTACTTTGGGGAATGTTGTTTTGCAGTTTTCTTTGATAAGGTGGTGGTCTTTGGGTATTTGACTTCGGCCTGGTTGTTCTTGACCATAGAGGGTTGGTTGTTTTGAATCTGGACCATCGAAGGTGGTGATGATGGATGCTGGTGATGCTCAACCGCGCTCTGGATGATGCGGCTAATCTGTTTGCTTGTTTGAGTTTCGATACAGCCTGTGAATGTTTTTCCGGTGGACGTGATGATGGTGGTTGATAACAACCCCTTGGCGACAACAACGACTTGGTTCCACCGGCGTCCTGCTGGGTTGTGTGGATGGGTCCGTGATTCTGCGGCGGTGACGAGGGGGTTCTCGTCGGTGAAGTTCGATGATGGATTGAAGGTGTCAACAAAGGCTTTGATGGAAGGGTCATTGTCAGAGATCTAGTATTATGATGTTTAGATTTGAATTTGAAATTTGAAATTGGATGTGTTTGGAATGGGAACTGGTTACCCAAAAACCAGCTATTAGAAAATGAAAAAAATGATTTGCAGTAAATAGGCATAAAAATGTAACATAAGAGGTGATAATAATAATCATGAAAAGTGAGGCATGATATAACATGTTAACATAAAGGCAACATGAGAATGTGACAACAACTTAAAACATGGTATTATAATCATAAGTAAAGGTTAACCACAAATAAATCATAACATAGTGTGCTTAGGATAACATCTTATGCACCTTAAATGGAATATAATGAGATTAAAATATTACCCAATGCATTGGAGCGCTATATGGGCGCACCAATCACAATCACATCTTGTACATGCACAAGTGTGCCACATAGATCATATAACATAAGAATGTATTTTGTCTATATTAACCACAAGATTGAGGAGTTTGGGTTATATATATTAAAGTAACAAATGAAATAAGTATAGGTACACATAGGTGAATACCCTTGATTTAAAATGGGTATGGTAATTCACTTCACAATCGTTTGTCATGAAAAATCATAGTGAAATTTTAGCAGCATAATAGCAATTAAAGATTCATAAAATGGTTTAATGAGAGATAAATGAGTCTCTCATCATTTTTAAATAAAAAATAAATTATGAGGGATATGTAAAAACATATCCCAACATTATTAATTAGAAATAAAAAGATATAAAATAAAGAAGGTGCTTGAATAAAGAAGATAATGAGAGGATCCCATACTTTTGGCATGGTAACAACTTAGGTAGAGGTCATAACGAGAGAGGATAAATGATCTATAATTCTTATAAAATAAATTGGATAGTAAAGTAATGTTTATAAAGGCATGAAAATATAACTAATTTAGATTCAAAAGGCTAATTACAAAGAAGGTGCTTGAATTGAAAAGAAGAGAGGGAGATCCCTTACCATGAGATGATGTTTCCAAAAGCTTGGGAGGAGCTTATTAAGAGCCCATAGGAACCTTTAGAGGGATCTATAGAGGAATGGTCAGATTAATTTCATTATAAAAGGTTTTTAGTAAAGAGAAATGGGATATTTAGTAAGTTTATCTAGGAAAAGAGAGGGGAGTTCTTTATTATCTCCTAAACTTAGGTTTTGGACTCTATGCAACAAAGTAATAAAAACCACAAACCTTACCATGGGGTTTTCCCATGGTTTCTTAAAAGGGGGATTGGTTTTAATTATTTTATAAGTCCAAGAACCTAACTCATTAAAAAATTACCCTTGTTTTTTTAAAAGGTTGGGGCTGAAGCCTAAATTTATTATTAAAGAAAAGACCCCTTTTAGTCTGGGTAGAGGGAGACCCATTACATAGCCTGAAGGACCAAGGCCAAGTGGCCTGAATACAAGGCTTGAAAGCCCATTTTTTGGCCCAAAGGAACCCTCAGTGAACAGTACTGCTACAATACCTATGCTGCTATAGTACCTTCTACAGTGCCTCCACCGCTATAGTCGCGCTACAGTGCCTCCGTCGCTAAAGTGCCTTTACTGCTACAGTACTGCTACAGTGCCCCCTTCTACAGCCCCAGAAATTCGTCCCTACCTGGATTTGATCCTGGGTCTTTTGGATGCCAAGAATGAGCCTATACCACTTTGGTATAGGCTCGTTGGCATAAAATATTACCCTTAGTGATGTGGAAGTGAGTCATGTTAAAAAATAATTGATTTTAAAACTTTAAAATATAGTATAGGTTTTAGAGGATTCATAAAGGCTTTATAAAATTAATCAAATATCTTAAAAAACAAATTATCTTAAAGGGTAAATATATATTTTATTGTGGATACCTTTTATGTCATATATTACATCACTTTTGGGTCATTATTATGTCATAATACATACCTCATATTTATACCATATTTAATTTTTACTAAAAAATTTGACAGTCTCAGAAAATTATAAAAAAGTAACCATTGGATAATTTCAAAAAAAATAATACAAAAATAATATTTATTTTATTCAAATAAATATCTAATATACTATATATTTTTAAATCAAAATATCATTTTATTGAAAAATACTGTTTTTTTGACAATTACAGTTTTCAGACCCTTATAGAAATTATTTTTGAATTCATAAAATTATATTATAAACTATAATTAATAAAATATTATTTAATAATAATATTTTACTAAAATATAATTTATTTTTAAATTTCATTAATTTTTTAAAAGTAATTTCCTAATTGAAATTGTTTATTACCCAAAAACAGAATTCGAGTTTTGTCGTATTGAAATATTTTTTTTATCAAACTCTTTATTTAATCATTTATAAAGTAAAATAGATAAGAAATAAATATAATAATTATTTCATAAAAAATAAAATATACATATTCATGATGTTAGGGTTAATATACATATCCCTTTTATACACCAGTGAATTCCTTAAGGGTAAGGCGTGCGACGGTGAGATTTTCCTGGGGTGGTTTGGCAAACCTAGTTTGGGCCATAAACTTGATGAGCTTGAACTTCTCCCATAAATGGTTTCAATCATGATTTAGTTGTTTATATTGACTTGGGCTTGGTCAAGGTAAAATCTCATAGATTATATCTCCCTTAGAAGCTCTAATAAATAAGATTCATAGGTTATGATCCTACTGGTCAATGCCATCACTTCTTTCATCTTTATCAATATACTTTATCATAAAATTATATATATACTAATCATATGATTACTGTTCAGTGGATATATTATCAATATCATGATTCTTGATAGTATTTTAAGTAGAATAGTATGAAATTTTCTATAATAACTAAATAAGTTTAGGTGTTTTCTATAACTACATTAAATAAAAATACATTTATTCATTCACAAATGAAATTTAATTTATAAAAGTTTGGGTCATTATATTATTATCCTCATAAAAAAATTTTACCCTAGAAATTTTCATTTTGTACACTAAAATAGATGAGGGTACTTCTGTTTCATTTCCATTTCTAGTTCCCAAGTCGCTTCCTCAAACTTGTGGTTCTTACACAACACTTTGACCATGTGAGTTTTCATATTTTGTGGAAATTTATCTACGATCCGAGATCTTCACCGACCACCCCTCATATGAAATATCATTCTCAAATGGTACCAAATCTAGATTTAGTACACTTTATGGGTCTGGTATATACTTTCTCAAGAGGGATACATGGAACACATCATGTACTTGAGATAGGTTAGGTGGGAGTTCTAGTTGATAGGACATTGCTCTGATGTGATCAAGGATCACAAAGGGTCCTACATATCTTGGAATACGATTTCTTTTCTCCTCAAACCTCATGAATTTATTCCATGGTGATATACAAAGAAAAAATTTATCACCAACCTTAAACTCTAGGTCTCATCGATGATTCTCTGCATAGATTTTCTATAAACTTGTGAAAATTTCATATGATGTTGAATCGTTTAAACCTTATCCATCACCTCTTGGATAAGATCAGGTCCAATCATCTTCCTCTCTCCAACTTCATCTCAACATGTTGGAGTCTGAAACCCTTCCCATATAAATCCTCATAAGGTTCCATTTGAATGATTGAAAGGAAACTATTATTATATGAGAACTCCACTAGGGGAAGGTGTTGATCCCAACACCCTTGTAAATCCATTTAACATGATCTCAACATATCTTCTAGAGTTTTAATAATCATTTTAGACTCAACATCCATTTGAGGGTGATAAGTAGTACTAAATCTCAGTTTTTTATTCAATGATTATTTAAGGTTTCTCTAAAACATTGAGTTAAACCTTTGATATTGATCAGATACAATAGAGAGTGCCACTCCAAGTAGTCTCTCCAATTATCTTATATATATCTTGGAAATGTTGTTAAGAGATAAATATTCCTTGATGGAAATGAAATGAACTTATTCGGAAAGGTGATCAACTACCACCCAGATGGAATTATAACCTTTAGGTGTCATGGGGAGTGCTATGATGAAATCCATGGTTATGTTTTTCCATTTATATATTGGTATGGTCAATGGTTTAATCATACCTTTAAACTTTTTTCATTCTTTTTTGACTTTCTGGAATACTAAGCATCGCTATATAAACTCCACAATATCTCTCTTAATACAACCCCACTAGAAATTTTAATTGAAATCTTTATAAATATTGGTTCTTCTTAGATGAATAGAGAAGGATGAGCTATGTAAATCATCCAAAAGTTCCCTTTTTCAGTTATAGATTTTATATGATAAATATCCAAGTTCCAAACCTTATAAATCCATTTTAAGCAAAGTTGAACTCTAAAATATTCACTATCATATTCTGTAGCAACTTATCATCTTTCTAAGGCTTCATGATCCTCTCAAGAATAGATGTTTGAGCGGTTAATTGAGAAAGTTAGGATGAATATCCTTTTATTATTTCCATATCCATCCTTTTCATGTCCAAGAATATTGGATCCCTTACAATCCTCATCATGGGCAGAGTTGTAGAATCCTTTCTACACAGAGAATCTGCCACTTTGTTTTCTTTCCTAGGATAGTAATGGATTGAAAAATTGTAATCTTTGATCAGCTCTAACCACATATGTTGGTTCATATTAACTCCTTTTGTGTAAATATATACTTGAAGATTTTACGGTCCGTATATATATCACACTTCTCCCTATAGAGATAATGTCACCAAATATTCAATGTGAAGATCACTGCACCCAATTCTAGATCATGAGTTTGGTATTTTTTCCCATGGATCTTTAGTTGGAGGGAGACATAGTCTATAAAATTTTTATTTTTCATGAGTATATAACCTAATACCTTTTTTGGATGCATCACTGTAGATCAAAAATACTTCCCCAATGGTGGGTAATGTGAGAACATGGGTAGTGATTATTCTATTCTTAATCACTTTAAAACTTTCCTCACATTCATAATTCTGGAAAAATTTGAATCCTTTTTGAATTATCTTGGTTAAGAGGCTTTATAATCATGATAAGTCTCTCAAAAATCGACGATATCACCAAACCAATCCAAGGAAACTATGGATTTCGGTCATAGTGGTTTGTCTAGGCCACCCTTCAACCATATCCTTTTTTTAAGGATCCAAATATATCCCTTTTTGTGGTGATTAAACGTCCTAGTAATGTTACTTGGTCCCAATATAAGTTTTATTGAGAACTTTACCACTCATTTAGGAGGAATACTCGGTAATTATTTCAGAAACACATCAACATATTCTCTTACAATGACATGTTATCAAGGATGATCTTTTACTTAGTCTCAATCATTTGAGCTAGATACTCTTTCTCATAAGGAAATAATATCCATGCTTTAGATGATGATACTAAATAAGATTCATCCTCCACCTTTCACTTGTATAGAATCAGAGGGCGATTCATGATATAAAGGGTGATTTCCTTTTCTTAACCATTTATGTTTTCTCTATATTAAGAAAGTCAATCCCTGAACAGAATAGCATTGAATTCCTATAAAGGGAGTATGAAAAGGTTCTCTAGAAAATTTATCCCACATATGTGAATAGGGGAGGAGTTATATACTTTGGATTCAATAATTCCCCCATTTTCCGTTTTCATCGACAACTCTACTTCTATGATTTTCGGTGGTGTTTGAATAATTCTACCAAACTTTCAAGATATTAAATAATGTATAGAACAATATTTAAAAAGTAAATTCACTGTTATTAAATAAATAACTAACATAACTCTCAAAAAATCATTTTTGGTATCCAAATTCATAGTTGTGATGGAATAAGCTTGACCCTACTGTCGTTGAGGTTGTTGGTGTTGATTGTCTCTAAAAACCCTTAGCTTTGGGTAGTGGTTCACATTGTGTCCTTATTCCTTATAGTTGAAAAATTAGACAATAGGATAAGGGTTAACTAGACAATTTCTATCTTCCATCACATTGGTGGGTTTCTCCTATTAGAAATCAATAGCTAGGTGCCCTTCCTTTCCACACCTAAAAAATTTCCTCACCCCCTTTAGGCAATTTCCAGGATGCTTCTTCCCACACTTTTGATAAGTGGGATGTTGTAATTTATTTCCACCATTATATTTATCTATTGTACCACCTGAATTAAAATCAAATTTCCAGTTCTTATCCCCATGGAAACCTTGAGATTCACTGACCTCCATTTCTACTTTGAGAGAACATCAGGCAATTTCATCATAGCTGTCAAAGTATCGAATCTATAGGTATTTTCATAGACTCAGCTTCATCCCACTAGAGAAAAAACCATCTTTGTATTCAAGGGTAATGAAAAATATGGAGGTGTATCGTTAAAGTTATGTGAAGTTTTAATCATAAGCCCTGATGGATTCATTATATTTTTTTTGTTAAGGGAAATGAAATCCCTCTCCATTTTAAGTTAGAGAGTGCGAGGAAAATATTTTTCAGAATTCCTTCCACCCCATAACTTCAATATATTACTCATTTTTTATATTCTTGGTCAATGTCCACCATTGATCAAATTCTACTGTCATTTGATAAATATCTACTACAACCTTCTCTTTCTTAGAGCATTAAATGATAGAGAAGATCTTCTAAATGGATTTGATCCATTATTCCATGATTAAGGGATTATATGATCCACTGAAAGTCAGAGGACTTTATCGCATAAAGGTATCAATTTCAACTTGCTATTTATTAGGGGGATTTTTGGATTCCTTTTAATTTATGTTTTAGTTCAAAACTTGAATTAATTGAGAAAGTATAGTCATGAAGTTCACGATTCCTACTCCCATCGGGTTGGGCATATCGTTTCAGCAGTCATCACATTGCCCCTAACATTGGTTGTTGACTCGATTCCTCTTATTTTCCACCATTAACTATAGTAAAAGGAAACTTAGGGATGATAAATTTTAAATTAGTAAACACATAAAAGAGAAACTATGAACGTTAAAGGGATAAATCATAAATAACATATTTTTCTTAACTTATAAATTTTTAGTCTTCAATCTCAGTTATCCATGATCAATTTTCTAACATAAAATCTTATAAAAATATTTTATTCCTTTAATAATGGTTTTTAATGAGATTATGAATTTACCAATGAATATCCATTTTTAGTTTAAAACTAGGTGTTTAGCAAGGACCGTTTTCATGCACCAACTCCTAATCGAGTCTATCTTAATACAATATTTTCAGGGTTGTTATCCCTAGGTACATCTGTTCTAGAGCCACATCAACTTGTAGTATCCGGACATGGATTTATTAGGTTGGAAACCAATTAATCTATAATCACAAAATTTAGGGATGTTTTATATGTTTATTCTTATCCTTAAGGCTTTCACTAGAGTTTTCTAAGTCTAATCCTAAGAATAACTTGACTTTACTATGATAACAACTATGAAAACCCATATCTTTAATACACTTTATTTCATGAGTGATCACATGAATTTTCACTGAAAACAACCTAGAAGATCATTATTCCTAGTATCTTTGGGATATTATGTCCATAAAATAACATCATAAAATAGGGATAGAATAACTAGATTGAAAATTTCCTTAACATGCTCTTAAAATATACCGTTCCTCTAAAACTACACGGGATAACCTAAGGATGTACATAAGAAAGGGGTGAGATATAAATATTATAAAGGGAATAAACAAATCATGGAATAGGTTAAAGGAATAAATGTGATGGAATAGTCATAAAAATGTAACATAAGAGGTTATAATCATAATCAATAACAACGAGGCATAATATAGCATGTTAGCATAAAGGTGACATGGGATTTTGACAAAAACTTAAAAAACATGGAATCATAAGAATAAATAAAGTTTAACCACAAATAAATCATAACATAGTGTGCATAGGATAAACTCTCATGCACCTTACATGGAATATCATGATATTAAAAAATTATCCAATGCATTGAAGCGCTATATGGTCACACCATCATAATCATATCATGTACATGCATAAGTGTGCCACATAGATCATATAACATAAGAATTTTATTCATCTATATTAACCCCATAATTTAGGATTTTTTATTAGATACATATAATTATAATATAAAATAATTATAGGAACATATAGTTGAATACCATTGAGTGGAACTAGGTTTGAGAATTCACTTCACAATCGTTTAGCATGACAAATCGTAGTGAAATTTCAGAAGCATAATGATAGTACTTAAAGATTCATAAAATTATTAAATGACAGTGAAAGGGGTATCTCATAATTTTTGAAATAAAAATAAAAGTATGAGGTATGTGTAAAAAAATATCCCAACATTAGCAATTATAAATTAAAAGGCATAAAAAAATATGGTGCTTGAATAAATAGAAGAAAGAGAGAACTCCCTTACTTTTTGGCATGGTAACAGCTTAGGTAAAGGTCAAAATGATAGGGGATAAATTATATATCATTATTATAAAATCAATTTTATAGTAAATTTATGTTTATAAATACATGAAAATATAACAAATTGATATTCAAAAGACTAATTACAAAGATGGAATTTGAATGTAAAAGAAGAGAGGGAGATCCCTTACCATGAGAGGGTGTTTAAAAAAGATTGGGAAGAGCTTCTTGATAACTTAGTGGAAACTTTGTAGGGATATATAGAGGAATGGGTAGATTAATTTTATGATCCAAGGAATTTTAGTGAATAGAAATGAGAGTTTAGGTGGGTTTATATAGGAAAAGAGAGGGGAGTTCTTTATTATTTCCTAAACTTAGGTTCTGGAATCTATACAATAAAGTAATCAAAACCAAAAACCGTACCATGGTTTTTGAATATATTTTCTACCAAATATGAGTTTTTTTAATTATTTTATAAGGCTAAGAACCGAACTCATTAAAATATTACCCATGGTGATGTGAAAGCGAGTCATGTTTATAAAGATTTGATTTTACAACCTTAAAATATAGTATAGGTTTTGGAGGATTCATAAAGGCTTTATAAAACCAATAAAATAACTTAAAAAAACATTAACTTAATAATTAAATATATATTTGGTTATGGATACCTTTTATAGAATATAGTACATAAATTTTTGGTCATTATGATGTCATAATACATAGCATATATTTATATCATATTTATTTTTTACCCACAAATTCGACAGTCTCAGAAAATTATGAAAAATTTACCATTAGATAATTTCAATGTGATGAATAAAAAATAATATATATTTTATCCAAATAAATATCTAAATATTAGAATTTGTATTTTTAAATAAAAATCTTTTTTTTATTGAAAAATACTAGTTTTTTTTGATAATAACAGTTTTCTGACCCTTAAAAAAATTATTTTTAACTTCGTAAAATTATATTATAAACTATATGTAATAAATATTATTTATTAATAATATTTTATTAAAATATAATTTATTTTTAAAATTCATTAATTATTCAAAAGTAATGTCTTAATTGAAATTTATTATTACCCAAAAATACAATTCAAGTTTTTTCGTATAGAAATCTAATTTTTATCAAAATATTTATTTAATAATTTATAAAGTAAAATAAATAAAGAAGAAATATAATAATTATTTAATATAAAATAAAATATACATATTAATTCTGTTAGGTTCAAGATGGATAACCCTTTATTACACCAGTGAACGACCTAAGGGTAAGGTGTCTGATAGTGTGATTTTCTTGGGGTGGTTTGACAAACAGGGTTTGGGTTGTGATATCAATGATCTATAACTTCTACCGTAAATGGTTTTTATCATAATTTAGTTATTTAATATAGTATTGGACTTGGTTAAGGGAAAACCTATAGGTTCTATCACCCTTATAAGCTCCGATAAATGATATTCATAGGGTATAATTCTACTGGTCGAGGCTGTTGCTTCTTTAATTTGTATCAATGGACTTTATCATAACCCTATATATATACTAATAATATGATCATTTTTCAATGGATATATTACCAATAAATTAATTCTTAATGGTCTTTTAAATCTAATAGGATGTAAAATTCCATAATAACTAAATAAGTTCATGTGTTTTCTATAACTACATTATGTAAAAAGACATTTATTCATTCAAAAATAGAATTTCATTTATAAATGTTTAGGTTATTATAGAAGATGTCAATGAAGATGATAGTGTAAAAATAGTCACCTTTAGCCTAATAAGATTTGATTCAGAATATAAAAAATTTTATCAACCAGAATTCCACATTAAATTTATATCAAGGAATCCATCTAATTTCACAATGTCTTTCTTGTTATTATATTACTTTCTACGAACCCTTTTTATAGAAATATTATTTAATGGATAGTTGTTAATAAAAATTCTATAAAACATATTCATGTGGATGTTTCTTATTTATTCAACATAAAAATAACTTATTAGAAATAAAATTGAAACATTACCATTACCTATATTTTGAATATCACAAACAAAATCAATTATATAATCCTCTCAAATCTTCTCCTAGTACCGTTACATCAAGGACCTGATTTTTATGTGGAAAGAGGGAGATAAGGGAATTATAAACCTTGAATAATAATATTTTTTAAGTAAATAATATATAATGGTAAGGATTATGCTATATAAAGGTACTTACATAAGGGTAGAGGTCCTGGATAAAGGTAAAGTATATTTTCTATTAGCGGCGTAAATGTAAAAAAGAAATTATATAACTTGCGTAAAGGTAAGTAACAGCTTTATACATGCTTTGTAATGGCACTAAATCACATAAGCATACTATCTTAATCCACATAAGGGTAATATGAATATCATGTAAGGGTAAGCTATATTTTACACAGTTCATGTAAGGGTAAGATTTCACTATGAAAGGTAAAATTGACTTGTGTAAGGGTAACAAGAAATTTGTACATACTGTGTAAGGTTATATTAATACTTGCATAAAGGTAAGAAAAGCATATATAAGGGTAATTAGTTCATTACATAATGGTAAATTACTCCTTATATAGTTTATTAGGTTGGATAGTGTAATGATAGATGGGCTAGAGGGGGTGAATAGACCAGATTAAAAAAATTATTAACAAAATGGATTAATCATGTAAATTAATTATGAAAGTTAATTATGAGAGTTAATTTATAGTGGAATAAAATAAAGAACAAAACAATTTTTTTATAGTAGTTCAATCCAAAGTAGACTCAGTCTACTCTTATACATCTTTACTTAGTGAGTGATATGTTATGCACTAATTTTATTTTTGAAGGGGAATCATAACCTGATTACATAATCCTTTTTTTATAAAGTTTAGGGATAACCACACTGAAACAATAATTTTTTCATAGGGAGTAACAACCCAAATACAACATTTACCTTAAAAAATGAGAGTGACAACCCAAAAAGTCTTGAATTTAGAATCTAGGAGTCACAACCTGAATGGTATTGAATTTAGAATCTAAGATCCACAACTTTATTATAGAGAAGAAGAATTATTTTTAATGTAAAAGAATAAAAATAAAAGTGATTGTATGTGAAAGATGAGAATAAGGGTTATATATACAAGAAACCAAGATGAAATAGAATATAATCAAAGATATCACATGTACTAATTCTTGAGAAATGTATCAACATATCTCTTCATGGCAGTATTAGTTGTAGATTTTCTAATTTATTCCTTGATAGATTTTCCAATAGTATTAATAAAAATTTTATCATAGGGAGAATGTACAACACTTCACAGTATCAACACCACCACACTCTTCACACTATATCACTTAAAAATTATGAAATATCTCATAAAATAAGTATCACATGAGTATTATATTACAATAGTAAGGATAAAAATATTTTTAAAAACAAATAAACTCAACACAACCAATAGATGTTAGAGAATTAAAAATTTAAAAAAATGATAAAAATGAATTATCAGAAAGAGAGAGAAAAAAGATAAGTTAACATTCCAAAAATATCACTCAACTCACGAATGAAATTTTAAAAAATGAAGAATAATTAAAACCTATTTAGAATCACTAGTTAAATAATTTAAACATAATTATTATAATAGGTTAATAAAAGATCCCATGAAAATCACATGTTTGAATTTAAAATATGAAATTCAAAAACATTCCGTTTAGAATAAGAAGTAAATATAAAGAGATATTAAAAACATAATAACACTATATTAATAGTATGAAAACAAGTTTTAATGAGTTTAATATCAAAAAATATTAATTTATAAACAATAGAATCATAAAAAACATCATAAAATAATAATAAAAATATTTGAGTTTCATGTGTGAAAATAAAATAGCCTTTGATCTTTATAAAAACATGTTTAAAATAATGAAAACTATTTGTACTGGTTATACATAATTAATATTATTTTTAAAGTTATTATAATAGTTTAAATAAGTGAAATAAACATTCAGTGAATCAAAATATGAAATATTATGTAAAATAGAGAAAATTTATAGATTTTAGAAAAACCTATAGAATTTCACTGAACTACGTAGGAAAATTCATGTAAATGAATTTCATATAGGTGTTTTTCTATAAATAATAGAATTTAAAACATATGTGAATTTATGTAGGAAATTCATGCAAGAAAATAAACATTAATAATATTTATATAACTCAAGTTAATATTAAAAAATAGAAGCAGTTTTTTTTTAAAAAACTGTAGAAAATGGACTGAAACAATTTAGTAATATGTTATGACCATTGAAAATATGAAATCTAAATATTTTTAAGTGAATACATATTATTATATAATCAAAGTTTAACATAATTTAATAAATATATAATTAAAATTATTAATAAATTTAAAGGAAATAAATAAAAAAACTTTTTAATTATCAAAACATAAAGTTGTTTAAGGAACCACTCAACATTATCCTCCTTTTTGATAATTACAAGTCTAAATAGAGTTATGAATGGTCATAACTATTACTCCTTTTCTACATTTTTTCAAAAACAAAATTACTTCTATTTTTTAATATTAACTTGAGTTATATAAATATTATTAATGTTTATTTTCTTGCATGAATTTCCTATATCAATTCACCTATGTTTTAAATTCTCTTATTTATAGAAAAACACCTATATGATAGTTATAAATTATATTTTAGAAATATGTTATGACCATTCATAATTATTTGTTGATTAAATTATGTTAAACTTTGATTATATCATAATATTTCTTCGCTTAAAAATATTTAGAATTCATGTTTTGAATGGTCATAACATATTACTAAAATATAATTCATAACTATTACTCATAAGAGTTTTCATAGATTTATAATAATCAAGAATAAACCTTTTAACCAACTCTTGATCATACTTAGATTGATTAAGAAAGATATCATCTTTCCTTTTAGAATTTTGAAGTGAAAAAAAGAACTTTAATTATCCCATTAAACTCATATCAAAATTAGATAACATCAAAGTATAAAAATCATTACAAAGAAATTTAATAGAATAACCAAAAACTATATCATCAATATAAATTTGTATAATTAAAATATCACTTAAAATTATTTTAATAAAAATTGTATGAACAACATTACCTTTCATGAAACAATTATTTAATAGAAAAAAATAAATACTTTTATACTAAGCATGAGGTTCTTGTTTAAGACCATAAAAATATTTAGATAATTTTAAACCATGATTAGAAAATTTTTAGTTTTCAAAACTAGGGGGTTGAGAAAGATAAACTTATTTAGTTATAAAACCATTTAAGAAATCACTTTTTACAACCATTTGATACAATTTAAAACCTTGAAAAAATAAAAAGATAAAAAGATTATAATAGCATTTAACCTGGAAATAGGTAAAAATGAATCTTCAAATTCTATACTTTATTCTTGAGAGTGTCCTTGTAAACAAGGTTGGATTTGTTTTTGATATTCTATCTAGATTCATCCATATTGTTTCTAAAAATCCATTTAGTTACAATTACCTACTTATCCTTAGGAAATTATTTTAAATACCAAAATTTGTTTCTAAAAAATTGATTAAGATTATCTTTTATATAAATAATATAGTTATTATTTGTTAAATCACCAACAACATTATTTGGAACGTGATCAAAAACAAAAGAAGAGTTAGCAAGGAAGTTTAAAATAGAGTTTCTGGTTTTTATACTAGAACCAAAATTACCAATAAAATTTTAAATAGGATTATCTCTATGAATATTCCATGATATTGGATCAGGATGAGAATGAGTATGCTCTACCTTAATTAATTTACCCACATCCTAAGGTTTTTCTTCACTAAAGTAAAAATCTCTAAACTCATTATAAAAAAAATCAGTATCAAAATTTAATTTCACATTATTTTCATTAAATATAACATGAATGGATTATTCAATAAGCATAGTTCTTTTATTATAATCTCTATAAGATTTAATATTATTATAATAATCAAGAAAAACACATTCATCACTTTTTATATCAAATTTATCTAAATTATCTTTTGAATTCAAAATAAAAACTTTACAACCAAAACTCCAAAATAACAAACTTTAAGCCCTTTAAATTTAAACAATTCTTTGAAGTTTTCTTTGAAAAATGTATAATGAGAATTATATTTAAAATATAACAAGAAAAAAAACAACAACAACTTCAGACCAAATATCTAGGAAAATTATATTCAATTAACATAGTTCTGGATATTTCAATAAGTGTTCTATTTTTCCATTACATAACACCATTTTGTTGTGGTGTTTTAGGAGTAGAAAAATTATGAAAAATAACCATTCTTAAAAAAAAAATCAAATCCTAATTTATGAATTTATCATCCTTTATCACTAAAATAGAAACCATCATACAACCTTTTTCATTTTGGACTAAATTACAAAAAACAATAAATCTAAATAAAGTATCATTTTTTATGTTCATGGAAATAAACCCATATAAATATAATATAATCATAAAAAATAACTAAAGTGTATTTATTTCCTCTAAGGATATAGATTTTATTAGGACCAAATAGATCAAGATATACTAACTTTAATGGTCTATTAGTACTTATCTGATTAGTAGGTCTAAAATAGACTTCTTGCTGTTTCCCTTTTATGTAAGAGTCACAAACATGAAGCTGTTAATTCTTCAAGGCAGGTAAATATAACACATTCTCATGTTTAGAGATATTATGAAACATTTTAAATTAATATTACCTAATCATCGATGAAAAATAATTCCATCACTTTTCACAACATTCAAACACTTAAAATGTTGAATAGTTAGTTTAGTAAAATCAATAGTATAAATATTTTCCTTTTGATTAGAATACATTAATAAAGAATTATAATTAAAATATAAGAACTTATCATTTTAAAATTTAACTTCTATTCCATCATCACATAATTGAGATATACTAGATAAATTGTGTTTTAATCCTTCAACAAATAAAACTTTAGAAATAAAAGTAGAATTAGAAATGAAAATTTTTCTAAAACCTTTTACTTTTCCTTTGGAATTATCTCCAAATGTAACATTGCCTCCATTAAATTTATTATAAGTAATAAAATTTGATGGGTCTCTGTTCATATTCATATATAATCCACTAGTCATGTATCATATATCATTCTTGATACATCTAAGACATTTTTCTACCAAAATCAATTACTTGACATTTTTGATACCCAAAATACTTTAGCTCCAATAAGATTAGTAAAACAATTCTTAGGTACCCAAATAGAATTTAAACTGGTATTTTAACACACTCTAGACATAAAATATTTAGAAATATGAGACTTTTTAAATCCCAATGAATATTTGAATCTAAGAGAATAATCATTTTCATAGTGACCTTTTATGCCACATTAAAAGAAATTAACAGTAGAAGTATAACCATTTTTACTTTTAACAAAATGATTTTGATACATTTGAGGTAATATCCTATAATAGAGAATTCCATATATTTTTTTATTTATTTTATTCAAAGGAATCATTTTATGATATTTTTCATGAACTTTAATAAAATAAGAAAAACTTTTGTTAATACTTTCATTTTTTAAAGATATAATTAATCTAATAACTATAGAAAAAACGAATAAAAGGGAAAAAACACCAATAAGACATGATTTTAGGGGGATAAAAAAATAATTAAGTGTAAGGGAATTTACCCTAACAAGATCTGCGCACATGGGGGGAGGGGAAATATTCTAGCGAAGGAGGTATGGGGGTGATCCTATGGGTATTGAGATATTAGAAAGTTGACAACCTTATTTTCTTCATGTCATGTGTGAAGAATGTCCATATAGTTTCCAATAAAAGTTTTTCATTTACAGATGAGATAATTAATGGAATATGGGGGAGGATCACTCTTATAGTGAGGAAAAAATGGTGAAAGAATCAGTTTCAACATAAGACAATTCTATACCTTTGGAGAATAATAGTTCAAGCTTATTTAACATGGAATGAGCTTCAATAAGAAGGAAATTTCTATAGCCACAGGAGTTACTGAAATCAAGTATGGTTGAGCCTTGAGAGTTGAGAAAAATCCCTCCCTAACTTATTATCCCTTTGTAGCATGATCCATCCACATTGAGTTTGAGTATGTTGATGGGAGAGAGCCACTAAACCCAGTGACCTTGATGAGCATGGTTCTAGACTGATGGAGGAGAGAGTCTATGAGCCATTATCTTTCAAATAGAGGGGGCGAGCTCCCAAATATTCAAAAAAGAGTCCAGGTCCTCTTCCAAGCTTTTAGATCTGTCCACCAATGATTTATTTGAGCTGGAGGTTCCTTCAAGCCTAGATTTTTTTCTTACATTCCAGATGCACTAGTATCTGGCTACCAAGAGAAGATATTTCACCTTCTATTCTTGCTTGTTGCTTTCCAATACTTGTAACAACTTATGCATAAAGTCGGTGTTCAAAAGTTCATGGGAGGATAGCTGGTGAACTCATCAAGGGAGAGACAAATGGTTGAATCCCACTCACTTTCAAAGAATATATATATGTAGATAATTCTCCTCTCAGGGATTGGAAATAAAGAAACTTAGAGGTTAGGATAATCCCCTTTCATTGGATATCCTCATTTGTTAGGATTGCATGATTATGAATGCACCAAACCAGGGATTTAAATTTGGATGGGATTTCCTTACACCAGAGAGCCCCCCATGTGTCCTAGTCTATATGGTTATTCTAAGTCAAATTATAATATCCCTAACCCAAAAAAATACCTAAAGGGGAACCTGTGAAGATTCACTTGTCATGATCATACGATAAATAGATATTGTTGAAGATATAAAATTGGTGATGTTCTTGGATGTAATGAATAAACACTGAATAATTAATTTCACATGCGAATGTGGGATATGGAGTTGGGAAACTAGGGAATCCAAGCGAGGTTCTCACCCAATTATTTGTCTAAAAACTAATTTTACCATGACCAAAAATCTAGTGTGAGTGTTAAATAAGGGAAGTAAGGTAACTTTGTATAACCTTACAATTCCTAAATATATTCACTTTTGGATGGTAAAAAACCCATATATACCTGCACATGATGAACCTACACCAAAGGGATGTCAGTTTCAACACCTCCCATGCAAGATTCACTTGTAGGATGTGCATGGAAATGAAAAAACTTATGAGATTGGTCCCTCCTTCCCCAACCAGCCTTTCCATCCTTGTCCATGATTCCCAATGGAATCTTCCATTCATTTTATCACCCCATATGAAGGCATTCATAATATTCTCAATTATTTTCAAGACTATCTTCAGTACCTTGATGACAAAAAACATGTTCACGGGGATTGGGGTAAGACCAAAATTCACCAGCATGATTCTACCATCAAAGGAGAGAAACTAGTTTTTCAATTTATTGATACAAATTAAGATCTTACCAACCAGGCCTTCAAAGAGATGAATATGAAGTTTTCCCAAGGATAATGGATCCCCTTGGTATTCTATAAGAAACCTGATCCTTTAAACCCTTGGGATGGTCTCTATAAATCTTTCACACATCTCTAAACATAATCTCGAGATGTACACTTTGGTCTTCTCCTAATTGATAATCCAGCCACTTCATTTGAATTACTCTTCCATGACTTTTTTGAATCTATATATAGATTTTATATTTCCATTTAAGAAGAACAATATTTCATCCATGTATAATAGGTGAGACACTCCATTAAAGAGATATATAATGTGGTATGGTAGGATGATCCTATTTTTCATGCAAATGTTGATGTGTCTAGAGAGAGCGTCTTTCATCATAGTGAATATGGTATGTGAAAGTGGGTCTCCCTACCTTAAACTCCTTGTCAACTTGAAGAAGTTGTAATTATTGTCCATAAATGACATAGGAAACCATAGAGATATTATGAATCTAAAGATAAAATCAATCACCCATGTAGAAAAGTGCATGTGTGACAACACCTTAATAAAAAATCCCCATTATATCATATCACAAGCCTTATCCATGTTTATATTTATGGAAATATTGGAACCAATAATTTTTCTATTGATGTTTCCAATCATCTCTTGAGCAATGGGAATGTTTCTCTGAGTAGAATAACCCTTGATGAAACTATGTTGTTTTTCAGATTCCTAGTTGTGGAGATGTATGGAGAGTATTTTGTTTAATAAATTTTAAATGATCTTATATGGGAATCTGCACATGATGATTGGGAGATATTGTTTCAGTGAGGTGGGGTCCTTAACCTTTGGGATGAGAATTAGGGTGGTTTTACAGGAAACCCGCATGCCTTTAACCTCTCAAAATAAGTATTTAATTGCCTCTACAAGTTTAATATTTATTAGGTCCAATGAGGATATATAAAAGTCCCCTAGAGAGAAATATGGACCTGGGGATTTATCAGTGTTGAGAGATAGGACGACTTTCCTAATTTCCGCTTCATCCAGAATGATTTCTAGGAAAGAGTTGATAGGATTAGACACCAAAAGGGAAATAAAGTCGAAAATACATGCATGGACCTTAGGGTATCCATCCTATATAGAAGGGTTAGATCCAAATAATAAAGATTTTAAGTGATCCTTGGTCATAACACCAACCACCAATGGATAATTGGTGAATGAGACATCATCCTTTCTGATATTGGGTACATTGGGTCTCTTCTGTTCCTTGATGCAAGCCTAGATGAAAGCAGTGTTCCTATCACCTTCTCTAATCCATGTAACCCTAGAAGAATCATGAGACTCTCTTTCTTATTTTAGAAGCAGCTCCGATAACTGATATTTTTTTGAAGCCAATGAGCTGAATATCTTATCATCCCAATACTCTTATAGATGATCCTTTTCATGCTCGATATCATATTTGAGGGTATAAAGGTCCTGAAAGTAAGAGGGAGGTTTGGAGATCCATGATTGAAGATATCCCTTCAGGCATTTCAGTTTGTTATGAATACAAACCCATAGATTCTCCTACATGGGTTTTGTCTAGGATTCATGAACTATTTGGTGATAATTAGAGTCAAAGAACCACCATTTAGAAAAGAATAAATGACCATTGTTGACCCTTCTAGGTGTAAGATTGATCAGAAGAGGGGAGTGGTAGGAGAGGGCCCAAACCAAGTGATATACCCTTGTATTAGGATAGGTATATAGACCTTGTAGGTTGGAGAAGCATATGTTAAGATGAAAATAGGTGTGTTTATTCACTTTATTATTATTTCACTAGGATAATTTATCACCTAAGAAGCTGAGGTCCATCAGACCATTACTGGAAGAAAAGGAGGAAAATTCGAGGTGTGATTTCCTTAGACAAACCCCTTTTCCATTCTTCTCCAAGGAATCAATAATGGTGTTGAAGTCGCTTCCATTGAATCAAGTGGAATTCCCTAAGTTGAAGGACCCCAAATCATTCTACAATTCCTCTCTTGACACTAAATTGTACATAGCATGGATGAAAGAGAAAAAACATATTTGAGTGCCAGAGCTAACCTTGGTAGTGATTTTTTTGCGGGAGGATTTTATTTTCTACACTAATATTCTTCTTTTATAGAAGATCCAAATGTGATTTTTGGTGGGATCTCCATTCATGCATTCTCTTAAACCCATTCTTTGAGTAAAATTAAGAATTTTGGAGGGGTTTTGTTTGGTTTCAATCCCTCCCACCATAGAGACTTTTTCTATTGAGAATCTCATGTGAAAGGAAATCAATTTTCACCATGGATCCCATGAAATAGATATTCCATTATATTAGGTATATTATTGGAGAAGGAGGCGCATGATGTTGATACCCATCACCGAAGAGAAAATATCTTGAGAAGAGGAGAGAACAGCCTCTCTCTTATAGAGATATCTTGTACAGACACCATTGTGGGGTCAATAGTATTTTAGAGAATCAAGTTTTTTGGGGTTGGAATGTCATTTGATAGAGTTATAAATGGGTATAATTTTTGAGTAGAGTCAAAGGCTTTGTGGTATCTATGATGACATCAAACTTCATCCCTGGGCTATAAATAACCAAATTCCGGTATCCCCCTAAAGTAGTGATCCAATGAATTCATCAAGAGTGTACTCTTTAAAGTTCTTACTTCCATCAATTATAACCTTATTTAAATTCCATTTATTTGTTAGTGATCATATGAATCATTCAAAAAGTATGAGGTTATCTAAATATTCGCTAAGCAAATTAATTACATTCACAATGCTTGTGAATCAGTGGCACATTTGATTCACATTTTTGTTTTCACCCACTATGGAGTTTTTGTACTCAGTTCGAAGCATTATAAGTTTATTTCAAATAAATTTATCTGATCTAAGGTGAGTAACATATAGAATCTTATAAAACTAAAAAGTTTTCATACATGCACACACATGACTAAACACACTTATGTTAATAGAACAATATAAAATATTCACAACTTTGTAATTTAAAACATATATAGTAGAATAGTTTCCTGTAAGAGTATCTGGGTAAGTTTTTGTTAATGTGTACTATTTTTCCATGATGAACCAGTGTTATATGATTAATTGTTTTAGGCATGCCTACATTATAGATCTACAGTAACCACAATCATTATCATAAAACTAAGGTGGATTATAAGGAATACAAGCATCATTTATGTTTATTTATATAGTCTTAAATATATTTTCCTTTGACTGTGAGGTCCAGGAGTATGTTAGAATAATAAAATATAAAAAAATGTAACACCCCAAGCTTCCATGGTATGTTTCTCTTTGAATAATATGATAGCGTGCGAAGTACGCAACACTGAGTTCAAGCGCACCACGACCTATCAAACTAGCTGTTTAAAAAGCGGTTATGAATAGTAATAAACAAAATTTCAATTTTATAAACTCAATATAATTTTAACATCCATATTATGTGTTTACTAGATATAATATAAGAACAAATTCAATTTTTTAGATAAAATAAGTATTTAAAAAAAAAATGAAATTTTACAGCCTTTTAATGGAGATCCTTTTTTAAATTCAATATTTGAAACTTTTATATATTTAATTTGACAAAATAAACTCATTATTTAGAAGTAAGACATAAAAATTTAGTTTGGATAAATTTTCAGTGCTTTTTTGTTAACTTTCATATTTTGATGAATAATGAAAAATACTAAATTTTAATTGAAAACAAATTTTTTAATCAAAATAATTTATGGTGTTAAATTATACATTTGAATGGTTTTGAAGTATAATAAAATTATATTTTTATCATTTAATCCAATGTTGGTCATTGGAAGTAATTTTACATTTAAATTGGACATAAACACATATCAATCTTTTGATAGTTTTTACTTCTCAAAAACCCGCTTTCTGGTCTTGACAATAGGAATATTTTTTAAATTAATTAATACAACTTCTATGTTTTTAATTTGGTAAAATAGAAATAATTTTTGAAATTGGAATATAAAAATTACATTTGGGTTATTTTTTGGTATTTTTCTAAAAACATTCAATTTTTGATGAATAGTATAAAACACTACGTTATTGTTTAAAGCCAAATTTTTATTTAAATAGTTATTTTTCATTTAAATTTATTTTAAAGTAAAAATAGATAAATAATACCTATATTAGTCTAATTTAATTCATTTAATTCATTTTATAATGATATTAGATATATAAAATTTTATTGAATTTTTTTCTCTCTTTTAATCACCTTCTAGGCACATTTGCAAATTTGTATAAAACCTAATTTTACCACCTCTGTAAATTGAATTTAAAAAATCCAAGAGTCACTATTGTCATAAATAAGTAAAATGTGATTCAATAGGATGAAAATAATTTTTGGAAAATAGTAACTTTTGAATTTTATTTACCACAGTTAAAAGTAAATAGGGTAATTAATGGTAAAAATGATATTATAATTACCCTAACACATATCCTAATTCTATTGGATAAGTTTATTTCGACCAAAATCAATATTAGGAATAAAATATGATCCTTTTGGTTCACTTGGATTATATTAGGACATTTATTATTATTTTATTTAAAGAAGAGTTAAAAGTGTTAAATTCAAAGTTTAATAACTAAATAATTTTTAATATAGGGTTATATATAAGATAAATTTGAATATAAATATTCATTAGAAATCTAAAAATATTTCCTATATAATTTTATTTTATTTATAATTTTTAGACCTTAAATAATTAAATTTATTTATGACACAATGATGATACAGTAATTACCTTATTATTGAAATATTAAAATAATTGATATTATAAATATTAATATAATTAAAAATTGATATTTTTGATGTATTCCACGAATTTTATAGGTTAATATGAAATTTTAGGATAGATTAAATATTTTTTTTCGAAGTGATAAAGTTGTTATGACTTTCATAAAAACCAAATACTAAATAGTATCAAAATTGGCATAAATGAGTTTTTAAAAC
This sequence comes from Viscum album, assembly GCA_963277665.1. Taxonomy (NCBI): domain Eukaryota; kingdom Viridiplantae; phylum Streptophyta; class Magnoliopsida; order Santalales; family Viscaceae; genus Viscum; species Viscum album. The sequence continues at coordinate 987,919,313 of OY728129.1, forward strand.
AAATACTATATTATTAATTGATATAATATTCCTAAAAATATAAGGTTCGACCAAAGGACTTATATAAGGTTATATATATCAATGATTAATCACTTGGGGTTCTCTTGGATTTTTATAGTAAGTTTATTAACCATTTATTATAATAATACAAGAATACATGGTAAAAGTTAAACTATTTAACTAAGAGTTAAATCTAAAAGATAAGGTTAATATGGTGACCTAAAACTGTCTAAAACCTATTGGTTGAGAGGTTTTAGAACTATACCCACCTTATCCTCAAAATAAATCCTTTTGGAGCCATTATAAAGTGAATATTATTGTATAATAAAAGAATATTTCAAGCTTTTCCTAAAGTGACCCTCACCTCTCTTATAAAAGGGTACTTCCCCTTCTCTCAAAATCACACCTCCAAATCCATTTGTCTCAGTCAAAACCTGCTCAAATATCATCCCAAATACACTCAATTAAACATATAGGTCTTAATTTGATCAAAATATAACCTAAGGATCCCTTTTGATCAAGTCAAAAAGAAGCACCCAAAGAAGAGGTAATAATTTCATCACCTCTTTCAAAGTTCTTTTTTTCTTACACTTCATCTTTCTTAGTTGTTTCCATAAAGAAATAATAAATTTAGTACCTTATACATACTGTGATGTTATTATAAATATGGAACAACCATATTCATTATTCTATCCATCCTATGAATGACAAAGTCACCATACGTGCGTACGTACGACTTACCATCTCCATGTCATGGTGTTGTTTATTATTCAACACTTCATCATTTGAATGAGTATAATAATGAGTATAATTGATGTAAATAATATATATAGCATGTTAATTATTATGTATATATGATATACCATCCAATTACATATTATTTCACCATCAATAGAATGGTATTGTCGCTCGTGTGTATGTACGGATTACCGTCTCCACGAACGCGATGAGATTCATTCCCCATAGTAACCATTTAAGAATAATATTCATTTTATGATTAAAAATAATGTTTAAGAACTTAATATCATTATTTTTATGAATCAAATACATCTTATCCATATCAAACATGACTTACGTAACAAAATATATAAAGGAAAATGAATCAATTAACACCATAAACAATGATACTTCTGAAATATTATTAAAAAAGAAATATTAGAAGATCATATATGATATCATAGTTATTTATATGGTTATTTCATAATTTAATAACAATTATTTTACCATTATTCAGGAGTTTAACCTACCCTCTACTAAGGAAAAGTTCAAGTTAAGGAGTTTTCATCTCACTTTTTATTCCCGTGAGATTCTTGCTATATTGCCACTATTTCTTTTTGTGTGGTGTATATACTGCCCATGATTGTATTTTTTGTGTAATATAATTTAATTTATGGGTATTTACATATTCATTTTATGATCCTTATTTAATGGAGTTTATGATTCATAAGTTACCAAATTGGTAAAGGAACTTCTAATTTCAATTTCAACTCATTGGGTTCTACACAAACTTCATTGATTATTTTACTCTAATATTATGTGTAAAATCACTATTTATATATTTATGTAGTAATTTACACTCCCATTTTTTTGGATATAATTTTGATACACATAATCAATCCATTAATAAATTCTCAAGTCATCAATATGAACTTGATAAGAGTAATCTTAACTCAATTTCCATTCATGGAGTTAAACATCCAAGCCATTGAAGTTATTTTTACAAGAATATGTGTGAATGTACTTTGATTGATTTACACTGAATATCCAATCATATTTAGTGTATTTATTTTTCCACACATAATTATGTTATTTATTTATCCTTAACCTAATTATAGGGTCTTTATAAGGGATTTCATCTCAATTTACATTCCATTGAGACTTCTTTGTTGTTATGCGCCAATTCACTTTTATATGGTGTATATAATGTAATTTGACATAATATATCATGAATCCATTTATTCTCATTATATTATAAGGTTTTGATTACCTCAATTATTTTTATTCAAGTATCTTTCATTTGTTTAGGAACTCTAACTAAAATATCATTTTAAATGTTTTAAGGATTTATTCTTCTAAATCTTTCTCATTAATGTCCATGTTTTAAAAATGGTTTTAAGGATTTATATGGACATGGATGTTTTAAAATTAAAATTCCTTTTAAAATTTACGAAGTGGTATGTGACACTTTGATTCAAAAATATATTTTTAACAACTTCTTGATAAATAGTGAGACTTTTAAATGTTTTCAAGAAAAAACAGATATTTCTCTCAAATAGTTTTACTGATTATTTTCATCTATGTCAATATCCTTTATTATTCTTGATTGAGGTTGATAAAATATTCCATATTGTATTGAATGAGTTATTTTTGACCGCGGATGTGCTATTTTTATACCATTCATGGTTTGTGGTTGAAATATTTAAATTTCCTATGCTAGTTTTAATACGAATGTTTAGATTATGTTTCAACCTTTTCATATAAGGAATGAATTGGACTTATTAAGTGATGGTTGGAGCCCTCTATAGCTCTTAGATGCATCATTAGGTCTCATGAGACAAACCAGTGTCTTGACACAAGTCCTTGACAAAATCTTATTTGTAGTCTTGGCACGAGGCCTTGACTTTGTGGTTATGATGTCCGACATTATGAATTCCATTATTATGAAATTAGATATTGATATTATATATTTGACTAGTAGAATATCCATGTGAATCAGTAAATGAAACTATTTTATTTATCTTTTCTATATTATGATGAAGTTTAAGTTTAAAAGGCTTGTGTTTTAGTCTTATACATTGGCTTAAATGTTTATTCTTATTTATGATAGTTTCAGCTATATTGTTATCATTAATAAGCATCTGAGATCACCCCTTTATTATGTTTTCTTTTTCCAAGGATGTGAAGAAGTATTTTATACTTGACCTTCAGGGATAGGTTAAGGGATATGAGTGTGTTCAATGGGGACACATTGTTGTTGTTGTTTTATGATGTAATGTAAAACTTATGTATGTATCTAGTTCTTCTAAGGCTACTAAACTAATCGGTCTTTGAGACTTGATCTCTTGTGATCATGCCAATGTTATGTAATAATGCATCAATGTTGGGTAACTAGGGTCGGGTCGTTACAGTTGCTATCAGAGGAAGTTTAGTACAAACCTTGGAAGCTAGATTTAGAAAAACTCTGATTAGAGAACATTATCCTAAGATAGAATTTGAGGATTAGTACAGAAGAACTTCCTAGAATTTTGGTAATTTATAGATTTTGTGTATTTTCCAAGTAATACATCCCTGTCTGGATATGATCAAGTAGAGGCAGCTCTGGAAAATATGTAACTAGGAGTGAAAACTCCGACAAGGATTTTCAGGCTTGACCCGGGGTATCCTGGTACCTGACAATGGGCCTTGTTGCAGTCTTGGTTACGACACTCCTAGGGGATACGCTTAGGATAATTCATGCTTTATTTAAAAACAAAATTGAAGGATTTTAATATAAGATCAGAATAAATAACTTTGATTAATTCTATGGTGTTTTAGATTAAAAATAAGATGTCATGAAATTCTCTAAATGATTTTATGACTATTGTTACTCACACTCTTCTTTCTGTTTTTAGTCAATTACTGGATTCCAAGGAAGTCATAGTAACATTGAACATGATGTACAATGTGAGAACAGTGGTGGAAATGAGCAACAAAATAAAATTTTGATAGGCGTAAAAAATATCTTGTTCATACCAAATCTATTTTCCAAAAATATGATCAATAATATATACATTAACCAACTCTCAAACTCAATAAAGAAGAGAAAGGCAGAGAATGATAAGAGCTCCAGCAGTGGAGAAAATGGAGAAAAGAAAGATCCTTTTCCATCATTCAGGAAATATGGAAGGAGACACCTAGGAAATTGTCTCAATGGAATAAATAAATGCTTTATGTGTGGGAAAGAAGGATATAAAGTAAAGAATTATCGAAGAAAAATGAAGAGTACTAAGGAAGAAAATAAAAATGATCCTAAGAATCCATTTACAGTCATTTTACTTAAATGTAAGGGACCTAAGAATTACCCGAGTCAATGTACTATTCTATAGGATAACCTCTAAGTCAAGGAAGAACCTATGTGGAAATAAATGGATGGAGAAATGTTTAAAAGTATTAATGCTCTTTGTTTATGGGATTACTTTGGAAGACTTTTCTCTTGTATGTATAACCCTACAGTTTGTTATGTGAAAATTCTATTTGAGGAAGAATTATCTTTTCTTTTTTGGATATAGTTATAAAGAACCATTTGGGTTTATATGATCCTTGAATTTGAGTCAATTACATGTTATTACTTTTTGGGAAGAAAATTAAAGGCATGAGATAACATTTGTGGTTAAAATATGTTATGGTTATTTTTGATGAATTTATATCATTTTTGGGAATTTTATAAAATTATATAGTTTTTGAAAAAGTAAAACATGCAGACTGTGTGACAACCCATCACATCAGATAAAGCTGCGGGAATCGAACCCACAACCAAAGTGCGACTGGGATTTATCGCCTACCACTGGACTACGTGAAGTCCCTGGTTAGTATGACTAATTTTTTTAGTTAAATGATTTTATAGATCAAGAATATGTTGATTTTTGGAACTTATTATTTATCCTTAATATAGGAAAATGATTTAGTGATTAAGTGATAAATGTTATTTTGGAAGACGTTTGCACTTTTGGGAACACTATATGCCTAAGAAAAATAGAATAATATGGGATTTCATTTGAGGAGTAATGGTGGATTTTTATTTTTGAAAAATGTATGTTTTTTTGTGTACTTATAGATATTTGGGTTATTTATGAAAAATGATTAACCTATCATAGAGAATATATGATTAGATTAATTACTTTTAAGTATGTGACTTTAAGAGTAGTTGATGTTATTTAGAGATAAATGTTAAGATTTATCATGGAAGACCATGTGATAAAATCCTTCTGAATTTTGGGTTTCAAACTTAGTTTGGATCATTTTGAAGAATTTTAAGGACAATTGTTTTTTTGAATGGTCTTTGTTGAACTTTGGGTATTGTTTGTTTAATTTTGGAGATTAAGAGTAGTATTTCTTTCTATAAAGGATTATCCTTTTTAGGGATCATCTAATCTTATACTAACCATTTTGGTTTTGATTAATGTCTAAGGAAAAGGGAAATATATAGTTCATATTTTGTGGATTATGTGATTCTCTAGAAGTTGATTCCAGCGCTTTAGGTGTGACCAAGTCATCTTGAATACTTATCTTTGGGAGCGAAAGATGAGTTTGTGGTAGAAATTAGTTAAAGGATGGAACTCTACCTGTCAAGTATTATTTTTATTATTCTATGAATAAAATAATTCTCAAACTTTATGGAAAGGATCTTAAAACCACAAATGTGTTATACTAATACCTTATGTTTTGTTGAACTGACGATATTTTAAATCATCATAGATTTATGGTTTTGAGACCGTCAATTTTCCATTCACTTGTTTGTGATTGATGAAATCAACCACTCCCTATAAATATTTACATTTTTAGCCCAATTATAATTTCCACCAATGTTTTCCTATTCGAAATCCTAATTTGTTGGTGACTTTTTCATTTCCCTTTCCCTCTTATTAAGACTAAATTTTATTAACCCTATTTCTGATGTGGGTTTTCCACAAAGGTATCTTCTTTTTTTTTTAACCTTTTATTTCCGAAGAACAATTTCAAATTGCAAGGATGAAATTTATTGGAGGGAAGAATGTAACACCTTAAGCTTCCATGGTACATTTCTCTTTGATTAATATGATAACGTACGAAGTACACAACACTGAGTTCAAGCGCACCACGACCTATCAAACTAGCCGTTTAAAAAGCTGTTATAAATAGTAATAACCAAAATTTGAATTTTATATACTTCATATAATTTAAAAATCCATATTATGTGTTTCTTAGACATAATATAAGAACAAATTCAATTTTTTATATAAAAGAAGTATTTTTCAAAAAATGCAATTTTACTGCCTTTCAATGGAGAACCTTTTTTAAATTAAATATTTAACACTTTTATATATTCAATTTGACAAAATAATTTCATTATTTATAATAGGGACATAAAAATTTAGTTTGGATAAATTTTTGGTGCTTTTCTGATAACATTCATATTTTGATGAATAGTAAAAAATACAAAATTTTAATTGAAAACAATTTTTTTTAATAAAAATAATTTATGGTGTTAAATTATAAATTTGAATGGTTTTGATGTATAATTATATTATATTTTTATCATTTAATCCAATTTTAGTCATTGGAAGTAATTTTACATTTAAATTGGACATAAAAACATATCAATCTTTTGATAGATTTTACTTCTCAAAGACCTGCTTTTTGGTTTGGAAAACAAGAATATTTTTTAAATTAATTAATAAAAATTCTATGTTTTTAATTTGGTAAAATAGACATCATTTTTTAATTTGGAATATTAAAATTAGCTTTGGGTGAAGTTTTGGTATTTTTCTAAAAACATTCAATTTTTTATGAATAGTAAAAAACACTGCGTTATTGTTTAAAGCTGAATTTTTATTTAAATAATTATTATTAATTTAAATTTATTTTAAAGTCAAAATAGATACATAATACCTATATTAGTACAATTTAATTCATTGAATTCATTTTATAATAAGATTAGATATATAAAATTTTATTGAAATGTTTTCCGTCTTTTACTCACCTTTTAGTCACATTTGCAAATTTGCTTAAAACATAATTTTACTTCTTTTGTGAATTGAATTTAAGAAATCATAGATACACAGTTGACATCAATAAGTAAAATATTTTTCAATAGGATGAAAATAATTTTTGGTGAATAATAACTTTTGAATTTTATTTACCACGGTTAAAAGTAAATGGGGTAATTAAAGGTAAAAATGATATTATAATTACCCTAAAACATGTCCTAATTATATTTTATAAGTGTATTTCGACCAAAATAAACCTTAGGAATAAAATATTATCCTTTTTGTTGACTTGCATTAGATTAGGACATTTATTATTATTTTATTTAAAGAAGAGTTAAAAGTGTTAAATTCAAAGTTTAATAACTAAACCATTTTTAATATAGGGTTATACATAAGATAAATTTGACTATAAATATTAATTATAAAGATAAAAATATTTACTACATAATGGTATTTTATTTATAATTTTTAGACCTTAAATAATTAAATTTATTTTTGACACAATGATGATGCAGTAATTACTTTATTATTGAAAGATTAAAATAATTGATATTATAAATATTAATATAATTGTAAATTGAGAATTTTGATGTATTATAAGAATTTTATAGGTTAATATGAAATTATATGATTGATTAAATATTTTTTTTCTAAGTGATAAAGTTGTTATGGCTTTCACAAAAACCAAATACTAAATAGTGTCAAAATTGACATAAATGATTTTTTAAAAAAATACTACATTATTAATTTATATGATATTACTAAAAATATAAGGTTCAACAAAAGGACTTATATAATGTTAGATATATCAATAATGAACCACTTGGGATTTTCTGGGATTTTTATAGTAAGTTTATTAACCATTTATTATAATACTACAAGAATACATGGTAAAAGTTAAACTATTTAACTAAGAGTTAAATCTAAAAGATAAGGTTAATATGGTGAACTAAACCTGTATAAAACCTATTGGTTAGGAGGTTTTAGAACCATACCCACATTATCCTCTAAATAAATCCTTTTGGAGCCATTATAAATCGAATATGATTTTATAATAAAATAATATTTCAAGATTTTCCTAAAGTGACCCTCACATCTCTTATAAAAGGGTACTTACCCTTATCTTAAAATCACACCTCCAAAGCCATTTGGCTTGGACAAAATCTAATAAAATATCCTCCCAAATATCCTAAATTAAAACTAGAGTTCTTACTTTTATGAGAATCTAACCTAAGGATCCCTTTTGATCAAATCAAAAGGAAGCACCCGAAGAAGAGGTAATAATTTCATCACCTCTTTCAAAGTTCTTTTCTTCTTCCACTTCATCTTTCTTTATTGTTTCCATACCAAAATAATAACTCCAGTACCTTCTACATAATATTATGTTATTCTAAATATGGTATAACAATATTCATTATTCTATCCATCCTATTAATGACAAAGTCCCCATACGTGCGTAAGTACGACTTACCGTATCCACGCTGTGGTGTAGTTTTTTATTCAACAATTAATCATTTTTATGGGTATAATAATGAGTATAATTGATGTAAATAATAAATATAACATATTAATGATTCTCTATATATGATATACTACCCAATTACACATGATTTCACCATCAATAGAATGGTATTTTCGCTCGTGTGTACGTACGGATTACCATGTCCACGAAGGTGATGAGATTCATTCCCCATCTTAACCATTCAAGAATAATTTTCATTTTATGATTAAAAATAATGTTTAAGAACTTAATATCATTCTAGATATGAATCAAATACACCCTATCCATATCAAACATTACTTATGTAATAAAACATATAAAGAAAAATGAATCAGTTAACACCCAGAACAATGATACTACTGAAATATTATTAAGATCATATATGATATCATATTTATGTATGAAGTTCTTGTATAATTTAATAACAATTATTTCACCATTATACATGAGTTTTACCTACCCTCTACTAAGGAAAAGTACAATTTAAGGGGTTTTCATCTCACGTTTTATTCGTGTGAGATTCATGCTATATTGCCACTATTTTCTTTTGTGTGGTGTATCTACTACCCATGATTGTATTCTTTGTGTAATATACTTTAATTTATGGGTATTTAGATATTCATTTTATGATCCTTCTTTCATAGAGTGTATACTTCATAAGTTACCAAATCAGTAAAGTATCTTCTAAATTCAATTTCAACTCATTGGGTTATACGCAAACTTCATTGATTATTTTACTCCAAGATTATGTGTGAAATCACTATTTATTTACTTATGTAGTAATTTACACTCCCCTTTGTTTGGATATACTTTTGATACACATAATCACTCCATTTATAAATTCTCAAGTCATCAATATGAACTTGATAAGAGTAATCTTAACTCAATTTCCATTCATTGAGTTAAACATCCAAGTCATTGGTGTTGTTTTTACAAGAATATGTGTGAATTTCCTCTGATTGATTTACACTAAATATAGAATCATATTGAGTGTATTTATTTTTGTCACACATAATTATGTCATTGATTTATCCTTAACCTAAGGATACAGTCTTTATAAGGGATTTCATCTCAATTTACATTCCATTGAGAATTCTATGTTGTTATGATCCAATTCACTTTTATATGGTTTATATTCTATAATTTGACATAATATATCATGAATCCATTTATTCTCATGATATTATAAGGTTTTTATTACCTCAATTATTTTTATTCAATCATCTTTAATTTGGTTAGGAACTCTAACTAAAATATCATTTTAAATGTTTTAAGGATTTATTCTTCTAAATCTTTCTCATTAATGTCCATGTTTTAAAAATGGATTTAAAGATTTATATGGACATGGATGTTTTAAAATTAAAATTCATTTTAAAAGTTTCAAAGTGTTATGGGACACTTTTATTAAAAAATCTATTTTTAACAGCTTCTAGATAAATAGTGAGACTTTTAAATGTTTTCAAGAAAAAAGGGATATTTCTCTCAAATAGTTTTACTGATTATTTTCATCTATGTCAATATACTTCATTATTATTTATTGAGGTTGATAAAATATTCCATATTGTATTGAATGAGTTATGTTTGACCGTGGATGTGATATTTTTATACCATTCATGGATTGTGGTTAAAATATTGACATTTTTTATGCTAATTTTAATATGAATGTTTAGATTATGTTTCAACCTTTTCATATGAGGAATGAATTGGACTTAGTAAGTGATGGGTGGAGCCTACCATAGCTCCTCGATGCATCGATAGTTATTACGAGACAAACTAGTGTCTTGGAACAAGGCCTTGACAAAATCTTATTTGTAGTCTTGGCACAAGGCCTTGACTATGTGGTTATGATGTCCGACATTATGCATTCCATCATTATGAAATTAACTATTATTATTAGATATTAGACTAGTAGAATATCCATGTAAATAAGTAAATTTAACTATTTGATTTATCTTTTCCATATTATCCTGAATTTTAAGTTTAAAAGGCTTGTGTTTTAGTTTTATACATTTCCTTAAATGTTTATGCTTATTTATGATAGTTTTAGCTATATTATTATTCTTACTGAGTATCTGAGCTCACCCTTTTCTTATGTTTTCTTTTTCCCAGGATGCGAAGAAGTATTTTAGGCTTGACCTATAGGGATAGGTTAAGGGATATGAGTGTGTTCAAAGGGGAAACATTGTTGTTGTTGTTTTATGATGTAATGTAAAACTTATGTATGTATCTAGTTCTTCTAAGGCTATTAAACTAATCGGTATTTCGAGATGTGATCTATTATGATCATGACAATGTTATGTAATAATTCATTTACTCTAGGTAATTGGGGTCGGGTCATTACACAAAAGAATTTATATATGTATTGGATAAGTTTTAAAAGGAACAACCTCTGATACTAATTATCTAGTATCATGAAAAAGATTGATAGATATAAACTATCCTCAAGCAAGTTATGAAATATGATACCAATTATTAGATTAGATAGGGTAGTGACGGATAATCTAGAGGGGTGAATTGGCTAGATTAAAAAAATTCTTAACAAAATATATTAATTATATAAATTAATTATGAAAGTTAATTATGTGATTTAATTTTCAATGGAATAAAAGAAAGAACAAAATAATGTTTTTGTAGTATTTTGGTCCAAAGTGGACCTAGTATACTCTTATACCTCTCTACTAGATGAGAGATAAATTGTACACTAATATAATTTTTTTAAGGGAAAACATAGCCCGATTATAGAATCCTTTTCTACAAAGTGGAGGGATAACCAAACCGGCACACTGACTTTTGTATGAGGAGTCACAACCCAAATACAACACTGGCTTTAGAAAATGGGTGCACAACCAAAATACTCCTAAATTTAGAATTTGGGAGTCATAAAACAATGATAAAGAAGAAGAATTATTTTTTTATATAAAAGTATAAATATAAAATCGAGTGTATATGAAAGATAGGAAGAAGTTTTATAGACATGAGAAACTAGGAAGATGTAAAAGATAAACAAAGAAAGCACAGGTACTGGTTCTTGAGAAATGTATCAGGATATCTCTTCAAGGTAGTAGTAGTTTTAGAAAATTTCATTTATCCCTTGAGATATCGTCCAACAAAATTGGGAAAAAGTTAATCATAAAGAGAATGTACAACACTTCACAATATCAACAGCACCACACTCTTTGCACTGTATCACTTGAAAATTATAAAAGCTCTCTTTGAATAAGTATCACATGATTAGTCTATTAAAAAAAAGTATAAAACTCATTTTAAAAAATAAAATCAACATAGATAATACATGTAAGAGAATTCAAATTTCAAAAAAAATGAAAAAACTAAATTATTGTAAAGAGAGAGAAAAGATAAAATTACCATTCAAAAAATATAGCTCAACTCACAACCAAAATTTAAAACAATGAAAAATAATTAAAACCAATTTTAAACCATCCATTAAATAATTTAAATTTTATACAAAATAATAGATCAATTAAATATCCCATGAAAATCACATGTTTGAATTTGAAATAAGAAATTAAAAAACATTCCGTTTAAAACAAACAATAAATATGTGGAGATATTCAAAACTTAATAACACTATTTTAAAAATATTAAAATGTTTTAATAATTTTAATATCAACCAATATCAATTTATAAATAATATAATCAAATAAAACATCATAAAATAATTAAAATAATTTTTGAGTTTGAAGCTGTAAGTCTAATGCATGAAAATAAAACAACCATTGATCCTCATAAAAACATGTTTAAAATAATGAAAAACTATTTGAATAGGTTCTACATAATTAATATGAATATATAAAGTAATTAGAATTAGTTTAAATAAGTAAAATAAAAATTAATTGATTAAAAATATGTAATATTACATAAAACAAAACAAATTTTCAGATTTTAGAAAAACCTATAGAATTTTACCAAATTATATAGGTAAATTCCCGTAAGTAAATTTTACATAGGTGTGCTTCTCTACATAAGTGAATTAACCATGCAGGTAAATCAACCTAGGAGATTCACATAATAAAATAAACATAACTGAATCTATATAGAATATTCACTTAAGGGATTCACATAAGTGAATTCATCATGTAGGCGTTTTATGTATCTAAATTCCTGAAAACTATAAATAGATTGACTTTTCAAATTTAATACCTAAAATATACCATCTAAATCATATACTAAACCTTTTTTTTCAATTTAATTATATTTATAAAATTTCATTAGATTTTCAAAGAATCAAGAATCACCTTAATCCGATCTATATAAATCAAATTATGATTTAAAAAATAATCAAAATTATAATGAAAAATTACAGAAAATAGTCTGAAAATATTTAGTAACTTCTAACCAAATTTCAAACATGATAAGGATTGATTCAGAAGTTTATGTCTTCTAGTTAAATGAATAAAATCTTCTTATCTTAAAAAACGAATCATTCAATTTTGAGTTCTTTATCTAAATATATAGTTAAAATACAGAGATTAACCGATTCTGGAAAATCAGCTACGTGGATTTCAAAATGGTTACATGAATTAAAAATTGGTCGCATGTATTATGATTTGGATATGTGGTGTACAATATATTTTCTATGTGGGAATAGTATAAAACAAGTCTAAATTATATTTAAGGTCCCTAATGGATTATTTATTCTAGGAACACTATATAAAAATTGTAGAATATTCTATGAACATTCAAAATATGAAATATAAATATTTTAAGCAAAGAAATATTACGATATGATCAAAGTTTAACATACTTTAATCAATATATAATTCAAATAATAAGACAAATAAAACAAAAAAACATTGAAATTATCAAAACATAAAGTGGTTTAAGGGTCTACTCAACATATAATTCACATAAGGGCAATCAAGAAGTTACATAAAGGTAACTCACTTCTTGAATAGTTAACACAAGGGTAATAAAGATGTTATGTAAGGGTAAGGGGAACTTGTGTAAAGGTACAAAAAATTTTAAACTACTTACGTAAGGGTAATTTAAACTCACATAAAGGTAAATAGAAATATAAAATACTTATATAAGGGTAAAATAGAAGTTACTATGGGTAACAAGAGCTTTATAATACTCACATAATGGTACATAAAAACTCATGTAAAGGTAAATTAAAAATCATATAGCTTGAATAAGGGTAAATAGAAAGCTAAATAAGGGTAAAAAATCTCTATAAAATTTAAATTTCACAATATTAAAAAAAAATTATAAAGAATAATAATAATAATAGGAATAAATGATGAGAAAATAAAATAAAAATTAAATTCAACAAAAAATATTATTTATAAAAAATAAACCATGCTTAAAAATAAAACAATTAACACATGTAATAAGATGTACTCCATAAAATAACACACATGATAAATATTTAAATAAAATTAATTTAATCTCAATGATATAATTAAACTAATTTCTATTGTTTAAAATAATTTCAATTCAAATATAATTTAATTAAAACACCCCATTTATAATGAACCAAAATAAAGAGGTAGATATTAAAATTAAACTTCTTTAACAAAAGTAGAACTTTATTTTATATAATAAAATTAAACAATATCTAATATAAATTTAATAATAAATAAGATATTTTTTCAATTTAACAAAAAAAACTAAATTTACCAAAACTTCAGTGTCTTAATACTAATGAGGTGGTTGGGCCATTGTATGGTGGTTTTAGCATGATATAAAGTGGTTGTTTTTCTGAGGTGGATGGACTATTGTGCGGTGTTATTGTGGTAGTTTCCAGGTAGCGATGGAGTATGAAATCGAATTATAATGAAATGGTAATGGAACAGGTTGGAAAATTAATAATTGTGGGAAGGAAATTAATGTTTAATAATTCTCCAATGAGTTTAAAATTAATGAATAGACTAGTTTTGAATGTTAAATAATGATAGTGATGGTTAGGGTGGTTTATTATTAAATATATTATTAATTTGGGCCCATTTGGTAACTGTAAAAATCTTTAAATAATTTAAATTTCTAATTAAATAAGAGAATTATATTGTTTTGTGTGGATAGTTTTGTGGTGAGTTTCATTTTGTGTTGGAAATAATTGGTGGTAGATTTCCTGAGATGATGTAGTAATAGTGTGGACTATGTTAATGTTGTTTGATATAAACCCCCAAGATGGGTATTATGTGTGACTATCTTATATTGAATTTTCATGTTACTTTTATATTCACCCTACCCTTCATCGAGTACTATGTACTAACACCCAAATATCTTTGGAGATTTTCCCCAACATCTATGTTGATGAGGGAATAAATGGACAATTTCCCCCTCTTTCCCACTCTTTATTTAGTAGTAGTACGTGGTATTTATACCTAGATGGTGGCAAGTAATGAGTGAGGATGGTGCAATTTGTGGTGATGCCTAATTATGGGGAGATTTGGAATATAGTGGATGCCATTTATGGTAATATTAAAGAAAAATGTTTATTTCCTTTACATTCATGATACCCTACTGTCCTTGTTACAAGGTAGTGATATAAATGGCGGATTTTCCTTAATATCAACACCGGATGTTGGGTCCTATGGGAGGATGGGGTCGGTAGGGTTGTGACTTGACCGACATTAGCCAAATATAGATGGACACATAAATTTATCTAATTCCAACATAAGATATTGGACATTGTGAGAGTAAGGTAGGTAGGGATGAGTCCTGAGCCACATCAGTCTCATTTGGATGCATTATGGAAGGAACGAGGGAACATGATTCTAGATATTAGGGAGTGAGATAAGAAATTTAGTGGGGATGTGGATATGGGTCACCTTATTATATGTTCTCTCATTATTATTCTACTACACTAGATGCAGTATTTGGTGAGTGAGCCTTAGTGAGGCTAAAATGGATAGTTGACCTATCTATAGGCCTGTTAGTTTTTTTATTTGTTCACTGGTGCATTTATATGCTATTTTCACATCTGCATGTGATACTTTAGGTATGATCCCACTGACTATACATGTTATTCTCACCCCACATATATATAAAATATTTTTAAGATTTTCAGGAGGGTTTTAGAGACCATGATGGGAATTACTAACTTATAGATTTGAGTTTTTATAGAGTCATTGCCTTAGCACTTTTCCTTCTAGTACTTCATTTTAGATAATTTTATTATATATTTTGACATGAATTATGGGTTTTATGGATTTTGGCCTCTTTTATATTATGTGATGAAGTTGTTTGGTGGTTGTTTATCCTATCTACCGATCCTATTTATCTATTATTGAGGGTAATGTCTCCCATGTGTATGATTTATATACCCTTGGTTCTAGTCACCAACCCAAGGCCTTATAGAGGCATGACTTAGGGGTCACTCCTTCTCTTCACTACCAACCCATACGGGGTTCTAGTGAGGGGGGGGGGTTGTGATAACCTACCTAAATAGATATGAATATCTTATCAGGCCCACATATGGGTTATGAGAAGGGAAATATGGATACTTTCCACTAGAATATCTAAGAAAATGATATTATGAATCCATTGGTGAGGGCTATTGGGATTTTATATAATATTGAGAAACTAATAAACAAAATTTATTATTCCACATTTTGGTAATCAATATAAATTATGAAAATTTTATTTTACTTATTCTAGAAAATGGAAAGAGAAATTGTGGGAATATAGTGATAATTTTTGGGAAGAGACCATATCCCCACCAGAAAAAATATCCAAGAGTGGTTCAATCATTTATACACTAAACTAAAAGCAAAAAATTTATACTATTTGCTGGAATCCTCTTTTCCTGATCAACCGCCTCTATGATCAAGTGAATGAGAAAAGGATGCCTATAGAAGAAACAAGGATGATGCTTCTATTTTTTTTTCATTATGATATCATATATGTATAAAGAGATAAATATACATCATAAGAACATGGATGCATATACCATAATATCTCATCTCCCAGATCTTGATATAGTAAAATAAAATCTTAAGATAAATGAGATTTTCACTGCACTATACTGGTGAAAACTGGGTGATGGGTACCTAGTTAGTGACCTTTCCTTCAAAATTTTGAAGTACATTGATCAATTAATGAACTTGGGATTTTATATGGATAATAAATTACCTATTAATCTCATATTACCATCCTTCTCATCTATATACTTCATATTCATCTAGAACTATATGATGGATAACATGGAGAAGCCGCACAAGAATCTTTTGACCATGCTTCACTAAGTAGATAAGGAGTGGTGGGAAAATGGTTCCTCACCCCTTATGGTGAAAAAATTGGAATTCAAGGTTAAAAATCCCATGTCCAAACAAAATTCAATAGAACCTTTAAAACTTCCTTCAAATAGAAAATATTCAAAGGCAATGTAGAGAACAAGAATCTATTTTCTTATTATATGGTTAGAAAGGTCAACATAAGTGGAATTATAATAAATTAAAGAAGAAGCAATTAGTTATACCTAATTCTAGTATATTCATCACTATATGTACTTCACTTATTGAGTATTAAGTACAACATGTTATTTACATGTTTTTATTAAAATATAAGAATCAAGGAAGTTTAGAAAAATTAAAGGCGAAATCTCTAAAATATAATAAAGGATGATTCGTAGGTTATCTAAGAAGTGGAAAAAATATGCTTTCCAAGTGGATTGATTCTAGTTGAACTGTCATTTTGTATTGATTATTACCAAAACATTAATCTCAATTTCCATTGGACATAATGGGATGTTATTTCATTTTGGAATGAATATTGTTTATGGTGTTATATACTCAAATAATAGTTTAGTAATACTTACATAATTGGAAATAAATTATGAATATAATATAAAAGACTCATACTTGGTTATAGAAATATCATTATTTTTTCAAAAGAAGAAACCTTTATAAATAAAGGTAGTCCAAAAAGATTATAGAGTTAGTTTAGATTAACTACATGAACTCTTTTAAGGATAAGTTAAAGGTAAGTTCATATACTTCATAAGATCACTTTAATAAAATTTAGGAATTCTTAGTGAATAAAAGAGTACACTTGGTAAACGATATTAGAACCCTTGTGTAGGCTTTTCGAAGTATTTCTTAACCAAGTATTCACCAATCATTTGGATATAGAGTAAAGGTTTTTTTATACCAACATTACCTTAGTCAAATCATATAGGAAATCATAGTACAAGGTAGATCAATAAGGGATCTTATATTAATTTTAAGTCTTCCATAATTTCTTTCCAGATATATTTTGCAAATAGTAGTGTAATATCTAACCATATGAAAACTAAATTAACTAATGGATATCATATAAGTTACGATATGATGGTAGTCCATTATGTCACAACCTTAGGAGTTTTATGAAAATCATTTATTTAGAGATGTTTAAGATAAAAACATACATCCAAGGAAATTAAAAGTGTATCTTAGTTAATTATCCTATAGAAACTTGGGATAATAATAACCCCATGATAAAAAGATATTGGTAAAAACTAACTATATATCTATGCGGGAAGCATAAATATTTTGAGATAGTGGGAGCATGATAGGATTCAACCAAACTTAGTATTTGGATGGATATAAGTTGGAATAGGAACACCAAAATCCATAAGTTTTATCAAGATTAATTATTCCAAAGACACATATTGTGTAGGAAAGTTAAAACCATAGAGGTGGTTTTATATTCACTTATACAAGTGATATATTATTTGGTATGGATAATGAATCCTACAAAGAGTAGTAATAAGAAACTAAATATCATTTAAAAGTTCATATGAATTAAAATTTGGATTCAATGTACCAAAATTCAATTCATAATTTTGTTATTTTCTTTAATTATTGTAAAAATGTTGATGGGTATTCAAGAGAAACTAGATATGGGTGTTAAAATTGCAGTACCAATAAGGCTTGATTGGTTATACCATGTCACCATTCTTAAATCCATTGGAATTATATTTTTAAGAGTAACGTAATATGATCATTACATTGGGAATTGGTTATCAATACCACCTTCCTTAGGGGAAACCTTATAGATTATGTCTATATAACATGACTAGAAAAGGTTGATGACACTATATAATTCCAATAAGGTGTGAAAGTTTCAAAGATCTATTTATGGATTGAAATAAACACTTTGATCATATAATATTCATTTGGTACGCACATTTTTACAGGTTTCTATAACAGGTTAGTGGGAGATCTATTTTTTCCCAGATATATATGTTTTATATAACATGGAAAACAATTGATTAGTCTTACAATTAATTAATACTAAGGAAAATTTATCCAAGAATGACTTAAAGTAGTAACCTAATTATATGGGAACATGATCAAATTAAATAGATATGTGGGGTTGCTTGGTCTAACTCATGATACATACATTGACATGGTATTGAAAAATAAAATATGAAATAATAAAAAATGAATTGTTTCGAGTGTCACATGGCATGAAATATTTCTGATTTACTATATGAAAACATAGGAAAAATATTTTATGATAAATAAATTACATATTCATAAGATTACTTTATAAATCTATATCACACTTCATTATATGTACTTAGGTTTGATTTTTATTATGAATAAGGTATAAAGATCAAATATAAAACATAAAAAGGAGGACATCATAGGCTAGCAGTTAGAACCATCCGATAATTATTGAGAAATTAAAATTGTAAAAGTGTCTGGTTATTGGAGAATTGAGAAAAATAATTATCAAGGGGATATAATTTTTTTTCTTCTTTTAGATAATCTTGATCTAGTATCATAGTAATGCTAAGGTATTATTCAATAGAAAACTTATTACAACCAATAGTTTCTATATCTACATAGATTGAGCATGTTGTGACTTCCGATGTATATTTAGAAGTGGGTTTAATAATGATTTGTTCTATATTTTAGAGTTATACCATGACAGTAAAGTGTAATTATATTATGATGAACTTCATACTGTGATATTATTTAATATTCTAGGGAAAATAGAGAACAAAAATGTATATACTCAATGATATCACCCTATGAGGGATTTTATTAGAGGGATGGAGTTGTAGTATGCATAATAACCACTAGAACATGGTAGGCCTAATATCTATAGCCATACCACAATAAATGAATTATTATCATAAAAGGATATCTAGTTAGATAGTTAACTAATGGATCTAGTATAAGTGAGTCTATTATAGTTTTTTCTATGGAACTAATAACCTTTTACTTTCAATTATTGGTATATTTAGGGTATTGAATATAAATAAATATCTTATCACATGATGGATGTTCTTATATGTAAAATCAATGTCTGTTGCATTGAATAGTCATAAAAGTTCCCCACTATGATGAAAACCTTTAAGTAATATGATGATATTCTTAAATACATGTACTATGTCCAGATGAATTTTTTTACTGTCTATAGACGATACATGATATTAGTGGTATGAGGTGTTGGGAGATGAAGTCTTTTTTAGTACATCAGAAGTTCAGTCACCATAACTTTGTTTACTGAAAATTGGTCAGTGGAAGTTGGAGTGGTTCGATGTGCAGGTTGTGATAGCAGGACTTCTCTAGGGATAGGAGGACCATCAAAAGTTTTCATCTTCCAATGGTGTTGTGATGAAGTACTGAAGTACTAGAAGTTCAGGAAGGCTGATGGGTTACTGAGTTGGTACTCTAGCTAAGGCGATCATGCTTCATTGATTGAGATTTTAGGGGAGCATGTTTAAATTTTTTACCAAATTAAAATTAGTATATAAGTTCATGGGACCTCAATTATAAGGTTGAATTATTTTTTGTAATTGAAATATTTTTAGATTACTTGTACTTAGTAATTTTTTTTATATCACTTATACTTTTAATAAAAGTAAAAAAGGTCAGCGATGTTTCTCCTATGCACGTATGACTCATTGTATGAAGAATGTAAAATATCTTGTTTTCTTTACTAAATCATTATATTTATATTTCCCAGAATGTGTATGAATTTTTTAGTGTGTGAAAAGATGACTTTTTGTGGTGAGTAGGGTGAAAATTCTATCTACTTCTGATACACCCAGTCATAGGAAGTGAAATTTTGGAGGATCAGGTTCTACTGCACAGAGCCTTCAGTGTTCAAAGTTTGTGCCAATCAAGGATTCTTATTCTGGTGGTTTTATAAAAAACATAGGAATTATTGGGGTTTTATTGTTTTACCAAAAAGTGTCATCATAGATCATGGTTCAAGTGGCTCAGGTTTCTTCGCTCACATTCTTATCTTGAAGAAATTCTATTTTCAATGGGAGTTCACTATCAATGGAAAGAATATCATTGGATGATAGTAAGATTTAGGTTAATAAGTTTTATGGAACATATTTTGGATTTTGGAATATATATATAGAGGATAATATCATACAAAAGGACATGGATATTCCTCTTACTGACATTCAACCAGAGAAAGTGGATAAGGTGGAATGGGAATAGAAAGATAGGAAAACACTGATGTTGGTGAAGATATAATTGGAAATGAACATTTCCTTCAATATCCAAGAAAAGAAAACTATGGTAGAAGTTACAAAGGTTATGGAAAATATATATGAAAAATCTACGGTAATGAACAAAGTGTTCATCATGAGGAAACTGTTTAACTTAAGATAATCAGAAGGAAGACCAATGGTAGATCACATGAATGACTTCAATATAATCCAAGATCAACTCATATCAATGAAGTTAAATTTCACAGATGATGTTTGGTCATTACTTCTATTCTCATCACTTCTATAGATATGATATACCATGGAAACTATGATTAGTAATTCCATCGAAAAAATAAACTTAGCATTTGAGGATATATAATGCTTGATCTTGAATGAGGTGATTAGGTGGAGATAAATCCAGGAACAATATGGTAATTATCTTAAGGCTTATGTATGAGGAAAATCACCTTAATAGAAGAAAATATACTAAAAGTAACCATCAAAATATAAGAAAATGGAAAAGCACCAAGGAAAGTTGACTAGTCTCGATCCCACCTGCAAGAAATGTGGGAATAAAGGACACTTCAAGAAGGAATGCAGGAGTCATAAAGAAATCCCTAGAAAAACATCAACTTTTGGTAGCACAAATTTCATTGGAATAATGAAATACAGTAGTGAACTATTTATCAGTTTCAAAATTCTAGCGGAGTCATGGGTTTTTGAATCCGGAGCATCATTACATTCAATGAGAGAGTAGAGATACATTGAAAACTATGTGTTCGATAGTTTCAGTAAAGTATATTTGGTGGATGATAAAGCTCTAG
Organism: Viscum album; assembly: GCA_963277665.1. Classification (NCBI taxonomy): domain Eukaryota; kingdom Viridiplantae; phylum Streptophyta; class Magnoliopsida; order Santalales; family Viscaceae; genus Viscum; species Viscum album. Next base: position 987,940,769 of record OY728129.1, read on the forward strand.
ATTTCATTGGAAAAAGATATGTGAATATTTGGTAAATAATTGGAGTGTATTTAAGTTTAAATAAGTCATGCATATCCCAAGGTTGGTAAAGAACTTACTTTCTGTACGCAAACTTGATGAGGAAGGGTATGGAATTACCTCCACTAATGAAGCCTACAAAGTGACTCAAGGTTCCATGGTAGTTGAAAAATGAGTAAATAGTGGGACATTTTATTTTTACAGAATGATAGATGCAGTTGAATTGGATTAAAGTTCATTATCAGAAGATCTGGAGGATTAACATTGCATGATTTATCATCTCAACGAGAAGAACATGAAAGTTCTAATAGAAAAATGCATGATAAAGCTTGATTATATAGACATTGAAAGTTGTAAAAGTTGTGTGTTATGGAAAAAATGAGGGTTTTGTTTAATTTTGATAGATATAAAATTATATCCAAGAATTTAGAACTAGTTTATAATGATTATTGGGGAAATTCCCCAGTTTAGTCCCTTAAATGTTCACTTTACTTTGTAAAATTGATTGATGATGCTATGAGGAAAGTTTGGATTTGATTTCTAAAGTATAAAAATAATGTTTTTAAAAATTTAAGACAATGTAAATCCATGGTGGAAAGGGTCTATATTTAGAATCTAAAATTATTACATTCGAACAATGGTAGTGATTACACCAGATATAACTTCTAGAACTTCTATAAAAATAAGGGGATAAATCTTGAGAATATGGTTCCCATAACTCCAAAACACAATGAATTGGATGAAATAATTAATTAGTCATTGATATAAAAGGCTTTAACCATAATTATTCTCTCATTAATTAATAAGGGGATTTGGGAAAAGGAACCCAATATAAATACATACCCTGTGAATAGAAGTCCAACATCGACAGTTGGGTATAAACTATTGAAGGAGAAATGGATCAGTACGTAATAAAAATTTCACCATCTTAAAATTTTTAGATGTTTTTAATATGAAATTATTGATGTTAAGGATAAATACAAGATCTAGGATAAACCCAAATCATGTTTTTTTTGTTGGTTATGGTGATAAGAACTTAAACTAATAACTATTGGATGAAGATAAGAGATAAATAATCAATAATTGAGATGTACACTTCAATGAAAGAGTTATATGAAAGGATCAGAACATGGAAGAGAAAGAATTTTATAGAAATAGATTAATTATAAAAATACAAGTTGACCTGAGTAAGAACACTAAAAGTTTATAAATTTTAGAGAACTCAGATGAAATCACTATAAGTTTAGAGGTGAGACCAGTAGAAGATAAGATATAAATTTCAAGGGTGGTTGAAGGTTGAGTGGGATCATAAAAAGTTAAGTATACAGGAATTATAGAAGAGATGATTAGTATATTGCATCGAAATATGTTTAGGATATCAACCAGATTCAGAATTCCAGTTCAGAGTTTTGGGGATGACATGAACTTTCAACTCTTAATGGATTTAGGAGAACTAGAGAGCCTAGAAGAGGTGGACACACTTAGTGATGAAAAATAGTGGAAATTAGTGATTGATGAAGAGATATCTTCATTGAAATTTAAAATAACCTAGGATATAATTAAATTAATATAAGTAAATAAGGAACTATAAAATAAGTGGGTTTTTTATTTAAAGAGGTTGTTGATGGAAAGAAAAGTTATAAGGCATGACTAGTGGTAGAGGGATTTCAATTGAATGAAAGGTTTTGATTTCTTGGAATTTTTCTCATTGATAATTAAACATAAAACTATGTGAGAGGTGTTGATCATGGTTATATCATAAGATATATAATTGGAATAGATATATTTAAATATAACATTCATTCATGGTGAGTTAGAAGAAGAAATTTACATGGGCTATCCAGTAGGTTTCATGGAAATTGAGAACTGAAATTTGGTTTTCAAGCTGAATAAAAATATTTATGGACTGAAGTAATATTAGAGACATTGAAATTAAAAATTTAATTCATTTATGTTAGAAGAATGTTTCAAAAAGTTAAATAAAAATCATTTTTGTCACTGAAAGTAATAGGAAGATGGGACATTCATTATATTGATTTTATATGTGGATGACATATTTCTACCTTGTCTAGACACTGTGAGAATCCAGAAGCTAAAATGCGACTTCTCTGAAATATTTGAGATGAAGGATATGAGGAATAGAAATAAAATCTTGGGAATGAATATCAAAATAGATAAGAGGATCAAAACTTTGGTGATATATCAAAAGGAATACATACAAAATATTGTGGAAATATTTTTAATATCTAAATGTAAAACAATCTCAAATCCCTTTTCTAGAAACTTTAAGATGTTTAAGGAACATACACCAATAATAGAAGAAGAGTACTAGTACATAGAGAAAGTTACATATGCATAAAATATTTTAATTTTTATGTATGAAATGATTTTTACTCAGCTGGAGATTACTTTTATAGTGAGTTGTAAGTTGATTTATGTCAAATATAGGAAAGGTACACTAGGTGGCTATAAAATAGATCTTTCATAATTTGAAAGGAATGGAGGATACAACTTTGTGTTTTGGGTTAGACTATAACACCCCTAGATTTTAGAAAGTATTTTTATTTTAAATTAATATTATGTTCAATATCGTGCACCATATGCAACACCAAGCTTAAATAAACCACAATATACTATATAAATATTGTTATTTAAATATGACCGTTATAACCTAGTCGTTTAGCGGGTATGAATAAGAGTAGCTGAATTATGAAATATATGTTGAAAATTTTCCTTATTTAAATTTATTGATCAGTGCATAGGAAATTTGAACTCAATTTTGAATGATAATAAATAAATCACATAAGGTTAAAAATAATTAAAATTTAAAAGGGTTATTTTTCTATAAAAACAAGTTTTATTTATATTTTGTATTTTTATTTTTTAAATTTTTTTTTATAAATTTTAGAATTTTAATTTGATGAAATGAAATTTATTTTTGGACTCATCATATCCAAATTATCATAGAGTGAATTTTTGGTATTTTTTAGAAATAATTGATTTTTGGGTAAACAATGAAAATACAGATTTTACAAATAATGTCCCTTTTATGACATTATCATGATATAAGAATGGATTGAAAGTTTATGAAACGTATTTTATATAAAAAATATATATTTAATAATTAATATAATTCATTTAAAAATATAATTTTGAAATTATAAATCTATCTTTGACATTATGGAAATCTAAGTGATGTTTTCATTCAAATAAAAACTATTTTTAGTACTTATCCTTTAATAATTTTTTCACAAGGTTAATTTAAATTTTAGTTTTGTTTTAAATTAAAATATGTATACTTTAATTTAAAATAATTTAATTAATCCAACGGGAATGAATATTTTACATAATTTTGGTATAAAATCATTTATTTTGCTTAAAACAAGCATTTTTAAAAAAATGAATTTTCATTTTATTTTGCGAACTTATATTAAAATTAATTTTCACCACCTCTGTAAATTGAATCATATAAAATATATTACAAATTTTTAATCAGAATTTTATAATTTTTTAATGAGTGCTATTTCATTTTTTATCATATTGAATAGTAACCATGATAAAAATTTATTAATCGGGGTTAAAACTATGGAATAAGGTATTAAAATCTCTCAAAAACTTGTATTTATTTAATTTTAGAAGTGTAATTAGACCAAAACAATCCTATATTCTAAAATATTTCAATTTTTTTCTATTCTCCTTCGATAATGACTTTTATATTATTTAAGTAAAAAATAAGTACAAAATTCGACCCTCTTTATTTTAATATGTATAATATATTTTAATAAGAATAAAAAGATGTTATTAATAGTTATAAATGTTTATTTGTAATATTAATAAGTTATTTTTATTATAGTAATTTATTTTTTATTTTTTGGTAATGGTATAATTACATAAAACTCTTATGCATCGCTGATGCAGCGCTTGCACAAGCGGGTGAAAAATCAAAGTAAATTATTTTAAAATATTAAAATGATACAGTTTGGATAATTTAAAATATTACACAATTTTTATGGATCAAAATTAAAGTTAATTAATGTTTTAAATATTAAAATTTTAACTCCATGCTGATCTTGATCATTTTAAAGTCAAATTATGTGAATAGTCCCGAAAATGACTTTAAGGAAATTTTACGTTAAGAAATATTTAATTAATTAATTTAAAACTCATAAAATTATTATAATTTATAAAATTAATGGTATATGGTCTATAATATCAACTATTTTCCACCTATGATCTACTTTACCTTTTATAATGATATTATTGACCCTTAATGACTAAGTATCTTGTTACTACAATAAGGGTTAAAAGGGTTAATGAGGGGATAAACTAAAGATATAAGAGTTAAAAAAACATAAAGACTTGTATAAATTATATTAGTTGAATTTATTTAGACCCTATATCACCATATATTTTTAATTTATCGAATTTTGATTAACTTTTCCCTAAAAGTTACCTTATATAATTTTAAAGTTTAGAATAATTATAAGTGTGCTGCTCCCCTCACTTATAAAAGGGCACCTAATATACTCTCTTATTAATTCATTATTGAGAAACTTATCCTGAACAAAAACTACAAAAAATCTCTTTCAAACTTCCCTCGACACATTATAGAGGTTTTTTTCTTCTTAAAAGACCAATTCAAGGGCCCTTAAAAAGAGATTCAAAAGAGTTTTCTCAAAGAAGAGGTAATCATCTTCATCAAATCCTTTTAAGTTTATTTCTTCTTCTAACTACTCAAAATATTTTTTAAACATATTAAAGTAGTGACATATGTAAAATTATGTTACTAAAATTTTATTTTATAATAACCATTATCTATTTATCATCTATCCCAATGGAAAATAAAAACACCCCTGTGCGTTCGTATGGATAATCATATCTATGAAGTGATGTAATTCACTTTTCATCTATATGGATGGTTATAAAAGTGTATATAATGAATAAATATTATATTTATGAAATTATTTTGATTTTATAAATTTTAAAACTATGAACTAGGTGCAAGTATCAGAACCACTGAACCAAAACAAGCATGAAAAACAAAATAGTTAACACCCAAAAAAATGATTTTAATAAACAAAAATTAATAAATGGGTGATAAAATTTTATAAGTGAATAATATATGGTATAATAAGTATGAATATATGTTTTTATATGCCTATAATAAATCTCAATTTGTTATATATGAGGTTAATATCATGTATTAAGCAAGTCAAGACTTGAGATAAGGGTTTCTCATCTCACTTTTATTTCAGTGATACATATACCATATTCACTATTTATTTATTTTGTAAAGTGTATATACTCACCATGAATATATTTTATTATTATTTTAATTAAAATTATTGGGATTCACGAATAAATATTAGGTTATCTCTTTCATGAAGTTTTGATTTAGAGATTACCATAACTGTAAGGGCTATTCATCTCGATATTGTTTTATTAAGACATATTTCATGTTATAAATATATTTGTGTTTTTATGATGATTATAATTACCATTTTATATTTTATGTCATGAATAAATTTATATTAATGGTATTTAAAGTTTCATTTTATGTTGTTTCTTTTAAGGGGTTTATGATTCAAAAGTTACCCAAGCGGTATGGGGTTTATGTTACAATCTCATTTCTTTTTGGGATTCTCTATGTTAAATTTACATTGAGGAAAATTATCTATTCATTATCTTTTAAAAACCATATATTTTCTCATACAATGGTTATTTATAGAGTTTTCATATATTCCTTACATTTTTCTCACTTAAATACTTAAAATTATTAATTTTTTAAAGAAAAGATGATCTTATTTCTTCTTTTTGGGTAGAGAATATTTCTCCTCCATGTCCATGTTCTTAAAAATGTTTTATATAAGTTTTTATCTATACTGAAATATTTTATAAATGTTATTTTTAATACCTTTGACTTTATTTAATTTTTTAAAGGAATATTTTCAAATGTTTTCTATATGACTCATTTTTGTCTTTTTACAAATTTTTTGAAAGGAATATTTATTTTAATGTTTAATGAATGAATGAATTATTCATAGCACTATAATCATTATAATATTTAAATCATACTTTAAAATTTACGTGGTTATTTTCAAAGAAAATACTTTTCTTAATATTCCATAAATTTTTATTTAAAATGTTATAAAAATAAAATGATATTTTTTTCATGTTTTATAGAAAGGTTCAAATGCTCATTTAATGGTATTTTAATCTATGTTAAAACATTTTTATTTTTATTATTATTCACTTAGGATATGATCTAATGATACCAACCATGTTAATTCTTTAAATAACTTATGATTATGTGATGTTGAAATCTTTATGAAACCCATTTCTTTTTCACGAGTTATGCTATGATGAATTAATGAATCTTATTATAATATTATAGGAAACATATGTATGGTTTTAATTATGTGATAGTTGGGTCCATTAAATCCCTATAATGTATTGGGTAATGATTGATTTCTCATGGGATAATATAAAGATGAGTGATTAAACCCATTTTAAGGATGAAAAGAGGTTGGGGAGTGAACCCAATCCATTATGGGACTTTGTCCACTATGTGATGATGGTATTGGAAATGATACTTGACTAATGAAATGATTTTACATGATTATTATTGTTACAAAATTACCATGACATGTTTATATGCTTATGATATGATCTCATGGATCATGATTGATTAATGAAAATTCCACACTCTTAGAACTCATTTATTTTTAATTGAGGAAGATTTATTCCATGAATCATGATATATAAAATATTGGGTATAAAAATCATAAGTTATGATCATGATCTCATACCCTTATACTTATCTTATACTTACATAGGATCATTAATTGATATCTCCCATGTTTACCCTTACTGAGAATTTGAGATCACCCTTTCTTATGTTTCTATTTACCTAGGTTATGAAGAATGATATTATATAATATATATATATATAAGAAGGGTTATATGTGAGAAGAAGTTTTTGGTAGATGTTAGAGTATTCTTATGGAATAAGAAAATCTGGGTATAATGGGAAAAATTTATATTTGATGAGAAAACATGGGTTTTATTATGTAAAGGGTTCTTACTAATTCTCTAAAAATCTAAACCTAAAAGGTATTGGGTATGTATGTGACTAGATTATGTTTATTGATATTGTAATTATGGATGATTAAAGTTGTTTTTATTCAGTTGGTATCAAAGATAGTATAAAAATATTATATTTTTAGCATTGGATTCGGGTGTAAGGGTTCTAGACTGTCTTAGTTCGTATTAGAGAATGGTTTATATAACTTTAGAGGTTATAGATTTATTATATGAGGAAAATTTAAGAGTTAAGGATACCATTATTAGTTGATAAGTTTAAGTATGATCATAAATTTAATTCATAAATACCATTTTTTTGTTTTAATTAATGTAATTTTAAGGTGATTAATGATATTTTGGGGAACATAATAGATGATTGAGGTATATGCATACCCTAGGTTTAATATGTGATTTAGTGTAAAGTTATTCTGGAATAATGTTATTGGTTTCATAAGTTTAAAGTAACACATAATATTTAAGGTTAATACATTTTTTAATGATGAGGTAATTAGTGATAATGTGAATAAAGGGGTTATCATATATTGGGAATATATGTTTAGATAATCATGAGATTAAAAAGTGATTTGGTGAATCAATGATTAAAGTTATTTTTGAGGAATTATACTATATTGGGAACATTATATGATTAAGGTAAACAAAATATCATTTTCTAGTATGGAATTTTATTTGAGGAATAAAGATTGAGTTTACTTATGGAAGTATATATGTTTTTGTTTTGGTTTTATGGTGACTGAGGTTGTTTTAGGAAATGTTTATTATATTTTGAAGAACATATAATTAGGGTATATATATTTTTGACATGTGACTTTATGAATGATTAATGTTATTTAGGGATAAATGTTAAGTTTATGTTAGAAAAATATATGATTAAATATTTCTGATTTTGGGGTTTTGAGTTTAGGTAGACATATTTTTAAAGTATTTTAAGGTTAATTATTTATATAATGATTTATAATAAACTTTGGATGCTATTTTTTGAGTCTTTATATATTAATATAGTATTTCTTAATATTGGATATTATCTTAACTTGTACTAACCATTTATACTTTTGGTTAATGGGTAAAAACATGAGGAATAATTTTTCATCCTTTTGTGGATATTGTGATCCTTTAAAATATAATTTTAGTGGTTTAGTTATATAAATTTCTTCATGATTATTTATCTTCTGACACGAAGCAAAGGTGGAAAATTTCTTGAAAGATAACTAAAGGATGAAATTATAGGTAAAAATAAAGTAAGTATATTCTCTAACATTCTCTATATCAATGGTAAAATAATTAATAAAAATAAATTAATAGGAAGATAACTCTATCAAGTACTATATGGAAAATGTTGCTCAACTATGAAGTTATGCTTTATGAGACTCATTCACAAGTACAATTCTGACAATTATAAATGCATGGTTTAAGAAATATTTAGTAAATGATAAGTTTCATAGTCTTACATAGACATTAAAATACTTTTAAAAATGAAATTTACTCGATGAATACTATGTTTTATATCATGTACCACATGAAACACATTCTTAAACGAACTGTGATATACTATGGAAATATTATTATTTAAATATGAATGTTATAACCTAGTCATTGGTTTGGAGGGTATGAATATGAGTAACCGCATTATGAAATATATGTTGAATTTTTTTTCATTATTTAAATTAATTTATTAGTTAATAGTAAATAATTAGTCATTTTTTAATTATAAAAATTAAATCACATAAGGTTAAGAATAATTAATGTTTAAAAGGGCCATTTTTATATAAAAGTGGGTTTACAGATTTTACGAATAATGTCACTTTTATAAAATTACAATAATATAAGAATAACTTGAAAGTTTATGAAACATTTTTTATAGACCAAATATATATTTAATAATTGATATAATAAATTTAAAATTTTTGAACTTATAAATCTATGGTTGACATTTTAGAAATCTAAGTGATGTTTTTATTCAAATAAAAACCATTTTCCGTACTTCTCTTTTAATAAAGTTTTCACAAGGTTCATTTCGGTTTTATCTTTATTTTAAAGTCAAATAAGTTTCCTTTTATTTAGCATAATTTAATTAATTCAACGGGAATGAATATTTTACATGATTTTGGCATAAAATCACTTCTTATACTTAAAAAAAACATTTTTATAAAAAAGTATTTTTGTTACGTTTTGTGAAATTATATTAAAATTAATTTTTAAAACCTAAAGAAATTGAATCATAGAAAATTAATTACAAATTTTTAATCATAATGTTTTAATTTTTTAATTAGTTCCATTTAATTTTTGTTCATAATGATTAATAACCATGGTGAAAGTTTATCACCTCGGTAAAGGGTAAAATTGGTTAATCGGGGTTAAAACTATGGTATAAGGTTTAAAAATATCTCAAATACTTGAATTTATTTCATTTTATGAGTTTATTTCTACCAAAATAACCCTATATTAATTTTTTTTGACAATTTGGTTCCATTTTCCTTTAATAATGGTCTTTATATTATTTTAATTAAAGAATAAGTACAAAATATCACGCTCTATATTTTAATATCTCTATTAAGTTTTAATAATAATAAAAAGATGGTATGAGTGGTTATAAATGGTTATTTTGAATATAAATAAATTATTTTTATTATAGTAATTTATTTTTAATTCTTGGTAATGGTATAATAACCTAAAACACTTACGCATCACTGATGCAACACTTATGCAAGCTGGTGAAATATCAAAGTAAATAGTTTTAAAATATTAAAAGTGATGTATTTTGGATAATTTAAAGTCATTAATGTTTTTTATGGATCAAAATTAAAGTTAATTAATGTTTTAAATATTAAAATTAAAACTTCATGGTAATATGGAACTTTTTAAAGTCCAATTATATGAATAGTCCTGAAAATTATTGTAAGGGTTTTTATATTAAACAATATTTAATTAATTGTTTTAAAAATCATAAAAGACTTATAATTTTTAAAATTAATTGGAAATGGTAAATAATATCAAACATTTTTTTGATTATCAACTTTCCCTTTTTAAATTACATTATTGATCCTTAAAGACTAAGTATATTGTTACCACGGTAAGGGTTAAAAGGGTTAACAAGGGGTTAAACTGAAGGGATAAGGGTAAAATAACCTAAAAACTTGTATTAATACTATTGGATGAATGTATTTATACCCTATATCATACTACCTTAAAATGTTATCCAATTTGTATCCAATTATCCCTAAAAGTAACTTTATATTATTTTGAAGCTTAGAATAATTATAAGTGTGCCACTCCCCTCACTTATAAAAGGGCACATCCTCTAATCTATTATTTTCACCTTATTGAGACACTTAGCTCAAACAAAACCTAAAAAGATATATTATAAAATTACCTATCTATGTTATAGAGGTGTTGGTTTTCTTAAAAGATTAGCCCAAGGGTCCTTAAGAAGATATCCAAAGGAGGTTTTAAAAGAAGAGGTAATTGTATTCACCAAATATTTTTAAGTTTATTGATTCTTATACCTCCTAAAAATACTATTTAACCATATTTTTATATTCAAATAATTAAAATTATATTACTGAAATGTTATTATAAAACAACTATTATCATTTCATTATCCATCCAAATGAAAAATGAAAATGTCATCGTGCATACGTACAGATTACCGTCTCCATGAAGTGATGCAATTCATCTTTCATCACAACTCTATATAGATGGTTATAAATTTATATAATGAATAAATACTATATTTATGACATTATTTATATTCTATATATTTTTAAACCATGACCTATGTATAATTACTAGAACCACTGAACCAAAATGTGCATGAAAAACATAACAGTTAACACCCAAAATAAATATTTTAATGAAGTTATATTTACAAACAGATGATAAAATTTTATAAGTGAATAATATATGGTATAATAAGTATGAATATGGTTCTGGTGTATATTTATAATAATTATAAATTTATTATACAATAGGTTAAGAGCACATATGAATCAATTCAGGACTTGAGGTAAGAGTTTCTCGTCTCACTTTTATTTCTGTGAGACATATGATTTATTGACTACTTATTTATTTTATATTGTGTATATAATACCCATGAATATATTTTATGATTATTTTAATTAAAATTATTGGGATACAAAAGTCCATATATTCTTCTCTCTTCCACAATGTTTTAATTATGAGATTACCAAAACTGTAGGCATTCTTTATCTCAATATTATTTTGTTGAGACATGTTTTATGTTATACACCTATTTTTGTTTATATGGTGTATATAATTAATATTATATATATTATATCATCAATATATTTATATTCATATTATTTAAATATTCATTTGATGTTTTTTATTTTAAGGGGTTTATGGTTCAAAAGTTACCTAACCGGTAAGGGTTTATGTTACAATCTCATTTATTTTTAGGATTTTTTGTGCTAAATTTAAATTTACATAAATTACTAATACTTATATTTTAAAACCCATAATTTTTCTTCTATTCCTAAGTGGATTTCTCTTTGGTTTTAGTGGTTTTTTTATGTTGAAGTTATCCGCCAATGGAAAGGGGGTGATGTTTACTTCTAAGGTGGTTATGAGGCTTCTTACTATTCAATGATGGTTATTTTGTGTTATTTTGCTAGGTATAGCTTGTTGAAGCTGAATATGATGGTCGGTTGGTGTTGTGATTATGGTGGTAGTGATCGATGGTGGTGCACATGGGCCGAGGATGCGTGTCACAAACATGTGTTTCGAGCGTGGGTGATTATGATGGGCTCGAGGGTGAACTAGATGACATGGTTTTTTTCATGTATTTTTAAATTTGAATTTGTATAATTTAGTTTGTTTTGATGTTTTTTGAATTTTTAGTCTTATCTAGTTTTTATTTGTGATGATGTAATAGTGAAATTTAGTTTTGGAGTATTAGTGTTGTATTTGAATCTGATTCAATATTTTTTTATATGAGATGATTTTTGTGAGGGTTATCACTAAACCCAAAAAAATTATTCTTCATGAAAAAATATATATTGAATTGGAGTTAGGGTTTTCTTGTTTTCCTTAAATTTTACTCTCTTTAATACTTAAAATTATTTAGAAAATGTTTTGAAGAATATCCAAACTTATTTCTTCCTTTGGGCCATGAATCTTTCTCCTCCAAGTCCATGCACTTCAAAATGTTTTATGGAAGTTTTCATATAGACTTAAATGTTTGATAAATGTCATTTTTACTACCTTCAACATTATTTAAAAATAATTAAAAATAATCTTTTCAATTTTTTTTTCATATGACTTTTTTAAAAAATCATAAAAGGAATATTTGTTTTAACATTTACTACATAAATGAATTTTCCCTCCATTATGATCATTATTTGATTTGAATCTTCCTTTAAAAATTTATTTGATTATTATAAAATAAAATCATTTTCTCAATATTATGGGAATTTTTATTTAAAAATTTATCCAAATAAAATGATATTTTTCTCATGTTTCAAAGAAAGGTTCAAACGTTCTTTTAATGATATTTTCAGCTATGTTAATATAATTTGATGTTTCTTATGATTCACCCAGGATATGATCTAATGATACCAACCATATTATTTCTACAAATGGATTACGATTATATGATGTTGAAATCTTTATGAAACTTGTTTCTTTTCTATAGGTTATGCTATGATTAATTGATGAATATTCTTATGATATTATAGTGCACATATGTATGGTTTTAATTATGTGATGGGTGGTTTCATTAAATCCCTCTAATTAATTGAGTAATTATTTATATCTCATGAGATAATATTAGGAGGATAGTAAGTGAACCCATTCCAACGATGAAAAGAGGTTGGGGATTAAACCCAATCCATCATGGGACTTTTTACACTATGTGATGATGATATTTTCAGTGATCCTTGACTAATGAAATGATTTTATATGCTTATGATTATGACAAAATTACTATGAAATGTTCTTATGTTTATGATGTTCTCTCATGGATCATGATTAATTAATTATGATTCCTCACTCTTATGAATCATGACTTTTGAAATGAAAATTTTTTATCCAATGAATCATAATTTATGATCTATGACTGATTGGGTATGAACTTAATATGTTATGATCATATATTCACACCCTTATGATTATCTTATGCTTTCATATAATCATTGATTTATATCTACCATGTTTATCCTTACTGATCATCTAAGCTCATCATTTCATATGTTTCCATTTCCTCAAGTTATGAAGAATGATATTATGTAAGATATGTTTAAAAAAGTTTATATTTGAGGAGAATTTTGTGGGAGATGTCAATAGAATAATAAAATCTAGGAAAAATAGGAAAAATTCCCATTTTATGTGAAAAACATGCGTTTTGTTATGTAAAGTTTTTTTTTCAATTCTCTAAAATTATAAACCTAAAAGTTCTTTGGTATGTATGTGACTCAATGTTAGAAATTGATATTGAAATTATGGATGGTTAAAGTTGAGTCGCTTCAGTTGGTATCAAATTCAGCATGTAAAGACTATGTTTTTAGTATTAAATCCAGGTGTATGGGTTTCACAGTGTCTCATAGATGATCCTTTATGTGGATATGTTAATGATGACTTTTTTGGTGATTCATATACCTAGAAGTTCACAAAAAGATTTATGTTTACCTATAAAGGAACACAAGTCAGTTTCATATCATGACTTAGAATTCTTGTTATTTTAAGTACAATGGAATTAGAGTATGTATCTACAACAGAAGATGGGAAATAAATCGTTTGGTTGATGAGGTTTTTGAAGGAGTTCAGAAGGAGTCAGGTAGTGGGAGTTATTTTATACGATAGCCAAAGTACAATCCACTTGGATAAAAATATGGTGTTCTATGAAAGAAAAAAACATATTTACCTAAAGTATATTTTTTATCAAAAATTTACTAGAGGAAAAGTTGTTTTAGCTTTAGAATATAGCAAGAATCCAAAACCTAGTGGACATGTTAACCAAGTTGATAATTCAAGAAATTATGAGGAAACATCATGACTTAGTAGGACTTGGGTGAATGGAAGAGAGGTGAATAAACACTACATATTGAAAAGTAAGTAAATTTTCCAAAGTGTTAGAGAGTTAATAAAGGTTCTCTAAAATAAGTATTCAAGTGGAGATTGTTGGGAGGTGAATAACATTTAATTTTACCAAAAGTTCATCCATCAAAACTTTATTCATCAAAAATTGATCAATGAAAGGTGGAGTATATTGATGTATAGGCAGTGGTAACAAGATATCTCTTATGGTAGAATGACCATAAAAAAGTTCACATAATTTTATGGTGTTACGATGAAGCACTAAAGGCCCAGAAGTTTTGCAAGGCCTAAGGGTTTCCAAGTTGGTACTCTAGCTGAGGTGACCATGCTTTGTTAACCAAGATTTCAGGGGAGCAAGTTTATCTTGTTTACCAGATGACACTTAGTATATAAGTTCATGGGACCTCAGTGATAATAGTGAATTAATTACTATAATATAAGATATTTCAAAATTAATTTTACTTATTAATCTACTTTTCATCTCTTGTATTTTTGGTGAATATAAAAAATATTAGCAGTGTTTCTCCCATGCATATAAGACTCACTATCCAAAGTATGTTAAATCTCTTATGTTATTTATGGGTTTATTGTATTTTTATCACCTTGAATGTGTGTGAGTTTTCTGGTGTGTGGAAAGGATGACTTTGTGTGATGAGTAGGGTGTTAATCCTACCTACTTTCAATACACTTAGTTGTGGGAAGGGAACTTCTAGAGGAATGAGATCTATTTTATAGAGCCTTTGGTGTTTGAAGTTTTGGTCGAATGAGGATCCTTATTTCAGTAGTTTTATCAGAATCACAAGCAGTTTTAGGGTTGGATTGTTTCCCAATAGAGGATCATAATACATTGAGAATTGTTTTAATTAATTTCACCGTTAGTAATCTCTAAGAGAGGGGGATATGAGAATAGACTCACCCATATGAATTCCAAATGTTTAATGAGTCATTTTATATTCTTGTATGAGGAAATGTATATTGGTACTTAGACTTGATATTATTATTTATACATATTATGATTGACATAATTTGATGTATTGATGAAAATTGTGACAAAATATACTTTTTATGAGGTAAGATACATTGGGTGTGTCATTAGTGATATGACATTAGTGAGTAAGTCAAGAAATGATTTATCAATTCCAATTTATTGGAATTAGATATCTATCACCCATTTATTGAAATAGAACCATCTAATAAATCCATTTCCATGATAGCATATTCAAATGTTTATTTTTGGAATTAAAAGAAAGATAAATCAAGCATATAGGCTAATTACACAAAGTATGAACTTGCATGGTGGGATATCGAGTCCAAAATATTATATTACAGAGTGAGAATTCGTAGGAGGTTATTATCATTGAAACATTTAACTTATTTCTATATGGGTGACTTGATGTGTTACTAGATACTAATATTTCAATTTAATCATATTAGAACAATTCCATTGAGAGATAATCCTTGAGGGTCAGACAATAAGTGTATCTAGATCATCAGTTAAGTTATATTTGAATTTGATAATATGAATAAAGATTATCCTCGACTTATGGTTTAATAATTGTTTTTAGATGTGTTAATCTCATTAATTCAATCACCAGTTATTGGAAATAATATTTATGTGGGTGTAATATTAAATAAATATTTATTCACAATGTAATAAATAATAACACAAATATATAATATTTATTTATCGATTTTTTATTCACAAGGTAACAAAAAATTATTTATTTGGTCACTCAAATATTAAATAAATATTTATTCATGATTTTAGTGAATATAATATTAATTTGTTTATTTTAAAAAATAATATAGTGATATTTATTTATTTAAATAAATAATCATTATTCAAGGTTCAATAACTATTAAGGAGGATTAGTGGACCGAGTTCAAGAGTTTAGTGGGAATGATATATTAAATATCAATTAACTAAATATTAATCAATTTATTTAATAAGTTATATTTTAATAATTTTTGAGTTTAGTCTTTTTCAAATAAATATAAAAATATTATTATTATTCAATGTGAAGTCACCTTAGGATTAAGAGATTGGCTAATGGTTTATGTGCAATAACCAATTCTCTAACTTAGCTATATAAACCCAATTATATTGTTTTTAGAGGATATTTAGTTGTGAAAAAAAATCCTCTCTAGATAATTCTCTCAACCCTAGAGAGAAATTTCTCTAGAACACTTTTAATAATGGATAACACTGATCCTCATCCTCTATATCATGGACAGATAGAACAAGAGAGAGTCTTTCAAGTATGGAAAGATTCATGTTGTGATCAATGACGAATTATATGAGTGGATTGGATCCTCTATGACAGTATCCTAAGTTCCAAAAATGAAATTCCAAGGTTCATGGAACACATATGGATACCACTAAAGGGATAATACACTTGAATCCATTGAAATAATGATGGTATAAAAAGAAGAGCTCATCTGATTTGATAATGAAGGAATAATTACAAGAAATGGTAATTATTATTTAAATAAATCAATTATAAATTATATATAAAAAGAAAAACTCTATGAATATTCTGGGGTTTCATTCATTTGATTATGAGGATATATCTGAAGAAATAAATGAAAATCCATTATTAGGTATGGGTCTGACTACTTCCAATGCACCCAAAAACCATCACATTTGTTGTTGCGAAGAAGGCATCAACATTACTTTGGTTTTGGGGGTCCTGTCATTATGAATGAGGATCCTAGGCTGGTGTACCGACTATAGAAGTGAGAGATTTTTTGTTACCACTCAGTGATCTCAATTAAGAAAACTCCATCGTACTATTTCATTCGTGATAGATAGAGCTTACAATGATGAATGTAAGCTTGTATTTTATGCTATTAATTTGAACATGTTGGTTCTATTGATGATAGATAAAATATTTTAATGTATTTATTCCATTACATAGATCATTAAATGATCCTCTAAAACCCATTTGTGGTATCTGAGTCATAATTATCTATGAATCGACATGTTTTTCTACTAATTTTCAAAGAACATTTATATCATAAGGTTTTTGGAGACATATCATAGTGTATAATATGAATGTTTTTTTTCTATTTTACTTAGTCACATTGTATGACTATGGTATAGTAAGGCTGGGTATTTAAAATACCCAGGGTTTTGTTCTATGTTGTAGTATATGATATATGATATCATAGGTTATGAATAAAACCATCAAAAAAGAAAATCATGAAGTTATATTGATAATATAAGGATATCATCAAATACAAATTGAACCTTATGAAATCAATTATCATAAGCACTGATTTCAATCATAGATTAGGATTGACTATACCATCAAATATAACCTGATAAGTTAGAGTCATGCATGATTTCCTTTACTCATCGATCGTAGATTATGATTGATAATTCCTATTATCAATTGTAAATTATGATATATCCTAAAATGGTTAAAAATTAATATTTTGGATATATTTTATTATATTTTATAAATTTTTAATAAATGATAGGTGTTATGCAATATAAATAGGATATTTTTTATGCTAAATAAAATATTAAATTCTTATATTCATGTCTCATGTTTGGAAAATAAATAAAATGTTTATTTATTTGTTTATTCCTTTTAAATATTTACATTTAAATTTTTTTCATTAAATGTAGATATTATGTATGATTTAAGTTTTGTGATAAATTAATTCTTATAAATTATTAATCCATGCATTACATGCTAGTTTCAACAATATAATATTTAGTTTTCATCATCCTTGACCTTGATTTTTAATTAAAGTTATTATCTTGAATTTAGTTATTGAGTGCAGTTCACACATATTAGGTGTTATAATTATGATGAATTTTATTCTTTCTTGAGTAAATTATCCCTAGGCAGAGTGACTTTGGGTCAAAATTCCCATTGGATCTGAGGCTTTTTCCTTGTTCTAGAAAGGTGGGGGTTGACTATCTATGACTCCAGGCTTACTCATTTAGTGATTATCAATCTCATATAATTATAAACCTTTACATGAAAATTTCAATTAATTTTTCTATAAGATGCATTTGTATATGTGTGAATATGTTTAACTTCTATTTTTGGATGAGTAATGCAAACCGTGAGTTGTGTAAAAAGTTACAAATTAATATGGTGTGAACATATTATTTGGTTATTGAAATAGGGATTCCTAAACTAAATCATTGTAAGCAAGCATACAAAGTGGAATGAAACATGAGATAATAAAGATTTCATGAGATACAATAGTGGTGAATTTAATTTTAATATGATGTATATTAAATTGGAGATACTTTAAAAGAAAACTCCTCAAAATACCAACCATGTGATTCCTTCCAAATCAAATACATGTTAATACCTCAATCATCCAATTGGGTAGGGTCACACCAAAGTGGGGTGCCCATGTATTATCTTATGTAATACATGGTGGGTGTGGATATCCTTATAAGTTAGGTGACCATAACCCATTGTGTGCTATGGGCGACCCTTAGATGAGAAACCTTAAGATTTAGGATATCAAATGAATAGAGTTTAGTTTATATAAATGTAATGGATTTAGGAAAATAATTTTCCAATCGACTATCCAATAGTTATATATGATATTATTGACAATTTATATTACTTAAATAACTAAATTAATGATATTTACACCAAATTAAGGCCATTTATTAGTGAAATATGGATATTAGATCACCAAATGGATATGATATACGGGATCATAATTTTTAGTGGTAGAAATTTCATTAAAAGCCATTGATGAAAAGATATAAAACATGATACCCAATCATAGATTTATCTTTGTTATTGATTATTACATGAAACATGTATATAAATTTGAGATCTCTTATAGGTATGAATTATAAAAATATATGAGATTGGTATCTAAGGTTTAGAAGTGTTATCAAAGAGATGTATTTTGAACATATGAATGTGAATGTTATAGAGATAAATTTCTACGACTCTGACCAATGGGTATTAGATATCGGGTGTGCATCACACATTGGTGTTGATAAACCTAAACTTAGAGAATGATGGAATTGAAGAAAGGTGAAGTAGATCTACCTGTTGGAAATGGAACAAGAGCTACTGCATTGCAAGTTATCTAAGTCCACAAAGTAGATTGGTTCTAGAATTGGAGAACTTTTATTATGTTCTTTCTATAAAAAATAATTTGATTTCTGTATCTTGTTTGAACAAGAATTAATTTTCATTCAATATTAAGAATAATATTTTTCATTGAAAGGTATATTCCTTAAATCCTTGGATATCTTATAGTATGATTGTTCATGTCATAGGGTATGATAAGCATGGTAAAATAGTCTTTTGTATAAGACTATGCTTATATCGTATTAGAATATATATGGAATTATAAAGGCTATCTTGCACAGTTTGATTTTATAATAGGGTATAATCATATAAATGTTTTCATGGTATTATCTCAATTCTTGATACATTGAAATTATAGTGTCACATATCAATAGAATTGATAATTTTTTCAATATCATAAACCTAGAAGATTCTTAAACATTAAGTGTTAACATTTGATACCTCTTATACATTAAAATATCATTAAAAAATAGATTTTTTTCCATTAGTTACATAAAATTTAACTTATTCTATTACTCATACATTTATAAAACGCACGAGTAATGGAATGATGTTTATGTATGCCTTAGTGAGTATCCCCATAACCTCTAAAGGGAACCAAACCTGGGGGAATGGGTGTGTCTCTCTTTATCATCTTCATGGAAAATTCTCTACCCTCCCCAAAGCTCTCTCACCCTTCTCTATTCCTGATATTCTATTATATCCCATGACGGAATTATAGATCCCATTCAAAGGGTTTGGATGATTCGTAACAACCCGTTCATACACCTCATAGGGAAGAACCCTTAGGTTATTCCTTTGGTGATCATCAACAAATGTTGTTAGAATCAACAATTAAAGTAGAAAAGGTATGTGAGTTATTTATTTCTAGTTTATAGTTTTTTTGTTTCAAATGTATAGAGTTTCTTGGTTTTAGTATCCTTATGTATTTATTAATTATATTAATTGTTAATCTATGCATATATCTCAATCAATGGCATCAAATCCAATATATGTTGTTTCATTCTTGAAAAACCATTGAGAAATGATTTTTTTCACATCATATCATATATCATATCTAAATCATTAAATTTTATACACTGATGGTTTTATTTCATGAAATTTTATATATGATATCATAATCCATGATATGTTTGAAAATTTGGTTCTTCACTAGTTGTACGATGCAATATCTTGATATTGTATAATATGACCGCCCTACGGTTTTTCTAATAAATAGAGCATTGTAACACTTTTATGATATCCAAATTTATCGTAAAATATGATAGGTATATCATAGGAGATGAAATGACCATCAGTCATAAAGTATGACTAGAAACAAGTATCAAGCATATTATATGATTCAAGATGAATCACAAAATACAATATGTTGAAGAAAATTTTATTTTCTTTATTTTTAATTATTAATTGAATTTAATAATTTATAAATTGTTTATGAATATTAGAAAAACATATTTTGGAATATTTATAAAATTTTTTTATAAATGAATTAATTATAAAATGTTTATGACTAAATGTTCTTGAAGAATTTATAAATATTCCATTAGTATTATGAGTTAATATTAAAATATATTTTATAAATTTATATAGAATTTCATATAATTTAAATATAAAATTTTAATGTGAAAAATAATAATATTAATTTATAAACAATTTATAAATTATAAAATAAGGAAAAATATAAGGTGTTTATATTTATGAAACTATGAAATTTTCATAATAGTTAATTAGACATATTCAAATTAAAAGAGTCTTGTTTGGAAATTATTTGAACCTTATCAAAAGAGTTTTGATAAATTGATATCATCAAAGGTTTAAATAATATAAATAAATGATATTTAGATAATTTAAAATTTTTACATAATAGAAAATTGAAATATAAAGTGTTTATATTTCATGAAATATCATATATTAAAATAAAATTCCATATAAAGAATATAAAAAAGATCATATAGGAAATAAATGTAAATTTTTTATATTTATCATGGAATAAATGATAAAATGTTTATAATCATTATCTCATATTAAATTCATGAATTTTTTATGTATTTGTTATTCCCAATTTTATTCATAGATAAAATTATTATATTATTAATTGTTATGCATGCTTTAGTTCATGAGTTAAACCACTTCTTATAAATTGTTATACCACACTAGACATGAGAATATGAGTTTTAATTTTCACACTACCTTGAACTTAGTTTGTAAAAAATTCATAAGCTTGAGTTTAGTTATTAGTAATAGTTTATACATATCATATTTTAGAATTATGATGAATTGGATTCTATCTCATGTAAAGTCTCCATAGGATGAGGAACTTGGGGTCGAACTTTCCACTGGCCTGGAAGTTTATGCCTTGTTCTAGAAAGATGGGGGTTAGTTATCTATCATTATAAGCTTAATATTTTGGATCTTTTCAATCTCATATAATTATAAACATTTACATGAATATTTTATATACCTTATACACGGGATTCATTTGGATATGTATAAATATGTTTGAATTCTATTTTTCAGTGAGTAACAAAAAATTGTGGGCTGTATAAAGAGTTGCACATTAATATTGTGTTAAAATATTAATTTATTGGTTGGAATAAGGATTTGAAAACTAAATCATTAAAAGTTTTCATAAATAAATATAATAACATGATATAATATGGTTAGATCAAAACAAAAACCTCCAAATATTAAGTGTGAGATTCATTCCAGGGTTACACTTTTCAAGATCCCAATCATTCAGTATTGGTAACCCTAACTATTAGGTGCCCATATATTATCTTGTGTAAGGAAAATAAGTGATAAGGTACCCCTAACCATTAAGTACCTTTTCCTTGATGTTATATTTTGGTTACACTTATCTTGAAAACCCCAATCATCATGATACTGGAGGAATATATTTGAGAAAATCCATATGAAGGATTTGGATAACGAGTCATCCACTTAGCTATCCAAGAATCATATATGCTATCATTGATAATAGTTCTTTACCCAATATAGTATTAGATTATTTATGTGCACAAACTAGTGTAAATCATGATGAAGTATGGATCTTATATCACTAAATATATATGATGTATAAGGTTATCATTTTTAGTGGGATTAATTTTAATAAAAATCATTATTAAATGAATATAAAACTTGATACTCATCTGAAAGAACTTCTATTGTAGATAATGGCATCACCATCATCTACCTTGACCCTAATATCAATTATGGATAAGGAAAAATTAAATGGTAGTAATTTATTATTCTGGTATGAAAATTTGAGAATAATTATCAAGAAAGATGGAAAATTCTATGTGTTGAAAAAAACACTCCTTGAGAATTAATCAAATTGTGAAGGAGTTCAACAATCAGATATAGATGCCTATGATAGACAACAAAAGGTTTCACTGGAAGTCTCAATCCTCATGATAGTAACCATAGAAGCTAAGTTTCAGAAGAAATATAATACCATGGATACCTATAAGATGATATATAACCTGAAAAAGATATATCAGAATCAATATAGGTATGAGTGATTTATGGTTACAAAGGCTTTATTTTAGTGTAAAATGATAGAAGGAATCTCATTCTCAACTCATGTAATAAATATTATTAGACACATCAATGACTTGGAGAGGATGGGTTCACCACTTAGGCTTGATCTATCTATGAACTTTATTCTATAATCATTTTCTAAAAGGTTTCGATAATTTCTTGTGAATTATAATATGAATGAATTCCATAAAACTTTACCTGATCTCCTCAATATGTTGAGGATGAATGAGCAGGATATGGGTGGTATAGGATCAAGTTCTATTATGATGGTGCAAAAGGAATGAGGTAAGAATTTTATCCATAAATAAATGAAAATGGGTTATGGATATTCCATAGTTCCACCTAAAACAAAGAGGAGTAAGGAGGGGAAATATTTCCATTATGGAAATTCTGACCATTGGAAGAGGAACTACTAGGAATACATGAATGTTTCCAAGAAACCTCATGATGAGTTCAATTTAGGTATTAATGTTATAGAATTAAATTATTTTATTCTAAAGTTTATGTGATACAAAATTTATTTTACTAGTTTTGTGAATATACAGAAGTTCATAAGTAAGGAATAGTTTATGGATGAGTTTCAAGTTTTGATATCAAGTAATGGTGCAAGGAGTTATAACATTTAGAACTTGAAATATGTATTCTTTGTCTCATTATTTCTCTTGAGAGGATCATGTAATTTTTTTTGAATGAATGAGATTGAGTTTTCATTACACATGGTTTATGATTATTCTAAATACTATAACATGATTGAAAAAGATAAGGATAAAATGAGTTTTATTTAAGTTAAAGTGTTTATATATGAATATGATGGAATCGTGTAATTTTCAATAAAGTTTTTATTTTATTAAGATTTCCAAAACACATAGAATACAATATATGATATAAAAATAATAGTTTATTTGTTAAATATTCCTACTAAAAGGAAAATAAGATTTATCTTCCAAACAAAAAATGAAATAAGAGTTATTTCTTAAACATAAAGGAGTTTGTGTATCTTAGCTTGATATTCTAGATGAATATAGTGTTTAAGAAGATAGTGAGTGTATATTTGGACTTACAAGTTCAAAATTAATAAATAAAATACTATAATAGTCAAATATTTTAGTAAATTTCACTAAATAACCTAAAAGTTTTAGGATATAGTGGTAAATAAATAATGTAAAAGATATATTAATTACCATAACAAAGTTAATTCCACTTAATATCCTAAAGTACTTTAGTATGTTATGTAAAAGATACAATGTAAATAATTACATTAGTTACTTCTATATTTATAGGGAATAGTTTAATATAAGAGTTCCTAGTATGGTTATGATGAACTTAGAAAAGTTCTAAGTAGACAACAAAACATATTAAAATAAAAAATTGGATGTTGCGGAGTTAAGAAGTTTGAATATGTTTAAAGAGTTGAACATTAGGAATATGATTACTAAGTATCACCATTATTAAAAATGGGTAACTTCATATATTTTACTCACTAAAAGGTTTAGTGGGAGAGTTTTATTACATGGTAACATAGAGTTGTGGTGGGAATTATATATGGATTCAATGAGTTAAAAAACTCCATAAAGTGCAAAAAAACATAACGTCGAGCTCATAGTTATCATATATGATATGATAGAATGGATATTCTATATATTTTTGTTAAGAATTCTTAAAATAGTTCAATAATATTAAATGTATCATATAAAAGTAAATCTATACTTGATCATTTTTTCATGTTGGAAGCATATATGAATATATAGATATACATCTCATGCTATTTAAAGATAATTAACCTCTCAAAGTATAAATTTGAGTTATCCCTAACCAATGATAATTATATAGTATTATAGGTTATGATAAAATGTTAATGTTAGCATGAGTATGACTCTTATATGATATACATAAGCTCATAAGACACAAAAGGTGTGTTTATATGTTGAATGATCCATCAATTATACCACATGGAGTGTTAAACCCTATGTATTTTGTATACTAGGTATGCATTGTTCATATATGAGTCCCTTCTATATGAGGTTGGTGAGATACTCAGTATTTCACCTTCATACTTTGATAAATTTCTTACATAAGGCATTGAGTCTTAGATAATTAGTGGGTGGTTGAGTATGTTTCTGATCATGTCATTGGTTGGAGATCAACCAGGATGAGATTTTTTATCTCTTATGGAGAGTATGACAAATAGACCCTCTATTAATAGTTTTTTATGGACATACTTAAAAGTTATATATGATGAACTTATCTATTTACGTAAAGATCATGTAATGTACTCATTTACTAGATGAATGGCATGCAATGTATTCATTGACCTGATCATCCTATACTTGAATAATCATAAATAGTTGAGAAGACTATATGGGATTAACACACACTGTGACCCTTGTTCACTCAATTTCTTGGATAAAGGGTACAAATGAAAATGAATTTTATCATGAGATGCGGCTGATGTATATAGGTATAGATATACATGTGTTTGATGGAGATCATGCCAAATATCTTTATAGCATGAGAAACATTAATGATTTGATAAAGGAATCTATTGATTATATATGGATAAAGTGTTTCATTATTTTTGTAAATATTACAAATTTTTATGTGGTCACACTTTGTGGTTGACTAAATGAGGATCGAGTTTGACTCAGAGAGATACTCTAAAAGTGTTTTAGAGTTTTTTCCAAAAGATTTTTGTATATATATTTTTACAAGGTATTACATATGATGTAGTATATGGTAGAGTTAATTATAACTTTCTAGAAGTGTTTTGGAATACATTAAAAATAATTACATATGTGATTTCAAAAGTTATTGCATACTATCAAATATAAGGTGAAGTTGCACAAAAGTCTATTAGGATTTAATACAAGTGAGAAATTAAAAGGAATATGACCTAAAGACTTTAATATCATATAATATGAAAAATTATATTGTAGGGTATGATAATAATGAGGAAATAATAATTTTTATAAGCACATATATATAAATATATATCATGTTAGATGATATAAGTTGTTGTAAAGATCATTTAACATAGTCATATTTTACGACATGGTATAATCCTATAAACGATTGCATGGGTTTACATGGGAATACCATAATGTATGATACAATCCAATTATAGTTCCAATTATTAATGGAATCAATAATTTTGAAAATTTCGTAACCCTAATATCTTCTTGAATGTTAAGGGTTAATGTTTGATGCCTCAAATACATTGAGTTATCATTAAACAAGGTATTTTTGACCATTATTTACATATATTGTAATTAATTCCATTACTTATATGTTTATTAAAAATATGAGTGATGGAATAATTAGAATGTATGGATCAATGAGAATATTCATAGCCTATAGAGGGAACCAATCCCCTAGGCATAGGCATGTATCTCTTCATGATCTTCCTAGCTAAATCTATACCCTCTCCAAAGCTCTCTCTCCCTTACTTCTCTATTAAATGAATACTATCATATCTCATGAAGTAATTAGAGATCTTGTCTAAATGTTTTAGGTGATTATAGGAACCCATGGATACAATTAGGAGGCAATAAACATTAGGTTTCTCCTTTATTAATCACCATCAATCGTTATTAGTAGCAGTAGTCAAGGGAGAAAATACATGTAAGTTCTTCATTTATAGTTTATAGTTTTTTAGTTTCAAATGCATAGAGTTTCTTGGTTTTAATGATTTTTATGTGTTTAAACCATTATATTAAGTACTAATCTATGCATATATATCCATTAGTTATATATATATATATGAATTAAATGTTTAATGGAATTGGGAATATGGTAAATGGTTTATAAATTATGGACATGGATAATCCAATATACAATATTCAGAATAATAAAGTAAATGTCGATTATAACTCTAAATACCTTTGTAATTGTTTTATTATAGAAATTTAAATGAGAAAAACATCCAAATAATCCATATATTTGTATTTTTTGACTCATTCCATTATTAATCATTTAATAATTGAGAATCATTTTTATTAGGCAAAATGACCAAAGCACCTTTTAGTCAAAAAGGTAAAATGGCTAGTGAACTATTGGATCTCATAAATAGTGATGTATGTGGACTAATGAGTATACATGAAAGTGGTAGGTTTAGGTACTTCATTACCTTTATCTATAACTTTATTTTATGTGGTCATGTGTCCAATGAGACACAAATATTTTTTTGAAAAGTTTAAAGAGTTTTAGAATGAATCACAAAATCAACTAGATAATAGTATTAGGATTATTCAATGAGATCAAGGTGTAGAATACTTAAACCATGAATTCACTGATCATATTAGAGATTGTGGAATTGTTCAACAAATCAATCCTCCCAGAACACCATAGTGTAATGGTGTGTCTGAGAGGAGGAATTTTACCCTGTTGGATATGGTTCGATTGACGATGAGTCGGTGTGACCTTCCTATTTCATTCTAGGTATATACTCTAGATACTGTGGTATTCCTACTTAACTATGTTCAATATAAATCATTAATAAATAAACAATTTGATATATGAATTAGGAAACATAATAATATATGTTTTACTAGGACTTTGGGTTTTGAATCATGCGTATGCTGTTTAGATTTTGAAAATCTAAAACTAAATAAGATAAATGCTTATTTATTGGTCATTACAAAGAAACAAAATGATATTATTTCTATAATCCCAATAAACACAAAGTGTTTTTGGATTAATATAGTTTTCATTGATAAGGATTACATTATTCAAGGTTTCAGTGGGAGGAAATTTTAACTTAGAGAATTTCAAGACCAGTAAATAAGAAATGATAATGATATGGAATTTAAGTTAGTTATAAAAATAGTTGTAGAGGAATAACCGAATAAAGTCACACAAGAACCTCAAAG
The DNA here is from genome assembly GCA_963277665.1 of Viscum album. Classification (NCBI taxonomy): domain Eukaryota; kingdom Viridiplantae; phylum Streptophyta; class Magnoliopsida; order Santalales; family Viscaceae; genus Viscum; species Viscum album. Next base: position 987,968,427 of record OY728129.1, read on the forward strand.
GTCTAGTAGGATTCATCAAGTGCTCTAGTGATATGGATTTATTGTGGAAAATGATGATGAATTAATGTTCATAGGTGATGAACCAACCAAATCTAGATAGGCCATTTAGAGTTCTAATTTTGAGAGATGGATAAAAGACATGGATTATAAAATGGACTCCATGCACACTAACCAAGTTTTGAACTTGGTGTATTCATTGAAAGAGGTGAGACCCATAGAGTGGAAGTGGGTTTTCTAAAATAAAACCGATATGGATAGTAGAGTGTCTCTCTATAAATCATTTATAGTTGTAAAGGGTTATAAACATATTCATGGTATTGACTATGAAGAAAATTTCTATCTAACTATAATGATAAATTCCATTTGGATTGTTTCTGATGTTATGTCACATCCATGAAATTTTAGAATCAATTTAGACCTACCTTCCAAATACATTTAGTCACTAAGAATTTACCAATGGAGCTTTGGCTTGAGCATTTGTCAATAGGATGGGAGGTCTGGCTCATCTCACCCTTCTTTTGGAGGGAGTATTATTTCTCACTATGGTACTCTATTATAGATTTAAGACATGTTTATGAATCCTTCCTAGTAATAATATCAGTTACCCTTAAGAAATTAACTAACAAATAATGTGAATTCAAAAGGGAACTACACATAATAAGTAATAAATAATAATTAATAAGTAATAAGAAATTGGTAATAAGTAATAATTAATAATTAATAATAAATAACCAAGAATCAATAAGTAATAATTTATTGGCTATGGATTTCAACCTTTATTAATGAAAAGGTGTGTCAAACCATAAAATCCATTTTTAAGGATCTGTTGGGCACTTTTAGGCCTTGGAAAACAATTTTTATGAGGGATAGCCAAGGGAATAGTTCATTTCACAGGATTTGATTTGATTTCTTGTGGATCCAAAACATACTTATGAATCAAAAATTATCATTGTTTGAAGTTGGATTTAATTTTAGTGTGAAGTAAGATATAGTAATGTAAATCTCACTATAAATGATTATTTATTAAGGGAAATTCCCTTGTAATTGTTTAGAAAGTTCGTGGACAAATTCCATTCATGATAGAGTGGAACATTTGCTTCAAACTCACCTATTTCCTTTGCGCTCATTTATAGAGTGCTTTCGTGGGCTCCCTCAAATGATTAATGTGATTTTGGGGTACTTAGGTGCAGCAGAGTGGCTGACCAAGGTCGTCTCTCAAAGGAGGAAGTGAATTTAACAACTTATTAAAGGTATTCTAAAAATAAAATAAAAGAGAATAAAATAAAAACACTACTTTAAAGGATTGGGGTTTTTTTATAGTTTATGAATCTAGAAGAATTTTTCTAGAAGAATATTGCATATTTTTTTTGTTTTTAGTTTTGAGATGAATTTCGATTAAAATGACACAACAAGAAGATGTTTTTTTAGAAATCTATTTTAAAAGGTGTAATCTATATAACTCTAACTCTTCATTCACTTATTAATCATTATCGTTTAAATCAATATCCACTTAATTATGATCTCATAATTTGTTATCCCTCGAACCCTAAGAGAGTTAACTTAACCACAAAGATGAAATTACTTTAACCCTAGGCTAGCTTCGGAACACGCAATCGCAACACCCTGCTTTGATTGTTGTTCTAAGGTTAGATTATGGTCAGTGGTTAATTAGGGCACATATACATTATGGAAATGAGGATTAATTGTGTTTAGGGATTATATTTGAACTCTACAAATTTATCCCATGTGGTCTTGTATTACCGATTAAGATTACGCTCTCACAATTTACACAAAATCCCGACCTCGCGTGTTTTTGTGTTAATTGTTCAATTGCTTTCTTAGTTTCTTGTAATTTAAAAACACAATTCATGGATTATATTATGTGAATTATAGTAGCTCATTGATTCAAAATAATTAAATGAAGAGGGTAGAAGATAGATCGATTACTAAAAGACTACTCTTCCATGGGTGGCGTAATCATCGTAGAAGCATTTTGCATGTGCAAAGGTTTATAATGGGTATAACCCAATAATGCTTCTACTCAACAATTCTATCCCAAAGAGGAAGATTAAGAGAATAATAAATTTAAACAAATCAGAAGAAAATAGAATAAATAAAAGAAGAACAAAGAAGTTTATTACACAAACAAAATCATTACAACATGAAGGAGAAGAAGAAGGCTTCGTTGAAGGGGTCCTTGCTTCAAGAGCTAACCTTATTTAAATGGTTGGATAATTAGAGTGGATCCACTTCTCATATTCCCTAAACTTCCCAAATCACTTCCCATCCCCACAAAATGTGAAAAACACCAATTTATAGAGTGGTGGGGAGGCTAGGTTCAAAGTGGTTTCAAGTGTGAATGGGGAATCTCGGCTAAATATTTTATGCCAACTTACACCACCAATTTTACCACCAAAACGCGTGAATTGGCCATCCTTCCAGAACGATCAAATGTGCGTATATGGGTCATATATCTCCTATAAAAATTTGGGATCAATCCAGGCCCATATTAAGGAGTTATGGCCGAAATACATAAGCTTCTCCATTCTGGAGAGTCCATCCCAACTTTGACTTTATGGACCATTTTCAACAACCAAATGCACTCTTTAGCTCTAGTGTCCTGACTAAAATTTGTAGAAAATTGAGTTAGGAACACTGTTACAAAATTTCAAATTCAAATAATAAATATAAAAAATTTTATCTTCGAAATACCACGGTGAACTATAAAGGGTAAAACTGGAATTTTCATCAAATATTCAAATGAATGATCTAATCCCAAATACTTTCTAATTAAACATATTTAACACAATGTGAGGAAATTATATCATTTATTATCAATAAAATATTCAATAAAATAGTGTTTTATCAACTCCCCCACACTTACCCTTTTGCACTCCTGGGCAAAACCTCATATCAAGTAAACATCAATATCAAATCAAAACCAATTTTAAAAAACATATCCTTGAGATAAATAAATTTCACACCAAGAATAAAAAGATATCATGCCTCATAAAAAACCTTATTTCAAGTTCTCTATTTATATCATTCAATATATTTCCACTTCATTTATCCTCCCATGCACAAAACACTTACCTCGCTTGAATTTTCTCTCATCACTCAAATATCAATTTTTTTGCGATGTCTTTCTCATACAAACTCATAAAAGGGTCACCATAGGCTTGATAGATTCCTACATCGCTACCTAATGTGTGTCCAGGACATATGTTAATCATGAGGACTTTTCAGGGCTGTTCTGTGGCTTTCGGTTGGTAGGATTTAGATGTGAAAAATTTTGAGGCTGAATGAGGAGGGCTTGACTCTTTTTGAAGCAAAATTGCATTAATCTAATTTTCACTTAAATATGGTCTTCTCATCAATCCCCATAATATCCATTCATCTCCATCAACATGAAAAGTCATGAAAAGTTTACACCATTCTTCATTTCAGCATAAAAAATTGTCAATCTTCTCAAACATGATTTTCTTGAAAGCTCCAGATAGGCACAACTTTCCACCTCAATTAGAAGCTCCAGAAAATGCACAACTTCACTTGTCATGAAAGCTCTGGAAAAGGCATAGATTTCAATATAATGACTTTCTTCATTAGCAAACACATCTCTTCAGAATTTAATTTTCCACCCAAAGTATCACAAAATGTGGTATCACAACACAAGACAGCTTCCACCACACTTAATCTCAACTAGATTATGCAATTTCACTTCAAGATTTGGTTGGATAGGGAAAATTGGCTTGTAATGTGGATAACCTAACAGGATGTGCATGGCTTCTAAGGGCTACAAGGATTAAATATTCAAGGTAGGCCATTATAAAAAAGGATTCTTTGAAATAGGGGCTTTAATACCAAACAAATGCCTCAATCATTTAAACATATGTACCTCAAACCCTCAAGTTTTGACAGGAATAAATCAAATTCTGGTTAAATAAAACATGGTTTGGTTCTCTCAAGAAGTGAGGTGAATGTAAAGAATATGAAAATAATGGTTTAGAAGCCTCACAGGAAAGTGATTTCAAATATAAAGACAGTGAGATGTGGCATGGGATTCAAAATTCGGTGTACTTTCCACAAAATTACTAAATATTTTAACTTGAAACAAAGTCATTTTTAGGATTCATTTAAGCTTAGTTTCAAGGGATAAATTTTTTCACTCATTGATATGCATTTCAAAATTTTGATGAGAATCATTTCATCTCAAAAATTTCAAAAACACAAAGAAAATTATAAAAATAAACACACAAAATTTGAAAAAAAAACACACAATTTTTTTGTTTTGTTTTTTAAAGGAAAACAATTGAAAATACTAAACTAAAAGGTTCCCTCCCCCACACTTAAAATATTGAATTGTCGTCAATGTGAACCCATGAGATTATATATGCACATGAAATGTAGAATTTTTAAATAGAACAAATAATATAAAAGTGAAAGGGTTAGGAGCAGCCTGATGTGCTCAAGTGATGATGGGGTCATGCAGTGTGATAAAATCCACTACATTAGTAGGAAGTCCCTCAATGTATCTCTTCAAACGTTTCCCATTGACTATAAAGCTCCTTCCAGTGTCCTCTTGTGTGATCTCCACTGCACCATAAGGAAAAACATTAGATACAATTTAAGGACCTAACCATCTGGAACTCAACTTACCAGGCATCAACTTGAGTCATGAACTATAGAGAAGGACTTTATATCCAACATGAAACTCCCTTTGTTGGATCATTCTATCATGAGCTTATTTTGATCTTTCCTTGTAGAGCCTTGAGTTATCATATGAAGACAATCTAATCTCCTCAAGCTCTTGAATTTGCAGCTTCCTTTGGATTCCAGCTTGGGCCAAATCCATGTTGCATTTCTTTATAGCCCAATAAGCCCGATGCTCAACTTCCATAGGGAGATGACACGCTTTCCCAAAAACAATCCGAAATGGGGACATACCAATGGGGGTCTTGTATGCTGTCCTATAAGCCCACAATGCATCATCCAAGCGCTTTCTCCAATCCTTCATATTTGGCTACACAGTTTTCTCCAAAATTTGTTTCAACTCACAATTTGAAACCTCAGCCTGGCTATTTGTTTGGGGGTGGTATGGTGTTGGTGTTTTGTGTTTCACCCCATACTTTCGAAGGAGGGAAGCAAAATTCCTATTGAAAAAGTGTGTCCCTTGGTCACTGATGATAGCCTTTGGTACTCCAAACCTTCAAAAAATATGTGCTTTGAAAAAGTCCACAACAACATGAAAATCATCAGTCCTAGTGGCCTTAGCCTCCACCCATTTACTCACATAATAAAAAACAACCAAAATGTACAAAAATACAAATGAACTAGGAAAAGGACCCATAAAATCAATGCCCCATACATCAAAAATCTCACAGAATAGTATGGGTTATTGGGGCATCTCATGTCTCCTAGAAATATTCCCAGTGTGTTGGCAACGAGAGCATGACTTACAAAACACATGGGCATCATGGAATAAGCTAGGACAATATAATCCAGAGTCTAAAACTTTCCTAGCTGTCTGTTGGGGTCCAAAGTGTCCACCACAAGCAAGTGTATGACAGAAATGCAAAACTGACTCAAACTCATGATTAGGAACACACCGCCTAATGACTTGGTCACTACACATGTGCCAGAGGTAAAGATCATCCCACACATAAAACCTAGACTCACTTTTTAATTTTTGGACTTGATGATTCTTCAAATTTGCTAGGATTTCAGAGGAAACAATGTAATTAACTAAATCATCATACCAAGGATGCGTACCTGAGACAGTATAGAGATGCTCATCGGGGAAAGTGTCCTGAAGTGGTACCTGGTCCAAGGTGTCATCCTCTAGTGTGTGAGTAAGCCTACTCATGTGGTCTGACACTAAATTCTCTGAACCCTTCTTGTCCTTTATCTCAATATAAAATTCCTGAAGAAGGAGCATCCATCGAATCAGCCTGGGCTTTGCATCTGGCTTCTTTAGTAGGTACCTCAAAGCTGCATGGTCAGAAAAAACAACTACTTTAGAGCCCAATAAATATGAATGGAATTTATCTAAAGCAAATATGACTGCAAGAAACTCCTTTTCCATGTTAGTGTAGTTTTATTGGTCTGAATCCAATGTCCTCAATGCATAGGTGATCACATGTGAACATCCCTCCAACCTCTGAGATAAGACAGCTCCAACCGCGAAGTTGGAGGTGTCACACATAAGCTCAAAAGGAAGGTCCCACCACGAGGGCTGTATGATCGGTAGAGTGGTCAGACACTTCTTTAGCTCATCAAATGATACCCTGCATGAATCATCAAAATTGAAGTCAATATCTTTTTGAAGCAATCGAGATAAGGGTAGAGCGATCTTACTAAAATCTCTGATGAAGCATCGATAAAATACAGCATGTCTAAGGAATGATCGAACCTCACGCACACATGTAGGATATGAGAGGGATGAAATAATGTATACCTTATATTTATCAACTTCAATGCTATGTTGTGAGACTATATGACCTAAGACAATTCTCTTTTCGACCATGAAATGACATTTTTCAAAATTTAAGACCAGATTCTTCTCAATACAACGATGCAACACATCACCCAAACTAGAGATACATTCATCAAATGAGGATCCATAAACTGTAAAATCATCCATAAATACCTCCATGAAGGTCTCAATGAAATCTGAGAAAATACCCACCATGCATCTCTGGAAGGTACCTGGGGCATTGCAAAGTCCAAATGGAATCCTTATGTAAGAAAAGGTACTGAATGGGCAGGTGAATGTCGTCTTATCATGGTCCTCTACTGCAATGGGAACCTGAAAATAGCCAGAGAAACCATCCAAGAAGCAATAATGCATCCTACCTGCAAGTCTCTCAAGCATCTGGTCAATGAATGGAAGTGGGAAATAGTCCTTACGAGTGTATTGATTCAGTTTAATATAATCAATACACACTCGCCAACTGTTTTGAACTCTCACAGGAACTAACTCATCATTTTCATTTTTTAAAACAGTGAAACCAGTTTTCTTAGGCACAACCTGAATTGGACTTACCCATGGAGAATCTGAAATAGGATAGATTATACCTTCCTCGAGAAATTTTGCAACTTCTTTTTTAACAACCTCCAAAAGTGTTGGATTGAGTCTCCTTTGTGGTTGCCTCACCGGTTTAGCCCCATCCTCCAAGAGAATCCCATGCATGCAAATGGAGGGGCTAATACCTGATATGTCTGCCAATGTCCAACCAATTGCCCTAATGTTATCTCTCAATAGATTCAAAAGTTTTTCTTCATGTTCAAAAGAGAGATTGTTAGAAATGATAACAGGTAATCTATCACCACTCAGCAAGTATGCATATTTAAGATTTGGGGGCAATGGCTTGAGTTCCAATGTAGGGGGGTGATGTATGGATGGAGAAATTGATGCAACCGACATATCTGCACAATGAACATCAGTATCAAAATAAAAATCATCACAATCAGAGAATAAAGCACCAAATCCATCAGCATACTCAATAGCCATGTCATAATCAAAGTTCACATGATCAAAATCAGAATATGATTCCATTTCAAAATCAAATATTAGAGAGTCTTGTTCCTTAAAAATGGGTGTAGAAGTACTCTTAGACATCAAACTAGAACCAATACTCATAATCTCCCTAAGCATAGAAAAATCCAATTCCATGGTGTTTTTACTTGGTGGTTCAAAATGGGAGATAACAAAAGCAGAATGGTCCTCTGAGGGGTACTTCATGGAATCCATAACATTAAATATCACAACTTCATCTACAAATTCCATGGAAAGTGTACCCTCATTGACATTTATGATAGTTTTTGAAGTTTTGAGGAAGGGCCTACCTAAGATAATGGGGGCATGAGAACTTACCTGATCATCCTCCATGTTAAGTACATAGAAGTCTGCTGGAAAGATCATGTCTCTTACTCGGAAAAGTACATCCTCAAGGACTCCCGCTGGATATTTCGTAGCTCTATTCTCTAATTGGACTACTAATCTTGTTGGCTTCAACTCACCAACCTGCAAGGAAGAGAATACAGAGTGATCCATCACATTTATTGAAGCTCCTAAATCACAAAGAGCATCATAGAAGTGCAACTCCCCTATGGTACATGGGATGGTGAATGTTCCGGGATCCTTGCACTTTGTTGGCATTGCTAGAGTTGGTGTAATGAGTGCCGAGACATTCATTCCAAGGTTGATCCTCTCATTTCCCTTGAGCCCTCTTCGATTGGTGTAGAGTTCTTTTAAGAATTTGGCATACCTTGGGATTTGCTTAATGGATTCAAGTAGAGGAATGTTGATCTCCACACGCTTGAATGTGTCCAAAACCTCCTTTTGCATTGCTTCTTCAGCCATATTCTTGGTTTGAACAACCCTGTTTGTAAAAGGAAGGGGTTTAGGAGGAACATCATCAATCTTTTTCTTACCTTTATCTTTCTCCTTGGATTTCTCATCAGTTGGTATGGAATGCAGCTTCTCTGGATTTGAGGTGAATCCCGGTGGAATGGTAGGTACAGATGTATTGTTCATTTGCTTCCCACTTCTCAATGTGATGGCACTAACATTCCCCTTTGGATTTGGAGTGGGTTGGGAAGGTAGATTTCCGGAATTCTTACTTACAAGTTCATGGAGGGTGGTGGAAATCTGGCTCATTTGAGTCTTCAACTCCCTCAGCTCTGAACCTTGACTCTTTAGCTCATTCTGTTGATTAAGAACAATTTGCTTCAAAAGGTCATAAGTGTTAGAATCTACCTTGGGTGGGGGATTCCCTTGTTGTTGGCTTGTTGATGTTTGAGCTTCAAATCTCCTTTGGGGTTGTTGGAAACCCTGTTGGTAAGGTAGAGGCTACTAGAAGTTTTGTTGAAAAGGGGGCCTTTGTTGTTGTCCAGAGCCATACCTCATGTCCGACTGATCTTTCCACCCTTGGTTGTATGCTGGATCAAACTTATTTTGGGGATATGGTTGTTATTGCTGCTGAAATGGTCTCCCAGGGAACACTACTGCACAATCTTCTGTTTCTTGGAGTTGTGGGCAACAATCAATTGGGTGGCTTGTCTCAGTGAAAATACCACAAGGAATTGAAGGAGGGGGTAGAGATGTCTTTTGTGCCAAAGAAATTTTCCTCACCATAGTGGTCAATTCTTCCAACTTAGTATCAATCAAATGACTTTCAAGAGAAGAAGGACTTACCTGATGTACTCCCCTGACATGTGGTGTACCTCTATCACCAAATTGCTGGGAGTTTTGGGCCATCTTGTCGATCAACGCATGTGCAACTACTGGTGTCTTGTCCACCAATGCTCCTCCAGCCGCAACATCAACCATGCTCCTCTCCATGGGTGTGAGTCCTTCGTAGAAGTATTGGATAAGGAGTTTCTCACTGATTTGGTGATGCAGACAGCTTGCGCACAACTTCTTGAATCTCTCCCAATACTCATACATTGACTCCCCTTGTGCTTGATTGATCCCCGATATCTCCTTACGAATGGATGTTGTCCTTGATGCTGGAAAAAATATCTGCAAGAAAAGATGTTTCAAATCGTTCCAACAAGTTACATCTTCGGGTTGTAAATAATACATCCAATCTTTCGCAACTCCATCAAGTGAGAATGGGAATGCTCTTAATTTGATTTGGTCTTCAGATACATTTCTTGGTTTCAAGGTTGAGAAAACCACATTAAATTCTTTCAAATTTTTATTGGGATCCTCACTAGAGAGGCCATGAAACTTTGGAAGTAAGTGAATTAACCCAGATTTTAGTTCAAAGTCCGATTCGAGATTTGGGTATGCAATACAATTTAGTTCATAGTTAATATCAGGGGCAGCCAATTCTCGAATGGTTCTATTAAGTTCATTTCCATTATTTCCAGCCATTGGTTCCTCTTTTATGTTTGAATTTGAATTGCTTCCAATTTCTATGTTTCCAGAAGAGAGGAATTCACCAACTGGTTGAATATTGAAACTTCCCGTAGACTGAGAATGTCTTATTCGAGCCCTAAGGCTACGTTCAATCTCAGGGTCAAGATATAAGAGATCTTCAGGATTAGTTTGTGTCTTAAATCAAATAAAAATTAAAAGAAAGAAAGTGGACCATAGTAAAATAAAAATGAGAAGTTTGAGTTGATGGTCCAAAAAGAAAAGAAGAGGATGAAAAAAATGAAAACTTGCGAAAGGGAAAAGATGAAAGAGAGAGGTGAAGAAAATAATAAAATGAAAAATAAAAGAAATACCTCTAAATGGTTGAATAAATTATTTTCCTCCCCGGAAACGGCGCCAATTTTATAGAGCACTGTCGTGGGCGCCCTCAAATGATTAATGTGATTTTGGGGTACTTTGGTGCAGCAGAGTGGCTGACCAAGGTTGTCTCTCAAAGGAGGAAGTGAATTTAACAACTTATTAAAGGTATTCTAAAAATAAAATAAAAGAGAATAAAATAAAAACACTACTTTAAAGGATTGGTTTTTTTTTTATAGTTTATGAATCTAGAATAATTTTGCTGGAAGAAGATTGTATATTTTTTTTGTTTTTAGTTTTGAGATGAATTTCGATTAAAATGACACAACAAGAAGATGTTTTTTTTAGAAATCTATTTTAAAAGGCGTAATCAATCTAACTCTACCTCTTAATTCACTTACTAATCATTATATTTTAAATAAATATCCACTTAATTATGATCCCCTAATTTTTTATCCTTCGAACCCTACAAGAGTTAACTTAACCACAAAGATGAAATTACTTAAACCCTAGGCTAGCTTCGGAACACGCAATCGCAACACCCTGCTTTGATTGTTATTCTAAGGTTAGCTTATAGTCAGTGGTTAATTAGGGCACATATCCATTCTGTAAATGAGGATGAATTGTGTTTAGGTATTATATTTTAACTCTGCAAATTTATCCCGTGTGGTCTTGTATTACCGATTAAGATTACGCTCTCACAATTTACACAAAATTCCGACCTCGCGTGTTTTTGTGTTAATTTTTCAATTGCTTGATTAGTTTCTTGTAATTTAAAAACACAATTCGTGGATCATATTATGTGAATTACATTAGCTCATTGATTCAAAATAATTAAATGAAGAGGGTAGAAGATAGATCGATTACTAAAAGACTACTCTTCAATGGGTGGCGTAATCATCGTAGAAGCATTTTGCATGTGCAAAGGTTTATAATGGGTATAACACAATAACAATTCTACTAAATAATTCTAGAAAAAAGAGTAAGATTAAGAGAAGAATAAATTTAAACAAAACAGAAGAAAAGAGAATAAATAAAATAAGAACAAAGAAGTTTATTATACAAACAAAATCATTACAACATGAAGGAGAAGAAGAAGGCTTCGTTGAAAGGATCCTTGCTTCAAGAGTTACCCTTATTGAAATGGTTGGATAATTGGAGTGGATCCACTTATCATATGCCCTAAACTTTCAAAAGCACGTCCCAACCCCACCAAATGTGAAAAACACCAATTTATAGAGTGGTGGGGAGGCTAGGTTCAAAGTGGTTTCAAGTGTGAATGGGGAATCTCGGCTAAATATTTTATGCCAAATTAAACTGCCCATTTGACCACAAAAACGCGTGAATTGGCCGGACTTATAGAACTATAAAATGTGCGGATATGGTTCCTTTATCTCCTCTCCAAATATGGACTCAATACAGGCCAATATGAAGGAGTTATAGCCACAATACAGAAGCTTCTCCATTCTGGCGAGTCCAGCTAAACTTTGACTTCATATCCCATTTTCAACAACCAAATGCACTTTTTAGCTCTAGTGTCCTGAATAAAGTTTGTAGATAATTAAGCTAGGAACACTGTTACAAAATTTCAAATTCAAATAATAAATATAAAAATATTTATCTTTGAAATACTACAGTGAACTATAAAGGGTAAAACTGGAATTTTCATCAAATATTCAAATGAATGATCTAATCACAAATACTTTCTAATTAAACATATTTACCACAATGTGAGGAAATTATATCATTTATTATCAATAAAATATTCAATAAAATAGTGTTTTATCACTCATAACTTTACTTTGTGCTCACATGGTTCCTTCATGCTCATCTGCTTCCTTCACACTCACACGGTTCCTTCACACTTGCATGTTCTCTTCACTTACGCATGGTCCATTCACACTCACATGGTCCTCTCACACCCATATAATATTTTGTATACACATAAGAATATATAAATCTGAGTAAATTGTTTATGATCAAATGATATAGATCCTTCACAACCACATGGTCCCCTTGTGTCCATGTGCTTATTATGTGACCACATACCCCAGAGATACAATTATGAAATAGATTCCTATAAATACTAATTCACATTTGGAGAAAGGGAGAGATTTTACTGTAACACCCCAGGATTTCAGAGTGTGTTATTTCTTAAAAATAATTCAATAACTTGTACTACACGCAACACCGAGTTCAATCACACCATTAAAAGAGGTCATGAATAGTATTAACTACATTTTGAACTTTATATAATCCTTATAATTTTAGAATCCCTATTATGAGTTTCTTAGTCATAATGCAAGAACAAATTCATTTTCAGTATTTCACTTTTATCAACTTCTAATAGTGAAACCTTTTTAAATACAATATTTTAAACTTTTTGACTAAATGGAGACATCAAAAAATTTAAAATGAAACATCCCAAGCGTCCACGGTACGCTTTCCTTTGGATAAAACAGTAGCGTGTGTTGTACGCAACTTCGAGTTCTAACACACCGTAACCAATCAAACTAGTTGTTATGAATAGTAATACCTACTTTTTGAAGTTATATATATTTTATATTTTAAAATGGACTTCATTTTTGGATTCGGAATATAAAATTTAGCCTAAGGTGAAATTTTGGTACTTTTCGGATAACTTTCATATTTTGATGAATAGTGAAAATTACTAAATTTTAATTAAAAACAACTTTTTTAATCAAAATAATTAATAGTGATAAATTATGAATTTGAGTGGTTTTAAAGTATATTTAGAATATATTTTTACTATTTAATATAATGTTGGTCATTGGACATAATTTTACAATTAAACCGAACATAAACAAGTGTCAATCTTTTGATAGTTATTATCTCTTAAAAACACGCTTTTTGTTTTGACAGCGGGAATTAATTTTAAATTAATTTCTGCCACTTCTGTGTTTAGAATTTAGGAAAATGGATTCCATATTTGGAATCAGGATGTTCAAATTGTGTAAATAGGTAACTTTTATTTTTAGACATTTTGAATAATTACTGCGGTAAATATTTTATTTACCATGGTTAAGGGTAAATCCGGTAAATAAGGGTTAAAAAAATAATATTATAATAATACTAAATTACCCTAAAACGTGTCTTAACCCTATTGGTTGATAAATGGTCGACCATGGGCATCTTTGTGTCAATTTTGGGACCCCATGAATCCACTTGTAAGTGATAATGACACTTTATTTTAATTAAGTCAAAATGAATACAAAAATGATACAAGCATATATCTTTTAGAAAAACAATTGTTACATAGAGTTATATAAGTTGGATTTTAGATTATAAATATTCATTAGAAAGATAAAAAGATTTACTACATAATTATATTTTATTTATAATTTTTAGACATTGAATAATTTATTTTATTTATGACACAATGATGATGCAGTAATTACTATAATAGTGAAAAATTAAAATAATTGATATTGTAAATACACAAATAATTATAATATGAAACTTTTAATGAATTAAACTAATTTTATATGATAATATGATATATTAGGATTGATTTAATTGACTTTGTTCGAAGTAATCAATCTGTTAGGAGTTTCAAAAAAATCAACTATTGAATAGTGTCAAAATTGACATAAAAGAGTTCTTAAAACAAATATTATATTATTAATTGATATTAAATTCCTAAAAATCTAAGGTTCGGCCAAGAGAGTTATATTATGATAGGTTCCTCATTAATGGACCACTTGGGGGTCGCTTGGATGTATATAGTAAGTTTATTAACCATATTATATAAAAATACAAAGAGACATTGTAAAAGTGAAACTAATTAACTTAGAGTTAATACTTAAAGATAAGGTTAATATAAGTACCCAAACCTGTCTAAATTCTATTGGTTGAGTGGTTTTCGACCTATCCCCACCTTAACCTTTGAATAGTCAACTTTGGAGCCATTAGAAACCGAATATGAATTTATTATAAATTAATATTTCTAGCTTTTCCAAAGGTGCCCCTCACCTCTCTTATAAAAGGGCACTCCTCCTTCTCATTTCTTCACACCTCTAAAGCCTTTTGGTTCGGCCAAACTCTGCCCAAATACTCTCCCAACATCCCTCACTACAACCTAGGGGCCTTAGTTTGATCAGAAAGCCAACCTAAGGAGCCCTTTTGATCAAATCAAAAGGAAGAACCCGAAGAAGAGGTAATGTTTTCACCACCCCTTTTCCAAGTTCATTTCTTCTTCCACTTCTTCTTCCTTTGTTGTTACCATTCTAAAATAATGACTCCAATATCATTTATATACTGTGATGTTATTATAAATATGGTACAACCATATTCAGTATTCTATCCACCCTTTGAATAACATGTCACCATACGTGCGTACGTACGGCTTACCGTCTCCACGTCGTGGTGTAATTGTTATTCAATATATTATTATTTGGATGGGTATAATAATGATGTGTAACTCATGTAAATAATAAATATAACATATTAATGATTCTGTATATATGATATACCATCCATTTATATATTATTTTAATATCAAAAGAATAATATTGTCGCTCGTGCGTACGTACGGACTACCGTCTCCACGAACGCGATGAGATTCATTCTCCATCGTATCCATTCAAGTATAATTATCATTTGATGATTTAAAAATGATGTTTAAGGACTTGATATCATTCTGGATATGAATAATATACAACCTATCCTTTACAAACATGTCTTACGTAACAAAACATATAAAAGAAAACAAGTAAGTTAACACCCGATATAATGATAATACTAAGATATTATTAACAAATCAATGTTAAAAGATCATATATGATATCATATTATTATATATGATTCTTGTATAATTTAATAACAACTATTTCACCATTATACAGGAGGTTAACCTACTCCAACCAAGGAAAAGTACAAGGTAAGGGTTATTTCACAATCTCTTCATTATCCGAGGTTGTTTATATGTAATAATCTGCTGGGATCTCTTTATCATCCACATCCATGTTTCTTCGAAATGTATTTCAAAACATTTTTACTATTTACAAGAATATGGGTTAAAGTCATTTATACCCTTGTTTTACTTTTTATAAGAGGTTTATAAAGGAATCTTTCCGTCGTTTTCAAAACAAGGTCCTTTTTAACCTTTTCGACAGAATTGAGGTAAGAATGTTTTTTTTAACTTATACGGCGGGTGCGGTTATTTTCCGCCGTTATAAAATCGTCGAAGCTTTCCTTACAAGCTTATAAGAATATTTTCAAAGAAAATGTTTTATTTTATATGGATCTTAAATGATTTAAAAATAAAAGGAGATACTTCTTTTAAAAGAATTTTGATTTCATCTATGTCAACATCCTTTGATGGATTTTAAGATTATTTGAAATTGATTTATTATAATACAAAACTTCTATATTGTATTGAAGGTTTTGTGATATGTTTGAATGTGGATGTGCTATTTTATACCATTCATAGTTTATGGTGAAACTATTGACATTTCGTATGCTAGTTTTAACCCGAATGTTTATGTTATATTTCAAACTTTTCTTCAGATGAATGTGCTAAACAAGTATGTTCCGGGTTGGGGACCGGTTAAAGTAAGCCCTCCAGGTTGGGGACTGGTTAAAGTAAGCCCTCCAGGTTAGGGACTGGTAAAAGTATGCCCTCCGGGTTGGTGTCCGGTTATTAGAGGCACTCCGGGTTGGTGTCCGGTTATTAGAGGCACTCCGGGTTGGTGTCCGGTTATTAGAGGCACTCCGGGTTGGGTTCCGGTTAGAAGTAACCCCTAGGTCTTAGGATGAGGCCTAGACAATGAAATTAACGTTTGACATTATGCATTCCAACATTATGAAAGTGGTTATTGATTTTTGCATGTGATTATTCGTTTAGTAGAATATCCATGTGAATAAGTAAATGGCATTATTTCATTTTATTTATGCCATACCATGTTGAAAGTTCGTATTTAAAAGGCTTTTGTTTTAGTTATACATTGCCTTAAATGTTTATGCTTATTTTTGAAAGTTTCCACCTTATTGTTATCCTTACTGGGCATTTGAGCTCACCCCTTTTCTATGTTTTATTTTTCCCAGGATGTGAAGAATTAAGTTATGAATGACCTGCAGGGATATTATGTGGGGATATGAGTGTAGATTATGGAGACATTATGTTGTTGTAGTAGTTTTTCATTTTATGATGTAATGTAAAACTTATGAATATATCTAGTGTTTCCAAGGCTACTAAACTAATCGGTCTTTCGAGATTTGATCTTTCTTGTGATCATGCCAATGTTACGAAGTAATGCACCGACTCTGGGTAGCTGGGGTCGGGGCGTTACAGTTGGTATCAGAGGAAGTTTAGTACAAACCTTGGAAGCTAGATTTAGATAAACTCTGATTAGAGCACGTAGACCTAAGATGAACTTTGAAGATTAGTATAGAAGAATTTCCTAGAATTTTGGTATTGTAGAGATTTTGTGAGTTTTCCGAGCAATACATCCCTGTCTGGATACGAGCAGGTAGAGGCGGCTCTGGCACAGATGTACCTAGGGGTAAAACCCGAAAACACCGCTTTGAGCTAGACTCGAACGGGAACTGGTGCACGACAACGGGCCTTGCTGCACTCTTGGTTACGACACTCCCGGGGGATATGCTTAGGATAACTCTCATTTTCTTTACAAATAATTTTGAAGGGATTATGAGTATATACTTCCTCAAAGAAAACATTCTTATGGTTATGGATTATATCCATAAATAGTTCAATTTATGTTAGGTGTTTTATATGTATGGGATTATGTATTTTGATTCATAAACTGATCTAGTTTATGCCATTGTTTAGAAATGGCGCCCAGTAGAAGGAATGAGAACTCCAGAAATGCACATGATCCAAAGAGAAGGAAGGATCATATCTTTCATGGTCTTAAGCTAGAATTTATAAGAGAAATAGTCTCCCATGTATTATCATCATATGAAGAAATAATATCATGTATTGATAAGATAAGTAAAGAGTTTACTGAGTCCTATGGCTTTGAAGGGAAGCAAGAGAAGAAAAGGATGGAAGAGAGAAATATGGATAAAGGGAAGAGGGAAAAGAAGAATTTTCCCATATGTGGTAACTGTGGAAAGAAACACCCTGGAACTTGCCTGAAAGGAATGGGAGTTTGTTATAAATGCGGAGAAAAAGGGCACAAAGTACGTGACTGCAAGGGTAAGAAAATGGTTTCAAATGTACAATGCTTCATTTGCAAGGAGTTTGGACACTACGCGAACCTATGTCCCAGTCATCAGTCTATGACGCAAATGATGCTATTGGATAATAATCAAGTTATGATACTACCACAGATGAAGAGGAATGATTAGAGTTCTTATGTTGATTATGTCAATTGAGTGTTGTATCAACAATGTACTTGTTATAATAATTATGGAGTATATAAGGATTGTACTGCAGTACTATTTCATTAAGGACTTGAGATTTTGTGGAACAAAGAAAAGTGACTCAATAGAAGGATAAATTTTTGGAAAATATATGGTTGAGAGAATGATAAACCATAATATAGTTCTGATACTGAGGTAGTGATTTTGGAATAATATGTGATTGTTTTGGATAAATTATATTGGATATTCTTGACTACCTTGGAACTGATTAATGATTTGTATATTCCATCATTGTTGGGGTTTAAAACATTTTTGGATTAATGAAGTATATCCAGCATTCTATATGGAATAAGGGAGCATGAATGTAATCAATAAGGAATATGGTAATACATGATGAAGGTATTCATATGCTATTACGGGGTAAAAAGGATCTATATTATGTTTACCTTCCTTATGAATGTTGGACTGTGAGTTTGGACAGAAGTATTTTGGATAGTTCTAGTTTGGATTATTTTGGATTTCCATAAAAGGACAACCCGGAGGTCGGGCGGCAACCCGTCGCGTCCGGCAAGGTTGCGAGACTTGAACCCGCAACCAAAGGGCGACAAGGGTGTATCACCTACCACTATCCCACGAGATGTCCTGGATTAAATAAAGTAGTTTTTTAAAAGATCTGGTAGATGAATTATAAATTCGTTTATTTTGGAACCCTCTATGAATAGTATAAATAGAATTTTTTTTACGAGTGAATGATGAGTTTTGGTAGAAATTTATTAATGGATAAAACTCTAATTATAAACTAAGTATATCTCCTTATTATCTTATCCAATCTCATAAATAAATTCCTCAACATTAATAATAGAAACTTAGAACAAAAATGTTGTCCTAGATGGTACCTTAAATCATCACAAATTTATGGCTTTGGGATTGTTGGCCTTTTCATAGCCATGTTCTCTACCACTCTCCATCAGATAATTGATGGCTAGATTTTTCTTCCATATCCATATTTTCTTACATGGAACCCTAGTATGTGTTATTTTCGGTAATCTTCATACTTTTGACTCTTTATTTTAAATAGAGGCCTCGTTAATTCATTTTTCGATGTGGGATTTCAACTAAGATATTTTGAAACGTCAAAAATGTGTTATCCCAATACCCTATATTTTGTTGAACCGATGGTACTTCAAATCATCATAGATTGATGAGTTTAAGGACCTCAATTATACACTTGTTTGTGATTGATGACCTCAATCACTACCTATAAATATTTACGTTTTTCCTCCGATTATATGTCTCTAATTGCCACCAATGTTCTCCTAATCGAGATCATAATTTGTTGGTGACCCTTTAATTTCTCTTTTCCTCATATTAAGACTAAATTTTAGTAACCCAATTTCCAATGTGGGTTTTCCCACAAATATATTTTCTACTTTCAACCTTTTATCTTCGAAGAACAATTTCAAATTGCGGGGACGCAATTTATTGAAGGAGGGGAGAATGTAACACCCCAGGATTTCAGAGTGTGTTATTTCTTAAAAATAATTCAATAACTTGTACTACACGCAACACCGAGTTCAATCACACCATTAAAAGAGGTCATGAATAGTATTAACTACATTTTGAACTTTATATAATCCTTATAATTTTAGAATCCCTATTATGAGTTTCTTAGTCATAATGCAAGAACAAATTCATTTTCAGTATTTCACTTTTATCAACTTCTAATAGTGAAACCTTTTTAAATACAATATTTTAAACTTTTTGACTAAATGGAGACATCAAAAAATTTAAAATGAAACATCCCAAGCGTCCACGGTACGCTTTCCTTTGGATAAAACAGTAGCGTGTGTTGTACGCAACTTCGAGTTCTAACACACCGTAACCAATCAAACTAGTTGTTATGAATAGTAATACCTACTTTTTGAAGTTATATATATTTTATATTTTAAAATGGACTTCATTTTTGGATTCGGAATATCAAATTTAGCCTAAGGTGAAATTTTGGTACTTTTCGGATAACTTTCATATTTTGATGAATAGTGAAAATTACTAAATTTTAATTAAAAACAACTTTTTTAATCAAAATAATTAATAGTGATAAATTATGAATTTGAGTGGTTTTAAAGTATATTTAGAATATATTTTTACTATTTAATATAATGTTGGTCATTGGACATAATTTTACAATTAAACCGAACATAAACAAGTGTCAATCTTTTGATAGTTATTATCTCTTAAAAACACGCTTTTTGTTTTGACAGCGGGAATTAATTTTAAATTAATTTCTGCCACTTCTGTGTTTAGAATTTAGGAAAATGGATTCCATATTTGGAATCAGGATGTTCAAATTGTGTAAATAGGTAACTTTTATTTTTAGACATTTTGAATAATTACTGCGGTAAATATTTTATTTACCATGGTTAAGGGTAAATCCGGTAAATAAGGGTTAAAAAAATAATATTATAATAATACTAAATTACCCTAAAACGTGTCTTAACCCTATTGGTTGATAAATGGTCGACCATGGGCATCTTTGTGTCAATTTTGGGACCCCATGAATCCACTTGTAAGTGATAATGACACTTTATTTTAATTAAGTCAAAATGAATACAAAAATGATACAAGCATATATCTTTTAGAAAAACAATTGTTACATAGAGTTATATAAGTTGGATTTTAGATTATAAATATTCATTAGAAAGATAAAAAGATTTACTACATAATTATATTTTATTTATAATTTTTAGACATTGAATAATTTATTTTATTTATGACACAATGATGATGCAGTAATTACTATAATAGTGAAAAATTAAAATAATTGATATTGTAAATACACAAATAATTATAATATGAAACTTTTAATGAATTAAACTAATTTTATATGATAATATGATATATTAGGATTGATTTAATTGACTTTGTTCGAAGTAATCAATCTGTTAGGAGTTTCAAAAAAATCAACTATTGAATAGTGTCAAAATTGACATAAAAGAGTTCTTAAAACAAATATTATATTATTAATTGATATTAAATTCCTAAAAATCTAAGGTTCGGCCAATAGAGTTATATTATGATAGGTTCCTCATTAATGGACCACTTGGGGGTCGCTTGGATGTATATAGTAAGTTTATTAACCATATTATATAAAAATACAAAGAGACATTGTAAAAGTGAAACTAATTAACTTAGAGTTAATACTTAAAGATAAGGTTAATATAAGTACCCAAACCTGTCTAAATTCTATTAGTTGAGTGGTTTTCGACCTATCCCCACCTTAACCTTTGAATAGTCAACTTTGGAGCCATTAGAAACCGAATATGAATTTATTATAAATTAATATTTCTAGCTTTTCCAAAGGTGCCCCTCACCCCTCTTATAAAAGGGCACTCCTCCTTCTCATTTCTTCACACCTCTAAAGCCTTTTGGTTCGGCCAAACTCTGCCCAAATACTCTCCCAACATCCCTCACTACAACCTAGGGGCCTTAGTTTGATCATAAAGCCAACCTAAGGAGCCCTTTTGATCAAATCAAAAGGAAGAACCCGAAGAAGAGGTAATGTTTTCACCACCCCTTTTCCAAGTTCATTTCTTCTTCCACTTCTTCTTCCTTTGTTGTTACCATTCTAAAATAATGACTCCAGTATCATTTATATACTGTGATGTTATTATAAATATGGTACAACCATATTCAGTATTCTATCCACCCTTTGAATAACATTTCACCATACGTGCGTACGTACGGCTTACCGTCTCCACGTCGTGGTGTAATTGTTATTCAATATATTATTATTTGGATGGGTATAATAATGATGTGTAACTCATGTAAATAATAAATATAACATATTAATGATTCTGTATATATGATATACCATCCATTTATATATTATTTTAATATCAAAAGAATAATATTGTCGCTCGTGCGTACGTACGGACTACCGTCTCCACGAACGCGATGAGATTCATTCTCCATCGTATCCATTCAAGTATAATTATCATTTGATGATTTAAAAATGATGTTTAAGGACTTGATATCATTCTGGATATGAATAATATACAACCTATCCTTTACAAACATGTCTTACGTAACAAAACATATAAAAGAAAACAAGTAAGTTAACACCCGATATAATGATAATACTAAGATATTATTAACAAATCAATGTTAAAAGATCATATATGATATCATATTATTATATATGATTCTTGTATAATTTAATAACAACTATTTCACCATTATACAGGAGGTTAACCTACTCCAACCAAGGAAAAGTACAAGGTAAGGGTTATTTCACAATCTCTTCATTATCCGAGGTTGTTTATATGTAATAATCTGCTGGGATCTCTTTATCATCCACATCCATGTTTCTTCGAAATGTATTTCAAAACATTTTTACTATTTACAAGAATATGGGTTAAAGTCATTTATACCCTTGTTTTACTTTTTATAAGAGGTTTATAAAGGAATCTTTCCGTCGTTTTCAAAACAAGGTCCTTTTTAACCTTTTCGACAGAATTGAGGTAAGAATGTTTTTTTTAACTTATACGGCGGGTGCGGTTATTTTCCGCCGTTATAAAATCGTCGAAGCTTTCCTTACAAGCTTATAAGAATATTTTCAAAGAAAATGTTTTATTTTATATGGATCTTAAATGATTTCAAAATAAAAGGAGATACTTCTTTTAAAAGAATTTTGATTTCATCTATGTCAACATCCTTTGATGGATTTTAAGATTATTTGAAGTTGATTTATTATAATACAAAACTTCTATATTGTATTGAAGGTTTTGTGATATGTTTGAATGTGGATGTGCTATTTTATACCATTCATAGTTTATGGTGAAACTATTGACATTTCGTATGCTAGTTTTAACCCGAATGTTTATGTTATATTTCAAACTTTTCTTCAGATGAATGTGCTAAACAAGTATGTTCCGGGTTGGGGACCGGTTAAAGTAAGCCCTCCAGGTTGGGGACTGGTTAAAGTAAGCCCTCCAGGTTAGGGACTGGTAAAAGTATGCCCTCCGGGTTGGTGTCCGGTTATTAGAGGCACTCCGGGTTGGTGTCCGGTTATTAGAGGCACTCCGGGTTGGTGTCCGGTTATTAGAGGCACTCCGGGTTGGGTTCCGGTTAGAAGTAACCCCTAGGTCTTAGGATGAGGCCTAGACAATGAAATTAACGTTTGACATTATGCATTCCAACATTATGAAAGTGGTTATTGATTTTTGCATGTGATTATTCGTTTAGTAGAATATCCATGTGAATAAGTAAATGGCATTATTTCATTTTATTTATGCCATACCATGTTGAAAGTTCGTATTTAAAAGGCTTTTGTTTTAGTTATACATTGCCTTAAATGTTTATGCTTATTTTTGAAAGTTTCCACCTTATTGTTATCCTTACTGGGCATTTGAGCTCACCCCTTTTCTATGTTTTATTTTTCCCAGGATGTGAAGAATTAAGTTATGAATGACCTGCAGGGATATTATGTGGGGATATGAGTGTAGATTATGGAGACATTATGTTGTTGTAGTAGTTTTTCATTTTATGATGTAATGTAAAACTTATGAATATATCTAGTGTTTCCAAGGCTACTAAACTAATCGGTCTTTCGAGATTTGATCTTTCTTGTGATCATGCCAATGTTACGAAGTAATGCACCGACTCTGGGTAGCTGGGGTCGGGGCGTTACATTTACCATTTGGAGAAACCTTTTTGATTTGAGAAAGAGAACCTATCACTCCTAGAGATCCCATTATTCAAAAAGAATTCCCTTTTTTAAAACTAAAAAATAGGAAATTTACTAAGTTTATCTCCCTATATAGAAACTCATCAAGACCATCCACATACATCCCCTTTATGAAGTTATTCTATGAAGTACACTTTTATGAAAACCCCCTTTGCGAAGTGAACCCACAAACAAAATTTGTGGAGGGTTCTTAGATAAATCCTTTAAAAAGATACCTTTCACCCATACCCTACATGAACTATTCCCTTATTTATGTAGCACTATAATGCTATGTAAAGTGGTGCTTCTTAGGGTGCTATAAAGCCTCTTCCTAATGGAAACAGGCCGAAAATCATTTGTTTCGTCGATGGACACTTCATGAAGAAACATAATTATAAGCCTTTAGGCCTATCTTACATAATTTATTCTATCTAGGCCACTCAACTGGTTCAAATTGACCCAAATGACCTCATTAGATTCCTTTTTATAACATTAAAATCCTAAAAGTCTATCCCATAAAGGATTCCTATAAAACCACTAGACTTACATGGTGAAGCTATTCACACCAATGTCCACCCCTTCGATCAAGAATTCCCTTGATAATAGGCCTATACCAATAAATACTCCATGGATGATATACCCCTTAGGGTAGTCATGATCATGTACTCCCTTGATAATGAGGGATACTATTATGAGGATACACATGAGACTTTGTAACACCCCGAGATTTTGTGAAATATTTTTTTTAAATTAATTTAATATTTTGATATTTTTCATTTCGGAAAATAGTTTTATTTTTATATTAAAATACTATTTTTGACTTGCGTTATAAAAAAAACCAAGTTAGTCTTGCACTACATGCAACATCGACTTGGTGTACATTACACTCAACACATAGTTTCTACAAAACATCATTTTATTGTTAGAATTATTTAAATGAGATAGTTATAACCTAGTCATTAAACTTAGTATTATGAATAATAATAAATAATTTTCAAATAATTTTTATAATGGTTTTATTTAAATAAAACACATTTATAATAAAAGATATAATTTTTGGTAAAGTCCTTATATGTTAAAAAAATACTATTTTCTCAAATGAACTATTTTTCATATCCTTTTGTGAAAAATAATAAAATTAATTTTATAAATATTTAGAAATTTAATTTGATAAAATAAACTTCATTTTTTAATTTCTAATTTTAGAATTAGCTTAGGGTGATTTTTTGAGATTTTTATGAGAAAGTTCATTTTCTATATGAATAGTGAAAAATATTGAATTTTAATTCAAAAATGATTTTTCATATAATTTATTTATAAGGTTAATTTTTATTTCAAATTAGTTTAAATGTATAATTAGAAAATATTTTTACCAATTAATCCAATATAGGTCATTGTAATCAATTTCAATTTGAAATAGGGTATAAAAATGTAGCAAACTTTTGTATGTTTTTACTTTAAAAACCTGCATTGTCGTCCCATTTGTGAGATTAAGTTTAAATTAATTTCTATCACTTATGTGATTGGAATTTTGAAAAATCACTACAAAAAAAGCATCCCTTAGCGGCGGTTTAAACCGCCGCTAAATGGGTTGGCGGCAGTTTTTGTAAACCGCTGCTAAACATGGCGTCAGCAATCTTTTAGCGGCGGTTTTTTCTATTTCGCGGCGGTTTAAAATATGTGTCGTAGATGCCTCATTTCCCGGAGGTTTATCTCCATTTAGCGGCGGTTTTATGGGTATTCCACACCTTTTTATGCGTGGCGGTTTTAACCGCCGCAAAATTATTCCGTTTGATGCGTCTATTTTGCGGCGGTAAAAACCGCCGCTAAATATAAACGTAATATATCTAGCGGCGGTTTTAACTGCCGCTAAATGCTGCCCTGCAAGGCATTTAGCGGCGGTTAAAACCGCCGCTACATGCTACCAAGTATGGCATTAGAGGCGGTTAAAACCGCCGCTAAATGCTGAACTGGAAAAAAAATAATTTTGGTTGTACTACACCACTACCCTGAAAAATAAATCAAACCAGAATATAGATAAATGATCACATCGTCATCCCTTTAAGCATCCAACCGATCGTGCTCCCCACCATAGGTTTTAACATTAACAGAAAATTATGAACCATAGTATTCTCCACCATTGTAATTTCCTATAAAGAATATACAAAGATTTCCAATGATAATATTGGAATTTTTCCTCTAATTGGGAAATCCTAAATACTTCTGAGGCCATAATAGGGACCTTACTATAAAGAAACAGTCAAATGCCAATCAGCCTAACTGAAACTAGTCATGCAATCTTTCTCAGAAGACATTTTCGACCCTTTCATGACACCCACATTAGCCTAGTGACATGATTTAAATGGATACTTTCACCTATATACATCTAAGAAGAAGTATAATAATTCAATCCACTTTCAGCTAACCATTCCCAAGATACTCAGCTTAGATGACTCACATATCACAACCTGAACCACAATTCATTCCTCTATGAAATCCCGTGTTTACCACAAGCACATTCACATAAGCCCATACCTGACTTTCAATGAAATTTCTTAGTCATTCCATCACCTAACCATTTAATACATTGTTCCCCAGCATGAACAAGGGTGGAACCTAGATCCATCCCACTATAATCATTACCCTTTAAACATCACCTTTGAGTCCGACGATAAGTTTGGGATAAAATAAGATCATCAACTATGTGCCATAAATGTTACATATACAAACCAACCGTTATCATACTTTTTCAACAAATCAATAATACTACTACTCATCATCTGATGCTGCATCGTCAGCCTCTCCAACTTCATCTCCACCACCTGCTGCCACCTGTAAGAACATTATATTGAAAATTAAATATTGTTGCATATTTATAATAAAACTTAAAACCAATAAAAGTTTGAAAACTAAATGATTTTGATTTTTTTGTGATTTACCTGCTCACCACTACCCGATGCACTACCACCGGGGGCATATCTGCTCATATACTGACGTATTTCAAGAAACTCTTTCTGCAAACCAGATATCTGATCCCCCTGCTGGTGAACTATGTTTCGTAGAGAAGAAATCTCCCTCTGAGAATCTTCAGGTATGAAATGACTATAAGCTGGAGTAGATGTAGTTGAAATCCCTGATGGCATGCGAAAGACCTCAGATGGTACAGGTCCCAAACCCATCTCGCGCACTCTACCAGGATGCTCCTTCCCAAGGACTTTACCAACCGAGTCATCCTGGGAGACTGAGTAGGATTGCCCAGGATTGGCATCCCATATTTCTTTAATTTTTACCTATAAATCAAATATCAATATATATTAACACAGTAAAAACTGATAATAAGTTATTATAATAAATAATTGACTTCATACCCCAACTTCTCTGGCAGGTTCATTAAAAAAACTTCCATCTGTTTTTTTATGAACATCCAGCCACAGTTCTGTTTGGGATGCGTCATGCCCTAAACTCTGTGACTACATTAAACAAAGATAAATCAACAATTAAATATGTTAAATAGATAATATTATCTTATAAATATTTAAACTAATTAAAAGATTACCAATGACATTCGGCTTCTTGAAAATCTTTTTGAACCTGCAGTGTGCGGGATGACCTGCTTTGCCCGGTTTGAAGCATTCTGTCTTGAGAGATCCTGAAATAAATAAAATTCAATTTAACAGTATTGTATTCAATGTCTATCTCCTCTTCATGTACATGTATAAATGTAAAATGAGGATAATATAATAATATATATTTCAATACCATCCGCTTCTCATCACGATGTCTATCGACAAAAACCTTCCACTGTTATTTTGGTACCCCACTGGGTAGCTTCTCATACATCTGCTGCAAGGTCAACGAAGTATCGTTGACATCACACCACAACCTCCATTTGAAATCTTTCCATTTTTTCCAAGATTTTTCAATGTCCACTTTCGTGCTATCACATCAGCAACGGTAAAGTGGAAGAACATCTGTATACAGAAATTCATTTTGAATATATTAGTAACATGACATTCAATTAAAACATAAAGTAATAAAATTACCTTTATCTGAGAATCATAAACTTCATTTTTCCAGTTTGGAGGCATATGCCTCCAATCATCATATGAAATAGGCAGGGAAATGGGCTCCGCTGCCAGTTGACCTATAATCTGACCAAGTAAACCTACAGCGTCATCCGTCGGGACCCCATAAGAATCAAATGGCACCACTATCTTCTCGCCATGCATGTTCCAAACATTAGAACTTTTTATGTGTTTTTCCACGGTTGCATTGTTTTCATCTGCAATGAGCAAACAATTACTATAAACAAAATGCAATAAATTTATTTAATTAAAATTTGTACCTATGACTGTGACCCTCCAGAATGTCCATGATGAACTGGAAGGGGCGTGTCGCTGCCCCACTACTGAGGATCCTGTAGGGGGAGGCGATGAATCATCCTCTAATGAGGCATCCACTGATGGTGTCAGAGATGGTTCAGGGGGAGATGATGCAGGTATGTAGGCAGCTGCTGCCTCAGATGTCGTGGGGACAGACGTATCGTCATCTGTCGCAGAAGTAGAAGGAATGGTGTACCGCTTCTTCCTTGGCATTCCTGTCATTTAATCAAATAAAATTAAGTTCAGAATATATATTTCAAAAAATTTATGCAGAAAAAAAAATTAAAAATGATAATAGATGCCCAGTACTAACAAAAAAATATATATAACAATGATAATGAATGACTACAGAAATGAAACAAGTGGTTGCTGAATGAATAAATAATTGTACATACAATCATTTTCCCCTTCAATCATGTCGGTTTTCTGCTCCATTGATTCATCCACTTCATTCATCCTTGCTAGACTAATATTTTCAATATCATGATGGACAAATAATTCTGCTTCCTGTTGTTGATGAAATTCAATTGTAGAGGTCAAATCTTCCACTTCATCACCCATATCATACAAATCTCTTTGTATTACGTGAGTAACTACACTCCACCCTTTATCCACAACATCATTCACATAATATAACATTTTTGCCTGCGATGCTAAGATATATGGATCATGCAGTTCACGATCACCAACATCAATCAAGCGAGAGAAGTTTACAGAAGTAAATTGCAAGGAATCTCTTTTAACACCTCTGATAATATCGACCCATTTTCATTTGAATAAAACAACAGAAAAATGCCCGTGGTAGTTTAATTCAATAATATCATGCAGATTTCCATAGTATTCCACTTCAGTAAATGTAAATATACCACTATTATTTGTTTTCAAACCCACTTCTCGATCGACTGTACGAAATCTAAAACCATTCACATTATAAGCGCCGAACTTTCTAACTTGTTTTATAGGACCTCTAGCAAGAAACTTCAAATCTTCTGAAAAGTCTGCTCGAGTATCAGTATTCATGATCTGAAAAAAAATTAATAGATTTGCAAATTGTATGTGTCAAACTAATATTCGTATTTATTGCAATATTTATAAACTTACACGTCGTGCAAACCATTCTACCATCTCTTTATTCACAACTTTCGTTATATCTTTTTCATTTCGTGTTCGGACTCTCATTCGTCTCTTTGTTTGTATCCTCAACTCTTCAATAAATGGATCTGCAATTTCACTATTCAGCAGCACATATCTATGTGCCTGTAATAATTCCAATTCTGTTAGTGTCGCGTATGAGGTCCTCCCAACTGATCGGCCAATAGCAGGAAATATTTTTGATTTCTGATGCATTTGAGAATGAGTTGATGTGTCGTCAACATGTCCAACTCGATTAAATCTTGTCTCAATATCATCCAAATATCTGTAACAAAAGGTGAGACACTCCTCGGCCAAATAGCCTTCAGCAATAGAGCCTTCTGGTTGAGCTTTATTTCTCACGTATGCTTTCAAATGCCCAAGATATCTGTGAAAATAATAATAATAATATTATGCATTTATTTAAATGCCAAAAATTGTTTACTTAACTGGAAACATATAAATAAAATACCTCTCAATTGGATACATCCATCGATAATGAACGGTGCCTCCTAATTTAGCTTCGTCAACCAAATGCACAGTTAAATGCATCATGACAGTAAAAAACGATGGAGGAAAGATCATCTCCACTGCACAAAGGGTCAATACAAACCTCTCCAGTAGGTTGTCAAGCTGAAATGGATGTAGAGATTTCTCACATAATTGCTTGAAAAATGTGCAGAATTAGAGTACAACAACAGTAACTTTTTCAGGTAATAATGTACGCAATTCCAATGGTAGTAACTGCTGTAACAAAATATGTGAATCGTGACTTTTCAATCCATATAACTTACGATTCTTCAAGTCAACACACCTCGAGATTTTACTCGAATACCCATCAGATGCCTTAACATTATTTAAAATTTGAAGGAACGTATCTTTATCCCTATTTTTCATTGAAAAAATGGCCGGAGCATACTTTTCATTCTCATCTGGCCAGAGATCATGTTTTATGTTCATTACTTGTAAGTCTTTGCGAGCATTGAGATGATCCTTCGACTTTCCATGCTCATTAAGTAATGTGAAAATCAAATTATCACATACATTCTTCTCAATATGCATCACATCAAGATTGTGGCGCAAAGAATTAAATTCCCAATACGGAAGTTTGAAGAATATACTTTTTTTCTTCCATTGTTGCGTTCTGATTTCACTTGACGATGCACTTCGCACTCGTTTTCTGCTATCATTCAATTGCTGAACCTTCCCAAATTCTATTTTAACATTTTCAAGCTGTGTCAATATTTCAGAACCGGTTAACAACTTTGGAGGTGGTCTACGATCAATGGAACCATTAAATTTTGATTTGTTCAGCCGAAATCAATGAGATGCATCAAGAAATCTTCGATGGCACAAGAAGCACCATTTTCTACTGTGAGGTAGCCGTTTGGGCTCGAAATCAAAGTTACAAATGGGACAAGCCAAACCCGTATAAGTGTTCCAACCAGATAAATTCCCAAGCCCAGGGAAGTCACTAATGGTCCACATTAAAGCAACATGCATTTTGAACATTGTTTTAGAAGAAACATCAAATGTCTCAACACCGTTGCTCCATAACTCCTGCAATTCTTCAATCAAAGGCTGCAGGTATACATCAATATCATTTCCAGGCATTTGTTTTCCAGGAATAATCATCGAAATGATAAAAGATGTTTGTTGCATACACATCCACGGAGACAGATTATAAGGGATCAAAACAACTGGCCAAATGTTATAACTCGTACTCAAAGTCCCAAATGGGTTGAATCCATCGGCAGCCAATCCCAATCGAACATTCCTAGGATCAGCTGAGAAATCTAGATGTAATGAATCAAATGTATTCCACGATTGGGAATCTCATGGATGTCTCATTAACCCATCATTGTTATTATCTACAGCATGCCACTTCATGTGTTCAGCGGTTTTTGATGACATGAATAATCTTTGCAATCGAGGCTTCAAAGGAAAGTAATGCAAAAATTTTGCAGGTGTGTTCCTTTTCTTCTTCTCCATGAAATTATGTTCAGTCATACTTCCAACATTACCCTTTGAATGCCATCTAGAAGAAGAACATTTCTTACAATTCTGTCTACTTGAATCCTCTCCCCAGTAAAGCATACAATCATTGGGACATGCATGTATTTTTGTATAATTCAGACCAAGCTTGTTTACAACTTTTTTCATCTCATAAAACGATTCTGGGATTTTTGCTTCAGGAAATGCATCACGAATCAATTCCAATAACATATACATTGCCTTATTTGTAATTCCACAAAGACATTTGATATGGTAAAACTTCAGCAGAAATGAAAGATTTGAATATTTCAAACACCCACTATACAACTCGTGATTTCCATCATCAACTAAATCATGAAACGCATTTTTCTCACTGAAGTTTTCCCTTACATTTGGCTCCACAGAATCAAGAGGAGGATCCAATGATATGTTACAATCTTGATCTGCTTGTGTTACAGTCTCAAAAACATCACTTGTCACGTTGCAATTTGTAGCATCATCTTCTGGTTGTTCTGATATGTTTTGATGCTCATAGTGGTGTCTTGCAGTGCTGGATGCATCATTTATGAGGTTTTGCATTTCATTTTCCATTGGCGACAAACCTGGGACCTCATTCTGTGGATTAACATCAGTCCTCAATATTTCTGTATTGTTTGATTCTCCATCCCAAATCCAACACAAATATTGATCAGGGAATTGCTTCAGTATTAAATGTTCATAAACTTCATCCCTCTTCAACCATGTTCTAAATTTACATTTAGGACATGGACATCTTATTCTCCCTTCAACGGATCGATTAGAAATTGCAAAATCTAAAAACTCATTCAAACCCTTAACATATTGAGGTGTGTTCCTCGGTAATGTGATCCAGCTTTTATCCATGTATATCAGAATGTGCCTACACAAAAATATATGATAGTGTAATATTACAGAAACATAATATAATAAAGACAAACCATTGATCATAAAGTATGTATAATATAATAAATATGATTCATTGATCACATTTACCACTTCAGACCAACAGAACAAGTCTGGTCCATAGGAGACAGCGTCAACACCTCATTGAGGAGCAATAAGAATATCGGGCTACACACTTATCATAACACTATCGATCACACATTTATGTTGCCTCAAACAACACCCCATTGATGTGTGATCGAAACTGATCAGAATGCATTTTAAACCTGAGACATTATGTGATTGTTTAGGCTTGACCTTAGATGTCCTCCAAGAGGAATGATGTTTCTCAATGGTTTCATACAAAACCAACTATAAAGAGGGCCACTATGTTCACTTTATTCATCAAAGTGTCACCTCTCTAGGTTTGAGTATTACAAGTCAGACATTTATAATCATGTCTTCAACCATCGACATATAAAGAACCAGTTTTTTATTCAAGGGTTGTCTTAGACATTGAAACATTATTAATCTCATTTATAAGAATTTTATTTTAATAAAAAAATTTAATTTTTTAAAAGGGTTTGATCACTATAGTGGTGAGAATGTAAAACACATACATACATCAAATTCATAAACACATGGGAAATGCAGAAGGACTACTCACATCAATTCTATTTTTTTCACTTTTTAAGAACAACCCTATAACTCTTGTCTATGATTTTTTAAATCTGAAATCATATCTTTAGTACCTATCTCAAGGCACAACACCAAATACATAATTATATACAATTTATAGTTAATTATATAATTTTATTATAAAAATTATAATTTATTTCAATTAAAACCAATAAGGAATAATTGCCTAAAAATCACCAGCCCACCTCATCACACCTATATAATAACCAACCACTTATGTATTGTTTGTGGTGAACTCTAACCTTTATCCCAAAAAAATTACCTATGAAGTTGAACCAAGTCAATCAAAAAATTAACTTAACTTAATCTAATTTTAATTAAAACTATTTAAAAATTATAAATGGTGATGTACCTCTAACCCAATGACATGTTACAACATGAGATAATAATGTTGGGACATCTCATATCAGTTTTGAGAAAAATAATTATCAGATCAGATGATTTATACAATGATCCAGTGTAAATAATCTCCAAAATCTAACCAAAAAATCCAAAAATAAATGAAGAACAATGTAAAGGTAACATAAAATGTAGTCATACATAATGGAAATAATACTACATGTTTGACCCAAATGACCCAAACCATGGCCATGAATGATGTTGTAGACGAATTTATCCAAGGTTGATGCAAGTAGTTTATAATCAAATGATGTCCTATTTGACATTAGCATCACCTTTTTGATGTGTTGGTTACATATACTTCTTCCTAACCATATAATTTATTCCCCTTCCCCTTCTCTATCTATCTGCCTCTCCCAAAAACAATGTCTACATCATAGGAATATATGTTGGTATTTTGAAATATTTAAGTCATGTAGTTGTTGATAAGGTGGCATGTATATTTGTCATAATTGAAATAATTTTTTAGATATTTCATTATTTTGATGACCCATGTGTTTTTATTTCCCATTATGGTTTTTTGAGACTCGACGCAGTAATGACCTCCTCACGGTGGAAGACTAGGCCACCAAAACCCAATTCTTTCCACCATAGGCCATTTTTTAAAGATAAGTGACAAGAATGAATAATTATAATGGTAGGCCTCTTTATAATGTACATGTAGGCATGCAACCAACCATATATATGAATATGTTCATAATAATAAAAATAAGAGAAAATAAACTAAATATTTACATTCTATCATGCTATTTACTTTAGAGAATAAAAAATAGTACAATAGGTATTATGAAAACAAATGGAAAAAATATACACCTAATAGGGAAATATTACATATCCTGACAATAATATGAAACAAATGAATTATAGAGAGATCGACTATTGATCTATAATCACCGACCACCATGTAAGGTCAAATTAACCCAATTATCACTTTTCCCAACATAATACACAACTAATTTGTACATTATCTATATATACATGACATGTGTGGGAATAACTCAATTAGGTTTGAGCACATATATACCCAACCTTCCGCATCCAAACCCGATATAGGAGGAATATAATACATGTTAATATTAGACATCTGAGCCTAAAGATTGACGAAAAACTAACCCAATAATAAAGAGATATGTTCTTCAATAAAACCGAAAAGGAGAGAAAGGTTATATCTATCTCAAATACCAGTCCAAAATAATGGCTTCACAACTTCTCTAATGAAATATCATCAATGCCCAGTGCAGCACAGGAGGAGGCATCGGCGGAGGAGGAGGAGGCCACGGTGGAGGAGGAGGCACCGATGGCAGCGCGGAGGCAGGGCGGAGGCAGCGGAGGCAGTGGAGGCAGCAGAGGAGGAGGAGGATGAGGACGGAGGAGGAGGAGGAGGAGGAGCAGGAGCAGAGGAGGAGGCGGCGGCCGCAGCGGAGGAGGAGGAGGCAGCGAAGGAAGAGGAGGAGGCCGCGGTGGAGGAGGATGAGGCCGCGGTGGAGGAGGAGGCACCGGCGGCAGCGCAGAGGCAGGGCGGAGGCAGCGGAGGTAGCGGAGGCAGCGGAGGAGGAGGAGGATGAGGCCGGTGGTGGAGGAGGAGGAGGAGCAGGAGCATAGGAGGAGGAGGCGGCCGCAGCGGAGGAGGAGGAGGCGGTGGCCGCATAGGCACCGGCGTGACCGCGGCGTGACCGCGGCATGACCGCGGCGTGACCGCGGAGGAGGAGGTGGCCGCGGAGGCACCGGCGGCACCGGCGGAGGAGGAGGAGGCATCAGCGGAGGAGGAGGAGGCCGCAGTGGAGGAGGAGGCACCGACGGCAGTGCAGAGGCAGGGCGGAGGCAGGGCGGAGGCAGCGGAGGCAGCAGAGGAGGAGGAGGAGGAGCAGAAGCAGAGGAGGAGGAGGCGGCCGCGGCGGCGGAGGAGGAGGCGGCGGCCGCAGAGGCACCGGCGTGACCGCGGCGTGACCGCGGCGTGACCGCGGCGTGACCGCAGCGTGACCGTAGCGTGACCGCAGCATGACTGCGGCGTGACCGCGGAGGAGGAGGATACGTGGAGGCACTGGTGGCACCGGCGGCAGCGCGGAGGCAGGGCGGAGGCAACGAAGGCAGCGAAGGAGGAGGATGAGGCCGGTGGAGGGGAGGAGGAGCCGGAGTAGAGGAGGAGGCGACAGCCGCAGCGGCGGAGGAGGAGGCAGTGGAGGCAGTGGAGGAGGAGGAGGAGGCCACGGTGGAGGAGGAGGAGGCCGCAGTGGAGGAGGAGGCACCGGCGGCAGCGCAGAGGCAGGGCGGAGGCAGTGGAGGCAGCGGAGGAGGAGGAGGATGAGGCCGGTGGAGGAGGAGGAGGAGCAGGAGCAGAGGAGGAGGCGGCGGCCACGACAGAGGAGGAGGAGGCGGTGACCGCGAAGGCACCGGCGTGACCGCGGCGTGACCGCGGCGTGACCGCGGCGTGACCGCGGCGTGACCGCAGCGTGACCGCGGCGTGACCGCGGAGGAGGAGGCGGCCGTAGAGGCACCAGCGGCACCAGCGGAGGAGGAGGAGGCATCAGTGGAGGAGGAGGAGGCCGCGGTGGAGGAGGAGGCACCGGCGGCAGCGCCGAGGCAGGGCGGAGGCAGCGGAGGCAGGGGAGGCAGCGGAGGAGGAGGAGGATGAGGCCGGTGGAGGAGGAGGAGGAGGAGCCGGAGTAGAGGAGGAGGAGGCAGCCGCGGCGGCGGAGGAGGAGGCGGCGGCCGCAGAGGCACCGACGTGACCGCGTCGTGACTGCGGCATGACCGCGGCGTGGCCGCAGCGTGGCCACAGCGTGACCGCGGCGTGACCGCGGCGTGACCGCGGCGTGACCGCGGCGTGACCGCGGCGTGACCGCGGCGTGACCGCAGAGGAGGATGAGACGTGGAGGCACTGGCGGCACCGGTGGAGGAGGAGGAGGCATCAGCGGAGGAGGAGGAGGCCGCAGTGGAGGAGGAGGCACCGGAGGCACCGGCGTCAGCGCAGAGGCAGGGCAGAGGCAGGGCGGAGGCAGGGCGGAGGCAGGGTAGAGGTTACTTTATACTTTTTTTCATAAATTCAAAAAGATTAAAAAAATTAAAGATTTTAATATCATGATCAAATAGATTATATAACCAATAGAGTACCTTATTTAACCTACAGGAACATATTAAATGGGTTGGATAAAACCTTTAGAAAAAAACCATCAAACTATGTTTTAAAATCCTTCATTTTAGATGGTGTGATTTGATAAAAGTGAAAAAATATGATACATTTTAGAAATCATGTTATTATAAAACTCCACCCCTTCTCAATAGATGTAAACCAAAATATTATAATAAAACACCTTGGAAACTCAAAACATATGGGAGGAAGATCCCTACACGATGATCACTTTTCAGGAAAAATTGTAATCATGTATATCATCCTATGTAACTCTAGAGGAGAATATCTAACACAAATCAACATATGGTTCCATTCTACTTGAAATACATAAAAACCCATTAGGTCTAGTAATGGAAATCAAATGAATGTAATAATTAATAAGACCATTATGGGAAATCAACCAATCCATTATAACAATGACATGTAGAGATTTCATATACAGAATCAATAAATATCATACAAGATTTAAATATGAAATAAATAAAGTATAGATAGGTAATAACAAATTCTTGTCTCTTATTTTTCTTGTAGGAGCAGAAATACCAATTACATAGTGTTTGAGATCCATAAAAATATTCAAATATTTCACAACATACACATATATGATAGAATGAGGGGATTTGGTATAAAATATTACAGTCAATGAAAATGATTATCTGAAAATGGAACCTCTAATTTCCAAAATCGAAGGCCGCGGGGGGCGCGGTTGTCGCCGGGGGGGGGGGGGGTGCGGGGGTCGCCAGAGGCCGCGGGGGGCGTGGTGGTCACCGGAGGGCATGGGGGCGTGGGGGGTGTGGGGGTCACCGGCGGTCGAAGGGGGCGCCGGGGGGGTGCGGGGTTCGCCGGGGGCCTGGGGGTCGCCGGAGGGTGCGGCTGTCACCGGAGGGAGCCGGTGTCGCCGGAGGGAGAAGGTGTCGCCGGGGATCGGGGAGGGTTTGTGAGGAGAGGGTTTGTGAGGCGGATCTGGGAAGAGGGGATACAACACGAGGGGGAAAGCATCGCGAGTTTTCTAAAAAAATGGGTTTCGCGGCGGTTTTTAATAAACCGCCGCGAAACCTTTCCCGGATAACGTTTAGCAGCGGTTTTGTGAACCGCCGCCACAAAACCACCGCTAAACCAGGGTTTTTTTTGTAGTGAATGGATTAAATATTTGTAATCATTATAATTTATAATGTCTAATAAGTTCAAATTAGTTTTTTTCCAAAAATATCATTGAACGTAATTAAATTTAATTTCAATGATTAAGGAAAAATTAAGCTTAACAAAGGACTAAATCTTAAACTTAATGGCCCAAATGACCTAGCTTGTAACACCCCAAAATTTTAAAGTAAGAACCTTATATTCGATAGCATGTATGACATGTGACACCAAGTGAGTTAGGGGATATAATACCCTGATACTTTAAAATATATTTTATATTTTAAATGGATTTGATATATTCTATATTTTCCAATTCATGCAACACCGAGTTATCTTGAATTACATGCAAGATCATCTTTATTTTAAATCTTACATTGTATGCAAGACCAAGTTTTAACAGAACAATAATATATTATTAATATATTATTATTTGATACAATAATACTTAACCTAGACATTAATTTATTGGTTATAAATAGTATTAACTAACTTATAGAACTATTTAGTTTACAAAAATATAAAATTTATTTGAAAAGAGTACGGGAACTGATTGAAAATAAAGGAAAATATTATTTTTTTATGTTCACAAAACAGTTTTACCCTAATAAATCAAATTAATTATAATTATTGAGTGATATTAATGTGAAATATATATTATATATTCAATAAAATATTTTTTATATTCATATAATATATTTGATAGGATTAAGATAAAAACAAACCCAATTTTATGCATAAAATATTATATTTTTATTAAGGTATTTTTACCGCCTAATAGTAGAGAACCATTTTTAAATCCAATTTTGACCCTTTTATAAATTTAATATGTCAAAATAAACTTAACCTTTGGAACAGAAATATAAAAATCATCTTAGGGTGAATTTTTGGTATTTTTCTATAAAGATTCATTTTTAATGAATAGTTAATTTTTTTGGAATTTAATTCAAAACTATTTTTTCATCTAATTTATTTATGAGGATAAATTATAGTTTTAATTAGTTTTAAAGTTTAATTAAATATTATTTTTATCAATTAATACAATTTATTTCATTTGAATCAATTTCACTTTGAAATTGAGTAAAAAAATATAGCAAACTTTTGGATGATTTAACCTTAAAAACCTGTGTCATCATCCCGCATGGGATAAATTTTAAATTAATTTCTGCTAATTATGTGATTAAAATTTGGAAAAATAGATTCCATATTTGGAATCAACATAATTTATAATTTATAATAATACCAACTTTGTTTTTGACCAAAAATATTAGTGAAAGTAATTAAAATTGATTACAATTATTAAGGTAAAATTAAGCGTAGGACTAATCCTTTAACTTAACGTCCCAAATGACCCATCCACTTTTAAAAAACCCATTGGATGAAAATAATTCATATATGAACCTTAAATTATTGTGTTTGGTTTATTTTTAAGACTTTTTTAGGTAAAAACGTGGGTACACCTAACTTCTTTTAAAAAATACGAAGTGAATCCGTTTTCTCCCTTATAAAAGCCACCACCTCTCTCCATTCCTCACACATCTAAAACCACTTATTTTATGTCAAGATATGCCCATATATCTTCACAAAATCCATAAACTCAACCTTTAAGTCTTAATTTTGGTATAAATCCTTCCAAGGAATCCTTTTGGTTCAAACAAAAAGAAGTTACCTGATTAAGAGGTAACATATTCTCTCAAGATATCTAGTTTAATTTCCATTATCCACCCCCTAAAATCTATTTATTACATGATTATATAAAAAAATAAGTATCCTAAATATAATATTATGTTTTATGTAAAGGTTTTTACCTAAAATTACACACACATCCATCTAATGGGTAATGAACATACTGTTTCTGTGTACGGCGAACCACTGCCTCACGAAACGATGATTGTTCATTTTTCCCTTACCACCTATCATGGTGAACATTATGAAGGAAGATATGTTTATATATGATATATATTAGATATATTATGAATTTATACTTATTTAATCATTTTATAACACATACATTTAATACATTACATTTTGAGTTAATATGATAACATCATTTGAGGAAGTGTGGACTACCGCCCCCTCGAAGCGATGTGATTCATTCACACTATAAATGGAACACATTGAGGATAATTTTAATAAAAATATATGTAATATATTAAATAAATATTTTACCAGAATTATAATATAAATACATATCATTTACTTTCATTATTTTAAATACGTCAAATAAATGAAAGCAGCGTTCATGTGTAAGTACAATTTGCCGTCTCCGTTAATGGTGCATTCCATTTATTATCTCCAAATATTATGGTTTATTTTAGATACATATTTAATGGATATATATGATATTTAAATCATGGTTTATATTATGTATATGATGTAACTATATTATATTTAATAATAATAACAAATAATAAGTTAAAACACACTCGAC
The DNA here is from genome assembly GCA_963277665.1 of Viscum album. Taxonomy (NCBI): domain Eukaryota; kingdom Viridiplantae; phylum Streptophyta; class Magnoliopsida; order Santalales; family Viscaceae; genus Viscum; species Viscum album. The sequence continues at coordinate 988,007,943 of OY728129.1, forward strand.
AAACTAGGCAATTAACACCCGAAATAGTTAAAATAATGAAAGGTTGTTAACAAACAGTTAATAAAATATTATACGAAGAGGATATATGATATTATAAACATTAGTATGGTTCTGTTATTAGTTATTAACATATTTTAAACCACTATATATGATGATAAATACCACATAATGAAAAGGAAGGATAAGGTAAGGGAATTTTGTCATAATTTACATTTCATTGAGACTTATTTGTTATTATATTCCAATTCAATTTTATTTGGTATATATAATACATTTTTCAGGTTATATCATGAATCCCATTATTATAAGGATATTATAAGTTTCATTTAATGTCATAACTTTCTAGATATTATGATTCAAATGTTTCAAAGTGGTATGAGACACTTTGGAATATTTAAAGATTATTCTCCACAAGATTTTTCTTAATGATTATATTTGTAATCTCACTTCCTTTTGTGATTTTGATCCTTATATTGAAATAATCAATTTATTTTAATGTTTTTTATATTAATTTTAATTTAATATATATATTATCATAAAATGGATATCAGTATTTCCTAAACCGTATACAATTTTACATACAATGTCTACTTTGACAGTTATTTGATTATTTTGGGGAAATATTGATAATTTCATATTCTTTTTTCAATACAGATATATTATAAGGAATATTATCTATTTTTACTATTAGTTATGAGGAATTATTTGCATAGGAAATAAAGGTAGGATCACATAATTTATATTGCTCCTCGATGCATCGAAATTTTCTCATGAGATGATTACATTGTTTAAATTAAATGAGTTTCTATCCGTAGTTTTAACCATACTTTGAAAGGTCTTGACAATATAGGTTTTCATGTGACTTAGACAAGACATCCATTAATAAAGAATTTCCCTCATTTAGTTTTAGTATTATTCATCAATGATATTTTGCGTCGACATATCTATGGATACATTTTATCTTAATTTCATTGATTAAATGACATGTTTTTCAGTTTTTTACCTTGCCATATGGATTTTTCCTTATCTAGTTATTTGAATAAAATGGTTTATCATTTATTTATCCTGAAATGTTAATTTATTCTTATTTATTCATTATTTATTCAACTTTACTTACCCTTACTGATCATTTGAGCTCACCCATATTATGTTTCCTTTCCCCAGGTTATAAAGAAAAAATCTTTGAATAAGCGTTCAAGGATGTAGTTTATTTCATTTTATTATACATCATGTTTGTATTTTCTATTTTCCAATGTATTATGGGTATCATGTATGTAATTTGGATTTCTAATACTACTAAAATGATCGGTCCTTCGAGATTTGATTCCTTAAAATCATGCCAATGTAATAAAATAATGCATCGGCTCCAAGATTTTGGGGTTGGGGCATTACAGTTGGTAATAGAGGATGTTTAGCAGCATCCTTAGAAACTAGATTTAGAAAAACTGATATTAGGGAGCACAAACCTAAGATAGACATTGAGGATAAGTATATAATTATGTCCAAGAATTTTGGTAAGATAGAGATTGTGTGGGTATTACTAGAATTATATCCTTGTCTGGATACTACAAGTGGAATTGGTTCTAGGACAAATGTACTTTGGAGTAACAACTCTGACATGGTGTTCTAAGCAGAACTTGGAATAACCTGGTAGATGAAAATGGGCCTAACTGTGCACCTATTTTGACACTCTTAGGGTATACACATATGATATTTCACATTTTATATACCTACCATTTTGAAGGATTTAAAAAGTAAATATTTCCACAAAGTAACAATAGTTTATGATTCTAGGATTCACGATGCAAAAATTTATGTTTTGTGCAATACCATATTTAGAGTTATAAAAAGTTAATAACTTTATGAGCTAATCCATTATATGCCATTATTTAGAAATGACACCTAGATGAAAGAATGTTATCATTACTCATGGAAAATGTAGAGATTAATTTACTGAGTAAACAGATATATCTGGTATTGAAACTGAACATGTTATGGATATATTGGGTAATCTTAGCCAGGTTATGACAAATAACCTTTCCTGAATGGATTAACCTATTCCAAAGTGAGAATATCCTATGTTGGATCACTTTATGTAGTAGAAGACCCCATCGCTTAGTGGGACTACTAATCCAATTGTATTTGAGAAATGGATTAAGTGTCTGAAGAATATATTTACTACCTTATAATGCAACGAAAAGGAAAAGGTTACACTTGCGGTCTATTGTCTCCAAGGTGATACTGACTAGTGGTGGTCTCTGATCCAGAATACAGGGGAGGAAGAATATATTGAAATTATAAAATGAAGAACATTTAAGGATACATTCATTTATAAATAATTTCCTCATGATCAATAAATTGAGGTGAAGAGGAAGTTACTTTTCTTAAAGAAAAAGGAAGAAGAGAGTTTTGCATATTATGAATCTACCTTTACAAGGTTAACTAGGTATGCTATTGATTATATATGAAAAATGGAGTGTAATATCAGCCACTTCTGTTAAGGAATTAATCAAAGTCTCCAAAGGGTGATAGTGTCTCAAAAATTGTCTTCATACGATGAAATAGTTTCATGTGCTATCAAGATAGAGAAAGAATTCTCCAAGAACTATGGCTTTAAGGGAAACCAAGAGAAGAAGAGGTCTTTTGAAGAACATGGGAAGTATAATGAGTTAAAGAAGATGAAGGGAAATAATTATTTTCCAACATGTGATAACTATGGAAAGAATCACCTTGGTAAATGATTGAAAGGATTTTGAATTTTTTATAAGTGTGGAGAAAAGGGTCACCAAGCAAAAGAATGCAAAGGAAAGAAGGAAAATAATGCTCTTCAATGTTACAACTACAAGGAGATAAGGAACTCGAAAATGAATGCCCCAAGAATCAAGAGAATATAACTTTGTAGAAGATAAGGGATCAAGGTCAAACATATGTTATTGACACAACCGAAGTGGAATGATTAATGTACTCATGAATTTTGATTTAAGAAATATGTTGTAAAAGTATTTTATTTATGATGTTCTCATCAAATGATTTATGAAATATGTAAGGATTTTACTATAATAATTTTTTGTTAAGGATTTGAGATCATATCCTAAATGGAACCAAGAAAATTTATTCATTAGAAAGTTAAACTTTTTGGAAAAAACATGATTGATGTAAAGATAATCCTTAATATGTTCCTGAAGTTGAGATAATGATAAAGAACATATTGATTTGGATAAGTGATGTCTACCTTGGACGATTAATGACTTTTTGACAAGTGGTCTATGATATAATTTATGGATTTTATATAATTTTTGTATTTAAGGAATATATCCAATAATCTATGTTCAATTTAAGGAATAAGAATTACATATGTTTTAAATAAGGTTTTATAGTAATTCAAGTTATTACCATATTCACATGTTTGGTATGTGATGATTAAAATCCACTTCATGTTATTTGATAAGTTTATTTTGTAAAATTTAGTGAAATTATTTCTAAATCATTGGATCATAATCTTTTGGAAATGATAACCATTTATTAAATGGTTTAATTTGAAATTTGGACAAGGTTTTATAGATTTATTTATTTATTCACCATATAAGAAGAAAATTATAAATAGTTCATGGCATAACCAATGAATAATATTTTATTTATAGAAACACATATTTACTTAAATTCTTATAGATTGATTAAATTATTCAACTATAGAAAAAATGGGTGTCTTGAGATAAAAATGTTTTTCTATTATCATCATTTTTGATGATATCGATGGCCTTTATTTATACCTATGATTTAAGGTTTTGTGGTAAAAAAATTTCATCTGAACATGTTATATAACACTATCTATCATAACATTATTGTTATATTTTTCCTTTGCATCCATGTTTCCATTTCCCACCTATGTTCTCCTACTAAGGGACCTATTTATGTGACCATTGTACTTTCATTTCCATCCTTTTAAGAATATGTGATATTAACCCTTTTTATGATGTGGGTATTTCAATAATAGTTTATTTTTAATCCCTATATCACCAAGATTAAGTTTAAATTTCTTGGACACAATTTATTTAAGGTGGAGAGAATGTAACACCCTAAAATTCTAAAGTAAGAACCTTATATTTGATAGTGTGCATAACACGCGACACCAAACACATAAGGAGATATAATAGCCGATACTTTAAAATATATTTAATATTTTAAATGGGTTTGATATATTCTATATTTGTAAATTCACACAACACCAAGTTATCTTGCATTACAGAAAAGAACATCTTTATTCGAAAGCTTACATTACACGTAATACCAAGTTTTAACCGAATAATAATATATTATTAAAGTATTGTTATTTAATATAATAAGACTTAACATAGCCATTAAATTAGTGGTTATAAATAGCATTAACAAACTTATGGAAATATATGGATTATACAAATATAAAATTAATTCATTATTTATAAATTAATTAGAAAAGAGTACGGAAACCAATTGAATATAAAGAAAAATATTATTATTTTTATGCTCACAAAGCTATTTTACCCTAATAAATTAAATTAATTAGAATTAGTGGGTGATATTAATCTAAAAAATATATTCAATCAAATATTTTTGATATTCATCCAATATATTTGATAGGCTTAAGATAAAAACAGACCTAATTTTATGCATAAAATACTATATTTTTATTAAGGAATTTTTATCACCTTTTAGTAAATAACCCTTTTTAAATCCAATTTTGACACTTTTATAAATTTAATATGTTAAAATAAACTTAATATTTAGAATAAAAATATAAAAATTATCTTAGGATGAATTTTTTTTATTTTTCTGTGAGGATTCATTTTTAATGAATAATGAAAAATAATTGAATTTAATTCCAAACTTTTTTTTCATATAATTTATTAATAAGGATAAATTATAGTTTTAATTTGTTTTAAAGTATAATTAAAATACATTTTTATCAATTAATACAATTTATTTCATTTTAATCAATTTCACTTTGAAATTGAGTACAAAAACCTAGAAAACTTTTTGACGTTTTAACCTTAAAAACCCGCGTTGTTGTCCTACTTGCGGGATGAATTTTAAATTAATTTCTACAAATTATGTGATTGGAATTTGGAAAAATAGATTCCATATTTATAATAATAATAATTTATAATTTCTAATAAGATCAATTTTTTTGACCAAAAATATTAGTGAAAGTAATTAAAATTAATTACAATTATTAAGGTAAAATTAAGTTTAAGACTAAACCTTTAACTTAAGGGATCAAATGAAATTTCCACTTGTCCAAAACCTACTGTATAGAAATAATTCAGACATGAACCTTACATTATTGATTTTGGTTCTTTTCTAAAGACTTTTGTTAGGTAAAAATGTGGGTACACCTAACTTCTTTTGAAAAATACTAAGTGATTCCTTTTCCTACCTTATAAAAGGCATCCACCTCTCCCCATTCATCACACCTCTAAAAACACTTAGGTTCAGACAATATCTAGACATATATCTTCCCAAAATATCTAACCTATACCTTGAATCATCCCTTTGGTCATAAATCCTTACAAGTAATCCTTTTGATACAAACCAAAAGAAGTTACCCGATTATGAGGTAATGTCTTCTCTCAAGTTCTCTAGTTTGTTTTCTATTATACACCTCCTAAAATATATTTATTCCATGATTATATAAAAAACAGTATAATAAATATACTAGGATGTTATTATTTAATTTTTTTTACCTACACTTAAACACACCTCTATCTAATGGGTAACAAACATACTATTTCTATGTACGACGAACTACTGCCTCACGAAATGATGATTGTTCATTTTTCCCTTACCACCTATCATGATGAAAATTATGATGTAAACTAATTTTATATATTATATATATTATATATATTATTTATCTATAATTATTTAATCCTTTTATAACACATACCTTTAATATATTACATTTTGAGTTAATACGATAACATCGTTTGAGGAAGTGTGGACTACCTCTCCCAAGAAGCGATGTGATTTTTTCACACTATACATGAAATTTATTAAGGATAATTTTAATAAAAATATATTAAATATATTACATAAATATGGTATAATAATTATATTATAATTTTGTATCATTTAATTTCATTCTTTTAAATAATACAAAGAAATTAAAGTAGCATTCATACGTACGTACGACCTGCCATCTCCATGAATGGTGTATTCCATTTCTTATCTCAAAATATTATGGTTTATTATAGATAAATATATACCGAATATATATGATATTCACATCATGTTTTACATTTTGGAGATAATTTAATCATTTTATATTTAATAAGAACAACAAATAACAAGTTAAAACATACTCGACAAACTAGGAAATTAACACCCGAAATAGTTAAAATAACGAAAGGTTGTTAAAAAATGGGTAATATGATATTATAAGAAGAGGATATATGATATTATAAACATTATTATAGTTTTTTATTATTTAGTAACATATTTTAAACCACTATACATGATCATAAAGACCACACAACCTAAAGGAAAGATAATGTAAATAAATTTTATCTCAATTTACATTTCATTGAGACTTATTTGATATTATGCACCAATTCACTTTTATTTGGTGTATATAATGACATTTTCATGTTATAAAATGAATCCCCTTATTATCATGATACTATAAGTTTAATTTAATGTCACACCTTTCTGGATATTGTGATTCAAATGTTTCAAAGTTGAATGGGACACTTTGGAATGTTTAAATATTATTATCCCCAAGATTGTTATTAATGATTATCTTTGCAATCTCACTTTATTTTGTGATTTTAACCTTCTCTTGAAATAGTAACTTTATTGTAATCATTATTCATTTAAATTTAATTGAATATACATATTCTCATACAATGGATATTAATATTTCCTAAACCGTATACCATTTTTCATATAATGTCTACTTTGATAGTGATTTGTTTATTTTTTGGAAATATTGATAATGACGTATTCTTGATTTAGTATGGATATTTGATAAGGAATATTATTTATTTCAACTATTCTTTATGAGGAATTATTTGGACAAGAAATTATGGGAGGAGACTGTACTTTATATAGCTCCTCAATGCATCAATAGGTTATCATGAGATGATAAAGTTGTCCAAATTAAATGGGTTTTTATCCATAGTTTTAACAGTCTTATGAAAGGTCTTAATAGTATAGGTTTTCATGTTCCTTAGACATGAAATCCATTAATAAATCATTTCCCTAATTTAGTTTCAGTATTATTCATCCATGAGATTTTTCATTAACATAACTATGGATACATTTCATCTTTAGTTAATTGATTAAATGACATGTGTTTCAGTTTCTTACCTTGACATATTGATTTTTCCTTATCTAGTTATTTTAATGGTACATGATATCAATTATTTACCTTTACATGTTAATTTATTCCTATTGATTAATTATTAATTCCTCTTTAATTACCCTTATTGATCATTTGAGATCACCCTTATTATATTTCCTTTCCTCAGGTTATGAAGAATAAATATTTGAATAAGCATTTAAGGATAGAGTTTATTTCATTTTATTATGCATCATGTTTGTATTTTCTATTTCCCAATTTATTTTGGGTATTATTTATATAATCTGTCTTTCCAAGACTGCTAAAATAATTGGTCCTTTAGGATTTTATTCTTTGTAATCATGCCAATGTAATAAAATAATACATTGGTTCCGGGCTTTTGAGGTCAGAGCGTTACATAAAAACTTTTCCAACAACCATTTTCTGGAAATTCTTCATACATTAACCTTCCATTATTGATTTTTTTTTGTTTTTTTATGACTTTTTTTAGTTAAAAACATGGGTACACCTAACTTGTTTTCAAAAATACCGAGAGATTCCTTTACCTTCCCTATAAAAGGCTACCATCTCTCCCCCTTCCTCACACATCTCAAGCCACTTAAGCTCTACCAATATCTACCCAATCCAATTACCAATATCACTCCCTTACTTCTTGAATACTCCCTTTAGATATAAAATAATCCAAGGAATCCCTTAGGTGAAAACCAAAAAGAGTTACCCAAATAAGAGGAAACATCCTCCCTCAGGCTCCTTTATCTTATTTTCATTTTATACCCCCTCTAGTCTTATTATTCCATGATTATACAACAACACTAGTATTATAAATATACTGATATGTTGTTATGATAAGTTTTAGATCTACACTTACAAACACTACCATCTAATGGGTAACAAACATATTGTTTATGTGTATGACAAACTACCGCCTCACAAAATAATGATTGTTCATGAAGAACCTTTTTGGTGTTTTTTAAACAAAGTTTATTATTTTTTGACAACAAAAATCTTTTTAAAATAATGTTTTTGATATTTAGGAATCTGAACCATATCCATCATAATGAATATTCATCAGATTTAGAGTATCGTATTCATCTGCATCAGATTCAGATCATCAAATCCAAAAGAATCAGAGGTAGAAATTTTTGCTTGTTGGAAGTTTTCCTTTTTCAAAACCAGAGAAAGAAAGAATATTCTAAGTGAATAAGTTTTATTATTTTTGAAGAGTTTTTAAATAATATTTTGAATTCAAGAGTTAGAAAGTTATAAAACATTCTAAAGAAATCAGATGATGCTTTTCTGATTAAGAAGTTTTCACAAATAATGAAAACATTCATGATAAAAGCTTTTGAAGAAATGGTGGAGAGGTTTGAATAAATTAAATATTTAAATGTAAATAATTCTTTAATAATGATAATTTCATTGTAATAGGGATTCCATTATTATGGAGAAATCCATCGAAGGAATAATGTTTTAAAAGATCAGATCCAGAAGTAAAAATATGTGAAGCTGATGAAGTTTGAAGAATTTCAAAGTTGAAGTATGTAGATTCCATCATAATGGTAATTTCATCATAATTTTAATTCCATAATAATTATATTTACATTTTAATGAGATTTCCATCTTAGTGGGAAAATTCATTTTAATGGGAATTCCATCATATTGAGCTGAAGAAGGAAACAAAAAACGTAATGAGGTGAAGAGGAAATAGAAATCATAATGAGCCGAGAAAGAAATAGAAACCATAATGAGATGAGATGGAAACTGATCCCAATGATATGATAAGAAAAAAACCCGTAATGAGCTGATTATGAAGAAGACTCAAAAATAAAATTCTAGAAGTTTTATGAAGAGTTAAAGAGGTCAAACTTGAAATTCAATTTTACTTAAATATCATAGAAATATAAGGAGGATTAAAGAAGTCTAAGTTAAAGTTTAAATTCAATAGATCTATGAAGATTTTTAAATTTGGGTAAGTGGGGAAAGTTTTTAAGTTTCCTTCTTTTGTTTTCTGAGTCTCCTATAAATACTTGCTCAGATCATTCATTGATTGTAGAATTTTCATGCAAGCAGAAAAGGCAGAGTGCTAAATAAATCAAGTGAGAGTCATTGTTGGATAGATATCTCATGAGAAGGATTATATAGTTGAATGTCTATTTATCATATTGAGAAAGATCTTATTGAGAGTATCATATTGAGTTGACTTTATTGAGAAGATCGTATCCATTCAATCAGACTAAATAAGATCGTATTGAGAATTTGTGTAGAGTTTGAGTTTTGTAGATTGAGAATGAGTTTATCATATTGAGTCCATAATATTTGTAACGCCCCGACCCCAGTTACCCAGAGTCGGTGCATTATTACATAACATTGGCATGATCACAAGAAAGATCAAATCTCGAAAGACCGATTGGTTTAGTAGCCTTGGAAACACTAGATATATTCATAAGTTTTACATTACATCATAAAATGAAAAACTACTACAAAAACATAATGTTTCCACAGTCCACACTATAATCCCCTCATAACATCCCTGCAGGTCATTCATAATTTACTTCTTCACTTCCTGGGAAAAATAAAACATAGAAAAGGGGTGAGCTCAAATGCCCAGTAAGGATAACAATATAGCGGGAACTTTCATAAATAAGAATAAACATTTAAGGAAATGTATAACTAAAACAAAAGCCTTTTAAAATTGAACTTTTAACATAGTATGGCATAAATAAAATGAGATAATGCCATTTACTTATTCACATGGTTATTCTACTAATCGAATAATCACATGCAAAATCAATAACCACTTTCATAATGATGGAATGCATAATGCCAGACTATCATAACCACATAGCCAAGGCCTCATGCCAAGACTACAAATAAGATTTTGTCAAGGCCTTGTGCCAAGACACTATTTTGTCTCATGAGACCTACCTATGCATCGAGGAGCTATAGCAGGCTCCACCCGTCACATATTAAGTCCAATGCATTCCCATATGAAAAGGTTTAAATATAACAAAAACATTCGTATTAAAACTAGCATACGAAATGTCAATACTTTCACCATAAACTATGAATGGTATAAAAATAGCACATCCACAGTCAAACATATCACAAAACCTTCAATACAATATATAATTTTTGTATCATAATAAATCAACTTCAAATAATCTTAAAATCCATCAAAGGATGTTGACATAGATGAAATCAAAATTCTTTTTAAAGAAATATCTCGTTTTATTTTGAAATCATTTAAGATCCATATAAAATAAAACATTTTCTTTGAAAATATTCTTATAAGCTTGTAAGGGAAGCTTTGAAGATTTTATAACGGTGGAAAATAGCCGCACCCGCCGTATAAGTTAAAAAAAACATTCTTACCTTAATTCTGTCGAAAAGGTTAAAAAGGACTCTGTTTTGAAAACGACCAAAAGATTCCTTTATAAACCACTTATAAAAGTCAAAAAGGGTATAAATGACTTTAACTCATATTCTAGTAAATAGTAAAAATGTTTTGAAATACATTTTTAAGAAACATGGATGTAGATGATAAAGAGATCCCAGTAGATTATTACGTATAAACAACCTCGGATAATGAAGAGATTGTGAAATAACCCTTACCTTGTACTTTTCCTTGGTTGGGGTAGGTTAAACTCCTGTATAATGGTGAAATAATTGTTATTAAATTATACAAGAGTCATATACATTAATATGATATCATATATGATCTTTTAACATTGCTTTATTAATAATATCTTAGTATTATCGTCGTTTCGGGTGATAATCGATTCGTTCTTCTTAAATGTTTGGTTACGTAAGACATGTTTGTAATGGATAGATTATATCTTATTCATAATAAGAATGATATCAAGTCCTTAAACATAATTTTTAAATCATCAAATGATAATTATACTTGAATGGATACGATGGAGAATGAATCTCATCACGTTCGTGGAGACGGTAGTCCGTACGTACGCACGAGCGACAATATCATTCTTTTGATATTATATAAATGGATGGTATATCATATATAAAGAATCATTAACATGTTATATTTATTATTTACATGAGTTAAACATCATTATTATACCCATCCGAATAATATTATATTGAATAACAATTACACCACGACGTGGAGACGGTAAGCCGTACGTACGCACGTATGGTGACATGTTATTCAAAGGGTGGATAGAATACTGAATATGGTTGTACCATATTTATAATAACATTAAAGTATATATATGATACTGGATTTATTATTTTAGAATGGTAACAACAAAGGAAGAAGAAGTGGAAGAAGAAAGGAACTTGAAAAGGGTGGTGAAAACATTACCTCTTCTTCGGGTTCTTCCTTTTGATTTGATCAAAAGGGCTCCTTAGGTTGGCTTTCTGATCAAACTAAGGCCTCTAGTTTGTAGTGAGGGATGTTGGGAGAGTATTTGGGCAGAGTTTGGCTGAACCAAAAGGCTTTGAATTTGTGAAGAAATGGGAAGGAGGAGTGCCCTTTTATAAGAGGGGTGAGGGGCACCTTTGGAAAAGCTAGAGATATTAGTTTATAATAAATTCATAATCGGTTTCAAATGGCTCCAAAGTTGACTATTCAAAGTTTAAGGTGGTTATGGGTCGAAAAAAACTCAACCAATAGAATTTAGACAGGTTTGTGTACTTATATTAACCTTATCTTTAAGTATTAACTTTAAGTTAATTAGTTTCACTTTTACAATGTCTCTTTGTATTTTTATATAATATGGTTAATAAACTTACTACATACATCCAAGAGACCCCCAAGTGGTCCATTAATGATGAACCTATCATGATATAAGTCTCTTGGCCGAACCTTAGATTTTTAGGAATTTAATATCAATTAATAATATAATATTTGTTTTAAGAACTCTTTTATGTCAATTTTGACACTATTCAATAGTTGATTTTTGTGAAACTCATAACAGATTGATTACTTCGAACAAAGTCAATTAAATCAATCCTAATATATCATATTATCCTAGAAAATTAGTTTAATTCATTAAAAGTTTCATATTATATTTATTTGGGTATTTATAATATTAATTATTTTAATTTTTCACTATTATAGTAATTACTGCATCATCATTGTGTCATAAATAAAATAAATTATTTAATGTCTAAAAATTATAAATAAAATATCATTATGTAGGAAAGCTTTTTATCTTTCTAATGAATATTTATAATCTAAAATCCAACATATATAACCCTATGTAACAATTGTTTTTCTAAAAGATATATGCTTGTGTCATTTTTGTATTCATTTTAACTTAATTAAAATCAAGTGTCATTATCACTTACAAGTGGATCCATGGGGTCCCAAAATCGACCCAAAGATGTCCATGGTCGACCATGTATCAAAAAATAGGGTTAAGACACGTTTTAGGGTAATTTAGTATTATTATAATATTATTTTTTAACCCTTATTTACCGGATTTACCCTTAACCATGGTAAATAAAATATTTACCGCAATAATTATTCAAAATGTATAAAAATAAAAGTTACCTATTTAAAAAATTTGAGCATCCTGATTCCAAATATGGAATCCATTTTCCTAAATTCAAAACACAGAAGTGGCAAAAATTAATTTAAAATTAATTCCCGCTGTCAAAACAAAAAGCGTGTTTTTAAGAGATAATAACTATAAAAAGATTGACACTTGTTTATGTTCGGTTTAATTGTAAAATTATGTCCAATGACAAACATTATATTAAATGGTAAAAATATATTCTAAATATAATTTAAAACCACTCAAATTCATAATTTATCACTATTAATTATTTTGATTAAAAAAGTTGTTTTTAATTAAAATTTAGTAATTTTCACTATTCATCAAAATATAAAAGTTATCCGAAAAGTACCAAAATTTCACCCTAGGCTAATTTCAATATTCCGAATCCAAAAATGAAGTCCATTTTGAAATATAAAATATATATGATTTCAAAAAGTAGGTATTACTATTCACAACGGCTAGTTTAATTAGTTGTGGTGTGTGTTAGAACTCGAGGTTGCGTATAACACACGCTATCGCATTATTCGAAGGGAAACGTACCGTGGAAGCTTTGGGTGTTACTTTCTCCCCTCCTTCAAATAATTGCTTCCTCGTAATTTCTAGGGTATTACTGCATAAAAAGACTCGGGTGGTTCTTCATCATAAGTTCCTCGGGTTCCCACGTTGCCTCTTCCATCTTATGGTTTCTCCACAGAACTTTTACCAGACGCGTCGTCCGGTTTCTCAGCACTTGTTCTCTCGTATCAAGAATCCTGACGGGCTCTTCACAATAAGACAGATCAGGTTCCAATTCTAATTCCTCATAGGTGAGTACATGCGTTGGGTCAGGCATGTATTTCCTCAATAGAGATACGTGGAACACATCGTGAACTTTGGAGAGACTTGGCGGCATTGCCAATCGGTAAGCTACAACCCCAATTCGTTCTAGAATTTCGAAAGGTCCGATGTACCTGGGACTCAATTTACCTTTCTTACCAAAACGTATGACTCCCTTCCACGGAGATACCTTCAGAAAAACATGATCACCGACATGAAATTCCAAATCCTTCCTTCGATTATCGGAATAGCTCTTCTGCCTACTTTGAGCTGCTTTGATGTGATTTTGGATTACTTTCACCTTTTCCACCGTTTCCTCCACCAGTTCTGGGCCTACAAGTTTTCTTTCACCAACGTCATCCCAACAGGTTGGTGTACGACATCTATTTCCGTATAACGCTTCATATGGTGTCATCTGAATACTCGAATGGAAGCTATTGTTATAGGAAAATTCTACCAGAGGTAAATATTGATCCCACATACCCTGAAAGTCAAGTGAGTAAGATCTCAACATGTCTTCTAAGGTTTGAATAGTCCGTTCTGATTGTCCGTCTGTCTGAGGGTGGTATGCAGTGCTCAAATGAAGTTCTGTATCCAGGGATTTCTAAAGACTTTTCCAGAATCTTGAAGTAAAACGGGGATCACAATCAGAAACAATTGATAAGGGTACTCCATGAAGTCTCACAACTTCATTAATATATAGTCTTGCTAGACGTTCCAGGGGTAGATCTTCTCTTATAGAAAGAAAATGTGCTGACTTGGTAAGACGATCAACAATCACCCATATTGCATCATTCCTTCTAGGAGTCTTTGGTAGACCCATGACAAAGTCCATTGTAATATTGTCCCATTTCCACTCCGGTATGGGAAGAGGTTGCATGACACCTCCAGGCTGTTGCCTTCCAGCTTTCACTTGTTGACAAACCATACATCTTGACACAAAATCAGCAATCTCCCTCTTCATGTTGTCCCACCAAAAATGTTCCTTCAAATCTCTATACATTTTGGTTCTCCCAGGGTGTATAGAGAAATTGGAACTATGAGCATCATCCAGCAATTCCCTTTTTATATCAGGTAAATCGGGAAGACAAAGTCTCTTCCCGAATTTCAAAATTCCATCTTCATACACAAAGTCTCTCAATCTCCCATCATTCACAGCTTTAATCTTCTTTTGGAATTATTCATCATCGGTCTGAGAACTCTTAATCCTTTCTAGTAAAGATAGTTTGGCAACCATTTGAAAAAGCATTGATGTTTCACCTTCCCTGATTATTCCCATGTCCATCTTCACTAGATCCATGAAAATTGGATCCCTTTCAATTCTCATATTGTTCAAAACTCCATGGTCTTTTCTACTCAAAGCATATTCCACCTTGTTTGCCTTCCCCGGGTGGTAGTGTATCGTACAATCATAATCCTTGAGTAATTCAAGCCATCTCCTTTGCCTCATGTTGAGTTCTTTTTGTGAGAAAATATACTTCAAACTCTTGTGATCAGTATAAATCTCACATTTTTCACCATAGAGGTAGTGCCTCCATATCTTCAAAGCAAAGATCACAGCTGCTAACTCGAGATCATGAGTAGGATAGTTTTGTTCATGAATTTTCAACTGTCGTGATGCATAGGCAATAACTCTATCATTCTGCATAAGGACACAACCAAGTTCTTTCTTCGATGCATCACTATAAATAACGAACCCATCATTCCCCGATGGCAGAGTCAATATAGGAGCATTGACTAATATTTTCTTCAGTTCTTCGAAACATTCTTCACACTCTTTTGTCCAAACAAATTTAACCCCTTTACGTGTGAGCTTCGTTAATGGGTTAGCCAATCGGGCAAAATTCTGGACGAAACGTCGATAATAACCTGCCAAACCAATAAAACTGCGTACCTCAGTTATAATCGTAGGTGCTGGCCATTCTTGTATTGCCTTGATCTTATAAGGATCAACAGAGATTCCATCTTTAGAGACAATATGGCCAAGAAAAGAAATATCCTGAAGCCAGAATTCACACTTGCTAAACTTCCCATATAATTCATGCCTCCTCAGAGTCTTCAAGATAATGCGCAAGTGATTTTCATGATCTTCATAGGTTTTGGAGTATACCAAGATATCATCAATAAATACCACCACAAATTCATCGAGATACTCCTTGAAAACTCTATTCATCAGATCCATGAACACAGAGGGTGCATTAGTCAATCCAAAAGGCATTACAGTAAACTCGTAATGCCCGTACCTGGTTCGAAATGCTGTCTTCGGAATGTCTTCCTTCTTTACACACAACTGATGGTATCCAGATCGAAGGTCAATCTTTGAAAAGTATTGGGCTCCATGCAGTTGGTCAAATAAATCATCAATACGAGGAAGGGGATACTTGTTCTTTATCGTTATAGCATTGATCTCCCTGTAGTCGATACATAACCTCATAGATCCATCTTTCTTTTTAACAAAAAGAACAAGGGCTCCCCATGGAGAAACACTAGGGCGAATAAATACCTTATTACTCAATTCCTCTAGTTGTTTCTTTAGTTCGACTAACTCTACAGTGGCCATTCTATAAGGGGTCTTCGATATAGGCCTTGATCCAGGAATCAAATCAATGGAAAACTCAACTTCTCATTCTGGAGGATGTCCAGGTAAATCTTCCGGAAATACATCTACAAATTCTTTCATAACAGGTACATCCTCTATTTGAACATTCCTTTCCTCACAGACAGTTATTTCATTCTCTTCCTCCCCAATAATTGAATTTAGTTGAGCTACTGGGGGTGGATCTAAATAAGAATTAGGTGGTGAAGATTCTGCTCTAAAAATAAGGTGTTCCTTATCATTATCATCAAGAATCGTAACCTCTTTCTTCTTACAATAAATCTTCGCATCATAGTCCGAAAGCCAGTCCATACCGAGGATTATATCAAACTCAATCATAGGTATGACGATGAGATCAGCAGATAAAGAAAATTTATGTGCTCTAATGGGGACTGATTCACAAAACTTTGTTGCAACGATACTTCCCTTAGGAGTTTTAACTGACAACTCCCTTATTAAATCAAATTGGAAATATCTAATTTTATTAGCAAACTGGGAAGATATGAAACAATGTGATGATCCAGAATCAAATAATGCATTTGCTAAACTTGAGGAAACCATTAAATTACCTGCCACCACGTCTTTCGGAGCTTCTACCTCAGCAGTAGTGATAGCATAAGCCTGGCCTTGATCCCTTGGCCTTTTCTGAGGTAAGTTCTCCTGACGCTTAGGACATTCATTTGCATAATGCCCCATCTCCCTGCAATTGTAGCACTGAACGTTGGTAGCTTCCTTCTTCCCCTTGCAATCATGAGCTTGGTGGCCTTTTTCACCACACTTGTAACAGACTCCCATTCCCTTCAAGCAAGTACCAGGATGTTTCTTCCCGCATTTACCACAAGATGGATATTCAACCTTTCCCTTATTACCCTTATTTCCATTCCCAGATTGATCAGCAGGTCTCTTCTTCTCTTGCTTTTCTTTAAAGTCATAAGACTTAGAGAATTCCTTTTCGGTCTTGATAGCACATGAGACAATGTCTTCGTATGATGAAAAGGATTGTGAGACTAATGCTCGACGGAGAAATGGTTTTAACCCATCAAAGAAACGATCAATCTTACTTCTTGGGTTGTGTATATAATCACCAGCGTACCTTGCTAACCTTGTAAAGTTAGCCTCATACTTTGCAACATTCTCATCCTCCTTCTGTCTCAGACTTAGAAATTGCCTTTCCATATCTTCTCGATGGTCGCGAGGGAAGTATTTTTCTAAAAACAGATCTTTGAACTCCCTCCATTCCATATTTGATACTTCATCATCTTCCTTCATGTTTTGAATCAATGACCACCATTGATCAGCATCTCCAGTGAGGCGGTAAACTGCCATGATAACTTTTTCCCTTTCACTGCTCCCCAAAGCCTGAAATATTTTCTCTAGGGAATTTATCCACTGCTCGGCTACTAAGGGATTTTTACTCCCATTGAACGTTGGTGGTTGTTGCCTCATTAATCGATCTAACATTGATCCTCCACGCTGCAGATCAGGGTGCTCCATACGGGTAAGGTTATTATTCATAACCTGAGTAAGTTGTCCCAGTATGGTGATTAGCTGATCGGCACCAGTTGCATCACCATCCTCACTATAATTATCTTGAGCAGGAGGGCAATCCCTACATGGAGTGTGTGTATTGATACGGTTTCCATTTCTTCCACTAGGCGCCATTTCTAAACAATGGAATAAACTAGATCAGTTTATGAATCAAAATACATAATCCCATACTTATAAAGCACTTAACATAAATTGAACTATTTATGGATATAATCCATAATCATAAAAATGTTTTCTTTGAGGAATTATATACTCATAAACCCTTCATAATGATTTGTAAAGAAAATGAGAGTTATCCTAAGCATATCCCCCGGGAGTGTCGTAACCAAGAGTGCAGCAAGGCCCGTTGTTGTGCACCAGTTCCCGTTTGAGTCTAGCTCAAAGCGGTGTTTTCGGGTTTTACCCCTAGGTACATCTGTGCCAGATCCGCCTCTACCTGCTCGTATCCAGACAGGGATGTATTGCTCGGAAAACTCACAAAATCTCTACAATACCAAAAATTCTAGGAAGTTCTTCTATACTAATCCTCAAAGTTCATCTTAGGTCTACGTGCTCTAATCAGAGTTTATCTAAATCCAGCTTCCAAGGTTTGTACTAAACTTCCTCTGATACCAACTGTAACGCCCCGACCCCAGTTACCCAGAGTCGGTGCATTATTACATAACATTGGCATGATCACAAGAAAGATCAAATCTCGAAAGACCGATTGGTTTAGTAGCCTTGGAAACACTAGATATATTCATAAGTTTTACATTACATCATAAAATGAAAAACTACTACAACAACATAATGTTTCCACAGTCCACACTATAATCCCCTCATAACATCCCTGCAGGTCATTCATAATTTACTTCTTCACTTCCTGGGAAAAATAAAACATAGAAAAGGGGTGAGCTCAAATGCCCAGTAAGGATAACAATATAGCGGAAACTTTCATAAATAAGAATAAACATTTAAGGCAATGTATAACTAAAACAAAATCCTTTTAAACATGAACTTTTAACATAGTATGGCATAAATAAAATTAGATAATGCCATTTACTTATTCACATGGTTATTCTACTAATCAAATAATCACATGCAAAATCAATAACCACTTTCATAATGATGGAATGCATAATGCCAGACTATCATAACCACATAGCCAAGGCCTCGTGCCAAGACTACAAATAAGATTTTGTCAAGGCCTTGTGCCAAGACACTAGTTTGTCTCATGAGACCTACCGATGCATCGAGGAGCTATAGCGGGCTCCACCCGTCACATATTAAGTCCAATGCATTCCCATATGAAAAGGTTTAAATATAACAAAAACATTTGTATTAAAACTAGCATATGAAATGTCAATACTTTCACCATAAACTATGAATGGTATAAAAATAGCACATCCACAGTCAAACATATCACAAAACCTTCAATACAATATTGAATTTTTGTATCATAATAAATCAACTTCAAATAATCTTAAAATCCATCAAAGGATGTTGACATAGATGAAATCAAAATTCTTTTTAAAGAAATATCTCCTTTTATTTTGAAATCATTTAAGATCCATATAAAATAAAACATTTTCTTTGAAAATATTTTTATAAGCTTGTAAGGGAAGCTTTGAAGATTTTATAACGGCGGAAAATAGCCGCACCCGCCGTATAAGTTAAAAAAAACATTCTTACCTTAATTCTGTCGAAAAGGTTAAAAAGGACCCTGTTTTGAAAACGACTGAAAGATTCCTTTATAAACCACTTCTAAAAGTCAAAAAGGGTATAAATGACTTTAACTCATATTCTAGTAAATAGTAAAAATGTTTTGAAATACATTTTTAAGAAACATGGATGTGGATGATAAATATATCCCAGTAGATTATTACGTATAAACAACCTCGGATAATGAAGAGATTGTGAAATAACCCTTACCTTGTACTTTTCCTTGGTTGGGGTAGGTTAACCTCCTGTATAATGGTGAAATAATTGTTATTAAATTATACAAGAGTCATATACATTAATATGATATCTTATATGATCTTTTAACATTGCTTTATTAATAATATCTTAGTATTATCGTCGTTTCGGGTGATAATCGATTCGTTCTTCTTAAATGTTTGGTTACGTAAGACATGTTTGTAATGGATAGATTATATCTTATTCAAAATCAAAATGATATCAAGTCCTTAAACATCATTTTTAAATCATCAAATGATAATTATACTTGAATGGATACGATGGAGAATGAATCTCATCGCGTTCGTGGAGACGGTAGTCCGTACGTACGCACGAGTGACAATATCATTCTTTTGATATTATATAAATGGATGGTATATCATATATACAGAATCATTAACATGTTATATTTATTATTTACATGAGTTACACATCATTATTATACCCATCCGAATAATATTATATTGAATAACAATTACACCACGACGTGGAGACGGTAAGCCGTACGTACGCACGTATGGTGACATGTTATTCAAAGGGTGGATAGAATACTGAATATGGTTGTACCATATTTATAATAACATTACAGTATATATATGATACTGGATTAATTATTTTAGAATGGTAACAACAAAGGAAGAAGAAGTGGAAGAAGAAAGGAACTTGAAAAGGGTGGTGAAAACATTACCTCTTCTTCGGGTTCTTCCTTTTGATTTGATCAAAAGGGCTCCTTAGGTTGACTTTCTGATCAAACTAAGGCCTCTAGGTTGTAGTGAGGAATGTTGGGAGAGTATTTGGGCAGAGTTTGGCCGAACCAAAAGGCTTTGAAGGTGTGAAGAAATGGGAAGGAGGAGTGCCCTTTTATAAGAGGGGTGAGGGGCACCTTTGGAAAAGCTAGAGATATTAGTTTATAATAAATTCATAATCGGTTTCCAATGGCTCCAAAGTTGACTATTCAAAGGTTAATGTGGGGATGGGTCGAAAAAAACTCAACCAATAGAATTTAGACAGGTTTGTGTACTTATATTAACCTTATCTTTAAGTATTAACTTTAAGTTAATTAGTTTCACTTTTACAATGTCTCTTTGTATTTTTATATAATATGGTTAATAAACTTACTAAATACATCCAAGAGACCCCCAAGTGGTCCATTAATGATGAAACTATCATTATATAAGTCTCTTGGCTGAACCTTAGATTTTTAGGAATTTAATATCAATTAATAATATAATATGTTTTTTAAGAACTCTTTTATGTCAATTTTGACACTATTCAATAGTTGATTTTTGTGAAACTCATAACAGATTGATTACTTCGAACAAAGTCAATTAAATCAATCATAATATATCATATTATCCTAGAAAAGTAGTTTAATTCATTAAAAGTTTCATATTATATTTATTTGGGTATTTATAATATCAATTATTTTAATTTTTCACTATTATAGTAATTACTGCATCATCATTGTGTCATAAATAAAATAAATTATTTAATGTCTAAAAATTATAAATAAAATATAATTATGTAGGAAATCTTTTTATCTTTCTAATTAATATTTATAATCTAAAATCCAACATGTATAACCCTATGTAACAATTGTTTTTCTAAAAGATATATGCTTGTGTCATTTTTGTATTCATTTTAACTTAATTAAAATAAAGTGTCATTATCACTTACAAGTGGATCCATGGGGTCCCAAAATCGACCCAAAGATGTCCATGGTCGACCATGTATCAACCAATAGGGTTAAGACATGTTTTAGGGTAATTTAGTATTATTATAATATTATTTTTTAACCCTTATTTACCAGATTTACCCTTAACCATGGTAAATAAAATATTTACCGCAGTAATTATTCAAAATGTCTAAAAATAAAAGTTACCTATTTAAACAATTTGAAAATCCTGATTCCAAATATGGAATCCATTTTCCTAAATTTAAAACACAGAAGTGGCAGAAATTAATTTAAAATTAATTCCCGCTGTCAAAACAAAAAGCGTGTTTTTAAGAGATAATAACTATCAAAAGATTGACACTTGTTTATGTTCGGTTTAATTGTAAAATTATGTCCAATGACAAACATTATATTAAATGGTAAAAATATATTCTAAATATACTTTAAAACCACTCAAATTCATAATTTATCACTATTAATTATTTTGATTAAAAAAGTTGTTTTTAATTAAAATTTAGTAATTTTCACTATTCATCAAAATATAAAAGTTATCCGAAAAGTACCAAAATTTCACCCTAGGCTAATTTCAATATTCCGAATCCAAAAATGAAGTCCATTTTGAAATATAAAATATATATGATTTCAAAAAGTAGGTATTACTATTCACAACGGCTAGTTTAATTAGTTGTGGTGTGTGTTAGAACTCGAGGTTGCGTACAACACACGCTATCGCATTATTCGAAGGGAAACGTACCGTGGAAGCTTGGGGTGTTACAATATTGAGATAATTATATCCAAATTAATTATATTGAGATAATCAGATCCGGACTCATTAGATTGAGAAATTTGGATCCAGCGAAATCGGACTGAGGATTCAGACTGAGCAATTGTGGAGCAGTTTTAAAAAAGTATTTATTCTTTTATTTGGCTCAATTGTTTTACAATCAAGCATTATAAAATTATGGGATTAATTATAATCATTCCTATTTAGATATAGAAGGTTTATAATGGGAGTTGGCGTAAGTTGTATTCACTTATTCTTAAAAGTGGATTTCCATAGACCACAAGTGTGGTTATGGAAAGGATATAGGTTCTCAAACTGAGACTGAACCTTATAAATATTATGTGATTTACATGATTTCCTACTATTTAATGCATGAGTATTTACTAAAAGTTAATAATGATGTAAATCTTAACAAGTTATAGGGGTTAAGTTTTTAAATGTTCTGAAACTTATAAAAATTTAACAACTGATTCAACTCCCCCTTCTCAGTTGTTATTCGATCCTTTGTAATTTCAATTGGTATCAGAGGGAGGTTCCCTTGTTGAATCCTTATCATGGATAATATCAATTCTATCAATGGTAGATGAATTCCTACATTTGATGCCAAAAATTATTATGGATAGAAAAATAGGATGATTCCTTATCTCCTTTCTCTTGACCTGGAAGTTGTTGATGCTAATACTATTGGTTTTACACCTGTTGAGAAAGATTCTCCTATGACATTTGATGATAAGAGAAATATAAAGTTTATGGAAAGGATATAAATTATATCCTTATGTCTTTATCATATAATATTTATCATAATGTGATGGGTCTCAATATTTCAAAAAGTATGTGTGACAAGCTGGAAAGCATTTTCCAAGGGAATACTAAAGTTAAGAAAGTAAAGCTACAAATCTATCATTGTAACTATGAAGAAATTAGAATGAGATATGAGGAGAAAATTAATTTATACTTCACCAGAGTAAATTAAATTGTTTTAAACATCATAGGATTCAGATATGTATTGAAATATTCTACAATTTTAAAGAAAATTATGAGAAACTTTCCAGACAATTTTGATTCAATTTTTTTTATTTAGAAGATAAGGATGATTTATCTCTTAATGAATTGAATAAATTTATTATTTATTATGAAATAAGTAAATCTTCAATTTTTACAAAGAATATGAAAGATGAAATGGATTTTTAAGATATGATAAAGTTGAAAATTCAAGATATCGACAATGTTGATCCTTGTGACTTCGAGGATAAATAGAATTATGAGTTGAATAAAAAAATCATTTCTCTTATATCCAAGAACTATCTAATAGGAAGAGGAATGTATAGAATTAAAATTCATATCAAATGTTTTGAGTGTGGTGGAATAAAATAATTTTCTATGAATTTCCCCAAAAAGAAAGTTGGAGAATATCGATATGATTCTAGTGGAAAACCTCAATGGAAGAAGTGGAACACAAATGATAAAGAAGAAAAGTCTTCCAACAGATACAAGAAGATTCTTACTGGTAAAACAATAAGTATTTTGAGTATGAAAGTTGAATTGGAATCAACTAACAACAATTCTTATGAAGAATAAAGTTTAGAAAAATTTAGAACCTTTATTGAAAAAGTTGATAAAATAAAAGATTCCTCAAAGAGTGAAGAAGGTGGTGAAGAATCTTATAGAGAGTTTCAACTCAGAATAGAACTTATTACATGTCTTGAGAAAAGAAAACTCTTAAGAAATATTTTATAGTAATTAAGAAATATTTTAAAGAATTTTCTAATGTAATAAAATATTTCATCAAACAGGAGGATGAATACATTCAAGAGATTTTGAGTTACAAACTTAGAATTGATGAATAGGGAAAGATGGTTGAAGATATTAGTAATAAGATGGAAGATAAGGAAAAATAGGTTAAAAAGTTTAAATAAAAACTTATTGAGTATGAAATTAACTTGATTAAGATTAATTAAAACTTAAAAAAATCTTTATAATTAAAATATGAGACTTCTAAAGATGCTAATAAGGATCAACATGATAATCAGGAAAAATCATCTCTTACAAAAAATAATGTTTCATCTGATTCTTTTAAAATTTCAGGTTCCACAAAAAGTTTTGGGAAATATTGGGTGGATAAAAAATGTGATAAATTTTTTAAATCTACAAAAATAGAAAACTCAATCAAAATAAAAGATGGTCCATGTCCTGAGTATGTTAGAGTTGGAATAAGTTACTAACCTCAAAAAGGTTTCTACAAAGAAAAATCTTTCTTAAATAGAAAATCAATATTTTATGGATATTACTGGTGCTGTGGAATCTATGGGAATAAGGAATATAATTTTTGGAACAACTTATCTCTACCTGGATGAAAATTTGAGCAAAGTGGAAGAAATAGTGGAAGTATAATGAGTAACTTTCATATCTTATAGAAAGTTGAAAAAGTGAATTCTCAAGATGTTAGAAACATTCCAACAAAAAACCAATTTGAATATTTGGAAGAAGTTTTTGGAAGATGTGATCAATATGGTCATCATGTTTAAATATGTATGAAACTCCTTCCAGAATAAGTTTCTTATGATAGAAGAGAAAAAAAAGCTAAAAAGAAGAAAGTTGATGAAATATATTTTATTATTGAAACAACTTTGAAATCAAGTAAAATGAAAAAACCATGAAGACTTGATAGTGGTTTCTCTTTACATATGACATGTGATATATAAATATTGAAACATGTTGAATGTCATAATGGAGGAGCAGTTACCTTTGTTAATTATATTTTCTTAAAATTCAAAGGAATTATAATGGATGAGATTGAAGTTGAAAAGTTAAAATGTAAGGAAGTTTTATTTTTTGATGGTCTAAAAAATAACTTACTTAGTGTAAGTAAACTTTGTGATGATGGGAAAGAAATTTTTTTAAGAAAAGTTTTTTGTATCATCAAAAGTGTGAAAGATAGAAAAGTTATTACAAAAGGAGAAAGAACGAGTGGGAATCTCTTCCAAATAGAAGAATTCAATAACTCATGTTACTTGGGTACGAAATATGAAAAAAATTCCACCGAAGAATTAGGAACCTTATACAGAAAAGAATGAACAAAATTTCTAAATTAGATGTTATTATAAACTTTCCATAATTTAAAAGAAGATAAGAATATGTTTTTGTAACTTTTCAAAAAGGGAATATGACTAAGAAAAGTCATAAAAGAGTTGAGATTCAATCTACCATACCACTTAAGCTTATTCATTTTTATTTGTGTGGGCTGATGAGACATAAATCAACCAAAAGAGATTTATACTTTATCACTTTTATTGATTATTTCACTAGGATGAAAAAAATAATGTTTATGAAGCACAAGTCAGAGGCTATTGAAAATTTCAAATTCTTCAGAAAATATGTTGAGAAATAATTGAGGGTTTCTATAAATAAGTTGAGAACATATAATGATAATTATTTCACAAATAATACTTTTGAAACTTATCTGAGAAATCATGGTATCAAACATCAATAGAGTGTCCCTATACTTCATAATAAAATGGAGTAGTAGAAAGAAAGAATAGTAGTTTGGTGGAGATGGAAAGAAGTATGTTATCAGAATACAAACTATAAAAATTCAATTG
Source organism: Viscum album (assembly GCA_963277665.1). Classification (NCBI taxonomy): domain Eukaryota; kingdom Viridiplantae; phylum Streptophyta; class Magnoliopsida; order Santalales; family Viscaceae; genus Viscum; species Viscum album. The sequence continues at coordinate 988,033,757 of OY728129.1, forward strand.
GAGAGAAACTGTTAGTACTACTGTACATGTTCAAAATAGATTCTTATTAATACCCGAAATTATCATAACTCTTTATGAAATGTGGTATAACAAAAAACCTTTATTTAAACACTTAAAAGTTTTTGTAAGACCATGTTTTCTCAAAATAAAAAATATAGATTTGGGAAAGTTTGATGAGAAAGATAAGGAATGAACATTTATGAGTTATTACCAAAATATAAGAAGTTACAATTTTTTGAACACATGTTTAAAAAATTTGGTGGACTCATATGATGTAAATGTAATTAAAAATCAAAGTTCCTTAACAAAAGTTGTTGAGAATGACGAGGAGGATAAACTGGAGAATTCCAATAAAAGTGAAAGTAATTCAAAACATTCTTATCAAGATTAATAAGAATCATGTGATGAGGAAATTTCATATGGGAAAGAAACTTTGAAATTTCCTACCTTACAAAAAATATTGAATTCAAAAACATTATTGGAAATCATAATGATCCAATTTAGATAATAAGGAAGTTGAGATTAGAAAATCATGCTTCACTTATCTTAAAAGTTGAACCAGAATCAGTTTCAAAGGATATTCAACAAAAAGAATGGTTGGATACTATAAATGAAGAGTTGTATCAAATTGAGAAGAATGAAACATGGGAACTTGTTTCATGGCCAGAACATAAAAATATTATCAGAACCAAGTGGGTTTACAGAAACAAGTTAAATAAACATGGAAACATTTCAAGAAAAAAAGCTATGATTGTTTTTAAAGGCTATGAATAGGTGGAAGGGTTATGTATTTTGAAGATTTTTTTTACCTAATTTCAATATTAGAAACTATTAGATTGTTTCTTTCAGTGACCACACATCAGAATTACAAAGTTTATCAAATGGATGTAAAGTCATATTTCTTAAATATTGAGACTGAGGAAGAAGTTTAAATTAAACAAACTTGTGGGTTTCTACTTGATGAGGATGAAAACAAAGATTTTAAATTAAAGAAAGATTTTTATGGGTGAAAAAAAGATCCATGTTCTTTGTATTCTAAACTTTACAATTGTTTGAGAATGTTTAAATTTTCTAAAATAAAAGTTGATAGCAACTTATATGTGAAATATTTTGACTCCAAATCTCTAATTGTAATTGTTTATGTGGATGATATAATTTTTTATAGATAATTTGTTTGTAAAACATTTTCTAAGGAAATGAAGAATAATTTTTAAATGTATATGTTTGGAGAATTAACAATATTCCTTGGTATACAAGTTCAAAAAAATAAAAAATACATTTTATTATCTTAAGAAAAGTATGCTATAAAATTGTTAAAGAAGTTTGGGATGTCAGAATCCAAATAAGTTTCAACTCCTATTTCTATGAACACAAAGTTTAGTAAAGATGAATTCAGAATAAGTGTGAATCAAAAAGAATTTCAGAAGATGATATGAAGTATTCTTTATCTTACAACCTCAAGGCCTGATATTGTTTATGTTGTGATTTGGTGTTCCAGGTATCAAAGTAATCCAAAAGAATCACATATGTTGGTAGTAAAGAGGATTATGAGATATGTAAAAGGAATAAATTCACATGGGTTATTATACAAAAGAAATAGCGAGATGAAGTTTCATAGTTTTTATGATACCGATTGGGTTGGAGATTGTAATGATAGAAAATCAACCTTAGGAGGAACATTTTTCTTAGGTGAATGTTGTGTGAGTTGGCATAGTAAGAAATGAAGTTTAGTAACTTTGAGCATAGTTTAATCCAAATATGTTGCAACTACTCAAGCTTGTACTCAAATGTTGTGGATGAAAGTTCAGATAGAATATTTAAAAGTAAAAGTTTATAAACCATTGAAGATTATTTGTGATAATCATAGTGAAATTGATCTTTCTAGGAATCCTTTACAACATTCAAGATCAAAACACATTGATATAAAATTTAAATTTATAAAAGAAAAAGTTGCAGTTAGATATGTTTTGTTGGAATAAATTTCAACAAGGTATCATATTGTTGATATCTTTACAAAAGAAATTCCAAAAGAAAGGTTTGTGGAATTGATGTTTTAACTTCATGTTTAGCCTCCTCCCATGTCTTCATAAAACTCATAAGAGAAAACCCCCACTGTACATTGGATTATGTTGAAAAAGGGGGAGAGAAAGTAAAAAATTTATATGTTGTAATAAGTTTTTACTTATGTTTATTTTATGAATTTGAAACTTTTATTATCATAGAATGAGGGATAGAAAAAAAAGAAAATTGAGAGAAAAATAAAAGTAAGAGAAAATGAAAAGTGAGAGAGGAAAAGATAAGAGTGAGGTGGAGTTTATCATCACATGGCCCCAAAATTTTCTTGCCACTAAGGGATGTAATTCCTTTAAAAACATTACTTTATCCAATATTGTGGTGTCAGGAAACTCAATCTTCAGAAAGGATATGTTTTGATAAATTTCTAAAGTTGAGTTGTAAAAAAACTATGAGAGTTGAAAATTTGTTAATGAGAGTTGTCAACAAATCCAAAGGGGGTGATTGAAGAACCTTTTTAGTGTTTTGTTTTTAAAAAGTTTTTTATTTTTTGAAAACTAAATTATTTGTAAGAGAATGTTTTTGATATTTTTGGAATCAGACCCATATAAATCGTAATGAATATTCATCGGATTCATAGAATCATATTCATATGCATTAAATTCAGATCATCAGATCAAAAATAATCTAAGGTAGAAATTATTATTTACTAGAAGTTTTCCTTGGTCGTAACCAGAGAATGAAAGAAGATACAAAGTGATGAATTCATATTCTTTTAAAATAGTTTTGAAAGAAGATTATGAAGTCAAGAGTTAGAAATTTTTAATACTTTATAAACAAATTAGATGATTCTTTGCTGAACAAGAAGTTCTCGCAAATACTAAAAACTTTCATGATAAAATATTTTGAAGAAATGATGGAGAGGTTTGAAGAAATTCAAAATTTTAGAGTAAATAATTCTATCATTATGAGAATTTCATCATAACGGAGATTCCATAATTATGAAGAAATCCATCAATGGAAAAATGTTTTAGAAGATCTGGTCCAGAAGTCAAAATGTGTAAAGACTCGAAAAATTCTAGGAATTTTTTTTCTAAATTTTCTTGGGAATTTTACAAGAACGCAGTTTCTGACGACACCTGATTCCGAGGCCCGGTGTGCCCGGAATCATTTTCAGAAGTTTAGCTCGGGTACGTTCAGTGAACGAACGAGCGGGTTTTACTAACTTTTGAACCGGTGCTCGGAATTGAATTCCGAGGGCACCAATGGAATCGCAGAGCCGGTAATTTCTTAGAAACACCTTTTCCGGATTTGCGTTTGCTCGGGTGTGGTTTTTAATTTTTGGGGTTAAGTTAAGGAATAAAATAAAAGTGGTGCGACAATTTATTTTATTTTACTTAAAGCGGCTTAACCTAAGTTAAGCGGATAAGGTGGGACCCACAATATCCTACGCACTTGGTAGGATATTTGTGAGGTGGGGCCCGTACGAGCCCCGCCGTTTCTTTCCTTCTAAGTAACGCACCCGCACCCCCTTTTAATGAAGTCAAACCGTGCGTTTATTCTGGTTAAGAAACGCCTCATTAATTTGGGCGGTTAAATCGTTACAATTAATTCATTGAATTAATTGTTCGTTTAGTTTCTTTGAAAAATTCAAATGTTGGCATGTGTGTTAATAAAATAAGATGACTCTTATTTTATTTCTGTTGGAACTTGTTGTGTGGAGAGGATTTGGGGAAAAGCCTTCTTCTTCGATGAAGAACGTGAAGAACGCGAAGAACGCGAAGAACGCACCAACCTCCGACGAAGAACGCCAAATCTTTGGAGATAGACTACGCGAAGCCATGTACCGCGACGCCAGCGACGCTTCATCCGCGACGCTTCTCCACGACGTGATGATCCTCCCTCCGCGACGCCTTCTTTCGCGACGGTTGTTTCCGCGACGAATCCTCGCTCATAAAATTCGACGAGGTAGGGGTTAATTTTGTGATTACTTCTGTCTCCATATTCATTTCTTTTTGAGCCACCTGATATCACAATAACGGGAGGAGGTCGGACTGCACGACCATAGCCGACCCTCCTCCCCCATGTTGGTTTGATTTTGATTGCGGCACGAGCAAGGTAACGCGGTGCCGAAGCACAGCGCAAAAAATATTAAAGAAAGGGAAGAAGCGCAGCACCGTCGTGCCAAGCCGTTGAAAGTGAACCAAAGATGCGGCGCCATCACGCTGCACCAGAGAACTACGAAAGCACCGCGGCCGGAGTTGGGCCGTGGCAGAGGGGCGCGGCGCCGTCGCGCGGCGCCGGACGGATCAAGGCTGCGACTTGGGCCGCGGCGGAGCGGGGAGACCGGCGGCCGGTTCCAGGATGCCGACGTCGGAGCAAGGGGACCAGCCCTTGCCAGTCCCGTGGCGGCAACATCCGGCTGGTCGGAGCAGGCCGGCCGGTCAGGGGGAATCCGGGGGTCCGTAACCCCCGGTTGGCCAGCAAAGCGGCCCCCCACGTGGGGCCGTAGTTACAAAGGAAAGCGGGGGGCAGCGCCCCTCCTCCCACCCGCTGGCCGCTGGCCACGCCAGTACACCCAGGCTGGGCCGGGCTGGGCCGCGCCCAAGCGGGCCGGACCCGGACCCGGTTCGGGCCGACCTTGGGGGTATCGGGCTGGGTCGGACCGGGCCCGAACCCCTTAATACCGAACCTCTTTCAGTCTGTTGCCAATAACTTGAGCTGCGGACCTCCGATCAATGCACCATTAGTTTCGTAGCGATCCTTGGATCGAGATGGTCGTTTCAGTATATTACACTCAAGGTTTCAAAGTACTTTGGGTTCGGCCGGGTTGGTTCGGCCGGGTTGGTTCGTACACGAAACCAACCGGGCCCTCGGAGCGGAAACACTTATAACTTGAGTTCCGGACATCCGATTGACGTGCCGTCAACTTTGATGGATTCCTATTAGTGAGACAGACCTTTTGGATTACTCCGATCGAAGTTTGGATGCAGGTGGAGTACGGTCGTGTTGGTTTTGACTTAAAAACCAACCGGGCCCCTGGGGTGAAAAATCCAATAACTCTCAGACCGGGCGTCCGATTGACGCGCCGTCTGTGACGTTGAGTTCCTGTTGACGATACGAAACTTTTGGATACATCAACTCTGGACTATGTGTCAGTTGATGTATCAGCCCCTTGGCTCGTGGAGCGGACCCTCCCGAATGAGCTTGCTGTGTGCGGGAACCCTAGAGCTGACTGCGACTACGACGACGATGACGACTGTACAAAAATCCTCTGTGGATTCGACAGGGACGACTACAACACTCAGCGATCCTACGTGGATTAGTGCTACCGATCCTGTGTGGGTCAGATCCTGTGTGGGTCAGCGCTCAGCGGTCGTGTGTGGGCCAGCGCCTATAGATCCTATGTGGGTTCGATCCTGTGTGGGTCATTGTGGGGGTTAGTTACCTATCGATCCTATGTGGGTCAGATCCTTTGTGGGTCATTGCGGGGGCTAGTACCTATCGATCCTTTGTGGGTCCGATGACTTAGATGAATCAATGGCTATATCTGATCATCTCTATCATCATACGAAGAATTATACCTGTGTGAGCTAAATCTTGACTTGCTTTCCTATGTAGATTATGTTATGCTTTCCTGTGTGGATTGGGTTGTGGTTTCCTATGTGGACTGGGTTGTACTTGGGATCAAATATTGGATCCAAACGAGAATTGATGACTTAGGTATATGTATGGGCATATACCTAAGTAGTGTTGGATGTTTCTTCGTGATAGTATCTTTCCTTTGTGGAATATCCTTTGTGGATTCTGGGAGGCCTACGGGAGTCTCGGGGTCCCTACTGAGTAGCTTATACTCACCCCTGCATGGGCTATGCCCGCACTACGTTGTGTTGGTTGCAGAAGATGGACATCGCTGATCGTGGTTGAGGCTTGCGGAGCCGGACGGTACCCGGAGGTGGACCACTGGGCGGGGCGAACACGGAGCGGACGGCTAGACCTGAGGAGCTGTGGAGGATATCTGTACCCACCCTTCAGGTGGGACTTCCAGCGGACGGCTCGAAGCTGCGGCTTTACTTCAGTTGTTGTTTTCCCTTTCCAGTTGTACTTTACTTTCAGTTTGGATTTGTATTCTGACCCACTTACTTTTCCACACTTACAGTTGTACCCAATTTTACTTAGTGTTTACTTCTACTGCTTGATTGCTCTGTGGTGTTTGTTTATTTTACAAATTCAATGCCTTCCCTTTTTACCGGGAATTACGCCTTGGTGCTAGTCGCCAGCCCCTGGCCTATGGAAGGCGGTCTTGGGGTAGTCACGACACGGGCCCCGAGGATGGGTCGTGACAAATTGGTATCAAAGGAGTTCGATTCTATCGCATAACTCAGGACTCTGATCTTTTTCTATGTGAAACAATAGTGTTAAGAGTATTGAGTGTGGTTATCAGTCCAGGGAGGCCAGTGTTGGTGCGGCGGCCGACGTATCCATACACCAGGACCCTAACTTATGATTTCTGACTTAATGCACGAAAACATTGATTGCATGTGTGTTTCAAGTTTTCTTTGTGATTACTTTATGTCAGCTCACCAGGTATACTGTTTGACCGTGGCGCACCTGTTTCTTTTCAAGATGTCCCCACGACGGCAGCCAGCTAGGGTTCTGAGAGTTGTGCATGATGACGGCCCACCGAGTGATGAGGCCTCGGTACAGGGCCCTTCGACAGCAGAGGCACCGACGGTACCTCTACCCGCCGAGCCACCGATGCTACCAGCCCCAGCCGTTGACGATGCACGTCGGCTTAGTGCACTGCACGAGTTTCAGCGCCAGCGACCGCCCAGGTTCCGCGGGGAGACGGACCCCCAGGAAACCGAGGATTGGTTGGAGGCAGTTGTACAGGTTTTCAGGTTAGTGAGGACACCAGTAGACCTCATGGTGATCCACGCAGCGAGCCTACTGCACGCGGCAGCAGGCAGATGGTGGAGCTTGATGCTCCAGGTGCACGACGAGGCATCTCTTCTCTGGACGGACTTTGAGAGCCTCTTCCGCTCGGAGTTCTCCCCAGCCACCCTCCGCGCGGTGCACATCCGAGAGATTCTACAGCTGCGGTAGGGAAGCTTGACGGTCACCCAGTACTCGGTGAGATTTACCGATCTCTCGCGCTACTCGATAGACATGGTACGAGACCCATTATTCTGGTCCTGGACCTTTGAGCAGGGATTGGGGCATGAGATCAGGGAATCGCTGATCTCCCTCAGCATTACGACTCAGGCAGGAGTACTGGAGAGAGCCCTTTTGATCGAGAGCTTCCTTGCTGAGCCATCATCAGCAGAAAGACCTACCGCGGGGCGACACGTAGCAGAGTCTTCTGCAGCAGGCAGTCGACGAATGACTCATGGGTCCAGACAGACCAGACCCTCAGGAAGACGACCTCAGGACACTGGCTCAGCAGTGCGGGGCACACAGCACGGAGCCAGTCTTTCGAGAGGCAGGCAGTGCTACGCATGCGGCGGGCAGGGCCACATGGCTCGTGACTGCCCAACCCGCCGTACCGAGGAGCAGTAGACGGTTGAGGGACCACCCAGGCAGAGGTAAAGGGTCGACCGTGGTGGTCCGCAGGGAGAAGGCGGACGAGGCAGAGGAGATGGCCGAGTAGCAGGTGGTGGGCGACGCTTTGAGGCTCTACCACCACCACCACCAGGAGGTCCACCCCGACCACAGGGAGCTGGCAGGCAGATACATGCACAACTCCAGGTAGCGGAGGCCTACGACCACGGCACGCCCGAGATGATTAGAGGTACTATCTGTGTATATTCCACCCTTTCTGCAGTTCTTATAGACACAGTAGCGAGCCATTCTTTCATAGCCGCTGCCCTTGTTCGGAGCTCGGAGATTCCGACAGAGCCGTTGGCTCGATCCTTATGGCTAGAGACTCCTACGGGAGCAGACTTGACGATTACGCACTGGTGCCAGCAGTGTGAGCTTACTCTAAGAGACAAGAGCTTCGGCTGGGATCTTCTTGTAGCGGCATCGAGGCCTTACGACGTCATCTTGGGCATGGATTGGTTATCTACAGTCCATGCTCAGATTGACTGCATTAGGCGCAATGTGCGATGGGTACGCACCGACGGGAGCAGGTTCACCTTCACCGGATAGAAGGGAGCCTTCACAGAACATGATAGACTCTCACAGAGGAGAGGACAACCCATCACTCATCAGTTGGCTAGCCTCATCCTAGGAGCAGTTGATGTGTAGAGTCCTAGTTTTCTTGCAGTGGTGGATCAGTATGCAGACGTTTTTCCCAATGACGTTTCAGGACTACCTCCTCACAGAGAGGTAGACTTTTATATTGATTTGTACCCTGGGATAGCCCTGATATCCACCACGACATATTGGATGGCTCCCACCGAGCTTCGAGAGCTACGGGTACAGTTGGAGGACTTGCAGGGAAAGGGATTCATCCGATCTAGTGTTTCACCCTGGGCTTCCCCGATATTGTTCGCCAAGAAGGCGGATGGGAGATTGCGACTTTGTGTCGACTATCGTCGCTTGAACCAGGTGACAGTGAGTAAAAAGTATCCACTACCGAGGATTGATGACGTCTTCGATCAGCTCAAGGTAGCACGGGGGTTCTCAAAGATAGACCTCAGGTCAGGCTATCATCAGCTCAGAGTTCAGGACGAGGATGTGCAGAAGACGACCTTCATATGTCGGTATGGCCACTATGAGTTCCTGGTTATGCCCTTTGGCATAACCAATGCTCCCACAGTGTTCATGGGCCTCATGAACAGGATCTTTCAGCCATACCTCGATTGATTTGTCGTGGTGTTCATCAACGACATTTTGATATACTCAACGACTGAGGAGGAGCACGCCTACCACTTGCAGGTTGTACTTGACACACTCCGAGAGCACCAGCTATATGGAAATCTCTCGAAGTGTCAGTTCTGGATACGTGAGGTCCACTTCTTGGGACACGTCATCTCTGAGGTGGGAGTTGCGGTGGATCCTGTGAAGATCGAGGCAGTGCTAGCTTGGGAGCCACCCAGGAGCGTGACAGAGGTGCAGAGTTTCTTGGGACTAGCTAGACACTATCGGAGATTTGTACCAGACTTCTACAGAGTTGCGGCACCACTATCAGCTTTGAAGAAGAAGGGGAAACCCTTTTTGTGGTCAGTCAGATGTCAGTAGAGCTTCCAGGAGCCGAGACAAAGATTGACCAGCGCCCCCATCTTGAGGCTACCAGAGGAGGGAGTTGGGTACGTAGTTTACTGCGATGCATCAGGAACTGGACTCGGATGTGTCCTGATGCAGGAGGGGGCAGTGATCGCCTATGGATCACGTCATTTGAGGCCACATGAGAAGAACTACGCTACCCATGACCTAATGTTAGCAGCAGTGGTCTTCGATCTGAAGACATGGTGACACTATCTGATGGGAGAGCGCTTTACAGTCTTTTCTGACCATCATAGTCTCAGGTACATCTTCTCTTAGAAGGACCTGAACCTGAGATAGCGGTGATGGTTCGAGTTCCTCCAGGACTATGACTTTGAGATAGTCTATACTCCTGGGAAGGGGAACGTGGTAGCCGATGCTCTCAGCAGGAGGACGGGCATTCAACTACTTGGGGAGGTGACAAAGAAGTTAGCCGCTTTGCAGATATCCTTTGTGGATAGAGATGGAGCAGCCTTCCTTCAGTCACTCACAGTCACTCCTCCACTACTGCAGCAGGTTAGAGAGGCACAACGTGGGGACACCGACTGTGAGACGCGGCGTGCGCAGATATTCTCAGGACATGCACCTGATGGTTTCTCCTTAGGAGGAGAGCACGCCGTCCTTTTCAGAGGACGTACCTTGGTACCGGTTGCTTTGCGGGAGGAGGTGCTGAGAGAGTTTCACACTTCCCCTTTGGCGGTACATCCTGGAGTGGCAAAGATGTACCAGGATCTTAGAAGACAGCACAGGTGGACGGGCATGAAGAAGGCTGTGGAAGAGTTCGTTTCTCGATGCCTCACCTGCCAGCAGGTGAAGGCAGAGCATCAGGTACCAGAAGGCTTGGTACAGCCCTTGGAGGTCCCGAAGTGGAAGTGGGACAGGATATATATGGACTTCGTGACTGGACTTCCACGCACTTCCAGAGGTCACGACTCCATTTGGGTGAATGTCGACCGACTCACCAAGTCATCTCACTTCTTACCCATCAGAGAGCAGGGCTCAGTGGAGAGCTTGGGACATCTCTATGTTCAGGAGATTGTGCGGCTTCATGGTGTGCCATCATCTATCGTCTCCGATCGAGATGCTCGATTTACTTCCTGGCTCTGGAAGGGGTTGTAGGAGGCATTCGGGACGCAGCTACGTCTGAGTACCGCCTTTCACCCTCAGAAAGATGGTCAGATGGAGAGGACCATACAGACTCTTGAGGACATGCTCCGCGCATGTGTCCTCGACTTTGGTCACAGTTGGGAGGACCACCTACACTTGGTGGAGTTCACGTACAACAACAACTACCACTCCACCATCAGGATGGCACCATATGAGGCGTTGTATGACCGACCTTGCAGATCACCGCTGTGCTGGACAGACCCTAGGGAGTCAGCACTTGTGGGACTGGAGATGGTCCAGGACACGACAGAGAAGGTCCAGATCATCCAGGAGAGGATGAGGATAGCTCAGAGGTGGCAGAAGTCTTATGTTGACAGGAGGCGGAGGCCACTGGAGTTCGAGGATGGTGACCACATCTTCTTGCGAGTCTCACCTCGACGTGGATTACGGAGATTTGGCCGAGGTGGAAAGTTATCTCCTCGCTTCATCGGACCGTTCCAGGTCCTCAGCAGGATTGGCGAGGTGGCTTATCGCCTGACTCTACCACCTCAGTTGCACTGGGTGCACGACGTCTTCCACGTATCTCAGCTGAGGAGATACATGCACGACCCGACGCATATCATTGACCATGGGGAGATAGACATTGATAATGGGGCGAATTTTGCGGAGGTCCCATTGGAGATTGAGGATCGACAAGAGTGGGTCCTACATGGACGGTAGATTCCTCTAGTGCACATCAGATGGCAGCACGGGAACCTCCAGGAGTGCACTTGGGAGCAGGAGGCTCAGATGCGTGCTCAGTACCCTCATTTGTTTCCCTAGTTTTTGATGTATCTTTATGAGGACATAAAGCCCTGATCTGGGAGTGATATAAAGACCCGAAAAATTCAAGGAAATTTTTTATTCTTCTTAATTTTCTTGGGAATTTTACAAGAACGCAGTTTCTGACGGCACCGGATTCTGAGGCCCGATGTGCCCGGAATCATTTTCTGAAGTTTACCTCGGGTATGTTTAGTGAACGAACGAGCTGGTTTTACTAACTTTTGAACCGGTGATCAGAATCGAATTCTGAGGGAACCAATGGAATCACAGTGCCGATAATTGCTTAGAAACACCTTTTCCGGAGTTGCGTTTGCTAGGGTGTGGTTTTTAATTTTTGGGGTTAAGTTATGGAATAAAATAAAAGTGGTGCGACAATTTATTTTATTTTACTTAAAGTGGCTTAACCTAAGTTAAGAGGATAAGGTGGGACCCACAATATCCTACCCACTTGGTAGGATATTTGTGAGGTGGGGCCCGCACGAGCTCCACTATTTCTTTCCTTCTAAGTAACGCACCCGCTCCCCCTTTTAATGAAGTCAAACCGTGCATTTATTATGGTTAAGAAACGCCTCATTAATTTGGGCGGTTAAGTCGTTACAATTAATTCATTGAATTAATTGTTTGTTTCGTTTCTTTGAAAAATTCAAACATTGGCATGTGCATTAATAAAATAAGACGACTCTTATTTTATTTTTGTTGGAACTTGTTGCGTGGAGAGGATTTGGAGAAAATCCTTCTTCTTCGATGAAGAACGTGAAGAACGTGAAGAACACGAAGAACGCACTGACCTCCGACGAAGAATGCCAAATCCTCGGAGATCGACTATGTGACGCCGTGTACCGCGACGCCAGCAACGCTTCTTCCGCGATGCTTCTTCCACAACACTTCTCCACGACGCGATGATCCTCCCTCTGCGATGCCTTCTTCCGCGACGGTTGTTTCCGCGACGAATCCTCGCTCATCAAATTCGACAAGGTAGGGGTTTATTTTGTGATTACTTCCGTCACCATCTTCCTTTATTTTTGAGCCAACTGATATCACAATAACGGGAGGAGGTCGGACCACACGAACATGACCAACCCTCCTCCCCCTTGTTGGTTTGATTTTGATTGCGGCACGAGCAAGGCAACACGGTGCCGAAGCACCGCGCGGAAAATATTAAAGAAAGGGAAGAAGTGCAACACCGTCGCGCCGCGCTGTAGAAAGCGAACCAAAGATGCGGCGCCGTCGCGCCACACCAGAGAACTAAGAAAGCACCGTGGCCGGAGTTGGGCCGCGGCGGAGGGGCACAGCGCCGTTGTGCCACGCCGGACAGATCAAGGCCGCGGCTTGGGCCGCGGCGGAGCGGGGAGACAGACGGCCGGTTCCGGGCCGCCGGCGTCGGAGCAAGGGGACCGGCCCTTGCCGTTCCCATGGCGGCAGCAGCTGACCGGCCGGAGGGGGCCGGCCGGTCCGGGGGAATCCGGGGGTCCGTAACCCCCGGTTGTCCAGCAAAGTGGCCCCCCACGTGGGGCCGCGGTTACAAAGGAAAGCGGGGGGCAGCCCCCCCCCCCCCCCCCCGCGTCGCTTTGCTCGGCAGAAACGACCGAGCCACCCGCTGGCCGCTGGCCACGCCAGTGCGCCCAGGCCGGGCCAGGCCGCGCCCAAGAGGGCCGGACCCGGACCCGGTTCGGGCCGACCCTGGGGGTATCGGGCTGGGTCAGACCGGGCCCGAACCCCTTAATACCGAACCTCTTTCAGTCCGTTGCCCATAACTTGAGCTGATGACCTCCGATAGACGCCCTGTCAGTTGTGTAGCGATTCTTGGATCGAGACGGCCATTTTAGTATATTAAACTCAATGTTTCAGAGTACTTTGGGTTCTGCCGGGTTGGTTCGTACACAAAACCAACCGGGCCCTCGGAGCGGAAACGCTTATAACTTGAGTTCCGGATGTCCGATTGACGCGCCGTCAACTTTGATGGATTCCTCTTAGTGAGACAGACCTTTTGGATTACTCCACTCGAGGTTTGGACATAGGTGGAGTATGGTCGGGTTTGTTTTGACTTAAAAACCAACCGGGCCCCTAGGACGAAAAAGCCAATAACTCTCAGACCGGGCGTCCGATTGACGCGCCGTCTGTGACGTTGACTTCCTGTTGACGATACATAAATTTTGGATACATCAACTCCGGACTATGTGTCAGTTGATGTATCAGCCCCTCGTCTCGTGGAGCGGACCCTCCCGAATGAGTTTTCTGTGTGCGGGAACCCTAGAGCTGGCTGCGACTACAACGACAATGACGACTGTACAGAAATCCTCTGTGGATTCGACGACAACGACTACAACACTCAGCAATCCTACGTGGATTAGTGCTACCGATCCTGTGTGGGTCAGATCCTGTGTGGGTCAGCGCTGAGCGGTCCTGTGTGGGCCAGCGCCTACAGATCCTATGTGGGTCCGATCCTGTGTGGGTCATTGCGGGGGTTAGTTACCTATCGATCCTGTGTGGCTCAGATCCTTTGTGGGTCATTGCGGGGGTTAGTACCTATCGATCCTTTGTGGGTACGGTGACTTAGATGAATAAGTGGCTCTATCTGATCATCTTTATCGTCATACAATGAATTATACCTGTGTGAGCTGAATCTTGACTTGCTTTCCTATGTGGATTATGTTATGATTTCCTGTGTGGATTGGGTTGTGGTTTCCTGTGTGGATTGGGTTGTACTTGGGATCGGATGTTAGAGCCGAACGAGAATTGATGACTTAGGTATATGTATGGGAATATACCTAAGTAGTGTTGGATGTTTCTTCGTGATAGTATCTTTCCTTTGTAGATTATCCTTAGTGGATTATGGGAGACCTACGGGAGTCTCGGGGTCCCTAATGAGTAGCTTATACACACCCCTGCACGGGCTATGCCCGCACTACGTTATGTTGGTTGCAGACGACGGATAGCGCTGATCGTGGTTGAGGCTTGCGGAGCAGGACGGTACCCAGAGGTGGACCACTGGGCGGGGCGAACTCGGAGTAGACGGCTGGACCCGAGGAGCTGTGGAGGCTATCTGTACCCACCCTTTAGGTGGGACTTCCAGTGGATGGCTCGAGGCAGCGACTTTACTTCAGTTGTTGTTTTCCCTTTCCAGTTGTACATTACTTTCAGTTTGAGTTTGTATTCTGGCCCACTTACTTTTCCGCACTTACAGTTGTACCCAGTTTTACTTAGTGTTTACTTCTACTTCTTTTTTGCTCTGTGGTGTTTGTTTATTTTACAGAGGCAATGCCTTCCCTTTTTACCAGGAATTACGCCTTGGTGCTTGTCGCCAGCCCCTGGCCTATGGAAGGCGGGCTTGGGGTAGTCACGGCACGGGCCCTGAGGACGGGTCGTGACAAAAAGTATGAAGCTGATGAAGTTTGAAGAATTTCAAAGTTGAATTATGAAGATTTCTTTATAATGGTAATTTCATCATAATTGGAATTCCATTGTAAGGGAATTTCTATCATAATGAGATTTCCATTGGAATGAGAATTTCTATCTTAATCGGAAATTCATCATAATGGGAATTCCATCATAATGAGATGAATAAGTAAATAGAAATCATAATTAGCTGAACAGGAAATAGAAATCATAATGAGATGATAAAGAAACAAAAATCACAATTATTTGAGAAGGAAATCGATCATAATGAGATATAATCATAATAATATTATTATAAAGAAGTCTCAAAAATAAAATTCTATAAGTTTTAAGAAGAGTTTAAGTGGTCAAACTTGAAATTGAATTTTGTGTAAATCTAGGAGAAATATATGGAGGTTTAAAGAAGTAAAAGTTGAATTATAAATTTGAGATATCTTTGGAGATTTTGAAATTTGAGGAAGTCGGTAAATTTTTCAAGTTTCCCACTTTTTCTTTCCAAGTCATCTATAAATACTTACTCAGATCATTCATTCATTATAGAATTTTCACACAAGTAGAAAAGGCAGAGCACTAAAGAAATCAAGTGAGAGTAATTACCGATAAGAGATCTCATGAGAAGGATCAGACAGTAGAACATTTATTTACCAGATTGATCAAGATCATATTGAGAATATCATATTGATTCGATTAGATTAAGAAGATTGTATCGAGTCAATCAGACTGAAGAAGATCATATTGAGAATTTAACTAGAGTTTGAGTTTTGTAAATTGAGAATGATTTTATCATATTGATTTTATCGTATTGATATAATATGATCCAGACTCATCATATCAAGAGAATCAGATCTAGACTCATTGTATTGGGAGAATTAGATCCAGAATCATCAGATTGAGAAAACTGGATCTAGTCAAAATTAGACTGAGGATTCAAACTGAACAATTGTGGAGAAGTTTCAACAAAGTATTTATTCTTTTATTTGGATCAATTATTTTATAAGAAAACATTGTAAACTAATGGGATTCAGTATAATAATTCCTATTTGGAGATAGAAGGTGTCTAAGTGTATTTGGAATGAGTTTTATTTACTTCTTCTTAATAGTGGATTTCTGTAGACCCACAAGAGTGGCTATGGAAAAGATGTAGGTTATCAAAATGAGGTTGAACCTTGTAAATATTATGTGATTTACTTTCTTTACTACTATTTCATGCATGAAAATTTACTAAAATTTGATAAGGATATAAATCTTAATAGGTTTCAGGGGTTAAGTTTCTAATTTTTTTGAAACTTATAAAAAGTTAACAACTGATTCAATCGCCTCCTCAACTGTTATTCAATCCTTTGGAACTTCAATTCATTCTTCCTTTATAACATAAATGATGGGAATTATGATGGAAAACTGTTTATATAAAATATATATGATAATTATTAATTCTTTAAGCTTCTGTAATTCATTTACCACACATATCTTTATACTTTCCATTTTGTGTAAATATGAAAATTTCGTTTGAGGAAGTGTGGACTGTCGCCCCCTCAAAGTTATGTGATTCGTTCAAACATTATGTGGAATGTATTAAGGATGGGTTTAGTGAAATTATATAATATATATGACATAATAATTATACTAATTATATTATATATACATATATGCCATTTACTTTTTTTTTTACTTTCAATATTAAAAATAAAAATGGAAAGAATATTCATGCATACGTACAACCTACCATCTCCATGAATGGTTTATTCCATTTCATACTTATATATTATATAGATTATTATAATATAAATATAATGAATATATATGATATTTATATCATGTTTTAATTTTTTTAAATCATGATATATGGATAAGGACCAAATATATAACAAATTAAGACACATGCGAAAAACAAAGAGAATATTACCCGAAGTGAAACCTTAACATAAAATTGTTAGAAAGTGGGTAATATAAAGTCATAATAAAACCATATATGGTATTAGATATAGTAAATGGTTTTTTTATATATGTATAAGAAACTTATATTTATTATATATGAATTCTTTACATGTATTATGAGAGTCAAGACATAAGTTAAGGGAATTTCATCTCACTTTTTTATTTCCTTACGATAAATGTCTTATTCACCACTCAATTATTTTATGTGGTGTAAATATTTTACATGGATTTATTATATTATTATTATACTTAATGTTATGTGTATTTAAATATCCATTTTAGGATCTTACTTTCATGGGGTTTAGGTTTCAAAAGTCACCAAATCGGTAAAGTAATTTTGTCTCAATTTTCATTCTTTGAGACACATGCCATGTTATGCACCTATATTTTTTCATGAGGTGTATATAATGCCTTTGAAATGTTTTATTATGAATTTAATTCTCCTAATTATATCTTAAAATTCATGTAATGTTATTATTTATATTTTTTATAATTCAAAGATACCAACTTGGTAATGGTATATAGTACAAACTCACCGTTTATTGAAATTGTTTATGGTTATGCTCCCATTGATGAAATAATATGACAATTATCTCAATAACTCTCTTGAGTTATATTATCCTCTGGTTATTCATTTTATATCCATGTAATGTTACCATTTTCCCACTATTTGGTACATAAGATGATCAAGAAGGTGTTTTTAAGAAAGTCTGACTTTACCTCTCTCTTCGATCGGAAATCTGTGTTCCTTTAAAACCATGTTTTCTATTTTTTTCTAAAAATATTCTACTATTATTGAATAATCATTAAAATAATTTTTACCCATGTTTTACCTTTTAAAAAGATTATTTTAAAAAATAAGGAATATTCTTATCAATTTTCGGTTGATGCACTTTTCTAAACTTTTTACGGTGAAAAAGGAATGTTCGGCATGTACGGATTTACCCACCATCATTCCCTTGAAGTTTACTTTACAAGAATAATTTTTTTTAAGATTTTTTTTCCTAATATTTTAGAAATTAATTATTTTAAATTGGCTTTCAATGATTTTTTTCAAAATTGTTTTATTTAAAAAAAGTGTTTTAAATGATTTTCAAATCTTCCTTTATAAGTTTTCAAAAGGTTGTTTTCAAAGAAAAGAATTTCAATGATTTAAAAGATTATTTTATAAGTTTTGAAATTATTTTCAAGGAGAATGGTTTTCAAAATGTTTTCATGATTGTTTTATAAGTTTTCAAGGAAAATGGTTTTCAAAATGTTTTCAATCTTCTTTTATAAGTTTTCAAGGAAAATGGTTTTAAATTTTTTTTAAGCTTATTTAATAATTTTTCATGGAAAATTGTTTTCAAAATATTTTCAAGCTTTCTTTATAAGTTTTCAAGTATATTTTCATGAAAATGGTTTTCAAAAGGTTTTATGTTTTGAAAATAATTTTCCAAATAAGAAAAGATATTTTCCGTAAGAAAGGTTTTTAAACGACAATTCAAAATTATTTTCTATCTAAGATGACATCCATTAGTGTTACTCATACATTTTTATAAAATGATATAAAGGTTCCATTCATATTATTTCTATGAATGGTTTATGTTTCGAGGATATGATGTTTCTGAAAATCCATTTATCTTTCATGGGTTATATGTTTATGAAACCCATTCCTATTTGATGGGTTATATGCTTATGAAACCTATTTGTCTTCAATAGGCTATACCATGATGAATGCATATGAAAACCACTTCATCTAATGGGTTATTCTAGGATGAAATGGTTATGAAACCTATATATTTTCCATATGCTATGATATGATTAAATTTTTATGATACCCATTTCATTTCATGGGTTATTATATAATGTTTATAAAACTCATATCTTTTTATGGGTCATGGTATGATGCAAGTTTTATTTTCTTGTAGCACATGTAGGGATTATTTTATCATGTGATGGGTGGGAACTATATCTCCCTCTAATGAATTGGGTAACTATAAATGTTTTATGATCTCAAGAGTGTACACAGGAGGGCATCCCAAGCCTGAAACAAGAGGATATATGGGAATTTATTCCAATCTCAAAACATGAGGGAATATTAATCCCAAAACAAGAGGGTACATGGGTGGACACACCAAGCATGAAACAAGAGGGTACAGATAAGGGAATACAAAGCCCAAAGAAAGTACACATGTTATTATCCCAATCCTAACATGTTGTGAAAGTCTTGGTAAGTATCCTTGACATATGATTTTATATGTCTATATGCATACCACAAATTTCATATTTAATTCCTATGATATGCTTATGGTATAACTTCTTTTATGATTCATGTCTTATTAACTACCAATATTTATTCCATGATTCATGTTTATGATCTTTTATATGCAGGGTATGATATTTTAATGTCATGATCATGTTCTCATACCCTTATGCTCATGTTTATACTTACATATCTCCCTTATTTACCATTACTGAGCATCTGAGATCACCAATTTTTTATGTTTCCTTCCTGAGGATATGAAGATATGTATTAAGTATGGTGTGTATAAGAAGGTTTATAGTCATGAATAACCTAGTGGGAGATAATGTAGCTCACTTATGTATCATTTTTTATGTTTCCATGTTTCCAAATACACTAAATCAATATGGTCTTTGGCCATGTACTTGTAAAATGTTTTAAGTATTCCAAAAAAATTATGTATTGTCTATGTATTTTAAGACTTGGTTGTTATAGTTGGTATCAGAGTGAAGGTTTAGTCAACCTTTGGAAACTAGGATGATAAAAATTTAGTGAGATCCCTAGTTTTATTTCTAAGGATATGTCTAGGGATGTATCTAAGTATAAGTATAAGGATAAGTTAACATTTTGAAAAAAGTACTAGAATTTTGGTAAAGGATAGAGTAAGTGGTTTTCTAGAAATACATAACTGTCTAGATACTAAAAGTGGATGTGGCTCTGGAACAAATATATCTAGGGGTAACAACTTTGACTAGGTGTTCTGAGCCTGACATAGTGTAACCTGGTACATGAAAACGGGCCTTGCTGAACACCTGGTTTGACACTCTCAGGGGATATGCTTTGAAAATTCACAAACTCTTAACGAGCCATCATGAAGTATTTAATTTTTTTCCTATAAATAACCTAGGATAAACCTAAGGTGTCATATATTAATTAATGTTTCATAATTTATACATTCTATAAGTATTTATTTTTCATGATTATGTGGTTTTCTAATGTGATAAGTGTTTATTACACTATCATTTCTGGTTTTAGTCAATGAAAAGAACAAGAGGGAACCGGGTTAATGTTGAATGTGATAGAAAATTTACTGATGAGAAGTCAAGTGGGATGGTCAATGGAGGGAAGGTTATTGTGATCATGCCTAGTCAATTTTAACAGAACATGATTAACAACATGTACCTTAACCAACTCTTAGAATCACTAAGGAAGAGAAGGAAGAAGTTCACTAAGATTTTAGGTAATGGAGACCCTGGAGAAAATAATATTCTGTTCCCTTCATGTCAAGAATGTGGAACGAATCATCAAGTGAATGTATTAGAGGAATAAAAAGATATCTTGATTGTGGAAAAGAGAGACAAAGCAAGTAACTATAAAGGAAAAATGAATAGTTTGGTTAACGAAATGTATGGGAATATTTGAATCCATAAGACATCATTAAAATTCAAATGTTTTAAGTGTGGTATGAATGGTCATTATGAAATTAGATTTCCTAAGTGCAAAGCTCCCGAAAAGAATCATCAAGGTGCTATGAGTAATGGTCATATTACTGATGATGATGAGACTACAGATGAAATGTGAAAGGAAAGAGGTTTTAAGTAATAGGATGATATATCCTTATTATGGATTATGGATGAAGTAAAATAATCAAAGTTTTTATGTATTTAGATTCAAGAATTATGGTGAAATATACATGGATTGTTCAGTTTCTATTTTTCACTAAGGATTTACAAGATTATATTGGATGTTTCTGATGGACTAGAAAAGTGATTTAATGGAAAGGTGAAATTTTGACTAAGGGAAGATAAGACTTAATATGGTCCTTATGTTAAGATAATTATTTTTTCATAAATATATTTTGGACATGAATAATTAAATTAGATTTCACTAATTACTTTGGAACTAATTAGAAACTTGTTGATAAGTGGTTATGCAATCATTGATGCAGGGTACAATTTTTTTGGATTTAAGGAATATATCCAATATACTTTGGAATAAAAAAATCATGTTGTAATGAATTATATGTTTCCATGTATTATTTTTAAATATTATATGGATTAATTTCAAGACCCACTACTGGAAATCGGATCTTTCCCAACACTTCTATACCAACGGTTTGTAAAAACCATTGGTATAGGCACCCTTTCCCAATGGTTCTCCCAAACCGTTGGGAAAGGGAGCTCAAAACACCCCTTTCCCAACGGTTTTGGAGAACCGTTGGGAAAGGGGTGGGTCTTTCCCAACGGTTCCCCCAAACCGTTGGGAAAGGGAGCTCAAAACACCCCTTTCCCAACGGTTTTGGAGAACCATTGGGAAAGGGGTGGGTCTTTCCCAACAGTTCCCCCAAACTGTTGGGAAAGGGAGCTCAAAACACCCCTTTCCCAACGGTTCTCCAAAACCGTTGGGAAAGGGTGTCCCAAAATCCAGCATACACCCCGAAAAAAAAATATGCACCTATCCCAACGGTTTTGCGAACCGTTGGGATAGGTTCTTCGATTTTTTTTCCAGGTATAATGCCCGAGAACATTATATAAATCTAAATTTTAAATAATTATTATAATACATATATATATTTATGAAATTATGTTCAAAAAAGTCATATTAGGTTAGTGGTTAAGTCGTTCTATTATAAACGAAGGGTTCAGGGATCAAATCACACCGAATGTATTTTTTTTGAAATACATATACCAACAGTTTTATAACCGTTGGAATAGATTTTCATATTACCTATGCCAACGGTTTTCAAAACTGTTGGGATAGGTCTATACCAACGGTTTTCCCAAAACCGTTGGTATAGACCTATCCCAACGGCTTACTTCGCCACAGTTCTCCAAACCATTGGTATATGCTATACCAACGGTTTGGAGGCCTATACCAACGGTTCCAAACCGTTGGTATAGGTTAGTTTCCCAGTAGTGACCATTTGCTAAGAAGACGTTCGATTCTGAGGCCCTGTGTGCCCGTAATAAATATTTTAAATATATTAAAATATTAAATAGTGAAGTTTTCCTTAAAAAGTGTAATAACATATTAATAGGTACTTGTTTCAGATATCTTAGGGTACCATTGAGTTCATAATAGAGACTTTACCCTAGGCGTGACCTAACATTGGTCAGAGTGGTCAATTTTGGAAAATTCATCATGGACATTTAAAAGAATAAAATCATTTAAGAAAATTATTTTATTACAATTTTTGACACAGCAAGGTGGTTTATCTTTAAATAAGTCCTTTTGTTATAAATAAAGGGTTATCCTAATAATCCTGTAATTCTATAGATACATTAGAGAGAGAACCTTTGGAATATCCTTTCAACAAATGATGACAAAATCGTGGATCGACGATCGGCCGACATCGATCTTGACAGATCTCTCCAATGATGATGAAACATCGATTGTTCTTCATCAGAAACCGATACAACCTGAGATAAGATGTGTTATTTAGGTTTTCTATTCCCTTTTCTTGATTTATATAATTAATATGGACTAATCCATGAGCATATTTCACTATGGATCGATCATTATGCAGGATGGGATATTTTTGTGGGATTTATTCAGAGTTTGATATCAAAATTCCTTAGATTCTTTATCATTATAACAATGATGAACCAAGATTGACATGAACATCGATCGAGGTTCTTCCATCCCAATTTTGTTTGTGATTTTCTTCACCTATTCACCGTTCTTCGTGTTGTTCTTTGTTCTTCCCTATAGTTTGAATTTCCTTTGAATAATTGATCATTACGTATCTGATTCTTAGCACAATAATAACAAATCATAGAACCTGACATCAATACAACTCAAATGAGGTGCAATGTTGGTTATGATAGTGGATCAAATGGTAGTGTGTGCTGATTTCACATTCTTTGGAGGTAATGAAGAATGGATACGATCATTTTTTCTAAGCCGATTGAAGGTGTGAATATAATTGATTTGGTTTTAGGATGACCGAACAACCTCAGATTTGGAATTTCATGGTGAACTAAACACCAAAATGGAACTCGAGAGATCAATATCATGAGCGGGGTGAATAAGAAGGGTTACTATAAAAACTCGATACACATGACATGTAACCCTTGACTACATGGTATGTAGTCCCCTTGGATGGACTCAACATGCTCCTGAAGGAGTACAAAGACATGGGGTGGAGTACATAGGTTTTCCACATGGCATGTACTCCCCCAGATGGCTTGGGTAGGACTTTCTACATGGGCTACCTCGTGTACTACTACATGTGTAGGGAAACATGAGTTGACACCATGTAATGGAACAAGAATCGAGTACGCGGGCAGACCCTAGATACAAGGATACAATTTGTAACCATTCTATAAGCCATGCATTCCTCTTTTACACGACTCGGTTTGGAAGGCACATGCCACTGTACATGGGTAGAACCTAGGGTCAAGGGACATAGTGTGTTCCCCTACTACACACTATGTACCCCTTTCTAAATGGATTGATTCTCCTATCCTCCATATCTTGGGCAAGTTTCATTAGGGTTAATTCCCTTTATTGTTTCCCCTAAAGGTTGGTATGGATCATTTTTTACTCTTATTAATATGATCCTTTTTATAGTACTTCCTAGATAGAGTTGTTGGAATCCCCCTAAGAGGCTCGAAGTGGGATCCTCTATTCATCTTTGTGCCCTAGGTGGAGTTCTTGGTATCAATGTGACCAACACTACTCGAGCATCGATCCTCTACTTAGTGAGTTAATCCAGATTGATTTTTTAGAATCACACCATGAAACTAGCAATGATACTCATCTTTGCATTGTAATCTCTTCAAACTATCAATGTATCTTTCTCATGAAGAGACCCGACAAGCAGTACCTCTTAGAAGAACGTCATCGGTGCTATCAGACTCAGGAGTGTGTTCTTCCGGATGAGTGGTTTGTGGAATATTTGAGATGTAATTATAGGTCTAGTATAATATGGTTGTATCTTACCTCTAGACTATGTGTTTTGGATTGATTATATTTATATATTCTTGTTATATGTTCAGTATAGATATACCTGTGTAAAGTTGATTGTACTTTCCTTTGATGTATTAATTTGTGGTTTTGGGGTGTCCTACAGAGTATTGTTATGCTCACCCCTACATGGGATTTTTCCATATGTGTAGTGTCTTGTGCAGACAATCAACGTTTTTACAGATTCCTAGGTTGACCAAAACCATACAGTGCTTAGTGAGACCAGATATACCAAGGTATTTTTCTGTGGCTTTTAGACAACAGTCCCAATACCTTTTACTTATAGGTCGGACTCGTGTTACATAGTTCTTATGGTGGGATTGTATTTGGACCTATTTTACTTTACTTTACTTCTTGTTATACTATGGTTGTGGGATATATTTTTATGTATGTATTGGTTACTTAATGGTTTTTACATTTCATCATTTTGTGGGCTTGGAGATGTGTGCATGCATAAAGGTACATAGAAAATGTCTCCCATGTTAGTGATATACCTACTCGGTGATAGTCACTATACCATGGCCTATTGGAGGAAATCTTGGGGAGTCGAAACATGGCCCCACTAGGAAAGGTCATGAAAAAGTGTTATCAGAGGAGGTTGAATCTACTTTAGGACAAAGAGTTTGTGAGATTGGTTTGGGGAAATAATGTTATGTGTTTCGAGTTCATCTTTTAAGCCAGGGACTATAGTGTTGGTGTAGCAGCTGATATATCCATACACTAGGACTATAATAAACTTCTTTTAAACTCAGTACATGAGAACACTAGTTGTTGGGAAAAAATTGTACATGCATCATATATGAATGGGTTGAGGTTTCCATGTACTTCTTGAGTCATCTCTCAAGATGTACTCATTGACTGTGGTACTTATTGTTTGTTTTAGGTTTCCTCCGTGACGTATACCATCTAGGATTCAATTTATAGTTCATGAGGATTAACCCCTCAATGACGAGGCTTTGATACAAGGACTAATTACCAAGATGTTACCTATATGTGGTGCACCATCCATACTACCACATGTAGAGTACCACACAGTATCCACAATACCAGTGGATGAGGAGCACAAGATGAGTGTTCTTCATGAGTTTCAGTAATAGAGACCCCTTATATTCTAAGGTGAGCCCAACCCATAGGTGGATGAGGACTATCTTTAGGTAGTGACCTAAGTTTTCCATCTAGCCAGGACACTAGAAAATCTGATGGTGGTCTTGGTGGCGAGCCTTCTACACGACTTAGTAGGATGATTGTGGATTTTGGTTACTCAGAATCATGATGAGGTGACTCTTTCATGGATAGAGTTTGAGTGCCTCTTTATAGAGGAGTTATCACCAATTAATTTTAGTGTTGTGCATATCCAGTAGATTCTTCAACTCCAATAGGACATCTTGTCAGTAGCTGATCATTCATCAAGGTTTACAAACCATTCCAGGTACTCAATGAATATGGTTTGAGATCAGTACTTCAGGGATCAGAATTTCGAGTGATGTATTTTTAGAGTCATATGAGATGGTATTATCCCTCTATGCATTCCAACTTATGTTGGTGTGATTGAGCAGGCTTTGGTGGTTGAAAGCTTCTTGCCTGAGCAGATACAACCGGTGATAATCAGCAGTGGGAAAGAAGGAGCATAGACCTTAGTAGGATGGAACTGATGTCAGTCTTAGGGATGTGTACATGGGATACATTTCTAGAGGAGGTTCTAGGATAGATGATATGTAGTTTAGGGCTCACAGGGTGGGTCTAGTTAGTCTAGAGAGAGGCGGTGTGATTCATGTGATAGTAGGGGTCATCTCACTCGAGATTGTCTGACCCGCCATACTGTTAACATGGAAATTGTTGATGGACCAAGGAGGAAGATACAAAAGTAGGAGTAGGAATATCTATAGGTTGGAAGACTTGGAAGAGGAGTTGGGAGAGCATCAAGAGGTGGTCGACATTTCGACTTGTTACCACCACCACCCTAAGGTGGTCCATGCCAGCCTCAGGGAGCTCTAGGACAGGGTTGGGGACAACTGTAGGCAGTCAAGGATTATGACCTAGGGACTCTAGGAATGATTTGAGGTGAGATTTGTGTATTTTATACTTTATCTTCCATACAGATAGACACGGGTTCTAGTTATTCCTTTCTCACCACATATCTTGATGAGACCTAGAGATTCCTGTTGAATCATTGACTCGACCCTTACACTTGGAGACTCCTACCAAAGAAGAATCAGAGATCACACACTTATTTCGATAGTGTTAATTGACCCTTGGAGGTGAGAGTTTTATTTGGAACCTATTGTTAGAATCTTCGAGGCCTTATAACATCATTCTTGGTATGGATTGGTTATCTACAGTTCATTCCCATATTAACTATTTTAGGTGAAGGGTGTTGTGTGTCTGTAGTGAAAGAACTAGGTTTTCATTTCCTAGAGAAAAGGAATCCCAGGAAGTGTAGAATGGATTCATGAATAAGAGGGTGTAAAAAATTTCTCATCAGTTTTTTAGCTTAACCCTTGGTGAAGTAGATGTTATGAGTTCCCAATTTCCTAAAGCGGTGGAAGAGTATGAGTATTTCTTTCCAAAAGATGTTCTGGATTTACCTCCCTACTAGGAAATATACTTTCACATTGATCTATACTTTTGGATAACACTAATATATACACTCACATATTGGATGGCTCCTGCAGAACTTCACAAGCTGAGGGTGTAGTTTGAGGACTTGTAGAGTAAGGGCAATGTGAGACTCAATGTTTCACCCTGGGAAACCTCAGTTTTGTTTGATATAAAGGAAGACGAAAGTTTGAGGTTCTGTGTGGACTACCGGATTCTGAACCAGGTGACTGTAAAGAACAAGTATCCAATACTGAGGATCAATGACCTCTTCGATTAGTTGAGAGAGGCATGATGGTTCTCAAAGTTTTATCTTAGATTAGTGTATCACTAGTTTTATGTATGAGATGAATATATACTGAAAAATGAATTCTAATGTCTCTATGGTCACTATGAGTACTTAGTGATGCCCTTTGGAATGAAAAATGACCCAGGAGTTTTCATGGGGCTCATGAAATAGATATTTCAAGATTACTTAGACTAGTTCATGGTTGTCTTTATCAATGACATCCTTGTGTACTCAACGTCCGAGGAGGATCATGCGAGACACTTAAGAATAGTTCTGGAAGTACTCCAAGATCACTATATTTATGAAAAGATCTCAAAGTGTCAGTTCTAGATTTAGGTGGTCCACTTTCTTGGACATGTTATCTCAGTATATGAAGTGGTAGTGGACCCAGCCATGGTCGAGGCAGTGTTAGCATGTGATCCACTTAAGAGCCTGATAGAGGTGTAGAGATTCATTTGGTTTCTAGGCAATTATTGGAGATTCAAACATTATTTCTCTAGGATATAAACAACTATGACATATTTGAATAAAAAGGGGTAGCCTTTTGTGTGAAAAAAGAAGTACCAGTAGGATTTTCAGTAGTTGTGGTAGAGTTTTATGAGTGCTCTGATATTGAGATTGTCAGAGGAGGATGTCAAGTACATAGTGTTCTATGATTCATCAGGAACCGGGCTTGGTTGTATCCTAATGCATAGGCGAGCAATGATTTTTGTGGTTCATACCATTTGAGGCCACATGAATATAATTACATGACCTATGATCTTGAGATATTATTGGTAGTATTGTATTTGAAAATGTGGCGGCACTACCTGATGGGAGAGTAGTTTATCATCTACTCTGATCACAAGAGTTTCAAGTACATCTTCTCTCAGAAGGAGCTTAACTTGAGATAGATGCAATGACTAGAGTTACTCTAGGATTATGACTTTGAAATTTTATATACTCATTGGAAGGGGAACATGGTAGTATATTCTCTCAGCAGGAGATCTAGTTCGTAGTTTTTGAATGAGGTGTCAGAGCAGTTGGCCTCATTATAGTTATCCTTTGTGGATAGAAATGGATCAGCTTACTACTATTCGATGGTTGTCACCCCTCCACTCTTATAGTGAGTCTAGGAGTAAAAACTTGGGGATACTGAATGAGAGACCCTATATGATCATACGTCTATAGGGCATACTCCTAATGAATATTCAAAAGGTGGGGAGCACATCGTTCTTTTGAAAGGATGCACAGTAGTACCCATGACGTTGCGGGAGGATGTTCTGAAGGAATTTCATACATCACCTTTGGCGGTACATACATGTGTGGAAAAGATGTACTGGGACCTCTAACATAATTTTTAGTGTCCAAGGATAAAGAAAGGAGTTGCAGAGTTTATCTCTTGATGCCTTACTTATCAGCAAGTGAAGGATGAGAACCAGGTTCCAGCAGGTTTAGCTCAACCCCTTGAGGTGGCAGAATGGAAGAAAGATGAGATATATATGAAAATTGTGATGGGATTACCATATACATCCAGGGAACATGATTTCATCTAGGTGATCATGGACTAACTCACCAAGTTTTTCCACTTCCTAGCTATATGAGAACAGAGTTCAGTAGAGAGCTTGGAACACCTCTACGTTCAGGAGATAGTTCAACTCCATGGAGTTCCATCGATGATTATTTCTGAACACGATTCTCTCTTTACATCCAGGTTGTGTAAGGGATTAAGAGAGGCATCCGGGACCCAGTTACTCTTGAGCACAACATTTTACCCACAAAATGATGGTCAGATAGAGTATACTATTTAGGTTCTGGAGGACATGCTTCAGGATTTCATGTTATACTTTGGATATAGTTGGGAGGACCACCTACCATTGGTGGAGTTTTCATATAATAAAAACTACCATTCCACCATTAGTATGGAACCATTTTAAGATTTTTATGAGTGACCCTATAGGTCAACACTTTTCTGGACTGGCCTAGGAGAGTCAACACTCATGGGCCTGGATTTGGTGCGAGTACTACTGAGAAGGTACATATCATCCAAGAGCAGATGAAGACTGCAAAAAACCATTATAAGTCTTATTCTGACAGGAGATGGAGGCCTTTGGAGTTCAAGTACGGAGGCCATGTTTTCTTATGGGTTTCACCTCAATGTCGATTTCAGATATTTGGCTGGGGCAACAAGTTATCTCCAAATTTCATCAACGCTTTCCAGATACTATGTAGAGTTGGAAAGGTAGAGCACCTCTTAGCTCTATCCCCGTTAGACTTGGTACATTACATCTTACACGTGTCAAAAACAAGGAGGTACATGCATGAACCATCACATATTATCAATTGGGGTGAGTTGGACATCAAGGATGGTGTGATTTTTTCTAAGTACCTGGTGGAGATCAAGGATCAGCAGGAGAGGATCCTTCACGGGTGATTCATTTCTTTAGTGCATGCCCATTGGCATCATTAGAATCTACAGGATAGCACTTGGGAGCGAGATGCTCATATTCATTCTTAGTACCCTCATCTTTTTGAGTAGCCCTTGTTTTGGTTTTTCAGGTATGTAAAGAAAAAATATGGGTAGAAAGTCATGAATCATATTTTTTGTTTATTATTTTTATATATTCTATGGATTAATTTTGAGACCAGGCACTAAGATGACATGAAATTGTGAGGCCCAGTGTTCCCAGAATAAATATTTGAAATATATTAAAAATATTAAATAGAAAGTGGACATGGTTTTATTGAAAAAATGGAATAAAATCTAAACAGATTCCTGGATCAGAAATATGAGGGCACTGTTGAGTTCATAATAGAGACTTTACCCTAGGTGTGACCTAATATTGGTCGGCACAAGTCAATTTTGGGAAATTCATCACAAAATTTTAAAGGAATAAAATAATTTAAGAAAAATATTTTATTTCAATTGTTGATGCAATGAGGTGGTTTATCTTCAAATAAGTCATTTTTAAAAAAATGCAGAGTAATCCTCTTAACCATGTAATTCTCTAACTATGTTGGAGAGATAACCCTTGGAGGATCCTTCTAAAAAATGGTGATGAAATCTCAGATAGGCAATCACCACACACTAATCTTAACAGATCTCATCAATGACAACAACACAATAATTATTCTTCATCAGAAACTAATCTAACCTAAGGTAGGATGTGTTATTTTGGTTTTCTATTCCCTATTCTTGATTTCTACGATTAAAGCATCCCAATCCATGAATAGATTGGACCACAAATTGATCATTATGTGGGATGGGATATTTTTATGGGATTTATTAGGAGTTTGATCTTGAAATTATTTGGATTCATATCATTCTAATGGTGAATAACCAAGATCAACACGAACATCGATTGAGGTTCATCCCTCTTGATATATTTTGTTCTTTTCTCCCCTGATTCACCGTTCTTCATGGTGTTCATCATTCTTTACAATAGTTCAACTTTACTTTGAATAATTTATAATTATACATCTGATTCTTAGTGAAATGATATGAAATCATAGATACGACATTAGTATGAATCAATGGATGTGAGATGGTAGTTGTGGTAGTGGATTGAATCATGGTGTGTGCCAATTTTTTGTTCTTCAAATATAATGAAGAACAGATATGATCACATTTTCTAAGCTGATTGAAGGCCCAGATCTCATCGATTCAGTGATAGGATGAACAAAAGACCTCAAATATGGAGTTTAATGGAAAACCAAACACCGGAACAGACCCCAAGAGATCAACGTCATGATAGAGAGGAAGAAGAAGGGTTTTTGGAAAAACTTGATACACATGGTGTGTATCCCTTGACTATATGATGTGTGATCCACTTGGATGGACTCATCATGTACCTGAAGGAGTGCATGAACACGAGGTGGAGTACACGGGTTGCCTACATGGCATGTACTCCCACCACTGCTTGGCCTAGACCAGATACATGGGATATCCCATGTACTGGTACTCAAGCAGGAACACACGGGTTGACACTGTGTACTGGAACATGACAAGAGGACACGAGTGGACCCCAGATGCAAGGACACAACTTGTAACCATTCTATATGCTGTGTACTCCTCTTTTACATGACACGGTTTGGAAGTCTTGGGCCATTATACATGGGTTGTACCTGGGGCCAAGGGAGACGAAGTGTTCCCCTACTACATGTCGTGTCCCATTTCTACGTGGCTTGATTCTCTTGTCCTACGTATCTTGTGAAAGTTTAATTCATGTTCATTCCCTTTATTATTTCCCTGAAGGTTCGTACAAATCATTTCCTACTCCTAGGACTATGATCCCTTTAGCATGAATTCTTGTATAGAGTTGTTGAAATCCCCTTGAGAGGCCCGAAGTGGGATCCTCTATTCATCTTTATTCCCTAGGTGGAGTTCTTGATATCAACGTGACCAACACTACTCGAGTGCCAATCATCTAATTAGCGGGTTAATCCAAATTGAGTTATTGGTATCACCCCATGGACCTAGATGTGATCCTCATTTGTGTATCATATTCTGTTAATACTATCATAGTATCTTTATCACGATGAGACCCGATGAGCAATAACTCTCGGACGGACGCCATTGCTGCTATTAGACTCAGGAGTGTGTTCTCCTGGATGAGTGCTTTGTGGAATCTTTGAGATGAAATTCTAGGACCAATATACTATGGTTGTAGCTTACCTATAGAATATTTGTCTTGGATTAATTATATTTGTATATTCTTTTTATATGTGTTGTAGACATATACCTGTGTAGAGATGACTGTACTTTCCTTCGTTGTGTTGCTTTGTGGATTCGAGGTGTCCTACTGAGTATTGTTATACTCACCCCTACATGGGATTTTCCCAAACATGTTGTGTCTTGTGTAGATGATCAAACTTTTGATGTATTCCTAGGAAGACCAAGACCAGATGGTACTAAGTGAGACCAGACTGACCAGGGTGTGTTCCTGTGACTTTCAGAGAGTAGTCCCAGTACCTTTTACTTATAGGTTGGACTCATGTTACAGACTTCTTGTGGTGGGATTATATTTGGAATTATTTTACTTTAATTTAATTTCTATCATACTCTTCTTGTGGGATATAGTTTTATTCATTCATTGGTTACTTAGTGTTTTATAAATTTCATCATTTTGTGGTATTGGAGATGTGTGCATGCGTACAGGTACATAGAAAATTCCTCCCATGTTAGTGATATGCCTACTCAGTTCTAGTCACCAGCCCCTGAACTATTGGAGAAGGGACTAGGGAGTCATGACATGGGCCCCACTGGGACGAGTCATGACACATGTCTTTCAAAATGATTTATGGTAATTCAGGTCATTACCTTGTTTCAAGAGAATACTTGATGAAGGTATTCACATGTTTATAATGTGACAACCTAGAGATACTTTGTGATATTTTGAGAATCAATGTTAAGATGATTTCATTAATTTATTTCTAAAGTTTTGAATTTTCATCTTTTATAAGGGTTATAAGGTTAACCATTCATGAAAAGTTTAAGTTAAGATTTGAAGGAAGTATTTATGTATTGAGATTGTATTTAAAACCTTAGTTAAAAGGATATTTAGCGATTAACCTTATTTCAAGGATGTATATCATATTTATTTTGTAAATTATATTAGTTTAGTTTTAGAAAAGGACATCATGTATGTCAGGTGACAAATAATCAAGTATGTAAAGTTCATAGGTCTTGAACCCATCAATGAAGGATGATAAGTGTTTCATGCCCACCACTAACCTACGTGATGTCCTGATTATTATGTAATTATTTTTGATGAATAGATATTAATGATGAACTAGTAGAGTTACTATTTATATTTATAGATCAATTTATTAACCATATTGACTTTGAATAATATTTAGAGAAAAATGGTTATACTTTTCATTCTTTTATGGGCCTTAAGATATGCTAAAAGCGTATTTCAGTACTTCAGGCATCAAAGTTAATTTTTGGACATTCATTTCTTGAAGTAAGGGATGAATTAGAAATGTATAAAAGCACAACCATAGGATGAAATATTTTTTATATAAATATATTAAGTAATTATATTTCCTTATATTCTTGGTCAATAAAATAATTACTCAATGTCAGAAAAATGATAAAAAATAATGTTGTTCCAATACCTTAATTTTTCTTCAACTGATGGCATTTTAAATCATAAAATATTTATGAATTTGAGGCCATAAAATTTTCATAGATAATTTACTGGATTTTGATTGATGATCTTAATGGATCCCTAAAAATATTTATTCTTTTCCGACAAGTCCATATTTTCACATTGCACCTATCTTCTTCTATGTAGAAACCTAGTTATATGTTACTTTGGGTAACCATTATATTTCCAAATTGTTTTAAAGGATGTTTTAGAATTAATTTTAATACATGTATTTATATGAAAGGAACTTTCAAGTATTAAACCTTATATAACCTAGAAAAATTTCAAGGGCGAAATTCATTTTAAGGGGGGTAGAATGTAACACCCTGAGATTTTATTAAATAATTTTTTAAATTAATTTAATCTTTTGATATTTTTCATTTATGAAAATAGTTTTATTTTTATATTAAAACACTAAGTTTTTATTGTGTTATACACAACACCAAGTTAATTGTGCACTATACGGAACACCGATTTGGTGTATGTTACACGCAACACAGAGTTTCTACGAAACATTATTTTATTATTAGAATTATTTAAACAAGAAACTTATAACCTAATCGCTAAACTAAGTAATACAAATAGTAATAACTACTTTTAAAATATTATTTATAATGGTTTTATTTAAATAAAATACATTTATAATAAAAGATGTAATTTTTGGTAAATTCATTATATGTTTAAAAATATTATTTTCACAAATGAACTACTTTTCATGTCCTTCTGTGAAAAATAATAAAATTAAATTTAGACACATTCAGAAATTTATTTTGATAAATTAGACTTAATTTTTTTAATTTATAATGTCTAAATTATCTTAACATGAATTTTTGGGATTTTTCTGAGAAACTTCATTTCTGGATGAATAGTGAAAAATACTGAATTTTAATTCAAAATTTCATTTTATATAATTTATTTATAAGGATAAAATATATTTTAAATTATTTTAAATTTTAATTAGTTCTTATTTTTAACAATTAATCCAATTTAGTTCATTTGAATCAATTTCACTTTGAAATTGGGTATAAAAACTTAGCAAAGTTTTGGATGTTTTTACTTTAAAAACCCACATTGTCACTCCATCAGTGAGATTAAATTTAAATTAATTTATACCACTTATATTATTTGAATTTGGAAAAATGGATTCCATATTTTTAATCATAATAATATACAATGTCTAATATGGTGAAATTATTTTTTACTAAACATATTAGTGAAAGTAATTAAATTTAATTACAACGATTAAGGAAAAATTAAGCTTAACAAAGGAATAAACCTTGAACTTAAGAGTCCAAGTGACCTATAAAATTTCCCAAAACCCATTTTATAAACATTATTCATATATTAAACTTAAATTATTTAGATTTTTTGTTTTTTATGGCTTTTTTAGGTAAAAATGTTGGTACACCTAACTTGTTTTCAAAAATACCAAGTGAGTCCTTTCCCTCCCTTATAAAAGGCCACCACCTATCTACCTTCATCACACCACTAAAATCACATATGTTAATACAATATCTACCCAATAATCTTCCAAACATCTTTCTATTCCTCATTTAATCCTCCATTTTGGCAAAAAGTAATCCAATGAATCCCTTTGGTGAAAACCAAAAGGAGTTTCCCAAAGAAGAGGCAACATCCTCCCTCAAGATCCTTTATATTTTTATCATCATCTTCTCCTTACATTATATTTATTCCATGATTATAAAAAAATAACAGTATCCTCAATATACATAGATGTTTTTATTCTAAGGGTTTGACCCACACTTACACACGCTTCCATTTAATGGGCAACAAATATACTGTTTATGTGTACGGTAAACTACCGCATCACAAAACGATGATTGTTCATCATTCCTTTACCACCTCCCATGGTGGTAATTATGATTTAAACACTATTTATATATGATATATATGATACTTATTATGTATTTAATCTTCTTTAATTATTTTATAACACATATCTTTATACTTTTCATTTTGTGTAAATATGATAATTTTGATTGAGGAAGTGTGGACTACCGCCCCCTCAAAGCGATGTAATTTGTTCAAACACTACGTAGAATATATAAAGGATGTTTTTAGTGAAATTATATGATATATATGACATAATAATTATATTTTAATGATATTATATGTATATTTCATTTACTTTCAATATTATAAATAAAAACGGAAACAATATGCATTAGTATGTATGACCTACCATATCCATGAATAGTGTATTCCATTTCATAATTATATATTATATAAACTATTATAATACACATATACTGAATATAAATGATATTTATATCATGGTTTACATTCTATATATCATTATATATGTATAAGGACCAAATATATAACAAATTAAGACACATGCGAAAAAAAAGCGAATATTACCTGAAGTGAAATAATAATATGGTTTTTTGATAGATTTATAATAAACTTATATTTATTATATAGTAATTTTTTATGAGTGCAGCGAGATTCAATACATAAGGTAAGGTAATTTCATCCCACTTTTTTATTTTAGTGAGATAAATGTCTTATTCACCAATAAATTATTTTATGTGGTGTGTATACTTCACATGGATTTATTATATGATTATTATAATTAAATTTATGAGTATTTACATATCCATTTGATGATCAAACCATATATTATATTATATATAATAATATGGTTTTTTATATATTTATAATAAACTTATATTTATTATACAAGAAGTTTGTATGAGTACAACGAGAGTCAAGACACAAGGTAAGGGAATTTCATCCCACTTTTTATTTCAGTGAGATAAATGTCTTATTTACCCCTAAATTATTTTATTTTGTGTGCATAATTAATATAGATTTATTATATAATTATTATAATTAAATCTTTTGGTATTTACATATCCATTTTATGATCTTACATTCATGGGGTTTATGTTTCAAAAGCTACCAAATTAGTAAAGTAAATTTGTCTCAATTTTCCTTCATTGCAACACATGCCGTGTTATGCACCTATATTTTTCCATGAGGTGTAATAATACCTTTTAAATATTATATAATTAATCTAATTATATTAATTATATGTTAAAATTCATTTAATGTTTTTATTTTCATGGGTTATGATCTTATTTTTGTGAAACCCATCTCTTTTTATGGGTCATGGTATGATATAAGTTTTATTATATTGTGGTACATGTATATATGATTTTATCTTGTAATGGGTGAGAACTATATCTCCCTATAACTAATTGTGTAATGGTAAATGTTTTATGATATCAAGAGGTTAAGAGAGAGGTAATCCCAAGCCCAAAACAAGAAGGTACATGAGAGGGCATCCCAAGCCCAAAACAATAGAGTATCTATGACCGAAACAAGAGGGTACACGAGTGGAAATCCTAAGCCCGAAACAATAGGGTACAAGGGAGGGAATCCCAAGCCCAAAGGAGGAACATAGGTTATTATACCAAGACTAACATTTTTTTAAGGTCGTGGTAGGCATCCTTGACATGTTATTTTCTATGTTTATGTGAATACCACAAATTTCATGTCTTAATCCTCTGATATTATTATGATCGTGTTTCCATTATGATTCATGTCTTATGAATTACCAATATTTATGCCATGATTCATGTTTATGATCTATGATATTCATGGTATTATTTTATATTGTCATGATCACATTCTCATACCCTTATTATCATGTTTATTCTTACATATCTCCTAAGTTTACCCTTACTGAGCATCCGATCTCACCCCTATTTATGTTTCCTTCCCCAGGATATGCAGATATGTATTAAGTATGGTGTGTCTTAGAAGTGTTCTATTCATGAATAACCTAGTTGGAGATAATTTATCTCACTCATGTATCATCGTTTATGTTTTCATGTTTCCAATGGCACTAAACTAATATAGTCTTTGGGAATTTTTTTGTATAATGTTTTAATTATTTTGTAAAAATGATGTAATTTCTATTTACATTAAGACTAGGTTGTATAGACTCCCCATAGATCATGATTCTCATATTTACTTCCAAAATATTGAGTTGGACACCCTTTGTTCTATTAAATGAGATAAAGAGAGAGAAGGGTTCTCCCACTAGGTGTAAGCACCAACCTTTATGGTATCCCCTCCTCATCTAATTACCAACATACAGGGGGTAGACATCCACATATGGGACTCCTAATAGGGGTAAGTACTATCTAATTACCAATAGAAAAGATGAATTATAAAGGTACACTCATGTGTAAGCCCCATGAAAACCTTTACTAGGAACCCTTAACCTAGGTGTCTTACCCACATGACTTTAAAATATATAACATGTTTCCTTACAACATGAAATTAAACTACATGGATCGGTCCTGTCATATGACCTTAATCTATATAAAATTGAACTATGTGGGATTTGATTCCTATTAACTGGAATACATAGGATTTTTATATGAGGTTAAATCCCAATACTCCATAGGTCTTGGATGCATGAAATTAAAAAAAAACTTCAATTGGTCCTAGACACATAGTCCTAAAAGGAACTTCACTTGGTGAAGGCTACATGGACTTGAAATGCACATGATCTCAAAAAGAACTTCACTTAGTCATGGATGTAATACCATAAAAGTAACTTTAATTAGTCTTGGAAACACAACCTTAAAAGGAACTTCACTTGATCATGGTTTCACAACCTTAAAAGGAACCACATTGGTCCTTTTCACATGACCTTAAAAGGTATGGTGTATCCTGTTATGATGAACACAACTGTGTGGATTCTAATTCCCTTTATAGGGATGCATAAAAATCCCTTTTTATGCTCGTTCAAAATACCACGACACATCTTGGATCCTTTATAAAGAGTCCAATGTATCCCTACATGTAAATAAAATTTAGAGTGCTAACCTATAGGATTAAAACTATAGAGTAATTAGATGCATGGATCAAATAGGAGACATCATAATTTCTACATGAAATGTCCTTTAAAATTAATGTTTCCAGCTAGTCAATTTATTAAGGGTAACCAATATTATTATTGGGAAGGATTCATGAACATATATTAAATCTATAAGAAAGTACCATAGTAGTAACTAATCCCCCCAAAAGGGTGATATGAGATAGATATACCATAATCTAGACCAATACACAACCCAAAGAATCACTTGTAAAGTCTCATCACCTTCTTGTATTTGGAAAGCTGGTCTTTATTGACTAAAACATTTCATGGGTGTGAAGGTGTGTGGAAAAAATCCTAATGGAATTTATCATCAAAACTAGAGAGAAAGTTTATTCATATCCAATACCATTAATATTTTCATAACTCTTTTCCACCAAGCGATATTTATAGGTAGACACTCTACCATCCATGTTATATTTCTTTCAGAAAACCCACTTACATACTATGAGTCTCACCCCTTAAAATGATCCCACCAAGTTCCAAACTTGGTTAATGTTAATAGATCCAATCTTATATTTTAAGGCATTTAACCATCTCTCATAATGAAAACTCTAGATATGATCTTTATGGGTAATATGTTTATCTTATATAAACATTAATTCATCATTATTTTCCACAATATATCCATATCTTTTAATAACCTAACAAATCCCATGATACCTATGAGGTTCTTGTGAAAACTGTATTGGTTCTTCTTCCACCACTCTTTGAAAAACCATCTCAACTTACATCTCAGGAACACTTCTTATTTTTTTTTTGTATTGAAATTCTCAAAGTTCAACTTTCCTCCCATTGGCTCCTTGAATAATATATTACTTCTCAAGAAATATACCATATTTGTCCACAAACACTTTATGTTTAGTATGAAAATAGAAACAATATCCATTTTTTTGTTTGGGATAACCAATAAATAATAATCTAGTAGATTTAGGGTTAATTTTATCAAAATCCAAACATGTCACATATTATTAAAAACCTAGAATCTTCATAAAAGGAAAACTAGGATGCTTCCCATACCACATCTCTTATGGTATCTTTACGATTAAATCATATAGAATGAGGTTAAGTAAAAATGAACTAGTTTATTGAGAATATCCATAGAATAATATAGGAAGGTCACACAAACTCATCATTATTAAAAAAATTTCCAACAAGGTACAATTAATCCTCTCAGACACACAATTCCATTATGGTGTTCTAAGAGTAGAGAGTTGTGTAATGATTCCACAATCTGTCTGATGATTAGTGAATTCTTGGCTCAAGTATTCACCACCCATATATGATAATATAATCTTAATATTTTTTCCCAGTTGAATATATAGTTCATTATAAAACTTTTTAAACTTTTTAAAAGTTTCAAACTTTTGTCCCATTAAAACCATATAACTACACCGACTAAATTCATTAGTAAATGTTACGAAGCACCTATAGCCACCACTTTATAAAGTACTCAGTGGTCCACATATATCGTAATTTATGATATCAAATATTCATTTAGTACTTTTAACTTTTCCAGTACAAGGTTCTTTGGTCATTTTTTCTAATAAACAAGATTCACATGTGTTAAATGATTTATAATTGAATGATTCTAACAATATGTATCAATGGAGTTATAATAAATCTTAACCTTCTTATTTATAATTTTATAGATTATATTATCCTTTTATAGGATATATAAACCATTCAATATATTCCTAGTTTTATAAAACATTTCATTCATGTATATAGAGTAACCCATGATCTTAATGAGGAATGAAAAACCAATATTGTTCAAACAAGATATAGAAATAAAATTTCTATTTATGACAAGAACATAATAAAAAATTTCTAATTACAAAACTAATACACTAGGTAGACTTAGATCATTTACTTCAACCTTCAATGAAACAACTCTTTCCCCATTAAACACATTAAGATATAATTCACCTTTCTTTAATTCTATCACATTTTTGAGTCTGTATATATTAGAAAAAATGTGTGATGAACACTCATTATCTAAGAACCATGATCTAGAGTTAGAGAAATTGATTTATATTACATTCACATTCAAATTATCAGAATAATTCTCCTTGAGAACACTTCTCAACATTAGATTCCAATCTAATACTATTTTATAGGAAATACCTATAACATACTTCAAAATGATAAATATGATGCATTCCATAATCCAAAACAACGATACATCTATGAGTGAGTATCATGTTTTTTATCTTTTTATCAATGATTTTAATAAAGGTAATAACACGAAAATGATGACCCCTTACATCATTACCTTTAGTGAACCAAGATCCATATTTTACTAAGTAATGTTTCCTCTATATCATTTCTCTCATCACATTTCTATTTTGATAGAAAATCATGCTAATTATATCACATACAACTATTTTATTTTCAAGAGGACAACTGTTTTACCAAATCCATCATATGATGAATATTTAACTCTATTTATCTAGTATTATAATCTTATTTGGGTTTCCTAACTGAGTGTAACCCAAATCTATTATATGGAGAATATTAAAATTTATTACTCTAGCATCCTAATCCTATTAGGCTTCTCTTTCCAAGTGTAACCCAAAGCTCACAGTTTACTATAAGCAACCTAATCCTATTAGGGTCACCCATACCCAAAATGAATTAAAAAAGATAATCCAAGGGTACCTATCTATGATATGACCTACCCATTTGTATGATCAATTTCTTAACATGTTTCTGATTTGGAAGGAATTTCACACTTAATATTTGAAGTGATATCTTTTAAAGTCTCAACAATTTAATATAAACCACATAAAATATTTGTTATATCATCTTTAAATACTTATGTATGTAATATTCCAATGATTTAGTTTTGGAATTAATATTCCATCCACTAAATTAATATGTTCAAACCATATTAATGTACACATATTTACATAACTCACAATTCATTTTACTAACACAGAAATAGAAGAAAAAAATAATTAAAAATATTCAAATTAATCCCACACATAAGGTAAATAAACTCTTTTATGTACATGTATAATATTATATGAAATTGATAATATCCATATGAGAAATCTTGGAGCCACATATAACCAACCGCTACTTTTCTAGACAAGTCATAAGTCTCTATAATAGTGGGAAGTCTAGCCCAAAGTCCCTCTACTCAAGGAACCTTTACTTAAGGGATAATAAAATCCTATCATAAATATAACACCTAATATGTATAAAGTATATTCAAACTATAAATTTAAGATCAAAAATTTAATTACAAATTGGAGTTAAGGTAGATTAAAAATAAATCATATATTTTCATACCTAGCATGGTATACATTTTTTTATAAGAATTAATTTAAATTAAATAATATAATATTCACTTCATATAAAAAACTTATATAGATGAAAAGTTAAATAGAAATATCTTAAATAAATGAATAGTTCAATTATTTAACATGAGATAAACTAATTTAGACAATTAAATTTTCCATTTTTTTATATGGACTAAACTTACATGGATTTGGAATGGTTCCAAAGGGCCTAATAAATGTTTTTGATAATTTTATTAAACATATAATTTTCTATAAAAATTCTCCTAAAATGGATTGAACAACGACATAATGAATTATATTTTTCCTTTTGAAAATTACATGTATTATATATATTTAAGAAGTCATTTTAGATATCCAAACCATTTAAGATAATGTGTTTTGTGTATCCAAGTCATTTTTGTGAAATGAAATGTAATTTTTGACTATGTTGTGGTGATCCTCATGGATAAGTTTAACCATAAAACAAACATGACTAACAAAGACATAGATAATCATACCATGATGCTATGTTTTCCATTATTTTCAAATGATGCCCACAATTTATGTTTTAGTTTTATTATTCTATTATAAAGTAAAAAATATGAACTGAAATACCATTTTTTATTAATTCCACATCATGTAAAAAATGATCAAGAATAGAACATTCATTTTAAAGGGGAAACATCATGGTTCCTAGGTATATTCCAGTTTATGTTCTCTTAATGGATCTTTATCCACTTATATTATCATTAGTAGTTTCTATAATACCACTAATGGGTTTCATGGGAAATCACTATGCCCATTAATAGTGGAATAAAGCATGAAATATATACCCAATATCCCATTGAGATAAAAAATAGAATAAAATTATAAAATAATAATCCTTGCATACCTCACTATACAAGCATTTTATCTTAATTGGATATGATTTTATTCGGGTTCCCTAAGAAAAAACCGATGGGTTATTTCCTTTGAAGATATCCACTAGACACTGGAATTAGAAAATAATTTGGAAGGACCTTTTTTCTCCAAATAGTGTGATAACACCTCTACCTTGAAGTAAAATAGAGAAAATAGAGATGTGAAGAGTTTGAACTATGTGATAATAATCTCCAATGCCAAAAACAAGGTCTATAAATATCCTTCATATAGGAATCTTTCATTGAATGAAGGATCCTATTGGAGTTACTATATTTCAAAAATATTGAAATAATCAACTGTTGTAATTCTCCTCATTTAATATTTTAATTATTAAAATCCTTTAAAATTCAATGTTTTATCTAAAAATCAACA
Organism: Viscum album; assembly: GCA_963277665.1. Lineage (NCBI taxonomy): Eukaryota > Viridiplantae > Streptophyta > Magnoliopsida > Santalales > Viscaceae > Viscum > Viscum album. Next base: position 988,075,941 of record OY728129.1, read on the forward strand.
CATGGTGTGTCAATAGTCCAAAATAAATATGATAAGCATCAAGGTAGTATCATTTTAATGGTATTAAATACCAGTATTCTTATGCACATGACGTGGTATCAAATACCACATGAAATCATAGACCACAGTGTTGTGACTTCCACTACATCGTAACTAGTGATTTAATCTATAAAACTCAACACTGAACTCCTTCAATTCTCCCAATATGTGCTTATATATTCTTCGTCTCATTTTTTTCAATAATAAAGTTCAATAGAGGCACAAGAGTATATAAACATCTCAATAAAAACTAGATTCATTAATATATCATCAAGATTTCCAGTTCCTCAAAAGTTCTATAGTGTTAATATCGCATCTTGTATTAATTTTCTAATAAAGTGGTACTTTAGATAAATGTGCTTTGTTTAGGCATGAAACATAATATTATTTAAAAGATTCATTGAACTTTAATTACCACTTTAATGGTACAAACTTTTTCATCCCATTACTAGGTTTGTTTTAAGTGTTCTAGAGGTTGTAGTTGAGTTATGGACTTCTAAAGGATCATGGAACCATAGTGATGACTATGGTTCATTCCATGATCCTACTCTCTTTGGTTCTATGGGTGTTTTTTTAGTGTAGTGTTTAGGGGTAGTTTGATGGGGTACCTATGAACCATAGGGGGTGGGATCCACACCATGGTGGTGGATGATTTTATTAGAGAGTTCACCTATTCAAAATGGGGAGACCTCCACACCACAGAAGAGGATGTGGTGGTCCCATGTTTTTTTGGAGGTTGAGCTATATAAGTATTTTGGAAATGGAAAGGTCTGTCCATTTGTGATGTGTTGGAAGGCATGGTGAGCGATGATTCTAGTGGTTCCTCCTATGAGGTGATCACTATTCCATAGGGTGTAACCATTTTAATGAGCATGGGCAGAGTCAAAGTGAGGTCGAGGCATGTGAGGTTGATTGAAACAATAAGGTATATTTCTTTACACCATAGTGAGGGGCATAGTGGCCTTATAGGGTTCTAAAACCCCATCTTTCATACCATGGTTCCCAGTGTGGTACCGATCAACCTATTTTAAAGTGAGAAAAAATGCCAATAGATATAGGGGGAGTTAGTCATTTTGAAATACGAGGGTTTGAGATATTATTTTACTAAATCTTATACGACCATGGTTGAATTGTCCATGCCATGGTGAATTTCAATTGGATTTCTTCTCTAAATAGAGTATCAAGTACCCTTAGGTTTAGTTCCTATTTCTTTCCTTCGAAACCTAGAAAATAAAAGGTCTTATATTGGTGCCATTAACCTTTACCTTGGGTATCCTAATACCATATTATCAAGTGGTGAATCCTTTCATTGATCTCTAGTGTCTTTTCTTTCTCACGTAATTCTTTTCCTTCTAGTTTTCTAGTTCTCCCCTTTTGTGGTGTTATAGAAGTGGATTCCTTCAGTATCTCATGAATTTTGTTCGAGTTTTGATGAGAATTACCTTATGGTTAAGTCCCATGACATCCTTTTAAATTTGGTAGCACTAGAGATTGGGATCATCTTCCTTTTAGTGTTGCAATGTTGGAGCTTTGGAAGAGATAGGGGGATCTCTAAACTCTTCTTATATCTTCTAGAATACATGTTCTTGATTAGCTTGTTGCAACCTCTTCCAAATATGTGATTATGTTCTCCATATATATTTTTTGATATGTATTTATGGGTGATCTTGGTATATGATAAAGAGAATAACATTCGAAAAACGTACATTAAGGAAGAATAAAAATAAATAAAGAAAATAAACCAGATAAGAAGAAATTGGAAGGAAAATGGGACTGTGTGTGATTTTTGATTTATATGTTATTTTATATGTATTTATTCTCATTGATTGATACTTTTTTATTGGGAATTATTATTGATTAAATCGAAGGATAATATTTTAATATTTTAAATTATATAATCACATATATATGATAAAAAATGGAAATTATAGAAACTAGAACATGAGATTTGTTTTGTTGTTAGATGTTAATGTTTGATGTTGTAATTAATACTTATTTTCCTTGTCATAGAAGGGATAATTGTGAGGTTTTCTGATATGTTTTCCTTAAATATAGATGACTAGTTATGAAATGGTAATGGTAATGGTGAAATGAAGTGGGAAGTTGAAATATGAATTAAATAATGAAAACATGATAAGTGAATTACATCTTGAAATAAATGATGATGAGAAAGTGGGTGTTGATGTGTTTTATTTGTGTATATTATCTTGAATATTGTAAAATTAGTTTATGGGTTTATGAAGGTAATGTGAATTGGGTCTAAATATAAAATTAATGAGTTAAAGTGGTTAGTTAAAAACTAGGCAGTCTATTATTAATAAAATAGTTGATGGGTTGTGAAAACTAGAATGAAATAAAGTTAGGGAATGGTTTTTATAATTATTATAATGTACTAGAGTGTTGCATGTCACAAACTAGCCTAGATACCCTAGTACCCTGATAAATGAGGTGATCTCTACATAGCCCAAATATTGTTCCTAATCCCCATGGGTTGGTGACTAGCACCTTGCATTATAAAAAATAAATGTGGGAATGAATTTTTACACAAAATAGTGGAAGATAATAGATACATATCAATATAATCAAAAACTCATCAAGGAGATAGAACCAGAAACCAAAAAAATATATCAAAAACCCAAATACTACATCATAAGAGAACCATTAAATAGACAAGATAAAATCAAACATCCTGAAGGTATCAACACTCCAAGCCTAAAGGGTCAAGAACATCTACCTCCTCCAAGAGCTGCTTTCCCTTTACTCAAACCTGTAAGAAGAAAATATACAAATGCCTGAAGGAAAAGGTAGGGTGTGAGATAAAATCCTAGTAGGGTCATACCAAGTGTTCCATAATAAGATTCCATAATAAATAAACTAAATAATTCTTTCAATTTAAAACAAAATAGTTATGGAAGTACATTTTCATATTTAAGACAAAACTTGATTTCATTTCAATTTGATGGAAAAAAAATTCAATATGTCTTAAATAAACATTTTATATAAAAAATTTTATATAAATAAATAGGAATGAGTAAAATAGTTCTATATTAATGGAATATATATATATATATAAACAATAATAATAAGATATATGGTTATCTTCCCTCTGGTATGATAGTTTCTAGTTATAGGATCCTCAAACATCTCATATCAGTGATGATGAAAAGTATGCATACACACATCCCTCGGGTTCATGCTGAATAGGACCCATAAATATACCATCAAGGATAATATATGCTAAACTATATTTTCATGTTTGTAATCATAAATCTATTTTTAGGGAATTAGCAGCCTATCATGCTAGTCCAAAATAACCCACTAACTACCCAAGCTTGTATGTGCTTAATCAGTCAATCTACAATGGAAAAATTATTTCAAATTAGTTTAAAATACAATTTCCCCATTTTCAATTTCAATATTCCTATTTCATTTCAAAACCAAAAAATTGGGTTTTCATCATTTCATTCCTTTTCAAACCAAAACCAATCATAGGTTTTTATCAATTCAATTTAAGATATTTTCCCTCAAAAATCAATTCAAAAATCCATTAATTTCAAAAATACACCCCAGTATCCAAATCCATTAGATTTGGGGGGTTTTCCAAAAATATATAAAATATCAATTTGAATCCCAATTCTCATCAAATTTAGTTTTTCACAAATTAACTGAAACCAATTAAAAAAAATAATCAATTAAAGGTTTAATCAACTATTTAATCTTAAATGGAACCACCTACCATTTTCATAGGATCACAACGCCGGTAATGGGATTCTCCAATGGAAAAAATGGCACGAAAGTTCTAGTAAATCAACCTAGAAACAAGATTCAACAACATGAAGTTTAGATACGTCAATCCCAAGGTCATCTATCAGACTCTAGGTAAGGAAAGAGAGAGGGAGACAGAAGAGGTAGGGAAACCGCTTACCATGAGAGAAGAACTATAACCAACATGATGATCAATCTTTGAATGGATGATCTAAAGGGTTTAAAGATCACAAAAAATGACCATAAAATCCTAAGGATGGATTTGGGTTGTGTGAAGAAGGGATACAGGTTAAGTGGAAAATAAATCAACAATGCAAAAAATTTAAAATTTCTTACTCTGATACCTATATGGCATGTAACCCCGTTTATGTAGTGTAAATTCTTGAATTCCATACATTCAAAAAAGGTGTCTCCTTTTATTAAAATTGGATTTTTAATATTTACACAACATGTAAACTATACACGGCAAGTAATCTCTCACGCTATGTACTGATTTCACAGCATCTACTAGGTGATGATTACATGTCATGTAACCACATTACATAGTGTGTAAATCCCCATAAGACAACAATTACTACAGTTTTTATGCTAAAAATTTAAACAAATACCTATCTTCACAATTATAGGTATCTTACCAATTCATTCTCGACATTACCCATTCAACAAAAAAGGAAAACAAAAAAAGGTTAAAACAAACCTAATAAAAAGGTAACAGGGTGTTATATCGTGGGTACCGAGTTGAAGTAATAACTATTAGTGAGCGGTTGTCCTTTAATGTGCATAAATGAATGGAATAATAAATTTAATGAGGATGATAAATGGTTATGATAAATTTATAAATGTTATGTAAAATTTGATTGTTGATTGAGTGGCTTCCTTTTTCTCACTACTAGTGGTGTTTGTGATCTATTATGGTTCATGGTGTTTGATGAGAAGTTACTATATTGTTATTTTTATATGATAGAAATGACATGGAGAAAAGGGGAATGATGAAATGGAACTTTACAAACTGTAATATATTGATAATTGGTGCCTATATATAGTTGGTGTAGATATATAATTGGTGGTGGTACCTGGTGGTGGAAGTACATAGTGGGGTCCATGCACGGTAGGGGGAGGGTACAAGGTTGATGTTATACATGTTCAAAACACCCTACTATAAGTTTGTAGAGGTGCTTATGATGGTTGTATATGGGTGATGTATGTGGAAGGAGGATGAAATGAGGTTGATGTCCTTCATGTTTACATTACCATACAAACTTATGGTAGGGAAATGGTGGCATGCTGATATATGTTGTGGTGTGTGGATATGTGGTTCATGGTTGGTTGTGGTATGAGATTATGATGATGATGATGGTTTATTGGTATTTTTTCATTCTAATATCCCTGATCAGTTATGTGGGGTTCTCTTACTAGCTCACTACTAGTTTGAGTTGAAGTAGGCCTAGAACTGATAGGTAGGAGTTGAGATAAAGTTTACATGACCATTTCTTTTATTGACATAGATAATGGTTGGATTATTAATTATATTTCTCAATTATTGGTTTGTAAGATGGTTTGAGTTCTCATCTGTGGAAGGTTGATGATATTGTGGGAGGTGGTGGAAATAATAGAGATGATATGAGATGTGGATATTGGTGACACTAGTGCAGAAAAAGTTTTTTATGTCAGTTATTTTTTATTTTTTATGTCAGGTTTTGGCCGACGTTATTACATGATATGTTATAAATATTATTTTTTATGTCGTTTATTTTAAATCCGACGTAAAAAACATAAATCCGAAGCATTTTTCACGTCGGTTTCTAAAAAAACAACATATAAAACACTTAAGAGTCATGATTTATTACATCTGTTTTTAAATAAACAACGTGGTATATCATTTATTACGTTGGTTATGTAATAACCAACATAATAAACTATGCCTCTGAAGCGTTTTTCACATCAGTTATTAAAAAATTGATGTGATAAACCAGTCTATGAAGCAGTTTTTCATGTCAGTTAAACAATAACCAATGTGAAAACATATATAATATGTCGGTTATTAACTAACTGATGTAAAAAACCATTCCCATGCATTTATTATGTAATTTATAAAATAACTGACATAAAAACCTGTCTGTGAAGTGTTATTTATGTCAGTTATTATTTAACCGACATGAAAAGTTATATACTACATCAATTATTAAATAAATAACATAAAAAACCATTCCCATGAATTTATTATGCCGATTATAAAATAACCGACATAAAAACCAATTTTTTAAATAAAACTATTCAACCATTACTATTATCTTCCAAAGAAGACCTAAAACAAACAAAAAACAGACCAAAACCAGACCAAAACCAGACCAGAATACATACCAAAAAAATGTCAGAACTAAACCAAAACAAGAAGAACCAAAGAAAAATTAAACATTCACATACATAACATTAAAAACATACATTGTCAACTAAAAAAACCTAAATCTCCTTGGATAGACCCTACCCCCATGGACATCACCGCCACCCCACTAGACATCCCCCACCCCCAGGACACCCTCTCACCCCCTGGACAGCCTCCCCCCATGGACAACCCCCACCCCCTAGACACACCTACCCCATGGACACCCCCACCCCTTTGACAACCCTACCCCCTAGACACCCCCACCCCCTGGACACCCTACCACCCACTGGACACCACCCCACCCCACCGGACATCCCCCCACCCCATGGACACCCACTCACCCCCTTGGACAGCCCCCACCCCCTGGACACCCCCACCCCCTTGGACACCCACCCACCCACATGGACACCCCTACCCTCTGGACACCCCCACCCTTGGACAACCCCCACCCCTTGGACACCCCCACCCCTGGACAGCCCCTACCCCTAGATATCCCCCACCCCCAGGGACCCCACCCCCTGGAAAACCCCCCACCCCCAGGACACTCTCCCACCCCCTGGACACCCCACGCCCCTGGACAGCCCCTCCACCCCCTGGACACCCCCACCCTCTAGACAACCCCCACCCTTGGACACCCACCCCCTACTGGACACCACCCCACCCCACTGGACAACCCTTGGACACCTGCCCACCCCACTGGACACCCCCACCCCTGGACAACCCCCACCCCTGGACACCCCCACCCCCTGGACACCCTCCCACCCTAGACATCCCCTACCCCCTAAACATGCCCCACCCCACTAGACAACCCCCTAGACACCCCACGCCCTGGATATCCCCCAACCCCCTAGACAACCCCCACCCCCTGGAAACCCTCCCACCCCTAGACACCCCACCCCTTGGACACCCTCTCACCCCCTGGATAGCTCACACCCCCCTGAACAGGCCCCCACCCCTATGGACATCCTCCCACCCCTAGACATCCCCACCCCCTAGACACCCCCACCCATAACACCCACCCACCCCCTGGACACCCCCACCCCCTTGGATAACCCCCACCCCCTGGACAGCCCCCATCCCTGGACCTCCCTCCCACCCCCGGGACAACCCCCACCCCCTAGACACCACCCCACCCCACTGGAAATCCCCCCACCCATGGACACCCCCCACCCATGGACACCCCCACCCCTAGACACCCCACACCCTAGACATTTTCCCACCACCTGGATAGCCCCCATCCCCCTGGACAGGCCCCCACACCCCTGGACAGGCCCCCACCCCCTTGGACACGCCCACCCCCTAGACACCCCACCCCCTGGACACCACCCCCCTCAACACCCCCACCCCTCTTGACACCCTCCCACCCCCACCCCTGGACACCCTACCACCCCTACCCCCTTGGACACCCTCCCACCCCTTAGACACCACCCCACCCCCATGGAAAACCACACCCCCTGAAGACCCCCTACCGGTTGAACATGCCCCCACCCCCTAGACAACCCCTACCCCTAGACACCACCCCACCCCACTGGACAACCCCCAGGACACCCTCCCACCCCCTACACCCTTGGACACCCTCCCACCCTCTAGACACCACCTCACCCCCATGGACAGCCCCCACCCCCTGGACACCCCCACCCTCTGGATAACCCTGCCCCTTGGACAACCCCCACCCCCTGGACATCCCCACACCCATGAAACCATTACTATGCTCTGCCAAAGTATGAAACAAGCAGAAACCAGACCAAGAGAGGACCAAAACCAGACCAGAATCCATACCATAAAAACATCAGAACTATACCAAAATAAGAATAATTAGAGAATAATTAAACATTCACATATATAACATTCAAAACTTAAAATGTCAACTAAAAAAAACCTAAATCCAACTAAAACAATTACCAAATACACAATTATAATTACAATATTCAAAATTACATTTTACACTACAAACAAACTAAAATCCAATCAAACCTGTAAAATAATTTAACCATTTCACTTGTAATTGTTTGACCTCTTGAGCACTATAGGGTTAAGGGTCATCAAATATCTACAAATTAAACGGATAGTAGTTAACATGTATAATGAATAAATCAAATTCAATATTATGGAAAAGTTTATAAGGAAATATTTCCAGGTCAAACTTCACAAGTGTTCAAGTTGTAATTATTTCTTACATAAATCTTAACATATAATATATGCATTTGAAAATTCCTTGTTGTTTATGAAAATTCTGTTTAAATGAGTGTCAATTCAAAATATCATTTTTATGCAACACATCAAAAAGTAAAAATTATAAAAGGATATTTACCTTTAATTTTACATATTTGATCTTGGCACTCTTTTTCTTTTTGTTTTTTCGAAAATAAACCCATCCCATACTATAAAATAATATGAATGAGATAAATTTAAAATTCATTATAATATAAAAAACTATTAAGAAATTGAAACTTACTTTTCCAACATATTCTTAAAACTTCCCCGTATATCGCAATAGAAAGAGTATATCCAATAAAGTGTTTTCTCCCTTGGACAAAAAACACCTAACATCCAATGATCACTAATATAAAAGAAAATTTAAGGTTAGTTGTTTTTTATGTTAAAATATAATGAACACTTTTCCAGATATATGTTTCACACCTCTCACAAAAAGGAATCATCCAACACTATGTGATTATATTCCGTTCAAATCATTCGACAATATAAAGTGTTCTTTGTTCCTCATCCAATGCATGTTCTTCCGGGGAAATAATATGTGGGTCCATGAATCCATACACATCTATATGCTCATTCTTCTTACACACGTTATAAAGATACCTAATACAAAATAGACATAAGTATACATTTTTAATTAATATAATGCAGGGAAAGGTGTTAATACTTACATGGAAAAAATATGCACCACATTGATTCCCAAATTATCTCCATTAATAATCTCCATGATATCATTTTTCAAAATACCCACATTTATTGCACATCCACAAACATGAGCTTCCATTGGAAAGTCATAATGATCTGCCAAAAAATTTGAATATATTTACAATCCATCAAGACTACTAGAATCTGTATCTGATGTCATAACCATTTGTCTTTATTCTTGTCTATAAAGTATTTCTTTACCATTGAAGTATTCCTGTAAAAATAAATACAAAAATATATTATTTTTCAAATGTTAAAACAACTTTAATAAAAAATAAAATAAAATATATAACATACATAACTCTATGTAAATGAGTCGCAAAAGTATAGAAGACCAAACTAAAAAGTGGCCAATACTATGTCTAAATGTTGTCACCTCATCTGTAGGTAATGGTAATCGAGATGATCTATATATAATATCTTGTACATTGACCCTATGATACTCTACCTCTAACTGTTGATGATGAACTATATATCCTATACAATATAACAACCCATATGAAACTATATGATGGTGAGTATCATCAACATACAACTCATAATAAGTAGGAAGTTGTGGTAGAGGAGTCGGATAAAAAATGGGGTCCGTAGGCTGAGGCGGGGGAGTGAGAGCTATAGTTCGAAATTGTGTTTACATGTCTATAAACATAGAATGTACCAACACTCTAATATTTTCCTCCATCATCTCATTAATATTATGAAATTTAGCCTCCAAGGATTCTATTTTTTTATAAACACCCTCAATGGAAGAAGTTGAAGAATCTGGGAACACTTTTCTTACTGATACACCTATCAGATATCCTCGTACATGACAAGGGTGTTTGGGCTTTCCCAGTGCTATAGATAAAATATATTTCCTCCCAACAGCTTTAAATACCCCATATGAGCTCTGATCCTCAAGATAATCCTATATTAATTAATTGAGCATTTCTTTAATGATTCAAATTATATAAAAAATATAATTAACTTAAATAAATAAAATAAATATCTTACAATCCTCTCAGCTACGATTCTTGATTCTTCTGAAAGATATTTCCCATTTTTTCCCATCCAAGCTCTCTTCCATTTTTCATGTCTAGATGGATGGGATAGAGGGGAAACCTCTCCAGAGCTTGAATACTCAACTCTCAGTTTTTGTAATTTTTCTACCATCATTTGTTCTTCCAATAATGTATACACTCCGCGAAATAAACTATGAGGGTATACATTTTTAGATTGGATCTCTTGATGATATGTCCTTGTTTTCTGTAAATTAAGAATAAGAAATAATTAAAAAAACATTAATAAGATCATTTATATAAGAAACATTATAAAATTTTACATTGCCCTTACCAAAAATGAATCTTTTCTTCTACTTTAAAAAAATTGTCCCCATGTTTCTTCATATATGAAAGGATATATATTACATGGATTGTCATGATTCTTATGACCAAAAATGAAATTAGATGTGAGGGTTGATTTGAAATCCCTCCATATCCTTGAAATAATTGATAAACATTTTTTTCTAACTCCTCTAGTGTCAAGAATATCAAATTTCATCTGATAAATAAGAATTAAAACATATTATAATAGAAAAATTTAAATATTAGTAAAAAAATATCAAAAGATCTTACCAAAATTGTCTCCCACAACTGATATATTATCTCTTTGTCCACAATTATCCAATCATAATACAAAAGGATTACTTTTCTTTTACCCTGAGTTGATATAAAAATCTTAAAATATTTTGTATTTGGACCTCTAGGAATATCATCCTTGTCAAACTCAACGATTATCCTCTGGTCCTGGCTACGGGCAAGTGATAATTTTGGTAAATGTGTGCATCCCTGTTTAACAACTCTTAAACTCTTATTTTTCATTATAGGAGAACATGGGGAATATTGGGGAACATCAAGAGGAGCATGTGAATTTTCCTCCCCAGAGGTATGATCATGATGCTCGTCTCCAGAATCATGTGGTTGATCAACTGATTGATATGTCATTATCCTTAAAATCAAGAAAGAAAAAATTAGTTCACAAATATAAAAATTCAAATATTACAATACTAATGTAAACAAAAAATGGAAAACTGAACTAAGTTACATAATAGTAAACATGGTAAATATGGTAAGCATGTAAAACAATGGCAAAGATGGTAAACATGGTAAACATGGTAGTGTAATTTTCATTCAACAAAGTCAATAAATATATAAGTTACATAAAGGTAAATATGGTAAACTATGGTAAACATGGTAAATATGGTAAGCATGTTAAATAATGGTAAAGATGGTAAACATGGTAAACATGTTAGTGTAATTTTCATTCAAAATAATAAATAAATATATACATTACATAAAGATAAATATGGTAAGCATGTTAACATTTTTTCATCATGTAAATTAGAAAATAAATATTTCAAACGATGAATCATAGGAAGATACCAAAATACCTTGGTAGGGATATCTGTAATCTCTACATCAACCTGTGATTTTTCTTTCAACTTATACAGTGATGTCCCAAATTTGGGACACTCTGACAGAAATTCATATTCCTTCCTATATATCATATAGTCATTCAGACAGACAAGTATTTTATTATACCCTAATCCCATCGGGCATAATATTTTCTTGGCCTTATAATGTGAATATGGAAGAATGTTGTCTTTTGGAAGAATGTCTTTCAAAAATTGTAGCATCTCTATAAAAATTCTGTCACTCCATCCATGTTTCGACTTCAGGTTAATCAATCTTAACACCATAGAAAAAATAGTAAATTTCATAAAACCAGGATACAATGGTTTTTTAGCATCACCATATAGAAAAGCAACTGTCGGTTCTATCTCAATTTGTTCTGCTACAATATCACTAATTATTTCTTCAATTCCATTGGAGTTACCATCTTGTAAATCATCATCATTAGTAGATCTGAAATTCTGTCCAGTTTCACCATGCCAAATCGAAGGGGTGTAACTTGGATTAAAACTATGACAAATCAGATGATCTTTGATCTCTCTACATTTTAACTTCTTCATATTCAAACATTTCAGGAAAGGACATAAAAAAATGTTGCTTCTTAGAAAATTTTGTTTAGAAAATTCTAAAAAGGCATCAACACCTTCCTCATATTCATTACTCATTTGATGTTCTATAATCCAACTTTGACTCATTATTACATATAACAAATATCAAAATTATACATCTTGTTAAGATAAGAAAATTTTATATTTATATGAAAAATATCATAATTTGAATGTAAAACAATTTTGAAATATAAAACAAATATATGCGTATTTGAAAAATATATGCATGAAAATGATTTTAAAAACAAAATATAGTTAGATATAGTAGTTTTAAATTAATCTTGGATCCTTTCTTATTAAGGTACACAAAGAATACATCTTTGTGCAATTGGATACCCAATTCACCCTTCCGTAAACAAGAAATATGAAGTATAAATATTAAAACATGTATACAATCACTACTGAAAATTACACTTATCCCAACAATTTGAAACCATTAGGATAGAATATCCCAATGGTTTCACACACCATTGGGATAAAATATCCCAACGGTTTCACACACCACTGGCATGATGGACGTTGTAATATCCCTATACCAACGGTTCTATTGGAACCGTTGGTATAGACTGCCTGAAGTTAATATATGCTAATGATTTCAATGAAACCATTGGGATATATATATACCAACTGTTCAAGAAATATTGGACTAGATGTTGTCCAGTATATAATCTATTCCAACAGTTTCATGGATGCTGCTATGGTTCATGTGGTAATGTCTCTTCCCTGGAAGCAGAGATGTTCGATGTCATCATTGTTGTTGATTTGATAAGGAAAAAAGGCTGAAACAACGTCTGGATTGAAAGTGATTCAAATACCATTGTTCAGGATCTTAGACATGGAACAATTCACCTGTTGTGGACCCTTACTGCTAAATGGATCACCTACCTGCACTACCTATCAGGGATCAATCATATTATCACTCACACCTACAGAGAGGTGAATAAAGTGGTGGATGTCCTTGAGAATAAGGGTGTTGATAGCAATTACACATGCATGGAGATCCTTCCAGAGGAATTCACCACTCTTCACCAGAATGATTGTAATAAATTCCCCTCCTTTATAATTGTATAACTTTTCTTGATTTATCTTAGTGCTATGGTTTTTGACCAGAGAATCATTCTTTAAAAAAATGTAAACCAACAGTTCAAGAACTGTTGGAATATACTCTCTAGTATATAATCTATTGCAATGGGGGGGGGGTGTCCATGGGGGTGGGGGTTGTTCAAGGGGGTGGGGGTATGTCCAAGGGGTGGGGTGGGTTTCCATGGGGGGCTGTCCACGGGGTGGGGGGTGTCCATGGGGGTGGGGGTGTTCGGGGGGGGGGGGGGGTGTCCAGGGGGTGGGGGGGGGGGGGATATCCAAGGGGTAAGGGGTGTCTAGGGCGGTGGTGGTGGGGGTTTCCATGTGGGGTTTCCAAGGGGGTGGGGGTGTCTAGGTGGGTGAGGGGGCTATCCAAGGGGGTAAGGGTTTCCAGGGGGGGTGTATAGAGGGGTGAGGGGGATTCCCAACCCCCTGGGACAACCCCCAACCCTAGAAACCCCCACCCCCTGGACACCCCCACCCCCATGGACACCCCCAACCCCCTGGACACCCCCCACCCAGACACCCCCCACCCCCAGTACACCCCCACCCCCATGGACAGCCCCCAACCCCCTGGATAGCCCCCTACCCCCCATACACCCCCACCCCCTAGACACCCCTACCCCCTTGGACAACCCCTTCACCCCCTGAACACCACCCCACCCCCTAGACACCCCTACCCCCTCAAACAGCCCCCTCAACCCTGGACACCACCTCCCATCCCCTTGGACACCCATTGACACCCCCACCCCCTTAGACATCCGCTACCCCCTAGACACCCCCACCCCCATGGACCGCCCCAACTCCCTAGATAGACCCCAACCTCGGACACCCCCACCCCTGAACACCAACTACACCCTTAGACAGCCCCTCACCCCCTGGACACCAACCCCACCCCCTAGACACCCCCTAACCCCTTGGAAAGTCCCCTCACCCCTTGGACACCAACCCCACCCCCTTGGACACCCCCTAGACACCACCACCCCCTTGGACAATCCCCACCCCTAGACAGCCCCCCCTCTGGACTCCCCCACCCCCTAGACACCCCCCACCCCCTTGGACACCTCATACCCCCTTGGATAGCCCCAACCCCTAGACACCACCCCCACCCCCTAGACACCCCTACCCCCTTGGACAACCCCCTCACCCCTAGACACCACCCCCATCCCCTTGGACACCCTCTACCCCCTTGGCCAGCCCCATCACCCCCTTGGACACCACCTCACCCCTTGGACACCCCCTGGACAACCCCACCCCCTTGGATAACCCCCCACCTCCCTAGACACTTCCACCCCCTGGACAACCCCACCCCCTGAACATCCCCCACCCCCTAGACACCCCCACCCCCATGGACAACCTCACCAACCCCCTGGACATCCCCCCCACCCACCAGACACCCCTCCCCCTGAACACCCCTACCCCCTTAGACAACCCCTCAACCCTGGACACCACCCACACACCCTGGACACCCCTACCCCCTCCCCTCACCCCCTAGACACCACCCCACCCCCTAGACACCACCATCCCCTTGGACATCCCCCACCCCCTAGACAGCCCCCACCCCCTGGACACCCGACCCCCTGGACACCCCGACCCCCCTAGACACCCCGACCCCCTTGGACAGACCCCTCACCCCCTGGACACCACCCCCACCCCCTGGAAAACCCCCTCACCCCCTAAACACCACCCCCCACCCCCTGGACACCCCTATCCCCTTGGACAACCCCCTCACCCCTGTACACCACCCCCACCCCCTTGGACACCCCTAGACACCCCCACCCCCTTGGAAAGCCCCCACCCCCTGGACACCCCCATCCCCTGGACACCCCACCCCACCACACACATGAAAGTACAGGCACACACACATGATAGAACATACAAAAATTGTAAACTTGCATGATATCACTTCCATATATTATTTTACTAGAAAAGAATTTAGCATGGTATAAAATAACACTATGACACTTATAATGATTTCAAGAACAAATATAAAAAATGACATCTCAAAACATAAGTTTAGGGCATCAAAAAAAAATAAAAAATGAAACTGAGGCATGTGAGGCTTAATTTAGTGTCATGAGTCGACCTCATAGATCTGGTGATAATAAAGATGATGAATGATGTTGGAAAAATGAGGTTGGAGGGCACGAGTTCAAAAAATCCTTTCTAGGTTTTCCGTTCGAGAGAGACGAGTCGTAGGTCGCCCGATCGAAGAAAACAGAATGACTGAATATGGGGCGCGATTAATCATTTAAAAGAATTATCACGTCAGTTATTCAATAACCGACATGATAAACTGTTTTTTATGTTTATAATTTCGTTTATTTAATAACCGATGTAGAATTCCTTTATCATGTTAGTTATTTTATAAACGACATTATAAATAGAGTTTTATCATGTCCGTTATAAAATAACTGACATGATAAATCATCAAGATTTTATTTATCACATCAGTTATAAAATAACCTACGTGATAAAGCGCCCAGATTCGATCTTTCACGTCAGTTATAAAATAACCGACGTGATAAATCCAATATCAGTGATTTATCACATTGGTTATTTTATAACCGACGTAAAAAATCAATTCTCATGATTTATTATGTCATTTATTAAATAACCGACGTGATAAACCAATTTTTCCATCTTTTCACGTCGGTTATATAGAACTGACATGAAAAACGCCGACATGTTAATTTTTTTTTGCACTAGTGTGATAGATTTTCCTTATATTTATTTTCATTTTTTTTCTATTTATACATTTTTATTGGTTTATGTCACACTTTATTAATCATTAATATTTATTACACAAAGATATCAATTTTTATAGGGACGATCCTACCAAGTACTCTGAAGTGCTTACCCCACTATAACTTGCTAAGTGTTTAAAAGATAGTCCAAGAGAGATAAGAGCTAACGTTTGGGTATCTTGGATCATAGAGGAGGATGATATAGAATTTCATGAGTCTTTTTATCATGTACCTTTTGATTTTTTATGACATATATGTGACATTTTGATTATGGGAATCTATCTTGTGGAATGAAGTTTTTTTAGTGTTTATTAGTTGTTCAGTTTGTCATTCCTATGGTTTTATAAGGGCAATGCCTTCCATATTCATTTTTTATTCCCTTAGAACTATTCTCTAATCCAAGGATTATTGGAGGTGGAATTTAGGGGCCACTCTATCCTTAATTATAGGCCTATGAGGGTTTCCTAGTGGAGGTGGTTCATGATAGAGTGGTATCAAAGCTTTTGGTTAAGAGTTAGGGTGGAGGTTGGAGTTAAAAAGAGACAAGTATTTCATTGGACTAGTAGGGAAGTGGTGAAACTAAAGCCTAACATATGATGTATACCAATGATACTGGTTAAGACATAGATATATTGGGTCCCCCTGTGATTCGATGCAATAAATTTGAAAACCTGATGAAATTTTCAAGTGAAGGTGTAACCATTGTAGGGTAAAAGTTATAAATAGGTACATACATCATTGTCATTAGTTGTATTGGTATATGAGTCTTAGATTTTATGCGTGATTCTATAATTTCACATATGTGTTAAGGTTTTTGGTTCATCATTTTTCACTGAATTAAACATATAACCTCAATGGAAAGGGGGTAAAATAGTAATTAAATAGAATATAGTGTTAACTAAAACCTTGTTGAAAATTGGATGTGTTGTTCCCATGTTTTCTATAACATGTTTTCTATTAAGATGATTTCCATTTAATTATTGGATTGTGTATCATTTGGATCTATTTTCTAGATGTTTATAAGTGTTGTTGAAGCATGATTAAATTTTCTTATTGTATGTAATTATTGAATTTTGAGATCCCTTATAAAACAAGTTTCCCTTAATTAATTCCATATCGTTAGAGTAAAATAAAGTGTTTTGGAACCATGATTATAAGTATCCTGATTTTCATACAAGTTTTTATGACATGTGTTACTTTACATTTATGATATTTTATATGAATGTGTTGGGAATTTAATATAGGATTGGTTTTTTTATTTAATTCTATAATTCTTGGAATATGACAAGCATGATTAGTGATAACCTATTGAAATTTGGAATTTTTGAATGAATAAAACCCATTTATTCTTTTTTCAAGAATGAATAAAGTTTTTTGATGTGAACTATTTATGTTACATCAAATTATGAATTTCATGCTAGGTGTAGTTAAAAAAACCTTATCAAAGGGGGTATAAAAGAAAATTATTCATAGATTAAGTGTAGTATTACTCGTAAACTAAGGTTATCTCTAGAGAGGAGTGCTCAAAATAAATTTTCACTATTAGTTAGAATGGGTGGGGTGTTTTTAATTATTGGTTTTGTAAGATAAGTGATATAAATATATTGAAAAAATATGATAAAAGGGTGATTGGGTTCAGGGTTTTCCAACTGCTTACAATGTTATAATAGTCTTTAAATTGTTTGATATTTCTTATTATTAACTGATGAATGATAGGTTTCACAATCACTTCACCTCTCAACCTTTATGGAATATATTTTGTGAGGCTAAACCTAACAAACATCACTATGTGTGAAATTGATATAGTTAATCACTCGTAGTTAACTCAAACAATACCCAATAAGGTCTTGTGCTTATTGATCAATCTAATAGTTTCCACTGCCCTTTCCACACACACTAATAATCACAAATCACTTCATCACTTAACCTAGTCTATTCCATCATATATAGAAAAAACTGAGTATATGGAGATGATGGATCATTAAATAAGGCAATATAAAACAAATAAAAATAACTCAAACACAATCACAATCAAAATTACAAATTAACATAACATGATAACATTATTTAATAGAAGAAAGTAATTTTATTCATTGGAATTCAGAGACTCAAGAATTATATATGTAATTCCTTTACTTCCCTAATTAGTTATAGATTTACCCATCCATGTGAGAGATGGAAAAAATTAATGGGGGATGAGAATACATTATAAAAAAATAAAATGCATAAAAAAATGAAAAAATGAAAACAATAGTAGTAGCGGTGTGAGTAAGGTTTAACTACTTGTTTTTAACTCCCTTAATCCTTTAAACCCATATTATTCTTATATATCTTTGGTTCCCTTGTTATTTGTCCCCTTTTCCTTTGATATCCTTCCAATTTGAATTTTTTGAAAGTTTCTTTATTTCTCCAAATTATATTTCAGTAATGATTCGTTCTTCCTTAAAAATCCATTGTTTTCCCTCTTAATCTTGATTGAAATATCATTAAATTTATAATCCACAAGGCCACCTATGATTGATTTAATAAATATTAATGTTTCACCACCAAGTTTTGTCTTGAAGCACATACGATCCTTATAAACTTCCCTTAGAACACCCTTATTTTTGTTATTTCTGTAAATGCATAATGATTACGCAGTTGAGAATGATATTTATGTAGGAAATAATGATGCTTACACAACCTATATTCATTATTATACAACATTAATTATATTTATATAGGATTAGATTCAGGGTTATGGTGGATGGATTCATCTTTACAGAGTGCCATAATAATGCTTACGTAACATTGGATTCATGCTTATAAAAATCTAGATTAAAGCTTATAAAACACAATATTCATTCTTTCACAACCAATACCTTTATTATTTTTTCACTTCCTAGGCCAATAGATGAGTACTCCCTAATTACGATCACTACTCCTTATGCCAAGTTCCATTCAATATTCCTTTCTTTAATCTGTCTTCGGGGTTTAATCCATAACAATCCTCTAAGTATCACCACTTTCTTTAATAGATTAATTATAAAACATGACATTAAATGTCACAATCCATGCTCCAAACTCTCCATAAAAACATGATAAATAATAATAAATAAAAATCCATTCATATTAATCCAAAAATAAAATAAGTAAATAAAATCCCCAATTTTTCCATTTTAAACAATATTCAGACAATCAAATTATTTTTAAATTTAATTGAAAAAATCTTTAGAAAATAATTAATAAATAAATATGAGGAAATAAAATGAATTTAATATAAACAAAATATCATGAGTTTATGGACTATATTAATTTTCACACACTTCATATAAAAGTGATGTTCAAAGATATTATTAAGAAAAATTCAAATACAAGACAATTTGAGTTTCCTTTTAAATACCATACTTACCAATCTTATAATTCCTCCTTAATGTTCCTAATTTAATATTATTCTGTAAGTTCATTCAATTATTTTATAATTATTTTTTCATTAAATGCTCATTTATACCTACTTTCTTAGAACTATTTTACTCAACACTCAAGTATGAATTTTAAGAAAGGTTTTCATTATTCTAAGTTCATGAAAGTGTTTCTATAGGCTTGATGAATTTATTAATATCCACCCAATGATTCAAGAATTTATAAAAATCATTAGGGTTTTTCAAGATATTTCTATGACTTAGATATTGGCGGGTTCTATTGAGAATATTCTAGGGAAGATTAGAGGGGTTTGGCTCTATGTTGAAAGATAATGTATGTTTTTTATTTTTATTCAAAAATGGTATCCTACCTATATTTATCTTCCTTGAAATAGGTACACACATTAAATTTTGGTAGGTTAGTTCACACATTTGGTACTTAAATAACAACATCATTTCCACCCCTTTCTTTAGAAAAATCTAGTTATTTCTTCAAGAAACACTATTTTGATAGTTGACAGGATGTGGCAGGTTTTATTGTTCATACAACTTGGGGTTGAAACATAAAGTTTCCTCTATTCACACATTGTAATTTTCTTGGGTAGTCCGTACTTAGAGGAATTCAATAGTATCAATTTTTTCTTATTTATTCCCTCCTTTTCTGTATTTTTCTACTTAAATTTAGATCTGTAATTTTTGTGAAGTTTCAATTTTAGTGGTAATGTTAGACATTGTTTTCACTTAAAATCAGTGGTAAATTTCCATGCCTAGTTTTAATTATTCTCGGGCCATATCTCTATCATAATTTTCCTCTTAAACTAGAAACATAGATAATGCAACACTTCTTTACTTCAACTTAAGAAGATTCCTTAGAATTGATTACACTAACTCACTTTTTCCTCCCCCACACTTGAACCCAACCCAGATCACACATCAACTTCTAGAGCAAGGTAGATAGATATTTTTTGTTTTAATATGGATTAATATTAATTTAATTCATTTATTCCAAGGGATAAAAGGTTAAATTACAATTTAGTATAAAAATATGATTTTATTGTAAAAATAACTTTTAAATATAAAAGAATGCATCAATATTATATTACAAAACTTTCTCAATGCTCTAAGAATGGAATCCAAACTCTCTTCCTATTTATTTAAATAGTTACAACCCTTGAATTTTGGTAGAGTATTCTACGCATTTGTTACTTCAGTAACAACATCATCTCCACCCATTTCTTTATAAAAATATTACGGTTTCTTTAAGAAACTTTATTTGGATAACTAGCTGGTTGTAGTAGGTTGTGGTGTTTATTCAACTTGGATTTGAAACAACCACTTTACTCTATTTGCACTTTGTAATTTTATTGGGAAATAAACACTTATAAGACTTAATTATTATTAATTTTTTTCTTCTATATTCATTCTTTTGCAACATTTCTATAGATATATAGAATTCTTTCACATTTTGAAGTTTTAGAGGGAAATAGGGGAATGTTTTTCACTTCAAACCAGTGGTAAAATTCCTTGTCCAGTTGTAATTATTCCTTGGTCATATCTCCGTCATAATTTTCCTCTCAAACTACTAACATGGATGATAAAACACTTTTATACTTCAGCTCAATCATATTCCTCAGAAAAACTTTCTTTAACTCACCTTTTTCTTTCCCCACACTTCAATTAAACCTAGATTATGAATAAGCTTATAAAGTAATATAGGTAAATATTTTTGGCTTGTAATGCATCTGCCTATTAATTTTATTCTCAGATAATAAGTGATAAAGGGTTAAATAACAATGTAGGTGAGAAATATGAGTTTATTGTAAAAAAATAATTTAAAATCAAAAGAATGTCTCAATATTATATAACATATATTTCTCAATGTTCTATACTTTTGACTAGATTATTTAGGAAATTTTAGTTATTCAAAAATGTCTTGGTCCTCTCAAGAAATAGGGAAATATAAGATTATGTAAAATTAGGTTTATATTACTATTAGGTAAGTCATTATAATATAGTATAACATGTCATTCCATATTATTTAGAAATTAGTGGTATTTTATTGAATTGTCCACAATTAGAATTTGAAATCAAGTTTATTTCAAAAATTCATCTAAGGTGAGTTGATGGGTAAAATCTGTTTCTCATCATTAAAGTGGATCCAAAATGTGTAAGGGAATTTAAATTTACCTTAATAGTTTTTAAAAAACACTAAAATTGAAAAATAAACATGTAGTTGTTTTTGAAAATGTCACAAAAACATGAAGAATATTTTTTTAAATACCAAAATATAAAGGTTTCTCCCCACACTTAAATGTTGCAGTGTCCTCAATTCATTATAATATATTTATTAGTGAGAATATAATTTAATGTAGTCACAATAATAAATTGAGTGTCAAGGAAAGGTATAACCTAATGATTTTCATTGATGAACAGGTTGGAGGAGTGTGATATCTTCTATTGGTTTCTGGGGGTATATTTTCATAGAATTTCTCCAGCCTATTCCCATTAATAGTAAATGGGTTTTCAACTCTTTCTTACAAAACCTAAACAACACTAACTTGATATAAATGATTTATTATAAATAGAACTTCCCACATGGAATGATGTTTACTTCGAATCATCTTTAGTCTGGAGTTGTGTAGCAATACTTGGTCCCCTGAATGGAAGTCTTTTTGCTGAATTAATTTTTCATGATCCTTTCTTTCTATTTATTTATAAAATTTTGAGCTTGAAAAATCTTATATTCTAATTTATTATAACTTCTACAGCTACAATTCACTCTCTTTTCTATCTTTTCTTAGATCTAGATTTGTTTCCCTCACTATCCAATAGACCTTGTGCTCCAAATCTACATGTAGATGATGATTTTTTCCATAAATTAGTCTATATGGACTCATTCAAATGAGTGTTTTGTAAGATATCCTATAAGACAATAAGTTGTATTCCAAACTTTGGCTTTAATAATTATTATTTATATTAATAGTTTTCTCTAGGTTCCCTTTTATTTCTTTGTTTGAAACATCAAATTTTCCATTTGTTTGTGGGTGGTAGGGTGTGGATGTCTTATAGTTTGAATCATATTTTATTATCAAATATTCGATGATAATATTGAAAAATTATGTCCCTTGATTCTCAATGATATCTCTTGGAAATACAAACCCTTAAAATATCTTAGTCCTGAAAAAATAATAGAAAAAATTAGCACCATTAGTTTTGGTGGCTTTGGATTCCACCCATTTTGAGACCCAATCAGCTGTTAATAGAATGTAAGAGTTACCAAATGAAATGGGAAATGGTCCCATGAACTCTATTCCCCATAAATCAATGATTTTACAAAAATTTATGGGTCTTTGGGTAATTTATTGGATTTTGTATATGTTACTAGTGAATTGAAATTTCCCAGGAAAGGAATTGTTAAGGATTTATTACACACTGATATTGGGATGAATAAGTGTTGGTGAACTTTATGCTTAATTTAAAACCTTTTATCCCTTTATATTTTTAACTCTATCACTATTAAATGAAATATTTATTTTATTTTCCCCCTTACTTACCTTAGGTTATGTATGAAACACATCCCAAAATACACTTACAAAGTGGAAAGTGATTGAAAAGTTCAACATTTCAATAAAAAAAGAAAATCCTTAGAGATAATGGAAAAAATTAATGATCACATGACCTGGTAGTAATAAACTAGTGAGATATAACAATTAGGGAATATCCATGAACTTTCATTACACTATAGTCTATCAATAGTGCATCAGAATCCCATTGAGTCTTTATAATAACTCTAAATAGTTCAAAATTAGTGTACTAATTGGTGCTTCTTTCTTATCTTCTTACTCACACAACAACATGCAAGTAAAACCTTCTTCCTATTTTGTATTCCAAACAGTGCACACACTTCTTCATAATAGAAAAGAAGAGTAATTTACCTTCTTATTTTTTATATCAGCAACTATAGAGAGGGATACTGTTACTCTTTATTCCTTATAATGATATATATATAATCCTCCTTTATTCTTCTTCCCTTTTAGAGATGCAATTCACCACTTTATTGTGAAAATAAAACTACACAGAACTTCCTTTCTTCTCTTCTCTCTTTTTATTTTTTTCTTCAGTGTAATAGGATTTCACTAATTTTTCTTCATTTTATATTCTTATTTAGTGAATAAAAAAACACTAGAACTCATTATTTATCTCTTCTTTCATAAACTTGGATTTTAGAATGCAGTATTGATTCTTATCACCTTCTTAACATAGGGATGTCATGGTCATAAAAACATTATTGAAGTAATTTTTAAATATTTAACCTATATAATATAAATATGTATTAAGAAAATACTAAAATGTGTTGGGCATTATTTTTTTTATTCTACAAAAGTATTTCTCACAAGAATTAATTATTAGTTTTTAATTACCACGATTTTTGGAAATTCAAAACTTCCTTGAACCACACCCAAGGACTTGGCAAGTCTTCCTTCCTTCTTCTTCAAAATAATCAACATCATAAAAATAGTTTCCATATATACAAGAGCTTCAAACATATTTCAGTCCATGTGAAAATATTTTAATCAAATGAATCCCCACAAATCATATTCCTTCCATATAAAAACACATAATCAATCATGGTTCAAACCAAAGCTTTATGATATCTTGAATTTTAACACCCAACTTAAAATCATCTAATCATAGAATCATATGAATTTGAAGTCTTAAAATATACCCAACATGTTCTTGTCATAGGGTGTGGAAAAAATTTATTTCTTAATTTAAAATAAAATATAGTTGTTATCCTAAGCTGTATCCATAGAGGAGTGCACAAAAATAAAATTTTCCCTTTTAATTAGAGGGAAAAGGGGGTGTTTTTGAAATTTTATTATTTTGAAAAAAATATAGCAATGAAGAAAAATATTTAAAATCATGATAAGAGAAGGGTGATCAGAGAAGGGTGATCGGGTCAGGTTCTGTATTCCAAATGTAATGTTATCCTAGTTCCAAGTTATCCAATTATCTTCTAATAAACCAATGAAAGTGGGATTCCACAAACATTTCCTGTCACTCCCTGGTCAAATGGTGATGGTAAGAATAACCCTTACTAAAATATTTACTTGGTCTACCCTCCTTCCAATGTGTAAGAGAATTTTAGTGAATAACCCTAATTGACATAGGTAAAACCCAATTAGGTCTTGTTTTTCTTAAATAATCAAGAGTTTATACTACCCCTCCCACATGTACTAACAATCATCGAGTGCTTAACCACTAATCCATGGTCTATTCCATCATTTATAAACCAAAACCTAGTAGAGTGAGAAAATGATCATTGAAAAAGGCGATAATAATAATGATGAAACACATTTTTATTGAATATTTTATTGATAATAAATGATAAAATTTCCTCACATTGTGTTAAATATGTTTATTTATAAAATATTTGGGATTAGACCATTCATTTGAAAATTTTATTTAAATTCTAGTTTTACCCTTTATAGTGCACTGAAGCATTTCAGAGATAAATATTTTTATATTTATTATTTGAACCTAAAATTTTGTAACTATGTTCCTAACTTAATGGGATACACATTTTTTTCAACACATTGGAGCTAAATATTTCATTTGGTTGGTCTAAATGGATCATGAAGGCAAAGGTGGGCTGGACCCATTAGATTGGACATAAGTTTTGTATTTGGGCTATAACTTCTTCATCCGTTCTTGGATTAGGACCAAATTTTGAGAGAATCTCTCCAACCCAATTTTTCACAAATAATTATTCTGGAAAAACATATGGTTCACGCGTTTTGGAGGTCAAATGGGTAGTGCAAGTTGGATTAAAATATTTGGCCGAGATTCCCCAGTCACACTTGAAACCTATTTAAAACTAGCCTCCCCTGCACTCTATAAATTAGTGTTTTTCTCATTTTGAGGGTTTGGGACCTGAATGAGGAGATTTAAGGCTAAGGAGAATTTGTTTCACTCAAATTCTCCAACCATTGTAAGAGGGGAAGCTCTTGAAGCAAGGATCCCCTCATCAAAGCCTTCTTATCTTCTTCATGTTGTAATGTTTGCATTTGTGTAATAAAATTCTATGTTAATATTTTATTTCTTATATTTTATTTTTTTTGTTAAACTATATTATTCTTTACCTATCCTCTTTGGATTTTAATCAATAGTGGAGATGAGATTGGTTTCTACCCTTTCAATCCTTTGCTCATGCAAAACGTCTCCACGATGACCACACTGCCCATAAAAGAGTAGTTTTCTTAGTGATCGATATATCTTATACCCTCTTAATTTAATTATTTTGAATCATTGAGATACTATAATTAACTTAATTTGATCCATGAATTTATTTTTTAAATTAGAAGAAACTAAGAAAGAAATTGAATAATTAACATAAAAACACACATGGTCGAGTATTGTGTGAATTGTGAGAGCGCGATCTTAATTGGTAATACAAGACCACACAAGATAAATTTGTAGAGTTAAAATATAATACCTAAAAAAAATTCATCCTCATTTTCCATAATGGATATATTCCCTAATTTACCACTGACCATAAGCTATCTTTAGAACATCAATCAACGCAGGGTGTTGCGATTGCATGTTTTGAAGATAGCCTAGAGTTTAATTCACTTCATATTTGTGGTAAAGTTAATTTACATAGAGTTTGGGGGTTAACAAGTTAGGGGATCATAATTAAGTGGATTTTAATTTAAATTATAATGACAAATAATTTAGTGAATAGGTATAGTTAGATCGATTATGCCTTTTAAATATTTTCTAAAAAACATCTTCTTGTTGTGTCGTTTTAATTGAACTTCATTTCAAAACTAAAAACAAAAAAATACGATCTTCTTCCAGAAAACTTCTTCTAGATTTATAAATGATAAATAACCCCATACTTTTAACTAATTTTCTTACTTAATTTTATTTTATTTTCAAAATACCTTTGATATGTTTTTTAATTTACTTCCTCATTTGAGAGACGACCTTGGTCAGCCACTCTACTGCACCTAAGTACCCAACAATCACATATCATTTGAAAGAACCCACGACAATGTCTTTCAAATTGGATTTGTTTCCAGGGATAGAAGTAATTATTTCAACCATTTAGAGGTATTTATTTTATTTTACATTTTATTCTCTTCTTCTCTTCTTTCTTACTTCTTTACTCAATCTGAATTTTTCTTCTTCTTTTGTTTTCTTCTTATTCTTATTTTTGGACCATCAAATAAAACTCCTCATTCAATACTTCTATGAAGGACTCACACCTATATAGATAAGAATGGTGGATGTCGTGGCTATATGATCATTTGTGGACAAGACACCAGTAGCTTCACATGCATTGATTGAAAAAATGGCCCAAAACTCTCAACAATTTGGTGATCAAGGTACACCACATGTTTGAGGAGTAAATCGGGTAAGTCCTTTTTATATTGAAAGTAATTTTATCAATACTAAGTTATAATAATTGAGCACTATGGTGAGACAGATTTCATTGGCTCAAAAAACATCCCAACCCACTCCTATGAGGCCATGTGGCATTTGTAGGGAAACAGACCCCCAACTGACTGTTTCCCCCAGTTACAAGAGTTAGAGGATTGTGCAGCGGTATTCCCCAGGAGACCATATCAGCAAAAATAACTACCACATCCCCAAAAGAAGTTTGATTCCTTTGCACCGGCATACAACCAAGGGTGGAAGGATCAATTAGACATGAGGTATGGCTCTGGACAATAACAAAGGCCCCCTTTTCAACAAAACATCCAACAACCTCCACCTTACCAACATGGTTTTCAACAACCCCAAAGACGATTTGAATATCAAGAATCAATAATTCAACAACAAGGGAATACCCAAAATAAGGTAGATTCTAACACTGATGACCTTTTGAAACAATTTTTTTAATCTACAGAATAAGCTGAAGAGTCAAGGTTTGGAGTTGAGGGAGTTGAAAACATAGATGAGCCATATTTCCACAAACCTCAATGAATTGGTAAGTAATAATTATGGAAATATACCTTCCTATATTACTCTAAATCCCAAGAGAAATGTAAATGCCATCACATTGAGAAGTGGGAAGAAAACAACTGATGCTTCTCTACCTACCATTCCACCGGGATTCACCTTATCTCCGGAGAAGCCTTATTCCATACCAACTGAAGAGAAACCAAAGTAGAAACACAAAGATAAGAAAAATATTGATGATGTTCCTCCTAAACCCCTTTCCTTTACAAATAGGGTTATACAAACCAAGAAGATGGCTGATGAGGCAAGGAAAAAAGAGGTTTTGGACACATTCAAGCATGTGGCGATCAACATACCTCTACTTGAAGACATCAAGAAAATCCTATGGTATGAAAAATTCTTAAAGGAACTTTGTACCAATCGAAGAGGGCTCAAGGGAAACGAGAGGACCAATCTTGGAAGGAATGTGTCAGAATTCATTACACCAACTCTAGCAATTCCAACAAAGTGGAAGGATCCAGGGACATTCACTATACCATGCACCATAGGGGGGTTATAATTTTATGATGCTATTTGTGATTTAGGAGATTCTATAAATGTAATTCCTTACTCTATATTATCTTCTTTATAGGTTGGTGATTTGAAACCGACGAGAGTAGTGGTGCAGTTGGAAAATAGAGCTACAACATATCTGGTGGGAGTCCTTGAGGATGTACTTGTTAGGGTAAGAGATATGATCTTTCCAACCGACTTCTACGTTCTTAACATAGATGATAATCAAGTAAGTTATCATGCTCCAATTATATTAGGAAGGCCCTTCCTCAAAACTAAAAAAAATCATAAATGTCCATGAGGGTATACTTTCCATGGATTTTGTAGATCAAGTTGTGATATTTAATATTATGGATTCCATGAAGTACCCATTTGAGGACCATTCTACTCTGGTTATCTCTCATTTTGAACCACCAAATAAAAATCCCATGGAATTTTATTGTCCTATGATTAGGGAGATTATGAGTATTGGTTATAGTTTTATGTCTAAGAGCACTTACACACCCATTTCTAATGAACAATACTCTCTTAGATTTGATTTTGAAATGGATTCATATTCTGATTTTGATAATGTGAACTCTGATTATGACATGGCTATTGAGTATGTTGATAGAATTGATGAACTATTCTCTGATTTTGATGATGTCTATTCTGATACTGATGTGCTTTGTGCACATATATCAGTTCCTTCACTATCTCCATCCATACAACACCCCCTATATTGGAACTCAATCCATTTCCACCTAATATCAAATACTCATACTTGTTGAGTGGTAAAATATTAAATGTTATCATTGCTAAAAATATATATTTTGAACATGAAAAAAAAACTTTTGAATCTTTTTAGGGAGAATAATAGGGAAATTGGGTGGACCTTGGGTGACATATTAGGTATTAGCCCCTCTATTTTCATTCATAGGTTTCTTTTGGAGAATTGGGATAAACCAATGAGGCAACCACAAAGGAGACTCAATCCAACCATTTTGGAAGTTGTTAAAAAAGAAGATGAGAAATTGATCGAGGTAGTTATAATCTTTCCCATTTCAGATTCTCAGTGGGTAAGTCCTATTCAGGTTGTGCCTAAGAAAAGTGGTGTTATAGTTGTTAAAAATTAGAAAGATGACTTAGTTACAATGAGGGTGAAAAATAGTTGGCATGTGTGTATTGATTATAGGAAACTAAATCAAACCACTCGTAAAGACCATTCACCCTCCAATTTATTGATCAAATGATTGAGAGACTAGCTGGGAAGACACATTATTGTTTCTTGGATGGATTTTATAGATATTTTTAGGTTCTTATAGCTCTGAAAGATCACGATAAGACAACATTAACTTGTATATTCGACAGATTTTCCTACCAAAGGATGCCATTTGGACTTTGTAATTCCCCATGTACCATCCAAATATGCATGGTGAGTATTTTTTTTCTGATTTTTTTGAGACCTACATGGAGGTATTTATGGAAGAATTTTCAGTATATGGATACTCATTTGATGAATGTATAAGTAGTTTGGGAAAGGTGTTGAATCATTGTATTGAGAATAATATAGTCTTGAACTTTGAAAAGTTTCATTTCATGGTAGAGCATGGTATTGTCTTAGGGAATGTAGTGTCAAAACATGGGATAGAGGTTGATAGATCTAAGGTAGATATCATTTCATCCTTACCATATCCTTATTTTGTGTGTGATCTTAGATCTTTCCTAGGGAATGCCAGATTTTATTGCTGCTTCATCAAAGATTTTATTAAGATTGATCTTCCTTTGTCACGATTACTTCAAAAGGATCCTGATTTTGTGTTTGATAATTCATGCAGGTTATCATTTTATGAGATGAAGAAGTGTCTGACCACTCCAACGATCATATAGTCCTCACAATGGGACATTCCTTTTGAGCTTATGAGTGACACATCTAACTTTTCAGTTGTAGTTGTCTTATCACAAAGGGTGGAGGGACGTTCACATGTGATTGCCTATGCATCAAGGACATTGGATTTAGGCCAATAAAACTACAGTACCATGAAAAAGTAGTTTCTTTCCATCATATTTACTTTAGATAAATTCCGTTCCTATTTTTTAGGCTGTAAAGTAGTTGTTTTTTATGATCATGAAACTCTAAGGTACCTTTTGAAGAATCCAGATGCAAATCCTAGACTTATCCGATGGATGCTCCTTCTTCAAGAATTTGATATTAAAATAAAGGATAATAAGGGGTTAGCAAACATGGTGGCATACAACATGAGTAGGATTAATCACACACTAGAGTATGACACCTTGGACCAAGTACCACTTTGGGACACTTTCTCCAATAAGAATCTTTATTCCATCTCAGATACACATCCTTGGTATGCTGATTTAGTGAACTGCATTGTTGCATTCTAAATACCTAAAAATTTAAATAAACATCAACTCCAAAAATTAAAAAGTGAGTCTCGATATTATGTGTGGGATGATCCATACCTATTGTGCATGTGTAGTGATCAAGTTATTAGGAGGTGTGTTCCTGATCATGAGTTTGAGTCTATTATGCAATTCTATCACACTTGCCTGTGGTGGACACTTTGGACCCCAACAGACAGCTAGGAATGTTTTAGACTCTAGATTATATTGTCCTATCTTATTCCAAGATGCCCATATGTTTTTTAAGTCATGCTATCATTTACAACACATTGGGAACATTTATAGGAGACTTGAGACACCCCAAAATCCCATACTATTATGTGAGATTTTTGATGTATGGGGAATCAACTTTATGTTTCCTTTTCCTAGTTCCTTTGTTTTTTTGTATATTTTGGTCACTATTGATTATGTGAGTAAATGGGTGGAGGCTAAGTCCACCAAGAAAGATGATTCTCAAGTTGTAGTGAACTTTTTCAAGAAATTGTTTTTTGTAGGTTTGTAGTACCAAAGGCCATAATCAAAGACCAAGGGACACACTTCTACAATTGGAATTTGTATTCCCTCCTTTATAAGTATGGGGTGACACAAAAAACATCAACACCATACCACCCCTAAACCAATGTCCTGGCTGGGGTTTCAAATTGTGAGTTAAAACAAATTTTGGAGAAAACCATGCAACCAAATTGGAAGGATTAGAGAAAATGCTTGGATGATGCGCTATGGGCTTATAGGAAATCATACAAGACACCCATCACTATGTCCCCATTTCGGATTGTTTTTTGGAAAGCGTGTCATCTCCCTATGGAAGTTGAGCATCAGGCATATTGAGCTATAAAGAAATGCAACATGGATTTGGCCCAAACTGGAATTCAATGGAAGCTGCAAATTCAAGAGCTTGAGGAGATTTGATTGTATTCATATGAGAACTCAAGGCTCTACAAGGAAAGATAAAAAGCAACTCATGATATAATGATCCAACAAAGGGAGTTTTATATTGGAGAGAAAGTCCTTCTCTATAGTTCATGACTAAAGATGATGCCTAGTAAGTTGCGTTCCATATGGTTAGGTCCATATATTATATCTAATGTTTTTCCTTATGGTGCAGTGGAGATCCCACAAGAGGACATTGGAAGGAGATTTACAGTCAATAAGAAAGGTTTGAGGAAATACATTTATGGAATTCCTACTGATGTAGTGGATTTCATCACACTACATGACCCCATCATAATTTGATCATACCAGGATGTTCCTAACCCTTTCACTTTTTTATTCTTCATCTTATTTAAAATTATACATTTATTGTGCTTATATCATCTCATAGGTTCACATTGTGGACAATGCAATATTTTAAGTGTGGGGGAGGGGAAAAAATTTTGGGGTAGATATTTAGTATTTTCATTTGTGTGTTTTGGGTGTGTTTTATATTAAGTTTTTGGTTAAAATTTTCAAAACAAATATTAAAAAATACAAACAAAATCAATAAAAAAGAATCAAATATATCATGTAACATTCTCATGTGAAACATATGGAAAATTAATGTTTTCAAAATTAATTGGTAGAATTATAAGCATGAGTAAGATTTCATCATCAAGGATTGATTTTTATAAAAAGTGAAGTCGTCAATGATATTAATGGTTATGTCATTATAAAATCTTTTAGATTTTTACATCATTATTTGGGATATTTGTTAATAGTAAATTGTGTCATTGATTTCTCTACACAAAGTTTTAATCAACCATGACTTGTGAAAATTTTCCTACTCAATTTAAGGTATGGTCAAGTTAGGTAAAAAAATCCATTGGTTAGTCCATGCATTCATTCATCTTCTGATCAGTTTCAATACTGTACCGAATTGACCTATGTGCGTGTGCCTATTATCCAACTGCTGTATGACTCTAAAAAAATATGGGTTTTGTCTTGGATAGGTCAAATATCACTCTTCATCGACCTTTGATCTTGTTATAACTATTACAATTAGTGTCGTGAGGAGATCAAACCCGAGTTGAGAGTTGAGTGTGAGATTTATTCCAAGTGCAACTTAAAAAAACAAAAAAAATAATATAATAATAAATGTGGGGAGTGATGAAATGTACAATATATGGGGATATCTAGGTCGGGAGCTTAAGGTTTGACTTTCAGGAATGCTTAAGTGAGTGGGTCTTGAAATTTAATTGCAAAGGAATGTAGAACAAGTTTAGTGAATTAAACTAGGTAAGAAGAATTGTTTTACTTGACCAGAATATACTGAATAAATGGTGGATTTTTGAGCTTGGAATGGTTGGCACACACACACACGTGGAGAATTAATGGCATGGAATACCCATGACTTGTTTCTCTATGATTAGTGTTATAAATCTCACTGGATTTTTTTTGAAACAATTTATGAGAAAATGACTTTAAAATTTATTTATATTAAATCTTGATGGGATTCTTACTTTACCTATATTTTCATTGTGGATTTAGAAATTTGAATATGCATATCTTATCATAATTTTTTTGAATACATGATATGAGGTTTTTCCCAAGAGTGAAAAAGGGTAAGTGTGGGGGAGTTGATAAAACACATTTTTATTGAATATTTTATGTATAATAAATGATAAAATTTTCTCAAATTGTGTTAAATATTTTTATTTATCAAATATTTGGGATTAGATCATTCATTTGAAAATTTAATTGAAATTCCAGTTTTACCCTTTATAGTTCACTGAAGCATTTCAGAGATAAATATTTTTATATTTATTATTTGAACTTTAAATTTTGTAACTGTGTTCCTGACTTAATGAGATACAACTTTTGTTCAGGACATTGGAGCTAAATATTTTATTTGGTTGGACTAAATGAACCATGAATGCAAAGGTGGGCTGGACCCGCCAGATTGGACATCAATTTTGTATTTGGGCCATAACTTCTTCATCCGTGCTTGGATTAGGCCCCAATTTTGATCATATATCTGAAACAAAATTTTACACAAATAAGTATGTTGTAAGAACAGCTAGTTCATGAGTTTTTGAGGTCACATGGGTGGTTCAAGTTGGATTAAAATATTTGGCCAAGATTCCTCATTCACACTTGAAACCTCTTTAAACCTAGCCTCTTATCCACTATATAAATTAGTGTTCTTCTAATTTTGAGGTTTTGGGACGTGCATTAGTATATTGAAGGAATTGGATAATTGGTTTCAATTAAATTATCCAACCATTGTAAGAGGGGTAGCTCTTGAAGCAAGGATCCCCTCATGAAAGCCTTCTTCTCTTCTTCATGTTGTAATGTTTTCATTTGTGCAACAAAATTATTTTTTATTCTTTTATTTATTTTATTTTCTTATGTTTTGTTCAATTATATTATTATTTACTTATCCTATTTTTATTTTAATCAATAGTGGAGATGATATTGGGTTCTACACTTTCAATCCTTTTCTCATGCAAAACGTCTCCACGATGACAACACTGCCCATGGAAGAGTAGTTTTCTTAGTGATCAATCTATCTTATACCCTCTTCATTTAATTATTTTGAATCATTGAGATATTTCAATTCACTTAATATTATCCATTCATTGAGTTTTTAAATTATAAGAAACTAATCAAGCAATTGAACAATTAACACAAAAACACGTGAGGTTAAGTATTTTGTGAATTGTGAGAGCATGATCTTAATCGGTAATACAAGTCCACACATGATAAATTTGTAGAGTTAAAATATAATCCCTAAACACAATTCATAATCATTTTATAGAATTTATATTTTCCCTAATTTTCCACTGACCATAATCTATCCTTAGAACATCAATCAAATCAGAGTGTGGCGATTGCATGTTTCAAAGATATCCTAGGGTTTAATTCACTTCATCTTTGTGGTAAAGTTAATTATCGTAGGGTTTGGTGGTTAAAAAATTAGGGGATTATAATTAAGTGTATGTTAATTTAAATTATAATGATAAATAATTGAGTGAATAGGTAGAGTTAGATAATTTATGCCTTTAAATATTTTCTAAAAAACATCTTTTTGTTGTGTCATTTTAATCGAACTTCATTTCGAAACTAAAAACAAAAAAATATACAATATTCTTCCAAAAAACTGCTTTTAGATTTATAAATGATAAAAAACCCCCATAATTTTAATTAATGTTCTTACTTACTTTTATTTTATTTTCAAAATACATTTAATATGTTGTTAAATTTACTTCCTCCTTTGAGAGATGACCTTGGTCATCCCCTCTGTTATACCTAAGTACCCAACAATCACATATTATTTAAAAACACCCACGACATCATCTTTCAAATAACATAATCTAAAACCAAATACGACCATACATGATAATAAAAATTGCTTTTAAAATATTGAAACCAAGAAAATAGAGAAAGAAAGGTTGTTTATTCCATGAAGTGTAAGAAATCCTGAATTAAAAAAGGAAAACCACCATTTACCAAATAACTTATAAGTTTAACTCTCCATGTGAAGGGTAAAAAGAATATTGGGGAAGAATAATCCATTATAAAAATAATAAAATAGAAAATTAAGAATAGAAAATTTCTTCTTCAGAATCAATATATTGAAATTTTGTTTGATTTTACCCCACCATAAGACTAAATATCCCCTAGATGTCTTCTAAAGACATGTTTGAAATTGTCTTGGATATAGACCCTAAAAGTTTAAAATATTTTAGACACATGAATGAAATTTTATGCCTAAATTACTGAATATATATTTTTCTAGTTGAACAGACTCTTCATCTTCCTCCACTTAGATTCATGAATCAATAGGCATAATGAGTGATTTTCTCTATAAAATTTAATTTAGACATTAAAATTAAATTACTATTTAAAATACAACTAGTATCAACTAATATGGTTCCTTTTAACTTAATATAATACTCATTTATTGAGGTGTGATCAAATCTATTGGCCTAAAAGGTTTTCACATAGATTGATTTATTTGGGTCCCATGGAATTTGAATGAGAGTTTGGTCTTGTTAAAGAATTTTAATCCCATGAATAATAAAATAATAAAAAAATAGTTTCACAATTTAAATCAATAGTGAAAAATTTATGTACGAAATACCAAAAATAAAAAAAACTACTAAAATTATAAAATTAAGAAAATTTCCCAATTTAGCTCAAAATTCATCAAAAATAAAAAAATGATGTAATTAAGCATAAACTAATATTTTGGTGGGGGATTAAATAATTTAAATAAACATAAAAAATAATGGAAATATCATCTTTATCATAAAAAATAATCAAAGTTATATGAATAAATGCATACAATATGTAATTTTTATTCATAAGTCATACAATCACAAAGTCATATAACCAAAATGAAAAATTCATATGATTATCATAACTCTTAGTGAAATTCATATGATCAATATTTTATACACGACCTTTATCATTTTTGACATGTTGAGTTTATGCATGCATTAGTTTTTATTTTAATCATTGAGTATCCTAACATAGATCATCTTGATCTATCTCTAGATTCACAAAACCATAATATTAATAGTTTTTGAACTATGTTGTTTACTCTCCAAGTGCGCATTGTGTTCCTATATTGTTTGTTGAACTCCTATATGAAAAATGGAAGTGTATATCAAGTTATCTCCTATTTCAATGGTTGAAAATATCTTGTAGATGACCACCTCATCATATAATCTTGGTGTTTCATAAGGAAGACGAGTTACATGATGAAATTTAAGCTTGATACATCACAGATTTTAGTGAGTGAATAATTACACTTTTAACTGAGTCCCACACCAGTATATCAGTGATTATGTCAGTAATTTATAATCCTTGACACTCTATGGACCTGTTGATAAACCCCTTAGGTGTTGAACCACACTGTTGAGTCACCTGTGTTGCCCCGTCGCACCGTCTCCCCTCGATCTCACATCTCATGTTCACTGATGACACTATCATCTTTATTAACGGTGGCAGGGGTTCAGTTCGAGGTATCACGATAATCCTGGACTAGTATTGCTTTTGGAGTGGCCAGGTGGTCAATAGTTCAAAAATCAATATCTTCTTTAACTACAAGAGCGCTCCCTATCGCACCGTCTCCCTCTGTCGTCTTCTAGACATGCAGCGGGGTTCCTTCCCCATGAAGTATCTGGGCACGCCAATTTCAGCAGGAAGTCTGTGGGTACGTGATTTCGACTATGTGGTTAACATGATTACTAGTCGCGTCCTTAAATGGAAGAACTGCTATTTATCCTTTGGGGGTCGCTTTGCACTTGTGAATAATGCCTTGTCTGTTATACCTGTTCATGATTTGGCCTCCACCAATATCTCGCAAGGTGTCATCAACACAATTGAAAAGGTCCTGATTAGTTTTATCTAGGATGCCCTATCTGAGGGAAATGGTATTGGGCCTCGTAGGGCAGGATGGTGAAACCAGTCCATGAGGGAGGGATCAATGTCAGGAGACTCCAGAGCACTCTCTACTACATGAAAGCCAATCTCGCATGGGAAGTTATTGAGGAGAGCACTTTGTGGGGTAAGAAAATGTTGTACATATTTTGGGGTAATGATGAGTCTATTCATAGATATGTTTCCCCCTTATGTTGTAAGATCATCCCTCTCATCCATGTCCTACAGAAAAACATCTGCTGGATTGTTGGCGAGGGAAACATCCTGTTCTGGTATCAGAACTGGGGAGAATCAGTGGTTGGATTACATGGCTTTCTTGCTCCAATGATTACCTTAAAAAGGATTGGTGCTAACCCAGGTTTAACAAGGCTATTCTGGATAAGGATAAACAGGATCTACTAGAGTCCATCGTGATTAAATTAGAGCTAGATAGGTGTGTCTTCACACATTCTTCCTCAGTCTCTTTCAATACAAGGGATTTCCACAAATTGTCTCACGTTCAGGAACAACAGAAAAATTGGTACGATGTGGTGTGGTACAATAGGATCCCATCAAAATAAAACTTCTTTACTTGCTACATCAGGAACTCATCTATTGCCAAAGAGGATAACGTTAAGAAATTGGGAATTAGTTTTGCCTTGTGGTGAAATTATTACTGTACCAGGAGGGATGAGAGTACCGACCACCTATTCTTCAAAGGGGATTGAGATATGGTGGTGTGGACTTTCTTTGTTGGCTGTACTACTTTCTATTCTCATGATTAGAGGGATGCATCATTCTTAGAGAGGTGGTTTTATGGTACTCATGGCTTTGAAAGCGAACGGCTGGTTAGGTCGGTGATTCTCAATGTAGGGTGCTGGTGCTTGTGGAAAGGCAAAAACTAGACAAGGTTCGATGAGGATCAGACCAAGACACGATCTATCATCGCAAGGACCCATTTTATACTATTGGACTTGGTTTGGGTTATCCAAGATTGGAAGGAAGCTCCATCCCTGAGTTTCCTGCAATCCTATAACCCCTCGACTCAACCCCCCTTTCCATATCACCAAGCAGATGGGTGTGTTGGTGGACTCCTGACACAGGTTACAAGCTGAACACAGATGGCCCCACTTGCTGGGAAACATGATAGGAGGGGGGGGGGGGGTTGTGTTACTGTGGGGAATGTCATCCTTTCTTTCTCTTTGTCCTATGGTGATGAAAACTCTCTCATGGCTGAGGCCGAAGCCATGCTCACTGGGATCTCTCTTTGTATTCAACAGAATATTGTTATTTCTCAGGTGGAGACCGACTCGTTGATACTTCATGACTCGCTACATGGAAAAGGCTCCACCCTATGGTACATTTCCTACATTTTCAGAAAATTTAGATCCCTCCTCCATAATAACATCAAAGTGACCCATACATGTTGTGAAGGAAATCAGCTTGCAGATTACCTTGCTTCTTTGGCGGATCAGAGATCCATCCACACTTGTCTCCTTAACCCTCTTAGCTTAAGGCCAGAGGGATTTAATTTTATTAGAGGGGATTCCCTCAGATTGAATTATTTTAGGCCCCCCCTAACTTTGGTATGTCCTCGTTGTCTTCCTCCTTTTAATAAAAGAAATCTAATTTGAATGGAATGGGAAGTCCCTGTGGGATAGCCTAGCTGCTTGGGTGGTTGGATGGATTTGAGCTGAACATCTTTTTTTAAAACTCCATTATTCCTTTTCCCGATATATATATATAAATATCCTACAAAGAATATAACATCCTAGAATTCAAATCACTCAAGAACAATTTCCAACCCTCAATTTCGTCTTATCTAATTTTCAATTAATCAATACCCCAGCATTTTTATCATCATATAGATATAATATTTTTCATTAGAAATTATATATGGAATTACAATATTCCATCACTTTTTACTCTAATAAGAAATGGTATCACAAAGGAAAGAACTACCCATTATTCATAAGAATAATGGAAAGTAACTAAAAAAACAATCATCCAAGATGCGTCTTATAAATTTTCATTAACTTAGAATAATGGAAAAAATCTTGGGAATGCATCTTTATATTTCTTAGGTTACCAACAAAAATTACAAGCTATTCTTTCTTCCATATTGAAATTCGTTGAAAACATATACAATACATAAAAAGTGGACAAAGCAATCTCCCTATCATGAACCAACCTAGGCCACCAATGGACCTTGGCACCCAACTTGACCCATGACATACTTGAGGCGCACTCTCGATTGCCTTGGGATGGAAACTAGTTCCTAGGTATCAAAACATAATCACAGGGAATGATTTAACCCTCACAATACAAACAAACAAAGCATATATTCCTTCCATAAATTCAACATGAATAATCTATAGGTTGGAAACCTATTCCATTAAAGAATTAGAATGAAGATAATAAATCAATCATAAATAGTACAAAATATACTATAAATAAGGTGGCTCAAACTTAACAAAATAGGTAAAACAACACATAAACTAAATAATAATAATAAACATCATAATAAAATATAAATAAACACATAACAAGATCCAAGTCATTATGGATGATACAAGAGAATCTTAAAATAAAAAA
Organism: Viscum album; assembly: GCA_963277665.1. Lineage (NCBI taxonomy): Eukaryota > Viridiplantae > Streptophyta > Magnoliopsida > Santalales > Viscaceae > Viscum > Viscum album. The sequence goes on from OY728129.1 coordinate 988,115,190, forward strand.
AATGGAAACACAAAACAATCACTGCCAAATATATTAGTGTGACTATTGGTTACTGTCTACATCCCATACCAACCATCTGCACAACCTAAACACCCAAGTTAGAATACCTAAAACAAGGCACTTGAAAGAGAACCATAAGAAATTTATACACTGAATAGTGTATGCATGGTGTGAGAAAAACTAAGCTCAGTGTGATTTCACCAAAGAGTTTATGTTATTCCTTTTAAAATAAATATTATTTATTCTAGTTTAAAATAAATTTGTAAAATAGATCTTTTTTATTTAATTACATGAAAAAAATATCACATCCAAAACCATTTTTATAAAATTTTATTTTCATTCTCTTTTTATGAAAACATTCACTGGAAAAACCGTTTTACTTAATCTAATACTCTTCCATAAAGATACACATATAGTGGAGAGTGTGATGAAGATCATAAAGATACAACCTTCAGGATAGATTGGTTGTGGGTTCATGAAATAGTCTATTGGGTGGTCATTATAGAATTTTTTTGTTAGTGAGAAAATAAATCAAAGTTGATCTAGATTCCCTATAGAGCATCAGATATGATTTGGGAAGTGATTTCAGATGGAGTCTTAGCATTGGAACTAGGATTAGGATGAATTGAGTTAGTATGAGTATGATTTGGATTGGGAATGCATTGAGGATCACATTTAGGTCACGATTGTGGTTTTATCCAATTGAGGATAGGGTTTTTTGGATGAAGTTGGGGTTGGGCTTCGGTGGAGGCATAAAAAAAATCTTAGGTGCCTCTGGGAGTAGAGGAAATAGGATAGTGTAATTTTGGGAATTCATAAATGGGTGTAGTTGATCATTTTTAGGTAGGTTATCCAAATGAGGTCTAACTGGTGGTTCTGTAGGTTTTGGATGTGGTGAGCTAGAAATCGCATTGGGTACGTCATTCTGGATATGACATGTGGGTTTTGAAATTGGTCTGGATTTCGAGAGAAGTTAGTATGTTGGTACCTTGGGTATAGATGCTGAAAAATCCTCTAAATCGTTTGGGTTTTTGAGAATGGGGAAGTACTGGCACTCGAACAATGTTTTTGTATGTGATTGGGTGTGATATGTCTATAATTACACCGCATGTTCCATGAGGATGCCAGAATTATGTTTGGATATGTTATTATGATGGTGATAATTATTATCACCCAAAATTGGACATTTTGAGCTAAGTTTCATGGTGGGGAGAATAATAGTCCTAATTAAAATTTGGATGATGACATGATCGATGTTTTGAGATAGAAAAATGTGGGTAGCTCCGTCTTGATGTTTGGTAATGGTTATGAGTTTTGGATCATGGTTCATTGGCTTAAGTGCCCTAAATTGGATGTTTTTATTTAGGATAATGTTTTATGATATGAATTGGGAATCATCCTTTTGATGATGAATTGAAAACCCAAGAAGGTCAAGATTTATGGTTGGATAACCACCAAGACTTCTCAGGTATGAGAAGTGTTATAGTGGGGAGTTTGTAATGCCTCATATCCATACAATCATGGAAATTTCAAAAGGAAATTGATTTTTCCAATTAGTGGATGGGACAGATTTTGAGCTGGGATTTGGAATTTAATTCAGAAGGTTGGGACCCCAAATAGAAGGTATTTTGGATGGGTAATGGGGTCTAATTGGTGAAGGGAAGGCTTGGGTGGATATTGGATGCATCCCAGGGTGTTCAATATGTCGTATTAAAAACTACAGCAACCATCATATGGCTGATACCAACTCACCAGGTAGTTGATGGGAATATGGGAATTTTTTAAAAATGGGGAGGTCGGTAATTTTACCAGCCATCCTCTTGGGGTTTTTAAGATGAAATGGGGTTTTAGGGGGTCTATTCAGCCGATCTACCCCTCCCTTTACTCTATACAGACCCACCTTCAAGGGGGGTGATTTTGGAAGCTTTTGAATAATGATATAAGGTATGTGTTTCTAATTCTGCATCTATCCTTCCCCCTCTTATTATCCCTTGTATCATTTGTTTTCTAGTTGGGGTTTGATGTTTATTCCACCAGATCATGGTGGAATCAGTTGAGCATCAAGGGATTTTTGTTCTAATTAAGATGAAGACATCCAGAAATACCATCTGTATGTCACCACTTTCCATTGAGGTAAAAGTACGTGTCACTTACAAATTATTTAAGGTTTATCTTTTTAATTAAATTAATTTGAATTATAGAACAATGATTCATGTTAAGTATTGAACTATGCATGATGTTTAAAGTTTTTTGTAGACCTTTTGTGGGTGTTTTCTTGAGGTTCTATCAAGTGGCGTGTGACGAGTGAGTTAACCCAAAATTATTCCATGTTGAATTAAATTGATAAATCAATGGTAAGTTGTTAATTAATTATTAAAAGATTATAATTAATTAACTTGGGTACTTGTGCATGAGATAGGGGATCAAGCATCAATGTGAGATTGGATTATAATTAGATGGGCCTTGACCAGCCTTGGTAGAGCTATTAGACCCTAGAGATACATTATAGTAAAATATTCACTATGAAGTAAGCGGTCCTTGATACATGACCAATGGTTTATGGAATATTTATGGTGTTTGTGATGTGTAGCCTTATAAATAGGGTCATTTTCTTATTTAGTTTAAACTATTTAATGGTTAATTAATTTTTTTGGTTAAAATTATATACACAGAATGGAACCAAGTTCAAGGCCATGTTGGGCCTTATGCACTGGTCTTATGACTTAGTCATCAATGTTTGAGGCATAAAATGTTTACTAACCCAGATTGTTGACACCCCTTTATAGGGATGAAATGAAATAAAATTAAGCGAAATGAAATTTAGAGTCACTAGTGTAAGTTTCCTTGGACCTTACACATGGAGGAAGGTGGTGAATGGTACCAGTTGGCTTTAGTGGGATACAAAATTACTATGGGCTATGTGAGTGATCAACCTTGAGAGATAATGGAGTTTGGGAGATTTAAGACATCTCTTTAGTGGGTTTTCTATCAGGTATACCCTTGAGGACCATGAGGCTATGTTATGTATGAAATTGTTGAGGACCATGACACCCTTCGTGTGAAAAATTATGACCAAAGTGACTTGACTGAGATTGAGGACACAAGAGGGGTTCCTTCACCCCTGTGTTTAACAAGAGGACCTAAAGTAGGGTTCCTCTCCATGGATGTGATTTAGGGGAATTCAAGAATTTCTCAGTGATATACTAACACTTTGTAGGTTTATGTGAGATGGGTAATGTTTACTATTGATGTCACTTAAAACCCAAACCAACATGTAAGACAAATGGGGTAGTGATGGTGATGGTAGTCATTGGAGTTTTTCAATCCCTTATGTTTTCTTTTATTCATGGTGGGTTATGGAATGTTTCCTCGGGGAAGATGTGATATAGTTTGGACTATCATGAATATGGAGCTTGATACATGGGGGGTCTTACATGGATTTTTATCCCATAATTATAGTTAGAAATTCCATATATTTGGAGCTAAAATTGGATTTTCCATGTATTTATAGATTGAATGTTTTGACTATCATGGGACGGGACCCCAGATTCATGAGGATGTGGATAAAAGATTCCATGGACTTGGAGCCTGGTGTTAGATCTATCATGGTTTTGGATAGTGGATATTTGGACTATTTTTGAATGTGTCCTTGAAGTCATGTGGTTATAGATTAGAGATTCCCTGGACTTGGAGATTAGTGTTGGGTATTCCATGGATTTAGAGCCTGGATATTTGTATTATAGTGGGATAGAACCCCATAGTCATGAGGATATGATTCAAGATGTTATGGATTTAGATCCCACATGTTACTTGGGTGAAACAATTATCGATATCTACTCAGAGACACCCTGAAATTGGTTGAAGAAGGTATAGTCGATTGGGGTCATGGACTTAAGGATCAATGATTGTTTCATTAAATTATTTTTTATAGTGTTTTTATTTAGTTTGAGTGTATCACATACACATATCAAAAAATATTCTAATTAGTACAGGAGCATGTAGGTGGTGATCTATTGAGTTTTTCTCATACCCTACTCGGGAAGCCATGACACTTTGAAACCCAAGTAGTCTCTCACTTGGTTATATGCATGGGTTAGGAATGTGTCATGGGATTGATCAAGAGGTATAACTCAGATGAGTACATAGAGATTTGGATGAGGTATGTCTTAGATTTGCAGTAGAGCCACTAGTTTTATTTGTATTTCCTTGTTTACTTTGTGTATGTGATCATCCCAGTGGGTGATCATTTAGTTTCATGTATGGAATGGTTGTTCAAACATTTACTACATTTTATTTATTACAACCATGTTTACATTTATCTACTTCTATTTTGGTTATTGTTATGAATGATTTTTATTTATTTTATATTATATTTCACACTTTGATATAGGGGGTATAAACTCCCCACAATACCTCCTTAGACCCCCACAACTAGTTGGAAGCCTCTGGTATTTGGAGAGGTTCATCCGAGGTTCGCATGGAAAATCCGTCCAACTACTTTTCATTGGCTGAACCAGGCCAGGACATTACACACCCCAAGATTGTTTTAATGAAGTCCCATATGATACTTTTGAATAGATTTCAAATGAGGCATGTGTATGAGATCCAATTGATCCCCTTGTTTATGGATTTTAACCCTAAGGGAGGTATTTTTTATCATTTTGATATGAATGAAATGTTGGGGATATTTCATATGAGGGAATTATAGGCGAGGGAGATTTATTATTTATACGTATGTATATATTGATCCTTTTTTGATCACTTAACTCCTATTTCTGTATTCATGGTTTTACTTGGAACTAAGTGAGAGGTCTAGATTTATGCGACACAAGATAATCATACCATACTAGTGTCCCTATAGTTATATATAGTGGGTGTACAATCCTATACCACCAAATCCATCACCCGACTCACACTCCTACGACTTATACATCTTCAAAATGGGTTGATCATGCTCCGAGTAATTTCAAATCATAAATCCTGGAGCTCCCTTGGAACTATTCAAAATCAATTACTTCACTCATTCTAAGTTCCATCACATGATCCCCTACCCTTTGGCATCATTCAAAATTCCAAGCATATTTGTATTCTCTAACCATGCTACCAAAAGTTTATCAACAATTACCAAGATCATAAATCTGAATGATCTAGCCCTATGAAACTGACCTCAATACTAAAACACTCAAGGTGCTTCCTTCAGGAACTAGATGCATCATCTTATCTATGTATCAAACCCCGTGAACCTCCCATGTGTTTGTGTTTTACAAAAATACCTACCCATACCTTCTTTCCTTAAAGGAACCAATAATTACTAGGTCAACCCCTCTTATAGAATATCCTTAAATGGTACTAAACACGAAATAACTATATTCCCTAGCTCAACTAAGGGTCTCTAGGTCCCCTACCAAACACAACTAGTCATGTCTCAAGAAGTTCATAACTCATGGGAAACACCATATGGATTCCATCTCAAAAATCACTAGGAAACTCACATGACAACACCCACTCATGTAACCCATTTACATAAAACATTTGGAATCACATGATAAGACTCCTACCTACAAGAGGTTTTATTCTAATGAGAAATAACACATAATATTACCCCCTTGAGAGTCAAAATATCAATGAAAAAATCTTTCTATAACCATGAAATTGTACTAGAAAATATATACTAAGTAAAACATATCCACTTGATCGATTAAGTATAACTATATTCTAAGATATATGAGAAAATTTCATATAGGTTGTTACTGAAACTTTAAATAACCTAACCTAAATAAAAATACCTACTAGGGGTTCATCATTGAGGAATTAAATCCCCATTTCAACTTACTAGGGTCATTTCACATCCTGTTCATATGGACCACTCCATCATCATCAAGCACCTCACAATAGTTCCACATGGCCAACCATGAAAAGGAAACATATGTAAAAATCATGCCAGTTGATTAGAATATAATGAAGTAATTATATGATAAAATCTTATATGAATAGTTTATAACACTTTAAATATCTCTACCTCAGTAATTAGAGATAAAAACCACACTAGAAATCCCCTAAATTCCAAGTGAATCCTATGTGCCTGGTATGACGCATGACATGCATCTTGCCTCTATAGGCTAAAAGAAAAAAAATCTAATAACTCACAATCCCATAAATATCAAACCTCATATGTGTCATTCTAGGTGAAAATCACAATAACCATTATAATATAATGGTATAACATTAGTCCCATACTCGTGGTAACCTGGACTTCCACTGAGAAAGGTGTTCGCGATTCACCAGTCCGCGTTCCATCATAAGCTCTGAAACATTTCTATGTCTCCTTTAATCCAACTAACAAAATATTAAGGAAAAATAAAAATTATTTGATACTAATTTATAAAAACTTGACTTGGTTCAGCCTATGGATAGTAACTAGATCATATCACCACATGATGTCAAGAGAATCTCCCTGAATGCCCGAGACCGTTGACTAGCAGCAGGATTTTAGGTAGGTACTGTGGGGGGATATACCCCCTTTATCAGAGTACACAATAGAATATAAAATAAATAAATATAGTCTATCATTATAACTAAAATAAAAATAGATAAATAAAAACAAAATTTTAATAAATTAAATTCATTAAAGGCCTAAACAACCATGCTAAACATACAATTGACCAATCACCCACTGGGTTGATCACATACAAAAAGTAAACAAGGAAATACAAATAAAAGTAGTGGATCTAATATAACTTTGAAACATACCTCATCCCAAGCTCCATGTACTCATTCGATCTATCCCTCTTTATCAATCCCATGCCTCTTCCCCAATCTATGCTCAGAACCAAGTGAGAGTATCCATGGGTACGTAAGTGCCATGGCTACTTGAGTAGGATGTGAGTACAAATCTTAGTAGGGAAACACCAACACAGTACTGTAATAACAATAATATTATATGATATGTGCATGTGGAATTCTATAAAAATAAATATACTATAGAAAAATAGACAAATAAAACCATTTTTTATCCTTAGGTCAGTGAACCCAAATGCCCATACCTACTTCGGCCCATTCTAGGCTGTCTCTAAGAACATCGGGATGACCATGCTTCCCAAGTAAAATTCATGCTCCAAATCCATAGAAACACTAATCATATCCTCATGATTTTAGGGCCCCATCCCACTATAGTCCAAACATCTAGGCTCTAAATCTGTGGTATCCCCAACACTGGCTCTAAGTCCATGGAAGCTCCAATCCATATCCTCACGAATCTAGGGACCCATTCCACAACTGTTCAAACAGCTAGGATCAAAATCCATGGTAGCCCGACACTAATCTCTAAGTCCATGGAAGCTAAAATCTATATCCTCATGAATCTGAGGTCCTATCCCTTGATAGTTCAAACATCTAATCTCTATATCCATGGTAGCTCCAATCTAAGCTCAAAATCCATGGAATCTCGAACTATAAGTTCAGGATATAAATCCATGGCATTACACCCATGTATCTAGCTCCACATCCATGGAATCCCAAACTTTATAACATCTTCCTAAAGGGTAAATTTCATAACCCACCATAAATAAAATAAAACACCAGGACTAGACAAAATCCCATGCTCTCCATCACAATCACTACCCATCAGGCTTATATGTAGGTTCAAGTTCTAAGTAACACTCACAATCTGTACTACCTAGCTTATACCCACCTATTTAGGGATGTTATATCATTGGGAACCTCCTAGAGTCCCCTAAATCACATCCATGGAGAGTAAACCTACTTGGGGCCCTCTTGGTAAACACAGGGATGGGGGCACCCCTCTTGGGTCCTTAGTCTTAGTCAAGTCACTTGGCTTATAACCTATTACACAGAGGGCATCATGATCCTAAAAAATTTCATATATAACATGAACTCATGGGTCAAAAGGGTATAACTCATAGAAAACCCACTAAATAGATGTCATAAATCCTATATTTAACTCCATAGTCACTCAAGGTTAGTCTCTCATGAAACCCACACTCATGTTGCTACCCACTAGGGCCAACTAATACCATTCATCACCTTCCTCTTTGAGGAAAGTCCAAGGGAACCTATACTTGGGCCTCTGAACTAAGGTTAAATTAATTTTATTTCATTTATCCCCTTTAAAGGGGTCTCAAGAATCCCGGTCAGTTGATAGTTGGGGCCTCAACCATCAATTTATGAGGTATATGACCATTGAACAAGGCCTAATGCAGCCTTGACACTTGGGTTCCATTTAGGGTATATCATTTTTATTAGTAGATTAATTAATCATTGAAAAATTTAAACTTAATAGTCTAAAACCCCCAGTGAAGGGGATACACATCAAAATAACTATAAACAAGTCATATACCATTGGTTATGTATCGAGGAATGCCTACCTTATACGAATATTTTACCAAAATTTATCTCTAGGGTCCAGTAGCTCATCCATGGCACACTGAGTCATGTCCAATTCCAATCCAAGATCACGTCAGTTCCTAATCTCCTAACTCATACCCAAGAACCCAAGTTAATTAAGAATAATAAATTCATAATTAATTAATAACTCACCATTATTTTTTCATTTTAATTCAATATGGAATAATTTAAAAAATATTTAACTGGAAACATACCACTTGATAGAACCTCAAGAAAATACCCACAAAATTTCTATAGTGGACTCTAAATATTATGATCAAGTCAAAACCTAACACACATAACTATTCCATAATCAAAATTAATTTATTTAAAAGGTTAAACCATAAATAATTTTGTGACACCACAAACCTCAAACCAAATGGAAAGTGGTAGCATGGGAAAGGTATCTCAAAATTCCACCATTACAAGAAGAGTAAAATCCCCTTGATGCTCAGAAGATTCCACCATGATTCAGTGGAATCAACATAAAAACCCTTACTGAAAACAAAATAATACAATGAATAAGAATAGGGGGAAGGATGGAAGGAGAAGAGGATGAACATACCTTGGATAATTGTTCTAAAGCTGTTGAAATCACCCCCTTGAAGGGGAACCATGGAGAGAAAAGGGATGGGAAACTCGACTAAATGGACCCCCTAAAACCCCCTTTACTCTTAAAAAACCCAGGGGACTGGCAGGTAAAATTACCAGCATTACTCTCTTAAAAAACATATAGATTCCCACCAGCTATCCAGTGGCACCAACAGTTGCACAAAGGGAACTTCTAGCACCACTGGCTAGCCAGTGGGATTGTACTGACCAGCCGGTGGCTACTAAAATTTTAACTCCAGTAGCCTAACCACCATGGGATACCACCAATGTCCACATAATCCTTCCCATCACTAATTGGACCCCATTTCTTGTCAAAAATACCTCATTTGAGGGGTCAAAACCATTATAATTCAAGTCTTAATCCCAACTCAAAATTTGTCCTGATAACTATCAAAAAACTCAAATTCCTTTTGAAAATTCCATGCCTATATAGACATGAGTAATTACAGGGAATGAATCTATTTTAAAATGTTTTTAAGTTACACTTCAAACCATTATTTCAAAAATAATTCATTAAAACCAAACTCAAACCAATTTTAAGATATAAATACCTTTATCAAAAAATCATTCAAAAAATAAAACCTTATTTTTATTCAATTCACAACCCAAATGAGGTTAAATATCATTTAAACATTTTTTCAAACATATGTCATGCATACAACACCTTTTATATTAGAATTAATCAAAACACCTTTTATTGCATTTGAAAATTCATCCCAAATATCCCTGAAACCCATTGAAAATATTATATATAATTATTGTTTGATAAATATGACATTTAAAAAATCAATAAAATAAATAAATAAAACAATAAAATTTTCCTCATTTAAATGGTGTTTAAGCCATAAGTCATCACTTATGATGATAGAGTCTCAAACAAGTAATAAAAGGATTTATACAAGCCCTAAATGTTAAAACCTAAAAATCATACCCAACAAAACCCCTAAATCTCAACCCCATCGATGTTAGGGTTTCAAGGAGTAGTGGAAATCAAGAAGGAAGGGGGAGAGTGAGAGAAGAGAAGAGAACCCGAGAGTAAAGAGGGGATTACCTTGAATGAATCTCTTGAAAAAGAGGTTGGAGAATCCAAATATAAAAATAGGATGGATGAAGGAAGCTACCTTACATGCGCCTAGATCATCCAAAAAGGAGTGGAGGAAGAGGGGTGAAACCCATTTATTCTTGAGAGGGAAAAGGTTCATTTATCCCCCTTTAAAAAATAGCCTGACTGGGGGATGCAACATGGACTGAATACCATAATGTAGAAACACCTCCCCAAGTGCCCTCTATAATACACCCTATGTCCCTGCATCATAGATCATCCCTTGGAGGCCCTACTATAGCATGTTCCAGGGACTATGGTGTAGGTAGCCTAAAACTATTTGAGGAGCTCAACCTCTTACCCTAACCCTCTATATCTTGGCCGAGGGGCCACAAAGCAGCTGGCCAGGAATCACTAGAGAGGGAACAACCCCTCACCCCTACCCTCTATAGCATGATCTAAGGACCATGGTGTAGGGGTGATGACCTAGGTATAGGGTGGGGGTGGGGTGGTGGGGTTATCCTCTTTTACAATTACCTCTATTTCACAACCTTTCTAGTTTCACTATATACCTTTCCAGCTCATGACCTCCATGTCACATCTCTATTTTCTCCATCATGGATCCATGACTATACCCTACACAACACAATTTTGTGGAATGTTCCTCTATCATCTTTTAACCTACATACCACATCCTGTAGAGTTACCATGCCCTGGACTCTAAAACCACCAAAAAACAACCAAAATTATTGAAAGATCTAAAAAACTCAAAAATTAAATATAATACCTCAAAAGTAACATATGGGTGTAACAATTATTCCTACCATGTCCCCTTTTTCCCCAATAAAGTTCTTGGTAAAATTAGACAATACCATAAGGAACTACCATTTTTTTTGTTTGAGGTGGATGATTATGAGACAACCAAAGGGGAACCTAAATAAGAAAACTATCAACACAACTAACAACTTTAAACACATATATAAAAACCACAAAACATTTAGTCATCCCCTAGAACAATATAGGTATGGGGAAAATCACATGACATAAGGTAAAAGGATACCAATCATATTTCTCCCCACAATTTAGAATTTATCTAAAATAATGATATGAAAATAGAGACACACAACCAAACCGAAAATCCAATGGTGAGGAAACATCTCCAAGAATTAACTAAGAAACCAACTCTAACTCCCAAAAGAAAAAATAAGTAAATAGGAAACCTAACCTCAAAAAATAGAATCCATTTTTAATATTAAAAAAACATATCAACCAAAAAACCCACCATAAAAACCACAAACATTCCTCATTAAGAAACAACATGGGAACCAGACCCAGGTCACCATACTCTATTTGTATTCTAGGACCTCAACATAGAATTATATCCCATAGTGAACCCAAAAAAAGATACTAGAACCAATTAGTGATCAATATCCTAAATAAAAAACTCACTCTAGTTACCCAAGTACTAAACCTAAGGTCCCCCATGTACAACCCATGAAGAATCAAACCTCAAAAAAACCACATCATGAGAAAACACAAAAAACCTGAACAAAAGGAAACCCAAAACCAAAAAATCTCACAAAGAACTGAAAATAAACATAATTCAAAAAATTCACATCAAGAAATTATATATATATGAACATAAAAGTGAAAAAATAGAAAAATTCTCCCAAAACTTGAATAACACATGAGGCTTCCCTTTCTAAAAACTCAACTTCCAAAACTACTGAATATATCCTAAATGACCACATTGAAAAAAAGATCTCAGAGCATTAAAATTGGAAAAATTATAATACCTAGGTTCTACACACTAGAAGTACACAAGATGCCTCTTCCTATTCTTCTTATGAGGAGACTAACCCTCAGTGACTTACTTTTATAACTTGAGCTCAACCATCTATTTCTTCTCACTAGAAACAAAATCCTTACTTGTTTCGACTAGAGAAGCTCTAAAATCTGAGCAGAGGAAACTATGATTCAATAATTCTTGGATAGAGACCAAGGACTAGGAAGAATTTAGCTTCACTATTAGGTTGTGAGCCTAGGAAGAGTCGACACATGTAGGGACCAATCCTATATGATGAAAAGAGCCATCCTAAAGATTGGCCCAAAAATCTGACTTTCTACTTTTCTTTGATGAATCTCTAGGAGGAATACTATATTTGACATAAAAAGAATAACCTATTTAGTTTTTTTCTTACAAATAAACCTACAATACTCATAATATAAAACAATTCCAAGACATAACTCACCCAACTAAACACACAATAAACCCATTTCTTGAAATTTTCACACTAAATTTAAATTTCCAAAATTTCCTTTAACAAACCCAACATTCCCTAAAGATAAATTTTCTTTGAAAACATTTTAAAAGTAATATTTTCTAATTACCCGCAACAATTTCCAATCATGTTTTACAAAAACACTATCCCAAAATAAAAACAAATTTATCACAAGAAATGATACCCCTTTCATCTTGAAATACTTTAAAATTTTCATTTTTAAATTTAATACATTTTGAATAACTCTAAATAAAAAACTTTTAAAATACCATGAAGGTAAAAAATATTTTTTTTTTATAAAACTCATATTTCACCTGAAAAATTAGTTTCCCAAAGTAAATGATGAGCATTCAAGGGGCTAACCAAGTAACAAATATAAACACCAAATAAAACCATATCTATTTAAAAAACTCCATTTTCTATCTTCTCACAAATGGAAAGAACCATTGAGATCATTTATAAAATCAAGGGAGGCATAAAAGTAATTCTTGAGAAGAAATAACACTATGAACTATTTAGCCACATGAGTTGGTGAACTTTGCGACAACTATGAAACATGCATTATAATAAACCTAGAACCATCTGTTTGGGATTTGAATCTTTCATCACACCATGTGAACTAACCGTGAAGCCACATATTATTGGGCCGGAAAATGATGGCAAGAGGGGGGGTGAATTGCCTTTTAAAAATTAATTAACAATTTAAAATCAAAGTTAAAAGAGCAGCGGAAATAAATGAGGCAAGACACAAAATTGATAACGGAGTTCGGCTTAAACCAAAGCCTACGTCTCCGCTCCCAACTCAACCGTTGAGAGATTTACTACCGCTTGCTTTTTAATGGTTTTAGCAAGAAACCCACTAGACTTTAAGGTTAGTCTAGAACCTATTACAGCTTGCTTTTAATGGTTATGCAAGAACCCACTTGCTTTTAATGGTTGAGCAAGAACCCACTATCCTTCTTACAGGTGAAGGCTAGCTCACCTTTGATTCAATCCTTTTAAAGGGAAGGCTTGACTAACCTCTTCACACCTTGAAGGTGGTGTGAAAACCCAAAGAGAGGATGAGAGAAAGAAATGGGGGTTTGTAGGCACAAACCCAAATTGATGCTCAAAATGATAAAGAATGAAAAACCGTAAGAGGAGAAGTCTTGGGCGCCAAAGGATTGATTGGAGTTGATGAAGAGCGCTCCCAAGCTTCTTTGATGGTGCTCCTTGGATGTGGAAGTGAGTTGGAGCAAGTGGGGTTCCTTGAAGCAATCCGCCGGAGGTTCGCCAAATGATGGAAAAATGTTCCCGTGGGATTCCGTATATTTCCGGGGCTTCCTAGTCCTTTATTTATAGAGGGGGAACCCTCAAATGGCCTTTGGGAGTCTTCGGAGCCGTTGGAGAGGCCTTCGGAGCCGTTGGGAGTCAAGTGGACAAGTCTGGTCAAAGCCCAACGGCTAGTTTGACTGGCTCCACCGGCTGACCGGTGCTTGGCCACCGGTTGGCCGGTGCTTTGAAAAAGGGAGAGGGCTCGGGCTCAGGCACCACCGGCTGGCCGGTGAGGAGGCCACCGGTTGGCCGGTGCTAAGGCAGTGGCTGACACTATTTGTCTGGGTTCCACCGGCTAGCCGGTGGTGGGACACCGGTTGGCCGGTGGTCTGGACAGAGGGATGCCTTCTGTCCAGGCTCCATCGGCTGGCCGGTGGTCATCCACCGGTTGGCCGGTGGACTGAAAATCAGTCCACTTTTGGCTTCTTGCTTTCTTGGCCCAATTCCTTGGCAACCTGAAATCATGCCTATCATCCAAAAACACTTAAAACAAAATTAGATAAAAAAGAGAGTGATTGTGATCATGAAAATTAAACCACGAGGGGTACGAGAGGTACAACAATCTCCCCCTATTTTGATGATCACAATCACTAAAACAAGCAATGTAAAAATGAAATGAAAGGCATGCTTTAAAGGATAAATTGAAAAGTAAAGCAAAGCATGAGAGAAAGATTTCTCCCCCAATCAACCAAGAATTTTTCCCCCTTTGTGATTATCAAAATAGCACGGGGCATAAAACTTGATTGAGGGAAAGATTTGAAAAACAAGATAGATTTTTTAAATCAATTTAAATTTTTGAAATTTGAATTGAAAGTTTTGAATTGAAAGTTTTGAATTGATAGTTTTGAAATTAAAATTATTGAAATTGAAAGTTTTGAAATTGAAAGTTTTGAAATTGAATGTTTTGAAATTGAAAGTTTTGAAATTGAAAGTTTTGAAATTGAAAGTTTTGAATTGAAAGTTTTGAAATTTAAAGTTTTGAATTGAAATTTTTGAAATTGAAAGTTTTGAAATTGAAAGTTTTGAATGAAAATTTTGAAATTGAAAATGCAAAAGGCTTAAACGATCCTAACTCCCCCTAAATAAAAACAACAAATCACCGGGGAGAGGATTTTGGAACCGAGACAAATTTTGGTCCGGTAAGACTCGCTAAAAGGGATTTTTCAATCCACACTTGTCTAGTGGCGGGTCTTCTCCTAAAAAAATCATCACTAAGGGAAATGGTTTTAGGCCTTCCATACCGGGCATTTTTGAAATCGCACTCATAAATTAAGTGCCCGGGTTTTTTTCAATAGTTACAAAATTTATTTTGAGATCTCCCCCTTACAAAAATAGTTGGAGCAAGGGAAGAGGAAGTTTTCTTGGAATAGCCAAGCCCTTGGGTGGTTCTAGAAACGCATTGGGAACCTAGAAATTTGGTCAAATTTTGTTCACCTTGGGTGAACTTGGCAAGAGATTCCCTTAAATCTTTGATTGTTGATTCCATAGAATCAACATCGGGAAGGTTTTGGATCTTGAGGGACAACTCCTCCTTTTCTTTGAGAAGTTGTTCCTTTTCGAAAGAAAGTTTTTTGAAATTCTTTTTTAAAGCAACAAATTTGGAAGAGAGTTCGTGAAAACCTTCCTCTAACTGATCTCTTGCATGTTGGAGATCCTCATAAGATAAATGATTAAATGAATTTGAAGAACAAGAGGATGAGGAGTCGGAAGATGTTACCTCATGGAATGCCATTAGTCATTTTTTACCGTTGTCACTTGAGGAGGAGGAGGAGGAGGATGTGGAGCTATCACTCCATGTGGCCTTGAAAGCCTTCTTCTTTTCCTTTTTCTTGGCCTTTTTCTTGTTGAGTGGACAATCGGGCTTGTAATGGCCTTTCTTGCCACACCCGTAACATGTTACCTCGGGCTCGGATTTTTCGTTGGGTTGAGCCTTGCGGGATTTCTTCTTTTTGTGATTCTTCATGAATTTGTGCATCTTGCAGGCAAGATTCTCCATTTCGGAATCGCCGCTTGAAGAGGAAGACGATGAGGAGGAGGAGCTTTCTTCTTTTTGAACTTTGAAGGCGATGTTCTTTGGAACTTTGATCGGTTTGCCTTCCTTTTCAGCTTGCCTCCTTATGGTAATCTCATAGGTCATAAGTGATCCAATGAGTTCTTCGATCGGCATGTTCGTGATGTCTTTTGCTTCTTGGATTGCCGTGACTTTCGGTGCCCATGTGCTTGGTAAGATCCAAAGGATCTTCTTGACCATCGTTTCTGCAGAAACATCATCTCCAAGAGACTTTCTACCATTGCAAACGTCAGTAAAGCGAGTAAAAATTTCAGTTATATTTTCAGATAGATGCATGGTAAAAGACTCAAAATCTTGACGGTACATATCCAATCGAGTATCCTTGACTTTGTTGGTTCCCTCATGGGTAACCTCCAATAGTTTCCAGATTTCATGAGATGAAGTACATGTGGAAACTCAATTGAATTCATTACGATCAAGGCCGCAATGAAGAGCGTTCATGGCTTTGCCATCAAGCTCGAAATTTTTAATATCGGCTTGAGTCCATTTGGATTCATCGGGAGAAGAAAGAGAATAACCATGCATGAAAATTCTATAAATAGGATAACCTATACTTCTAAGAAAAGTAGTCATGCGGGTTTTCCAATAAGTATAGTCGGTTCCATCAAATAATGGAGCACGACCCAAAGAATAGCCTTCGGGGGCGAAAGAGGTTGAAGCCATCAAAATGGATCTTGAATTTGAAACCGGTGAAGGTATTACTCAAATTTTTCCTCTGATACCAATTGTTGGGCCGAAAAATGATGGCAAGCGGGGGGGGGGGGGGGTGAATTGCCTTTTAAAAATTAATTAACAATTTAAAATCAAAGTTAAAAGAGCAGCGGAAATAAGTGAGGCAAGACACAAAATTGATAACGGAGTTCGGCTTAAACCAAAGCCTACGTCTCCGCTCCCAACTCAACCGTTGAGAGATTTACTACCTCTTGCTTTTTAATGGTTTTAGCAAGAAACCCACTAGACTTTAAGGTTAGTCTAGAACCTATTACAGCTTGCTTTTAATGGTTATGCAAGAACCCACTTGCTTTTAATGGTTGAGCAAGAACCCACTAGCCTTCTTACAGGTGAAGGATAGCTCACCTTTGATTCAAGCCTTTTAAAGGGAAGGCTTGACTAACCTCTTCACACCTTGAAGGTGGTGTAAAAACCCAAAGAGAGGATGAGAGAAAGAAATGGGGGTTTGTAGGCACAAACCCAAATTGATGCTCAAAATGATAAAGAATGAAAAACCATAAGAGGAGAAGTCTTGGGCGCCAAAGGATTGATTGGAGTTGATGAAGAGCACTCCCAAGCTTCTTTGATGGTGCTCCTTGGATGTGGAAGTGAGTTGGAGCAAGTGGGGTTCCTTGAAGCAATCCGCCGGAGGTTCGCCAAATGATGGAAAAATGTTCCCGTGGGCTTCCGTATATTTCCGGGGCTTCCTAGTCCTTTATTTATAGAGGGGGAACCCTCAAATGTCCTTTGGGAGTCTTCGGAGCCGTTGGAGAGGCCTTCGGAGCCGTTGGGAGTCAAGTGGACAAGTCTGGTCAAAGCCCAACGGCTAGTTTGACTGGCTCCACCGGCTGACCGGTGCTTGGCCACCGGTTGGCCGGTGCTTTGAAAAAGGGAGAGGGCTCGGGCTCAGGCACCACCAGCTGGCCGGTGAGGAGGCCACCGGTTGGCCGGTGCTGAGGCAGTGGCTGACACTATTTGTCTGGGTTCCACCGGCTGGCCGGTGGTGGGACACCGGTTGGCCGGTGGTCTGGACAGAGGGATGCCTTCTGTCCAAGCTCCATCGGCTGGCCGGTGGTCATCCACCGGTTGGCCGGTGGACTGAAAATCCGTCCACTTTTGGCTTCTTGCTTTCTTGGCCCAATTCCTTGGAAACCTGAAATCATGCCTATCATCCAAAAACACTTAAAACAAAATTAGATAAAAAAGAGAGTGATTGTGATCATGAAAATTAAACCACAAGGGGTACGAAAGGTACAACACATATAACTCCCCACATCCAGCTCCAAAACTCACAGTAACCCCCAAAAACACTATTATACTCATCAATTATCAAAACATCATCCTCACATATCAAAATATCATGAAGATACTTAAAAATGAGCTTAAAAATCTTAAATCAATTCCCAACCTCCCATGGAAACTCGAGGTTACAAATGATAAAGATATCATGAGGCCCTCCCATTTACCAACCTCTCATGTTTTGATGACGATACAAAGCTCCTTTTTATCTAGATACACCCCAAATATAAATAAGGGGCTTTGATACCATTTTATCATGAACCGACCTGGGATACCCCTAGATCTGGGCACTCGATCCAACATGTGACATACCCAAGGCACATTGTCACTTACCTCAAGATAGAGATTAGTATCGATTCATCAATAAATAATCATTGGGAGTTATTTCACCTTTTTAATCCAAATAAATAACACATGTATTCTCCTACAAATTTGACATGACCCATCCATAGGTTGGATTCCCACTCCATCAAATAAGTGAATCAAAGATAATAAAATAGTTATCCGATAAATAAGGTGTATTAAATTTAAAAAAGAGGTAATACATCACATAAGAGAAAAAATAATAATAAAAATCATGATATAAGATAAATAAATACATAACAAGATCTGGGTTGTAAAGGCCGATACAAGAGAATCCCAAAAGAAAAAAAATGGAAACCCAAAAAAATCACTACTAACCATCTCCATATGAACCTTGATCAATATAAACCTACCATTCCAACCATATACAGAACATAAACACCCATGAAAGAATACCAAAGTCAAGGAACTTGAAATAGAACCATAAGAGTTGTCTTCACTGAATCGTGTATGTCGTGTGTGAGTGAAATTGAGCAAAGTAGGATTTCACTAAAGTGTTTTTGCTATTCCTTTCAAAAGAAATTTCATTTATTCTGGTTTAAAATAAATTTATAAAATAATTTTTTCTTAAATAATTACATGAAAACCAATATCACATCTCAAATTATTTTTTAAAATCTTTTTTTTCTTTTTAAATGAAAATAATCTATTAAAAACCCATTTTTTTCCTTGGACTAAAACTCTTCCAACAAGACACCCATTTAAATATTCTTTTGAGATCATTTTACCAATACTATTTTATGATCATATTTTGAAATCCATTTTATAAAAAAACCAAGTATTATGAATAATAAATTAATACAACATGAACTCATGTTATTAAGAAATTAATAAACAAAAAAAGAATAAGACGTGGTGCCATGTATGTTAATCAAGTAGAGAAGATAGAGAAAGGGAGTTACTCATATAATTCATCTATTATCATGGGAAACAAACTAGGTAAAAAGGATCTAAAAGCCATATAATTTACTAAATGGTGACCAACTTTCGGACTATGTTGTGTCCTAAGACAAGCCACACGACTAGGCTGCATCAGGCATAGAATCGTAGGCAATCTCCACAAGCCTTAACATATTACTTGGGGAAAACATAGTATGAAACTATCTAGTGTAGTATAAATCTATAACTATCAATAAAATACTATTAAACCTATAAATTCAATAATAAGAGGTGATAAATCAAACAAGGATCAATACATGCATAAGTATAAACAATAAATCTCCCTCACCTCTGATTCCCTCACAATAAATAGCCCCAACATGTCATTTATACCAAAATGATTAAAAATATACACATAAGGGTTATGATCCATAGAAAATGGGGTTAATAGGGTCTTACACACACACCTCATTTGAAAAATATTCAATATTTCCAAATAGACCTTTATTAAAATGGGATTGGGGTGAAGATTGTTTTTACAAGTTTTTGAAGTTCCACTTAAAACCATTATTTCAAAAATAATTCATTAAAACCAAAACTAAAACCATTTCAAAATATAAATACCTTTTTTTGAAATCATTCAAAAATTGAAACTTTTTTTTTATATAATTCATGACCCAAATAGTTTCAAATTTCATTTAAACAATTTTACAAACACATGACATGAAAACACCCCCTTTAAAATTTGTAACAATTGAAACACCCTTTTTGTGATGTAAAAATTCATCCGAAATATATAAATGCAACTTATTAATACTATCAAAAATAATTATAATTTTATATAAAAGGCATTTAAAACAGTAATAAAAAATTACATTTCAAATAAAATAAGAACACAAAAACACCTACCTTGGTTCCATGATGTTAAGGCAATAAGTTTCACCTACAATGATAGACTCTAAAACAAGTAATAAGAAGAATTACACAATACCAAAACATTAAATCTACAAAATTAGAACAATAAAAACCATAAATAAAAACCCATGTCAGTTAGGGTTTTGTGGTTAAGAGGAAACCAATATTTAAGGGGAATAATGGGAGAGGAGAATACAATTTGAGAGGAAATAGGGGTTTACATTGAATGAATGACTTGAAAAAGAGGTTGGAGAAGCCAAATTTAAAAGGAGGGAGAAAATAATCTCCCTTGTTTGTATATGGATCATCCAAAATGGAGGGGGGGAATAGGGGTGAAACACCTATAATCCTGATAGGGTAAAAGGTTCATTTCAATCCCTTTAAAAAAATATGGGCAAGGGGTATGACATAGTCTAGACACCAAGGTGTAGAAATGGCCTGCCAAAAACCCTCTACGGTACACCCTAGGGACCTACTCCATGGAAAACTTTATATTTTTTTGTCAATACCTTTAAATGATGTGTCAATATGTGCCACTCCCATTCACTTTTCCTTATCTACCTATATTCCATCAACTGTTCATTTGATTTTACTCACTCCTTCATATTGATAATAAATAAAAAATATTTAAGAAATAATGATATCATTTCATACTTAGGCAGTGTTCCATAAAACATTCTACTCTAAGTCCACTTAATCCATGATCAGTGTAAAAAACAGGAGGATTTGATTTAGACATCAAATCTTTCCATCAAAAAACATTATGATATTAACTGAAATGAGACTCTCATTACCGTTCTTAGAGGATGTCCAATAATTTCAAGCAGAGACAATTGATGATACCAATTATGATATAATTGTTTCATGAAATATATCAAATGATATTTTCCTACACTCATTAAAACACATAGGTTAAAAATATTTAAGCATGATATAATGGTTTTTATTTCAGAAATCATCTTTGAATCTTATTTAAAATTCACTTCCATGTAATTTATTAACATTAATTTTCTATACCTTAATGTTAGGATCGTATTCTAGTAACCAATTATGAGAGATAAAGTAAACATACCACATCAATGTCACTCCTTTAAAAAAATTTCAAAATATTCATATTTTCATGATAAAATAATTTTGGAAGATTCTTTATAACCTTCCTTAATTGTATCCCCCTAAAGGAGAAACTCTGTAACATCTTCATCTAGGTAGAACTATAAATAAATGTATTATCATATTGATAATTCACTAATAATGAAACTTTTTTACACTACTATTTAGATTTTAAAACGTACTTAAACATTATCAAATATGACCTTTCTTTATCTCCTCTTTAGAATACAATTTGAGAGATCAATCTATTATGGGATCATCGTTTTTTAGCTATCTAGTTTTAAGATCCCTTTATCCTCAATGTGAACTTAAAGTTTGAGAGTATTTTCTCAACCATGTTGTTATATTCTTCCTAGTATGCATGTTTTCACAACTAGTCTTCAAATTTGGTTTTTATTTAATAATAATTTTACTCTTCAAATATTAAAATTATTTGTGTGGAGAACCTATCCTATCATTTAAATTCAGTCTCAATATACTAATTATCCTTTTTAAGGCTTTATATTATTCTAAAATAATGCTTAAACATGCTTTATCAATGTGATCAGCTTCCTCAGATCTTCCACACTGTTCTTATTTAATATAGGGGTGGTATTTTGTTTACAACTTCTCTTGAAATTCAAGATATTCATGTGAATTTTATTCTTTTACTTTATCTCTATATTTTTCTTGTGCTTCCTCTATCTTTAAATTAGTAGCCTTCTTAGAGTATCCACATAAAAAATTGCGAGTGTTATTTACCACATTAGTTCATTTAGATTGAAAACTTATTTTTATCTTATTTGGTTTGTTACCTAAGGAATTTAAAATTTTTTTTCATTTAAATCTTCTTGGGTAAATTCCGGTTATCAAATTTCTTCATATTATTACCAAAGTTTGACCCATACTTATTTTAAATCTTTTGGGAGTGATTTGGTAGTCTAATTTGTTTTCCATCCTTCCCAAGGTTATCTATTATTTATTAATTTATTTATGTGGAATTATTTTCCCATTTTCTTTCGATATATAATTATATATATATTCACCATCCTTATGACCAAAACTATTGTAAAAGCACAAATATCTCTAAGTTTTCCAAATCTTTTTGAGTTAGATAGATTTTTCATAATCTATGGATGTTACCACTTATATGGATTGTTCCCATTTGAACTAGGATTTCGTTTTTCTTACTAAGTTTATATATTTTCCCAAAAATCCAAATTACTATGACTAAAACTATTATTCCACAAAAAATGACATAAAAAACTCAATCAATTTATTTTAATCTCTTGTTTTCTAAAAATTCCATATTTTTAAGCAGGATGTTTTTGGGATTTCTCTACTATAGGTTGGACAATTTTTGGAGAACCAACACTCATAATCATTCTTTTATCTACCATAGATATGGTGGTATCATTACCTCTATTTTCTTCATCAATATTTTTTTTTCTGATTTTGTATTTAAACTTACATTGTTTTACAGAAACAGATTTAGTAAAAAAATTGGAAATGTGTATAGATGGTACCTTCTTATTTGAGACTATAATTTAAAGATCATTAGATTATTTTTTTATCTTATTTTCATTGAGTAGAGTAATTTTGACATAGTAATCCTTCTTAGAATAATTTATTACAGTAGATCCTCTTTAATCAACTTCCCATGGTGACATAGCTTGATATATTTCTATATTTTTTAATTTATCCTCAAGATAAAGAAACTTAATATTGAGAATATATTTTTAATTTTACACTACCTTTAATATGTATTCTCATCCATTAGTATTCTTCCAAATTCATAATAATTCATTTTGGCCTTCTTTGGTAACATTGTGTCATGATCTTTAATCCTCTTGGATTTGTTCTATAGTTGTGTGTTCTTAACATCAATGTTGTTTTTATTTTTCTAATCCAATACATGGATCTTATTTTCAAGTTTCTTAGTGGTATAATAATTTTCTTAGATTTCATTAATCCAATCTTCATCAAACATTGATCAATTATCTTTAATAAACACATTTATATCTTTTTTATGGCTCTAATATGTTTAGATAGATTTATATAGGATAAAACCTTTTCTTCCAAAGCCTTCTACAATTCTTTTGGTTCCTACTCAAGTAGGATGATCTCTTATTTCCAACATTCAAAAATTCCACCAACCAAAGAAACTAACTCTTTGGGAAAAAATACATCATATCTTTTAATACATCAATAGACATGTCTTGAGAACTTGCGGGTAAATGACCATCCTAACTTACAATTGGATCTTTTTTAGGATAATTTTCACAAGAGTTAACACATACCTATTCATAAATTGAATGTATTGATTCCCATGAGTTATAAATACTATCAATTTCCTTGATGGTAGGTTTAACCACCTACTCTTCTCTATTCAAATTAGATCTATTGCTTTTAGTACTATGGAATTAAGGGAAAACAAGTCTTTTTGGAATGAGTGATATGTCTTCTTGGACATTAACTTTTTTTTCATGTTCATAATAGTTTTAGTAGAAATATAATTTTGATATGAACAAGGAAAATCTTCACTAAAACTGCATTTAATTATAAATTCTAAAGGTGATTAAAATATTTAAAAGAAAATAACTTTAAATAAATAGAATCCACTTATAGGTAGATAGAGCTCTGATACTAATTGAAATAATCAGTTAGGGATGTATTCCACATAGAGAGAGGGTAAATAAATTTTTTATACTTTTATAATTAATTTAAACCTTTTTAATGCTTTCTATTTTTACCTATATCACAATTATATGAAATAAATCCTTCGTTCTCTCTCTTCCTCACCTAGGTTATGCATGCAACACATAAAAACACACACACACACAAATAGAGGAAAATGATATACAGTCTTTACCTTTCAATAAGAAAAGGATAATACTTGGTTTGAATGAGAAAAAACCATGATCAAATAACCCACTATTAATAAACCTATGAGATATAACAAGTAGTGAGTATCCATGAAATTTCATTACACTGTAGTCTCTTGAAAGTGAATCAGCATCCCATTGGGTCTTTTTACTGCCTATGGATAGTTTATTATAATTTTTATAATGGGGAAATATTTATATTATTTTTACTCACATAGAATTATGAAAGTAACACATTTTTCCTCTTATATATGCAAAACAGGGCATGTAACATCTCGGCCTGACTGAACCCTAAATCTATAACCAAACTGGCCACCACATGGTCTCAAGTATCCCTCCCCATACACCAGAGGATTATGAATAACAGTGAGGGTCTAATATTGTTATGGTGGGGAGACTATATCCTCAAGGTCAGAGTAGCATAGTGGTAAAGTAGATTAGAAAAACACTTGACAATAGTAGAAACAATATTAATAAAAGATAGATTAGTGGAAGATAAATTTAATATCTATTGAATATAAATGAATCCAATTCAAAATTACAGTAATTCATGTATGAAAGATGACTCTTCAGGTATAAGTAGTAAAAATTACAATAACCAACATGATTTAATAAAATAATAACTTCCCTATGACTAGCTCTATGATAATCTCAAGTATCAACTCAATACTCTACCCAAACTTCATCATAGTAATGTAAATTAAAACATTGGAAGATGGTTGCTTCCCTTTAACTATGCATGCAGACATAAAGTCTACTTAGGTACCAATGGTGCGAGAGAAGGAAGTGAGATAAAATATTTTTAGTCTAACACCCACGGTGTTTATCCCAATCAATTTCGTGAAATATAAATTAAGCAGTGTTCTATAGTAAATAAATGAAAAACATAAATAATAAATAAATACATTCATTGGACTTGGTTCCACTTGGAAACCCATCCAATTACCTGCTTTAGCCTAAGATGGTGTGTTTGAACTAGGAGTACCTACATTGGTAAAGTAAGTGAAATAAGGTGCGAGGAGGTAGACTATCCCCAATCTTGTGATTGGGCTTGGCAGACACGTCCCTAAATTTCCATTTTCTAAAGATTCAACCTGTTTTCTTAAAATGTTGACATGAAATTTAATTAATTTTTAAACTTTTCATAAAAAATTTATTCATCCTTCATAACATAGTGAAATTCCATGAGTCTATCCATGTAAATTCAAAGGGACTTTCCTAGTATCGCTCGAGGGGCTCAACATATGACCAATGCCAGAAATTCCATCCATGGTGACCCAAGAATGAAGTCCCATATGTCACTCAGTGAATGGTGTAAAAAGTCAAGTAATAGACTTAGATTCTTTACCTGGTATCGCACGTAGGGTCTCAAATCCCACTAGAGGTCATCGAAGGGGTCTTCCCTAGGGAACCGGTGTCACTTATCTGGAGGTAATAATAGATAACACTCAATGACCCCATATCAGGCATTGCTAATGTCACCCCCGACATAATTAATAAACATTAACAATTCAAAAAAAGGGAATGAGGGACCATCTAAGGATTTATTAAGTTATAACCCCTTGTATCACCCTTGACATTCAAGCACTAAATCACACAAGCAATGCATATATATATATATATATATACAACAAGCCAATAAAGTTCCATTTCATTTGTTCAAGACTTTATATTTCCATAGGCATGTTGGTCAAGAAAAAACTAAACAACAAATCATCACGTTATAATTTAAAATAAAAAAATACCCCATACAAGGGGTTTTATTATAAAAACATGACATTGTGTTTAAAAAATTCATTTAATTTAATCTAAAGAGTTCAATTCACCTCATGGCATAAGGTATATATCATACAACACAAAATTAGAGTGCAAGGAAATAAATAAGAGCAAGGAGGAACATGATTAAAATTTATAACTTGAAAAAGATAGATGAAACATGATATAAGGCATATTAAAAGTCCATTAATGAAAGGGCATAAACAAGGGATCCTACCTCGAAGGAGGGAGAACCAAGCCGAACACTTTGACACTTGAAACTTTCATTGGTGACCACTTGAAGTTTATTTTTACCACCTTTGAGCATATGCACCCTTGCATATACATAAGGAAACCTAGCCCCTATGTACATATTTACATGGCCATGAATATGTACAAGGTGATAATTGCATATATTCTTATATATGCATATACCCATTTCTATTTACACCCATATACATTTTTCATATATATATATAAGCACACCTAGACCCAATATATATATTCACACACCCATGGGTTAATATATATATAATATGGGAACTTATATATATATATATATGCTACCTATGAATATGCAGAAGTCACCTTTGACTTTGTAGACTTGAACCCACCTCAAGGATAACCAAAACACACTACAAATAAAACTAGGAACTCAAAACCACTAAAAGACCAAAAATAAAATCAGGCTATAAAAAATAGAAGGAGGGAATATTACATCAAGAAATGGTGGAAAACATAAAGGGAATAAAGTGCTTCACCTTTAGCATTAGATTTTAAAACATACACAAGGATGATCCGAGAGACCTGCTACAAGTCTAAGAAATAGAAGAAAACAAAAAATCTGGATTAACCCAAACCCTAGGGTTTGGTTGAACGACATAAGGTGATGAGGATAGGGAAAAAGATATCCAACCAAGGGGGGAGAAGGGATCTAGAGGTCTTACCTCGAGGTGAAGTTGGATAATCCCAGAAGAAACATAGTGCAACGACATTGAACTAAAGCTCAACGAAGGGGGAGGCGCATGGCCATGTAGGAGAGGAGGGGGGCTCATGTGATGTAGGGAATGAAAAAGGGAAGGGGTGGCTTAGGTTTAAATTATTTTATTTTAAATTAAATTAAATTAAATTTATTTATTTTTTAAAAAAGCACATCTCACGGTTTGGTTCGTACATTTAGCCAAACCATGCATCAACCGTGTGATGAACAGTGCGAGCATACTGTCTATTTGGAACTAATTGTGTGAGATAGGCACAAGGTTTTTGTAAACCATGCATTGAACACATGATTCATTTTTTATCCTTTTATATAGCCACACAGTTTTCTGCTAAGGGAATCATGGTTTCAAAAAAACCGTGAGACCCTCTCAAATCCACCAAAACCTTGATTTCTAGGGTCCGACACTCCTGAAACTCAACGAGACACATGAAAAACCACTTGGTCCTTTAACTTAGTATAAAAACAACACATAATGGTATTCCAAGTCCTAGAATTATGTTCTAAAGCTCAGTTTATAAAACAAACCATCAAGTAAATTCCAAAATTCAAATTTCTATAGAATTTTACCTTGGCTCAAAAGACAGGTCATTACAACCTCCCCACCTTAGAAATTCTCATCTCCAAGAATCCTTTGGGAACAACATAAAAATAAATAAAACTATGAGGTACTTGAAGATTTGTTCAAATGATCATGTTTCTTTTCTAAATGCCCGATGCACCTCTAAGCATCATTTAAGAATGCGAAACTTAAGCCATAAACACCTGATCCAACACTCATTTTCCAATAAAAACACTGATATGACACTTAACCAAGCCTGTTTAGTTAGATACATGATCATGTAATCATATTGTTAAATATATGGCCAAAGGTTCTCCCCACCATAGGCCTTCATGTTAGAAAGAGGCCAATTCTGAGCCACAGTACCTCAACCCTTGGAATTTTCTTAAAAATTATGCCTCTAAGCATTCTAGCAATGCTCCTGGTGTGATTTTGAAATATTAAAATAGTCTATTATCCACCGAACTCACTTAGAAATTTCGAGTTGGATTTTCATGAAAATACCAATCCGACACAAACCATACTCATCTCTACCTGATGAAATTATTTAAAACGGTTCTTCACCAACCATATTCATTGAACAAGTGAAAACATTAGTCAATCCACCTATAGATGACCATTCTCAAGACACCCAACTTAGACGGCCAACGTGAAACCAACATAACCATAATTACTTAATCTTAATCATATTATGTTTATAATTAGCACATTCACCAAAGTCTACTCCCAACTTCCGATGATTTTTTTTATCAAACAATCAATTGGTAATTTATTCCATCTTGCCTCATCACGAAAAAGGGTGTAATCCAGATCCATCCCACTGGAATTTTTACCCTTTTAAGTATTTACCCTGATCCTAATAAAAAGTATAGGGTAACCTCAGATTAATCCAACTGGAGTCCAAGGGACTAACTGGGGTAGTCTACACCCCATACTTACAAGTGATACATTGGTAAAAAGAAAAAATGTCCACCTTAGATCATCGACCGATCCTAGAGTATCATCCATCTGATGGTCAAGTCAGAATAAACAATTGAAATCCAAGAGTATGTCCAAGGAATTACTACATGGAAATATTAGTTTCACTCAAGACTAACTAAACCTTGAAGAAAACCATGCATCCAGTGTGTTACCAGATAAATATCACATCTCAGTCCCAACAAATTTAAAAATTTAGTGTAGCATAATATTGATGCTCTCTTATTATACCAAGGACAATGTCAAGATAGGGTGCATGATGACATATTTATTAAGAGTGCAATAAGAGGAAATAAAGAAAAATAGAAGAAGAATAGTCGAACCACTACTGGTTGACTTACTTTGAAAGAATATCCACTTCACCTACCAACACACTATCAAAAACCGATCACAAGCCTTTTCCATCCAAGGCATGCCCATTATTATTCAAGATTAACCATCGAAGTCCTCTACAACCAAAGAAATTTATTATGGGTTGTGCACATAACCAAACATTACAATGTCATGCTTCCAAGAAAGCACTGACACATTTTAAAACATGAAATCCCCAATGTCCTTCAAGTGAGACCAGCCATTTCGAAATGGTCCTTCTGGGTTGTGTCCTTCTACCTAGAAGGAAACATTTAATAGATTCTACACAATGCACCCCACCTTAGGAGTGCCCTATTCATCAAAAGAATAGATAGACTAGCTTGTCACAAGTTCATTAGTTATGATCCACCTTAATCATACATGTGTAACTCCTCCAAGTTATGATCACCATGTCACAACATCAAAGCATTTGGCATGAAAGCCAAAACCAACTTGACCAGAATTTTGAAACACTTGATCATCTTGGAAAGTTATATCAAGCATTGGGATGAACTTGATTCTCAAAATCATAGGTCCCTCTACTCCAAAGGTTACCCAAGAACACACTCAATATCCCAAGGCTCAATGGTTTCACTAAACTCAACTAGTTCGTTACATCATTTAGAACACGATGTGTACCGTGTATGTGAACACATAGTACCTTGAGATTTCAAAAAAAAATGACACATCCTCAATACTATCCATAGGTTTTCCACCCTATGCATCTGAGTATTATGTGGTCAATACAAGAAATTTGGTTTTGATTCATATTTCTGCATACGACCATTAATCTTGATGAGTACATACCAAGTCGTCCATTACTGAGGAAGAAAAAAGGGCCAAGAGACCTATAAAGTAGGAAACCATGCCTGAGGCATTTCTAGATAGTTTAAAATGAGTAGTACTCGATGTTCACACCCATAATAAGGGTCAAGGAAAACATGATCAACAATCCAAACAAGGGTGTCAAGTAGAATCTAAGAGTCCTACTTGGGAAAAAGACACCTGAATAGTAACATATGGAAGAAAACTCATAGGGTTAAAAAGGAATTTATGATTTAAGGGTGATACCTACCATGGGATATCCCCTTATAGAATAAAAAAGCGCTAAACCTATCACTAGGTCGTTTCAAATAAAAGTCACTAGGTCCAATGCCTATTATTTAATCCATTGCTAGAAAGAAGAAAGACCTATAGAGAACTATCATGCTTTTGTTCAAAGGAAACTCAAAGAAAAACTTATACTACCCTTACATGAGGTTTTAAATAAATGAAACCACTTCATGTTCCATTTTAAAAACATTTAAATAAAAAATAATTTATCCCTTTAAACAT
The DNA here is from genome assembly GCA_963277665.1 of Viscum album. Taxonomy (NCBI): domain Eukaryota; kingdom Viridiplantae; phylum Streptophyta; class Magnoliopsida; order Santalales; family Viscaceae; genus Viscum; species Viscum album. Next base: position 988,145,033 of record OY728129.1, read on the forward strand.
TTCAATTTTAGTTTTAAAGAAAAACCAATATTAGTCGCAAGGAAAAATAGGAAAGGTATTTTAAACCACCTTATCAACCATTTTTTTCAGTGTCATCCTATTATAATTGGGCCATTTTATTATAAAAACCCTATTTTAAAATACCTTTATTTAATTATAAGGCATCACATAAAAAACATCTCAAGAAGACTAAAATGTCTTTTATTAATTAAAGGGACATTAATTAAAAAGAAATAACTACCTTATGTTTACATGCGAATCCATATAGGCGGCTATGGGAAATTTTAAAAATACATCCACAAAAATCATAACCACAACCTCATGGGGTTAATCTTTATGGAATATCAAATGAAGGGTAACCTACTAGGGTCCTTCTGATCCATTATCGGTTCATCTAAAAGCAACCCAAGCATTTCAATCATTTAGATTTAAAAAAATCACCATTAACAGTTCCATTTTAAGGTCACTAGATTGATTAAAATTCAATATTTAAAATTTTAAGATATTTAAAATAGAACCCCAAGTACCATTTACAAAATAAAAGAACTTGATAAAATACAAGGAAAATAGGAAAGTCTTATCAAAATTCCTTTTTAAACATCAATTATTTATTAACATCTCATCTTTATTAGGAAATTTAAAAGATAAATTCCTTTTAAATTTTAAAAGATATGTTATCCCATGAGGGTCCCACAAATCCAACCTGGGTTCATCAGAATACAACCCAATATAAGTTGCTAAGTTATAGAAATTATAAACACCCATAACGAGTTATCTCATAAGATACAAGCCCCAACTAACCTACTTGGGTCCAGTTGTGCATTTTATAAAGTTAACCAAAAAATTTTAAATTAAAATTAAATAGATTTCACTCAATTAATGATTTAATAATATAACACTCTCATATATAATAACTTATAAGTATGAGCGATTATCTACTAATCCATAAAGCGCCCATAGGCTTTACAGTTTGGCTTTTGGATCTCATTTAACTGAAACCATTTTATCCAAGGTAAAAGGAAATGTTTATCATATTGAACATTTATAAAAAATCCCTTGAATATATATAGTAAAATTACAATTTCTTGGTTTCTAGGGTCATCATTTTCCAACCCATAAGGCACCCATACACCTTACAGGATGGAAATTAACCCCCTTTTTAATCGTAACTAGAACATTCATCCCATACTAAAGAAGATATAAATATAAGAATTTAAAAAAAATAACACTAAATAAGTCACCTAAACATGGTAAGAAATCACACATGATAAAATAATCAGAATTCATAACAAGTAAGCATCGCATAAAACAATAAGGCAAATAGAACACAAGGAACATCAACAATTTCAAACAACCAAACCATGGGAACAACATGGAATAACATATGCACGAAATGTGTATTATTACGTGCCTATAATGATTCATGTAATGATTTCTCCTTTCCATACGAGGAAAAGAAAAAATATAAAAATCTCATAAATTAGTTAGCAGTGAAAAATAATCCAATAACTCAAGGTAAAATTATACCAATGGTAATAGAAATGGTATGAAAAACAATCCCAACCCTGACCACTTTGACTTTTACCCATGGGTGGGGTGATCAGTCCAAGAAATGACTATTTATCAAGCGCAGAAACATTCCTAGTCTCTTGTTTACCAGAATAAAATAGAAATATAAGGGAAAAGGAAATATATGATACCACTTTGTAATATCTCAGCACAAATGACCACTAAACCGGTAGCTGGACCGGTCACCAGATGGCCTCAAACACACCTCCCCATAACTAGATGCTACTGACTAGCAGTGAGGATCTAATGGTGGTTTGGTGAGGAAACTATACCCTCACGGTTAGAGTAGCATAGCAGTAAAGTAGAAAAGAAAAAAAATTTGAAAACAAAAGAAATAATATAAATAAAAGATAGAGCAGTGAGAGATAAATAAAATATCAAATGAATATAAAAGTGGCCAACACCAAATTACAACAATGCATGTATAAAAGATGATACTACAAGTATAAGCAGTAAAAATTAAAATAATAATCATGATGTAATAAAACAATATCTTCCCTACGACTATCTCCACAAGCATCTCAAGAATCATCTAGGTCCTCTTCCCTAACTTCATCCTAGAAATTTAAATCAAAACATTGGAAGATGGATTCTTATCTTTAACAAAACCTACATACATAAATTATACTTGGGTACCAATGGTGCCCAAGTAGGGTGTAAGAAAAAATATCAGTAGGTCGGAACCCACAATGTCAAATCCAATCCATTTCATGCAATATAAATTAATTAGTGTGCCATAGTAAATAATTGTAAGAGATAAATTATAAATAAATACTTTCATTGGACTGGGTTTCACTTGGAAACCCATCCAATTACCTACTTTGTCCTAAGATGGTGTGTCTGAACCAGAAGAACCTACATTGATAAAGTATGTTAAATAAGGTGTGAGGATTTGGACTATTCTCAAGCCTGTGATTGGGTTTGGAGGACATGCCCCTACATTTCCATTTTCCAAATATTCCATCTATTTTTCTTAAAATGTTGCTCTTTAATTCAGTTTGAAACTTTTAATGAAACATTTATTCATTCATCATAACATAGTGAGGGATTCTGATCCCATCCATGGAAATCCTAAGGGACTTGTATAGTATCCCTCAAGGGGATCAACATATGAAAAATGTCAAGGAGTCCGTCCATGGTGACCGAAGAATGATGTCCCATGTGTCACTCAGTGTATGTAAAGCCCCGACCCTAGTTACCCAGAGTCGGTGCATTATTACATAACATTGGCATGATCACAAGAAAGATCAAATCTCGAAATACCGATTGGTTTAGTAGCCTTGGAAACACTAGATATGTTCATAAGTTTACATTACATCATAAAATGAAAAACTACTACAAAAACATAATGTCTCCATAATCTACACTCATATCCCCACATAATATCCCTGCAGGTCATTCATAATTTACTTCTTCACTTCCTGGGAAAAATAAAACATAGAAAAGGGGTGAGCTCAAATGCCCAGTAAGGATAACAATATAGCGGAAACTTTCATAAATAAGAATAAACATTTAAGGCAATGTATAACTAAAACAAAAGCCTTTAAAACATGAACTTTCAACATGGTACGACATAAATAAAATGAAATAATTCCATTTACTTATTCACATGGATATTCTACTAATCGAATAATCACATGCAAAAATCAATAACCACTTTCATAATGTTGGAATGCATAATGCCAGACTATCATAGCCACATAGTCAAGGCCTCGTGCCAAGACTAAAAATAAGATTTTGTCAAGGCCTTGTGACAAGACACTAGTTTGTCTCATGAGACCTACCGATGCATCGAGGAGCTATAACAGGCTCCACCCGTCACTTACTAAGTCCAATGCATTCCCATATGAAAAGGTTTAAACATAACATAAACATTCGTATTAAAACTAGCATACGAAATGTAAATAATTTCACCATAAACTATGAATGGTATAAAAATAGCACATCCACAGTCAAACATATCACAAAACCTTCAATACAATATAGAAGTTTTGTATCATAATAAATCAACTTCAAATAATCTTAAAATCCATCAAAGGATGTTGACATAGATGAAATCAATATTCTTTTTAAAGAAATAACTCCTTTTAATTTGAAATAATTTAAGATCCATATAAAATAAAACATTTTCTTTGAAAATATTCTTATAATCTTGTAAGGGAAGCTTTGAAGATTTTATAACGGCGGAAAATAGCCGCACCCACCGTATAAGTTAAAAAAAACATTCTTACCTTAATTCTGTCAAAAAGGTTAAAAAGGACCTTGTTTTGAAAACGACCGAAAGATTCCTTTATAAACCACTTATAAAAGTCAAAAAGGGTATAAATGACTTTAACTCATATTCTAGTAAATAGTAAAAATGTTTTGAAATACATTTTTAAGAAACATGGATGTGGATGATAAAGAGATCCCAGTAGATTATTACGTATAAACAACCTCGGATAATGAAGAGATTGTGAAATAACCCTTACCAGTTTGGTAACTTATGAAACATACAACCCATGAAAGAGGTATCATACAATGAATATGTAAATACAAATAAATTAGAGTTTATTACACAACGAATATAATTATGGGAAATATATATACCACACAAAAGGTGATGGTGGCAATATGGCATGAATCTCACGGGAATAAGGAGTGAGATGAAAACCCCATACCTTGCACTTTTCCTTGGTTGAGGTAGGTTAACCTCCTGTATAATGGTGAAATAATTGTTATTAAATTATACAAGAATCATATATATTAATATGATATCATATATGATCTTTTAATATTGATTTGATAATAATATCTTAGTATTATCGTTGTTTCGGGTGTTAACTTACTTGTTTTCTTTTATATGTTTTGTTACGTAAGACATGTTTGTAAAGGATAGGTTTTATATTATTCATATCCAGAATGATATCAAGTCCTTAAACATCATTTTTTAAATCATCAAATGATAATTATACTTGAACGGATACGATGGAGAATGAATCTCATCGCGTTCGTGGAGACGGTAGTCCGTACGTACGCACGAGCGACAATATCATTCTTTTGATATTAAAATAATATATAAATGGATGGTATATCATATATACAGAATCCTTAACATGTTATATTTATTATTTACATGAGTTACACATCATTATTATACCCATCCAAATAATATTATATTGAATAACAATTACACCACGACGTGGAGACGGTAAGCCGTACGTACGCACGTATGGTGACATGTTATTCAAAGGGTGGATAGAATACTGAATATGGTTGTACCATATTTATAATAACATCATAGTATATATATGATACTGGATTTATTATTTTAGAATGGTAACAATAAAGGAAGAAGAAGTGGAAGAAGAAATGAACTTAGAAAAGGGTGGTGAAATCATTACCTCTTCTTCGGGTTCTTCCTTTTTATTTGATCAAAAGGGCTCCTTAGGTTGGCTTTATGATCAAACTAAGGCCCCTAGGTTGTAGTGAGGGAAGGTGGGAGAGTATTTGGGCAGAGTTTGGCCGAACCAAAAGGCTTTGAAGGTGTGAAGAAATGAGAAGGAGGAGTGCCCTTTTATAAGAGGGGTGAGGGGCACCTTTGGAAAAGCTAGAAATATTAATTTATAATAAATTCATATTCGGTTTCTAATGGATCAAAAGTTTATTATTCAAAGGTTAAGGTGGGGATGGGTCGAAAACAACTCAACCAATAGAATTTAGACAGGTTTGGATACTTATATTAACCTTATCTTTAAGTATTAACTCTAAGTTAATTAGTTTCACTTTTACAATGTCTCTTTGTATTTTTATATAATATGGTTAATAAACTTACTACATACATCCAAGAGACCCCCAAGTGGTCCATTAATGATGAACCTATCATGATATAAGTATCTTGGCCGAACATTAGATTTTTAGGAATTTAATATCAATTAATAATATAATATTTGTTTTAAGAACTCTTTTATGTCAATTTTGACACTATTCAATAGTTGATTTTTGTGAAACTCATAACAGATTGATTACTTCTAAAAAAGTCAATTAACTCAATCCTAATATATCATATTATCCTAGAAAATTAGTTTAATTCATTAAAAGTTTCATATTATATTTATTTGGGTATTTATAATATCAATTATTTTAATTTTTCACTATTATAGTAATTACTGCATCATCATTGTGTCATAAATAAAATAAATTATTTAATGTCTAAAAATTATAAATAAAATATCATTATGTAGGAAATCGTTTTATCGTTCTAATGAATATTTATAATCTAAAATCCAACATATATAACCCTATGTAAAAATTGTTTTTCTAAAAGATATATGCTTGTGTCATTTTTGTATTCATTTTAACTTAATTAAAATAAAGTGTCATTATCACTTACAAGTGGATCCATGGGGTCCCAAAATCGACCAAAAGATGTCCATGGTCGACCATGTATCAACCAATAGGGTTAAGACACGTTTTAGGGTAATTTAGTATTATTATAATATTATTTTTTAACCCTTATTTACCGGATTTACCCTTAACCATGGTAAATAAAATATTTACCGCAGTAATTATTCAAAATGTCTAAAAATAAAAGTTACCTATTTAAAAAATTTGAACATCCTGATTCCAAATATTGAATCCATTTTCCTAAATTCAAAACACAGAAGTGGCAGAAATTAATTTAAAATTAATTCCCGCTGTCAAAACAAAAAGCGTGTTTTTAAGAGATAATAACTATCAAAAGATTGACATTTGTTTATGTTCGGTTTAATTGTAAAATTATGTCCAATGACCAAAATTATATTAAATGGTAAAAATATATTCTAAATATACTTTAAAACTACTAAAATTCATAATTTATCACTATTAATTATTTTGATTAAAAAAGTTGTTTTTAATTAAAATTTAGTAATTTTCACTATTCATCAAAATATGAAAGTTATCTGAAATGTACCAAAATTTCACCTTAGGATAAATTTGATATTCCAAATCCAAAAATGAAGTCCATTTTGAAATATAAAATATATATAATTTCAAAAAGTAGGTATTACTATTCATAACGGCTAGTTTGATTGGTTGTGGTGTGTGTTAAAACTCAAGGTTGCGTACAACACACGCTACTGTATTATTCAAAGAAAGCGTACCGTGGAAGCTTGGGATGTTTCATTTTAAATTTTTGATGTCCCCATTTAGTCAAAAAGTTTAAAATATTGTATTTAAAAAGGGTTCACTATTAAAAGTTGATAAAAGTGCAATACTGAAAATGAATTTGTTCTTGTATTATATCTAAGAAACTCATAATATGGATTCTAAAATTATAAGGATTACATAAAGTTTAAAATTTAGATAATACTATTCATAACCTCTTTTGAATGGCTTTTTTTTGTAAGTCATGGTGTGATTGAACTCGGTGTTGCGTGTAGTGCAAGTTATTGAATTATTTTGAAGAAATAACACACTATGAAATCTTGGGGTGTTACATTCTCCCCTCCTTCAATAAATTGCGTCCTCGCAATTTGAAATTGTTATTCGAAAATAAAAGGTTGAAAATAGAAAATATATTTGAGGGAAAACCCACATCAGAAATTGGGTTACTAAAATTTAGTCTTAATATGAGGAAAAGAAAAATGAAAGGGTCACCACCAAATTATGATCTCGATTAGGAGAACATTGGTGGCAATTAGAGACATATAATTGGAGGAAAATGTAAATATTTATAGGTAGTGATTGAGGTCATAAATCACAAACAAGTATACAATTGAGGTCCTTAAATTCATCAATCTATGATGATTTGAAATACCATCGGTTCAACAAAACATAGGGTATTAGGATAACACATTTTTGACATTTCAAAATATCTTAGTTGAAATCCCACATCGAAAAATGAATTAATGAGGACTCTATTTAAAATAAAGAGTCGATAGTATGAAGATTACCGAAAATAACACATACTAGGGTTCCATGTAGGAAAATATGGATATGGAAGAAAAATCTAACCATCAATTATCTGATGGAGAGTGGTAGAAAACATGGCTATGAAAAGGCCAACAATCCCAAAGCCATAAATTAGTGATGATTTAAGGTACCATCTAGGAAAACATTTTTATTCTAAGTTTCTTTTCTTAATGTTGAGGAATTTATTTATGAGATTGGCTAAGATCATAAGGAGATATAATTACTTTATAATTAGAGTTTTATCCATTAATAAATTTCTACCACAAACTCATCGTTCACTCTAAAAGATAATAGAACGTAAAAAATTCTATTTACACTATTCGTATAGGGTTCCAAAATAAACGAATTTATCATTCATCTACAAGATCTTTTAATAAAAACTACATAATTTAATCTAGGACATCTCGTGGTCCAGTGGTAGGTGATACACCCTTGTCGCCCTTCAGTTGTGGGTTCAAGTCTCGCAGCCTTGCCGGACGCGACGGGTTGCCGCCCGACCTCCGGGTTGTCCTTTTATGGCAATCCAAAATATTCCAAACTAGAACTATCCAAAATACTTCTGTCCAAACTCACAGTCCAACATTTATAAGGAAGGTAAACATAATGTAGATCCTTTTTACCCCGTAATAGCATATGAATACCTTCATCATGTATTACCATATTCCTTATTGATTACATTCATGCTCCCTTAATCCATATAGAATGCTGGATATAATTCATTAATCCAAAAATGTTTTAAACCCCAACAATGATGGAATATACAAATCATTAATCAGTTCCAAGGTAGTCAATAATATCCAAAATAATTTATCCAAAACAGTCACATATTATTCCAAAATCACTACCTCAGTATCAGAACTATATTATGATTTATCATTCTCTCAACCATATATTTTCCAAAAATTTATCCTGCCATTGAGTCACTTTTCTTTGTTCCACACAATCTCAAGTCCTTAATGAAATAGTACTGCAGTACAATCCTTATATACTCCATAATTGTTATAACAAGTACATTGTTGATACAACACTCAATTGACATAATCAACATAAGAGCTCTAATCATTCCTCTTCATTTGTGGTAGTATCATAACTTGATTATTATTCAATAACATCATTTGCGGCATAGTCTGATGACTGGGACATAGGTTCGCGTAGTGTCCAAACTCCTTGCAAATGAAGCATTGTACATTTAAAACCATTTTCTTACCCTTGCAGTCACGTACTTTGTGCCCTTTTCCTCCACACTTATAACAAACTCCCATTCCTTTCAGGCAAGTTCCAGGGTGTTTCTTTCCACAGTTACCACATATGGGAAAATTCTTCTTTTCCCTCTTCCCTTTATCCATCTTTCTCTCTTCCATCCTTTTCTTCTCTTTCTTCCCTTCAAAGCCATAGGACTCAGTAAACTCTTTACTTATCTTATCAACACATGATATTATTTCTTCATATGATGATAATACATTGGAGACTATTTCTCTTATAAATTCTAGCTTAAGACCATGAAAGATATGATCCTTCCTTCTCTTTGGATCATGTGCGTTTCTGGAGTTCTCATTCCTTCTACTGGGTGCCATTTCTAAACAATGGCATACACTAGATCAGTTTATGAATCAAAATACATAATCCCATACTTATAAAACACTTAACATAAAGTGAACTATTTATGGATATAATCCATAATCATAAAAATGTTTTCTTTGAGGAAGTATATACTCATAATCCCTTCAAAATGATTTGTAAAGAAAATGAGAGTTATCCTAAGCATATCCCCTGGGAGTGTCGTAACCAAGAGTGCAGCAAGGCCCGTTGTCGTGCACCAGTTCCCGTTCGAGTCTAGCTCAAAGCGGTGTTTTCGGGTTTTACCCCTAGGTACATCTGTGCCAGAGCCGCCTCTACCTGCTCGTATCCAGACAGGGATGTATTGCTCGGAAAACTCACAAAATCTCTACAATACCAAAATTCTAGGAAGTTCTTCTATACTAATCCTCAAAGTTCATCTTAGGTCTTCGTGCTCTAATCAGAGTTTATCTAAATCTAGTTTCCAATGTTTGTACTAAACTTCCTCCGATACCAACTGTAACGCCCCTACCCTAGTTACCCAGAGTCGGTGCATTATTACATAACATTGGCATGATCACAAGAAAGATAAAATCTCGAAAGACCGATTGGTTTAGTAGCCTTGGAAACACTAGATATTTTCATAAGTTTACATTACATAATAAAATGAAAAACTACTACAAAAACATAATGTCTCCATAATCCACACTCATCTCCCCACATAATATCCCTGAAGGTCATTCATAATTTACTTCTTCACTTCCTGGGAAAAATAAAACATAGAAAAGGGGTGAGCTCAAATGCCCAGTAAGGATAACAATATAGCGGAAACTTTCATAAATAAGAAAAAATATTTAAGGCAATGTATAACTAAAACAAAAGCCTTTAAAACATGAACTTTCAACATGGTACGACATAAATAAAATGAAATAATTCCATTTACTTATTCACATGGATATTATACTAATCGAATAATCACATGCAAAAATCAATAACCACTTTCATAATGTTGGAATGCATAATGCCATACTATCATAGCCACATAGTCAAGGCCTCGTCCCAAGACTACAAATAAGATTTTGTCAAGGCCTTGTGCCAAGACACTAGTTTGTCTCATGAGACCTACCGATGCATCGAGGAGCTATAACGGGCTCCACCCATCACTTACTAAGTCCAATGCATTCCCATATGAAAAGGTTTAAACATAACATAAACATTCGTATTAAAACTAGCATACAAAATGTAAATAATTTCACCATAAACTATGAATGGTATAAAAATAGCACATTCACAGTCAAACATATCACAAAACCTTTAATACAATATAGAAGTTTTGTATCATAATAAATCAACTTCAAATAATCTTAAAATCCATCAAAGGATGTTGACATAGATGAAATCAATATTCTTTTTAAAGAAATAACTCCTTTTAATTTGAAATCATTTAAGATCCATATAAAATAAAACATTTTCTTTGAAAATATTCTTATAAGCTTTTGAGGGAAGCTTTGAAGATTTTATAACGGCGGAAAATAGCCGCACCCACCGTATAAGTTAAAAAAAACATTCTTACCTTAATTCTGTCGAAAAGGTTAAAAAGGAACTTGTTTTGAAAACGACCGAAAGATTCCTTTATAAACCACTTATAAAAGTCAAAAAGGGTATAAATGACTTTAACTCATATTCTAGTAAATAGTAAAAATGTTTTGAAATACATTTTTAAGAAACATGGATGTGGATGATAAAGAGATCCCAGTAGATTATTACGTATAAATAACCTCGGATAATGAAGAGATTGTGAAATAACCCTTACCAGTTTGGTAACTTATGAAACATACAACCCATGAAAGAGGTATCATACAATGAATATGTAAATACAAATAAATTATAGTTTATTACACAACGAATATAATTATGGGCAATATATATACCACACAAAAGGTGATGGTGGCAATATTGCATGAATCTCACGGGAATAAGGAGTGAGATGAAAACCCCTTACCTTGCACTTTTCCTTGGTTGAGGTAGGTTAACCTCCTGTATAATGGCGAAATAATTGTTATTAAATTATACAAGAATCATATATATTAATATGATATCATATATGATCTTTTAATATTTATTTGATAATAATATCTTAGTATTATCGTTGTTTCGGGTGTTAAATTACTTGTTTTCTTTTATATGTTTTGTTACGTAAGACATGTTTGTAAAGGATAGGTTTTATATTATTCATATCCATAATGATATCAAGTCCTTAAACATCATTTTTTAAATCATCAAATGATAATTATACTTGAATGGATACGATGGAGAATGAATCTCATCGCGTTCGTGGAGACGGTAGTCCGTACGTACGCACGAGCGACAATATCATTCTTTTGATATTAAAATAATATATAAATGGATGGTATATCATATATACAGAATCCTTAACATGTTATATTTATTATTTACATGAGTTACACATCATTATTATACCCATCCAAATAATATTATATTGAATAACAATTACACCACGACGTGGAGACGGTAAGCCGTACGTACGCACGTATGGTGACATGTTATTCAAAGGGTGGATAGAATACTGAATATGGTTGTAACATATTTATAATAACATCACAGTGTATATATGATACTGGATTTATTATTTTAGAATGGTAACAATAAAGGAAGAATAAGTGGAAGAAGAAATGAACTTAGAAAAGGGTGGTGAAATCATTACCTCTTCTTCGGGTTCTTCCTTTTGATTTGATCAAAAGGGCTCCTTAGGTTGACTTTCTGATCAAACTAAGGCCCCTAGGTTGTAGTGAGGGAAGTTGGGAGAGTATTTGGGCAGAGTTTGGCCGAACCAAAAGGCTTTGAAGGTGTGAAGAAATGAGAAGGAGGAGTGCCCTTTTATAAGAGGGGTGAGGGACACCTTTGGAAAAGCTAGAAATATTAATTTATAATAAATTCATATTCGGTTTATAATGGATCCAAAGTTGATTATTCAAAGGTTAAGGTGGGGATGGGTCAAAAACAACTCAACAAATAGAATTTAGACAGGTTTGGGTACTTATATTAACCTTATCTTTAAGTATTAACTCTAAGTTAATTAGTTTCACTTTTACAATGTCTCTTTGTATTTTTATATAATATGGTTAATAAACTTACTACATACATCCAAGCGACCCCCAAGTGGTCCATTAATGATGAACCTATCATGATATAAGTCTCTTGGCCGAACATTAGATTTTTAGGAATTTAATATCAATTAATAATATAATATTTGTTTTAAGAACTCTTTTATGTCAATTTTGACACTATTCAATAATTGATTTTTGTGAAACTTATAACAGATTGATTACTTCGTAAAAAGTCAATTAAAGCAATCCTAATATATCATATTATCCTATAAAATTAGTTTAATTCATTAAATGTTTCATATTATATTTATTTGGGTATTTATAATATCAATTATTTTAATTTTTCACTATTATAGTAATTACTGCATCATCATTGTGTCATAAATAAAATAAATTATTTAATGTCTAAAAATTATAAATAAAATATCATTATGTAGGAAATCGTTTTATCTTTCTAATGAATATTTATAATCTAAAATCGAACATATATAACCCTATGTAAAAATTGTTTTTCTAAAAGATATATGCTTGTGTCATTTTTGTATTCATTTTAACTTAATTAAAATAAAGTGTCATTATCACTTACAAGTGGATCCATGGGGTCCCAAAATAGACCAGAAGATGTCCATGGTCGACCATGTATCAAACAATAGGGTTAAGACACGTTTTAGGGTAATTTAGTATTATTATAATATTATTTTTTAACCCTTATTTACCGGATTTACCCTTAACCATGGTACATAAAATATTTACCGCAGTAATTATTCAAATTTTCTAAAAATAAAAGTTACCTATTTACACAATTTGAACATCCTGATTCCAAATATGGAATCCATTTTCCAAAATTCAAAACACAGAAGTGGCAGAAATTAATTTAAAATTAATTCCCGCTGTCAAAACAAAAAGCGTGTTTTTAAGAGATAATAACTATCAAAAGATTGACACTTGTTTATGTTCGGTTTAATTGTAAAATTATGTCCAATGTCCAACATTATATTAAATGGTAAAAATATATTCTAAATATACTTTAAAACTACTAAAATTCATAATTTATCACTATTAATTATTTTGATTAAAAAAGTTATTTTTAATTAAAATTTAGTAATTTTCACTATTCATCAAAATATGAAAGTTATCCGAAATGTACCAAAATTTCACCTTAGGCTAAATTCGATATTCCGAATCCAAAAATGAAGTCCATTTTGAAATATAAAATATATATAATTTCAAAAATTAGGTATTAATATTCATAACGGCTAGTTTGATTCGTTGTGGTGTGTGTTAAAACTCAAGGTTGCGTACAACACACGCTACTGTATTATTCAAAGAAAGCGTACAGTGGAAGCTTGGGATGTTTCATTTTAAATTTTTGATGTCCCCATTTAGTCAAAAAGTTTAAAATATTGTATTTAAAAAGGGTTCACTATTAAAAGTTGATAAAAGTGCAATACTGAAAATGAATTTGTTCTTGCATTATATCTAAGAAACTCATAATATGGATTCTAAAATTATAAGGATTACATAAAGTTTAAAATTTAGATAATACTATTCATAACCTCTTTTGAATGGCTTTTTTTTTGTAAGTCATGGTGTGATTGAACTCGGTGTTGCGTGTAGTGCAAGTTATTGAATTATTTTGAAGAAATAACACACTATGAAATCTTGGGGTGTTACAGTGTATGGTGTCAAAAGTCAAGTACTAGACTCCAAGTCTATACCTGACATCACATGTAGTGGCCCAAGTCTCACTCGAGGCATGATTCAACCAATAATTATTTCGATCCTATCCAAGGGATCTCCCCTAGGGAACTAGTGTCACTTGTTTGGAGGTAAGAATAGATAACGCTCAGAGAGTCCATCTTAGGTATAGATGATGTCACCCCCGGCGTAATTACTAAATATTAACAATTCATACAAAGGGAATGAGAGCCCATCCAAGGGGTCCTTAAGTCGAAACCCCTTGTATCACCCTCATCACTCAATCAAATAATCTCACAAACAATGCACATATATATACACAACATGCCAAGAAAGTACCATTTAATTTATTCAAGAATTTATATTTCCATAGGCATGTTGGTCAAGAAAAAACTAAACAATAAATCATCAAATTAAAATTTAGAAGACAATGCACCTAATTTGAGGAGTTTTATTATAAAAACACAACATTGTATTTCAAAAATGAATTTAGTTTAATTTAATGATTTCAATTCATCTCTAGCCGTAAGGTATATATCATACGACACAAAGTGAGAGTGCAAGGAAAGACATAAGGGAAAGGCAGAAAATGATTAAAATTTATAACTTGAAAAAGGTAGATGACACATGATATAAGGCATATAAAAAAGGAGTTAACAAAATGGCATGAACATGGGCTCCTACCTCAAAGAAAGGGGAACCATGTCAAACAATTCATCACTTGACGCTTTCATCGGTGATCACTTGATACTGCTCTTTCTTGCCTCTAAGCATATGCACCTTCACATATACATAACGAAACCACATGGACATGAATATATACAAGGGTATCCTTACATATATGATTATATATGTATATACTTGTTTCCACTTACACCCATGTATATTATATATATATATATACATAAGTACAACTAGCCCTAATATATATATAAATATATATTCATACCACCATGGGTGAATATATATATATATATATATATAACGAGGGAACTTACACACACACACACACATATATATTCCTACCTATGCATTCTCGAAAAGTCACCTTTGACTCTGGTGACTCGAACTCACCTCAAGGATGATCAAAAAAACACTACAGATAAAACTAGGAACTCAACACTAAAATACCACAAATAAAACTGGTCTAGAAAAAATGTAGGAGAAAACCTAACTTTAATTGGTGAAGGAAAATCGAAAAGAACCAAATCACTTTGACTTAAGTGGATGATATTAAAATATACACAAGGCCAACTCGAGAGACCTGCTAGATGCCCTAGAAATAGAAGGAAAAAAATATTGGTTAACTTAAACCCTAGGGTTCATCCAAACAACATCAGGTAATGGGGAGAGTGAAGAATCATCCAACCAAGGGAGGAGAAGGGATATAGAGGTCTTACCTCGAGGCGACGATGGAGAATCCTGGAGGAAACATGGTGCAATGGAGTGGAATAGGAGGTCGATGGAGGGAGAGGCACACAACCATGGAGGAGAGGATGGGGTATCACGTGATGCAGGGAAGGAAAAAAGGAAAGGGGTAGCTTAGGATTAAGTTATTTTACTTTAATTTTAATTTAATTTAATTAATTTCTTTAAAAAAATCGAACGGTTTGGGTCACACGATTAGAAAAACCATACGGGATAGGCACATGGTTTAGGTAAACCGTATATAGCATGTGTGGGGAATATTTCATCCTTTTCTATAGCCACACAAATTGATGCTGAGGTTTGTACAGTTTTAGACAAACTGTTCACCTATGTCAGGCCCTCCAAAACCTTGATTTTTGGTGTCTAGTGCTCCCCAATGAGACACCTGAGAAACCTCTCAGGTCTTTACCCAAGACAAAAAACAACACATAAAGGTGTTCCACCTCTTTGAATTATGTTCCAAAGCTTTTTTCAAAGAATGGCTTGTCCAATAAATTCCAAAATTCAAATTTCCATGTCATTTTACCTTGGCTCAAAACACGAGTCATTACAATGAACATAATTATTCAAAGTATAAAACAAGAGTTCCAAACCTTCTTATTTAAAATATCAATCAAATAGAGAGAATATTACTGTTTCATTATACGAGTTTTTAAATAATCATCCTTTATCCTTATTCCCTTATAGAGATGAAATTCACCACTTTCCTATGTGAACATAACTATAAAAATATTCCTTTATTCTATTCCTTATTATTCTTATTCTTTCTTTAGTTCAACAAGACAAAATTTGTTATTCCTTCTCCTATCTTCTTTATTGAATAAAAATAACATTGGAGCAAATTATTTTTCTCTTATTTTTCAAACGCAGAATTTGGATTTTTTAATGTAGTATCAATTATTATCACCTTCTTGATACAA
The DNA here is from genome assembly GCA_963277665.1 of Viscum album. Taxonomy (NCBI): domain Eukaryota; kingdom Viridiplantae; phylum Streptophyta; class Magnoliopsida; order Santalales; family Viscaceae; genus Viscum; species Viscum album. The sequence goes on from OY728129.1 coordinate 988,161,267, forward strand.
GGATGTTTTCTTAGGATAATTTTTTCAAACTACTTATTTAATCTTTAACCTATAGAATATATATATATATATATATATATATATATATATATATATCTAACATCGAATATTCTTGTTTTATTCTCTAAAAATATTCCATAAATGTAAGAATTATGAGTTTTGAATTACCAAGATTTTCGGTAATTCAAAACTTCCTCAAATATCACATAAGGAATCGATGAGTCTTTGTTATTATACTTCCAAAGAATTTGTATCATAAAAACAATTTTTATATATACATGGTTTTCATGTATATTTAAGTCCATGGATACTCAATATTTTGTAGTGCAAGAGTTCCTATTAATATCATTCTTTTTATAGTTAAAATATTTCTTGATTTTTGTCTCAAGATGAAGCATTATGATATCTTTAATTTCAACAAACTACTTAGAATCATCTAATCATAGTATCATAAGATTTTGAAGTATTATGATCTACCCACCACCAAAGTCGTATGAAGTAAGTCACATGATATAGAAGTCATACACACAACTCATATTATCTGTAATTCATATGGTCAAATTCATAAGACTATAAATTCATACAACCATAATCTTGAAGTCATAGGATGTTTGTATGGATTTGTCAAAGTCATACAATTTAAAAGTTTTATATGACCTTTTTTATTTTGGATCTTTCAAGATTCTTCATGCCACGATTTACCTTGTAATAATTGATAATACCAATATGTATCACCTTGTGTCATCTATATATTCATAAAAAGACATGGTATTCATATTTTTTGAACTATCTTTTTTAAAATCCAAGTGTGCATGGTGTTTCTGTGATGTTTCAAGAACTCCCATATAAAACATAGAAGTGAAGTTAATGTTATTTCCTGCTTCTATGGTGGAATAAAAATTACAAAAGACTATTTCTTCATGTAATCTTAGTGTTAAATGGGGAAGATGAGTTACATGATGAAGTTTAATCCCGATACATCATGTAATTTTAATGAGTGGACAATGACACTTTTAATTGAGTCCCACATTAATTTATCAATGAGTAATACACTCTATTATAATCACCAATGATTTATAGTCTTCTCAAAAAATCACTTATGTGCTTCTCCATAATAGAAGGTCACTCATTACATCCTAAACAAGTGTTTCCTCTTGCTCCTATGTTTCCCTACGTATGGGATTTTCCTTCAGCATGCCACTCCTCGCTAGCTATCTCACCTTAGAGATTGGTCAAGAAGTCACTATAGGATAGCCTAACTACTTGGGATGTTAACTAGATTTTTTTTTTCCATTTATTTTTTAAACTCCCTAAACAATACCTTTGGCCAAAAATAGATATAAATATCCTACAAATAATATAACAACCCCAAATTCGAAGCACTTAAGACCAATTTCCAGCCTTCCAATTTCTTATTCCTTTATTTTATTTTAATCAATAATTCATCATCACCATCATCATAGATATATAATATTTTTCATTAGAAATTATCCATGGAACTCTAATGTTTAATTAAAATTTCCTTCAATAATAAATGGTATCCCAAAGATAATAACTTCTATTTTTCATAAGAATATTGAAAAGAAACTTCAAAAACATGTATTATAATCTTTAGTTTATTTATAACCAGGGAAAACTTCTTATAAATTATTATTTAACTTTCTTGGGTTAATTAACCAAAATTCTAAGCTTTTGTTTCTTCTATATTTACATTCCTTGACAATAAATACAACACATAATAAGTGGACTCAACAACTCACACCTTTTACAAAATTCATGTGCATATTTAAACAATGTAAACCAATATATTCCTAATTAAAACAATTTCTAGAAGTCCTATGAGGTATAAAGTATCCTTCACAAGAGAGAATGTGAAAAAAATCAAGAACAAATTGAATCTAACTTCCATTCAAACATCTAATTATCATTTAGTCATTGTAGATTCTCCAAATATACGAGCCTTCCTAAATATAAAATTTTATAATAGATTTGAGTTTAAGAAATTGTTTACAGTTGAGATTATAATGTAATTTTTTTTAAATGGGGTGGTGTACTGGTCAAAGACCAAAACACAAACATTATTAAAAAAATGGAACAAGAAAGGATTACATGAGTCTAAAGTAAGGAATTTTTTTAAACATCACTAACATAAAGAGGGAGTAACTCAGGAGGAAGGTTATCCCTCTAGGAGACCTCGTTATTAACTCCCTTGTTGTCAAGTCCATCAACATAATTGTTAGCTTCTCGGTATGTATGGGTGATAATGAAGTTAACTTTTGATAAAGAGTAAAAATAGTTCATCCATTGAGGAGTAAGATTCCAAGCTAGGTGAACGATGCCATTCCAAATGTCTTGGACAATAGTAGTTGAGTTGCTATCGATCTAAATGTTGTTCTAGTTGGGAAACTTGGAAAAAGAAGCAGTGTGAATCACACTCATCATCCCAGCTTCTAGGGAGGAGGTGAAACTGCAATATCCATAGAAGAATCCAAGAACCTGGTCCAGGTTGTTTATGAAGATGGCACCACATCCTACAGGGCCTGAATTGCCTTTAGAAGAACCATCAATGTTGATTTTAATCCAAACTAGAGGTGGATATTGAAAAAAAAACTTCCATGATGTATTTAGGGTGATGGTACCTCCCATCAACACCGAAGCACCTAATAATCCCAAGATCTCTAACTGAGTTACTGCAATGATCCTTCTAAAGCAAAGTAGCCTCTCGTATAACAATGAGGATTATCATTTTACCTGAATTAAGATTGAATGAGTTATTGTTATAAATATAGTCATTTATACCATACCATATCACATGTATAAGCTCTTCTATAGCTGAAATAAAAATATTCTTGATTTGTAGGGAGTTAGATAAATCCACACATCACTGCAACTGAGAGGTTATAAAGCTACAAAGCAACCATCTTCACTAAAAAATATCAAGAATATAATGCCAAAGGGTAGTTTCCGTATCAAAATAAAGGAAGAGGTGGTTAATTTCCTCTTGATGTTGATTACAAATATGAAATTTGGAACAAAGATTAATCCCTAAATATTATAAATAGATATCAGTGGGAAGCCTACCATGAGCAATACGCCAAATGATAGTGAGTCTCGATGGATTTAACCAAGATTTATTAATGTTTTTAAACCAGCTTAAATTACTATAAGAATTGTTGAAAAAATGGTTATAGTATCTTTTTGAATCGATAATACCATTATTAGAGGGTTCCCAAATTAGAAGATCATCAGTAATAGTGAAAGGATAACTATCCACATCATGCTTTATATTATCAAGTAATCAAGGGTTTTGCGTTTGTAAGATGCCCTTGATGGTATCATTAGTATGCTTAGGATGTTGAGTGTTAGACACCAAGGAGATAATGGGTGTACCAGTCCAGTTATCAAGCCAAAAAATTAAATTATAGTCTTTGCTAACCATAAATCTGGAGTTATTCATAATAGAGATGAAAGTATTCTTAATGGAAGGCCAGATTGAGGAGGTCAAATAATTGAGATTTATATTCCTTAATATATCAAGTAAGTGAGTCCTAAGAAAGTCCATGGAAGAATAATTATTGTGAATGAGGTTCAATGTGAGATTAGCTTGAAGGGATTCATTAAAATCATTAAGGTTTTTTATACCAATACATCTTTTTTCAATAGGTTTGCAATAAGTAGACCAAGGAACAGAAACCAGATTTTTCTCAAGTGTGCTCTTAGTACAAAAAAAGTTTTTAATGGAAACATTAATTCTTTTCAGAAGACCAACTGTCCATTTATAAATCATCATGGAATAGACAAGTTTGGAGATAATAGTGGATTTGATAAGGCAAATTATTCCTACCATAGAGAGGTTTTTACCTTTCCAAGAGGAGAGTTGTTGAAGGGTTTGGTCAATGATGGGTGAGAAATAGTTAGCTTTAGGTCTACCCCAAAATATAGGGACACCCAGATAAGTGAAGGGTAGAGAAGCCTCCTTGATCCCCAAAGCACTGACAATGTTTCTTTTCCTTCTAGGGGGATATCCTTTTCCAAAGTAAATAAAAGATTTATGCCAAATGACATGCTAACCAGACACCTCTTCATAGTGAGTGATAATGGATTTAAGATTATTAATATTTATTTTTTCCCCCTGTATAAAAAAAATAATGTCATTAGAATAAAAAAGATGCGAGGGGGAATTCAAGTTCCTGGCGGCAGAGATCGGTTTGATCTTACCGTTTTCCATAGACTGAGTGAGTAGTATACTTAAATATTCTCCAGCAATATAGAATAGAATAGTAGAGAGAGGGTCTCTTTAATTAACCCCCTTAGAATATTTGAAATAAACTCTAGGATAACCATTTATTAGAATGTAAATATGGGCCGAGTTAAAAAGTGTTTTAATTATATTGATAAAGGTGTCATTGAAACAGAAGTGCATAAAGACCTTAAAAATAAAGTTCCAATCTATGGTATGCATGGACTTTGTAATGTCAAGTTTAATGGAAACATTTCCACCTCAATTTTTTCTGTTTAAAATATTGGTGGATTCAGAGGAAAAGCAAATGCAGTCTTGTATAGATCTTCCTTTTATAAAACTGAATTGATTCTAGGAGACAATTCTATTATTGATGGAAGAGATTTTATTAGGAAGTAATTTAGTGATAATTTTGAAAATAGAATTTATGAGAGAAATAGGTTTGAAGAGATGTATTTCATCCACATTCTCCATTTTATGAATAAGGGTAAAAAATTTGGAGTTTAATCCATGAGGAAGAATTCCTTTAGAAAAGACAGTTTTAACCATGCAACAGACGTCTTCATGAATAATATCCCAATGCTTTTGGTAAAACCCATTATTAAAACCATCAGGTCCAGGAGCCCTTCCTGGATTGAGGATAAATATAGTGTCTTTAATTTCCTGATCCAAAGGAATTCTACTAAGAAAATAATTGTCATCTCCAGACACCATAGCTAGAATGAAATCAGGGAGAAGATCTTTATCAAAGCCAGGACCATTGAAGATATCACAGAAATAGGAGACCCCAAAATTTACAATACCTTCATCAGTGTCGATAAGATGCACCTCATCTCTAAGATAGGCAAGAGGCCTATAATATTTTCTAACTCTGTGAATTGAGTTTTATAAATTAGTGTTCCTATCCCCATCATTGAGCCATTTGGTTTTAAAATTTTGTTTTTTGAGGTTATCCTTAAATTTAAGTAATGTGACCAGCTTAGAAGAAATGTTGATTTCATGCTGGGAGTTGTTAGTGGAGTTAGAGGAGGTATTATAATTTTGAATTTTCATGAGATCATTCTCTAGAAGGGTAATATCATTGTTTATTTCTTTTTATTTGGTTTTACACCAATTCTTGAGGACTTTCTTGAGATTTTTTATTTTCAAAGGACAAGAAAATGACTCCTTATGTTCATAAATATTAGACCAAGAGTTTTTGATAATATTCACATAGTCAGGATTAGGGGACAAGGCAGTGTTAAATCTGAAAGTAAGCCTAGGTTTTATGGGATTATGTGAAAAAATAACCAATACAGGGTGGTGATCAGAAGAAACTTTTAGAAGGGTGATGCAAGAAATGTTATCCCATTTATCCAGGGATTGATCATTAATGAAAGCCTTGTCAATATTACTAGCAACTACTCTATTATAATGATGTCTATACCAAGTAAATTTGGCACCACTTAAATTTACCTCAATAATATTATTAGTTTCAACGAATATTTTAAATTCCCTAGAGGAAATAGTGGAGTGAAAAGGGCCCATTTTTTCACTTGGGAATAAAATGGCATTGAAGTCCCCAACTCTAAACCAAGGATTTAGACTTTATATGAGAATTTACATAATAGTTTACCATATTATCATAAATATTAAATTATCCATTAACCAATTAAAACTACTCTCTTGGAATGTGCTCATTCAGTGTGTTTTTTGTTGGAATTTCTACTTCAGCAGTGTTAAGAATCATACTCATGCGATTAATCATATAGTTTTCAAATCAGTTTTTATATTTGATCTATAATTTGAACTATTATAATAGTATTATGAATTTTAGGAACCTCGGTTTTTCCTCTAATTTCTTTGAATACCTAAGGTTTCCATAATCAGATATTATAATTACTTTAGTGTGCAATACATATGATCTGAATTTTTCCAAAGAAAAAAATACTTTTAAAAACAATTTTTAGTAGTTGTGTAATGAGTCCAGGTATCATCCATTGTTCTTGTGAAATAAGAAATGGATTTAGATTTAAATTTAATCCATTAGGTAATAACTAATCTCATAGTATGGTCAGAAGCATCAAAAATTAATTCAAAAGGTGTTCACAGTTTGGGGGATGCATCACTGGTGGTGTGATCGATCTTCTCTTTAATTCATCAAAATACTCCCTGTAATAAGTATCAAAATTAAAAGAAAAATCTCTAAAAATTAGAAATTAAAGGGAAATATAAATCTTATTACAATAATTGTTGAACCTCTTGTAAAATCTTTCTTTTTATAGAAAATATCTAACATGTTTCATACAAGTTGTACGGGGAAAATAATTTATCATTTAAAATTTTGACTTATCTTCCTCAATACCTGTTTTTGAAATTACACACCCAAGTACTATTACTCTCTCTACAATGAAATGATTTTTTTTTAAATTTATAATAAGTTTATTTTCAATATAACTTTTAAAACTTGTTTGCAAATTCTTGAAGTAATGTTAAAATAAATTAAAAAAATATTGAAATCATCTAAGAACATTTCTAAGAAGTTTTCAATGTGATCAAAAAAGATACTTACCACAAACCTTTGGAATGTGTCCGGGGTATTAAATAATCAAAACGGAACACTACTATATTAAATGGTTCTAAAAGGACATGTAATGGTTGTCTTATATTGATCTCTAGGTGTAATGTGATTATAAAAGTAAACAATAATGATTTCTTCCTACCAAATTTTCTAACATCTGGTCAATAAAGGGAATAAGGAAGTGATATTTTTTAGTGACATGATTGAAATTTTGGCAATATATACAAACTCTCTAACTATTATGAATTATAATAGTTATAAATTCATCTTGTTCATTCATTACAATATCCAGTCCAATTTTTTTAGGACTGTATGATTATGGATGACTAATTGTTAATAAGAGATGAGGTAGATTATTCCCGATTCTAAAAACTTCTCTATATCATTTTCACTACCTCTGTTATGGTTGGTTTCAACCATATTTGGGGATACCTAATAGTTCAGGTATTTACCTCAAGTATAACTACATGTGATTAGATTTTGGGATTTCTTCTTGGGATATCTCCTAAAAACTAACCTATTATGAGTGCATTTTCTCTTAAAATTTATATTAATTTTTCTTCTTAGTCAGGGTAGGTTATTATAAATGATTATTGATAATTTTCCTCCTTCCATAAAGTACACATAGTTTAGATCATTGGGTAGAATTATTAATTCCATATTGGGGGGTTGTTATAAACATAAAATAAGACCTACACTTATTACTTCAAAGGGATTCATTTTCTACACATAAGATGATAAATTAACTTCTTTATCATGAAACAAATAATAAAATATATAATATAATTATGGAGTTAAATCTTCTTCCAAACCAAACATGTATTTTCTAGATTGTTGAACATATTTTTTCAATGAGTCCATTTTCTTATACTGTCATTTTGTATATTAAAACTCCTGCAAATGATGAATCTAATAAATACCTATAATTTTAAATAAATACTTAATAAATGAATAGAACAAAGTAATGCCCTTTAATTTATTTATGAGAGCAGCTGTCATACAATTTCTTGAACCTATCCCAATACTCATATAAAGTCTCTCAAAATGCTTGTATGATGGAATAAATATTATTTATGATGGTTGTTATTCTGGAGTAATGGAATAATATTTATAGGAAGAATCTATTTAGTTCATAAAAATCATGTATTTCTCTTGTTTTTAGTCTATAAAACCACTCCTTGTCCGCTCCTTCAATTGAAAAGGGGAATTCCCTATAATTGACTTGTTCTTTTACCAATCATGTGGTCTTCAATGTTGAGTAAACAATGGTAAACTACTTGATATTATTATTGGGAGCTTCACATACTAAACAATGAAACTTTGGTAGTAATTGAATCAGTAAATTTTTTAATTCAAAATAATTTTGTAAAGCATGCATTTAAATTTTATTTTTTTGATTGATAAATTGGAGAAGAACATAGGTATTTTAATGTTTGATTTGGGTTTATTTCCATCGTGGAAGGCTTATAGAGAACATCGGAAGTCTTACTAGAGTCTATCAAGGTAACATCCTAAAATTTATAGTATATGTTTAGGTTATTTAGGTCATTTATCAAATTATTTAGAATTTATGGGTTAAAGTTAAATAATTGGAGATTTAATGACCGGGTTATGCACTTTTAAAAATCAGAATTTTTGGCACTTCCTCCCCAAAAATGATTCCATGTTTTATAAGAAAATTTTCTTGGGGTGTTAAAAATAAAAATTATTTTCTATATTAAATTTAGTATTAGTTGTAACCTAAGGTTATCTCTAGATTGGAGCAATCAAAATCAGTTTTCACTACTAGTTAGAAAAGGGTGGTTATTTTTAATTATTGGTTTTAAAAATAAAGTAAGAGAAGTGAAAAAAAGATATTGAAGACAAGATTATGGAATTGTGACTGGGTTCAAGGTAGGCCGTACACTTGAAATAATATAATAATCATTAAATTTTTGACACTTTATTCTTAGTAATCGATGAATGAGTGGAATTATAATCGATTCACCTCTTGCTCTAAGTGGAATGGAATTCATGTATCAAAACATAATATATATTTCTATTTGGTCTACCCTCCTTACTATGTGTGTAGGTGATAGTGTAAATTACTCCTAGTTAACTCAAGAAACATGCAATCAAGTATTATTATTTTTAAGCAATCCATGAGTTTCCACTGCCCCTTCCACACATGCTTGTAGTCACCATGAACTTCACCACTCAGCATAGTATATTCCATTGTATATATGATACACTACATGAAAGGATATGATAAATAATTGGCCAAGGTAAAATGTAATAAACATGAATAAACCAAACACTATCTCATTCAAAATTACAAAATGACACAACACACAGAAAATATTTAACAAATTAAAGAACTTTTATCCATTGGAATTTAGAGAATCAAGCATTACATATGTAATTACTTCCATTACCTAACCACTCATATCTTAATTTCTCCATGAAATTAATAATTGAGATGAAAAAAGAAGAAGATTATATTATAGTAAAATAAAATGAAAAAAATAAAACAATGAAAACATGAACATAACAGTGGTGTGGGTCAGGTCATACTCATTAGTGAAGACTCACTTCTTCATTTTACCTCTTGTTCTTCTTATTTATCCTTGGTTCCCTCATTCTTTGTCCATAATAAAAACTCTGAGATTTTTCCTATTTGAATTTTTGGAAAGTTTCCTTCTTACTCATAATTTTATCTCATCCATGATTTATTCTTCCCTAAAAATACACATCTATCCCTCTTGTTCATAATAAAATTATCACGCACATTATAATACATGTAGTTGTATTAGATAAATTATTTAATGCTAATGTGTAACTACTAAATTTAAACTTCTATAACATATGATCCTTATAAACTTCCCTTGAAACACCATTCTTCAGGTTATTTTCATATAAGGAATAATGTTTATATAGTTGAAAATGATTATGTAGCGCTCATTCTTGATTATAGAGCATAAATTATGTTTGTAAAAGATGAGACTCATGATTATTGTCAATGAATTAATCATGATAAATTGATGTAATGATGCTTATGTAACATTGGATTCATGATTAGACAACACTGGATTCATTCTTATGTAGTACTAGATTCATGACCACAATGCTGATGCCTTTTTCATTTCTTCACTTCTTGAATTTCAAAATAAGTACTCTCTAATTATGAGCACCACTCCAACTTCCAATATTTATTCAACATTCCTTTATTTAAGTTATCTTGGGGATGGATCCTTAACAATACTCCAAGAATCACCATTTTATTTAACAACTACCTTATCAATCATGAAATCCAATTCTGCACTCTATACTCCCATACCTTCACAACAAAAAGATAAAGAACAATAAGTATCAATCCATGAATACTACTCCAAAAATAAAATAATTAAAAAAAATACCTCATTTTTTCATTTTAAACAATATTCACACAATCAATTAATTTTTTACTTTAATTCAAAAAAAAACATTATAAATTAATGAATAAATAAATTTAAGGGATTATAATGACTTAAATATAAAAAATATATCATTAATTTATAGAATATGTTAGTAGTTTTTAAAATTTAGATGACTATGTATAAAGGAAGGTGTAGATTTTTTTTATTGTTTTAAGCATGTTTAATGTTGAATAAAAGGGGTTGTGTAATTTTTTATGGAAGAACTAGTATGTATTTTACCAATAATGTTGTATTATAAGAATATTGTACTTAAATAAGGAAGTAAAAGTATTTAAATCTGTATGAAATATGATAGAATATTCCCATGGCGGTAAAATGTTTAAATAATGTTTAGAGGAATGTTAAATTTATTAAATTGTAAAGCGTGATAATTTTATTGAAATGTAACATGAATATGTTTGGGGTTTGTTTATGACATTATTTTGAAGATTAAATGCCTTGATGTGTTTATGTATTTTCAATCAGAAATATATTTACTAAATATACACTGATATTCTAAATTCTGGAAAACTTGAAGTATCTCCCTAACAAAGATTATGTCGGGTAGTTTTATATCATTTTGTTTAAAATTAATATTAATTGATTATTTTTAATGATGTTTTGTACTGTTGTGATTGTGTGTGGTTATTATTATTGAGTTAATGGAAACACCTCCCATAAAAATCTAATCACTTAAAATCATTAATGGAATTTTTTTTGTAGTTATGAAATTTTATAATGATTTTATTATTGGATGCACTTAATCCTTGTGAAAGGAGTGATGAAAAAAATGATTGTTTTTTGTGTTTTGATATCATGATTGAATGTGTAGACTTGGTTTTATCTGTTTGGAAGTAGTTGGGTGTTATTTTGGATGGCTTGGGTGTTGGGATGTATTGGTAAGTATAGATGCGAATTTTTTCCTCAATGGGTATGAAGAGTTATGATCCTTGATATGAAAATGCTGGCATGACTAGTTACATGGGATTAGGGAGTGATGTGTGGGTATAGTGGTGGTTATTGTGGTAGTTGTGTATGGGATATGGTATGGTTTAGAAGTGGTTTCATGGTTGGTTGTGAATAATTAAGGTGGTTTTGATTGCTACTATAGGGTGATTTAAGTGGTGTTGTGTTCTAGATGTTATAGTTTTTTTCTTAGTAGAAATGAGATGGTTTAGGTGATGTGACAGAGGTGGTGTGGTGTTGTGTTTGATAAAGAGTAGCAAATGGGTTGGTGTGTTTTATAGTAAATGTAGTTGTAATCTATGATGATGATGTGATTTTTGTGGTTTATAATAACATTATTATTGTTTGATTAAAAGATATATTGTCAAAACGTTATCAAGAAGTTGGGTGTGGAAAGGAGAAAGTGGAATCTTAGGATAGAGACTTATAGAAATTTAAAATGAAGGAAGTAATGAAGTCATTTGGTGGATCCTCTAGCCCTGAATATGAGGATTGGTTGGAAGAATTTGTGGTAGCCTTTGGGCTGGTGAAGTCTTCAGATAAATTTCCAGTTACATTGGTGTCTATCTTGTTTTGGAAAGCATATTAAAGGTAGCAGGATATGTAGAATGACTATATGAAAGATATTTCCTGAGTGGAATTTCATGAGTTATTAAAGAAGGATTTATTTTAGAAGGTTGAGATGCGTGATCATATGAAGGATACTTAGGATATTCGACAAGGATATGAGAGTGTGGGCAACTTGGGGGGTCTGTTTCATATATTTGATTAGTTGGTTTCCACATGTTCTGCTTGATAAGAAAGAGTGAGAAAAATATTTTGAGTCTTTCTTGTGGCCAGAGATTAAATAGTCGGCCACACCTCTTTATTTGAAGTAATGGGAAGCAGTGAGAGATTGAGAAGAGATATTGGAGAGAGATTTGTTTGCGATGGAGGGTTTTGATGAGGGACTTTCCCAAGCAGTTGGGAAATTTGATCTGATTAGTCTGAATTTTACAACTTGGAGTTCACATAAGAGGAGAGAGAGAAAATCTTCTAGAGCTAGATCATTACTTAATGCCTTGGGTTAGAGTAGCTTGAGGTTTCTAGTTTCTGATGAGCTGATATTTTTTTGATTTAATGTTGTGCATAATTGTTAGTATGACTTCCCTAAAATTCATCATGTATCTTAGTCTTTAATGGATTGTTAGTTTTAGTGATATTCCATTTAAGCCTAATCCTTTCATTGAAACCCTTTTAGTGGTTTTTGAACTTATTTATTTTAAAGTGTGTGAAAATTTAGGTTTCACAATTGAACTACTTATGGTTTCTTATAAAAACTTGGAATTATTTTCTTTCAATAGGTTTTAAATGATCAAAGAAGCTATTTTTCAAGGAGTAACTAATTTTCAAAACATGGTTGAGGTGAAACGTGAAGTAGATGGGGAGTTATTTGTATGAAGGGGTGGTTGGTTCCATGTTTTGTGATTAGTAGTGTTTTGGTTTTAGAGGCATCTCTTGTGGTTGTGGGGATTATTAAGTATTATTTCTATTGGAACAATCATGGTTTATCCCTTTCTAAGGGTGTTAGTATTTCTTTTTTCCATTCAAGTGGAATCTTCTATAGAGTTTGTGAGGTTTAGTGATTATTGTTTCTTATGGATTTGGTGGTTTTAGTTTTTATATTACTCCTCCTTATAGTGTTGCATCATTGAATCTTCTAAATTGGTAGGGGATATCTACACTCTTCTTCTATCTTTTAGAATATATGTTATTGATTAGATATATATGAACCCTTCAAAATACATCATTATATTCTCATTTTATATTGTTTGATATGACTTTATGGGTGATATTGGATTATGGGAAAGTTAATAACATTTGGGAAACACTCTTTAGGGAATAATTAAAATAAATAAAGATGATAAAATGGATAATAATAAATTAGAAGGAAAAGGGGGTTGCGTGTGTTTTGTAATTTCTCCATTATTTCTTATGTGTTGATTCTCATTGATTGATTATTGTTAATGTGACCTTCTTTTTATTGAGATCGTTATATAATCTTCCCATCCTCATAATTGGATAATTATTTAAATATGGTAACAAAAAAAGAAAATTATGGAAACAAGAACATGAGAGGTGTGTTAGTGTTAATTATTAATGTTTTATTATCATGACAAGGAGAGTAGTGTGGTTGTTTGATATGTTTTCATTAAATATAGATAAATATTTAATGAATAGTGATGTTAGTAAGGAATTATAGTGGGAAGTAGATTTATGAATTGAATAATGATAACCTGATAAGTTAAATACATCTTGAAAGAAATGATGATGGGGAAGTGTGTATTGACATGATATATTTGCATGTATTATATTGAATATAGTTAAATAGGTTTATGGGTTTATAAAGGCAATGAAATTGGGGTTGAAATGTCAAAGTAATGTGTTAAATAGGTAATCTGAAAATTAAGTAGTCTGTTATTAATAAAACAATTGATGGGTTGTGAAAGCTAAAAGGAAATAAAGGCTGGGAATGTTTGTTATAATTATAATGATGGAATAGAATGTTGTGGGTAGGGGTAATTTTAAAACTATTAATTATTGTTTGTCTTTTAATGTGCATAAATTTATGGCATAATGAATTTAATTTGGATGGTAAATGGTAATTATGGATTTGGAAATGTTATAGAAACTGTGATTATTGATTGCATGGCTACCTTTTTCTCTGTACTGCTGGTGTTTGTGTTCTATTATGGGTAGTGTTGTTTGATGTGAAATTACTATATTTTTATTTTAATATTATTTTAATTATATGGAGAAAAGGGGAATGAATTAGTAAAACTTTATGGGTTTTAATGGCTTGATAGTTGGGGGCGATATACAGTTGGTGGTGATGTGTAGTTGGTTACAGTACCTAGCATTGGTAGTACATGAGGGGGTCATTTATGGTAGGGGGAGGGCCTAAGGTTGATTCCATATATTTTCATGATACCTTACTATAATATTGTGGTGTGTGGATATTGGTTCATTTTTCATTTTGGAATGTTATGATGATGATGAAAATGATGGTTTATTAGTTTTTTTCATTCTCACATCCCTAGATAGTTTTGAGGGAAGATCCCACCAACTAGCTACTAGTTTCAGTTAGAGTAGACCATGAACCGACATGTAGGTGTCGCAATGAATTTTTTTGAGAGCTTTAATTTCATTACTGTGAATGATGGTTGGGATTTTGATGATATTTCATGGTTATTGGTTCGGAAGATGGTTTGAGTTCTCTGTTGTGGAATGGTTGTGCATCATAAAACCCATCTCCTTTATATGTTTTTAATTTTAGCGGGATATTGAATTTTTGACTTCTCAAGGGGGATTTGATTTGAGAGATTATTTTTTACTCGAATTATAGGATTTAGAGCATCCAAAGAAGATGTTTTTGGATATGGATCAAGTCCCGAGAGTTTCCTTGGGTGCATAGATGATTTTTGGGAGTTTCTGGCTTGAGTTTTGGATGTTTTCTAAAGGGTTTTACCTATGAATGTTTTCCATATGTTTAGGGAAAAATATATAGGAAAACCATGTGACTTGGTTTGGTCTTGGGGTTTGGCACACAATTTATATATAGTAACTAATAAACTATGAAAAAACTATAATTCAAGTTTAGTGGATATTCATATGGCTAGCACATGGTTTGGAAAACCATGCTGCCAAACCATGTGACCAAGTAAATTTCACTAAAAAGTAAAAAATTACTACTTTTACCGTACAATATTTTAACTATAAACCCTTATTTTATCCTCTCCCTTATGAACACTAAACAAAAGGGTCTCCTACCTCCTTTATTTTCCACCCCCTTTTATTTAGAGTGAATTCTTAGTGGTTTATTCTATGATTTGAGGTGTGATTATCCTCCCTATCCTTTCTTCATTCATTTCCCTTTATCAGATTTTGATTTTGGTTCATTTAGTGTAGGTTTTGATTTATTATTGCACTAGAGTATGGTGGAATCATCCCATTATCATGGGCATTTCATATGGAGTAGCTTGAAGATGTCTCGAGGTAAGGATTTTACTCTATCGCATGTCGTTTTAGTGAAGTTACATTGCCTGGGGAATTTTCTTATAGTTTTACCCTAAATTAAATTTAATTATTTTTTGAATGGGATCATATTGATAAGGTTTTTTCCAAAATTGGTGTTAAGAGGATTCCATATAACTTCTACGAGTGGATGGATTCTGTTTCGATATGATGAGTTTGCTGAGTGAGTTTTTAGGCATTGTTCCTAATTGAATTAAATTGTATAATTAATTTTAAAATGTTATAATTAATTAAAACTAGTGTTTTGGATTGAGATAAGTGATTAAAATGTTGATGTGAGCATGCATGTGACTTATTGGATCTCAGATGAGAGTAGTCAAGCTACACTAAAAGGGAAATGGATTCAATTAAGGTAGGTGGTTACCTAAGTATACACATTTGGTTTATGAATCACATTGTGTTTCATGTGATATATGGTCTTGAAACTAAGGGTGACCACTATTTTATTAAAATAAATCATTATTAAAGTAAAATTTATGGAAATGGATAAAGTCCTAAGGGCCACAATGGTCCATTTTTCACTTGATTGATTCCCTAGTTTCCAATAGTCAAGGGTCTGACAATGAAATGTGTTCCTAGAGATATGGTCCTCTAGGGGGTAAATTAAATCATTTAAGTGAACATAATGGACCTGGATAGGTTCCCTTAGTCTTTTGATCAAGAATCGAGCAGGCTGTAAGAGAACCTTGAGATACATTTATTTCCATGGGTGAGATGATTAGAGAGTGGGGAAAGTCCCCCATTCACCAGTATGTGAGTACTAGAGTGGGTATGCCTTGGGTAGTTTTGAGGCTAGATTAGGTGAGTGGACTGAACTAGAGTGAATTGAGAAATTGAGATGGTAATTATGTCATATCTTGAGAATAGTACTAGTGTGGTTTACCCTATGAGTATAGTGAGGGTGAAATGTGATTATAATAATGATGAGGGACACCATTCCATATGAGTAACAAGTGTTGACCCACAGTTGATTTTAAGATCAAGAAACCTAAGTAGGTTTTACATGATATGAAGTGACCTAGGGGATCCCAGAGGGTTCCCTTATATTATATTGAGCTTCGAGAGGGTTAGTGTGAGAATGAGTATTGATAATTTTAAGGGTTTCTTAAGAAACTTAATAGATGATGTTAGACTGATCGGATTTTAGTAACTATAATATGAGATATTATGGAAGTTACACACTAACCTTTAAATTTATATATGAAGATTTCCTGGGTGGTTATTCAAGAATCAATCTATGAGTCCATGGGGAAATATTGTTTGGTCATAGTGATTCAGCCTTTGGGTATATGTGGAATTCCTAAGTGGTTACTTAGGATTAAACTTATGGGCCTATATGAATTCCTTAAGAAATCCCCTTGGATTCAGACTTTGGGTCTATATGGAATTCCTAGGTGGTTACCTGGGATTTGACTATTGTTCTATATGGATTGATAGGGAAATTACCCCTGAATCAACCTTATGCCTATATGTAATATCTAGGATGCTAGGATTAATCCTTCATGTATATATAAATTCCTTGAAAAATCACCTAGGATTTGGCCTTCATATTTATATGAAATGATTATGTGTTTACCTGGGATTTTTCCTTTGGGTCTATATGGATTATTTTGGTGGTTACTTAGGAATCAACTTATACCTGAGATAATAAATTTCCTAGGATTACCTACTAGGAATCCAACCCTAAAAATTATACTTTTGGAATGCCTATGTTATCACTTAATATAAAACTGTTGATCCTGATACTAGTTAGTGTAGTATTCCACATGCTAAGAAACATTTCAGCACTAACTAAAGTAGGTATAATTGATACCATGTATCACGTTAGAACCTCCGTATCCAAAATGGTTATTTATTTACATTTACACATTGTATTTATTTATTCTAAGAATATCACCTACACATAAATTATAACGAATGGTTTTGTTTGAGACCCTATTAGTGGTTACCTACTGAATTGTAATCACACCCTGCTAGGGTGTCCCTATCACTTGGGTAATCAAGCTAAATTCACCGATTAAAGGTTCAGGTTGGGTAGAGGTGTCACATCCCAACCCAGATCACTCTATAAATAGTAACTAGATCAATAATTGGAAAGGTTTCAATAACACTTCCCTATATTCTAGAGGCAACTGACTAGTACTGAGGACCTAGGTTATGCTTGTGGGGCGACTATGCCCTCATATCAGAGCAATAAATAGTAGAAATAACCAAACATCACCCAAATAATTAAATAATCATAGTGTAAAAGTAAAAAATATAAACAAGGTTGTATTAAATGAAATGTAGTAAAAGGACCAAACGATCTTGTCATATATACAACACCGATGGACCACTGGTCCGACCACATATACATGAGTAAATATAAGAAAAAAATAGTACAAGGCTTTACTACCCACACCGAGCCATGCCACATAATAATATACACATACATATTCAATCCACCATACTCGATCTATCCTGGGCCTCAACCCATCCTATTCCTATAACCAAGTGAATGTCTACTCAAACACCCTAGTGGAATGGTGGCCCAAGAAGGGTGTGGGTAAAAAACTCATTAGGGAACCACACATGTGGTCTCGTACATATTAAGTAATTTCATTGTTTGTATATGTAGGTTATTCATCCGGATAACGATAATAATAACAAAACATGAGAATAAATAATTAAAAAAATTCATTCCAAGGTCTGTTATTATAAGTCCATTCTCATGGAATGTTCTTAGCCTAACCGAGATACAACAGAAAATACAAGAATAAAATAAATCCACAGTAGATTCCTGAGTCCATGAACCTAATGGACTAAACATCATGTTAATGGGGAATTGATATAGATTTCATACCACTCAAGTTGTGTGCAATCACGTTGATCCTTGGGTCCATGATCCCGATTGACCATACCTGCTTTGGCCATCAATATAAATGTCTCTGAGCAGGTCATGTCATCAGGCCAAGGCATGAAGCTAGTGAAAAGGGGTTGTTAGTGACCCCTAACATCATCCATTTTAATTAAATAATTTAATTTAATTTAAACAAGTCATTGGAACATAAGTAATCATGGGGTAATTCAATTAGGAGTGATCCTGAGTACCCACATATTACCATAAACATGCATAAATACCAAAGGGAAGGTACGATATACCCCCTACCTTATAATAATATTTCCATTTACTTTTTAAGGAATAAAAGTATATACTAAAGCCCATCCAGGATCATTCAAGACATACTGGGGTACTATCTCAAAACCAACCATCGAAAAATAATTAATTATAATTAATTAATAAAACTCATCAAGATAAAAAAAAATAAAAAACATGAATTACAAAGGAATAAATCTCAAAACCTCACCAATTGATCCTGTCGCACTGGGATTGTGACCCAATGCTCACCAAAAACTCATGACACTGAAAATATTGAACTGGGCATAATCCCTATGTAAAGATATTAAAACCAACACCCAAAAAATTTAATTTATGTTTTAAAGCATTAGAAAAATACTACAACAACATACCTCAATGAAACAACACATGATGAAGTGAAACGACATCTTGGGTAACCCTCTTCCTAATTAGTGAAAAAATACCCATCATCGGTACCCAATTCCACCATGCTATGGTTGAATTTGAATTGAAAACCCTAACTAGGGAAATAAAAATTTATAAAAAAGGGAGGTTAATAGAAATATAGGACACTAGAGGAGAAATTATACCTCAAATTTCTATGGAAGGCCACTATGAACACCAATTGATGGGGTTTGAAGAAGGGAAGGTGATGAGAGGGATTATTAGTTCATGAAGAAGATATATTGGAAGAAAATAGGGGGTTTTAACACCTCAATATTTTATGAGATATATTCCTTTTAATTTCTTTGATGTCTTGTGTTATACGCTACACTAAGATTAGCTTGCACTATACACAAACCATATTAGATTTTTGTATACACAAAACTATTCCTAGATTGTGATACACACAATTTCAATTTATTTTGATAGAATTCATTACATTCAAAACTGAGTACAAGTGATAACTAAATATTATAATCTAGTCATTATAATGATGGGTATGAATAGTATTAACTTCCTTCTAAAAAAACTATTTAAATGAAAATAATTGAAATAACTATTTATGGATTTTATTAGTGAAATATATATGTAATATATTAAATGTAATTTTTTAAATTTATCTTATATGTTTTCTAGATATGATATAAGAACAAATTCATTTTTTCAGATAAAAGAAGTACTTTTCAAAAAATACAGTTTTACTGCCTTTTGATGGAAAACCCTTTTTAAATATAGATTTTGACAATTTTATAAGATATATTTGATATAATAAACTCTTTATTTGGAAATGGGACATCAAAATTTACCTTGGTTGAAATTTTGGTATTTTTTTGATGAAATTAATATTTTAATGAATAGTAAAAAATACTGCATTTTAATTCAAAACTGTATTTTCATCTAATTTATTTATATAGTTAGATTTTCCTTTTAATTGGTTTTAAAGTGTTAGTGGATTATTTTTTATCATTTAATCAAATTAAGTTCATTGGAATTAATTTCACATTTAAATTGGACATAAATACATGTCAATCTTTTGATAGTTTTTACTTCTTAAAAACCCGCTTTATGGTTTTGACAACGAGGATTAATTTTTAATTAGTTAATGAAAATTATGTGTTTTGAATTTTGAAAAATGGATTCCATATTTGGAATCAGTGGGTCCAAATTATGTTAAAAGGTTACTTTTATTTTTTTTGGATATTATGAATAGTAACTACGATAATTTTTATTTACCACAGTTAAAGGTAAATCAGGTAAATTAGGGTAACAAACAATATGATAAACATAATAAAATTTCCCCAAAACCTAAAAAAACACTATTGGATGAATTAAAATTGAAAAATATCACCTAAGGGTCTGAATTGATTCATTTAATGGAATTGTTTCCACAAAAGTGATATAATTATAATTAAAACAAAAGAAAGTGACAATATGTAACTCTCTTATCTCTTATAAGTATAATACTTTAAATATAGTGATAAATTTGGTAAAACTTTAAAACTAAATAGCCTCTAGAAATATAATGAAATTATCTACATCAAGTGAATTTATTTATAATTTTTATAGATTAAATAATTTCTATTAATGACGACACAATAGTGATGTAGAAACTATTTTATTGATAAAAATATCAAATAAATGGTTATAAAATATTAAAATAAATATCATATTAACTAATTAATGTGATCCAAAAATTTTATAGGTGGCAATTACATGTTAGGAGTATATTAAATATTTTTTTTAAAATTTATATTTTGTGAGGATTTTATTTAAATTTAAATAATTAAACAGTGTCAAAATTGATGCTATTAATATTTTATAAAAATAACATATTATTAAATTATTTAAAAATCACAAAAAAAAATTAAAAATTAAAAATTGAAAATTATATGGTCGAAAATGTCATAAATTATCCAATTATGGACAATTTAAAACACATAAGTAAATATTTATAACCATTTAATATTTAGAATATTATTACCACAAATAAAATTAAATAGATTAAATAAGGAGAACATGATCCTCAACCCAGTTAGTGAGGACTTATTAAGTGCATCCAAGAGACCTGGGATCAAATCCAAGCAGAGGATAATTTTCAGGCACTATAGCGGTACTGTAGCAGACACTGTAGCAAGCACTGTAGTGGTACTGTAGCAGGAACTGTAGTGGTACTATAGGAGGAACTGTGCAGAACTATAGTAGGTACTGTAGCGGGAACTGTAGTAGGCACTGTTTGAAACTGTAGCAGCCGGGAATATTCCCCCGTTTGGGCCTTTAGGAAACCGATTTGGTCCCTGAGTCCTTTAAGGCCTTTGATCCACCCAGGCCTTTGGGTCGGTAAGGCCTTCGGGTCACCTCAAGGACTTTGGGCCACTTTATGTGCAGATGCAAACCAGAAAACCTACAAGGAACAAGCTTCAGAAGGAGGAGGATCAAGGAGATTTCACCATAGCAGAATCTAAACGTATTTCAAGAATGAGAGGGTATGACACCTGCCATCGGGACAAGCCTGTGCATGCACGGGAAAGCCTAGCTGAACAGCCATGCGAAGATGGAGAGTTGATTTCATGATGAAGATGCTGGGGATTAGCAGTTCCAAGTAGTTAGTTTGGGTTGTATGTAATGTTTGAAGCCTACATTCCATGAATTTATCTAAGGCCTATAATCCATGTAATACTTATGCCTACGAGCCTTGTAAGGGTTCTACCTCACCCCTTGAAAGGTGGATTATCAAAAATCAATAAAAATGAAGGCCTTCAGGCCATTAGAGTGAAATAGATTAAATAAGGATAAACAAAATGATAAGGTTTAAAATAAAATCAAAACATCTCTAAATTTTATTGTTTGAGATTATTTCAACCCATACTCATATTATCTTCAAAATAAATTAGTTTGGGACCATTATAAACTGAAAATCAATTTATAATAAATTAATATTTCACAACTTTCCTAAAGTTCCCCTCCTCCCTCTAATAAAAGGCCACCACCTCTACTCATTTACTCACACCTTTCAAATCCTTTGGCTCGTCCAAAATCTGCTCAAATAAGATCTCAACATCCCTAAATTCCTCTTAGAGGCCACAATTTGGGTAGAAAGACATCCTAGGGAGAACTTTTGGGCAAATCAAAAGAAGATACTCAAAAAAAGAGGTAATTGTTTTATAACCTCTCTCAAAATTATTTTCTTCTTCTACTTCCTCTTATTATGTTGTTCTCATACTAAATTAATAAATAAAATATCTACTACATTTTGAGATGTTATTATAATTATTTTATAGCCCTATAACTTATTTTATCCATCATACGGATAACAATATCACTATGTGTGCGTACGTACGACTTACCGTCTCCACGCCGTGATGTAATTTGTTATTCAACAATAATTAATTTGGATGGGTATAATGATGAGTATAATGGATTTAAATAATTAATATAACATTATTATTATTTTTTATAATTAATATACCATCCAATTCCATACTATTTAACCATCAAGTGAATGATATCGTCGCTCGTGCGTACGTATGGCCTACTGTCTCCACGACACGATAAGATTCATTCTCCACATTAACCATTCAAGAATAATTATAAAGTATATATAATAAATAATAATTAAATATATGACATAATTAAGAGACTGGATATATATATATATATATATATATATATCATTTACTTGCTTCTATTTAATTCAATAAGGAAACGGAAACAACGTTCATGCGTATGTACAGCCTACCGTCTCCATAAACAGTGTATTCCATTTCATTTATCTATCTATTATATATATTTATATACTGAATATTTATGATATATAAATAATTTTTTACATTCAGGAAGTAAGTATATCACAATGTAAGTCATAAGATCAAGAATAACAATTCAAAACACGTACAATAAATAAAATTATCATTACCCAAAACATTGATTTAACAAGGAATTGATAAATAAATGGGTAATATAAAGTCATAATTGAAACATATATGATATCATAGATATTATTATGGTTATTTTAAAAGATAATAATATGTTTAAACCCACTATACATCAGTTTAGGATACATACAAAATAAATTAGACCAAAGGAAAGAGATAATTTTACAATCTATTTTCCATCCGAGATTGTTTTTATGTAAGTATTTACTAGGGATATATTTATAATCCATGTCTACATTTTCTAAAAATGTTTTCATAAAATGTTTACTATTATTCAATGTTTTTTTAAAGTCATTTTTACCCATTTTTTTAATTTTACTACATGGTATGGAATGAATCTTTCTTTTATTTACCATATGATGTACTTTTTGACATTCTGAAAAAAGTATGAGAAGAATATTTTTTTAACTTATACGACATGAATTGATTTTTTTACGGTTTCGTGAAACCTTATTTCCATGAATCTTCTTGTACACGGTTTCAAGATTATTTTTAACTAAATTATTTTCTTTTAAAATTGGGTGGCATTTTGAGAAAAGAAAACATTTTAAAAAAAGAAAGGATATTTTCCTCATGAATTAAGTTCAAATGTTTTATCGAAATTATTTTCCATCTATTATAACATAGGGTTATGTTTCTATCCCTATCATTACTTTGATTTGATTTCTTTTATTATGTAATTTTTTTTATAAAATCCATTTATTTTATTTGGTTTATGATGGAATGATGTTTAATAAGCCCATTTTATTTCTTGGGTTATGCAATGATGAATGATTTATGTTTTTTTGTGGCACATGTAATAATGATTTCATTATGAGATGGATGGGACCTATATCTACATCCAATTCATTGGGTAAAGATTTATATCTCATGACCTAGACATGACTGGAACAATAAGTAAATCTGATTTAGCAATACAGGGTTGGAACGACAAGTAAATCTAGTTCAGTAATACATGGCTGGAATGACAAGTAAAACTGGTTCATTAATGGAGTTTTTCCACTATGATGGTCTTGGAATCAATGCCTTGTATTTTATGGAAATAATTTTATGTTCTTATTTGTTTTCCAAGATTCCATGTTTTATGCCAATGCTATTTTATCACTGTTAATGTTCCTTTATGATCTATGCCTTACGTACTACCAAGATTTATATCATGACTCATGATTTTGATATTTAAACTTTATGTTAATATTATTACATTATTTTGTTTTTGGTTTGTTTTATTTTATCAATGTTTAACCTTACTGAGAATTTGACCTCACCCTTTTTATGTTTTATTTTCCCCAGGATATAAATAATGATTTTAGGTAGGAAAATAAAAGGGGAAGATCTTTATAGGATATGTTGATGATCTTTCATCATGACAGAAAATTATGTTCCAAGTTTCCAAAGACACTAAACTAATATGGATTTTGGGTATATATTTTTGTAATGTATTAAGTATTCTGAAAAATAATTGTAATTTCCATGTATGTAAATCTTGGTTCATTAAAGTTGGTATTAGAGTGAAGGTTTAGTTAACCTTTCAAAACTAGGATACGAAAACATTAGTGAGATCCCTAGAGATATTTCTATGCTATGTATAGGGATATCTCTAAGGGTAAGTCTAACTATATGTTACAGTACTATAATTATTGTAACGATCACGAATAACATAGAATTAAACCTAAGATTTCAGAGATTGAAAGTAATCCCCCTTGATTATGGTGTTTTCCTAGTATGATTTTTGCCCCTCACACTATTCTTTTTTGGTTTTAGACAATGGCAGGAACTTAAAGGAACTGTGTTAATGATCAATGCACTGGGAAATGAAATTATTTTCCTCCTGATCAACAAAATGTTATGCGAGTTGAAATGGAAAATCTTATTGCTATAATTATAAGAGCTATGAATCATTATGGACTTCCAAATGAGTAGAGAAGGGAACAACATTATGTTGAATCCTTCCTGAGGCAACGTCCACCTTCTTTAAGTGGGTTTTCTGATGAAATTGTTGCTGAAAAATGGATTAGTACCATTGAAAAGATATTTTCCATCCTTAACTATTCAGAACATGAAAAATTCATTTTGGTTCTTTATTATTTAGAAGGTGAAGAAGACCAGTGTTGGACTCTAATCAAGAATACAAGGAAACAAGATGAAATTTACTCCGTGGAATGGGACGAGTTCAAGGACTTATTTTTGGATAAGTAATTCCCTTGTATTCTTAGAACAAAGATACAAAATGAGTTTCTTGAGCTTAAGAAAAAAAGATGACGAATCTGTTGGTACATACAAGGAAAATTTTACAAGACTTTCAAGGTATGATTCTGGCTTTATCATCCAACCTGAAAGTAAAGTTGATCAATTCTTTAGTGGCTTAAAACCAAGTCTTCTAAGGGAATTAACTATAAGTGACATCAGTAGATATGAATTTATTGTACGTTGTTCTATCAAGGTAGAAATGAAAGATGGTGTTACATATAAATCTCATGGTTTTGACAAGAAATGAAAGATGATGTTTAATGGAAAATCTCAAAGTGATAGTGAAAAGAAGATTAATGATTACTTAAGCTCAAAGTGTGGAAAGAAGCATGGTGGAGATTGTCTTAAAGGGACTAGAAAATGTTTTAAGTGTGGAAAACAAGGTCATCAAGAATTTGTGTTCCAAAGTAATAGGAAAAAGGTTGCTAATGATGTGAATAGAGAAAAGACTACAGAGAACACACCACCCACACTTTAATGCTACAAGTGAAAGGAAATGGGGCATTATGCTAAACAATTCCCAAATCCAAGTGTTATGGATGATTATCAATGCAAAAAACATATTTAGGTCAAAGAAAAAGGCAAATCACATGTGATCACTATTGTAGATATTGAGTATGAAAATTAAGTGGTGGAATGATTAAGTTTTTATGCAATGGGAATCTAAAATAGTGTTGTAGAATCTATTTTATAGTATTATGGAATATTGGAATATATATGAATTGGTACATTTTGGTTTTTCATAAGTATATGGTACTAGTAACCATGAAAAGTGATTGAAATATTTTAGGAAAGAACATTATATGCGCATAATGAAGGGATAAAGAGATAAGGATATGTTTGATATTATTAATGACCTCATGACTGATATAAAGGAAATGTGATATCATGGTTTGAGTATATATAATATTTAGTATTTTTGGTGTGTGTAAAGAGTTAATTTTGATAGAATGCATGTTTTCACTAAGGTTCTCTGGTAATTCATGTTATTACAATGTTTCAAGAGAATAAATGGTTAAGGTATTCACATGTTTGGAATGTGACAACAAAGTACTACCTTATGAGATATGAGAGATAAATTTTATGTCGATTTAGTTCCCCTATTTCTAGATTTTTATATTTTTATTTTTTGGAATGATTGTAATGTTATCCATTTATAGGTAGTTTATGTTATATTCTGTTTGAAGTTTTTTAGATCAATGTATTATGTCACTATAAGTGTACTTATGCATATTTGATTACCTATGGTAACCTTTTTGTTGAGATAAATGGAATGACCTATCATTCTATCGCATGATCTACTAACACTTAAATAATGACAAATTCAACTTCATTTCATTAAATAAGAGATGGAGTGGAAATTGTTTAAGGAACGAATAACGGTGAGATTGTTACAAAATAAAGTAAGTATTTGTTATCATTCAAAATTATTCAACTTTATAGAAAGGAACTTGAAAAACAAAAAATTTATCTTAGTACCTTTTTATCTGATGAATCAGATGGTCCCTTAAATCACCACAAATTATATGCCTTTCTGGTTTTTAACTTTCTCTAAACCTTGTTCTCTATCAATATCCATCAGAACTTGATGGTTATATTTCTCTTCTATATCCATGTTTTCACTTCCCACTTATTTTCTTTAATATGGAAACCCAGTGATGAATTACTTTGGGTAACTGTTACGTTTCTATCTTTCCTTTTTAAAATGAAGTTTTGATATTCCTTTTTACAATGTGGGTTTCTATAAAAGAAAATTTCAAGTAGTAAACCCTTTATAACTAGGATGAATTTTTAGGGGAAAAGTCATTTTAAGGTGGGTAGAATGTAACACCTTTAAATTTTATGAGATAGATTCTTTTTAATTTCTTTGATGTCTTGTGTTGTACGATACAACAAGATTAGATTGTGCTATACACAAAAACATATTATCTTGTAGTATGCGCAACACTATTCTTGATTTTTTATACACAAAATATCAATTTCTTTTGATAGAATTCATTTCATGCAAGATTGAGTATAATTGATAACTAAATATTATAACCTAGTCATTATAATGGACGATATGAATAGTATTAACTTCCTTCTAAAAAACCATTTAAAGGAAAATAATTGAAATCACTATTTATGGATTTAATTAGTGAAATATATATGTAATATATTCAATGTAATGTTTTAAATTAATCTTATATGTTTTCTAGATATGATATAATAACAATTTAATTTTTTCAGATAAAATAAGTATTTTTCAAAAAATATAGTTTTATCGTATTTTGATGGAGAACACTTTTTAAATATAGTTTTTGACAATTTTATAAGTTATATTTTAAATAATAAACTTATTCTTTGAAAACAGGACATAAAAAATTTACATTGGTTTATATTTAGGTATTTTTCTAATGAAATTCATATTTTAATGAATAGTGAAAAATACTGCTTTTTAATTCAAAATTTCATTTTCATCTAATTAATTTATATGGTTAGATTATATTTTTAATTGTTTTTAAATAATTATTGTATTATTTTTTATCATTGAATACAATTATGGTCATTGGAATTAATTTCACATATAAATTGGACATAAACACATGTCAATCTTTAGATAGTTTTTACTTCTTAAAAACCCACTTTCATGTTTTGACAACCGGAATTAATTTTAAATTAATCAATGTAACTTCTGTGTTTTGAATTTTGAAAAATGGATTCTATATTTGGAATAAGTGGGTACATATTATGTTAATAGGTTACTTTAATTTTTTGGATATTATGAATAGTAACTACGGTACTTTTTATTTACCACAGTTAAAGGTACATTAGGTGAATTAGGGTAACAAACAGTATGATAAAGATAATAAAATTACCCCAAAACCTTCCAAAATCCTATTGGATGAATTAAAGTTTACCGATATCACCTA
This sequence comes from Viscum album, assembly GCA_963277665.1. Classification (NCBI taxonomy): domain Eukaryota; kingdom Viridiplantae; phylum Streptophyta; class Magnoliopsida; order Santalales; family Viscaceae; genus Viscum; species Viscum album. The sequence continues at coordinate 988,189,194 of OY728129.1, forward strand.
ATAATTGGAATTGATTCATTTAATGGACTTTTTCCCATGAAAGTGATGTAATTATAATTAAAACAGATGAAAGTGACAACACTTCACTCTCTTATCTATTATAAGTATAATAATTTTAATATAGTGACAAATTTTATCAAACATAGAAAATAAATATTCTACAGAAATAAAATGAAATTATATACATCATGTGAATTTATTTAAATTTTTTAGAGATTAAATAATTACCATTAATGATGACACAATAGTGATGTAGAAATGATTTTATCGATAGAAATATCAAATAAATGGTTTTAAAAATATTAAAATAAAAATCATATGAACTAATTAATGTGTTCCATGAATTTTCTAGGTGGATATGACATTTTATGAGTATATTAAATATTTTGGTTCAAATTTATCTTCTACATGGATTTTATTTAAATTCAAATAAATGAATAGTGTCAAAATTGACACTATTGATATTTTATAAAAACAAAATATTATTAAGTTATTTAAAAATCACAAAAATATTTAAAATTTATGAAGTGAAAATTATATGATCTAGAATTTAATAAAATACCCAATTATGGACAATTTAAAACACATAAGTAAATATTTATACCCATTTAATATTTATAATATTATTACCATAAATAAAGTTAAATACATTAAATAAGGATAAATCAAAATGATAAGGTTTAAAATAAAATAAAAAAATGTCTAAATTTTATTTTTTGAGAGTATTTAGACCCATAATAATCATATATTCAACATTTTTTTGATAAGAAGGAAAAATAACATTAATGAAGAAGATCAATCGACGTACAGATGCAAAGCCATGAAGGGGAATTGTCCAGCCAAAGATGGTTGACATCGAAGGGGCCTGAGGCCGCCAGCTGATGGGCCGCATTGTTTTCTTCCCTTTTGGTAAAGGAGAATGAGCATCGATAAAAGCCTTGGTGAAGCACGCAAATTCTCCTGATGATGGAGCCACATGGCTGGAGTTCTCCGTCGTTGTGGTTAATAGCATTGATAACGGTGAGGCAGTCAGACTCGATGATGATATCAACCCATCCACGTTCCATAGTGAACATCATACCTACCAGGATGAAAGAGGCCTCAGCAACAACAGGTTCCCAGAAGGCATGGTGTGATTCATGTTTTCCAACAATGATTTGCCCCAGGTGATTTCTGTCCAGGAGACCGAGAGCAACAAGCCCATCCTTGGGGAGAGACGCGTCCACGTTGAGCTTAAGAATCCCTTCCGGTGGGGGATTCCAGTGAGGGGGATAGGAGGAGGTTGCACCTGGAAACAAGTGTCTTTTGTGGTCCTTCCAACCCTCAATCCATGACTTGGCCCGTTCAAACCAGAATTCAGGAGGTTTATGAACGTGGTGAAAGACAGCATCGTTATGCCAGACCCAAATGATCCATGCCAGGGTGTAGATTGAGCCTACATTGTTCGGTGAGAGAGAGGATCACCAATGAATCAGAAGATCGGGGAGGTCAGAGACAATGTCAAGTGAAGCATCTAAATCCGGGATACATTTTGTTAAAATCAAAAAGAGATACTCAAAAAATAGGTAATTGTTTAATCACCTCTTTCAAAATTCTTTTATTCTTATAATTCCTATTCTTATATTGTTATCATAATAAATTAATAAATATAGTATCTTATACATTCTTAGAAGTTATTATAATTATGGGACAAACTTATACCTTCTTTTATTCATCCAATAAATAACAATATCACTATGTGTGTATACGTACGACTTACCGTCTCCACGCTGTGGTGTAATTTGTTATTCAACAATACTTAATTTGGATGGGTATAATGATGATTATAGTGTATTTAAATAATAAATATAACATGATAATTATTATGTATAATTAATATACCATCCAATTCCATACCATTTAACCTTCAAGTGAATAATATCGTCGCTCTTGCGTACGTACGACCTACCGTCTCCATGACGCGATGAGATTCATTCTCCACATTAACCATTCAAGGATGATTATAAAGTATATATAATAAATAATAATGAAATATATGATAATGTAATGATACTAGATTTATGTATATATATATGTCATTTACTTGGTTCTATTCAATTCAATAAGGAAATAGAAATAACGTTCATGCGTATGTACGACCTACCGTCTCAATAAACAATATATTCCATTTCATTTATTTATCTATTATTTATATTTCTATACTAAATATTTATGATATATAAATAAATTTTTACATTATAGAAGTAATTAAATCACTATCTAAGTAATAAGATCAAGAATAACAAGTCAAAACACATACGATAAATAAAATGATTATTACCCAAAGCATTACTTTAACCTGGAATTGATAAATAAACGAATAATATAAAGTCATAATTGAATAATATATGATATCATATATATTATTATGATTCTTTTAAAAGTTAATAATATGTTTAAACTCACTATACAGGAGTTTCAGACACAAATGGAAGAAATCAGACCTAAGGTAAAGGATAATTTTGAAGTCTCATTTTTATCCGAGATTGTTTATACGTAAGTATTTACTAGAGACATATTTGTCATCCATGTCCATGTTTTATATATTTTTTATTATTATATATATGTTTAAAGTCATTTTTACCCATTCTATACTTTTACTACATGATAATTAAGGAATCTTTCTTTTATTTACCACAAGAGGTAAATTTGTGAAAAAAGTACGAGAATAATATTTTTTTCACTTATACGATATGAATGGATTTTTTATGATCTCATGAAACTATATTTTTATGGATATTCTTATACATGGTTTCAAGATTATTTTCAAATAAATTATTTTATTTTAAAATTTTGTGGCATTTTTAGAAAAGATAACGTTTAAAAAAAGGATATTTTCCTTAGGAATTAAGTTCAAGTGTTTTATAAAAATTATTTTCCATATAAGACGACATAGGGTTATGTTTATATCACTATTATTACTATGAGTTTATTTTGTTTACGATGAAATTATTTCTGTAAAATACATTTACTTTATATGGATTATGATGGAATAATGTTTAAGAAGACCGTTTTATTTATTGGGTTATGATATGATGAATGATTTACGTTTTTTATGTCACAAGTAAGAATGATTTTATTATGAGATTGGTTGGACCTATATCTCCTTACAATGCCTTGGGTAAATATTTATATCTCATTATATAGACATGACTGGAATCATAAGTAAATCTGGTTCAGTAATACAAGGCAGGAATGACAAGTAAATCTGATTTAGTAATACATGGTTGGAATGACAAGTAAACCCGATTCAATAATGGACTTTGTCCACTGTGATGGTCTTGGAATCAATTCATTTACTACCATGGAAATAATATTATGTTCTTATTTGTTTTACACAATTCCATGTTTTATTATAATTCCATTTTATCATGGTTAATGTTCCTTTATTATCTATGCCTTATGTACTACCAAAATTTATTTCATGACTTATGATCTTGAAATTTAAACTTTATGTTCATGATTTTACATTATTATGTTTATGTTTTATTTTATGTTCTAAATGTTTAATGTTACTGAGAATTTTATCTCACCCTTTTTATGTTTTATTTTCCTCAATATATAAAGAAAGGTTTTAGGTAGGAAAAAAGGGGATGATATTTATGGGAGATGTTGACGATCTTTCACCAAGATAGAATATTATGTTTTAAGTTTCCAATGAAAATAAAATAATATGGTCTTTGGTTTTATATTTGTGTAATTTATTAAGTATTACATAAAATAAATTTAATGTCCATGTACTTCAATCTTGGGTCGTTAGAGTTGGTATCAGAGGGAATGTTTAGTTAACCTTTGGAAACTAGGATGTGAAAACATTAGTGATATCCCTAGAGATATTTCTAAGGTATGTATAGGGATGTATCTAAGTGTAAGTCTAACTATAGGTTATAGTCCTAGAATTATAGTAACAATCATGAATAACATAGGATTAAACCTAAGATTTTAGAGATCAAAAGTACCCCCCTTTATTATGTTGTTTTCCTTGTATGATTTTTGCCTCTCACACTATTGTTTTTGGGTTTAAGAAAATGGATGGAACCTGAAGGAATTGTGTTAATGATCAATGAACTGAGAAATACAATGATTTTCCTCTTGATCAACTAAATTTTATTGTAGATGGAATGAAAAATATTATTGATATACTTACACAAGCCATGAATCATTCTGGACTGCCAAATGAGTAGAGAAGGGAACAACATTCCATTGAATCCCTCCTGAGGAAACTTCCACCTTCTTTCAGTGGGTATTTTAATCCACTTGTTGCGGAAAAATGGATCAGTTACATTGAAAATATATTTTCCATCTTTCTCTATTCGGAACATGAAAAAGTAATTTTGGTTGTTTATCATTTATAAGGTAAAGCAGACTAGTGGTGGACTCTAATCAAGAATACCAGGCAGGAAGATGAAATTGAATCCACATAATAGAAAGTGTTCAAGAACTTTTTTTTCAATAAGTACATCCCTCTTATTCTTCAAACAAAGATGATAAATGAGTTACTTAATCTTAAGCAAAAGGATGATGAATCTGTTGGTACATTGGAGGAAAATTTTACAAGACTTTAAAGGTATGCTTCTGGCTTTATCATCCAACCTGAAAGTAAATTTGTTCGATTCTTTAGTGGATTAAAACCAAGTATTTGAATGGAATTAGCTATAAGAGACTTTAGTAGCTGTGAAGAGATTGGGCATTGTGCTATCAAGGTAGAAATGGAATTTGGTGTTACATATCAATCCCATGGTTTTGATAAGAAAGGAAAGTTGGTGTTCAAAGGAAAATCTAAAAGAAATGGTGAAAAGAAAATGAATGTTTCCTTATATTCAAAGTGTGGAAAGAATCATGGTGGAGATTGTCTTAACAGTATAGTAAAATGACCATTTCATGGATTTTTTTTTGGAAATGGTGGTGTTTTTTTAGAAATGACGGCAGTTTAAACCTCCACCATATGATTCCGTGGCAGTTTCAAAAAACCACCACTAAAGTGTGTCGACATACAATATGTGGCATTTTCCTTGATTTAACGGTAGTTTATGGTAACCATTGTAGTGGGTTCATTTAGCAGTGATTTCCCTGGAAAAATTGTTTTTTTTATTGGTGGTTATAACCACTATAAAAAGAAAAATCGGTTTTGTCTAGAAGAACCGCCGCTAAAACCAAGTTAACTGCCACAAAATAATAAAGGAATATGAAAATTGTATAGTGATGGTTAAAACTGCCGCTAAATTATTATCCGTAGTGGAAGTTTTAACCACCACTAAGTATATTATATTTATTTTGTAGTGGTTAAAACCACCGCTAAAGCCAAATTTACAAAAAAAAAGTAGCTGATACTGCAGGCCCAATACGAATGCCCTGAAAAAACCATTCCAATTGATATAACATATAACATGAATATGATACTGAGAGATTTGAGATGAGAGGATCTATATATGAATGTGAAATGATGATGCTAATGATACCTAATGATTTATAAATATGGTATTGTGAGATTTGAGTTAATGGAATAGAAAAAATGAGAGTTATAGGGTTTCATAGAAAGAATACTAAAATATCTCACCACATCACCAAAAGGTTTCACAATTACCTCCACTATCATTTCCCCCTATAAATTCACTATACCTCATAAAAAAGAAATGCCCACAAGCTGCATTTCATCTTTATTTTCAATCCAACCAATTTATAGATTTTATAATTACTAACCATATTCATTCAACAAGAACATTCATTTCATGTTTAAAGATGATCACTTTAACCCCACTTCTTCCTTTAATTATATGAGTTCATTAATCATTATATCCCATTATATTTCATTACCCATGTTAACATTATAAGATTTTTCTATAGTTATCAAGAAACTTCACAACACAACATGAAATAATCCATCCATCCATTCCAAAAAACTCACTTCAAAACCACCCCACATCACCACCACCACACATCATAACAATTACTCATCACAACCACCATGCATAATTTAATTTCAATAATGGTTTTTATCATAATTACTAAATTATTATGAAGGGTATTGACACAGAAATACAATATTCCATGGTAAACCAATTTAATAGTTTGATATATATTCTTAGTCATTTTCATATGTGTTGAGGTTATACAAACATACATAGAATGTTTTATAAAAACCAAAAAAACACACTATCTCAAAATAAGTCATAATTTTAAAACCAAGTAAGTGTGGTCATATAAGAATAAATAACAAGAATATTTAAAAATCATTTTATTTATCTCTTCCCCTTAAAATTCAATTAAGCTTGTTAATTATCTTTATTAAGATTATATGTACCATTTAACCAAATAAATACAAAAGCATGATATTTCCTAATGTATATATAAATAAGGGGAAATGAAGGATCCCCAACCTTGACTAAATATTCAAGGAAAAATGAACAATAACCAAGGATAAACAACCACTTATCTCAAGTGAATCACTATTGAATCCAATGAATAATAAGACTCCATCAAAAACCACCCAAAAAGAGGATAAATACCACCATAATGAACTCTTGAATATAATAGAAATATAATAAAGGAGTAATGGGGAAAAGGAGGGCTACCATTAATCAAAAAACATCAATATAAATGATCCAATATGATCCAAGTAGTTTAGAACACCAAGGGAGGTGACTGGGAAAGGGGAGGATGAGTAAGGGTCAACCAAGAATTAAGGGAAAGTCTAAAAGTCAAAACAAGGAGGTAATAAAACTCATATTTATAAGTGAATTGCATTGGACTCTACCAAAATATGGTTAATATCCAAAACTCATGTGGTGGGTTTGGTAAAAGTGTGATCTAGAACCCTCATTGTCGTTTTACCTTTTTTCCCATTTTAAAATGGAATTTTACCTCCCACAAATATTAGAACGTGGAGTGGTCTAATCCACAATGTTTCTTCTATATTATTCCATGTATATAATCCATGACCTAGTTCCCATTTCCTAAACATTTTACCCTCACCATGCCCAAGCCTACAATGTAGTGAGCTTTGGTTTCCTATTTTGGACAAGTGGTCCTCCAAGATTCCATGCCCACCTAAGGGAATTTCAAGATTCTCATGGTGTATAGGAAAACCACTAGGAAAACACACATACCACAATGTAATCCCCAAGTAATGGTTATATATCCCATTTTACACAAGAGCACACCCAACATAAAACTTCCTCCTCCATATCCAGAAAAGTCATTGCACAAGCCATGATGGCCTTCAAATTGCTAAAACACCACCTCAAACCTCAAAATCACCATAAAACTCTCCCTAAACATCTCCAAGACTTGATAAGGCACAAAAGGAAGTTCATAAAGGGTATATAACATTACACTCATTCTATTTATTTTGGTTTCCCTATTATTTCTCAATTATAAGTAAAGGTGATCATATTTCCCCCCAAATTATAAGAACTATGTGTGGATTGATTCCTATTTTCATGGGATACATAGTGATTCCTAGATCTCCTATCTCAAACCCAACCAAAAATCCGATATAAAATCCCCCACTTTATCTTAGTGATTGGGTTTCTTCATTCACATTGGTTTTCCATCCACAGGGTTGGCATCAAGACAAGTTCATTTTGTTTTAAACATGAGTTGAAACTACATAAAACCTCATATAATAAGGTATTTTTAATATGATCTTAAACTATAGATTATTTTAGTCATTTTCACATGATGTTAAACTATGTGATGCAGAATCCATCTTGTAATACTTGAAACTTCTTAGAGTAGTCTACCTAGTAAGACATGTCTTCCTCTACATATTATCCAAATCTATATAATGATCCTTAGCATGTGGTTCTTTATCCATAATCCCATGTTATGAAAAAAATGACTCTTACCCTAGGAAAGAGCCTAATATGTATAGGGGTATTATATAAAAAGTATATTTGGATTGATTCATGATGTTTCAATATATGTAATGATGTTGGGATCTCCTATAACAGGCCTTGGTGAAAATTATAATCACACTGGTTATACCCTAAAGGTGAGACCCTTCCTCATCCACATCAATTTTTTTATTTCTTTCTCACATAATGGTTCTCATACATCTCATTATTCTCCTCCTATACATGAGAAATTTTTTTATAGAGGAAATTTTTTAAGAACTATGAATGGATTGATTTCTATTACTATAGGATATGTTTTTGATCGGTCATCCTTGGGTAACAAACCTATAAATTTAGGAAAAATGATTCATGAAAAATGATTCATGACAATAAATAATCGATATATGTGGTACATACCACACTCGAGAAATCAAGACATAAAAGGAAACATTAGAAATCATTAAAATACATAAAAGAAAACATGAGAAATCAAGAAAATGTTAGGTCATGAAAATGTCTGGTGGAAACTATATGCCACACATGATACAAATACAAAACAACTACTACCATATTTTTCCAACATATCAACAAAAAAACTAATCACTATCTGATGATGAACACAGATCTTCACCCTCTCCACCTCCATCTCTACTTCTTGCTACAACCTGAAAGAACATTATATTGAAAATTAAATACTATTGTATATTTATATTTAAACTTAAAACCAAGAAACGTTTTCAAAAAAAATGATTTTAAATTTTTGTGATTTACCTGCTCACCACCAGTCGATCCAATATCACCGAGGGAAGATCTGTTCATCTTCTAATATAAATCAATCAACGCTTTATGCAAAGAGGATATCAGATCCCCCTGGTATTGAACTGTGTTTCGTAGAGAAACAATATTTCTCTGAGTATTTCAGGGTATGGACTGACTAAAACTAGGATAATATGCATCTTCAATCCTCGGTGGCCTACCAAAGACCTTAGATGGTATGGGTCCCAAACTCATCCCATACACTCTATCAGGATGCTCCTTTATAAGGACTTTAGCAACTGGGGCATCCTGGGAGACTGAGTAGGACTGCATAGGATTAACATCCCACAGTTCTATAATTTTTACCTATAAATCAAATAGAAGTCATATTAGAAGCAACATATATTAACATAATAAAAACTAATAATAAGTTATTATAATGAAAAATTATTTCATACCCCAACTTCTTTGGTAGACTCATTAACAAAACTTCCATCAGTTTTTTGGTGAACATTCAACCACACTTCTCTTCGGGATGCTTCGTGCCCTAAACTCTATGAATGCATTAAAAAAACATAAATCAACAATTTAATATATTAAACAAATAATGTTTTCTTATAAATATTTAAACTAATTAAAAGATTACCAAAGAATATCGACTTCTTGAAATACTCTTTGATCCCGTAGTGTGAGGGATGACCTGCTTAGCCCAGCTTGATGCATTCTTTCTTGAAAGATCCTGAAACAAATAATATGAAATTTAATAGTAATTTATTAAATGTCATATCCTCTTCATTTACATGTATAAATGTAAAAATATATTATTATAGTAACATATATTTAAATACTATCTTCTTCTCATCACGATGTCTATCAACAAAACTTTCCATTGCCCTTTGGGAACCCCATCGGGTAGCTTGTCATACATCTGTTGGGAGGTCAATGAAGTATCGTTAACATCACCCCAAAATATCCATTTAAAGTCTTTATATTATTTTCAAAGATTTTTCAATGTCCACTTTCGTGCTATCACATGAGCAACCGTAAAGTGGAAAAACATCTGTACACAGAAATTCAGTTGGAAAATATTAATAACATAGAATTAAATTACACCATAATGTATTAAAATTACCATTATTTGGGAATCAAAAACTTCATTTTTCTAACTTCTAGGCATATGTCTCCAATAATCATATGAAATAGGAAGGGAAACGGGCTCTGCGGCCAGCTGCCTAAAATATGGCCAAGTAATCTGGCAGTGTCATCCGTAGGGACCCCATATGAATCAAATGGGACAACTATCTTCTCTCCGGTCAGATTCCATAAATCTGAACTTTTTATATTTTTCTCCACACTTTCATTGTTTCTATCTTTAAAAAACATTAGTATAAAAAAGTAAAATAAATTTATTCATATTAAATTTTTTACCTATAACAGTCACCCTCCAGTATCCCAGCGAAGAACTAGAAGTGGCGCACCACTCACCCATTGTTGAGGATCCTAAAATGGGAGGCGATGACTGAGCTGCTAAAGGGATGCTCACAGAGGGTTTGAGAGATGGTGCAGGGAGGGAAAGTGGATGGTGGATTAGATGCCATAGGGAGGGAGACATATGGAACGTCATCTCTCACAGTGGTCAATGAAACAATATATTGCTTCCTCCTTGGAATTCCTGTCATTTAATAAAATAAAATTAAGTTCAGAAAACATATTTCAAAAAAATTATGCAGAAAAAATTAAAAAAGATAATATATTCATAGTACTAACAAACAATATATACATAAAAATGATAATGATTGATTGCACAAATGAAATAAGTGGTTTCTAAATGAATGAATAATTGTACATACAGTCATTTCCTCCTTCAATCATGTCAGTTTCCAGCTCCATAAATTCATCCACTTCATTCATCCATGCTAGAATAATATTTTCAATATCTTGGTGGACAAATAATTCCATTTTTTTTGTTGATGATATTCAATGCCAGAGGTCAAATCTTCCACTTCATTACTCATATCATACAAATATCTTTATTTTACGTGAGAGAATACACTCCACCCTTCATCTACAACATCATTCACATAATATACCATTTTTTTAAAATAATAAGTTATATGGATCATACAGTTCATGATCACCAACATCCATCAAGCGAGAGAAGTTCACAGAAGTAAATTTCAAGGAATCTCTTTTAACACCTATGATAATATCGACCCAATTGAATTTGAATAAAACAACTGGAAAATGTATGTTGTAGTTTAACTCAATAATATTGGACATCTTTCCATAGTATTCCACTTCAGAAAATGTAAATATACCACTATTCTGTGTGTTCAAACCCTCTTCTTGATCGACTGTATGAAATCTAAATCCATTCACATTGTATGCGTCAAAATTTCTAACTTGTTTTAAAGGACCTTGAGCAAGAAACTTCAAATATTCTGAAAACTCTACTCGAGAATCAGTATTCATGATCTAAAAAAAGAAATTCACTTTATTAGAATTAAAAAATATATGTGTCAACCTAATATTCATATTTATTGCAATATTTATGAACTTACACATCATGAAAACCATCCAAGCTCTTTATTAACAGATTTCGTTATATATTTCTCATTTCATGTTCGTCCTCTAATTTGTCTCTTTATTTGTATCCTCAACTATTCAATAAATGGATATGAAATTTCACTATTCAGCAGTATATATCTATGTGCCTGTAATAATTCCATTTCTATCAGTGTAACATTTGAGTTCCTCCCAACTGATCGTCCAATAGCAAGAAATATTTTTGATTTCCCATGTATTTTATATTGATTCAATGTGTCATCAACATTTCTAACTCGATTAAATCTTGTATCAATATCATCCTAGTATCTAGAACAAAAGATAAGACACTCATTTTCCAAATAGCATTCAACAATAGAGCCTTCTGGTTGAGTTTTATTTCTCACGTATGATTTCAAATGCCCAAGATATCTGTGAAATAAAATAAAAAAATATAATTATGCATTTAATTAAGTGCCATTTTTTCACTTAACTAAAAAACATATAAATAAATAACCTCTCAATTAGATACATCCATCTATAAAGAATGGGGCCTCCTAATTTAGCTTCCTCAACCAAATGCACAGTTAAATGCATCATGACGGTAAAATATGATGAAGGAAAGATCATATCCATTGTAAAAAGTGTCAATACCAACCTCTCTTGAAGGTTTTCAAGCTCAAATGGATGTATAGATTTCTCACATAGTTGTCTGAAAAATGTGCAGAATTAGAGTACAACAGCATTAACTTTTTTAGGTAATAATGTATGCAATTCCAATGCTAGTAACCATTGTAACAAAATACGTGAATCGTGACTTTTCAATCCATGTAACTTATGATTATTTAAGTCAACACACCTTGAGATGTTACTTGAATACCCATCAGATAATTTCACATGCTTTAAAATTCAAAGGAATGTATCTTTATCACTATTTTTCATTGTAAAAATTTTTGAACCATACTTTTCATTCTCATCTGGACAGAGATCATATTTTATGTTCATTACTTGTAAGTCTCTTCAAGCATTGAGATGATCCTTCTATTTCCATGCTCATTAAGCAATCTGAAGATCAAATTTTCACCTAAATTCTTCTCAATATTCATCACATCAAGATTATGCCACAACAAATTAAATTCCCAATACATAAGTTTAAAGACTATACTTTTTTCTTCCATTATTGCGTTCCAATTTAAGTTGATGATGCACTTGGAACCCATTTCCTGCTATCATTAAAATGATAAACCTTCCCAAATTATGTTTCAACTTTTCCAAGTTGTGTCAGTATTTCAGAACCATTTAACAACTTTGGAGGTGGTCTACGATCAATGAAACCATTAAATTTTGATATGTTCAACCAAAATCTATGAGATACATTGAGAAATATTCGATGGTACATAAAGCACCATTTTCTACTATGAGGTAACCGTTTGGGATCAAAATCAAAGTTACAAAAAAGAAAAGCCAAACCTATATAAGTGTTCCAACCAGATAAATTCCCAAGCCCAAGGAAGTCACTAATGGTCCACATTAAAGCAGCATGTATTTTGAACATTGTTTTAGAAGAAACATCAATTGTCTCAACATCGTTGCTCCAAAACCCCTATAATTATTCAATTAAATGCTGCTAGTATACATAAATATCATTTCTAGGAATTTTTTTCCAGGAATAATAATTTAAATGATAAAATACATTTTATTTCATTCACATCCACAGAGGCAGATTGTAAGGGATCAAAACAACTGGCCAAATTCTATAACTGGTACTCAAAGTCCCAAATGGGTTGAATCCATCGACAACCAATCCCAATCAAACATCCCTAGGATCATCTGAGAAATATTGATGAAATGATTTAAATGTCTTCCATGATTTTGAATCTTGGGGATGTCGCATTAACCCATCATTGTTATTATCTATAGAATTCCACTTCATGTGTTCGGTGGTTTTCAATGACATGAATAATCTTTGCAATCGAGGATTTAAAGGAAAGTAACGTAAAACCTTTTCAGGTGTGTTATTTTGCTTCGTTTTCATGGTAGTATGTTGATTCATACTTCCAAAATCACCCGTTGACTGCCATCTAGAAGAAAAACTTTTTTTTTCAATCCTCTCTACTTGAATCCTCTCACCAATAAAGCATAAAATCATTGGGACACACATGTATTTTTTATAATTCAAACCAATCCTATTAAAAACTTTTTTCATATCATAAAAAGACTCAGGGATGTTTGCTTCAGGAAATGCATCACATAACAATTCCAATATCATGTACATTTCCTTATCTGTAATTCCACATAGACATTTTATGTAGTACAAATTCAGCATAAAATAAAGTTTTAAATATTTTAAACATCCACTATACAAATCTTGATTTCCATCATCAAAAAAAATCATGAAATGTATTTTACTCAGTGAAGTTTTCTCTTACATTAGTCTCCACATAATCAGGAGGAGGATCCACCGATATGTTACAATCTTTATCTGGTTATCCTAAAGTCTCAAAAACATCACTTGTCAAGTTTCTATTTGTAGCACCCTCATATGGTTGTTCTGATATGGTTTGATGTTTATGGTGGTGTCTTGTAGTTCAAATGCATCATTTATAAGGTTTTTCATTTCATTTCCCATTGTCGACGAAGTTGGGAGATCATTCTGTGGATTGACATCAGTGCTCAACCTTTATATAACGTTTGATTATCGAGGCCAAATCCAACACAAATATTGAACAGGGAATTGCTTCAATATTAAATGTTCATAAACTTCATCTCTCTTAAACCATATTCTAAATTTACATTTAGGATATGCACATCTTATTCTCCCTTCAACAGATCAATGGGAAAATTGTAAAATCTAAAAACTCCTCCAAACCCTTAACATACTAAGGTGTGTTCCTCAGTGATGTGATCCAGCTTTTATACATGTATATCACAATGTACCTACACAATATTAAAAAAAATTAAAACACAAAACTATTAATAAATAAGGAAATAAATTCATATATACTAGTTTAAAAAATATATAAATATGTTAAATATTTGGAAAACTTCTAGGATTAGATAAAAAAATCGTCAAAGACACCTTTTCCCAATAGTCCATGGTAACTTAAGGAACTTTAAGATGATATATAGCCAAGATATTTCTCATAATATACCTATTAAGTCTCAAAAATACTATCTCATGTCTACCAAGACATCCCAAACTATATAACAATTTCAAAGAAGAGTTATGAATGCCTTTGATACCAATTTGTCACAAACCAACCTAGATAACCTGCCTAAGCGGAAAATAATCTAGTTTTGACATATCCTAGTGGGTGTTCCCAATCCCCAAAGGCTAGTGAGTAGTGTCTAGGAATTAAAACAAACCAGATGGAATGATTTCACCATAAGTAAAACTAATCAAGAAAAATTAGAGAATATAAAATGAAAAATAGTTGGTATTCCAAACACTCCAAGAGGGATAAAATCCCAAGTAAATAGATACAAATCTAAAAATGGTATGTTTCATCAATTCAAACATTAATATCACAACCCAAAAACTCCATGTAACAAGTGGATTACACATTCCACCAGTCACCACTAACTCCCCAGGTCTCTCTAATTAAGAACAACCACCACCTCTGAGTGGCTCTTTCCATATTCTTGGACCATGAATAATAAAATCTATAAATTACTAAAGGAAAAGGTAGTGTGTGATAAAAAATATAAGTAGGATATCACCAAGCATTTCATAATCAATCTATAACAAATAAACCAAATTTTATCATTTTTAAATAAAATTTAGCAGAAAAATATTTTTTCAATTTGAATAAAACATGCTTGATAAAACATTTCAATGTCTAAGTTAAAACATGTTTCAAAGTGAACTTCCATAAAATCATGGAGACATAATAATATATGTCAAAATAAGAATGAATAATAATTTTTATCAAAATAGACAGGATTAAATCTTTTCAATCAATAATTGGCATGTATAAATCATTTTATATCATTTTCAATAATAGAACAATGGTGATAACCTCTAAGGTTAGTACCAGTCACATGGATTCAAAAAATCTTAGTGAAATATGCCTCTAGGTTTACACACACTCTTTAAATCCACAAGTTTTTGTGGAATATGATAACACCCTAAAGAATGAACTACCTTCCCTCAAGTAGTTTTGTTTCATTTTCATCATCAAGTCTATGTAAGATATCAATTTACCTAGCATGAATATTATTTCTCCTAACTACCTTTAATACCATGTGATTCAAGGAAATTAGTCATAATTTGGGATATCATTCAATACAATCACTAATTCAATCAATCAAATAAATAGTCCCCAAGTGAAATTTTTAAAACATGCCTTTCATTTCCAAAACCAATATCAAATGGTTTTTATCAAAAACTCATTCCTTTAATTTAAAATCTTTTCAATTAAAAACATGAAACATTTTATGATTTTATATCTCATTAAATCATGATTAAAATCATTCATTTCAAATCAAGATCATATTTTCTAAAATTTACACTTTATTTCATTTTATTTCTAATCTTTTTTCAATTTTCTTAACTCAAGATTTAGAAATAAATTGGAAAACCATTTTGAATTAAAAATTATTAAATGTTTCTATTGACAGAGATTACTTTATGAAACCACATACCACATTCAAGATCTATAACCACCCATATGAGATCCACTAATGGAGATTCAATGGATATAACATTCAAGGAAGAATATTAAATTTCACCTCCAACCTACTAGAATGTCGGTGAGGTGGAGAGGGTATAGGTATTCGGGGTTTTCCAAGTGGGGTCTCATGGGGGTCGGGGGGAGAAGGGGGGTCTTGTGGGGTTCGGGGGGAGAAGTGTCATGATTGAAAAAAAAGTTTAGTTAAGGTTTATTAAAAACCGCCGCAAAAGGCTATTAATGTTGTAGTGTAAAGGGAAAAGAAAATGTGTCTAAGTGTGGAAACGAAGTTCATAAAGTAGTGTAGTGCCAAAGTAATGTGAAAAAGGTTGTTAATGATGTGAATAGAGTAAATACTACAGAGAAAACACCACCCACACTTCAATACTACAAGTGTATTAAAATGGGGCATTATTCTAACTAATTCCAAAATCCAAGGGTAATGGATGATTATCGACAACAACTGTAACAACCCGAGATTTTATAAGATATATTCCTTTTAATTTCTTTTATATATTCTGTTGTATGCTACACCAAGATTATCTTGCGCTATACGCAACATCGTATTATCTTGCAGTATACGCAATAGTAATCTTGGATCTTGTTACACACAATTTCAAGTTTGTTTGATAGTAGTTCTTCTACGCAACATTGAGTGTATATATATATATATATATTAAATGTATAAATGAAATATGGTTGTATTTTTTTATACTCAACAACAAAGGAGTCTTGCACTACATGCAACCCTGACCTGGCTTGCATTACCCGCAATCACGACCTGCCTCGATAGCGTGTGTTGTACGCAATACCAGGTTTCACTAAACAACAATATATGGTTATAATATTATTATGAACTAGACGTTATGAATAGTTTTAACTACATTTTGAATTTTATAACATTATTATTCATCTTACTCATTTTCTAGAACATGTTATGAGAATAAAATAAATTTTTCGGGTAAAATAAGTATTTTTCAAAAAATGCAGTTTTGCCACCTTTTGATGGTGCACCCACATTAAATCTAGTTTTTTACATGTTTATAAGTTCAATTTTACAAAATAAAATTATTCTTTGGAATCAGGATATAAAATTTTACCTTGGATAAATTTTTCATATTATTCTGATAACTTTCATATTTTAATGAATAGTAAAAACACGCTATATTTTGATTAAAAACAACTTTTTTCATCGTAATAATTTATGTGGTTAAATTATAATATTTAATGGTTTTATAGTATAAATATAATATATTTTTATCATTTAATATAACGTACATCATTAGCATTGAGTTTACATTGAATTCATAGGTTAAATCAATTCAATCTTTTGCAATGTTTTAAACAAAACCTCGTTTTCTTTCAACAACGCGATTAATTTTAATTTAATTTCTGCAACTTATGTGTATTGAATTTGAAAAAATGGATTCCATATTTGGAATCATTGGGTTCAAATTATATTAATAGATTACTTTTTTATTTTTGGGCATTATGAATAGTAACTACGGTTAATTTTTATTTACCATAGTAAAAGGTAAATCGGGTAATTATGGGTAAATATAATATTATAAAATTACCCTAACACTTTTCTTAATACAATTTTATGATTACATTTCGTCCTAAGTCATATTTGGGTCTAAATGGAATCCATTAGAACCCACTTGGAGGTGATTAAGACCTTTAGTTTATTTTATTTAATGGAAAGTGAAATATGTCTCACTCAAACTTTAATAATTAAAGTATTTTTAATATAAGGTTATATAGAATATAAATTCGGTTATAAATACTCATTTTAAAGCTAATTGTTTTTCTTTATCATGGTAATTTATTTGTAATTTTTAAGAGTTATTTAATTACCTTATTATCTTATACATTAATGATGCAGAAATTATTTATTTAGAAACAAAAATCAATAATATTGTTTTTATTGAAATATTAACACATATTAAAGGGCTCAAAAACCTGAAAAAAACTTATTGGTGGTGTATATACACACCATAACCATCCAATGACCGAATATATGACCGTTTGGAGTCTTATAAAAGTGATTATGACACTTATATTATTTTATTTTATATGATGTCAAAGTTGTCACCTTCATAATTTAATAAATATAACATTTTAAAATTTGGGTGTTTTAGAAGATAAATCCGACTAAATGTATTATTATCAAATATATAAGATTTATATGCATCCTAGTATTTTAGTTTTAATTGTTATACAAAAAATAAGTATATTTAATAATTATAAAAAAATGTTGTAGTAATTATTTTATTAAGATAAATATCAAATAAATGGTTTTACAAATAGTAAAATAAATATTATATGAACTATTTAATGTGCTCCACTAATTTTCTAGAATACTATGACATGTTATGAACCTATTAAATATTTTATTTTGAATAAATCCTCTGTTTGGATTTTATTTAAATTCAAATAAATGAATAGTGTCAAAATTGACACTATTGTTATTTTAGAAAAATAAAATATTATTAAATTGTTTAAAAATCACAAAAAAAATTAAAAATTAAAAATTTAAATTTATATAGTCTCAAATGTCATAAATGATCTAATTATGTATAATTCACAACACATAAGTAATTATTTAGAACAATTTAAATTTAGAATCTATTACCACAAATAAAATTTAATAGATTAAATAAGGATAAATCAAGTTGATAATGTTTAAAATAAATTCCCTACATGTATAAATTTTATTGGTTGATGATATTACAACCATATAGCATCTAAGATTATAATATGAGTCATTTTTGAGGTTTTTAAGTGGGGTTAGATTTATTATAAATTAATATTTTTAAGATTTCCAAAGGTTCCCCTCTGCTCCCTTTTAAAAAGGGAACCCCTTCCCACTTCTCTTCACACCCTTTTGAGCCTTGAAGCTCGGCCAAAACCTTCCAATTAATCTTCTTAACCTCTATAGTTATATTATATAGGTTCTGGTATTCTCAAAAGACCAAACCTAGTGCCCTAAGAAGTAGTTTAAAGGAGGTACGTCGAAGAAGAGGTAATCTCTTCTACCGATTCTTTCAAACTTCTTTCTTATTCAACTTATTATTCTTTAGTTGTTTCATTATAAAGTAATAACATCAGTATCACTAATATACTTATATTTTATTATAAATATTAAAAAACCCCATTTCACCTTCTATCCATCCTACGGAAAATGAAATCACCACGCGTGCGTACGTATGGAATACCGTCTCCACACCGTGGTGTAATCTGTTTTTCCAACACCACCTTACTTGGATGGGTATAATGGTGTAAAGAATAACTATAAATAGTTATTATAACATCATAATGATTCTGATATATTTTATCATCCACTCCAATTCAATTCAATAATTATGGGAATGATATCATCACTCGTGCGTACGTACGGACTACCGTCTCCACGATGTGATGAGATTCATTCTCCATGTTAACCATTCAAGAATGATTATAAAGTATATATAAGCAATAATAATGGAATATATGATATTATAAAGCTACTGTATTTATGTATATATATATATATATATCATCTACTTACTTCCATTCAAGTCAATAAGGAAAGGAAAACAACGTTCATGCGTACGTATGGCCTACCGTCTCCATGAACGGTGTGTTTCATTTCATTTATCTATCAATTATATATATATATATACTGAATATATATGATATATAAATCATGTTTTACATTTTTTAAGTAAGTAAATCATGATATAATTAATAATAATATCAAGAACAACAAGTCCAAACACGTACGATAAATGAAACAATTTTACCCAAAACGCTACTTTAACATGGAATTGATAAATGAACGGGTAATATAAATACCTAAGTGAACCATATATGATATAATAACAATTAATATGATTCTTTAATAACTCAATTACATTATTTAAATAATTATACAGGAGGTTCGGATACATACGAAGCATATCAGACATAAGGTAAGGGATAACTATTCCAATCTCGTTCTTATCCGAGATTGTTTATTCGTAAGTATTTACTGGGGTTATTGTTATCATCCATGTACATGTTTCCTAAAAATGGTTTCATGTATGTTTAAATTCATTTTTAACCATTTTGGACTTTTACTACATGGTATGTAAGGAATCTTTCTTTTTTTTACCATATGAGGTACTTTTTGACTTTTCCGACAAAAGTACGAGGAAAATGTTATTTTTAACTTATACGGCATGAATGGATTTTTACAATTTCATAACGCCCCATTTTCATGAAGATTCCTATACAATATTTCATGATTATTTTCAAAAAAACCCTTTTCTTTTAAAATTGCATGGCATTTTTTGAAAAGAAAATGATTTTGAAGAAGAAAGGACATTTTCCTCAAGATTTCATTTCAAGTGTTTTATAAAAAATATTTTCCATCTAAAATGACATTATTTAATATGTTTATGTTTCAAGTATAATTTCTCCATTATTTACATGGTTTGATTCTTCTTTTGATGAAATGATATCCATTTTTTTATATGTATTATGTTATGATGGCATGATGTTTAAGAATCTCATTCTATTACATGGGTTATGCTATGATGTATGATTTATGATTTTGTGGCACACAATAGAATGATTTAATTATGAGATGGGTGGGAACTATATCTCCCTCCAATTCATTGGGTAAAGATTTATATCTCATGAGATAGACATGGCTGGAACGGTAAGTTAATCCGGTTCAGTGATACAGGACTGGAACGAGGAGTGAACTCGATTCAGAAAGGGACTTTGTCCACTAAGATCGTCTTGGAAGCAATGCCTTGGCTACTATGTAAATCATAACAAGTGATGAATGGTTGCCACAATTACATGTTTTATTCTCATGCTATTTTATCAAGATTGATGTTCCATTATTATACATGCCTTACGTACTTCCAAGATTTATGTCTTTGCTCAATATTTTGTTGTGTAAACATTATGTTCATGTTTTTAAGTTCAATGGTATATGGTTTGTTTTATTTTCTCCATGCTTACCCTTACTGAGCATTTTAGATCACCCTTTATATGTTTTATTTTCCCCAAGATTTCAAGAAAGGTTTTAGGTAAGAAAACAAAAGGGGAAGATATTTATGGGAGTTGTTGAAGATCTTTCACCAAGATTAGAAGATTATATTCCGAGTTTCCAAAGACACTAAACTATTATGATCCTTGAGTTTTGGTTTTTGTTATGTATTAAGTATTCCACAAAAGTAATGTAATATCCATGTACGTCAAGCTTTGGGTCTCTAAAGTTGGTATCAGAGGAAAGGTTTAGTCAACCTTTGGAAACTAGGATGCGAGAACTTTAGTGAGATCCCTAAATATATTTCTAAGTTATGTCTAGGGATGTCTCTAAGGTTAAGTATTATTATAGGTTATAGTCCTAGAATTATAGTAACAATATTAGAATTAAACCTAAGATGTTAGATATTGAAGGTACTCCCCCTTGATTAGGATTTTTTCCTCTCACACTATTCTTTTTGGGTTTTAGAAAATGGCTGGAAATCGGAAGATTCACGATAATGGAGGATATGATGGACAATGGAATTGATTTTCTTCATGAGAAACCAAATGAAATTGGATCTGGAAGTCCACATATCATTATTATGCGAAATCAGCAATCTCATAATATGATCAATAATCTCAACTTTGGTAAGTATCCCAACTCAGCTAATAAGAGAAAGATTGAGTTTCATGATGATCATAGAGGAAAGAAAGTTCAATTTCCATCATGTAAATCTTGTGGTAAGAGGCATCAGGGAGAATGTTTCAATGGAACTGGAAGATGCTTTGGGTGTGGAAAAGAAGGACACAAAGCCAGTAAGTGTAAAGTAAACGGTTCAGTAACACCATGAACAAGGATAATGGTATTTCTAAGACATCAACAATGGTTAAATGTTTTAAATGTGGAATGTATGGGCATTATGAAAACCAATGACCTAAGGTAAAGTCTCATGAAGAGAATCAGCATGGTCATATGGGTAGTATTTATGTTGATGATGATGAAGAGACTACAAATGATATATGAGATGAAAGAATTGTTCAAGTTCAGTAAATGGTTTATGAAGGTAGTGGAATGATTACATGTTTATCAAGAGTAATGTTGTATAAGTAATCTCATGGTACTATGGAATAAAGAGACTTATAAGGATTGTTACACTGTTGTTTTTCCTTATGTTTTTGAAAAAATATGTTGAATGGTACCGGTAACCATGAATGGTTATTCAGAGATTTTTGGAAAGCATCTAATATGCGCATAAAGAAGGGATAAGAAGATAATGAGATGTTTGATAGTATTATTGAGTTCATGACTGATGTAAAGAAAATGTGATATCATGGTTTGAGTATATAGAATTTTTGGGATTTTGGTATGTGGAAAGTGTAAAATTTAGACAGCATTCATGTTTTCACTAAGGGTCAATGGATATTCATTTTTCAAGAGAATACATGATTAAGGTATTCACATGTTTGGAATGTGACCAACAAGTTTTATCTTATGATATATGGGGGATAAATGATGCTATTCACATGTTCGGAAGATGACATTTCTAGTAATTGTTTTCTTTATACTATGATCTTAGATGGAAGTATTTTAGATAAGCCTAAAGATTGGAATGAATTATGTTGGACATAAGTTAGTATTATTTAAGGATAGAACTATTTTCAATATTATTGATGTAATGTTATAATAGTGTAGTTTAAGAAAAGGGACAACATGCAGAATGGGCGACAACCCGTCACATCGGACACGGCTGTGGGAATAAAACCCACAACGGAAGTGCGACAGGCCTTTATCACCTACCACTGGCCTACAGGAAGTCCCTATTTAGTAGAAACCAGTTTTATTATATTTTGTAGTATGATATATGAAGTATAAGTCCATTTTAGGAACCATATACGATTAACCTCACTATAGACTGACTTATGTATTTTTGATAACTTTTTCTAACCTTTTGTTTGAGACTGATGGAATGACCCATCATTCTATCACATGATCTGCTAACACTTCACGAATGACAAATTCAACTTCATTTTTTTAAGAGATGAAGTGGAAATTGTCCAAGGAATGACCAATGGTGAGACTGTACCAAAATCAAGAAAACATTTCTTCTAATTCCAATTTCGTCAAATTTAGGGAAATGATCTTGAAAACCAAAAATGTTTTCCTAGTACTCTCATATCCAATGAATTTGATGGTACCTCAAATCATCAAAAATTTATGACTTTGTGATTGTTGGATTTTTCATAGCCATGTTCTCTTCCACTCTCCATCAGAACTTGATGGTTAGATTTCTCTTCCATATCCATATTTTTTCACCTATGTTCTCATATGTGGAAACCCAGTGATTAGTTAATTTGGGTAACCGTTACATTTCATAATTTAGTTTTTAAAGTAAAGTTTTGGTATTCCTTTTTACAATGTGGGTTTCTATTAAAGAAACTTTCAAGTAGTAAACCATTTATAACCCCGACGAATTTTGGGGGCGAAATTCATTTTAAGGGGGGTAGAATGTAACAACCCAAGATTTTATAAGATATATTATTATTAATTTCTTTCATATCTTCTGTTGTACGCTACACCAAGATTATCTTGCACTATACGCAACACCGTATTAGCTTGCAGTATACGCAACACTAATCTTGGATCATGTTACACACAATTTCAAGTTTGTTTGATAGTAGTTATTCTACGCAACATTGAGTGTATATATATATATATATATCTTCAATGTATAAATGAAATATGGTTGGATTTTTTTATACGCAACAACAAAGGAGTCTTTTACTACATGCAACCCAGACCTGGCTTGCATTACACGCAATCGCGACCTTCCTCGATAGCGTGTGTTGTACGCAATACCAGGTTTCACTAAACAACGATATATGGTTATAATATTATTATGAACTAGCCATTATTAATAGTATTAACTAAATTTTTAATTTTATAACATTATTATTCATCTTACTCATTTTCTAGAACATTTTATGAGAATAAAATAAATTTTTCGGGTAAAATAAGTATTTTTCAAACAAAGCAGTTTTGCTGCTTTTTGATGGCGCACCCATATTAAATGTCACGACCTGTCCTCGGGGCCCGTTCCGTGACTACCCCAAGCCCGCCTTCCATAGGCCAGGGGCAGGCGACTAGCACCAAGGCGTAAATCCCGGTAAATAGGGAAGGCATTGCCTTTGTAAAGTAAACAAACACCACAGAGCAAGAAAGAAGTAGAAGCAAACACTAAGTAAAAACTGAGTACAACAGTAAGTGCGGAAAAGTAAGTGGGCCAGAATACAAACCCAAACTGAAAGTAAAGTACAACTGGAAAGGAAAAAACAACAATTGAAAGTAAAGCTGCAGCCTCGAGCCGTCCACTGGAACTCCCACCTGAAGGGTGGGTACAGATAGCCTCCACAGCTCCTCGGGTCCAGCCGTCCGCTCCGAGTACGTCCTGCCCAGTGGTCCACCTCTAGGTACCATCCTGCTCCGCAAGCCTCAACCACGATCAGTGATGTCCTTCGTCTGTAACCAACACAACGTAGTGCGGGCATAGCCTGTGCAGGGTTGAGTATAAGCTACTCATTAGGGACCCCGAGACCCCCGAAGGTCTCCCAGAATCCACAAAGGATAATCCATAAAGGAAAGATACAATCACAGAGTAACATCTGATACTGCTTAGATATATGCCCATACATATACCTAAGTCATCAGTTCCAGTACGCTACAACTTCCAAGACCATGTACAACCCAGTCCACATAGGAAAGAAAAACGTAAATCCCCACAGGATAGCACAACAGAATCCACATAGGAATGCAAAACATGATTCATCTCACACAGGTATACTTCTTTGTAAGACGATAGAGATGATCAGATATATCCATTGATTCATCTAAGCCGTCAGACCCACAAAGGATTGAAAGGTACTAACCCCCTCAATGACCCACAAAGGATCTGACCAACACATGATCGATAGGTAACTCACCCCCGCAATGACCCACAAAGTATCTGACCCACAAAAGATCAATAGGTAACTAACCCCCGCAAAGACCCAAACAGGATCAGACCCACATATGATCTATAGGCGCTGGCACACACAGGACCGTTGAGCGCTGACCCACATAGGATCGGACCCACACAAGATCTATAGCACTGATCCACGTAGGATCGCTGAGTGTTCTAGTCGTCGCCGTCGACTCCACTGAGGATCTCTGTACAGTCGTCGTCGAAGT
Organism: Viscum album; assembly: GCA_963277665.1. Taxonomy (NCBI): domain Eukaryota; kingdom Viridiplantae; phylum Streptophyta; class Magnoliopsida; order Santalales; family Viscaceae; genus Viscum; species Viscum album. The sequence continues at coordinate 988,214,267 of OY728129.1, forward strand.
CGCAACCAGCTCTAGGGTTCCCACACACAGAAAGCTCATTCGGGAGGGTCCGCTCCACGAGCCAAGAGGCTGATACATCAACTGACACTTCGTTAGGAGTTGATGTATCCAAAAGTTCCGTATCGTCAACAGGAACTCAACGTCGCAGATGGCGCGTCAATCGGACGCCCGGTCTGAGAGTTATTGGCTTTTTCGTTCTAGGGGCCCGGTTGGTTTTTAAGGAAAAACCAACCCGACTGTTCTCCAACTGCGTCCAAATCTCATGAGGAGTAATCCAAAAGATCCATCTCACTTAGAGGAATCCATCAAAGTCAACGACATGTCAATCGGACGTCCGAAGCTCAAGTTATGAGCATTTCCGCTCCGAGGGCCCGGTTGGTTTTGTGTACGAACCAACCCGGACAAACCTAAAGTATTTATAAACCTTGAGTGTGATATACCGAAACGACCGTCTCAATCCAAGGATCGCATCGCATCAAACTGTACGTCGATCGGAGGCCCGTAGCTCAAGTTATGTGAAACAGATCGAAAAAGGTTCGGTATTAGGGGGTTCGGGCCCGGTCCGACCCGGCCCGGTCGGTGCGGCCCGGCCCGGCTGGCGTGGCCCGGCCCGGCCTAGGCGTGGCCCAACCCGGCCAGGCGCGGCCCAGTCTGGTAGACCGGCCAGGCAGCCGGCCTTGCGCGCGGCGCGCTGGACGCGCTGGCCAGGGGTTCGGCTGAACGACCAAACCGTTTGGGGCGGGGGGCGCTGCCCTCGCGTGAAGTAAACCGCGACCCCTTAATGGGGCCGCTTCGTTCGGCCAGCCGGGGGTTTTGAACCCCCGGTTCCTCCATGGTCCAGTCAGCCCTCTCTGGTCGGCCGGCTTCTGCCGCCACGGGACCGGAAAGGCTGGTCCCCTTGCTCCGACGCCGGCGGCCCGATACCGGCCGCCGGTTCCACTGTTCCGTCGCGGCCCGAAACCGGCGGCGTCCTTGGTTCGTCCGGCGCGGTGCGACGGCGCTGCGCCCCTCCTTTGCTGCCCCGCTCCGGCCACGGTGCTTCTGAGGTCCTCCGGCGCGGTGCGACGGCGCCACGTCCTTTGTTCATCTTCTATGGCGCCACAGATTTGTTGCTTCCAACGGCGCGGTGCGGCGGCGCCGCGTTTCTCCGCTCTCCCTTTTACAATTTCTGCGTGGTGCTTCGGCACCGCATTGCCTTGTTCTCCGCATCAAAAATCCACAACCAAAAGGGGAGGAGTGTCAGCCATGTTCGTGCGGTCCGACCTCCTCCCGTTAATGCGATAACAGGCAGTTCAATTAAAAGGGAAAAACAACGAAAGTAATCACAAAAAGAGAAATGCATAAAACCTCTACCTCAACTCTGTCGTCAAACGAGCGTTCGTCGCGGAAGGAGCGTTGAGGAAGGAGGATCGTTGACATCGCTGTACACGGCGTCACACCGTCGATATCCGAGGGTTCGGCGTTCTTCGTCGCCCTTCGTCGGAGGCCGGTGTTCTTCACGTTCTTCACGTTCTTTGCATTCTTCGCGAAGGAGGATGAAGATCTTCAAGCTTTAGAGCTTTCCCCAAATCCTATCAACAAGAAACCCCTCAACAAAAAGTGTTGGTCTTATTTTATTCCCATGCCAATGATTAGAAATTAAAAGATAATAAACAAACAATTAATTCGAAGAATTAATTGTAACAATTTAACTGCCCAATTTAATGGGGCGTTTCTTAACCAGAAAAATGCACGGTTGACTTTCATTAAAGAGGGGGTTGCGGGTGCATTACATAGGAGGGAAGAAATGGTGGGGCTCTTTCGGGCCCCACCTCACAAATATCCTACCAAGTGGGTAGGATATTGTGGGTCCCACTTTATCCGCTTAACTTAGCTTAAGTGGCTTTAAGTGAAATAAAATAAAGTTGTCGCACCACTTTATTTTATTTCTTAACTTAACCCCAAAAATTAAAAACCACACTCGAGCAAACGCAACTCCGGAAAATGCTTTTCTAAGAAAATACCGGCGCTGCGATTCCATCGGTGCCCTCGGAATTCGATTCCGAGCACCGGTTCAAAAGTTAGAAAACCTTGCTCGTTCGTTCACTGAATGTACCCGAGCTAAACTTCGGAAAATGATTCTGGGCACACTGAACCTCGGAATCAGGTGCCGTCAGAAACTGCGTTCTTGTAAAATTCCCAAGAAAATTAAGAAAAATATTTACTTGAATTTTACGGGTCTTTACATCACTTCCACCTTAGGGATTTACGTCCCCGTAAAGATACATCATAAACTAGGGAAACAAAAGTGTGTATTGAGCACGCATCTGAGCCTCCTGCTCCCAATTGCTCTCCTGGAGGTTCTCGTGCTACCATCTGATGCGCACTGGAGGAATCGACCATCCACGTAGGACCCTCTCTTGTCGATCCTCGATCTCTATCGGGACCTCCGCAAAGGTCGCCCCATCATCGATGTCCAACTCCCCATGGTCAATGATATGCGTCTGGTCGTGCACGTATCTCCTCAGCTGAGATACATGGAAGATGTCGTGCACCCGGTGCAACTGAGGTGGTAGAGTCATGCGATAAGCCACCTCACCAATCCTGCTGAGGACCTGGAATGGTCCGATGAAGCATGGAGACAACTTTCCGCCTCGGCCAAATCTCTGTAATCCACATTGAGGTCAGACACGCAAGAAGACGTGGTCGCCATCCTCGAAATCTAGTGGCCTCCGCCTCCTGTCAGCATAAGACTTCTGCAGGCTCTGAGCTGTCCACATCCGCTCCTGGATGACCTAGACCATCTCTGTTGTGGCCTAGACTATCTCCGGTCCCACAAGTGCTGACTCCCCAGGGTCTGTCCAACACAAAGGAGATCTGCAAGGTCGGCCATACAACGCCTCGTATGGTGCCATCCCGATGGTGGAGTGGTAGATGTTGTTGTACGCAAACTCCACCAAGGGTAGGTGGTCCTCCCAGCTGCAACCAAAGTCGAGGACACATGCGTGGAGCATGTCCTCGAGAGTCTATACAGTCCTCTCCGTCTGACCATCTGTCTGAGGGTGAAAGGCAGTGCTCAGATGTAGCTGCATCCTGAACGCCTCCTGCAACCCCTTCCAAAGCCGGGAAGTAAAGCGAGCATCTCGATCGGAGATGATAGATGATGGCACACCGTGAAGTCGTACAATCTCCTGAATGTAGAGACGTCCCATGCTCTCCACTGAGCCCTGCTCCCTGATGGGTAAGAAGTGAGCCGACTTGGTGAGTCGGTCGACAATCACCCAAATGGAGTCGTGACATCTAGAAGTGCACGAAAGTCCAGTCACGAAGTCCATAGATATGTCTTCCCACTTCCACTCTGGGACCTCCAAGGGCTGTACCAAGCCTGCTGGTACCTGGTCCTCTGCCTTCACCTGCTAGCAGGTGAGGCATCGAGAAACGAACTCTGCCACAACCTTCTTCATGCCCGGCCACCAGTGTTGTCGTCTGAGGTCCTCGTACATCTTCGCCACTCCAGGATGTACCGCCAAGGGAGAAGTGTGAAAATCTCTCAGCACCTCCTCTCATAATGCAACTGGTACTAAGATACTCCCTCTAAAAAGGACGTCGTGCTCTACTCTAAAGGGAAACCATCAGGTGCCTGTCTTGAGGATATCTGCGCATGCCGCGTCTCACAGTCAGCGTCCCCACGCTGTGCCTCTCTGACCTGCTGCAGTAGTAGAGGAGTGACTGTGAGAGACTGAAGGAAGGCTATTCCATCACTATCCACAAAGGATATCTACAAAGCGGCTAGCTACTCCGTCGCCTCCTCAAGTAGCTGAATTCCCGTACTCCTGCTGAGAGAATCGGATACTACGTTCCCCTTCCCAGGAGTATAGAATATCTCAAAGTCATATTCCTGGAGGAACTCGAGCCATCGCTGCTATCTCAGGTTCAATTCCTTATGAGAGAAGATGTACCTGAGACTCTGATGGTCAAAAAGACTGTAATGTGTTTGCCCATCAGGTAGTGTCACCATGTCTTCAGAGCGAAGACCACTGCTACTAACTCCAAGTCATGGGTAGCGTAGTTCTGCTCATGCGGCCTCAACTGACATGATCCATAGGTGATCACTACTCGTTCCTGCATCAGGACACATCCGAGTCCGGTCCCTGATGCATCGCCGTAGACTACATACCCTACTCCCTCCTCCGGCAACCTCAAGATAGGTGCGCTGGTCAATCTCTGTCTTAGCTCCTCGAAGCTCTGCTGACATCTGTCTGACCACACAAAGGGTTTCCCCTTTTTCATAAGAGCTGATAGGGGTGCCGCAACTCTGGAGAAGTTTGGCACAAATCTCCGATAGTATCCAGCTAGTCCCAAGAAACTCCGCACCTCCGTCACACTCCTGGGTGGATCCCAAGCTAGCATTGCCTCGATCTTTGCAGGATCCACTGCAACTCCCACCTCAGAGATGACATGCCGCAAGAAGTGGACCTCACGTATCCAAAACTGACACTTCGAGAGCATTCCATAAAGCTGGTTCTCTCGGATTGTGTCTAGTACAACCCGCAAGTGGTAGGCGTGCTCCTCCTCAGTTTTCGAGTATATCAAAATGTCGTCGATGAAGACCACATCAAATCGATCGAGGTATGGATGAAAGATCCTGTTCATGAGGCCCATGAAAACTGCTGGAGCATTGGTTATGCTGAATCGCAGAACCAAGAACTCATAGTAGCCATACCGACATCTGAAGGCCGTCTTCTGCACATCCTCGTCCCGAACTCTGAGCTGATGATAGCCTAACCTGAGGTCTATCTTCGAGAACCACCGTGCTCCCTTGAGCTGATCGAAGAGGTCATCAATACTCGGTAGTGGATACTTGTTCCTCACTGTCACCTGGTTCAGGCGACGATAGTCAACACAAATTCGCAAGCTACCGTCCGCCTTCCTGGAGAACAATATCGGGGAAGCCCAGGGTGAAACACTGGGTCGGATGAATCCCTTTCCCTGCAAGTCCTCCAACTGTACCCATAGCTCTCAAAGATCATCAGGGGCCATCCGATATGCTGGAGTGGATATCGGGGCTGTCCCGGGGTACAGATCAATATAAAAGTCTACCTCTCTACGAGGAGGTAGTCTTGGAACGTCTTTGGGGAAGACGTCCGCATACTGATCCACCACTGCAGGAAAACTAGGACTCCGCACGTCAACTGCTCCTAGGATGAGGCTAGCCAACTTATGAGTGATGGGCTGTCCTCTCCTCTGCGGAATTACATCCTTCTGCGAAGGCTCCCTTCTCGCCGGTGAAGGTGAACATGCTCCCATCGGTGCGTACACATCGTACCTTGTGCCTAATACAGTCGATCTGAGCATGGACTGTAGATAACCAATCCATGCCCGAGATGACTTCGTAAGGCCTCGACGCCACTATAAGAAGATCCCAGCCGAAGCTCTCGCCTCCTGGAGTAATCTCACACTGCTGGAATCAGTGCGTAATCGTCGAGTCGGCTCTCGTAGGAGTCTCTAGCCGTAAGGATCGAGCCAACGGCTCAGTCGGAATCTTCGAGCTCCGAACAACGGCAGCGGCTATGAAAGAGTGACTCGCTCCTGTGTCTATAAGAACTGCAGCAAGGGTGGAATAGACACAGATAGTACCTCGAATCATCTCGGGCGCGCCGTGGTCATAGGCCTCCGCTGCTTGGAGCTGTGCCTGTCTCTGCCTGCCAGCTCCCTGTGGTCGGGGTGGACCTCCAGGTGGTGGTGGTGGTAGAGCCTCAAAGCGTCGCCCACCACCTGCTACTCGGCCAACTCCTCTGCCTCGTCCGCCCGCTCCCTACATACCACCACGGTCGACCCTCTGCCTCTTCCTGGGTGGCCCCTCAACCGTCTGCTGCTCCTCGACACGGCGGGTCGGGCAGTCACAAGCCATGTGGCCCTGCTCGCCGCACGTGTAGCACTGCCTGCCTCTCGAAAGACTGGCACCGCGCTGTGTGCCCTGCACTGCTGAGCCAGTGTCCTGAGGTCGTCTGTCTGAGGTTCTGGTCTGCCTGGACCCATGAGTTATCCGTCGACTACCTACTGTAGAAGACTCTACTACCTGTCGCATGCGGTAGGTCTCGCTGCTGAAGAAGGCTCAGCAAGAAAGATCTCAATCAGAAGAGCTCGCTCCAGTACTCCTGCCTGCGTTGGAATGCTGAGGGAGATCAGTGATGCCCTGATCTCATGCCCCAATCCCTGCTCAAAGGCCCGGGATCGGAAGAATGGGTCCCGTACCATGTATGTCGAGTAGCGCAAGAGATTGGTAAATCTCGCCGAGTACTGGGCGACCGTCAAGCTGCCCTGCCGCAGCTGAAGAAGCTCCTGGATGCGCACCTCACGGAGGGTGGCTGGGAAAAAATCTGAGCGAAAGAGGCTCTCAAAGTCCGTCCAGAAAAGAGATGCCTCATCATGCACCTAGAGCATAAAGCTCCACCATCGGCCCGCTGCCGCGTGCAGTAGGCTCGCTGCGAGGATCACCATGAGTTCTGCTGGTGTCCTCACTAACCTGAAAACTCATACCACTGCCTCCATCCAATCCTCGGCTGCCTGGGGGTCCGTCTCCCCACGGAAACTGGGTGGTCGCTGGTGATGGAACTCGTGCAGTGCACTAAGGTGACGTGCATCGTCAGCGGCTGGGGCTGGAAGCATCGGTGGCTCGGTGGGTAAAGGTACCGCCGGTGCCTCAGCTGTCAAAGGCCCCTATACCGAGGCCTCGTCGCTCAGTGGGATGTTGTCATGCAAAAATCTCGAAACCCTAGCTAGATTCCATTGTGGGGCTATCCTGAAAAGGAAACAGGTGTGCCACGGTCAAAACAGTATACCTGGTGAGCTGACACAAAGTAATCACAAAGAAAACTTAAAACACACATGCAATCAATGTTTTCACGCATAAAGTCGGAAATCAGAAGTCAAGGTCCTGGTGTACGGATACGTCGGCCGCTGCACCAACACTGGACTCCCCGAACTGATAACCACACCCAATATGCTTAACACTATTGCTTTACATAGAAAAATATCAGAGTCCAAAGTTCTATGGTAGAACCGAACTCCTCTGATACCAATTTGTCAGGACCCATCCTCGGGGCCTGTGCCGTGACTACCCCAAGCCCGCCTTCCATAGGCCAGGGGCTGGCGACTAGAACCAAGGCGTAAATCTAGATAAAAAGGGAAGGCATTTCCTTTTTAAAGTAAACAAACACCACAGAGCAAGCAAGCAGTAGAAGCAAACACTAAGTAAAAACTGAGTACAACAGTAAGTGCGGAAAAGTAAGTGGGCTAGAATACAAACCCAAACTGAAAGTAAAGTACAACTGGAAAGGGAAAACAACAACTGAAAGTAAAGCTGTAGCCTCGAGTCGTCCACTGGAACTCCCACCTGAAGGGTGGGTAAAGATAGCCTCCACAGCTCCTCGGGTCCAGCCGTCTGCTCCGAGTACGTCCCGCCCAGTGGTCCACCTCCAGGTACCGTCCTGCTCCGCAAGCCTCAACCATGATCAGCGCTGTCCGTCGTCTGCAACCAACACAACGTAGTGAGGGCATATCCCGTGCAGGGGTGAGTATAAGCTACTCATTAGGGACCCCGAGACCCCCGAAGGTCTCCCAGAATCCACAAATGATAATCCACAAAGGAAAGATACAATCACGAAGTAACATTCGACACTACTTAGGTATATGCCCATACATATACCTAAGTCATCAATTCCAGTACGCTCCAACTTCCAAGCCCATGTACAACCCAGTCCACACAGGAAAGAAAAACGTAAATCCACACAGGATAGCACAACACAATCCACATAGGAAAGAAAAACAGGATTCAGCTCACACAGGTATACTTCTTTGTAAGATGATAGAGATGATCAGATATATCCACTGATTCATCTAAGCCGTCAGACCCACAAAGGATTGAAAGGTACTAACCCCTGAAATGACCCACAAAGGATCGGACCCACACAGGATCGATAGGTAACTAACCCCCGCAATGGCCCACAAAGGATCTGACCCACAAAGGATCGATAGGTAACTAACCCCCGCAATGACCCACACAGGATCAGACCCATACAGGATCTGAAGGCGCTGGCCCACACAGGACCGCTGAGCGCTGACCCACACAGGATCAGACCAACACATGATCTGTAGCACTGATCCACGTAGGATCGCTGAGTACTGTAGTCATCGTCGTCGAATCCACTGAGGATCTCTGTACAGCCGTCGTCGAAGTCGCAACCAACTCTAGGGTTCCCGCACACAGCAAGCTCATTCGGGAGGGTCCGCTCCACGAGCCGAGAGGCTGATACATCAACTGACACTTAGTCCGGAGTTTATGTATCCAAAAGTTCCGTATCGTCAACAGGAACTCAACGTCGCAGATGGCGCGTCAATCGGACGCCCGGTCTGAGAGTTATTGGCTTTTTCGTTCGAGGGGCCCGGTTGGTTTTTAAGGCAAAACCAACCCGACCGTTCTCCAACTGCGTCCAAATCTCGAGCAGAGTAAGCCAAAAGATCCGTCTCACTTAGAGGAATCCATCAAAGTCGACGGCACCTCAATCGGACGTCTGGAGCTCAAGTTATGAGCGTTTCCGCTCCGAGGGCCCGGTTGGTTTCGTGTACGAACCAACCCGGCCGAACCCAAAGTATTCCGAAACCTTGAGTGCGATATATCGAAACGACCGTCTCGATCCAAGGATCACATCTCATCTAACAGTGCGTCGATCGGAGGCCCGTAGCTCAAGTTATGGGCAACAGACCGAAAAAGGTTCGGTATTAGGGGGTTCGGGTCCAGTCCGACCCGGCCCGATACCCCCAGGGTCGGCCCGCTTGGGCGTGGCCCGGCCCGGCATGGGCGCGGCCCGGTCTAGCGGACCAGCCAGGTAGCCGGCCCGGCGCGTGGCGCGCTGGACGTGCTGGCCAGGGGTTCCGCCGAACGACCGAACCGTTCGGGGCGGGGGGCGCTGCCCCGGCTTGAAGTAAACCGATGCCCCTTAATGGGGCCGCTTTGTCCGGCCAGCCGGGGGTTTTGAACCCCCGGTTCCTCCATGGTTCGGCCGGCCCGCTCCGGCCGACCTGCTTTTGCCGCCACGGGACCGGCAAGGCCGATCCCCTTGCTCCGACGCCGGCGGCCTGGTACCGGCCGCCGGTTCCGCTGTTCCGCCGTGTTCTGGAACCAGCCGCGACCTTGGTTCGTCCGGCGCGGTGCGATGGCGCTGGGTCCTTTGTTCATCTTCTACGGCGCCACTGATTTGTTGCTTCCAACGACGCGGTGCGGTGGCAGCGCGTTTCTCCTCTCTCCCTTTTATAATTTCTGCGCGGTACTTCGGCATCGCGTTGCCTTGTTCACCGCATCAAAAATCCACAACCAAAAGGGGAGGAGTGTCGGCCGTGTTCGTGCAGTCCGACCTCCTCCAGTTAATACGATAACAGGCGGTTCAATTAAAAGGGAAAAAACAACAGAAGTAATCACAAAAAGAGAAACACATAAAACCCCTACCTCAACTCTGTCATCAAATGAGCGTTCGTCGCGGAAGGAGCGTCGCGGAAGGAGGATCGTCAGCGTCGCGGTACACGGCGTCACGTCGTCAATCTCTGAGGGTTCGGCGTTCTTCATCGCCCTTCATCGGAGGTCGGTGTTCTTCGCGTTCTTCGCGTTCTTCACGAAGGAGGATGAAGATTTTCAAGCTTTAGAGCTTTCCCCAAATCCTCTCAACAAGCAACCCCTCAACAAAAAGTGTTTGTCTTATTTTATTCCCATGCCAACGATTTGAAATTCAAAGATAAGAAACGAACAATTAATTCGAAGAATTAATTGTAACAATTTAACTGCCCAATTTAATGGGGCGTTTCTTAACCATAAAAACGCACGGTTGACTTTCATTAAAGAGGGGGTTGCGAGTGCGTTACTTAGGAGGGACGAAACGGTGGGGCTCGTGTGGGCCCCACCTCACAAATATCCTACCAAGTGGGTAGGATATCGTGGGTCACACTTTATCCGCTTAACTTAGCTTAAGTGGCTTTAAGTGAAATAAAATAAAATTGTCGCACCACTTTATTTTATTTCTTAACTTAACCCCAAAAATTAAAAACCACACCCGAGCAAACACAACTCCGGAAAAGGCGTTTCTAAGCAAATACCGGCGATGCGATTCCATCGGTGCCCTCATAATTCGATTCCGAGCACCAGTTCAAAAGTTAGAAAACCCCGCTCGTTCGTTCACTGAACATACCCGAGATAAACTTCGAAAAATGATTCCGGGCACACCGGGCCTCAAAATCAGGTGCCGTCAGAAACTGTGTTCTTGTAAAATTTCCAAGAAAATTAAGAAAAAAATTTCCTTGAATTTTACGGGTATTTAAATTAAATATATTTTTTGACATGTTTATAATTTCAATTTTACAAAATAAAATTATTCTTCGGAATCAGGATATAAAATTTTACCTTGGATAAATTTTTCATATTATTCTGATAACTTTCATATTTTAATGAATAGTAAAAACACGCTATATTTTAATTAAAAACTACTTTTTTCATCGTAAAAATTTTTGTGGTCAAATTATAATATTTAATGGGTTTAAAGTATAAATAGAATATATTTTTACCATTTAATATAATTTATTTCATTATCATTGTTTTTACATTGAATTCGTAGGTTAAATTAATTCAATCTTTTGCAATGTTTCAAACAAAAACCCATTTTCTTTCGACAACGGGATGAATTTTAATTTAATTTCTACAACTTATGTGTATTGGATTTGGAAAAATGGATTTCATATTTTCAATCAGTGGGTCCAAATTATATTAATAGACTACGTTTTTATTTTTGGGAATTATGAATAGTAACTACGGTAAATTTTATTTACCATAGTAAAAGGTAAATCAGGTAATTAAGGGTAAATATAATATTATAAAATTACCCTAACACTTGTCTTAATAAAATTGGATAATTATATTTCATCCTAATTCATATTTTGGTCTAAATGGAATCCATTAGAACCCACTTGGAGGTGATTAAGCCTTTTAGTTTATTTTATTTAATGGAAAGTGGAATATGTCTTACTCAAACTTTAATAATTAAAGTATTTTTAATATAAGGTTATACAGAATATAAATTCGGTTATAAATGCTAATTTAAAATCTAAAATGTTTTTCTTTATCATGGTAATTTATTTGTAATTTTTAAGAGTTATTTAATTACCTTATTATCTTATACATTAATGATGCATGAATTATTTATTTAGTAAACAAATCAATAATATTGTTTTCATTGAAATAGTAATACATATTAAAGGGCTCACAAACCTAAAAAAACTCATTTCTGGTGTATATATACACCATAATCATCCAATGACCGAATATATTACCGTTTGGAGTCTTATAAAAGTTATTATGACACTTATATTATTTTATTTTATATGATGTCAAAGTTGTCACCTTCATAATTTAATAAATATAACATTCTAAAATTTGGGTGTTTTAGAAGATAAATCTGACTAAATGTATTCTTATAAAAGATATAAGATTTATATTCATCCTAGTATTTTATTTTTAATTTTTATACAACAAATAAGTATATTTAATAATTATACAAAAATGTTGTAGTAATTATTTTATTAAGAGAAATATCAAATAAATGGTTTTACAAATAGTAAAATAAATATTATATGAACTATTTAATGTGCTCCACTAATTTTCTAGATTACTATGACATGTTAGGAACCTATTAAATATTTTATTTCGAATATATCCTCTGTGGATTTTATTTAAATTCAAATAAATGAATAGTGTCAAAAATTGACACTATTGTTATTTTTAAAAATAACATATTATTAAACTGTTTAAAAATCACAAAAATATTTAAAAATTATAAATTGAAATATATATAGTCTAAAATGTCATAACATATCTAATTATGGATAATTCACAGCACATAAGTAATTATTTATAACAAAAATTAAATTTAGAATCTTATTACCACAAATAAAATTTAATAGATTAAATAAGGATAAATCAAGTTGGTAATGTTTAAAATAAATTTCCTACATGTCTAAATTTTATTGGTTGATGAGATTAAAACCCTATATCATCTAGTATTTGAATATGAGTAATTTTTTGAGGTTTTTATGTGGGGTTAGATTTATTATAAATTAATATTTTTGAGATTTCCAAAGGTGCCCCTCTCCCTTATAAAAAGGGAACCCCTTCCCACTTCTCTTCACACCCTTTTGAGCCTTGAAGCTCGGCCAAAACCTGCCAATTACTCTTATCAACCTCTCTAGTTATATGATATAGGTTCTGGTATTCTCAAAAGATCAACCCTAGTTCCCTAAGAAGTAGTTTAAAGGAGGTGCGTCGAAGAAGAGGTAATCTCTTCTATCGATTCTTTCAAGCTTCTTTCTTCTTCAACTTATTCTTCTTTAATTGTTTCATTATAATGTAATAACATCAGTATCACTAATATACTGATATGTTATTATAAATATTGAAAAACCCCATTTCACCTTCTATCAATCCTACGGAAAATGAAATCACCGCGCGTGCGTACGTACGGAATACCGTCTCAACGCCGTGGTGTAATCTGTTTTTCCAACACCACCTTACTTGGATGAGTATAATGGTGTAAAGAATAACTATACATAGTTATTATAACATCATAATTATTATTATATATTGTATCATCCACTCCAATTAAATTCAATAATTATGGGAACGATATCATCACTCGTGCGTACGTACAGACTACCGTCTCCACGATGCGATGAGATTCATTCTCCATGTTAACCATTCAAGAATGATTATAAAGTATATATAAGAAATAATAATGGAATATATGATATTATAAATCTACTGTATTTATATATATATATATATATATATATATATATCTTTCATATATTTACTTCCATTCAAGTCAATAAGGAAAGGAAAACAACGTTCATGCGTACATACGGCCTACCGTTCCCATGAACGGTGTGTTTCATTTCATTTATCTATATATTATATATATATATATATACTGAATATATATGATATATAAATCATGTTTTACATTTTTAAGTAAGTAAATCATGATATAAGTAATAATAATATCAAGAACAACAAGTCCAAACACATACGATAAATGAAACGATTTTACCCAAAACACTACTTTAACATGGAATTGACAAATGAACGGGTAATATAAATACCTAAGTGAACCATATATGATATAATAAAAATTAATATGATTCTGTAATAACTCAATGACATTATTTAAATCATTATACAGGAGTTTCAGATACATACAAATCATATAGGACATTAGGTAAGGGATAACTATTCCAATCTCGTTCTTATCCGAGATTGTTTATTCGTAAGTATTTACTGGGGTTATTATTATCATCCATGTCCATGTTTCCTAAAAATGGTTTCATGTATGTTTAAAGTCATTTTTAACCATTTTGGACTTTTACTACATGGTCAGTAAGGAATATTTCTTTTTTTTACCATACGAGGTACTTTTTGACTTTTCTGACAAAAGTACGAGGAAAATGTTATTTTTAACTTATACGGCGTGAACGGATTTTTACGGTTTCATAACGACTCATTTTCATGAAGCTTACTATAAAAGATTGCATGATTATTTTCAAAAAAACCATTTTCTTTTAAAATTTCATGGAATTTTGTGAAAATAAAATGATTTTGAAGAAGAAAGGATATTTTCCTCAAGATTTCATTTCAAGTGTTTTATCAAAAATATTTTCCATCTAAAATGACATCATTTAATATGTTTATATTTCAAGTATAATGTTTCCATTATTTACATGTTTTTATTCTTCTTATGATGAAATGATATCCATTTTTTTATATGGATTATGTTATGATGGCATGATGTTTAAGAATCCTATTCTATTACATGGGTTATGCTATGATGTATGATTTATGATTTTGTGGCACATGAAAGAATGATTTCATTATGAGATGGGTGAGACCTATATCTCCCTCCAATGCATTGGGTAAAGATTTATATCTCATGATATAGACATGGCTGGAATGGTAAGTTAATCAAGTTCAGTGATACAGGACTGGAACGAGGAGTGAACTCGATTCAGAAAGGGACTTTGTCCACTAAGATGGTCTTGGCAGCAATGCCTTGGCTACTATGGAAATCATAACAAGTGCTGAATGGTTTCCACAATTACTTGTTTTATTCCCATGCTATTTTATCAAGATTGATGTTCCATTATGATACATGCCTTACGTACTTCCAATATTTATGTCTTTGCTCAATATTTTGATGTTTAAACATTATGTTCATGTTTTTAAGTTCAATGGTATATGGTTTGTTTTATTTTCTCCATGCTTACCCTTACTGAGAATTGGATATCACCCTTTATATGTTTTATTTTCCCCAGGATTTCAAAAAGGTTTTAGGTAAGAAAACAAAAGGGGAAGATCTTTATGGGAGTTGTTGAAGATATTTCACCAAGATTAGAATATTATATTCCTAGTTTCCAAAGACACTAAACTATTACGATCCTTGAGTTTTGGTTTTTGTTATGTATTAAGTATTCTGCAAAAGTAATGTAATGTCCATGTACGTCAAACTTTGGGTCTCTACATCAACAACATCTTAAGGCCAAATAAAAAGGAAAATCACATGCGATCACTATTGAAAATATTGATTATGACAACGAAGTGGTGGAATTATTAAGTGTTTATGTAATGGGATTAAAAAATAGTGTCGTAGAATCCTTTTTATAGTATTATGGAATATTGGAATATCAATGTTTTGTTACAATGTGGTTTTCCATAAGTATATGGTACTAGTAACCATGAAAAGTGATTGAAATATTTTTGGAAAGCACATTAAATGTGCATAATGAAGGGATATGAAGATAATGAGATGTTTGATAGTATTAATGACCTCGTGACTAATATAAGGAAAAAGTGATATCATGATTTGAGTATATATAATTTTTGGTGTTTTGGGTGTGTGGAAAGAGTTAATTTTGATATAATTCATGTTTTCATGGAGGTTTTTCGATAATTCAAGTTATAAAAATGTTTCAAGAGAGTACATGATTAAGGTATTCACATGTTTGGAATGTGACAATAAAGAAATACCTTATGAGATATGGGAGATAAATGTTATGTAGATTTAGTTCAACTCTTTATAAAGTTTTATATTTTTAGTTTTTGGAAGGAATGTAATGCTATCCATTTATGGATAGTATATGTTATATTCCATTGGAAGTTTGTTAGATTAATGTATTATTTCAGTATAGGTAGACTTATGATTATATTTGATCACCTATGGTAACATTCTTTTTGAAACAAATGGAATGACCTATAATTGTATCTGATGATATAATAACACTTCAAGAAAGAAAAATTAAACTTTATTTCTTTAAATAAGATATAAAGTAGAAATTGTTTAAGGCACGAATAACATTGATATTATACAAAATTCAAGTATGTATTTATTCTCATGAAAAATTCTTTAAATTTTTGGAAAGGATATTGATAACTAAAAATGTTATCTTAGTACCTTTATATCCAATGAATCAGATGGTCCCTTAAATAATCATAGATTTATGGATTTCTGGTTTTTAACATTCTACAAACCTTGTTCTCTATCAATATCCATCAGAACTTGATGGTTAGACTTTTCTTCCATATCGAGTTTTCACTTCCCACTTATGTTCTTTAATGTGGAAACCCAATGATGAGTTACTTTGGGTAACCATTATGTTTCTAACTTTCCTTTTTAAAATGAAGTTTTAATATTCCTTTTTACGATGTGGGTTTCTATAAAAGAAACTTTCATGTAGTAAACCTTTTATAACCATGATGAATTTCAATGGATAAATCCATTTTAAGCAGGGTAGAATGCAACACCTCAAGATTTTTTGAGATAGATTTTTTAATTACTTTGATGTTTTGTCTTGTACACTACACTAAGATTAGCTAGCGCTATACACAATACTGTATTAGCTTCCAGTATATGCAACACTATTCTTAGCTTGTGATACACAAAATTTCAAATTCATTTGATAGAATTCATTTCATGCAAGACTTAGTATATGTGATAACTAAATATTATTACCAAGTCATTATAATGGTGGGTATGGATAATATTAACTTCCTTCTAAAAAAACTATTGAAATGAAAATAATTGAAATAAAACTTTATAGATTTTATTAGTGAAATATATATTTTATATATTCAATGAAATTTTTTAAATTTATATTATATGTTTTATAGATATGATATAAGAACAAATTCATTTGTTTGGATAAAATAAGTATTTTTTAAAAAAATACAGTTTTACCTCCATTTGATGGAAAACCATTTTTAAATCTAGATTTTGAAAATATTATCAGTTCTATTTGATATAATAAACTTCTTTTTTTGAAACATGACATAAAAATTTAACTTGATTGAAATTTTGGTATTAGTCTGATGAAATTCATATTTTAATGAATATTGAAAAATACTGCATTTTAATTGAAAATCGTCTTTTCATCTAATTTATTTATATATTTAGATTATATTTTTAATTGGTTTTAATGTTTTATTGGATTATTTTTAATCATTTAATACAATTATTTTCATTGGAAATCATATTTAAATTGGACATAAACAAATGTCAATCTTTTGATAGTTTTTACTTCTTAAAAACTCACTTTCTCATTTTGACAACGGGAATTAATTTTAAATTAATAAATGTAACTACTGTGTTTTGAATTTTGAAAAATGGATTTCATATTTGGAATTAGTGGGTCCAAATTATGTTAATTTATTACTTTTATTTTTTTGATATTATGAATACTTACTACGTTAATTTTTATTTACAATAGTTAAAGGTAAATCAGGTAAATCAGGGTAACAAACAATATGATAAAGAAAATAAAATTATCCTAAAACCTAAAAAATCCTATTGGATAAATTAAAGTTTACCAATACCATCTAATGGTCTAAATTGATTCATTTAATGTTTTTTTACAAAAGTGATGTAATTATAATTAAAACTAAAGTAAGTGACAACATGTCACTCTCTTATCTCTTATAAGTATAACAATTTTAAAATAGTGATAAATTTGATAAAACTTCAAACATAAATAGTCTATAGAAATAAAATAAAATTATATACATCATTTGAATTTATTTAGAATTTTTAGAGATTAAATAATTACCCTTAATTACGACACAATAGTTACGTAGAAATTATTTTATTGATAGAAATATAAAATTAATGGTTTAAAAAATATTAAAATAAATATCATATTTTTTTTATTAGAAACAGAAATCATTAATGAAGAAGATCAGCAAAAGTACATTTGTAAAGCCATGAAAGGAAATTGTCCAACCAGAGCTGGTTGGTATCAAATGGGCCTGAGGCCGCAAGATGATGGGCCGTGTTGTTTCCTTCCCTTTTGTTAAAGGAGAAGGTGCATAAGGAGAAGAATTGGAAAAGTGAGAGAATTCTTCTGATGATGATGCCAAATGACTGGATCCTGCCATCATTGTGGTTAATAGCGTCGATTACGATAAGGCAGTCAGACTCAATAATGATATCACCCCCATCCACATTCCAAGGAAAGCATCATACCGGAAAGGATGGATGTGGCCTCACCAACTGCAGGTTCCCAGAATGCCTGATGTGGTTCATATTTTGCAGCAAAGATTTTCCCCAGATGATTTCAGGCCAGGAGGCCGAGGGCAACAATCCCATCCTTTGGAAGAGACACATCCACGTTAATCTTAAGAATCTCTTCCATTGAGGGATTCCAATGAGAGGGATAGGAGGGGGTAACACCTGGCATATAATGTCCATTGTGGTCTTTCCAGCCCTCAATCTAGGAAGTGGCCCGTTCAATCCATAATTCAGGGGGTTTGTGAGCTTGATGAAAAAATGCATCGTTATGCCGGACCCAAATAATCCAGGCCAAAGTGCAAAGTGAACCTAAAAAAGTCAAGGATAGAGAGGATCACCAACCCATTAGAAGATCGGGAAGGTTAGAGGACAAAGCCAGTGAAGCGGTAGAATTCGGGCCCCATTTATTCCAAATTTCCTTAGCTCTCGGGCAGTGAATGATGGCTTGTAGAGGAATTTCTCGAATGTTCGGGCAGAAAGGGAAAAAAGGAGTACTGGCCATATGTCGGTAAGCGAAAAGGCTCATGGTTGGGAGAGTACCCGTGAAAAACTTCCACTAAAATTGGTGTATTTTAGGGGGAGTGTTGAGCGTCCAAATTGATTTCCATGGTCCCTCATCCCGTTCGACTGAGGGGTTTCCAAGAGAAAGTCTGTATTCGGATCAAATCGTGTATTCGCCTGAGATGTCATTGATCCAGAAAAGATGTCCAGGGCCTGCGTCATGGACCCAGGGAATTATTAGGATAATTCATTGATCCCGTTTTTTAAACCATTCAAGGATATTTTCCAAACACCACCCCTGTCCCTGGTTAGAAAGGAGGCAGCTAATAGTGGTGTCTTCAAGACCTGGTTGGATGGGGGATGTAGCCCGCATACCTTCCTTATTGATCAGCCAGGGATTAGTCCATATATTGACAGATGATCCAGACCCAATCCTCCAGCCCAGTCCTTTTTCCAGGAGCTTTTGATCCCCCCAGATGCTTCTCCAGAGGAAGCTAGGATAGGGACTAAGAGAGGAATCCTAGAAGTCCATGTGGGGAAAGTACTTTGCTCGTAGAACCCGTGAACATAGAGATGATGGATGATTAATAAGGTGCTATCCTTGCTTGGCCAACAATGCATCATTGAGGAGAAGAAGATTCCATAATCCCATACCTCCCTCTGATTTGGGTTTTTAGAGTTTCTCCCAGGCCATCTAGTGGGGTTGATTCCTTCCATCATTATCCCCCCACCAGAAATTGGTAGTACGTGTGTGGATCTGGTCGATGATGATTTTCGGGAGCTTAAACAGGGACATAAAGTAACTGGAGATAGACTGGATGACAGCTTTGATGAGGGTATATTTTCCATCATTAGAAATTATTTTGGGGACCAGCCTTGAATTTATTTCTCGATCCTGTCCACTAGAGATGAGAATATTTTTTTTGGATCGGCCAATCACTGTGGGTAGCCCGAGATACTTTTGATGTTTTACAAACACATTGATTCCAGCTGATACGTAAAGTTTATCCCTCTTAGAAAGAGGCACCCCTACACTGAATGATATTTTAGATTTTCCATGATTGATTGACCAGCCAGATGCCCTCTCATACAGATGGATCACTTGGCTGATCACTCGAAATTCATTAATTTTTGCTCTGGAAAAAAGGAGGTAGTTGTCGGTGAAGAAAAGATGCGACTCTAGTGGGATAGCATGGTAGACCTTTTCCCCATGAATAGATTTAGAGGATGCAGTCCTGGAAATGAGATTAGAAAACATGTCATCCACCGGTATGAAGAGAAAAGGGGAGAGGGGATCTCCCTCGAGAAGACCTCAATATGGGGTGAATCCTCTGGTAAGATACCTATTAACCTTGATTTTGAAGGATACGATCGAGATGAAGTCCATGACCATATCCATCCATTTAGTGCAAAAACCCATTTTCAGCATAACGACTCTAAGGAAGTGTCATTCCACTCTATCGTAGGCCTTGGTTATATCCAATTTCTAGGACATGGTTCCTCTTTTCATGGTGGAGCATGATTTTATAGAATGGAACACTTCATGGGCCACAATCGCATTACCAGTGATCAGTCACTTGGCCACAAAAGTGCTCTGATTTTCAGAGATAATATCAGGTAGCCAAGGTCACAACCAATTGACAAGGATCTCTGAGAAGATCTTGTAAGAGACATTGCAAAGGATGATAGGTCTAAAATCAGGGATTTCTGGAGGTTTCTTAATTTTGGGGATGAGGATGAGGACAGTTTCATTGAAGGCAGCAATGTTATTAATCCTAGACCAGATATTTTTTATCATGTTGCAGATGTCGGGACTGATTATGCGCCAGTATTTTTTAAAAAATAGGGCATGGAACCCATCCAGTCCTGGGGCCTTAGTGGGATGAAGATGTTTCAGAGCCTGGTGTATCTCGTCATCTGTCATATCTTTGGTGAGATGCCTATTGATATCGTCGGTATTCACAGGTCTGATATAATCTTCCACCTCAGCGGACACGAAAGGGGTTACTGTAGAGAAGATGTTCTGGAAATAGTATATCAAGGCCTCGTGGATACCATTGGTGTCAGAAACTTTGCTTCTATTGGGTTGTGAGATGCAAGTAATAGAGTTTTTCTGACGCCTGGCTGATGATTTCTTGTGAAAAAACCAGGTATTAGCGTCCCCTTTTTTAATGTAGTTATCCCGTGCCCGCATAGCCCAGAAACTTTCCTTGACACACATGGTAATGTACATCTCTATTTTTGTGGCTCCAATATTCTAGAGATTGCAATTGGATGTGGGTTGTTTGAGAAGGTTGTTGAATCTCTTTTCGAGGACACCACAATTCCAGTTGGGGTGGTAGAATTTCTTATTGCTCCAAGACCTCAGATCGGATGCGACCTGTTGGAGATTGAGGATAACATCCACGTGAGGGATTTTCCAGCTTGATCAGATCACCTCTTCGCATTACTGATCTTTTTACCAAAAGCTCTCAAATATGAAGGGTATTTTGAGTTTTCTATTTCTTTCTCCTTACGTACAATCAATGAGAATTGGACAGTGTTCCAAACAGTTAAGGGCCATGTGGCCGATATGAAACATGATGAACAGATTAATCCAATTAGTATAACCCAGAAATATATCAAGACACTGAATGATGCGGGTGCCTACAGTATTGTTGTGGAACCATGTAAATGGATTACCTATGTACCCCAGATCGACCAGATCCGCCCTAGAGACCGCGCCCTTCAAGTTTGACATCAAAGCTGAGGGTCGGATGATTCCGCCCCTATTTTCCTTATAGAACATAATCTCATTGAAATCTCCTCCAAAGAGAATAGGTCTCGGTAATTCATACTTCACCTTATTATTATGGGATGTCCAGCCATAGAATCCCACAAAAGTCCAGGGTGGGTGATAGTCTGTTTGAATAGTCGCTGCCACATGGTGCGAGAAGAAGGACAAAATTTTGACGTCGATATTGTCCTTACAAAGGAGACAGAGGCCCCCATAATGGCCTTTTATGGACACCGGGAAGCATCCATGGAAGCCTCACTTCAGAGAAATACCATTGGTGTCCTTGTTTTCTAGTATGGTTTCAGATAGGAAAACCATATCAGGGCGACTTTGAATACAATTGCACTGTAGCATGTAAACCATTCATGGGTTGCCAAGCCCACAATAGTTCCATCATAAAATAATCATTACTCTAGGTGGGGATGGGTCTCGCCCTCCGCCCCTTTGGTTCCTTCGGACATGTTTCTCCACTTTTCATTTTCCATCTTTTGGTGGGATTCCTCCCTAATTGGCATGTTTCATTTTTTCTTTTGTTGACCCCGTGTTTAGGGTCCTCCATGTGACCATCACTTTCTCATCCTTACACCCTTTTCCATGTTCGATGGGTAATGAGGCCCAGTATTGGAGTTCTTGTCATTCCATGGGCCTCCATTGTTAGAATGCCTGCTGCGGTCGATTGTGGGTCAGGGTCTGGATCTGGTGGTTTGATGTGCATCAACATTGGATTTGAACAATGTCTTGGTGGTTCTTTTTTCTATATTTCCAACCTTATGGATGTTTGAGTATTGTCCTTCAGGGGGTTAGGATGAACTCCAGCTTCTCTCTAAGTGGGAGAGTTAGCATTAGGGAAATCCAATGGTCCAAGGATTAGGGATTTTTCAGGTATGGGTTCCGCCTGACTGGTATGTGCCAACAAGAGACGGTCACGGTCCTTTTGTTTTTCCATCTCCGAGATGAAATCATATTTATTCATTTTGGCACGGAGCCAAGGTCCATATTGGAGGATGATGTTACCTGATCCACTCTTATGTTTTGTGGTGCACGTTCTTTCCAGATGGCCAAGGTGACCACAAAAAAAGCAGAAGATTGGGAGTTTCTCGAACTCAAATGATATCCAAGTGTTGGTGTCTTCGAGTTTCAGGAACATTACCCTCATCAGGGGCTCTGACACTTCAATTTCTGCCTTGATCCAAACCTCAGCGCCCCATTGTATTGGGTCTAAGAAATCCCAGTCAAGAAAGTGAACTAAACTGTCCCCAATTTCTCTCATGATTCGTTCCGTACTTACATGGAAGGGGATTCCTTTAATTAGTATCCAGAAGGAGGAGTGGGTTAAATTCACTCATTGGATATCATCCCCCCCTTTGTATTCTTCCAGGAGAAGGAGTTGATTATCGAAGGACCACGGTCTAACACACAAGATTTTGTCTCTATCTCTCTCATTAAAGAACTCAAAGACGAAGTGATTGATCCCCGCTTTCCAAATAGACACTCATGCATCAAGTTTCTAGATGTTTTGTAGAGTGTTTTTGAGTGCCCCCTGATTTACCAATATATTTTCCATGAACTTTCCCACAATGAGCAGAGACATGCGTTTTTCCAAGAGTGTGTCTTCATTTCTTCGTGCCTCGATCGCCGCCTTTTCTTTGTTCGTCAGGGACAACCTCTTCCATTGATTTACTAAGTCCGTATCCATAGAGAAAAACCTAAAAGTTTAATTCGCTATCCTCCTTAAAGACCGGCGCCCTAGAAATCCCTATGGCCTAGAAACACCTTACTTAGGAACTGAGTTACAGCTCTGGAAACGCCCTGTGCACTAGGCCAACCCAGTCCAACCTCACTTGAGTCAAGGCCCGGTCCAACAAGGAAGTCCCTAGACCAGATACCCCTTTGCGGCCCCCTTACGCAGTCCACTCAACTGAGACATGCACCATGACCTTCGTGATCTTCACTTCCCCTTAAGTGGTCACGCCCAAGAAACCCACATCACAACGCACACTAGTCTTCGTGGAGCAACACCCCATGACAGAACCTTCACGACTTCACAACACGACTGATGCTTCGCGAAGGCACATCATGAATCAGAGACATTGCGATGACCACTTCATGATCACTCAATACATCAAATCTTCACGGAAGGTGCTTCGCATACCAAAACACTTCGCAGTGGAAACTTCACAAAATCGTGGATATGGCTTATCGACCACAGGTCATCGCCGGTCTTCACAGTGCACACAGAGTCTTCGCGGAGCAACACCCCATGGCAGAAACTTTGTGTCTAAAAAACACAGCTAAGGCTTTGCGATGGCACTTCACGGATCAGACACGTCACGGCAGCCACTTCGCGATCTCTCAACACAGTGAATCTTCGCAGAAGGTGCTTCACAAATAAAACCACTTTGCGGTGGAAACTTCGCAAAAAATGTGGAATCGGCATACAGCCCACAGGTCACCGCCTGTCTTCATGGAGCAAGTAAGAAAGGCAATTAGGGTAAAGACTTCCTCGAAGTCAGGTGTTTGACTCGAGACTATGAATGCTCGAATCTATATGCTGAATGGGGATTTGCGATTAGGGTTATGTTTTCCTAGAAATCTGGTGTATGTCTCGAGATTAAGAACGCTCAGATCTGTATTGCTAATGGAGTGTGAGATTTTTAAGATCTGGAACCGCCCTCCCTATCACAGAACTGGCACCTACATAAGATGACGGCAACAGAAAGGACTTCAAGACCCTAGGGGAGGTTGGAACTACGCCTGAAGGTGAATTAAAGCAGAAGATGAAGCTCGAATCCCTCCAAAACACAGAAAACGGGGTCCGGGGACAGGCGGAGTAGAACACAAGGAAAAAGGAACAAAGTTTCCTCACCATAGAGGGGTCGGGGAGTGGCACAGAAATGGGGAAAATGAACCACTGACACCAAATCTGAAGAAGGAATGGTGAAAATCAGAACCGAAGCAAGGCGCACAGAGGGAGACGGTGTCACTGTGATCTGATTGGACAAGAAAACTCAAAACCTAGGAATCCCTAGTAGAGAACTCTCTCAAGCAGGAGAGACTCTTTTGCTGTTAAATAAATATCATATGAACTAATTAATGTTCTCCACGAATTTTATAAGTGGATATGACATGTTAGTAGTGTATTAAATATTTTTTTTCAAATTTATCTTCTGTGATGATTTTATTTAAATTCAAACAAAAGATTAGTGTCAAAATTGACACTATTGATATTTTATAAAAATAACATAATATTAAATTATTTAAAAATCAAAAAAATATTTAAAAATTTAAAAGTGAAACATATATTGTCTAAAAGTTCATAAACTATCCAATTATGGACAATTGAAAACACATAAGTAAATATTTATAATCCTTTAATATTTAGAATATTATTACCACAAATAAAATTAAATAGATTAAATAAGGATAAATCAAAATGATAAGGTTTAAAATAAAATCAAAACATGTATAAATTTTATTAGTTGAGAATATTTAGACCCATACTCATCTTATATTAAAAATAAATGATTTTGGGACCATTATAAATGTAACACTTTGGGCTTCCATGGTACATTTTCTCTTCGAATAATACGATAGCGTGCGAAGTACGCAACACTGAGTTCAAGCGCACCACGACCTATCAAACTAATCGTTTAAAAAGCAGTTATGAATAGTAATAACCAAATTTTGAATTTCATATACTCAATATAATTTCAATATCCATATTATGTGTTTCTTAGATATGATATAAGAACAAATTCATTTTTTTAGATAAAAGAAGTATTTTTAAAAAAATGCAATTTTACCGCCTTTTAATTGATAACTTTTTTAAATCAAATATTTGACACTTTTATATATTCAATTTGACAAAATAAACTCATTATTTAGAAGCAGGACATAAAAATTTAGCTTGGATAAAATTTTTATTCTTTTCTGATAACTTTCATATTTTGATGAATAGTGAAAAATATTGAATTTTAATTGAAAACAAATTTTTTAATCAAAATAATTTATGGTGTTAAATTATACATTTGAATAGTTTTTAAGTATAATTAGATTATATTTTTATCATTTAATCAAATTTTGGCCATTTTAAGTAATTTTACATTTAAATTGGACAAAAACACATATCAATCTTTTGATAGTTTTGACTTCTCAAAAATGCACGTTCTGGTTTTGACACCAGAAATATTTTTTAAATTAGTTAATACAACTTCTATGTTTTTAATTTGGTAAAATAGAAATTATTTTTGAATTTTTAATATCAAAATTATCTTTGGGTGAGTTTTTGGTATTTTTCTAAAAACATTCAATTTTTGATGAATAGTAAAATAACATTGTGTTATTGTTTAAATCTGACATTTTATTTAAATAATTATTTTTAATTTAAATTTATTTTAAATTAAAAATATAAATAATACCTATATTAGTTCAATTTAATTCATTGAATTCATTTTATAATAATATTAGATATATAAAATTTTATTGAATTTTTTTTCCGTCTTTTACTCACCTTCTAGGCACATTTGAAAATTTGCATAAAACATAATTTTACCACTTCTGTGAATTGAATTTAAAAAATCATAGAGACATGGTTGACATCATTAAGTAAAATGTTGTTCAATATGTTGAAAATAATATTTTGAGAATAGTAACTTTTGAATTTTACTTACCATGGTTAAGATTAAATAGGGTAATTAAGGGTAAAAATGATATTATAATTACCACAACACATGTCCTAATTCTATTGGATGAGTTTATTTCGACCAAAATAAACCTTAGGAATAAAATATGATCATTTTGGTTCACTTGTATTAGATTAGGACATTTATTATTATTTTATTTAAAGAAGAGTTAAAAGTGTTAAATTCAAAGTTTAATAACTAAATCCTTTTTAATATGGGGTTATACATAAGATAAATTCAACTATAAATATTCATTAGAAAGATAAAAATATTTTCTACATAATGGTATTTTATTTATAAATTTTAGACATTAAATAATTAAATTTATTTATGACACAATGATGATGCAGTAATTACCTTATTATTGAATGATTAAAATAATTAATATTATAAATATTAATATAATTTTAAATTGAGACTTTTGATGTATTATGATAATTTTATAGGTTAATATGAAATGTTAGCATTGATTAAATATTTTTTTTCTAAGTGATAATGTTGTTATGACTTTCACAGAAACAAAATACTAAATAGTGTCAAAATTGACATATATGAGTTTTTAAAACAAATATTATATTATTAATTGATATAATATTCCTAAAAATATAGGGTTAGATAATGTTATATATATCAATAATGAACCACTTGGGGATCACATGGATTTTTATAGTAAGTTTATAAACCATTTATTATAATAATACAAAAATACATGGTAAAAGTTAAACTATTTAACTAAGAGTTAAATCTAAAAGATAAGGTTAATATGGTCACCTAAACCTGTCTAAAACCTATTTTTTGAGAGTTGTTCGACCCATCCCCACTGTATCCTCGAAATAATTTTTTTGGGATCCATTATAAACTGAATATGATTGTATAATAAAATAATATTTCAAGTTTTTCCTAAAGTGACCCTCACCTCTCTTATAAACGGGTACTTCCCCTTCTCTCAAAATCACACCTACTAAGCCATTTGGCTCACCAAATCCTGATCATATATCCTAACAACTACCCTAAATTCAACCTATATGTCTTACTCTTATCATAGGCCAACCTAAGGATCCCTTTTCATCAAATCAAAAGAAAACACTCGAAGAAGAGGTAATAATTTCATCACCTCTTTCAAAGTTCTTTTATTCTTCCGCTTCCTCTTTATTTGTTGTTTCCATAAACAAATAACAACTCCAGTAAATTCTATATACTATGATGTTATTATAAATATGGTGCAACCATATTCATTATTCTATCCATTATATGAATAACAAAGTCACTATATGTGCGTACGTACGGCTTACCGTTTCCACGTCATGGTGTAGTTTTTTATTCAACACTTCATCATTTGGATGGGTATAATAATGAGAATAATTGATTTAAAAAATAAATATAACATGTTAATAATTTTTTATATATTATATACCATCCAATTACATACTATTTCACTATCAATAGAATGGTATTGTCGCTTGGGTGTACATACAGATTACCATCCCCACGAACGCGATGAGATTAATTCCTCATAGTAACCATTCAAGAATAATTTTCATTTTATTATTAAAAATAATGTTTAAGAACTTAATATCATCAAGAATATGAATCAAATAAATCCTATCCATTTAAAACCCGACTTACGTAACAAAACATATAAAGTAAAACAAATCGGTTAACACCTGAAACAATGATACAATTGAAATATTATTAACAAAGAAATATTAGAAGATCATATATGATATCATATTTATGTATGTGGTTATTGAATAATTTAGTAACAATTATTTTACCATTATACAGGAGGTTAACCTACCCTCCACTAATGAAAAGTACAAGGTAAGGGGTTTTCATCTCACTTTTTATTCCCGTAAGATTCATGCTATATTGCCACTCTTTCCTTTTGTGTGGGGTATGTACTAACCATGATTGTATTATTTGTGTAATATAATTTAATTTATGGGTATTTACATATTCATTTTATGATCCTTCTTTCCTGGAGTGTATGCTTCATATGTTACCAAATCGGTAAACGAACTTCTAATTTCAATTTCAACTCATTGGGTTCTACACAAACTTCATTGATTATTTTACTCCAAGATTATGTGTGAAATAACTATTTATTTACTTATGTAGTAATTTCCAATCCCATTTATGTGGATATACTTTTTATACACATAATCACTCCATTGATAATTTCTCAATTCATCAATATGAACTTGATAAGAGTAATCTTAACTCAATTTCCATTCATTGAGTTAAACATCCAAGTCATTGGTGTTGTTTTTAGAAGAATATGTGTGAATGTCCTCTGACTGATTTACACTGAATATCCAATCACATTAAGTGTATTTATTTTTTCCACACATAATTATGTCATTGATTTATCTTTAACCTAAGAATACGGTCTTTATAAGGGTTTTCATCTCAATTTACATTCTATTGAGACTTCTTTGTTGTTATGCGCCAATTCACTTTTATATGGTGTATACAAAGTACTTTGACATAATATATCATGAATACTTTTATTATCATGATATTATAAGGTTTTTATTGCCTCAATTATTTGTATTCAAGTATCCTTCATTTGGTTAGGAAATCTAATTAAAATATCATTTTAAATTTTTATGGATTTATTCTTCTAAATATTTCTTATTAATATCTATGTTTTAAAAATGGATTAAGGATTTATATGAACATGAATGTTTTAAAATTAAAATTCATTTTAAAAGTTTCAAAATGGTATGGGACAATTTGATTCAAAAATATATTTTAACAGCTTCTTGATAAATAGTGATACTTTTAAATGTTTTCAAGAAAAAGGGGATATTTCTCTCAAATAGTTTTACTGATTATTTTTATCTATGTAAATATAGTTCATTATTCTTGATTGAGGTTAATAAAATCTTACATATTGTATTGAATGAGTTATGTTTGACTGCGGATGTGCTATTTTTATACCATTCATGGTTTACGGTTAAAATATTGATATTTAGTATGCTAGTTTTAATACTAAAGTTTAGATTATATTTCAACATTTTCATATGAGGAATACATTGGACTAAGTATGTGATGGGTGGAGCACACTATAAATCCTTGATGCATTAGTAGGTCTCATGAGGCAAACTAGTGTCTTGGCACATGGCCTTGACAAAATCTTATTTGTAGTCTTGGCACGAGGCCTTGACTATGTGGTTATGATGTTTGGCATTATGAATTCCATAATTATGAAAATAGATATTGATATTACATATTCTACTAGTATAATATCCATGTGAATAAGTAAATGTAACTATTTGATTTATCTTTTCCATATTATGCTGAAGTTTAAGTTTAAAAGGCTTGCATTTTAGTCTTATACATTTCCTTAAATGTTTATGATTATTTATGATAGTTTACTCTATATTGTTATCCTTAATAAGAATCTAAGATCACCCCTTTCTTATATTTTCCTTTTACTAGGATGTGAATAAGTATTTTATGCTTGACCTATGGGGAAAGGTTGAGGGATAT
This sequence comes from Viscum album, assembly GCA_963277665.1. Taxonomy (NCBI): domain Eukaryota; kingdom Viridiplantae; phylum Streptophyta; class Magnoliopsida; order Santalales; family Viscaceae; genus Viscum; species Viscum album. The sequence goes on from OY728129.1 coordinate 988,243,348, forward strand.
GATTGTGTTCAAAGGGAACACATTTTTATTGTTTTTCTATGATGTAATGTAAAAATTATGTATGTATCTAATTCTTCCAAGGCTACTAAAATAATTGGTCTTTTGAGAATTTATCTCTTGTGATCAGGCCAATTTTATGTAATAAAGTATCGACTCTGGGTAACTAGGGTTAGTTCGTTACAGTTGGTATTAGAGGAAGTTTAGTTCAAACCTCGGAAGCTAGATTTAGAAAAACTCTGATTAGAGAACATTACCCTAAGATAGAATTTGAGGATTAGTATAGAAGAACTTCCTAGAATTTTTGTAATGTATAGATTTTGTGTATTTTCCAAGAAATACAACCCTGTATAGATATGATTAGGTAGAGGGGGATCTAGCTTAGATGTACCAAGGAGTGAAAACTTTGACAAGGAGTTTCGGGCTTGACTTGGGGTATCCTGTTACATGACAATGGGTCTTGATGCAATCTTAGTTATGACACTCCCGGGGGATATGCTTATGATAATCCAAATTTTCATTATAAACCAAATTGAAGGATTTTAATATTAGATCAGAATAAGTGACCTTGATTAATTCTATGGTGTTTTAGATTGAAAATAAGGTGTCATGAAATTCTCTAAATGATTTTAGGATTATTGTTACTCACACTCTGATTTCTGGTTTTAGTCAATGGTTGAATTCCAAGGAAGTCATCATAACATTGAACATGATTTACAAGGTGGGAATAGTGGTGAAAATGAGCAACCAAATGGAATGTTGATAGGCTTAAAAGATATCACATTCATGCTGAATCAATTTTCTAAAAATATGATCAACAACAGATACATTAACCAACTCCCAAACTCAAGAAAGAAGAGAAAGGCGGAGAATGATAAGATCTCCAGCAGTGGAGACCATAGAGAAAAGAATTCTAATTTTTCTTCATGCAGGAAATGTGGAAGGAGACACCTAGGAAAGTATCTCAATGGAACAAAGAAATTCTTTATGTGTGGGAAAGAAGGACATAAAGTAAATAATTGCTAAGAAAAAGTGAAGAGAACCATGGAAGAAAATAAAAATGATACTAAGAATACATTTACAATAATTTTCCATAAATTTAGAGGACATTGGAATTACTCGAGTCAATGTCTTATTCTATAGGACAACCTCTAAGTCAAGGAAGAACCTATGTGGAAATAAATGGATGGAGAAATGTTTAAAAATATTAATGCTCTTTGGTGATGGGATTGCTTTGGAAGACTTTTCTATTGTATGTGTAACCCTGTAGTTTTTTATGAAAAAATGATATTTGAGGAAGAATTATATTTTCTTTTGTGGATATAGTTATAAATAACCATTTGGGTTTATATGATCCTTGAATTTGAGTCAATTATAGGTTATTACTTTTTCGGAAGAAAATGAAAGGTATGAGATAACATTTATGGTTAAAATATTTTATGGTTATTTTTGAGGAATTTATCTAATTTTTTGGAATGTTATTATATTATATAGTTTTTGAAAAAGTACAACACACAGACTATGTGACAACCCTTCAAGTCGGACAAAGACACAGGAATCGAACCCATAACCAAAGTGTGATTGAGATTTATCTCCTACCACTGGACTATGTGAAGTACCTGGTTATTATGACTAATTCATTTTAGTTAAATGATTTTATGGATCAATAGTACGTTGATTTTGGGAACTTATTATTTAAACTTAGTATAGGAAAATGATTTTTTTGATTAAGTGATAAATGTTATTTTAGAACATCACTCTTTTGGGAACACTATATGCCTAAGAAAAAGAGAATACCATGGAATTTCATTTGAGGAGTAATGGTGGATTTTTATTTTGTAAAAATTTATGTTTTTTTGTGGACTTATATAGATTTGGTTTATTTATGAAAAATGATTAACCTATCATAAATAATATGTGATTAGGATAACTACTTTTAAGTATGTTACTTTAAGAGTAGTTGATGTTATTTGGAGATAAATGTTATGATTTATCATGGAAGACTATGCGATCAAATCCTTCTGAATTTAGGGTTTCAAACTTATTTTGGATTATTTTGAATAATTTTATGAACTATTGTTTTTTTGAATGGTCTTTGTTGAACTTTGGGTATTATTTGTTTAATTTTGGAGATTAAGAGTAGTATTTCTTTCTATAAAGGATTATCTTTTTTAGGGATCATCGGATATTGTACTAACCATTTTGGTTTTGGTTAATGTATAAAGAAAATATAAATATATAGTTCATCTTTTGTGGATTATGTGATTCTCTATAAGTTAATTCTAGCACTTTAGGCATGACCAAGTCATCTTGAATACTTATCTTTGGGAGTGAAAGATGAGTTTGTGGTAGAAATTAGTTGAAGGATGTAACTCTACTTGTCATGTATTCTTTTTATTATTCTATGAATAAAATAATCCTTAAACTTTAGGGAAGGAATCTTGAAACCAAAAACGTATTATCCAAATACCTTGTGTTTTGTTTAAGTGACAATATTTTAAATCATCATAGATTTATGGCTTTGAGACCCTAAAATTTTCATTCAATTGTTTGTGATTGATGAACTCAATCACTCCCTATAAATATTTATGTTTTTCCTCCAATTATAATTGCCACTAATGTTCTCCTATTCTAAATCCTAATTTGGTAGTGACTTTTTTATTTCCCATTCCCTCTTATTAAGACAAAATTTTATTAACCCTATATTTGATGCGGGTTTTCCATAAAGATATCTTATATTTTTTAACATTTTATTTATGAAGAACAATTTCAAATTGTGAGGATACAATTTATTGAAGGAGGTAATAATGTAACACTCCAAGCTTCCATGTTACGTTTCTCTTTGAATAATACGATAACGTGTGAAGTACGCAACACTGAGTTCAAGCGCACCACGGCCTATTAGACTAGCCGTTTAAAAAACGGTTAGGAATAGTAATAACCAAATTTGGAATTTTATATACTATATATAATTTTAACATCCATATTATATGTTTATTAGACATAATATAAGAACAAATTCTTTTTTTTAGATAAAAGAAATATTTTTCAAAAAATGAAATTTTACCGCCTTTTAATGGAGAACCTTTTTTAAATATAATATTTTAAACTTATATATATATATATATATTAAATTTGACAAAATAAATTCATTATTTAGATGTATGACATAAAAATTTAGTTTGGATAAATTTTCTGTGCTTTTCGGATAACATTCATATTTTTATGAATAGTGAAAAATACGAAATTTTAATTGAAAACAAGTTTTTTAATAAAAATAATTTATGGTGTTAAATTATAAATTTTAATGGTTTTGAAGTGTAAATAGACTATATTTTTATCATTTAATCCATTATTAGTCATTTGAAGTAATTTTACTTTTAAATTGGACAAAAACACATATCAATCTTTTGATAGTTTTAACTTCTCAAAAACCCGGTTTCTGGTTTTGAGAATGGGAATATTTTTTAAATTATTTAATATAACTTCTATGTTTTTAATTTGGTAAAATTGAAATAATTTTTGAATTTGGAATATCAAAATTTTCTTTGGGTGAATTTTTGGTATTTTTCTAAAAACATTCAATTTTTGATGAATAGTAAAAAACACTACGTTATTGTTTAAAGATGACTTTTTATTAAAATAAGTATTTTTAATTTAAATTTATTTTAATGTAAAAATAGATATATAATACCTATATTAGTTCAATTTAATTCATTGAATCCATTTTATAATAATATTAGATATATAAAATTTTAGTGAATTTTTTTCTGTCTTTTACTCACCTTCTAGGCACATTTGCAAATTTGTATAAAATATAATTTTACCACTTCTGTGAATTGAATTAAAAAAATACAATAGACACGGTTGAAATCAATAAGTAAATTTTGGTTCAATATGATGAAAATAATTTTTAGTGAATAATAACTTTTGAATTTTATTTACCACGGTTAAAAGTAAATAGGGTAATTAAAGGTAAAAATGATAATATAATTACTCTAACACATGTCCTAATTCTATTGGATAAGTTTATTTCAAAACAAATAAACCTTAGGAATAAAATATGATCCTTTTGGTTCACCTGTATTAAATTAATACATTTATTATTATTTTATTTAATGAAGAGTTAAAAGTGTTAAATTCAATGTTTAATAACTAAAACATTTTTAATATAGGGTTATAAATAATATAAATTCGATTATAAATATTAATTAGAAATATAAAAATATTTCCGATATAATGGTATTTTATTTATACTTTTTAGACATTAAATAATTAAATTTATTTATGACACAATGATGATGCAGTAATTACCTTATTATTAAAAGATTAAAATAATTGATATTATAAATATTAATATAATTGTAAATTGATAATTTTTATGTATTCCAAAAATTTTACAGGATAATATGAAAAGTTATGGTTGATTAAATATTTTTTTTCGTAGTGATAAAGTTTTTATGACTTTCACAAAAACTAAATACTAAATGGTGTCAAAATTGAAATAAATAAGTTTTTAAAACAAATACTATATTATTAACTGATATAATATTCCTAAAAATATATGGTTCAACCAAAGGACTTATATAAATTTAGATATATAAATAATGTACCACTTGGGGTTCTCTTGGATTTTTATAGTAAGTTTATTAACCATTTATTATAATAAAACAAAAATACATGGTAAAAGTTAAACTATTTAAATAAGAGTTAAATCTAAAATATAAGGTTAATATGGTGACTTAAACCTATCTAGAAACTATTGGTTGAGAGGTTTTCTACCCAAGCCCACCTTATATTTGAAATAAATTATTTTTGAGCCATTATAAACCGAATATTATTGTATAATAAAATAATATTTCAAGCTTTTCCTAAAGTGACCCTCACCTCTCTTATAAAAAGGTACTTCCCCTTCTCTAAAAATCACACCTCCAAAGCCATTTGGATCATCCAAACACTACTCAAATATCCTCCCAACTACCCTTAATTCAACCTAAAGTTATCACTTTGATCATAATCCAACCTAAGGAGCCCTTTTGATCAAATCAAAAGGAAGCACCTGAAGAAGAGGTAATAATTTCATCACCTCTTTCAAAGTTCTTTTCTTCTTCCACTTACTATTTATTTTTTGTTTCCATAACAAAAATAATAACTATAGTAACTTCTATATAATATGATGTTATTATAAATATGGTACAACCATATTCATTATTCTATCCATCCTATGAATGGCAATGTCACCATATGTGCGTACGTACGACTTACCGTCTCCACATTGTGGTGTAGTTTGTTATTCAACACTTCATCATTTGGATGGGTATAATAATGAGTATAATTGATGTAAATAATAAATATAACATGTTAATTATTCTATATATATGATATAACATCCAATTATATACGATTTCACCATCAATAGAATGGTATTGTCACTCGTGTGTACGTATGGATTACCGTCTCCACGAACGCGATGAGATTCAATCCCCATAGTAACCATTAAAGAATAATTTTCATTTTATTATTAAAAATAATGTTTAAGAACTTAATATAATTCTGGATATTAATCAAAAAAATCCTATTCATATCAAACATGACTTACGTAAAAAAACATATAAAGGAAAACGAATCAGTTAACACCCAAAACAATGATACTACTGAAATATTATTAACAAAGCAATATTATAAGATCATATATGATATCATATTTATGTATTTGGTTCTTGTATAATTTAATAACAATTATTTCACCATTATACATGAGTTTAACCTACCCTCTACTAAGTAAAAGTACAAGGTAATGGTTTTTCATCTTACTTTTTATTCCCATTATATTTATGCTATATTGCCATTATTTCCTTTTATGTGGTGTATATACTACCCATGATTGTATTATTTGTGTAATATACCTTAATTTATGGGTATTTACATCTTCATTTTATTATCCTTCTTTCATGGCGTGTATGTTTCATAAGTTACCAAATCAGTAAAGGGACTTCTAATTTCAATTTCAACTCATTGGGTTCTACGCAAATTTCATTGATTATTTTACTCCAAGATTAAGTGTGAAATCATTGTTTATTTACTTATGTAGTAATTTACACTCCCCTTTGTGTGGATATAATTTTGATACACATAATCACTCCATTGATAAATTCTCAAGTCATCAATATGATCTTGATAAGAGTAATCTTAACTCAATTTCCATTCAATGAGTTAAACATCGAAGTCATTGGTGTTGTTTTTAAAAGAATATGTGTGAATTTCCTGTAATTTATTTACACTGAATATCCAATCATATTGAGTTTATTTATTTTTTTCACACATAATTATGTCATTTATTTATCCTTAACCTAAGGATACAGTCTTTATAAGGGATTTCATCTCAATTTACATTCCATTGAGACTTCTTTGTTATGCCCCAATTAAATTTTATATGGTGTATATACTATACTTTGACATACTATATCATGAATCCCTTTATTACCATGATATTATAATTTTTTTATTACCTCAATTATTTGTATTCAAGCATCTTTCATTTGGTTATGAACTCTAACTAAAATATCATTTTAAATGTTTTAAGGATTTATTCTTCTAAATATTTCTTATTATTGTCCATGTTTTTAAAATGTTTTTAAGGATTTATATAGACATAGATGTTTTAAAATTAAAATTCCTTTCAATTTTTTCAAATTTTTTTGGGACACTTTGATTTAAAAATCTATTTTTAGCCGCTTCTTAAAAAATAGTGAGAATTTTAAATGTTTTCATGAAAAACAAAATATTTATCTCAAATAGTTTTAATGATTATTTTCATCTATGCCAATATCCTTAATTATTCTTGATTGAGGTTTATACAATCTTCCATATAGTATTGAATGAGTTATGTTTAAATGCAGATGTTCTATTTTTATACCATTCATGGTTTGTGGTTAAAATATTGACATTTCGTATGCTAGTTTTAATACTAATTTTTAGATTATGTTTCAACATTTTCATATGAGGAATGCATTGGAATTAGTATTTGGTGGGTGGAGCCCACTCTAGATCCTTGATTCATTAGTAGGTCTCATGTGACAAACTAGTGTCTTGGCACAAGGCCTTGACAAAATTTTATTTGTAGTCTTGGCACGAGGCCTTGACTATGTGATTATGATGTCTGACATTATGCTGACTGAAAATTACTTTATTATTTCCAAAAACTTTTAAGGGAAAGTGAGAACCCATGACATCAAGACTTAAACACAAAAAGTCTCCAAATACCAAAACTCAAGTTCAAAATCAACGCTCATCACAAAATTGAGGCTCCTCTCGGCAACTAAATACCATAAAGTCCAGCTTCCATTGTCTCATCACAGCACGGCTAGCTGACCCGTGCTAAAGAGAACGAGCATGGTACCGATGGCCAAAGCCATACCCTCTCAAACTTCCAATTCCGAAAAGCTATGAAACAAAAAAACCTCTATGCCCTGAAACTAGCTATTGATATTATATATTCGACTAGTAGAATATCCATGTGAATAAATAAATGGAACTATTTGATTTATATTTTCCATATTATGCTAAAGTTTAAGTTTTAAATGCTTGTATTTTAGTCTTATATATTGCCTTAAATGTTTATGCTTATTTATGATAGATTCCTCTATATTGTTATCCTTACTGAGCATCTGATCTCACCCCTTTCTTCTATTTTATTTTTCTCGGGATGTGAAGAATTATTTTATTCCTGACCTTCCGGGATAGGTTAAGGGATATGAGTGTGTTCAAAGGGGACACATTGTTGTGGTTGTTTTATGATGTAATGTAAAACTTATGTATGTATCTAGTTCTTCTAAGGATCCTAAACTAATCAGTCTTTCGAGACATGATCTATTGTGATCATGCCAATGTTATGTAATAATGAATCGACTTTGGGTAACTGGGGCTGGGTCATTACAATAAATTGAATATAAATTTATAATAGATTAATATTTCAAGAATTTCCTAAAGTGCCCCTCCCCCCTCTTATAAAAGGACACCACCTATACTCACTTACTCACACCTTTAAATCCATTTTTCTAGTCAAAATTTGCTTACATACACTCCAAAAATCCCTCCCTTCCTCTTAGAGGACACACTTTTGGTAGAATTCCATCCCAGGGACACCTTTTGTGAAAATCTAAAGGAGATACTCAAAAAAATGGTAATTGTTTTATCACATCTCTCAAAATTATTTTCTTATTATATTTACTCTTATCATATATTTCTCATAATAAATAAATAAATACAGTATCTTCTACATGCTGAGATGATATTATAATTATGGTAAAACCTTATAACTTCTTTTATCCATCCTACGAATAACAATATCACTATGTGTGTGTATGTATGACTTACCGTCTCCACGTCGTGGTGTAATTTGTTATTTAACAATACTTAATTTTTATTTGTAAAATGATTAATATAGTGGATTTAAATAATGAATATTAAATGATAATTATTCAGTATAATTAAAATACCATTCAATTCCATACCATTTAACCATCAAGTGAATGATATCATCGCTCGTGCATACGTAAGACCTACCGTCTCCATGACACGATGAGATTCATTCTCTACATTAACCATTCAAGAATGATTATAAAGTATATATAATAAATAATAATGAAATATATGAAATAATAATTCTACTGTATTTATGCGTGTATATATATGTGATTTACTTTCTTTCATTCAATTCAATGAGGAAATGAAAACATCATTCATTCATATATACGACCTACCGTCTCCATAAATGGTGTATTCCATTTCATTTATCTGTCTATTATATATACTTATATACTGAATATTAATGATATATAAATCATGTTTTACATTCTTGAAGTAAGTAAAACATGATATAATTAATAAGATCAAGAATAAAAAGTCAAAACACATACGATAAATAAAATGATTATTACCCAAAACGTTTCTTTAACATGGAATTGATAAATAAATGGGTAATATAAAGTCATAAGTGATTCATATATGATATCATAGATATTATTATGATTCTGTTACAAGTTAATAATATGTTTAAACCCACTATATTGTATTTTCAAACACATACAAAAGAAATCAGACGTAAGGTAAGGGATAATTTTGTAATCTCACTTTCATCCAAGATTCTTTATACATAACTATTTACTAGGGATATATTTATCATCCATATCCATGTTTTATAAAAATGTTTTCATAAAATGTTTAATATTATTTTATGTATTTTTAAAGTCATTTTTACCCATTTTTGACTTTTACTACATGGTATGGAAGGAATATTTCTTTTGTTTACCATATGAGGTACTTTTTGACTTTCCAGAAAAAGTATGAGAAGAATATATTTTTTACTTATATGGAATGAATGGAATTTTTTTCAGTTTAATGATACCTTATTTCCATGAAGATTCCTATAAATATTATCAATATTATTTTCATCTAAATTATCTTTTTTTAAAATTGCATGGCATTTTGAGAAAAGAAAACATTTTTGAAAAAGAAAGGATATTTTCCTCAGGAATTAAGGTCAAATATTTTATCAAAATTATTTTCCATCTAAGATGACATATGGTTATGTTTATATCCATATTATTACTTTGAATTTATTGTGTTTATGATGGATTTTTTTTAAAATTCATTTATTTTATATAGATTATGATGGAATGATGTTTAAGAATCCCATTTTATTTCTTGGGTTTTTCTATGATGAATGATTTATGTTTTTTTGTGGCACATGTAAGAATTATTTCATTATGAGATGGGTGAGACCTTTATATACCTCTAATTTAATGGGTAAAGATTTATATCTCAGGAGATAGACATGACTGGAACAGAAATTAAATTTGGTTCAGTAATACAAGGATGGAATGGAAAGCAAATATGGTCCAGTAATACATGGCTATAATGGAAAGTAATCCCAGTTCAGTAATGGAATTTTTCCTCTATGATGGTCTTGGAATTAATGCCTTGGATACTATGGAAATCATATTATGTGATTATTTTTTTCCACAATTCCATGTTTTATTCCAATGCTATTTTATCATGTTTAATGTTCCTTTATGATCTATGCCTTACGTACTACAAAGATTTATTTCATGACTCATTATTTTGATATTTAAAATTTATATTCATGTTTTTACATTCTTATGCTTATGATTTGTTTTATGTTCTAAATGTTTACTCTTACTGAGCATTTGAGCACACCCGTTTTTTGTTTTATTTTTCCCAGGATATAAAGAAAGGTTTTAGGTAGGAAAAAAGAGGAAGATCTTTATGAGAGATGCTGAAGATCTTTCACCAAGATATAAGATTATGTTCCAAGTTTCAAAATACACTAAACTAATATGGTATTTGGGAATATATTTATGTAGTGTATCAATTATTCCCCAAAATAAATATAATGTCCATGTACACTAAGCTTGGTTCGTTATAGTTGGTATCAGAGAGTAGGATTAGTTAACCTTTGGAAACTAGGATGCGAAAAAATTTGTGAGATCCCTAGAGAAATTTCTATGGTATATCTAGGGATGTCCCTAAGGGTAAGTCTAACTATAGGTTACACTCCTAGAATTATGGTAATGATCATGAATAATCGAAGATTAATCCTAAGATGTTAGAGATTGAAATTACACCCACTTGATTATGTTATTTTCCCAGTTTGATTTTTGCCTCTCACACTATTCTTTTTGTGTTTTAGACAATGGATGGAACCCGAAAGAACCATGTTAATGATAAATTCACTGGGAAATGAAATGATTATCCTCCTAATCAACCAATTGTTATTTGAGAGAGAATGAAAAATATTACTTCTATTCTTACACAAGCTATGAATCATTCTGGACATCCAAATGAGTAGAGAAGGGAACAACATTATGTTGAATCCTTCCTAAGGAAATGTCTACCTTCTTTTAGTGGGTCTTCTGATCCACTTGTTTTTGAAAAATGGATTAGTTATATTGAAAATATATTTTCCATCTTTCTCTATTTGAACATAAAAAATTGATTTTGGCTATTTATCGTTTAGAAGGTGAAGCAGACCAGTATTAGACTCTAATCATGAATACAAGGCAACAAGATGAAATTGAATCCATGGAATTGGATGAGTTCAAGAACTTATTTTTCAATAAGTACTTCCCTAAAATTCTTATTAAAAAAAATATAAAAAGTGTTCCTTTATCTTAAGAAAAAGGATTATGAATACAATGGTACATACGAAGAAAATTTTACAAGACTTTCAAGCTACGCTTCTGGATTTATCATCCAACCTGAAAGTAAAGTTGATCAATTTTTTAGTGGATTAAAACCAAGTCTTGGAAGGGAATTATCTATAAGATAATTTAGTAGATATGAAGAGATTGTGCATTGTTCTATCAAGGTAGAAATGAATTTTGGTGTTGTATATCAATCTCATGGTTTTGGAAAGAAACAAAAGATGGATTTCAAGGGAAAATCTCAAAGTGATGGTGAAAAGAAGATGAATGTTTCCTTATTCTCAAAGTGTGGAAATAAGAATGGTGGAGATTGTATTAAAGGGACCAAAAAATGTTTTAAGTGTGGAAAAGAAGGTCATTGAGAAGTTTAGTGCCAAAGTAATGGGAAAAAGGTTGCTAAAAATGTGAATAGAGAAAAGACTATAGAGAACGCAACACCCACACTTCTATGATAAAAGTGAAAGGAAATAAGTCATTATACTAAACAATACCCTAATCCAAGGGTTATGGATTATTATAAACTCCAAAAACATCTTGAGGTCAAAGAAAAAGTCAAATCACATGCGATCACTATTTGATATGTTGATTATAACAATGAAGTGATGGAATGATTAAGTGTTTATGTAATGGGGTTCCAAAAATAGTATGGTAGGATCTATTTTACAGTATTATATAATATTGGAATATCTATGTATTGGTCCATTGTGGTTTTCCATAAGTATACGGTACCAATAACCCTGAAAAGTGATTGAAATATTTTTGGAAATCACATGATATGCACATAATGAAGGGATAAGGAGACAATGAGATGTTAGATAGTATTAGTGACCTCATGAATGATATAAGGAAAAATTGATATCATGGTTTGAGTATATATAATTTTTGGTGTGTGGAAAGAGTTAATTTGGACAAAATTCATGTTTTTACTGAGGTTCTCTAGTAATTCATGTTATTATCATGTTTTAAGAGAATACATGATTAAGGTATTCACATATTTGGAATGTGATGTGAAGACCCGGAAATTTCAAGGAAATTTTTTTTTCTTAATTTCTTTGGAATTTTACATGAACGCAGTTTCTGATGGCGCCTGATTCCAAGGCCCAGTGTGCCCAGAATCATTTTCCGAAGTTTAGCTCGGGTACGTTCAGTGAACAAACGAGCGGGTTTTTCTATCTTTTGAACTGGTGCTCGGAATTGAAATCCGAGGGCACCAATGAAACCGCAACACCGGTAATTTCTTAAGAAGACCCTTTCTGGAGTTGTGTTTTCTCGGGAGGAGTTGTTTTAAAAAAAGTGAGGGATAAAAATATAATTGTTTTACAATTATATTTTCATTTCTTGTTATGTGGATTAAGTGTTGTGTCACAACACTTTATCCCTCTCTTAAGTGGTTATAACCTATGTAATGGAGTTAGGGGTGGGACCCACTTGTATTTAACTACCCATGAGAGGATTAAAGGTGAGGTGGGGCCCACACGAACCCCACCCCTTCACATTCCTTAAACATCCTCTAACTCCCCCATTAAGTGGGTGACCTCTCATTTTCCATAACTCACTCCAACCCCCCTTGTGACACACCCTCTCATTAATGATTCCAACTCTACTTCATTTAATTTGAAAAGCTCATGATTAATTAAGTTAATTTAATTCAACATTTTGAAATGTTTTGAAAATGCATGGGATGGGTAATAAAATAAGGAGAGTCTTATTTTATTAGGGGTTGGATGGTTGTGTGGGGAATGGGAGGAGATGGAACTCGTCTTCTTCGTTGAAGTACGCGAAGAACGTCAAGAACCCGATGAAGAATGCCGTCACCACAAGGAGTGAATGATGTGCCATTATTCTTCCCTCTCCGCAGCCGGTGAGAGACGCCTTCGTTGAAGAACAACGACACGCCGCATCCTTCATCGGGCGAACACCAACGACTCTTACGGCGCCTCGATCCGTGACCCGACGACGTGCGACATCAATTTCGAGGTAGGGGTTTGGATTTGTGTTCATGATTATTCTTTTCCATCCAACGTCAATTCCTTTAGCCGCTTGGTGTCAGATTAATGAGAGGAGGTCGGACCGCACATACACGGCTGACTCACCTCCCCCTTTGATGTTTTGTTCGTTGCGGCTCGAACAAAGGTGGCGCGGTGCAACGACACCGCGCAGAAACAAGAAAGAACGCGACGAAGAAGCACGACACTGTCGCGCCGCACCGTGGAGGCCGAAAAAAGCCGCGGCGCCGTCACGCCGCGCCAGAAAACCACGAAGAGACGCGGTTTGTATATTTGGCGTGCAGATCGACGGGCCATGGCCGAACGGGCCGTAGGGGCGATTTGAAGACTTTGTAGTGAAGGGAAGGTCCCAAGAGGACCACAGGCTAAGAAGGAATTGAAAACGGACCACCGAAGAAACTCCGGTGGTCTGCGGAAGGTGCTGCCGGCGCGCCACGCCGGCACGACGGCATCGGGGGCCGAAGGCGGCAGCCGACACTGGCTGGCCGCCCGGAGGCGGTGGCGCCCTGGCGTGCCGCCGGCACGAGCCGCCGCGGCTGAAGCCACGGTGGAGGAGGGATCCCACGGCCGCACGGGATCCGGAGGGGAGACGCGGCGCGTCGCCACGTCCACTGGCAAGGAGCGGCCCCCACATGGGGGCCCCAGTTTCCAAACAGGGGGGGCAGTGCGCCCCCCTCCTTCAATTCGCTCAGCCGTTTTGGCCGAGCTGGATGCTCAAACGCGGCAGGCCAACCGGATGACAGCAGGGCCGGGCCGGGCCGCACCCAAATCGACCGGACCCGGACCCGGGTCGGGTCGACCCGGTTTGGGCTGACCCAGGGGGTCTCGGGCTGGGTCAGACCGGGCCCGAACCCCCTATTTTCGGACTACTTTCAGTCATTTGGCCATAAATTGGGCTACGAACCTCCGATCGACGCATCGTCAGTTGCGATGCGATCCTTGGATCAAGAAGGTCGATTCTGTATATTACAGTCAGGGTTTCGGAGAACTTTGGGTATGGCTGAGTTGGTTCGAACCCGAAACCAACCTGGCCCTCGGAGTGGAAACACTTATAACTTGAGCTCCGGACGTCCGATTGACGTGTCGTAGACTTTGTTGGATTCCTCTTGATGATATGGAACTTTTGGCATAATTCGCATGACATTTGGATGCAGTTGGAGTATGGCTAGGTTGGATTGTACCCGAAATCCAACCGGGCCCTTGGAACGGAAAAGCTGATAACTTTCAGACCAGACGTCTGTTTGAAGAACCATCAGCGGCGTTGGTGATCACGTTGAGAGACGATACCTATGAGTATACCCTATGATAGTTTGGGGTACAGTTGAGATACGACCGGGTTGGTTCGCACATGAAACCAACCGGTCCCCTAGGATGAAAAGGCTAATAACTCACAGACCGGGCGTCCGATTGATGCATCGTCTGTTGCGTTGAGACCCCTATGACGAGGCGGTCCTTTGAGATACTTCTTCATGGGACATTGTGATACTTGGAGTATCAACTAGTAGCTTGTGGAGCGGACCCTCCTGGAGACGAGCGTACGGAGTACGAAGACCGTGTAGCCGACTGAGACTTGACGACTGCTTGAACGACTCGACTTGGAGTGAGTTGACTAGCCCAGTGGACGGAGCACTACTTTGTTTGGGTGCAGAGCCATGGAGGATGGAGAACTACTGAGTTTGGGTGCAGACTCGCGGTGCTCGTCCGGAAAGTACCTCTATAGGCTATTTGGGGGTGTTCACTACTGTTTTTGGGTGGCATACCCCGGCGGGAAGCACTACTATGTTTTGGTGGCTGACCCGCAAAACTCGACAGAAGGAGTACCTCAGGAGTCTTAGGTTAGTGAGCAGTACCTTAGAGTCGTGACAGGATCACTGTACACTCCAGAGACGGGGCTCTTCAGCAATTACGGTTTCGTTAATGAAAATCTTGGTTTGAGCTGAGTCTATGACCATTGTGTTTACCTCATGATTGAGATGGGTCACTTGATAACTTAGGTATATGTATGGGCATATATCTAATTAGTGGTTATCCGTTGATTTCATAATCGTTGTGTTTCCTCATGATTGAGATGGGTTACTTGATAACTTAGGTATAAGTATGGGCTTATACCAAAGTAAGGGTTATCTGTTGAGATTCTGCTTGTGGTTACCCTTGTTGGATTTAGAGATACCTTGAGGGTCTTGGGGTCCCTACTGAGTATCGTTATACTCACCCCTGCACGGGCTATGCCCGCACCTCGTTGTGTTGGATGCAGATGATAGACAACGCTGATAGAGGCCGAGTGTTTGAGGACTGGACGGTGCCCAGAGGTGGACCTCACGACGAGTCAGTATCCGTAGTTGGACTTCACGACGAGACGATACTCGGAGGAGGTTGACGGGCGAGAGCGTTGTGGAGGATATCTGTACCTACCCTTCAGGTAAGATACGTGGTGGACGATCCAGGAGCTGCGCTATCTGTACCTACCCTACAGGTAGGATCCGAGGTGGATAACCCAGGAGCTGCTTCTACTCTTCCAGCTGCTTGTCTTTCTGTTGTACTTCTATTCAATTGTAGTTGTACTTTTCAGTTGGGTTTGTATTCTGGACCATTTACTTTTCAGCACTTTCTTTTCTACTTAGTGTATTACTTCCTCTTGTACTATGTGGTGTTTTGTTTATTTTTTTACGGAAATTCCTTCCCAGTTATCGGGATTTACACCTTTGGTGCTAGTCGCCAGCCCCTGGCCTATGGAAGGCGGGCTTGGGGTAGTCACGACACGAGCCCCGAGGATGGGTCGTGACAAATTGGTATCAGAGGAGTTCGGTTCTACTGCAGAACTAAGGACTCTGATCTTTTTCTATGTGAAGCTATAGTGTTAAGGGTATCGAGTGTGGTCTTCCGTTCAGGGAGTCCAGTGTTGGTGCGGCGGCCGACGTATCCGTACACCAGGACCCTGACTTCTGATTTTGGACTTTGTGCACGAAAACACTGATTGCGTGTGTGTTTCCAAAAGTTTTAAAGTCAGCTCAAACCAGGTCAGCTCACTAGGTATAAAACATTGACCGTGTCACATCTGTTCAGGATGTCTCCTCACAGACAGTCAGTTGGAGTTCTGATATAGTACATGATGACGACCCACCGAGCGACGAGGCTCTGGTGCGAGGTCCTTTTTACTATGTTGGCACCCTCGGGTGGTGTACCACCAGTACCACCACCTGTTGGGAAGCAGATTCCACTAGTCATACTAGTGGACGGTGCACGCTGGAAGAGCGTGATGCATGAGTTCCAGCAGTAGAGGCCTCCGAGGTTACGAGGCGAGGCAGATTCCCAGACAACAGAGGACTGACTGGAGGCGATTGCTAGAGTTTTCCGCCTATCTGAGACACCAGTGGAGTGGATGGTAGACTTGGATACTAGTGTTTTTCAGTGATTGAGCATGAGGATGGTCTGTATAGTGATGAGGCTTCGGTACGTGGACCTATGCCTGAGATAGTGCCTTCGGGTAGTGTGTCAGCTTTACATCACT
The DNA here is from genome assembly GCA_963277665.1 of Viscum album. Taxonomy (NCBI): domain Eukaryota; kingdom Viridiplantae; phylum Streptophyta; class Magnoliopsida; order Santalales; family Viscaceae; genus Viscum; species Viscum album. The sequence continues at coordinate 988,260,084 of OY728129.1, forward strand.
ACCTATTGGTCAGCAGTTACAACCGGTGGTACCGGTATGTGACACTTGTAGAATTACTTCCTTACACGTGTTCCAACATCAGATACCCTCAAGTTCTGAGGCGAACTTGACTCACAAGCGGCTGAGGACTGGCTTGAGGAGGTGGCTGAGAGTTTTCTAGAGCACAGCTTTAGGCAGAGGAGCTCCGGAAGTAGGTGGACATGAGCAGAACTAGTGGATGCCTTTTGTTCTTGGTACTTCTAGTTCCATGTTGTTGTTGCATTTGTGTCTTTGTACTATGAGCTGCAATAATAAAAGACACTTATCTTTGTGATGTTGAGTTTCTGTCCTTTTGTTTGGTTGATACTGAGAGGTCCCGGTTAAAACTGTTTACTTGAACCTCACTTTTGAGATTCCTACTTTAGGAGACCGAGAGACCTCACACTGATGCTGAAAGCGTGACTCGACCCTTAGAGGCGAGAGTGATGGTTTGATCTCTTGGTAGTAACGTCGAGGCCTTACGACGTCATCCATGGCATGAATGCATCATTCATGTCGGGATTGACTGTATTAGGCAATGGGCGTGGTTCATCCAGGGGATAAGACTGAGTTTCTCTTTTCGGTAAAGGAGAAATCTTAGAAGCTCTTACAGATCGTAGGCAAAGAAGGGTGGTCGTTGACTGAATTTCCACATCGGCAAACTTCCTACCAACCAGAGATGGTACGAGTTACAATGGGGAAGGTGCAGATCATTCAGGAGCGGATGAAGACTACACAGTGCAGTAGGAAATAGGAAACTGGCACTAGTCTCGGAGACTTGGGCGTGTAAATGTTTCAAGGAGTGTTAAGGACAGATGAGTCTACAGAGTAGCAGACGTGGAGGCAGAGCTAGGAGAGCAGCATGAGGTGGTGTACATTTCAACATGTTACAACCACCCTCCTTTGTTGTTTCCGCCAGGCTCAGGGAGATGGATGGCTGGGGAAGAGAGTAACTGCATGTGGTCAAGGAGAGTGACCCAATGGCTCTAAGAATGATTCGAGGGACAGTCTATCTCCACTACTAGCTGCCGTAGTAACAGACGTTGATACGAATCATTCCTTCCTTCCACGAATCTTGTCCCAGACCTAGAGTTTCCGGTAAGATGTAGACTTGACCCTGACGTCTGGAGATACCTTGGGAGGAGACTCGATAATCACACTTACGCTGACAGTGTGGTCGGACCCACGAGGTGAGAGTTTCGGTTGGAATCTCTTGGTGGCAGCGTCAAGGCCTTACGATGTTGGTCTGGGTATGGATTGGATTCACGGTTCATACTTAGATTGACTGTATTAGGCAAAGATGTTGTGGTTTACCTAAAACGTTGGGACGGGTTTTCCTTGGTTGGCGAAAAGGAAACCCTGGGAAGCACAAGATAAACTCATTCATATGAGGGTGCAACCGATCACTCTTTAGTCGGCCAACCTTACCCTTGTGGCAGCAGGAGTTTTGAGTTTCAGTTCTAATCAGGAAAGGGAGACCTCTAGAGTTCGAGGATGACGATCACGACCTTATACGGGTCTCACCTCGACGATGTTTATGGAGATGAGGGAAAGGCGGCAAGTAATCTCCGAGGTTCAGCGGACCTTTTTCAGGTCCTCAGTAGGGTAGGTGAGGTGGCTTACCGTTTGAACAATCCACCTCAGTTGCACCAGGTGCACGATGACTTCCACGTATCTCAACTGGGGAGATACGTTCTTGACCCAACGCATATCATCGTCCATGGGGAGCTGGACATTAGAGATGGGGTGACTTTTGCGGGGTTTCAGTAGAGGTTGAGGATCGATAGGAGCGGTCCTACGAGGATGGTCAATTCCTCTTGTGCAATTTCTTTGGCAGCATGGGAACCTCCAGGTGGGCATATGGGAGCAAGAGGCTCAGATGCGTGCTCAGTACCACTTTTGTTTCCCTAGTTTATGTTATAGCTTTACGGTGATGTAAAGCTCTGAGGTGGGAGTAATGTGAAGACCTGGAAATTTCAAGGAAATTTATTTTCTTAATTTCTTTGGAATTTTACAGGAACGCAGTTTCTGACGGCGCCTGATTCCGAGGCCCGGTGTGCCCAGAATCATTTTCCGGAGTTTAGCTCGGGTACGTTCAGTGAACGAACGAGCAGGTTTTTCTATCTTTTGAACCGGTGCTCGGAATTGAAATTTGAGGGCACCGATGAAACAACAGCGCCAGTAATTTCTTAAGAAGACCCTTTCTGGAGTTGTGTTTTCTCGGGAGGAGATGTTTTAGAAAAAGTGAGGGATAAAAATATAATTGTTTTACAATTATATTTTCATTTCTTGTTAAGTGGATTAAGTGTTGTGTCACAACACTTTATCCGTCTCTTAAGTGGTTATAACCTAAGTAAGGGAGTTAGGGGTGGGACCCACTTGTAGTTAACTACCCATGAGAGGATTAAAGGTGAGGTGGGGCCCACACGAACCCCACCCCTTCACATTCTTTAAACCTCCTCTAACTCCCCCATTAAGTGGGTGACCTCTCATCTTCCATAACTCACTCCAACCCCCCTTGTGACACACCCTCTCATTAATGATTCCAACTCTAATTCATTTAATTTGACAAGCTCAAGATTAATTTAGTTAAGTTAATTCAACATTTTGAAATGTTTTGAAAATGCATGGGATGGGTAATAAAATAAGAATAGTGTTATTTTATTAGGGGTTGGATGGTTGTGTGGGGAATGGGAGGAGATAGAACTCATCTTCTTCGTTGAAGTACGCGAAGAACGTCAAGAACCCGATGAAGAACGCCGAAACTGCAAGGAGTGAATGACATGCCATTATTCTTCCTTCTCCGCAGTAGGTGAGAGACGCCTTCATCGAAGAACGACGACACACCACATCCTTCATCGGGCGAACGCCGACGACGCTTACAGAGCCTCGATCCGCGACACCGTCTTCTACGACGTTCGACTTCCGTGACCCGATGACATACGACGTCAATTTTGAGGTAGGGGTTTGGATTTGTGTTCATGATTATTCTTTTCCATCCAACGTCAATTCCTTTAGCCGCTTGGTGTCGGATTAATGGGAGGAGGTCGGACCGCATGAACACCGCCGACTCACCTCCCCCTTTGATGTTTTGTTCGTTGCGGCTCGAACAAAGGCAACGCGGTGAAACGACACCGCGTGGAAATAAGAAAGAACGCGACGAAGAAGCATGAAGCCGTCGCTCCGCACCGTAGAGGCTGAACAAAGCCGCGACACCATCGCGTCGCGCCGGAAAACCACTAAGAGACGCAGTTTGTATATTTGGCATGCGGATCGACGGGCCATGGTAGAATGGGCCGCAGGGGCGATTTGAAGACTTTGAAGTGAAGGGAAGGTCCCGGGAGGACTGTAGGCGAAGACGGAATTGAAAACGGACCACCAGAGCAACTCCGGTGGTCCGCGGAATGGGCTGTCGGCACGCCTCGCCGGCGGTGCCCCGGCGCGCCGCCGGCACGAGCCGCCGTGGCTAAAGCCGCGGTGGAGGAGGGATCCCGTGGCTGCGCGGGATCCGGAGGGGAGACGCGGTGCTTCTCCGTGTCTGCTGGCAAGGAGCGGCCCCCACGTGAGGGCCGCAGTTTCCAAACAGGGGGGCAGCGCGCCCCCCTCCTTCAATTCGCTCAGACGCGGCAGGACAACCGGCCGCAAGCCGGGCCGGGCCGCGCCAGCCGGGATGGGCTATGCCCAAATGGGCCGGACCCGGAACCGGGTCGGGTCGACCTGGTTCGGGTCGACCCAGGGGGTCTCAGGCCGGGTCGGACCGGGCCCGAACCCCCTATTTTCGAACTGTTTTCATTCATTTGCCCATAACCTGGGGTACGGACCTCCGATCGACGCACCGCTAGTTGCGATGCGATCCTTGGATCGAGACGGTAAATTCGGTTTATTACACTCAGGGTTTTAGAGAACTTTGTGTACGACCGAGTTGGTTCGAACCCGAAACCAACCAGGCGCTCCGTGTTGAAACACTTATAACTTGAGCTCCGGACGTCCGATTGACGTGTCATAAACTTTGTTGGATTCATCTTGATGAGACAGAACTTTTGGCATAATTAGATTGAGATTTGGATGCAGTTGGTGTATGGCCGGGTTGGATTGTACCCAAAATCCAACCCTGCCCCTGGAACGGAAAAGCTGATAACTTTCAGACCGGACGTCCGTTTTACGAACCGTCAGCGGCGTTGGTGATCACGTTGAGAAATGGTCCCTATGAGTATAACCTATGAGAGTTCGGGGTATAGTTGAGATACGACCAGGTTGGTTCGCACACGAAACCAACCGGGCCCCTGGGATGAAAAGGCTAATAACTCACAGACCGGGCGTTCGATTGACGCGCTGTCTATTGTGTTGAGACACCTATGACAAGGAAATCCTTTGAGATACTTCTTCTTGGGACTTTATGATACTTGGAGTATAGACCTGTAGCTCATGGAGCAGACCCTCCCGGAGACGAGCGTACGGAGTACGGAGACCGTGCAACCAGCTGAGTCCTGGCGACTGCTTGACCGACTTGACTTGGAGTGAGTCGACTAGCCCAGTGGATGGAGCACTACTTTGTTTGGGTGCAGACCCATGGCGGACGGAGCACTACTGAGTTTGGGTGCAGACCCGCGGTACTTGTCCGGAGAGTACCTCTGTAGGCAATTTGGGGGTGTGCACTACTGTGTTTGGGTGGTATACCCCGGCAGGAAGCACTACTATGTTTGGGTGGCTGACCCGCGGTACTCGACGGGAGGAGTACCTCAGCAGTATTAGGTTAGTGAGCAGTACCTTGGAGTCGTGATAGGATCACTGTACACTCTAGAGAAGGGGCTCTTCAGCAGTTACGGTTTTGTTAATGAAAATCCTGGTTTGAGATGAGTCTATGACTATTGTGTTTACCTCATGATTGAGATCGGTCACTTGATAACTTAGGTATTTGTATGGGCATATATCTAAGTAGTGGTTATCTGTTGATTTCATAATCTTTTTCTTTCCTCATGATTGAGATGGGTTACTTGATAACTTAGGTATAAGTATGGGCTTATACCTAAGTAAGGGTTATCTGTTGAGATTATGCTTGTGGTTACCCTTGTTGGATTTAGAGAGACCTTGAGGGTCTCGGGGTACCTACTGAGTATCCTTATACTCACCCATGCATGGGCGATGCCTGAACCTCATTGTGTTGGATGCAGACGACGGACAACGCTGATAGAGGCCGAGTGTTCGAGGAATGGACGGTTCCCGGAGGTGGACCTCACGACGAGTCAGTATCCGGAGGTGGACTTCACGACGAGACGATACTTGGAGGAGGTTGACGGGCGAGATCTTTGTGGAGGCTATCTGTACCTACCCTTCAGGTAGGATCCATGGTGGACGATCCAGGAGCTGCACTATCTGTACCTACCCTACAAGTAGGATCCGAGGTGGATGACCCAGAAGTTGCTTCTACTCTTCCAACTGCTTGTCTTTCTGTTGTACTTCTATTCAGTTGTAGCTGTACTTTTCAGTTGGGTTTGTATTTTGGCCCATTTACTTTTCAGCACTTTCTTTTGTACTTAGTGTATTACTTCCTCTTGTACTTTGTGGTTTTTTGTTTATTTTGTTAAGGCAATTCCTTCCGAGTTATCGAGATTTACGCCTTTGGTTCTAGTCGCCACCCCCTGGCCTATGGAAGGCGGGATTGTGGTAGTCACGACATGGGCCCCGAGGACAGGTTGTGACATGTGACAAAAAAGAACTACCTTATGAGATATGGGAGATAAATTTTGTGTTGATTTAGTTCACCCCTTTCTAAATTTTTAAATTTTTAGTTTTTAGAAGGATTGTAATGTTAACCGTTTATGGATAGTATACCTTTTATTCCATTTGAAGTTTGTTAGATTAATGTATTGTATCACTATAGGTGGACTTATGATTATATTTTATTACCTATGGAAACCTTTTTTGTTGAGACCAATGAAATGACCTACCTTTCTATCAGCTGATCTACTAACACTTCAAGAATGAAAAATTCAACTTCATTTCTTTAAATCAGAGATGTCTTTCAAATTGATTAAGGAATGAACAACAGTGAGATTGTACAAAATTCAATTAAGTATTTATTCTCATAAAAAATTATTCAAATTTATGGAAAGGATATTGAAAACCAAAAATGTTATCTTAGTACCTTCTTATCCAATGAATCAGATGGTCCCTTAAATCATCTCATATTTATGGCTTTCTAGTTGTTAACTTTATCCAAACCTTGCTCTCTATCAATATCCATCAGAACTTGATGGTTATATTTTTCTTCTATATCTATGTTTTTTATTCCCACTTATGTTCTTTTATGTGGAAACCCAGCGATGAGTTACTTTGGGTAACTGTTAGGTTTCTAAATTTCCTTTTTAAAATGATGTTTTAATATTCCTTTTTTTGATGTGGTCTTCAATGAAAGAAACTTTCAAGTAGTAAACCTTTTTAATACCCTGATGAATTTCAAGGGTTAAATTAATTTTAAGGGGGGTATAATGCAACACCTCGAGATTTTATGAGATTGATTCTTTTTATTTTCTTTGATGTCTTGTGTTGTACGCTACACCAAAATTAAGTTTTGTTATACACAACACCGTATTAGCTTGAAATATACGCAACACTATTCTTAGCTTGTGATATACACCATTTCAAGTTATTTTGATAGAATTTATTTCATGAAAGATTGAGTATAAGTGATAACTAAATATTATAACCTAGTCATTATAATGGAGGGTATGAATAGTATTAACTTCCTTCTAAAAAAACCATTTAAATGAAAACAATTAAAATCCCTCTTTATGTATTTTATTAGTGAAATATATATGTAAAAATTTATATTATATGTTTTCTAGATATTATATAAAAAAAATCATTTTTTTAGATAAAAGAAGTATTTTTCAAAAATTACAATTTTACCGCCTTTTGATAGAGAACCCTTTTTAAATATAGTTTTTGACAATTTTATATATTATATTTGACATAATAAAATTATTATTTGAAAATAGGACATCAAAATTTACCTTGGTTGAAATTTTGGTATTTTTATGATGAAATTCATATTTTAATGAATAGTGAAAAATACTGCATTTTAATTCAAAGATGCCTTTTCATATAATTTATTTATATAGTCAGATTATATTTTCAATTGGTTTTAAAGTGTTATTGGATAATGTTTTATCATTTAATCCAATTATGGTCATTGGAATTAATTAATATTTAAATTGTATATAAACACATGTCAATCTTTTGATAGTGTTTACTTCTTAAAAACTCACTTTCTGGTTTTAACAACAAAAATTCATTTTAAATTAATTAATGAAACTTTTGTGTTTTGAATTTTAAAAAATGGATTCCATATTTGGAATCATTGGGTCTAAATTATGTTAATAGGTTACTTTTATTTTTTTTGATATTATGAATAGTAACTATGATAATTTTTCTTTACCATAGTTAAAAGTAAATCTAGTAAATTTGGGTGACAAACAATATGATAAAGATAATAAAATTACCCTAAAACTAGAGAAAATCTTATCTAATGAATTAAATTAGAGAAATATCACATAAATCTATGAATTTATTCATTTAATGGATTTTTTTCCATGAAAGTGATGTAATTATAATTAAAACAAAAGAAAGTGACAACATGTCACTCTCTTATCTCTTATAAGTATAATAATTTTAATATAGTGATAAATTTGATCAAACTTCGAAAATAAATAGTCTCAATAAATCTAATGAAATTATCTACATTGTGTAAATTTATTTAAAATTTTTAGAGATTAAATAATTACCATTAATGACAACACAATAATGTTGTAGAAATTATTTTATTGATAGAAATATCAAATAAATGGTTTTAAAAATATGTAAATAAATATCATATGAACTAATTAATGTTCATCACAAATTTTATAGGTTACTATTACATGTTTGGAGTGTATTAAATATTTGGGTTCAAATTTTTCTTCAGTGTGGATTTTATTTAAATTAAAATAAATGAAGAGTGTAAAAATTGATACTATTGATAGTTTATAAAAATAAAATATTATTAAATTATATAAAAATCACATTTTTTTTTAAAATTACAAAGTGAAAATTATATGGTCTAAAATGTCATAAACTATCCAATTATATTAATAATACACAAGTAAATATTTATAACCATTTAATATTTAGAATATTATTACCACAAATAAAATTAAATAGATTAAATAAAGATAAATCAAAATGATAAGGATTATAATAAAATAAAAACATGTATAAATTTTATTTTTTGAGATGATTTCAAACCATACTCATATTATCTTCAAAATAAATGAGTTTGAGACCGATATAAACCGAAATAAAATTTATAATAAATTATTAGTTCAAGACGTTTCTAAAGTTCCCCTCCTCCCTCTTATAAAAGCACACCACCTCTACTCACTTACTCACACCTTTCAAGCCCTTTGGCTCATCCAAAATCTACTCAAAAAAATGGTTGATAAAAGTCATAAGTGAATCATATATGTTATCATATATATTACTGTCGTTCTATTATAAGTTAATAATATGTTTAAACCCACTATACATGAGTTTTAGACATATATAGAAGAAATCAGACCTAAGGTAAGGGATAATTTTGCAATCTTATTTTTATCCTAGATTGTTTATACGTAATTATTTACTAGGGATATATTTATCATCCATGTCCATATTTTCTAAATAAAATTAATAATTTTTTTATTATTCTTCTATGTATGTTAAAAGTCATTTTACACATTTTTTACTTTTACTAAATGGTATGGAAGGAATCTTTCTTTTGTTGACCATATGTGTTACTTTTTGACTTTCCAAAAAAAGTAAGAGAGAAATATATTTTTTAACTTATATGGCATGAATGGATTTATTTTATAGTTTCATGGCACCTTACTTCCACGAATCTTCCTATAAACAATTTCAATATTATTTTCAACTAAATTACTTTCATTAAAAATTGTGTCGCATTTCGAGAAAAGAATTTTTTTTTTGAAAAATAAAGGATATTTTTTTTAAGAATTATGTTCACATGTTTTATCAAAATTATTTTCCATATAAGATGATATAGGGTTATATTTCTTTACCTATTATTACTTTGAGTTTATTGTTTTTATGATGGAATTATTTTTATATAATCCATTTATTTTATATGGATTTTGATGGAATGATGTTTAAGAAGCCCATTTTATTTCTTGGGTTTTGCTATGATGAATGTTTTATATTTTTTATGGAACATGTAGTAATTATTTCATTATGAGATGGGTGGGACCTATATATCCCTCCAATGAATTAGGCAAATATTTATATCACATGAGATATATATGTCTGGAATGACAAGTAAATATGGTTCAGTAATACAGGGATGGAATAACAAGTAAATCCGATTCAGTAATACATGGCTGGAACGATAAGTAAACCCAATTCAATAATATAATTTTTCCACAATGATGGTATTGGTAGAAAATACTTGGATACTATGGAAATCATATTATTTACTTATTTGTTTTCCATAATTCCATGTTTTATGCCAATTCTATTTTATCATGGTTAATGTTCCTTTATGATTATGCCTTACGTACTGCCAAGATTTATTTTATGACACATGAATTTGATATTTAAATTTTTTGTTGATGTTTTTATATATGTTTATGGTTTTTTTATATACTCAATGTTTACCCTTACTGAGAATTTGAGCTCACCCATTTTATGTTTTCTTTTCCCCAGGATATAATGAAAGGTTTTTTTGTAGGAAAACAAAAGGGGAATATATTCATGGGAGATGTTGACGTTATTTCACCAAGATATAAGATTAAGTTCAAAGTTTCAAAAGACACTAAACTAATATGGTCTTTGTGAGTATATTTGTGTAATTTATTAAGTATTATGAAAAATAAATGTAATGTCTGTGCACGTCAAGCTTGGGTCATTATATGTTTTGTAACGAACCAAACTATTATTAATGAAAATTCCTTTAGATCTAATTAAATTCATTATTATGTAAAATTTTTATATTAAATATATTAACTTACTTGGTTTTATTTTTTTTTGATTTTAAAATATCATTAAGAATTGTTACCGTTGCTAATATAGCTGTTGAATAGTGATCACATGATTAGTATAAATATAGGGCTTTAACAAATCCCATTTACTCAGACAAAAGAAGCGATGGACTCATCCAGTATAATTGCTCTATAAAAATCCCATTTGTCAAAGCTTGTAAATGATATAGCATCACTAGGCTTCTCTCTTGACCAATACTAAGCTGATATTCAACACATTAAGCTTGAATAGAATCAACTATGGGAGAAGTAGAAGTTAATAGAGATTACCACTTATCTGAGCCGCCCAAAGAGCCTATCACCATTTCACACCTTACCATTAGGTCTTATGAGGGTGTTATAAGGGGTTATGTAATAATACCCTAGCACTATGATTATGTTCTTTAATTTTTTATAAATAATATACATTCATTTTATTATTGTTACTTTGTAAATGGGTTTTAAATCACAAATAGTATTTTTAGTTAATATTCAATTAAGAAATATATTTTAATGAATTAATGGATTTTTTAATTAAATAATTTTCTAATAAAATATTATTAGTAAATTAATTTTATTAAATATAAATGATCATATATTTTTTATGAGTACAATTATAATTTTTATTAAGGTTTGAAAGCTGTTTTTGTCAAAACCCATGAATTTTCGATAAATGTTGGTTTTTATTTTAAAAGTAAAAATTCACATATTTAGAATTTTTTTTAGATAAAATGAATATTATTTTTGGAATCAGGACATCAAAATTATCCAATGGTGAATTTTTCATAATTTTCTGAGATTGTGTAATTTTTGAGTAAAAATTAAATATCCTTTAAATATATAATGTGTTTTATGACATCATAATGACACAATAGTGATGTAATAAAATACTATAAAAGTGATATTTGAAAAATATATGTTTTAACTTTAAATAATGTAGTTTTATATTTGTTTTATTTATTTTACAATGCCTTAGTGGACCCTCCAAGACTTATAAAACATTTTATCATTTTAAAATGATTTCCTTGAGAATGCGATTCACCTCCACATAAGAAAGACTAATATTTTAATAAGTTAGGTCATTTTACTTATAAAATAATTTTTCTACTCCACTTTGGGAAAACCATGGGAAAATACTATGGGACAGTTTGTGGTTTTGATTAGTTTAATGTGTAGTGTCCAAAACCTAAATAATAAAGAATTCCATCTCCTTTCCTATATAAACCCACTCAATCTCCCATAAATCTTCATACAAACCATTTTTATCTCGACCAAACCTTGACCTCTTCTATATATAATCCTCCCAAGGCACCCTAATATCCCAAGAAGCCTCTCTCAAGCCTCTCCCAAGCCTTTAGGATCACACTTCCAAGTAAGGGATCCTCACTTTCTTTCCTTCCTTATTTATGTCCAAGTTTCATTATATTGTTATTCCCTTTTATTTTCAATTAAAAAGGTTGGGGTATGAATTTTAACCTCTGATATACTTTCCTCCCTATGTATGAATGATGAGAGACCTCTTTCTCTCTCACTAATGCCTCCCATGTACACCCGTTACCATGTCGAAATTTCATAAGGGATTTCTCTCTCCTCATTTACATTCAAGAAATTATTTTATATTATGCATCGAAATTCCATTAAAAATGTTGGGATTTTATGTTCCATGACCCCCTTACTATCCATTTCATTTATAAATGATGAGAGACCCCCTTTTCTCTCATCAACCCATTTTACGATTTCTATTTGACATCGTTTTGATGCCGAAGTTACAATAACATTTCCCATGCCAAAATCATCATGTAATTGAATACAATACCCATTTTTCTATAAAGGTTATTCACCTTTATGAACAAGTACTTTTTAATTGAAAATTTATATTTATGTATCCCACATCTCTTATTTTTAGAATAAATTATAAATTTTAATGAATCCATGTTGTATGATCTATGTGGAACACTTATGCATGAAATGAAATGATTAAAAAGGGTGCACCGTGACAATGCTCCAATGCATTGGGTAAAGATTAATATCATGATACATCAAGTAAAATGAGGGTTTACTCATGACAATTCAAGTGCAATGATGGTTTACTCATGCTCCATGTGCAATGAGCCTTGGATCATGATAATATCATGTTAAATGTTGTTGCCACATCTCTATTTTATGATAATCATGCTATATCATGCCTTTATGTTCATGTTTATATTATGATCCATTTATATGCCTATTGCCTAACATGTATTGTATTATTCATGTTATTCCTTTTTCACTCCATTACTAGGTTTTATAGCTCACCCTTTTATTATTCATTTCCTCAAGTTATCCCATCAAATGTTAAGTACAAAGGAATGTTGTTGTCATGTAAAAAAGGGTTTCAATAAAGTTGTTGTATTTTTATGTATTAGGTTATCATGTAATGTTTCTCAGCCCCAAATACACTAGACCTCTCGATCTTATGGGTTGTATTAAGTGCAAGATTATGTAATAAAGCATGTTTAAATCTGTAATAAAGATCATGGTTGTTATAATTGTTATTAGAGGATAGGTTTAGTTATTTTTGGGATTAGGATTAGAAAACCCCAGTGAAAGCCTTAGGGATAAGACTAAGTACAATAAAAACATCCCTAAATTTTGGTGAGTATAGAGTAAGTGGTTTATCAGGCAAATAAATCCTTGTATGGATATGAACATGTAGATGTGGCTCTAACACAGATGTATTTAGGGGTAAAACCCGAAAACACCACATTGAGCTAGACTCGAATGGGAACTGGTGCATGACAATGGGCCTTGATGCACTTTTGGTTATGACACTCCCAGGGGATATGCTTTAGTAAATACATAATCTTATTACAAACCATTATTAAGGGAATAAAGAAATTCCCCTAAGAATATATGTTGGGAAGTAGATCATGGATAACATAGATTAAAGCCTATAAATTCATAAGTTACAGAAATAAATGTAATTTATAAGTTATCCATTTTTTTCTTTAGAATCCACTTTATGTGTTACCTCTAAAATTCATTTTATTCCATCCAATGGTCGGTAATAGGAGGACTCGGGCTAACAACTGATGCAAAGATCAATGTGATGACTGTTCTAATGAGATTCCCAATATGATTGGAGCGGGATTCACAATTTTTGTCATGATAATCTCTTAGTTAACTCAAGTTTTTAATAGAAACATGGGTCAAGAGGAACATCCAACACCCCCTAATAAAGAACAATCTGAAATCAAGAACTTCATGATACAAAGGCCACCTACTTTTAATGGATCATTCAATCCCTCAATCACCAAACAATGGATAAAATCCATTGAAATTTTCTTATCCATACTTTACTGTTCCGAACAAGAGAAGGTTATTCTATCTTCTTATCATATAGAGGAAGAAGCTGATCAATGGTGAACATTGATAAAAAATATGGAGACTGAGGAAGATATTGAGGGATTGTAATGGATGGATTTCCAAAAAATGTTTTTCCATAAATATTTTCGGCGAACCATCTGAATTAACATGGAAAGGGAATTCCATGCCCTCAAGAAAAAAAGACTATGAATCCATCGTAGCGTATGAGGAAAACTTCACAAGGATTGCACAATACACCTATGGCTTTGTCGTTACCCTCGAATTCAAGGTTGACCACTTCTTTAGTGGTCTAAAACCCGGCCTATGGAAATCCCTAGTGATCCTTGACTTTGATAGTTATGAGAAAATTGTCCGATGTGCCCTCAAAATAGAAAATGGAGATCTATGAATCTCATGGGTATCATGGGGATAAAAAGAGGAAAGTAGATTTTAATTCTAGAGGTCCGATGGATAAATCCAACGATTCTAAGAAATTATAGCACCCTGCTTTCCCAAGGTGTGGAAAGAAGCACCCCAGAAATTGCCAAAAGGGGATGAGGGAATTATTTACGTGTGGAGGAGAAGGGCACCTGGACATTAATTACCATCAAGAAAAACCCACTACTGTGATAGAGGGGAGGAATGATCCGTTCAACCCTCAATTAATTATTCATTACTTGAACTATAAAGAACCAAGGAACTTTGAAAATTAGTACCCTAAGCCAAGGGTTTTCAAAGGCACCCAACAACCTTCAAGGAAGAAAGGGAGATCTTTTTCCATCACTACCACTGAAGAAAACCTCGAAAACGAAGTGGTTAAATGTACACTAATTATTCATTCAATAATCAAAAAAATACTTTTTGATTATGGTTCTACGCATTCTTTTATATCCTAAAAGTTTAATAGAAAAATCCTAACACCACCACAAATCAAGGAAGTAGAGATGTCGGTGAGAATAAAAAATGGGTCAATCATTACATCCAATTAATATAACTCCTCCCATATCACAATTTGTAGTTTGAACTTCCTGGAAAACCTCTTCATACTCCCTCTTGTGGAACTTGATGAAATTATTGGAATGGATTGGATTTACCTATATATAGCCAATATAAATTTCTGTGAGAGGGAAATCACTCTCCATTTGGCGAATCGACCCCTGATTCTATACATGTGAAAGGAGGAGGATGAATTTTCTTTAGCACCACCATCTCAAGCATGGATATTACTGCCCTACGAGCATGCATATCTTGCTCAAATGATTGAGTCTAAGGAAGTAACCATCCTTTAATACATGCCTATTGTGATGGAATTCATATAAGTGTTTCCTGAGGAATTTCCTGGTCTTCCTCCTAGAAGAGATGTTGAATTCTTGATTGATATTATACCTTGGGCTTTTCCAATATCAAAGAATCTTTATAGAATGGATGTTGTGTAGATTAAGGAACTAAATAAACAACTATAGGAGAATCTAGATAAAGGGTTTATAATCCCAAGTGCTTCACCATGGGGTTCACTAGTCCTCTTCATCTAGAAGAAGGATGGGTCAATGTGCCTTTGCATTGATTATTGCGAGCTCAATAAAATCATGATAAAGAACAAGTATCCTATTCCAAGAATTGATGACTTGTTTGATTGGCTATGTGGAGCACAATAATTCTCCATGGTGGATCTGTGGTCAGGATATTACCAAGTAAGGGTGAAGAAGGAGGATATCCACAAGACTACTTTTCGTACAAGATATGAACACTATGAATTCATAGTAATTCCTTTCGGACTCAAAAATGCTTCATCGATATTCATGGACTTGATGAATAAATTCTTTAGAGATTACCTTGAAATTTTTTTGGTAGTCTTTATAAAAGATATTCTAATATACTCCAAAACCAAGGAGGATCATGGGGAGAATCTAAGCACTATACCTGAGACCTTGCAAAAGGAGAAGCTCTATCCAAAGTACAACAAGTGCAAGTTCTAGTTGTAGGAAGTATCATTCTTGGGTTATATCATCATAAGAAATGGTATATCTATGGAACCCTCCAAGACAAATGAAATTGAGGGATGGAAAAGGCCAAAATCTACGACGAATAGCTATATCTTTTTGGGTTAGTAGGATATTATTATCGATTTGTGAGAAATTTATTACGATTGTCAAACCCTCTTACCAAGATAACTCGGAAGAGATTCAAGTTTGATTGGATTGATGAATTCAAAGAGAGATTCAAGGAGTTGAAAAAGAGGCTAATCACTATGCCCGTTCTCACACTACCCACAAGAAGATAAAATTTTGTGGTATTTAGTGATTCTTATAAGAAGGTCATGGTTTGTGTGTTGATGAAAAATGAAAAATTCATTACCTATGCTTGAAGGCAATTAAAATTTCATGAGAAAAACTATCCAACACATGATCTAGAGTTGGATGTAGTAATCTTAACTTTAAAAATTTAGCGACATTACCTATTTGGGGAGAAGTGTGAAATATTCAAGGATCACAAAAGACTCAAGTATATATTCACATAGAAAGAGTTGAACATATGCCAACAAAGATGGCTAGATCTGATCAAAGACTATGAATACTCAATCCATTACCACCCTGGAAAAGTGAACAAGGTGGAGGATTCTCTAAGCAGAAAAGACCCAATGATTCTATAATTGATGATAATTGAAAAGGATCCAATATTTATAGATTTATGAAGATAGACATGGGGATCATAAAGAAAGTAATGTCATCAATCCTTTCACAAATGATTTCTCAACCGTCTCTTTTGGAAAGGTTAAAGGATGCTCAAAAGGATGATGTGAGAATTTAGAAGAATGTGGAAACTATTAGAAAAAGGGAATTCCTTAGATTTCAATGTTAATGAAGAAGGAATTGCGAGATTTGGGTCAAGACTATGTGTTCCATAAAATCATGAGTTAAAGAATGAAATTTTGGATGATGCACATAGTTCAAATTTCTCCATTCACCTAGGAAACACAAAGATGTATCAAGATCTATGAGAGCATTATTATTGGGATAAAATGAAGAGGGATATCAATGAGTATAAATCAAAGTATGTGGTATGTTAGTAGGTGAAGACTGAGAGGAAGAAATCTAAGGGTATGGTGAAACCATTACACATACCAACATGGAAATGGGAAAACATTACCATGGACTATTTCACCAGACTTACAAAGACATCCAAAGGAAATAATGCTATCTGGGTTGTTGTGGATCATCTTACAAATACTACACACTTCATTGAAATTATATATGATTTCTCATTGGATCAACTGGCATAGATATACATTAGATAAGTGGTAAGGTTACATGGAGTACCACTATCGACCGTATCCGATCAAGATCCAAGATTCACCTATAAGTTCTGGAAGAGTCTCCAACAAGCTATGAATACCATGATGAACTTAAGTTTGGATTATCATCCTCAAACTAATGACCAATTTGTGCGGACTATCCAAAAACTTGAGTAAAGGTTGAGAGCATGCTCAATAGAATTTCAAGGAGGATGAGATTAATATATTCCTCTGATTGAGTATTATTACAATAATTATTTCCACTCAAGAATTAAAATGGCTCCTTATGAATTACTTTATGGGAAGAGGTGAAGAAAACCATCATGTTATGAAGAAGTTGGGAAGTGAAAACTCCTAGGTCCATAAATGGTCTAATAAATGGTGGAGAAGGTTAAGACCATCTGACAGTACATTAAAACTGCTCACAGTTGACAAAAGAGCTATACTAATAATTGTCGAAGAGACCTAGATTTTTATGTTGGAGACAAAGTATTCCTCCGTATATCACCATGGAAGAGGGTTATGATATTTGTGAAGAATGTAAATATTAGTCCAAGGTACATCGACCCTTTTGAGATCCTTGATCACATTGGAGCAGTTCCCTACTGACTAGCACTCCCACCAAACCTATCTCAAGTACATCATGTAATCCACGTATCACTCTTGAGGAAGTAAATACCTAACCCATAACATGTACTCCATCTAGTGGTGGTAACATTGTATAATGACCTCTTCTATGAAGTGAAGCTGGTGAAGATCTTATATTATAGGGGGAAAGTTCTACAAAATAAGACAATGCATCTCATCAAGGTGTTGTGGAAAAACCACATGTTTGAAGAAGAAACGTGGGAATAAGAGGAAGTGATGAAGCAAAGTTACCCTCATCTATTTTAGTGTGGGGAAATAAAATCTCTAGGGAAAATTTTCTTAAGGGGGGAAGATTGTAATGAACCAAAATTTTATTAATAAAAATTCCTCTTGATCTAATTAAATGTATTATTATGTAAAATGGTTATATAAAACATATTCACTTCCTTGGTTTTATGTTTTTGGGATTTAAAATACCATTAAGAATAGTTATCATTGATAATATATCTATTGAACAGTGATCACATGATTAGTATAAATATATGGCTTTATCAAATACAATTTACTCAGATAAAGGAAGCGATGTACTCATCCAGTAGAATTACCCCATACGAAGCCCACTTGTCAGAGATCAAAAGGAGGTAACATCACTGGGATTTTCTCTTAACCAATCCAAAGACGAGCTTCAACACGTTAATCTTGAATGAAATCGCCTATGGGAGAAGTGGAAGTTAATATAGATTATCACCAGAGCGATGCTATTCAAGTCACCCCAAGAGTCTGTCACCATTACAAACCTTACCCTTAGGTATTATAAGGGTGTTATAAGGGGTTATGTAACAATACCCTAGCACTATGATTATATGCTTTATTTTTTTATAAAGAATATACATTAATTTTATTATTTTTTACTTTGTAAAGGGTTTTTAAAGCACAAATAGTATTTTTAATTAATATTAAATTAAGAAATATAGTTTGATGAATTAATGGATTTTTGAATTAAATAATATTTCAATAAAATATTTCTACTAAATTTCTTTTATTAAATATAAATGATTGTATAATATTTATGAATACAATTGTAATTTTTATTAAGGTTTAAAAGCTAATATTGTCAAAACCCATGAATTTTCGATAAACGTCGGTTTTTATTTTAAAAGTAAAAATTCACATATTTAGAGAATTATTTAGATAAAACTAATATTATTTTTGGAATCAAGACATATAAATTATCCAATGGTGAATTTTTCATAATTTTCTGTGAGTCAAATTTTTGGGTAAAAATTAAATACCGTTTAAATATATAATGTGTTTTATGACATCATAATAACCCAATAGTGATGTAATAAAATACTATAAAAGAGATATTCGGAAAATATATGTTTTAGATTTAAAATAATGTTATTTTAGATTTGTTTTATTTATTTTACAATGCCTTAGTGGACCCTCCAAGACTTATAAATTATTTTATCATTTTAAAATGATTTCCTTGAGAGTGTTACTCATCTCCACATAACAGGCCTAATATTTCAATAAGTTAGGAAATTGGCCTTATAAAATAATTTTTTACACTCCACTTTGGAAAAAAACATGTGAGAAAACCATGGTATGGTTTATGGTTTGGATTAGTTTAATGTGTAGTGTCCCAAACCTAAATAATAAAGAGTTCTCTCTCGTTTCCTATATAAATCCACTCAATCTCCCATTCCTCTTCACTCAAACCATTTGGAACTCAACCAAACAATACCTTAATCTATATAAAATCCTCCCAATGTGCCCCAAGATCCTAGGATTCCTCTCTCAATCCTCTCCCAAGCCTTTGGGATCACACTTCCAAGTAAGGGATCCTCACTTTCCTTCCTTCCTTATTTATGTCCAAGTTTCCTTATATTGTTATTCCCTTTTATTTTCAATTAAAAATATTGGGGTATAATTTTTAACCTCCCCTATACTTACCTCATAATGTTTTAATGATTATAGACCCCTTTCTCTCTCATTAATTCCTCCCATGTACACTCATTACCATACCAAAATTCCATAAAGGATTTCTCTCTCCTCATTTACATTCAAGAAATTATTTTATATTATGCATCTAAATTACATTACATATGTTGGGATTTTATGTTCCATGACTCCCTTACTATATATTTCATGTATAAATGTTGAGACCCCCCTTTCTCTCTCATTAACCCATTTTACGATTTCTATTTGATGTCGTTAAGATGCCGAAGTTACACCAAAATTTATCATGAAAAAATCATCATGTAAGTGAATACCATACCCATTTATTTATCAAGGGTATTCACCTTTATGAACATGTACTTGTGGATTTAGTAATTACATTTATGTATTCCACATCTCTTATTCATGTAATAAATTATAATGTTTAATGAATCCATGTTGTATGATATATGTGGAACACTTATGCATGAAATGAAATGATTAATAATGGAACACCCTATTAGCACTCCAATGAATTGGGTACAGATTTTTATCATGATACATCATGTGAAATGAGGGTTTAATCATGCTAATTAATGTGCGATGAGGGTTTACTCATGCTCCATGTGCAATTATCCTTGGATCATGTTAATATCACGTTAAATGTTGCCACATCTCCATGTTATGATAATCATGCTATATCATGCCTTTATGTTCATGTTTCTCTTATGTTCAATTGATATTCCTATTTCCTAATACGTATTTTATTCTTCATGTTATGACTTTTTTACTCCCTTA
Organism: Viscum album; assembly: GCA_963277665.1. Lineage (NCBI taxonomy): Eukaryota > Viridiplantae > Streptophyta > Magnoliopsida > Santalales > Viscaceae > Viscum > Viscum album. The sequence continues at coordinate 988,280,115 of OY728129.1, forward strand.
TTGGGCTTTATAGCTCACCCTTTTCTTATGCATATCCTCATGTTATCCCATGCAATACTATGTACGAAGGAATGTTGTGGTCATGTAAAATAATTTTTCAATAAAGTTATTGTATTTTTATGTCTTAGGTTTTCAGGTAATGTTCTTAATACCCAAATACCCTAGACCTCTCGATATTCTAGGTTGTATTAAGTGAATGTCTATTTAATTAATCATGTTTAAATGTGTAATAAAGAGCAGGGTTGTTATATGTTTAACCTCTTAAATATTGTAGGAAAAAATATTTATTTTCCCATTTTTTAATGGGAAACATGGTTTAGCTACACAATTGAACAAACAGTGTGCTAACTATGTAATTGGAACTACCTCTAACCCCTCCACCACACATGGTTATGGTTCATGGTTTAACAGACCATGCACCTATTGTGCGGCAAGTCTAGAATTAATTGCTGACACTTGTATGGTTTTCCCTAGACTTCTACATGGTTTTCTCAACCTGTGCACTTATAAAAACTAGGTTTCATGGCTAGGAAGAATGATTACCACTAACCATGTGCTAACCATAAACCCTCGAATACACTTAATAAAAACTTTGAATTTGGGTACCGCCCCCCCAAGAAGGTCGCAAAACCTATAAGCCACCTTATAAGACTCATTCAATGTCTAAAAATAACAATTTGAAGTATTCCAACCTTTGGGATTCCATTTCTAATCTCCAATAAATATTTGACCCATCCATTAATTGAAAATTTAAAATTCCTTTTGAAAAAATTTTACTGGAAAAACATGGGATCTTACATCCTCTACACGTTAAAGATTCTCATCCGCAATAATTCTAAGTGGGCATCAATATGAACAACCTGGCCCACTCTAGTCATAAATTCTATTCAACAACATCATTTAATTTCTGAACACCCAACAGACACCCAAACACCACTTTAAGCACATAGATCTTAGCTTTTTAAAACCCAATACAATGATCATAAATATTATTGAAAAATCAAGATGCCACATAACCAAGATCATTTTTACTGAACTATGATCACGTCATTACCTTATTCAACAAATGACCTATACTCTTCCCAGTATAGGTTCGTTTTCCCAATAGTTAATTCCAATCCATGATACTTCTACCATTAGAATTTCCAAACAAAGCAAACCACTAGTATATTAATGACACTCATAGAATGATTCTCACTCAATAAAATTAATCACCCTTGATGGCACTTCTCTTGGTTGTTAAATTGATCTAAATGGTCAAATTACCATTGACCAATCTTAATCTACCCACATATTATTTTCCTTGAAAATACTTGGATGACCCTTGAATTTCAAATGTCTCATCCCAATGTCATGCCTAATGAAGTTCCTCACCCACTAAATCCAATTATATGAAAGAATGAAAACCTAACCATATCTGGAAGACCATTCCCAAAATGGTATACATCAAATGACTGATGTGTCACCAAAACCTGATCCCGATTCCCTTATCCCATGGCACACTGAGATCATTTCGAACACACTCACCAAATCACTTAACCAAATTTCGATGACAGTTCCTATATAAACTATCCCTTATCCATTTATGTTTCCATAACACAACATGAACACCAGGGCATTCCTGATCTAACATTGTTGGATTACCACAAGTTATTCCAGGCCTAATACTTGTGCTCATAATCCACCCAACTCTATATTCAAACCAATAACTAACATTCCCCGATGAATCCAACATTACTCGATTCCATTAATCCAACGAAACCTGAAATCTAGAATGACCATCCAATGACTGATATCATACCAACACAACATCCTTCTCCCCACCTTATAACATTACTCATCACTACAACTTCGAAATGATTTCTCGATTAACATAGCCCATTCCCCATCTATTTCTAAGCATAATGACTGACAGGGATTGAAACCCACTTATTCCCAAGAAAAAATGTAAATGTCAATAAAAATAATTCTCAAATCTATATAAATAACATCCATGATATAAATTGAGTTTTAAAGCATAACAAAGTCACCACCCTTGATTCATCCCTCAGACAACTCCATCATCAAACATGTTTTTCTCGTACCGATCCACAATCACATGAAGCTAGGTTTCACTTTCATTTAACTAAACCCTGATACCATTTCTCCAAAAATTGTGTGTCAAGGTCCACCCTCAGGTCAGTCATCTCATGGTGTTTAGTTTATTTCTAATTTATCCCTTAGGATATAGAACATAACTTAATTCACCCAAATATCTAGTTCCCACACCCGAAAGAATCAGATTCAATACCATCGATCTAAGGCCCATACCAAACCACCCATTGATGTTCCATTTTAATATTTACTATGCTCAACCAATGTAAACTAAATTCACCTTTATACAGTGGGTGTACAAACATGTACTGCCCGACTCACACTCCTGAGAGTGGAATATTATAAAAAAAATCTAACCATGCTACATGAAATTCCAACATTAATAAGCCAGTAGGTCCCTTGGAACTCCTCTTCAAAATCAAGAACCTCACTTATTCCATGATTTATTCCATGACCACCCATCATACGATTTCATTTTTTGAAATTAAATAATCAAACACACAACCACTGGTTAATAAGGGGAGGGAACCGAATAGTCCTACCCATATAACCCAGCATCAAAACTCAAGTACCCTAGATTCTTCTTTAAAAACCAAATGCATCACTATTCTTACATCATAAAACCCAAGAACATCCCATATATTAGTCTAAACATGAGAATACAACTAAGCTCACTATCTAAAATGACATCCATAACCTGGGACAACTGATGTTATTAATATTTTCATGACATATTATATACTCCCTTTACTTATTTTATATGAAATGTGCATAATGTGTGTGAAATATTAATATTTTAATACTAAGTATCATTTTTGGGCATTTTTTAGAAGTAGTCCAATTGAGTCAGTTTACTATTTTATTTATAAATCTCACCCTACTGATTCAAATTTTTTGGTTCTTGTTTTTTAGGATTCCTTATTTAACTTCCCACATATATTTACAAGGAATCATGGGCCAATTCTGCCATTTGAAGGCTCATATGGTCAACACAAGAAGACCCAAATAATTTGTGTTGAAACTGGACCATCAATGATGATTGAGTTATCGGTCTAAATCCTGAAGCCCAAATTTTATGAATCTCCACCATATGTTCTATATTATCTAACGGAATCAATGATGAAAACTTTAAGGTCCAACTACAAGAACAAGGGGACTAACTAATGCCTTAAATTCCAGCCCACCATTCTAGACAGGAATTAAAATCCAGACACTATGCATTACATATCTCATGATTTAATCATCAAATCGAGATGATATTTTGTAGTGAGAAAGAGTATATATAGGAGGAAGACATTGTTTAAGAAATAATTCGGTTTTTAAGGCATCTACCTATTCAAAGACCCTCTCACATTTTGGACTTCAAAAAGACTGGATTGAAATGGACATATTAAAATTGTTTAATCAACCAGCCATAACATTGGATCCATAGGTCCAAATGCCTTAAAATATTGAGATTAGTATTAAAATATTATTATCTACAACTTTTAAGAAGTTGATATCTCTATATTCTACTTTTTGGATGCCCAAATAGTTGATCCAAGTGGAGGGACAGATTGGGAATGCAAACAGTCCACTTCCTTGGGCTATAAATACATCTCCCTTGTCTCCTTCAAAGGGGTTGGCATTTCAGAAGATAGAAATACATATTGGAACAACCAAATCCTTTCCATGGTCTTTGGAGGACCTTAAATACTCAATTTTTCACTTGAGATACCCTTCCTCCTCTCTTTGTTTCCTTTCACTTTTGTGTTGTTCTTCGTTTGTAATCTTGTAAGTTTGTGTTTTGTAATTCTATTTTAATGCAAGAATCTACTTAAATTTATCTTATTCTCATGGAACTTATGTATTTTAATATTAATGTTCTTAAAATATTTCAAATACAGCTGAACCCCATTCCCTTCTTTTTCTTCCTCATTCAATCGAAAGTCTATTTTTTTAATTCTCGTCATTGTTCGTGTGTGTGTGTTCGACGTACCAATATTTTCTAATCCCTTTCTTTTTCTTCTCTTGTTAATTCATCATAATAAATATATAAACCAGATTAATATTAATATCAATTTATTAGTAAATATATTATTGGGGTGAGTCAACAGTTTGGGATGTTACGTGATTGAGAGTATTTTCTCGATGAATATTCTTTAATTTAACATTGTGTGTGTTAAACTTAACATGTCGTGGATTAATGACTTGTTTTGTTTAACATGTGGTTACCATGGATTATTGGAACCATAAATACACTACCATAAACAAGCTCTGATTGAAATTAGAACACTAAGTTAAGTTAAGGCTTGGATTAAAGTCTTAACAATTAGTAATTCCAATAAACATTATCTTGTGAAGTGGGTGTTAAATTAACTACAATATAAATAAAAGCTCTAGAATATCACAAGCTTAAATCCCTAAAAATGAACTCACCCCAATATTTATCAAATTGTTAAATCAAACACCAATCATTAATCACTTCATTTAAGCTCTGCAAACAAACCCCCCAATCAGAATACAATCAACCAAAAACAAACGACTATTAAAAAGTATCATCGCCGAGGATTCGACCCGAGTGCTTCTATACACATTAGCAGAGCACCAGAACCTTGACTGGTCGATAGGTGACAATCGGCCGTGCGTTTCACCAACCCTTATCATAGGTCACCCTCAATAAAATTGGAAGCTGACTTATAAGGTTCTGAGTAATAGCTAGGGGCCTCTAGGTCTTCTACCTAGAATTACCAATCAAGTCTCACAACAGGGTCACTAGTTCCAACCACCAAGCCCAAAAAAGTTCAAACCTCTCTAAGGGAGGTAAAGGTAACATCAACCTATAAGGGTTATAACTTTTCAACATGGGTTCAATTATATAGGTTTTAAATTATAAGTTATAATAAAAATTCCTTATAAGTTGTAATTGGAAACCCATTTAAGTGTAACCCTTTAGTAACTCAAAACATAGGGGGAGTATTCTATAGAAATTACTTGATAGGAATCATCTTACTAGGATTTGATCCTCTTCGATCATCATCATAAAGAACTACTCCATAGAGGGTCATGATATCAAGTAAAATTTTAAAAAATTGATCCTCACCGGGAATTCAATATGGTAATACCTCCTTTAGTTTCTAGTTCACTATAAATTTTTAGGAACCTAACAAAATCACTCTAGAGGATCTGACTAGATAACCATAAATGAAGTTCCTTTAAGTAAAATATCATAGAGATATTGATGGGAAACTTTGTATAGGTTGTTATGAATCTTTAGTTAACTACAATTGAAAATAATGCATGCACAAAGTTTCTACTGGAAAGGAATTGGATATCAATGTTGACCTACAAGGGTCAACAATATACACAAAACATCATCTCTAAAATTTGTTTTGTCAAAAATTCACATGGTTTGGTTAAGTATAATGTCATTCCAAGCTATGCATGAAAACACCAAATAGGTTTTTATTGGAATTTTAAATAACTAAACCTATGAAAAGATATCCCACAAGGGGTCCAACACTTGGGAAACTGGTGACCTATCGACCCACTAGGGTCATCGCTACTTCCTTGGATGAGGACTGAGTCATCATTATCATAGTAAAACATCTCAATATAGATCCATATGACCTACCATTAGAATTAAATTTATATATTTCAGTCTAACTAAGTATAATTTCACTAAGAACCTATTTGGTAAAAATATTTAGGTTTTTTGACACTTTAAATAGTTGGCCTCACCATTAGTAGTAAAATTTCATACTAGAATGCGTATAACATGTAGAACCTACATGTTAATTAGGATGTATAAATAACTGCATCTTGCCTCTACCAGCTAAGATTCAAAACTAATCACTAGACTCTCTCAAATGTGAAAAGATCCATAAATACATAATAAATCATAAACTACACACAACATTTGAGTCTCTCAAAGATAAAATCATACCCAACTGTAACATTACAAACCAAGAAAAAAAATCATGTATCCCTAGAAACCTGGAATTATTTCTAGAAAAAGCGTTCATGACACACCAGTTTGATGTCCATCATTGTCTTTGAAATATTCCTAATACTCCTATCTACCATATCCAAAATATTAAAAAAATTGGAAAATAAAACCTATGATACGAATTTGTCACATCCTGGATTCGATTCAATCTATAAATAATAACTGGATCGGTCTTTGACTGAGGCATTACCCAAAAAAAACTAGATCAGTTGAAAAAAAGGCCTCAAGTGTGCCTCTCTTATCCCAGAGGTTGACGAGTAGCAGTGAGGGCCTAGGGTGTGTCTTTGGGAAGACTATTGCCTCATATCAGACTAAGAAAAAACCAAAATAACTAAACATCATACAAATTAGTAAATAATCATAGTTTATAAAAAATAAATATAAACAAGGTTGTAATAAATGAAATTCAATAAATTCCTAAACAACCATGTCGTATATACAACATTGATCACCCTCTAGGTTTACAACATAAAAAGGATTGAATAAAAGAAACATAAATAAAAGTATAAGGCTCTAGTTCCCACCCCAATACATACCACATACTGATGTCTGTATACATATATCATCCATCCTGCTTGATCAATCCTAGGCCTTAGTCCATATTGTGCCTATAACCAAGTGAATGTCAGCTCATGTACCGTAGTGCAATAATGACCCGAGTAAGGAATGAGTACAAAACTCAGTAGGGAACCACTAATGAATCCCCTTACATTTCTAGTAAATGAATTGTATATATATGTGATATACTCATTAGAATAAAAAAATAACTAAAATATGAGAATAACTTAATAAAAATAGTCATGAAAAGGTATTTTTTTTATAAGGGTATGCTCCTGGAATGTTCCCAACCTAGAAGAGACACAACTATAAATTAAAGAATAAAATAAATACACTATTGATCCTCCAATCCATGAACATGATATTCTATACATCTATTTAATAATTCATTTAGATAGATTGAATAATACTCCATCCATGTGTAATCAAGTTGATCCTTAGATCTGTGATCCTGATCAATAACTCCTGCTCCATCCAGTACTAGAAATGTCTCTAAGCATGTTACATCACCACATGAGGATACATGTCCTGACCCTGGGATCACCTGTACTCACCTCCACTATATAAAGGATTATATGTATTGACCACACATTTTTTAAGAGAGCATAGATCTAGATACCATACCACTCATTCCTTGTATAAATCTAGTATAATTTCTATTTCCTAGGTCTCGGTCCATAGGTAATCAAGACATTATGACTCAAATAACCTTTAATATTAGGTGATATGTAAGTAATAGTCTCCATATCATTGATAATATCTTGATATCCATTCAATAACTAGCTCAAAATCCCATTCTCATATATCTTTGGGTAATTCAATAAGGTGAATGATCCCGATCCCAAGGAGTCTCTTAGGAATCCTTGAGGTGATCGTCATCAATCCTCTAGAATTTCAAAAAATATAGTTCTCATGGGATGTGTTCCCACCCTAAAACCTTTGGAATCACCTTGATACCAGTGAGCTATGCGTCCACTAGATTACACTAACAAAGAGGGGCTCTGATATTACCTAAAAACCTACCTCTATAATCCCTAAGTTGGGAGGAGTCCTAATGAAAAATGGGAATTACTGTAATAGTAATATTCAAGCATGAAGGGATCATAAGACAAATCCCCGAAAGTACCTCTAGGAATCCCTGATAAAGTAACAATCAATCAAATAGCCTCATCAGTCAGATCCTAGGAAGTGCCATTATATATCCCCATCATAGTAACACATCATATCAGGTGCCATGGGTTGAGTACCAGGAAGCACATCTGGCCATCACAACTATATCAATAGTAACCGCATGAAAGAGTAAAGATAAGAGTGAGGTTGATAAAACTCCTAAATACATCACCACTACCAAAACCTCTCAGGCTCACATGTTTGGTATAGGTTCTAACATGATACCCTCTACCATCTATACCCAAACCCATGACACATTGGATCAATGTTTATCAAATATCAGGGAACCCACGTGGGTCCCCTATGTCAATACTTGGAGAGGTATCCCTTACAGGATCATGAAGGTTTGAATATAAGTAGATTCATCCCTCTTAGGATCATCTTGGATAGATCCGCAGTCTCATCCATTAGGCCAAGGGATGAATCTAGTGCATAAGGGTTGTTAGTGACCCTTGGCATCATCCATTTTAATTAACCAATTTAATATAATTTAAATAAGTCATTAGAACATAAGTAAATAGGGGGATCCACCCTCATGGGAAATCCTAAACACACACATATTACCATAATCATGTATATATACCAATGGTTAGGTATGATAGACCACCTAACTTATAAGAATATTTCCTTTTAATTTCTAAGGGTTGATAATAGCTACCAAGGTCTATCTAAGTTCATCTAATATATCCTAGGGTCCTATTTCACAACCAACCATTGTAAATGAATTTATTTTAATTAAATTATAATTAATTAATAAAACTCAACAAGATATAAAAAAATAAAAAACTTTAATTACAAAGGTATGAATCTAAAAAACTCATTGGCCAATCCTATTACACCAGAACCATGATCGAATTCTTTCCAACAACTTGTGACATATTCAACCTTGAACTAGGAATAATCCCTAATAAAGAATATAAAAAATAACACCCAAGAAATTTAATATAGTATTTAGTGCTTTAGAAATTCAATGTGACAATATACCTCAACAAAATGATGTATGACAAAGTGAAGTTGGCTTCCCAGGTCACCCTCTTCCTAAGAAGAGAAAAAGACCCACCACCAATATCCGATTCCACCATGCTCCAGTGGAATCATAATTGAATACCCTGACTAGGGAACCAAAAATTTATAATGATGGGAGGAGGAGAGAAAGAGAGACTACCGGAGGAGAAATCACACCACAAATCACTATGGTTTTCCATTAAGAACACCCCCTTTATGGGGTTTGAATAAGGGAAGGAGAGGAGAGGGATTCTTGGGTCTCGAGAGAGATAGGGGGGGATATATTTACTCTCTTAAAACCCATATGATAAACTGGTCATTTTACCCTTTTAATGGGATACATTTTTGGAAAAACCATACACCAACTGTGTGATTAGAACTTCCTCTAACCCTAGAACCTCACACGATTATGGTGCATGGTTTAATTGACTGTACACCAACAGTGTGAAATATCTGAATAACTACATACAACCACATGGTTTACCCTCACCTTACACCTAGTTTTACCAACCTATGGTCCTATATAAAGTATTCCACATGGTTAAGATGCATGGTTAACACTAACTATGTTCCAACCATGCACCCAAGGCTACACTAAACCAAAAATTCCACTTTGGGTCTCAAAACCTCATGAAACTCATGAAACCTATGAACCACCTTTTGATACTCATTAAAAATATAAAAAAAATATTTTTAGGAATTCAAACCTTCAAAATTCCATTCTAAATCTCTGATCAATATTTTACCCATCTAGTAATTGGAAATTTCAAATTTCTTCTAAAACATTCCAACCCAAAAAACACAAAATCTTACAAGAGGCCCAAGGCAGCTTAATTGAGTGAGATATCTTGAATGTGATTGTATATTGGGATGAGGAGGCTTGGGGTTGAAAATTGATACTTAATATAGTTATATTTATTTTATTTATATGTATATGTGTTTGACCTGATTTTTGGTTAGTGTTATATATTGATACGATTATGGGTCTCTATGACTGTATGCTTCTTCATTCTCATTTTTAATAATTATTTTTGTTTATTATGCATAATCTAAAGTATTTTTTTTATTATTAAGTTAGGTTTGATAATTTCGATTATGTTTAATCTGATATGAGGGTATAGTCTCTTCATATTAACACCCTATACCCTCACTTCCAGTCAACAACATTTTTCCTAGAGGGAGGAATGCATGAGGTCAGGTGGATACCATTGGTCTGGATACCAGTTGAGTGGTTCAGGGTGGTGTATCATCAAAACAAGGTATCATAGATTTTATTTTTCTTATTATATTGTGGATATGGTAGACATGTGATCTAGGACTATGTCAGATCTTATGATGGACTTTAGTTTGGTGAGACACAAACACCTTTTCAATATAAATTATAAGTTTATTGGGATCTAGGATTTTTATTATTGGTTTTGTGTTTTACATTTCTATGATATAACCTAGCATGATATACTTGAGTTTTTGGATTTATGATTTATGGGTTTTTGGATCTTGCTCTGTTGGAAAGATGTCTGTGTACCTCCATCATATTTTTCATGTGGGACTCACATGAAATACTTATTATTGTGTGTGATTTATATCATGGATGATGTAGGTTCAATTATTTAAAATGTCAATAATAACTTATAAAATTTTTTCTCTTATAACTTATTGGAAACATTCTACTCATCTAAACCACAATATATTTTCTTTTGATGACAGTTTGTTTGTATCTTCTGTAGGGATGATCCTTTATGATTACTATAGAGTTAATATGCGTAAGGGGTATATAATGAACCTTAATAGGTTTTTAAAGGAATTGTATGCATTTATGATTAACCACTAGTTGGTAATCATGATACTAGTTCAGATTGAAGATAAGTTCAGTTATATAAAGTTTCAAAAATAACCTATATAGTGTTGTCCTATATAGCTTCTTGGTGATATTCTAATTAACCAAACCATAATACTATGTAATATCTAATATAGATCATGATATAATGATACCATTATATAGATATAGATGACATCATGGTCCTTGAGGGGGTTGTCTCATATGAAAATTCCCAGTGATGATCATATCCCTAGTAAGTTGATGACTAGGAAAATGATGTCTGAGATGTATACATGTGATACCTTAGAGTGGGTGTTTTAATGTGTGAGTTTACTTGGTATATTTGAGATGGGATTAGTGGTATTTTCTTGTGAGCTATGAACAATGTGAGAAGTGATTTATGGTATAGGTGGGAGAGCCTGGAACCCTTGAGGTATGTGAGGCTACCCCGATGGAGTTGTAATCTAGTATTTTGAGTGCCTTAGAGAGGAATGCTTAGGTGGATTATTTGGGTTATGTTATTAGGAAAAAATAGGTACTACCATATATTTGGTATATTAATGGATATGTGTTGGTATTTTATGATGTAAAAAACTTGGATTGATTTGGTATCGAAATCTATCTCCAGAGGGATGAATCGATGGGATGCCTAAACCTGTTGATTTTGATCTTGGTTCTTGATACGATAATGAGTTATGATCCAAGATGGTTAGATCTCAGATAAATATAGTGTGGGTAGATGACTTTGGTTTAGTGGTGACACCTAAGCGGATGGGTGATGTTGTGAGTAGGCCTTTCCATTAGTGGGATGTTAGGATTATTGTAAAAAACACTAATGAGATTCAAAGTAGATGAGATTGACATGAATAAAGAGAATGGTAAGTGGTTTATGTGAATGATCATAGAGTTGTTGACATGTGACTCATGGGAGTGTGAGTCAGGTTTTGTGAATGGGTAATGTATGAGCATACACCCATTGGGTTTAGATGAGATTATAATGAATAGTGGATGAGGACTTATTAGTGGATTCTTGGATATCACTTTGCCTTGGGATGAGGAGAGTGATTGTGGGAAAAAAAATTTGGGGGAAATTCTCAATGAAAGAGGGAAAGTAAACATTAGTTATATGCGGTTTCCATTATTTATGGATCAATGAGATGATATGTGTGATCCAAGGACCAAGGGTTTTAATTTAATGCTTACATGATTGATTTCTAGATATATTAATAATGAGAAATATACATTTATGGTTAGAGGTAAGATAAAATATGGATTGGGGAGTCGTGGTATGGTTGACATGAGTGTGTGACTTGATGTGTATTTCTAGGGAGTCTTGATGGTGGAGCCTATTGAGGTTATGCTCAAGGAGTAGCATAAGGTGATCCATATAGTGGGAAGAATACCATAGGATGTTTGAGGGTGTGACCCTATTTGTAGATTGAAATTATATGGACATTGATAGAGATGTTCTTAGTAAGCCATGAATGGGTAGTTTTTGATATTTCACATTGATGATTGGGTATGAGAAAGATGACCACATCTATTCCTTATGTGTAGTAATAGATGGAGTTTGCGTTGAGGAGATAAGACCACATGTCATTAGACTATTGGGTGTGATGAGTTTGGTTGTTGGAAAGTCTAGGTGGATGTTTGATACCATTGTATAAGTGGATCTGATTTTATCTGGTTCCTTAGAGAATACTAGGTCTGATATTTCAAATGTGAGATTGAAAAGGGTTTGTGCATTCACATCAAGCTTCTGATGGGATGGATGTGATCTGAGGGTGAGTTAGATTAGAGATGCATCATTTCTTAGGGTGAGTGCACAATGAAATTATTAGTTGTTTGGTGATCCAATCATAGAATCACACTAATATTCGAGTTCATACTTTAGTGTGGGTATTGGATCATTTCATAATTCCTTCAGGAATTAAGGCATCATGATCGAGCGATAAAGATAGCATGTCACTTGGTGTAACCAAGTGCTTTTGAGAAAGGTTATCCAAAGGAGGTCTGAATGGTGTTTTTAGGTGATACTAGGTTAAATGATATATGGTAACTATATCAAGAGTGTCTTTATACTTTGTGAAATATGTATTAGTAGACGATTCAAATTTTGGGGAGCACCATGACTTGGAAGAGACCCTTGTGAGTATAGGATTATAGTGGGAAGAACCACGATCCATATAATAAATTGGTTTATGATGAAGTTCCCCATTCTGGATCCATGTATCACTGAGAGGGGGAGGGGTGAATCAACTATATCATTTTCTTTTATGCTTATTTACTTTTTAAACAACCTTTGCCTCTTGTTAAATATTTCTTTCCCTTCTGAACCCAAACCAATCACACATCCATAGGAAGAAAAGAATTTACAAGGTTCACTACTCAATAAGAGTATCAATGTCCTTAGTATGGTTTGGAAAAAATCCAATACCACACAATCCACTAGAAAACAATCCTTTGATGTGGAATACAATGAATATTATATACCCTTACACTTGTGTAGCGCTATGAAACAATCATATAGTTCATGTGATTCTTATAGAATAAAATGATGTAATTCAATGTTACAGTGCTTCTTGATCCACTTCCACAAATGTTATCTTTCAAAAACAAATCTTCTATTTAATACCCAAAAGTTGGTAAAAACCTACTGGACATTTTAATGACATTTATTCTAACACCTCCATCTTCTTTTGATGCTCTATGAATGTATTGTTCACTTAAACTGGGTATTCAAAAAAAAATTCGCGAAGCTCCCTTCGTGAATCTCACAAACTTCATGAAGAAAACTACCTTCAAAGAACCAAGTACCTTTGAGAATATTACTGAGTTAACATGATATATACCATAATCTTGAATCACCCATTAATTAAGATCATTGGCATTAGTCAAGACATTATAGGTTGTTTCACAATGCTCAAGCTTGAATAGAAATCCCACTTCAAGAAGCTCTTCGACCTCTGTAAAATTAGTTCAATTTAAAATTTTATCCAATTAAATTCACAAAATATGATGTGGGGGTAACCTCATATTTATAGGCTCACCTCTTTGTGATGATACACCACCTCCATCACATTTTTCAAATTACTCAAAAATACCATCGTGGCGCTCCTCCTTCCATGATACTGCATTTATATTTTTCATTATTGTGGAGATCACTATTAAACCATAGCACACTCGTGATGCTCCACTTATCATAATTTTAATGGTTAAAATCACCATTCTTGATTCTCCACCACTTCGTGAATCTTATCCCATCCTTTACAAAACCAATGCCTTTACCAATTTTATGAAGTTTCATCCCCAGAAAAAAACCTTTTGTAATGCTCCACTTCTCGTAGTCTCATATTTGCGAAGTTCAACATCAAATTTCATTGATTCTTCACAAAACACACTTCATAAATAAAATATTCTAAAAGATCTTTACTTTTCAATATTTTCATAAAGCCTTAAAAAAATATAGTTTTCGTGATGCTAGCTAAACTCTAAATTTTAGACCCCAAAAATTTGGAAAACAATGGGAAATTGTGCCACCTTAAAATCTACTTCGGGAAAAAGCAACCATGTTGATTCATAGTCATCCAATAACAGTTTTCATTACAATAAAATTAGAAAATGATTGGAATCACCTTTTATCCTCCTTTCATTCATAAATCTTTCATTATAAGTTCTCTAAACAACTTATGATATTTGTGAAATACATACCATCAAAACATCGTTATATTTACCACGAAAAGTATTGTAACTTACTTATATTAAAAAAATATTTCTTTAAAAATAAAATGGAATTTAATAAGAAATTTTAATCTAATTTACTAATTATCAATATCATTATGATCATCCACTTATACAATGTGAAGTGATTTCCTTTCTTCTCAAACTTAACAAAAGACAATACCTGAAAATGATACTCTTCATTATCAGATTGGTCCTAATAGACGAAACCAAGGTTTATTAGGATAAATGGATAACTTTTAGCATCATATCAATGTTTCAATTATAGAAAAGTGAGGAGGCTCGATTTTTGATGAATAGTGTGCCTTGTGTTTGGAGTTGTATAGCAGAAGCTTGATTATCATTCCAAAGTTGAACATTATGAGTTGATCATGAATTGGGGACCTGAGTAGGTTAGGATAATTATTAAAATAACAAAAAGGATTCTCAAGGATGATAAGTATTATAATAGAGGTATTATAAACTACAACTCCTTTATGAGTTATGAATTTTATAGGGATTTTGAATTTTTAACTTTTGTAGTTGGAGTCAATTTGAGAATTTAGTTTTGGATCCAAATCTTGGGAGTTTGATCATGTTGGGGAGAGTTTTTATAAATACTGATGCTAGAGAGGTTCCTTGGGTGATATAATGAGTTTAAGGAGGTTCGGGTTTAGGTTTTGGAATTTTTCAAAAAAACTCCCCTATGCATAGTTGCCGCACTGCTTGGGAAATCATGGGGAAAACCGCACAACTTGGTTTTGTCTTGGGTTGTGGTGCATGTTTTGTGAATGGTTGTAAAAAAACCAATAGAAACATACAATTAGAGTTTATTGGTGATTCAAACAATTTTAAAAACCATCTGTCCAAACCGTGATAGAGGGATGGCTTGAGACAATGTCAATTGTACGATAGGTGGATAGTTAAGAAAATCACGCGGACTATAAAATTCTGTTAAAAAGTGAGAAATTAATAGTTTTAACCAATGATATTTTAATCCCCATCCCTTTATTTCTCCCATAAATCATGCATGTGGATCTATAGGTACTCCTCCCTCATTCCTTTTTCTATCCCCCTTCTCTTTGTAGTGAATTCTTGGTGGTTTATTCGATGTTTTAAGGTGTGATTCTCTTCCCTATCTGTAACGACCCAGAATTTTATCTATGGAATTTCCTTTCATATAATTATGTTATATATTATAAAACACATACATCACATATATAACCCAATAAAAACATAATTCTCATAAATTAATAATGAAATTAGTGTTATTTATAGAAATTAATAAACCTATACAAATAGAATAGTAACATGACTGTTGGAATAGTAATATAACCATTAGAACTAGTAATCCAACAAATAGAATAGTAACCTCACATATGAATGTATAGATAATATTTAGGCGTATTATAAATGAAAATATGATATAATTAAATCATTATAAAAGTATATAAATGTTTTAAAAATGATAAATTAAGTGTTGATATTTTTTGTAAAATTTAAATGTTTATTTACAATTTTGTAATAATTATAATGATTTAAAAGTAAATTTACTTTCATAAAAAATATTCATAAATTAAAATTTGGTTTTATTATAATTATGAGGTAATTTTATGATACCTTAATTAATTTTTCAAAGTGTCATAAAATTTGTTAAAATATTAAAATCGGTATTTTTTTGAATAAATCATGATTTTAATTAAAAATTAATTTTATAATATTTAGAAAATTATTTTCATAAAATGTATTCTATCTTTGAAAACTAAATTTCTAAAAATGGTTAGGGTTAATTTATAGTAATTTTCTAAAATTGTTGAATTCTTGGTGAATAGTGAAATATGGTAATTTACAGTATTTAACATTTTAAGCCAAATACATGAATTATTGAGTCATGGAGGATGTAAGAACCATTATCTCGAAATAGTATTATCTAGTTACTTTATTTAGTCATGGGAGTCAAAACTATTGATATTCTTGAGCCAAAATAATAAACTAATGAATAAAATAATAAAAAAACACCCCTCACCATCTCTTCTCCTCACACCTTCAAAGATTTTTAGATTGTATAAAGTTTTCCCAATTACCTTCACAAGTCTATTCCCCACACCTGAGAGTTGATGGTATCAGCAAAATACCAAACCCATGCTCTTAAAGAGGTTCTCAAAGAGAAAATATTCAAGAGGTAAAATCCTCCTTTATCATTTTTTTCTCATCATATCATCACTTATCCTATCCAAAGCAGAATGATAAATACATTATTACACATATACTTTAATTTTATTATGTTAATGGAATATCCATTATCAAATCTCTTCTATTCTCCTTTTATTATTAAAATGAAAACATCCTTTGTGATTTTCCGATTCACTTCCTTTATGGATGATGAGTTTTCATTTTCCATTACCTCTTTCCTGGATAGTCATAAAATAATTATAATGGTCAAAAAAATATTTTAAAATATATATTATAACTTTTTTTATGTTAAATAACTAAAATATAAACATAATATTTAATAATATAACAAAACTAGTTTGTGATGACTGAAAAACCACCAAAGTAATCTAAACATTTATCATTAATGTTTTATCTAATTTATCATCATCATATCAGAAAAAATGAAATATAATACAATTTAAACTTATTTAATTTCATTAATAACATATAATTTCAATTATGGATAATTATTATAAATTTACATGAATTTCTATACTTGTATACTAGTGAACCGATCCTGAAATCCAAGAAAACGAACACCCCTAGAATGATAAAATCGAACTCTATAACTCATAAAAATGACTATAAATGAAATTAATAAAATTATAATAAATCAAATAAATGTTTAAGATGTTCTGAATTTAGTAATTAATGAATCTAATTTAATTATACATGATATTAAGTGTAAGTGTAGAACACATTCAGACATAAGGTAAGGGGATACTCAAACCCAACTATATTTTTTTGGGGTTTTCCAAATTTCACACTGAATTTTAGTATGGATGTTCCTTATATATCAGTTAATTATTCATTCCTTTTATTTCTAGGGATATACATGTTTCCAAAATTTATTTTATGACAAATATAAATATTTCCCAAAAGAACTCTTATTTATAAAATACAACTTGATTCTTCTTGAGTTATTTCTTATTAACTCAAGAGTGATGATTTTTAAACCAAATATGATTTTACTTTTTTTATTTTGGTAACACCAAAGTTTATTCATGAATTAATTCTTAATTAAATCCTAATGAAACACATTCCTTTCTATGGGTTATTTCATTGTCACTATTTTTATACGTTCTATGTGGCATGCATGATTATATAAATGTTATAATGTGATAGGTGGGACCAGAATTATATATCCATCCACTGTATTGGTTAATGTGATGTATCTCATTATATAATGTGTAATATGTGTGAGTGTGATGATACATTTTTTCAAAATGATGATGTTTATGATTATTCACACATGTTATGCGTGAACATGATTCTATCTTTGTTCATAACTATGTGTGGTATTTGACCACTAAGACAAGATACTTCATTTTAATACATTGCCAAATTTCATGCCTTAATTTAAAGTTTTCTCTCCTGATCATGATGATAATACTATGCTTATTTTATCATGACTATGATTATTCTCACCCATGTTTTTTTGATTTGATGTCCTTGTTCATCCTCTTATTGGGCTTTTAACACACCCCTTTGTTTGATATATATCATCAAGTGACTACATTTCTTAAGGAGAACATGATATTTGAATAATAAATAAGAACACTTTAAATAATTAATTATTTTTATTATATTGAACTGATGTATGGTCCTACTTTTCCAAAAATACTAAACCCTTGGATCCTATATTATAACGCTTTTATGTTACTTTTCTTAAAATAATGTACACGTCATGTAAGAAATGTAGGGTCTCTATAGTTTGTATCAGATCATGGTTTAGTTAATTTATGAATTATAATTTGAGAATGTTAGTGAAAGTCCTTAGGATAAGACTACATATATGTAAATTTCCAAGAATATTTTTTTAGAAAAATGCTTAACGTAGGGATCCCATAAGATATGCCTTTAGTGTTAAGAGCATAAAAGGATAAATTATTCATGCTTTATTGACAAAATTTTTGTTCAAACCTTTTCTATTTTAGAAAATGGTGGGACCCAGGAGAAACCAGGCCAACAACCCATGTGGGGGATAATGAAATGATTACATTAATGACATCCCCAATCCATGGGATGTGGAGTTAAAAACATCATGGTGATTCTTACCTAGATTTCTCAAGTTATGAATAATAACCCAAACTAGTTAGAATTTCCACCTTCACCTAAGAGGTATGAACTATCTATTGAATCTTTTATACATAAATGACCACCAAAATTAATTGGATCTTTTGATCCACTTATTATAGAACAATTGTTTAAATCAATGGAGAAAATTTTTCTGGGATACACTATTTTGAGAAGGAGAAGGAAACTCTAGCCATTTTTTGTTTAGATGGAGAGGCAAATCAGTGGTGGGAATTGTTTAAGAACACCATGAAAAAGGATGAATTATAAGATATGGAGTAGAAAGACTTTAAGAAAATTTTTCATAACAAGCATTTACCTTGAAATATTTAGACAAAGATGGTGAGATAATTCATAGATCTAAAGAAAAAGGAAGGTGAATCTGTCATAGCTTACGAAACAAACATCACAAGGATTTCAAGGTACACCTCAGGTTTTTTTATAAAAAATGATAGAAAAATAGATAGATTATTATTTTTTTAAAACCACTCCTTTTAAAGTATTTATATATATGAGAATTTAGGAGTTATGAAGAAGTTTTTTGATGTTCTCTCAAAGTGGATATTGAGTTTAGAGAATTATATTATGGGTATGAAGATAAGATATAAAATATGGATTTTCGATTTGTAGGATCTAATGAAAATGGTGGAAACAAAGCTCAGCCACCCACATTTCAAAAATGTGGGAAGAAGAATCACAGGAATTTCCTCCAAGGGATAGGGAAATGCTTCAAGTGTGGGAGAGAAGGACACTAAGCTTATAAGAGTCGGAGAGACATGAAGAATCTGACCAACATGATGGAAGAAAGGATATCACCACCCATGGTTTAATGCTTCAAATGTAGGGAGAAATGTAACTATGCAATCCGGTGTACTAAACCTCAACTCCATGAGGGTAATTAGCGTTAGGAAACACCAAATCCAAAGGAGAACGGGAAAGCCTAGCCATCACTACTACTGAAGTGGAGCAAGAAAATGAATTCATACAAGATACACTTCATATTCACTAAAGAATGGAAAAATTCTTATTTGATTCTGGTTCTATGCATACATTTATATCCTGAAAGTTTGATAGAAATTTTGAATAAAATCTCCAATACCTTGAAGTAGAGATATTTTTAAAAACACCTAGTGGTGTGATCATTAGAACCCAAGTGCTAGACTCTTCTCATATTTTCATATGTGGGAATATTCTTCCATAAAATATCATAATAATTCCCTTGGTGGAATTTGATGCCATACTGGGCATGGATTGGATCTCATTATATAGATCACACATCAACTTTCGGGAAGAAAAAATATCTTTTCATATTCTAAACCATCCCATGATCCAATAAAAATTCTTGGAAGACCATGAATCTCCTTTTTAAAATCCATCAACAATGTGGGTGTCGATTTCCTATAGAGAAGCATACCTCACTCAAATGATTGATTCAAAGGAAGGTATCAACCCGAATTAAATGACCCTTGTTAGGTAATACACTGATATATTTCTTGAATAGTTACTTGGAATTCCACTATATCGTGAGGTAGAGTTCTCAATATAAATTATACCCAAATCCACTACTATCTAAAAAATGTCCCTATAGGATAACCCCTATCGAACTGGAGGAGCTAAAGAAGCTTGTAACGACTCAAATTGTTGTTAATGAAAATTCTTATTGATCTAATTGAATGTCTTATTTTGTAAAATGATAATATAAAATGTATTCACTTGCTTGGTTTTATGATTTTGGATTTTAAAATATCATTAATAATTGTGACCATTGCTAATATTGCCTTTAAACAATGATCACATGATTAGTATAAATATAGAGCTTTAACAAATCCAATTTACTCATCCAAAGGAAGTGATGACCTCATCTAGTAGAATTTATCCATACGAATCCCATTTTTTCGGAGCTTGGAAAAGAGGTGGCATCACCGGGCTTCACTCTTGACTAAGCCCAAACCGAGCTTTAACACGTTAACCTCGAATGTAACCTCCTATGGGAGAAGTGGAAGTTGATAGAGATTACCACCCGAGCGATGTTATCTGAGCCACACCAAGAGTCTATCACCATCCCACACCTTAACCTTAGGTCTTATGAAGGTTTTATAAGGGTATTTTTAACAATACCATATCACTATTATTATTTTCCTTATTTTTTTATATAAAATATACATTCATTTTATTATTGTTACTTTGTAAATAGTGTTTAAAGCACAAATAGTATCTTTAGTTAATATTAAATTAAGAAAACTATTCTCATGAATTAATGGATATTTGAATTAAATAATATTTTAATAAAATATTATTACTAAATTACTTTTTATTAAATATAAATTTTCGTATAATTTTTATGTATACAATTGTAATTTTTATTAAGGATTCAAGGCTGTTTTTTCCAAAACCCGTGAATTTTTTATAAATGTCAGTTTTTATTTTAAAAGTAAAAATTCACATATTTAGAAAATTATTTCGATAAAATGAATATTATTTTTTTAATCAGGATGTCGAAATTATCCAACAATGAATTTTTCATAATTTTTTGAGACAATGAAATTTTTGGGTAAAAATTAAATATCGTTTAAAGATATAATGTGTTTTATGACATCATAATGACCCAATAACGATGTAATAAAATACTATAAATGATATTTTCATCCAATATATGTTTTATATTTAAAATAATGTAGTTTTATATTTTGTTGATTTATTTTATGGTTCCTTAGTGGACCCTCCAAAACTTATAAAACATTTTAACTTTTTAAATTGATTTCCTTGAGAGTGCAACTCCTCTCCACATAATCAAGCCTAATATTTTAAGTTTTTAGGCCATTCTCCACATAAAATATTGTTTTCCACTCCCCTTTGGAAAAATACATGGGAAAAACCAAGGTATGGTTTGTGGTTTTGATTAGTTTAATGTGTAGAGTCCAAAACCTAAACAATAAAGAATTCCCTCCCTTTTCCTATATAAACCCACCCAAGATCCCATTTAATCTTCACTCAAATACCTTGTATCTCGACCAACCTCTGAAATTCTCTCTCTATAATCTTTATAAGATTTCCCAATCTCCCAATAAGCCTCTCTCAAGCCTCTCCCAAGCCTTTGAGATCACACTTCCAAGTAAGGGATTTATTCCTTTCTCATTTTCGTCCAAGTTTTTTAATGTTGTTATACCCTTTTAATTTTAATTAAAAATGTTGGGATATGATTTATCACCTCCCCTATACTTCCATACTTTTTCTTCTAATCGAGAGAGACCCATTTCTCTCTCATTAATTCCTCTCATGTACACCTATTACCATGCCAAAATTCCTTAAGGAATTTCTCTCTTCTCATTTAGATTCAAGAAATTATTTTGTATTATGAATCTAAATTCCATTACATATGTTGATACACATATATATATATTACCAAATTACTTTACTTTTCATGTAAAGATGATGAGATTCCCCTTTCTCTCTCATCAACCATTTTTATGAATTCTTATGTCACGTCGTTATTCTACTGAAATTGCATCGCAATTTTCCAAGCCAAAGTAATTGTGTAGTGAATACCTTGACCATTTATTTGTCAAGGGTATAAACTTTATACACATTTACTTATTGATTATAGAGTTTCATTATTAATTCCACATTCCTTTATCATGGAATAAATGATGATGTTTAATGAATCCATGTTATATGATCCATGTGGCACACTTATGCATGAAATGAAATGATTAAGAAGGGTGTGCCCTGATAACACTCCAATGTATTGGGTAAAGAATAATATCATGATACGTCAAGTGAAATGAGGTTTTAATCATGATAATTCAAGTGAAACGAGGGTTTACTCCTGATACATGTGCAATGATCCTTGGATCATGCTAATATCATGTTAAATGTTGTTACCACATTTCCCGGTTATGATAATAATGATATACCATTTATTTATGTTCATGTTTCTCTTATGCTCTGTTGATATTCCTATTACCTAACATGTATTTTATTCTTCATGTTATTCCTTGTTTAATCTCCTACTAGGCTTCATAGCTCACCCTTTTCTTATGCATGTCCTTAGGTTATCCCACGCAATGCTAAGTATGAAGGAATGTGTGTGGTCATGTAAAAGAAGTTTTCAATAAAGATGTTAAATTTTATGTTTTAAGTTGTTATAAAATGTTCCTAATTTAAGGTATCGGGAACAATGGAAGGTCATGGGTGGATGTTCCCACTTGGCTTTTTGTCATTAGCAATGATCAATCTCGGATCAATATGACGATAAATGCCAGACTCCACAGATCGAATCATGGAAATAGGGAAAGAAGAAGAATAGTCCCGGAACCAAAAAGGAAGGATCATAATAGGTTTATTATAATTAATTTAAATAATTAACAAGAAGTACATTATATGGCATTCTTTATTCATTTATATTTCTGATCACGTTCCGATGTGATTCGTCGTTACGTCGCAGAATCCAAGTGTAGACTTCCTCTACTGGTGATCCACACATAAACCACATATCTCTGGAGGTCACCAAAGGAATCTCTGGGTGCTAGTGTGGAGAAGCCTTTGCTTACATTTTCCACCTTAGATCGCTTTGACCCGATGGAGGTGGATCTCTCTTGGTCTTGAGAGCATTTATGGAGGATAGAGTTCTTTCGGTCTTGAGAGAATTCTCTAGAATTGTTGTGCCCAATGATTCATTTTTAAAAGTGTTGGGGTTGTGAGGATATTTATAACTGGTTTTGAGGTTATAGAGATATGATAATAAATAAACGTGTAACACATTTTATTTATTTCATTAACTCTTATTAGAAACCCCATGTCGAATCATTAATTACTTGACATGCGCCCATGCTGATTATAATAAATTTAATTTAATAAAATGATATTATTTACTCAAAATCTCGACTGGAAAAACTACATGGTGTGTAATCATTAATATACAACATGTACTCGCTTTTCATTGAAAACTACACGGCGTGTACATTCAATGTACACGACAGGTATATCTTGTTTTAATTTTTCATTTCCTTTCTAAAATGAAAACTACACATCGTGTATATCTAGTTTTCATTTTATTTTTCCTCCAACATTAAAATGATTTAGGATTCCTTGAATAATTATTAAACCACATACGAGAATAATCTTTATTATACTTGAGATACTTGGATACTGTTAGTGTGTGACCCTCTAGGCCTCTTTCTTGTTGGCATTAGGCGGCATTTCCTAAAGTTCAAGATTACTGTCTAGCAACAGATCAAGGAACCCAGGAGAAAGAAGTTGACACCGCATTGACATGTCACCTCATACGAATGCTTACCATGTAATTTAATCCCTTTGTCTCAATATCTCATCAAGAAGGTTTCATGGCAGTGTCATAAACCTATATGCTTGATCCGTCATTCATTGACTTCCAAAAATAAACTCATCGTGACACCATGGCCATGGAATTTGGGTGATAGTTCTATTTCAATCAAAGGGCCTAAGATATCTACTTCCATAAATATGTATGGGACAAATCCTTCCTCTACTTATCCATTAACAACATTTCATTCGTGATGCACCCAACGTACCCTACTTCCTTCAAATTTTCTTCGTGACGGTTTTCATCAGAAAATCTAAGTGTGCGAGTCATGACATCAGTTAATGATAATATTCTAGTGTAAGGACTATTACACACCCTCATAGATAGAAATGTATGATGACACCAAGACAAGACAAATTACTACTGGCGGGTCTATTCTCATAATCTCCCATCTTGGAGATTACCAAGTGTTAACTCCATGAGAGAGAGTCTCGTCTTCTTACAAGTACTCGCACATGACGGTATGTATACTATGTGTCCTATAAAAGTATTTCATCCAACCATAGAACTTTATTTAAGAATATTGTTTTAGCATTTAAAGGTTCTCATCATAGCAGGAATCTACCATGACCTTATTAATGCAACAAATATTCCAGGACATTATTATATTATAGTCATGCAGAAAAATGAACAATATATAATAAGTGTACATTCATTTAATCAAAGTATGAAACAACTAGTTCTCAGGACACCAACCCTAAAAAATCCAACTTGGACTAGAGCCAACTTCCTATGACTTTTAGTCTTCTAGACCTCACATGATGATCATGTTTCTGCTGAGTCAAGGCTTTAGTCAAGGGGTCCGCCACATTGTCCTCTGTGTAAATAATGCTCCCTGCAACTTCACCTCTCTGAGAAAAATCCCTCAAGAGATGATACTTCCAAATCATGTGCTTTGTCTGCTGATGCGACCTTTTCTCTTTTTCAAGTGCCACCGCTGCAGTTTTATCTCAATAGAGTGTGATATAATCTTTACTGCTAGGTACCACATCCAGCTCTTGGATGAAGCTTCACATCCATTATGCTTATTTAGCTACCCCAGAAGCTGTGATATTATCATACTATAGTATAGAATCTGTAACCACACCTTTCTTTGAGATCTTTAAGATCACTGCTCCTCCATTCAAACTGAAGATGTATCCAGTCAACGACTTCATGTCAACTGGATCAATCTAGAAACTAACATCTACATGTCCTCTGATGACTAGTTCCTCATCTCCTCCATAAAATAGAAACATATCATTAGTATGCCTTAGATACTTAAGGATAGTCTTTAATTCCATCCAATGGAGGTCTCCTGGATCAGCTTGATATCTGCCTACCACACTTAATGTGTAAGCAACATCTAGAATTATATATAGCATAACATACATGACTGACCCAATCGCAGATGTGTAAGGGATCCTTGATATTTTATTTCTTTCCTCATGTGTCTGAGGACACATTTTCTTGGAAAGATGAATGCCATGTGACACTAGAAACAATCCCCTCTTGGACTGTTCCATATTGAATCTCTTCAGTATCTCGTCAATGTATGTACTTTGAATGATTCCCATTATTCTCTTGGATCTATCATGATGGATCTTGATCCTAAAAATATATGCTGATTCTCCCAAGTCTTTCATAGAGAATCATTTATCCAACCATGCCTTAACTGACTATAAGACAGGTACTTCATTTCCAATTTTTAATATGTCATCAACATATACTATTAGAAAATGACTGCACTTCCTCTAAACCTTTTGTAGAAAAAAATCCCACATTTGTTTTTAACAAATCCAAATTCCATTACGGCTTCATAAAAATGAATGTTCCATGACCTTGAAGCTTTATTTAATTCATAAATTGATTTCTGCAACTTTCATACCTTGTTGGCATCCTTTGGAGTCACAAAACCTTCAGGTTGTGTTATGTAGACATCTTCCGGGAGGTTTCTATTAAGGAATGCTGTTTTGACATCCATTTTCCAAATTTCATAGTTATGGTAAGTGGAAATGGCCAATAGGATTCTGATGGATTTCTGCATTGAAACCAATGAAAAGGTTTCATCATAGTTAATTCCTTGACGCTGTCTAAAAGCTTTTGCAACTAATACTGCCTTATAGGTGCTGACTTGTCCCTCTATGTCCAGTTTCTTCTTGAATACCCATTTATTACCAATAGGATTTAAATAAACTGGAGGATCTACCAAAATTCAGACTTGGTTTTGGTAAATGGAATCCATTTCAGAATTTGTGGCTTCTTGCCACTTGGAAATGTTTGTGCCTCCAAATGCTTCTTTGTAGGTAAGAGGATCATCATTGTCAACCAATAATGAGTCACTATCCTCAGTGATAAGAAAACCATATCATTCTGGTTCTCTTACCTCTTTCTTTCTCCTATGCAGTTCTTGTGTCTCTGGAATATATTTTTCATCCACAGGGATTTGTGGAATATGTTCTTGTACCAACTCCTGTGTATCTTGAGACATGAATTCATCGAATTCTATCTCGCTCCCACTATCTCTTTTGGAGATGTGCTCCCTCTCAAGGAATATGGCCGGTCTTGCCACTGTTACCTTTTTATCTGAGGGGTTGTATAGGTAATATCCCCTTGTTTCCTTAGGATATCCTATAAAGGTACACTTTGGGCCTTGGGGTGCAATTTTGTTACCTGAAGAGGTCTTAAAAAATGATTCACAACCCCACACATGTAAATTTGATAACATGGCTTTGCGTCCAATCCATAACTCATATGGAATAGCATTTATTGATTTAGTTAGTACTTGGTTTATTACGTGTGCTTCTCTTTGTAATGCATATCCTCAAAAGGATAATGGAAGACTCACATGACTCATCATTGATCTCACCATGTCCAACAGGGTTCAGTTCCTCCTTTCACTTATGCCATTCCACTAAGGCATGTAAAGAGGAGTGAGTTGAGATAGAATCCCAAACTCCCGTAAGAAATAAATGAAGTCATGATTAAGGTATTATACTCCTCTATCTGAGTGGAGTTTCTTAATCTTATTACCAAGCTGGTTCTCAACTTCATTATTGTATTCTTTGAACAGATCAAAAGAATTTGACTTATACCTCATTAAGTAAATATAACCATATCTACTAAAATCATCAGCAAATGTTATGAAGTACAAAAACCCACCCCTTTCTTTAACTAGAAATGGTCCACAAACATCTGTGTGAACTAATTATAGAATCTCTTTAGCCCTTTCACATTTCCCACTAAATGGGGCTTTGGTCATTTTGCCTTGTAGACACACATGACATACACCAAATGGTTTTAGTTCGAAATAATCTAAGTACCCATATTGATGTAATTTTATAAAACATTTCTCATTGACATGACCTAGTCAGTGATGCCAAAGTTGGGTGTGGTATGAGTCATGTGAATTAACTTTGTCATCGATTTCCATTACTTGGTTTGTGTAGTCTAACACATAAAGGTTGTTATATAATTTTTCCCTACCAAAACGAATGTTATCTTTATAAAGTAGGAACATTCATTTCAAAACATGAATATGAATCCATAAGTATCTAATCTAGGCACTGAAATAATGTTTTTGGTTATAGAGGTTACATAATAACATCATTTTAATACCAAGACCATCCTAGTAGGCAATGTGAGGTGGTAGTCTTCAACAGCTACAACAGCGAGTCTGGATCCATTAGCTACTCGCAGATCCACCTCACCTTGGTCAATCTTTCTAAATCTACATGGTTCCTATATTTTGATACATATGTGAGCACCACAAGTAGTATCCAATACCCAATTGGTAGAAATAGATATATTTCATTCAATAACAAACGCACCTGAAGCTTCCCCTTGCTTCCTTGGATGGGTGCATTTTTTCTTCCAGTGTCCTTTCTTGCCACATGCGAAACAATCAACCTCATGTTCTCTTGCCTCCCCTTTGATCTTACTTTTCTTGGAAGTCTTGAAAAAGTATTTGGGCTTAAAGATCTTCTCCTTCCCTTTCCTTTTATCCGCGATAAGGGAAGAAGGATTTTCATGCTTCATATCATTTTCCACTTGTATAATAAGGATAAGAAGATCAGATAGATACCTCTCATTGTTGTTCATGTTGAAATTTACAACCAAGTTAGAGAATCTCTAGGGGAGTGATGAAAGAATGAGATCGGTACCCAGTTTTTCAGGGAGTTTAAACCCTAGAACCTCCAAGAGCTCAGTTTATCCAATGTGCTTGAATACATGAGGCCCAGCTAGGGAACCCTCTCCAAGCTTGCTCTGAAATAGAGCCTTGGAGATCTCAAACCTTTCCTGTATTGCTCTCTTGGTGTAGAACACAAAGGTGCTCAAGCATGATATTGGCATCCATGTCTTCATGAGACTTCATGAGATCAATATAAATTAATGAATACATCAAACAATAAACATTGAGTGCATCGTTCAAATGTTGATCATAGACCAAGAAATCTTGACCACTCACCCCTTGGGTAGGAGAATCAGGAAGTGAGGACTCCAGCACTTAAAACTTTCGTTCATGGTGTAGGATAACCCGAAGGTGCCTAATACATTCCTGAAAGTTACTACCGGTGAGGATATTGTCTTTATCCAGAGTTGATCGTAGATAAAATGTGGCTGACGATATTTTCATATTGATTCTACAAATTAAAAGAGTATATTTATCAGTACCCTTTTTTACATTTTATGAACAATAATAAATGAATTTATTAATTCTACCACTATTTTATCAAGTCCCAATGTCCCTCACCATTGAACTTGTAATTTCCAGTTTCATTGACATTATAGTGGAAAGGATCCATATTCCCCTTCGTATAACCCCAAAGGGTTGGTCAATATATTTAATGGTATTTACGTAGTCAGGTCTTTTACAACTGTGAGCTTACAGTTCCTTGATCTGTTGAGTGGACTCCCCAATCCTGAAATCCTGACTTGGATTTCCTCAACACTTGCCTCCATTTTACAACAAGTCTATCAAGGGCTACTCCACTTGATGGAAAATGTTTAAGTCAACCCGAAACTTTCATAAGAGCTTCCTTTATAAAAGTATGTTTCCCAACAAGGGTTGGTCAAACACATAGTTTTATTGAGTCTTTCCCTTAATCATGTAACGGAAGGCTTGGTCTGACTTAATATGGTATTTGAGGGATTTTAATCTTTTATGTGTTGTTTCGCATTATCACGTTCTTGTTAATATTAAGTGACGCTTTCTTAAGTGATTAACCATGTTTTGATAATGTTTACGCATAGTCCGGTTTTTATTTTATTCTATCTTTTCATTCTTTTTTATTTCATTAATTATGTGAACGCTACAACACACACATAATAAATAAACCATGCAATTAGATAAAAATAAAATAAGATGGCATGATCATGAGCTTCTATTGGTTAGCTTATCTAGCGGTTTTGATAAGATAACCCTGGCCTAGGGAAAAACACCTTGAACCTGATGGTTCATGTTTTTGTAGCTCCCACCCATCCACATTTTTATCTTCTTGGGTTGGTTTCGCCTTAGCTTCAGATTTTGAACCATCTACACTGGCTTGGGAGATCCTCTATTACATGGGGTTTACATTAAAGAAACCATGGGCATGAAGGCCCTAAATTTTATTGGAAGAAGGCCTACATTCCAATTAATTTAAATTAAACAAATTTAAATGAAACCATACACACATAAAAAGGGTATTTGGTTTAGCTCATGATCATCCATAGCATGCAAATACATTTACACATATTTAGTATTAAAATTATTTTAATGGTTATTATATTCAAGATAATTCATGCTTGAATTAAATTAATTATGATCTTATTATTAATCAATTATTTCTCTTAAATTTGTTTCTAAATTTATTTTAGATTATTCTCATCCATAATCCTTGTAAGGGTCTTTGTACTTTGGAGAACACATGGTGAAATTCCATTTCTGGAAAGTACACAGTGTGTAGGCTATATTACATGACTTGTATTTGTTTTCACCCTTTAACCAAAGTACATTCCAGGGGATTTGGCATGTTTTATGTACTTTAGAAATTTTGGAGTACATGGAATGTAGATTAATCTAATAGGGCATGTATTTCCTTGTTACATGGTTACCGGTCTAGCAATCCCATGTACATGGTATATGGCTTCTCCTTGTACATGGTTTCACCTAGGCCGAATTGGACTAAATGGTGTGTTGATTCAACATACACACTGTGTATTATGGTTTCCACACGTCATTCAGTTCTGGTCAACACAGTGTAATAAAAATTCAGGTATACTCAATTCACACGGTGTGGTTTTGCAGACTAGTACCGGTTCGTTGAACCTAAGTACACAAAGCGTAGTCTTCACTACACGCCGTGTATTCTTTTGTTGTACAGACAGAATGAGAAGCTCCTCCAGATGAGTTCCTCATTTTTATTTTAATTAAAGTTAAAATTAAAAGGTCATTTCGCTGATGTGAATTGAGAAATGAAGGAGGAAGAACAGATCCTATTTATTCAGTTTTATAGAACGATTTATCTTGAATTAAATCAAATATAAATGAATAAATTATCAATGAAAATTAAATAACTTTAGTCAACATTGTGACTCCCTCTGATACCACTTGAAGATCCCGAGCGCAGCAGAAACTCGTGGGTGGATGTTCCCACTTGGATTTTTTTCATTAGTAACGATTAATCCGGGATCAATACGATGATAAACGCCAGACTCCATGGATTTAATAATAGAAATAGACAAAGAAGAAGAATAATCATGTAACCAAAAAGGAAGGATCATCACATGTTGATTATAATTAATTTAATTAAATGAAAAGAAGTAAATTTAATGGCATTATTTCTTCATTGATATTTATGATCATGTTCCGATGTGATTCGTCGTTGCGTCGCAGAATCCAAGTGTAGACTTCCTCTAGTGGTGATCCACACATGCACCACATATATCTAGACGTCGCCAAAGGAATATTCGGGTGCTAGCATGGAGAAGCCTTCGCTTACATTGTCTGCCTTAGATCGCTTTGATCAGATGGAGGTGGATCTCTCTCATTCGTGAGAGTGTTCTTGGAGGATGGAGTTATTTCGGTCTTAAGATAATTCTCTAGAATTATTGTGCACAACTATTCTTATTTTTAAAGTGTGGGTGTTGTGAGGATATTTATAATCTAGTTTGAGGTTATAGAGTTATGACAATAAATAACACGTTACATGTTTTATTTATTTCATAAACTCTTATTGAAAACCCCATGTCCAATCAATAATTCCTTGACATGCGCCCATGCTGATTATAATACATATCATTTAATAAAACAATATTATTTCCTTAAAATCCCAATTGGAAAAACTACTCGGTGTGTAATCATTAATACACAGTGTGTACTTTTTTTCATTGAAAACTACATAGCATGTATATCTTGTTTTCATTTTTCATTTACTTTCCAAAATGAAAACTACACGGTGTGTACATTCAATATACACAACATGTATATCTTGTTTTTCATTTTATTTTTCCTCCAATATTAAAACGATTTAGGATTACATTAATAATTATTAAACCACATACATTAATAATCTTTATTCTACTTGAGGTACTTGGATACAATTATTGTGTGACCCTCTGGGCCTCTTTCTCGTTGGCATTAGGCAGGTTTGCCTAAAGTCCAAGATTACTGTCTAGCAACGGGTCAAGGAACCCAAGAGAAAGAAGTTGATGCCGCATTGACGTGTCACCTCATACGAACACTTACCATGTAATTTAATACCTTTTTCTTAATATCTCATCAATAAGGTTTCATGGCAGTGTCATAAACCTATATGCTTGATCCGTCATTCTTTGACTTCCATAAATAAACATGTCGTGACACCATGGACATGGAATTTGAGCGACAGTTCTATTTCAATAAAAAGGGCACGAGATATCTACTTCCATAAATATGGAAGGGAGAAATCCTTACTCAACTTATTCATTAACAATATGTCATTCGTGATGCACCCAATGTACCATACTTCCTGCCAAATGTCTTCATGATGGTTTTCATCAGCAAATCTATGTGTGCGAGTCATGACATGAGTTAATGATAATATTCCAGTCTAAGGACCATTACACACGCTCACAGATTAAAATTTACGATGACACCAAGACATGCAGAATTACTACTGGAGGGTCTGTTCTCATAATCTCCCATCTTGGAGATTACCAAGTGCGAACTCTATGAGAGAGAGTCTCGTCTTCTTATTAGTATGCACACATGACGGTTTATATACTATGTGTCCTATCATAGTATGTCATACAATCATAGAACTTTATTTAAGAATATTGCGATAGCATTTCAAGGTTCTCATCATAGAGGGGATCTTCAATGACCATATTAATGTAACAGATATTCTAGTACATTATTATATTATAGTCATGCAGAAAAATGAACAATATATAATAAGTGTATATTAATGTAATCAAAGTACAAAACAATTGGTTCTTAGGACACCAACCCTAACACTAATTCCCAAAGACACTAGACATATCAATCTTCTATGTTGTATTAAGTGACGATTTTAAGTAATAAATCATGTTTAAGTGTGAAATAAAAAGAAGGGTTTTTATAGTTGGTATCAGAGGATAGGTTTAGTTATTTTTGGGATTAGGATTAGAAAATCCTAGTGAAAGCCTTAGGGATAAGACTAAGCATATTAAAAACATCCCTAAATTTTGGTGAGTATTGAGTAAGTGGTTTATCAAGAAAATATATCCCTATCTGGATACAAGCAGGTAGAGGCAGTTCTAGCACAGATGTATCTAGGGGTAAAACCTAAAAACACCTCTTTGAGATAGACTCAAACAAGAACTGGTGCACGATAACGGGCCTTCCTGTACACTTGGTTATGAAACTCCCGGGAGATATGATTTGGTAAATTCATAATCTTAGTATAAACCATTATTAAGGTAATTAAAAAAATTCCCCTAAGAAAATATATTGGGAGGTAGATCATGGATAACATCAATTGAAGCCTATAAATTCATAAGTTAAGGAAATAAAAGTAATTTATAAGTCATCCATTTTTTGTCATTTCATTCCCCTTTATGTGTTACCCATAACTTTAATTTTATTCCAGAAAATGACCGGTAATAGGAGGACTCAGGCTAACAACCAATGCAAAGATCAATGCGAGGACTATTCTAATGAGATTTCCAATCTGATGGGAGCGGGAATCGAAAACTTTGTCATGATACTCTCTCAATTAACTCATGTTTTGAATAGAAACATGTTTCAAGAGGAACATTCAACCCCCTCCTAATAAATAACAAGTCATAATCAAGATCTTCATGAGATAAATGCCTCATACTTTTAATGGATCATCTTATCCATCAATCTCCGAAAAATGGATCAAATCCATTGAGAAGATCATCTCCATCCTTCAATGTTTTGAACACGAGAAGGATCTCTTGGATGCTTATCATATGGAGTGTGATGTTGATCAATGGTGGACATTGATAAAATATATGAATCCTGAGTAAGAGATCTACGTGTTGGAATGGAAGGATTTTTGGAAAAAACATTTGAAAAGGATTTTCCTTGCACCCTCTGAATTAAGATGGAAAGGGACTTCTTTGCCCTCAAGAAAAAAGATGACGAATCTAATGGAGCATATGAGGAAAACCTCACAAGGATTTCATGATATACCTATGGCATTATCGTTACCCCCAAATGAAAAGTTGACCACTTCTTTTGTGGAAAAAACCTAGCCTACAGAAATCCCTAGAGATCTGTGATTTCGAGAGCTATGAGGAAATTGTGTAATGATCCCTCAAAGCTGAAATGGAGATCAATGAATCTCAGGGTTTTCATGGGGATAATAAGCATAAGGTGGAATTTAATTCTGGTGGTCCAATGGATAAATATGACAGCGATAAGAAAATCTAGTACCCCCCTTTCCAAAGGCGTAGAAAGAAGCACCCCGAAAATTGCTTGATGGGGATGAGTAAAGACTTTAGGTGTGGAATAGAAGGGCACCTGGAAATTAACTACCGAGAAGAGAAAACTGTGGCTGTGAAAGAGGATTGGAATGCTCCATTAAACCCTAAACACATTGTTCATTTCTTCAACTTTAAGGAACTATGGAACTTTACAAACCAGTTCCCTAAGCCAAGGGTTTTCGGAGGCAACCAACAACCTCCAAGGAAGAAATGGAAAGATTTTACCATCACTACAGCTAAAGTGAACCCCGAAAATGAAGTGGTGATAGGTACACAAGTTATTAATTCAAGAATAATGAATTTAATTTTTGATTCAGGTTCTACGCATTCTTTTATATCTCAAAGGTTTAGTAGAATAATCCCAATACCACCAAAAATCATTGAAGTAAAGATGTCGATGATTACGAAAAATGGGGAAATCATTGCATCCCATGAATATAAATCCTCCCCTATCATAATTTTTTGGATTGAACTTCTCGGAGAACCTCATGATACTCCCACTAGTGTAATTTTATTCAATTATTGGTATGGACTGACTTTACTTATATAGAGCCAACATTAATTTCTGTGAGAGGGAAATAACTCTCCATATGGAGAATTGGCCCTCGATTCTGTACAAGTGCCAGGAGGAGGGTGAATCTTATTTAGCACCATCATATCAGTAATGGATATTACTACCCAATGAGCACATGCATCTAGCTCACATGATTAAGTGTAAGGAAGAAACCATCCTTAAATACATGCCTATTGTGAGGGAATTCTCTGAAGTGTTTCATGAGGAATTTCCTAGTATTCCTCCTAGAAGAGATATGGAATTCTCAATTGATCTTATACTGGAGGAACGTACAATATCCACAACTCTATATAGAATGACTGTTATGGATCTTTAGGATCTGATGAAATGACTACAGGTGAATCTGGATAAAGGGTTTATACGCCCAAGTGCTTCACCATGGGGTGCACCAGTCTTCTTTGTGAAGAAGAAGGATGGGTCAATGCGCCTTTACATTGATTATCATGAGCTCAACAAAATCATGATAAAGAACAAGTATCCTCTTCCACAAATTGATTGATTTTTTGATCAGCTATGTGGGGCACAGAACTTCTCCAAGGTGGATTTGTGGTTGGGTTATTATAAAGTAAGGGTGAAGAAGGAGGATATCCCCATGAATGATTTTCATACAAGATACAGGCACTATAAATTCATATTAATTCCTTCTTAACTCACTAATTCTCCAACAATCTTTATAGAATTGATGAATAGAGTCTTTAGATATTACCTTGAAAAATTTATGGTAGTATTTATAGATGATATTCTAATATAATCCAAAACCAAGGAAGAGCATGAGGAGAATTTAAGCACTGTACTAGAGACCTTGTGAAAGGAGAAGCTCTATGAAAAGTACAACAAGTGTGAGTTTTGGTTGAAGGAGGTATCATTCTTGGGTCATATCATCACAAGAAACTGGATATATGTGGATCCCTCCAAGAAAAGTGCAATTTAGGGATGGTTGAGGCCAACATTGATAACATATATCTGTAGTTTCTTTGGTTTAGCTGGATATTATCACCTATTTGGGAGAAATTTCTCACGATTGTACAACCCTCTTACCAAGTTAACTCATAAGGGAGAAAAGTTTTCTTGGAGTAATGAATGTGAAGAGATCTTGAAGGAGTGGAAAACGAGGCTTATCACTATGCTTGTGCCCACACTACCCACAAGTGGAGAACATTTTGTGGTATTTAGTGATGCTTCGAAGAAAGTCCTGGGATGTGTGTTGATGAAAAATAACAAATTCATTACCTATGATTCAAGGAAATTGAAATTTCATGAGCAGAACAATATAATACATGATCTGGAGTTGGCTGCGGTGATCTAAGCTTTAAAAATTTGGTGACATTACCTATTTTGGGAGAAGTGTGAAATATATATAGACCACAAAATCCTCAATTATATATTCACACAAAAAGAGTTGAACATTCGTCAATGAATATGGTTAGATCTGATCAAAGACTATGACTGCTCAATCCATTACCACCCTGGGAAAGTGAACAAGGTGGTGGATGATCTAAGTAGAAAGGACCCAACAATTCTATTATTGATAAGAATTGAAACGGATCCAATCTTCTTAGATTTGATGAATATGGAAATGGTAATCATAAAGAAGGTAACATCATCAATCCTTTCATAAATGATTGCTCAATTGTCTCTTTTGGAAAGGTTAATGGATACCCAAAAGGATGATGTGGGAATTCAGAAGAAAGTGGAAAGTATCAGAAAATGGAAATACTTGGAGTTCAATGTTAACAAAGAAGGAATTGTGAGATTTGGGTCAATACTATGTGTTCCATCAAATCCAGAGTTAAAGAAAGAACATTTGGATGATGCACATAGTTCAAATTTCTCCATTCACCCAGAAAAAAAAGATGTATCAAGATCTTTGAGAGAATTATTGGTGGGATAACATGAAGAAGGATATTGATGAGTATACATCAAAGTACTTAGTATGTCAGCAGGTGAAGGATGAGAGACAGAAGTCTAAGGGGATGATGCAAACATTACCCATACCCGTATGGAAGTGGGAGAACATTACCATGGACTTTGTCACCGAACATACAAAAACATCCAAAGGAAACAATTCTATCTAGGTTATTGTGGATCATCTTACAAAGAATACACACTTCATTGTAATTCGAGAGGATTTCTCATCAGATCAATTGGAACAGATATACATCAGAGATGTGGTAAGGCTGCATGGAGTACCACTATCGATTGTATCTAATAGAGATCCAAGATTCACCTCTATGTTTTGGAAGAGTCTTCAAAATGCTCTGAATACTGAGCTGAACTTCAGTATGACTTATCATCCTCAAACTGATTTCCAATCTGAGTATACTATCCAAACACTTAGGGACATTTTTAGAGAATTATTAATGGACTTAAAAGGATGATGGGATCAACATTTTCCTCTAGTTGAGTTCTCTTACATCAATTGTTTCCATTCAAGCTTAAAAATGGCTCCTTATGAAGCCCTTTATGGGAAGTGGTGCAGAACACTGGCATGTTGGGATGGAGTTGGGGAGAGAAAACTCATAGGTCCATAAATGGTTTCAGAAATGGTGGAGAAGGTTAATACAATTCAGCAACACATTAAAACTGCACAGAGTCGAAAAAATATCTATGATGATAATCATCAAAGAGACCTAGCATTTGATTTTGGAGGCATTGTATTCCTACACATATCAATGTGGAAGATATTTATGAGATTTTGGAAGAAGGAAAAGCTTAGTCCAAGGTACATCGGCCCATTTGAGATCCTAGATCGCATTGGAGAAGTGGCCTATCGACTATCACTCCCACTGAACCTATCTCAAGTACATGATGTATTCCATGTATCACACTTGATGAAGTACATACCTGACCCATCACATGTACTCAATATAAAGGTGGTACCATTGTAGAATGACCTATCCTATGAAGAGAAGCCTGTGAAGATATTAGATCTTAGGGAAAAATTTCTACGAAATAAGACAATGCCCCTCGTCAAGGTATTGTAAAGAAACCACAAGATTGAAGAAGCAATGTGGTAATCAAATGAAGTGATGAAGCAGAGTTACCCGCATATGTTTTAGTGTGGGAACATGAAATTTAGAGGGAGAAATTTCTTAAGGGGGTAATATTGTTACGACCCAAACTTTTGTTAAGGAAAATTCCTCTTAATCTAAATAAATTCCATATTATGTAAAATGATCATATAAAACGTATTCACTTCCTTAGTTTTATGATTTTGGATTTCAAAATACTATTAAGAAATGTGATTGTTGCTAATATAGCTATTGAACAGTGACCACATGTGTAAGAACCCGGTTCTTAGTTTTGAGGTACAAGCTTCTTATTTCCTTTTTTCCTTAAGTGTTTTTAAGAAAATAAGGAAAATGGGGAGAAATCCTATTTTTTGGAAATACACACCGTGTACTTTTCTATACACCGTGTACTTTTCTATACACCATGTACTTTTGGCCGTGTGGGAAGAGTACACAAGGTGTGTAGCCATGTCGGCAACGAAGGGTGTAAAGACTGACTACACGCCGTGTAGTGGTCCCTTAAAAGTCGTGTAGTCAGTCGGCAGGCGAATTATAAGGCATTGGCCAGCTGTGTGACAGAACATGCCGTGTACTCAAGAAGACATGCCGTGTAGTCATGTCGACAGGTGAACAGTGCCACGCTGGCGGGAAACTGCCAGAGGAATAGTTAAAAATGGGATGTACACGCCGTGTAATTAGAAGTACACGTAGTGTACTTTGTTTTTTTACTTAAAATGGGATGTAGCCTCCCCTGTTCACAGGGAAGGCTTAGAATGGGAAGAAGGACCGGAAGAGGGAGGC
Organism: Viscum album; assembly: GCA_963277665.1. Taxonomy (NCBI): domain Eukaryota; kingdom Viridiplantae; phylum Streptophyta; class Magnoliopsida; order Santalales; family Viscaceae; genus Viscum; species Viscum album. The sequence goes on from OY728129.1 coordinate 988,318,419, forward strand.
TGGGGCTTTGGATATCCGTAGAGTGCACGTCGGGAATCCGTTTTCTACACCATCGATCTCCCTGGAACTGCACGGGTGAGTTCTCCCTTCTATTGGAGTAGTTCTTACCAATTCTTCCTCTAAGGGAAGTTATTTAAGTTTTAAAATGGTTTTCTTTCACCTCATATATATGTCATTCTAGGACTAATCGAGGGTCGTCGTTCGCATATATCATTCGTGGGTGTTGAAGGTAGGTGTATTGGTGTTTAATTTTCCAACTGTCGTGAATTTTTGTGTGTTTTTGAGCTACGAACCAATATTTGGGGTGTCGTGTGGCTGAGTCTGGGGCTATTTTATATACCTAGAATTGTATAGGTAATTAAATGTGATATTAAAATGCTGTTTGGGATTTCTTCTTGGATCCAGGACCACCCTGGGGGTGCGTTCCTCTGTTTAGCCATTTGGCCAGGATACCCGAGGGTATGCCTTGTTTATATTCTTCATTACTTTTGCATTGAGAGGAATTGTATTTTAAATTGCTTGTGAAATGTGGGGCATGGCCCGGTTACTTCAGCCCGAGGGCGTTGTTTTAATTAGCCCAAGGGCAGTTGTTATCTTAGCCTAAGGGAAAATTCTTTCGTGCCTGTGGGCAATAGACTCTGTGCCTAAGGGTGACACTACGTACACCTAAGGGAAAAATCTGTTCTGCCCGTGGGAAAGTACCTGCGGGTTATGTTTCTGATTACCTGAGGGTAAGGGTTGAGTGTCTGTGGACACTGACTGGTTACTTAGAAATTCATTATGGTGTTTTCTTATATGAAATGGATTAAAAGAATAATAAAATTGCAATGTAACTGGTAAGTTAGTTACTTTGGATTACTTCTTAGTTTAATGCATTTTACTACTACACACTGTTGTTCCATGCTTCCACATAGTTGGGAACGGGCCTTTGGTGGGTGCCTACTAGGAATTTTTTCTCACACCCTATTTGGGTCATGTTTTTCGGCCCAAACAGATTACGTTTCTGTAGGTGTTGATAAGGGAAAGGGTCCCTATACAGGTACTTGATTTCTGTTGGGGTGTAGGAGAGTATGGGACCGAGCATTGGCTCGCGATTCCACTGGCTATTCTGTTTTTCTTTTCTGTACTTGTACTTCAGTTGTAATGTATTGTATTGCAGTGTAACATGTTCTGGATGTTTTATAGAATAGTGACATGCTGCATCTTCATATATACATGACTGCAGGTTTCCCGTTTTGATATCAGTTATCCTTTTCAGTTATATACATATACTGTTGCAGCATCCCCTGTTGTTGTATGTTTATATTATATTCCGTTGCACTACACTTTGACAAATGAGGGTATAGTTTCCCTACTATCAGACCTAGGCCCTTGCTGCTAGTCGGCAGCATTTGGCATTTGGGGAAATGCGCTTGAGTTCATGTGGAAAACCGGGTTCGGGGCACCCAGAACCGGGACGTTACAACATGATTAGTATAAATATAGGGCTTTAAAAAATCCTGTTTACTCAGAAAAAGGAAGCGATGACCTTATCCAGTAGAATTGATCCATACGAATCCCATTTATCACAGCTCGGAAAGGAGGTGGCGTCACAAGGCTTCTCTCTTGACCAAGTCCAATTTGATCTTCAACATGTTAAGCTCAAACAAAACCTCTTATGGGAGAAGTGGAAGTTGATAGAGATTACCACCCGAGCGATGTTATCTGAGCCACCCCAAGAGTCAATCACCATATCACACCTTACCCTTAGGTATTATGAGGGTGTTATATGGGGTTATGTAACAAGACTCTAGCAATATGATGATGTACATTAATTTTTTTTATAGAAAATATACATTCATTTTATTATTGTTACTTTGTAAATAGTTTTTAAAGCACAAACAGTATCTTTAGTTAAAATTCAATTAAGAAATCTATTTTTATGAATTAATGTATTCTTTAATTTAATAATATTTTAATAAAATATTATTACTAAATCTCTTTTTTATTAAGTATAAAAGATCGTATAATTTTTATGTATACAATTGTAATTTTTATTAAGGCTTAAAAGGTGTTTTTATCAAAACCCATGATTTTTTATAAATGTTGGTTTTTATTTTAAAAGTAAAAATTCTCATTTTTGTAAAATTATTTAGATAAAATAAATATTATTTTTGGAATCAGGTTGTTGAAATTATCCAACAGTGATGTTTTCATAATTATTTGAGACATTCTAATTTCTGGGTAAAAATTAAATACCGTTTAAATATATAATGTGTTTTATGACGTCATAGTGACCCAATAGTGATGTAATTAAATACTATAAATGATATTTTCGTAAAATATATGTTTTATCTTTAAAATAATGTTATTTTAGATTTGATTTATTAATTTTATGGTGCCTTATGGGACGCTCCAAGACTTATAAAACATTTTAACTTTTTAAATTGATTTCCTTGAGAGTGTGACTCATCTCCACATAAGAAAGCCTAATATTTTATAATTTTAGTCAATTTTCCTTATAAATTATTGTTTTATAATCCCATTTTGAAAAAAGCATGGTATGGTTTGTGGTTTTGATTAGTTTAATGGGTAGGGTCCAAAAACTAAATAATAAAGAATTCCCTCCCTTTTCCTATATAAACCCACCCAAGCATCCACTTACTCTTCACTCAAAGCCTTTGGAGCTCAACTAAACTCTTACCTACTCTATCTATAATCCTCAAAAGGTTCCCCATGCTCCCAAGCTCCCAAGAAGCCTCTCTCAAGCCTTTGGGATCACACTTCCAAGTAAGGGATTTCTTCCTTTCTCATTTTCGTCCTAGTTTATTAATGTTGTTATACAATTTTATTTTCAATTAAAAATGTTGGGGTATGATTTATCACCTCCAATATAATTTAATAATTATGTTTGAATAGTGATATACTTTTTTTCTCTCTCACTAAGGCCTCCCATGTACACACGTTACATTGCTGAAATTCCATAAGGAATTTCTCTCTTCAAATTTACATTCCAAAAATTCTTTTGTATTATGAATCTAAATTACATTACATATATTGGGACATGTATCTATATGACCCCTTACTATCCATTTAATGTACATATTATGAGACACCCCTTTCTTTATCATCAAACATTTTTATGAACTCTAATGTCATGTTATTATGCTGCCGTAATTACATCGCGATTTTCTAAGCCAAAGTCATTGTGTAGTGAATACCATGCCCATTTTTTTATCAAGGGTATTCACCTTTATTCACATTTAATTATTGATTATAGAGTTTCATGTATGAATTATACATTACTTTATCATGGAATAAATTATTATGTCTAATGAATCTATGTTATATGATCCATGTGTCACACTTATGCATGAAATGAAATGACTAATAAGGGTACACGCTGATAGCGCTCCAATGCATTGGGTAAAGAATATTATCATGATACGTTATGTTCAATGAGGTCTTACTCATTATAATTCAAGTGAAATGATGTTTTACCCATGCTCCATTTTCAATTATCCTTGGATCATGCTAATATCATGTTAAATGTTGTTTCCACATTTCCATGTTATGATAATCATGTTATACCATGTCTTTATGTTCATGTTTATCTTATGCTCCATTGATATGACTATTGCCTAAAATTTCTTGTATTATTTATGTTATTAATTTTTTAGTCCCTTAATGGGCTTTATATCTCACCATTTTCTTATGCATGTCCTCAGGTTATCCCATGCAATGCTAAGTACGAAGGAATGGGTGTGATTACATTAAAGAAGTTTTCAATAAATACACTGCATTTTATGTTTTAAGTTGTTATGTAATGTTCCTAATCCCAAAATACACCAGAATTCTCGATATTATATGTTGAATCAGGTGAATATTTTATGTACTAAATCATATTTAAGTGTGAAATAAATAGCAGGGTTTTTATAAAGATGATACAAGAGAACTTGTAAAAAGGGTCCATATTCCCCCATGCATCACCTTGGGGTGTGCCAATGCTCTTTTTAAAGAAAAAGGATATATCAATTAGGATATGTATCAATTTTCGGGAGCTCAATAAGATCAACATAAAGAATAAGTATCCACTTAAAAGGATTCAATACTTGTTCGATCAACTGTGATGGGCTCATTACTTCTCAAAGGCGGATCTTCATTCTAGATATCACCAACTGAAGGTAAAGAATGAATATATTTAGAATAATGCTTTCCATGAAATGTATGGGCATTATGGGTTCTTATTGATTCCATTTAGACTCACTAATTCCCCTTTAATCTTTATGGATTTAATAAATAGTCTTTTTAGACTATGTTGACAAATATGGGGTAGTTTTTATCGATGATATTATAATCTACCCTAAGAGAAAGGAGGAATATGAAGAACATCTCAGGATTGTGTTTTTGACATTAAGGAATGAGAAATTATATTACAAGTTCCTCATGTGTGACTTTTGGATGTGGAAAGTCACATTTTTGGGGCACAAGATCAGAAATGAGGGAATCTCTATGGACCCTTCCAAGAAAAAGTAATTGAGGAAGGACCCAGACCCCATAGTGTCCTATAAATACATAGTTTTCATGGATTATTAGGGTACTAATGACATTTTGTGAGAAATTTCTCAAGATTTTATAGCCCTATAAATAATTTAACACGTAAAGGGGTAAAATATTTCTAGATGTAAGAATGCAAGGAAAGCTTCAAGGAGCTTAAGAAGAGGCTAATCACTACACCTACAATCACACTAAAAACAAGTAGAGAAGGTTTTGTGATATAAAGCGATGATTCAAAGAAAGGATCGAGTATTTTAATCATGAATAATGATAAAGTGATAGACTACATCTCACAAAAGTTGAAGATCAATGAGCATAACTACCCGATGTATGATCTGGAGCTAGATACTGTGATTTTTTCATGAAAATATGAAGACACTCTCTCTATGGTTAGAAGTGTGAAAAATATACCAAACAAAAGAGTATAAAGTATATTTTCACATAGAATGATATAAAAATGCATCAAAGAATATTTTTAGATCTAATAAAGGCTTACAATTTCTCTATTCATAGGAAAGGTGAATAAGGTAGTTGATGCTCTTAGAAAAAATGAACCTGAAACCATATCTACAATGTGAATTGAGAAATAACCTATCTTCCTGGATATACAAAAAATGAATTTTGAAACAATTTCAGAAGGGAATACTTATTACCTTTACAAAATTATTTCCAAACCATTTATCCAAGATAAGATCATAAAAGAATGATGTAATGATTTGGAGCTTCAAAAGAAGGTGAAAGTAATAAAGGAAGGGAAGATACATGAGTTATATATTGATGATGATAGTGTAATATGATTTGGAACTAGGATTTGTGTTCCTCCATCAATTGAGATAAATAAGGATCTACTAGATAATACACATAGACCATATTTATCTATCCATCCCAGAAGTACCAAGATGTATTGTGATCGTCGAGAATACTTTCATTGGGATAATATGAAGAAAGATATTGCGATGTATATCTCACAGTGTTTTCTTATATCAGAAAGTTAAAGCAGAGTGAAAAAAATACAAAGAGATGATTAAACCACTCTTATACCCATGTTTAAATGGGGGAAAATGAATATGGACTTCCTCACTGGTCTCCTGAAAACATCCAAAGGGAATAATGTGACATGGGTTGTGGTGGATCAACTCACCATGGCTACCCACTTTATCACTATTTGGGAATATTTCCCACTTGAAATACTTTCCAAGATTTATGTGAAATAAGTTTGTGGGGATTCATGGGGTTCCACTTTTGATCATCTCTAATCAAGATCCAAGGTTCACATCTAAATTCTGGAGAATTATTCTACATTCTTTGAGTACTGAAATGAATTTCATCACAACCTATCACCCCAAACTGATAGTGAATCTGAAAGGACTATTCAGATTCTTGAGGACATGTTGAGATCATTCTAAATGAAATTAAAAGGATTATGGGATCATTGTAAAACCCCAATATTTTATGGTATATACCTTTTTAAATTTAATCTCTTTGATTGCTTATGTTGCATGCAATACCAAGCTTGAACGAACCATGATATACTATCAGTATAATTATTTAAAATGAAAGTATATCCTAGCTGTTAAATTAGTGTTTATGAATATGATTAAAAAACTTATGAAAATATATTATTGAATTATTTTTTTACCAATTAATTATAAATAAATATAAAAACAAATTTAATATAAAGAAAATGTTTTTATAAAAGCTATTTAAATATGCACAAGTGTGTTTTATACTAATAAACTAAAACATGTCACCCTTTTTTAGATTAAATTAATAATATATATATATAATATTCAATATAATTTTCAACGTTAATCCTATGTGGTTTGTAGAAAACTTATAAGAATAAATCCAATTTTTTCATGAAAAATAATATTTTTCTAAAAAGTCAGTTTTGCTGCCTTTTGATTGCACACTTATTTTAAATATATTTTTGACACTTTTATAGATTATATTTGAAAAAAATAAGATTCTTATTGGAAATATGAATTTCAAAATTTAGTTTGGATGATTTTTTGGTATTTTTTTGGAAAGTTTCATATTTTGATGAATAATGATAAAATATTGCATTTTAATTGAAAACAACTTTTTCATTCAAATAATTTATAGTGTTAAATTATATTTTTATTTTTTTCAAGTATAATTGAAAAAATATCATTTAATCTAATTTATTTCATTGGAATAAATTTCATATTGATTTTGGATATAAAAACATTTCAATATTTTGAACATTTTCAATTTAAAAACCCGTTTTCTCATCCCATCTACGTGATTAATTTTAAATTAATTATATCCAATTATGTGTTTTTAATTTTTAAAAATGTATTCCATATTAGTAATTATAAGGTAAAAATTTATTAAATAGTTCCCTTTTATTTATGGACAATATAAATAGTAACTACTATTTTTTTAATAACCACAGTTAAGGGTAAATCAGGTAATTAAGAGTAAAAATAATATTATAAGAATTATAAAATTACCCTAAAACATTTCATAATTTTATTAGATAAGTTATTTTTTACCTAAATCATCCTTGTGTCGATTTTATGTTCTTTTAGAGCAACTTGGATGTCTTAAATCCTTTTATAGTATTTTATTCTAAGGAAAGTCAAATATGCCATACTCATGTTTTTAGTAAGTATTAATTTTTTATATATGTTTATTTAGAATATATCTTAGACTAAAGATAGTAATTTTAAATAATTTTTTTATCTTCATCATGATAATTTATTTTTAATTTTTATCTAATAAATAATTAACTTAAAGGCTTTAACAATGATGATGCAGTAATTGTTTTATTAATGTAAATATTAAATAAATGTTATTATTTTTTTAAAAATAAATATAATTCGATATAATTAATGTCATAATTTTTTTATAGATTATATATACATATTAGGGATGTGTTAAAGATTTTGGTTCAAAGTTATCATGTATTGATATTTTTTAAAAAGTCAAGAAATGAATAGTATCAAAAATGACATTAATGATATTTTAAAATAAATAAAATTTATTAAATAATATAGAATTTATAAAAATATAAAATTTATCCAAATGATTTATATATGGTTTAAAATTTCATGCACGACTCATTTATGGTTCTTTTTCATTTTATAGTAACTATGTTAACCCTTAAATAGTAAAAATCCAAGTTGTCACAGTAAGAGTTAAAGTGTTTAACTAAGGGTTAAATCCAAAAGATAATGGTAATAATGTGGCCTAAAATTTTCTAAAAATTATTGTTTGAGGGAATTTCCACCCATAATCATATTATTTTCAAAATAAATATCTTATGATCCATTTGGAATTGAATATTAACTTATATTAATTTAAAATTTAGAGAGTTTCCAAAAGTTCCTCTCACCTCAATTATAAAATGGAACCTCACCCCTCACTTTTTTACACCACTTTTAGCCTTCTATATTGAGTAAAACCTGCCCATTTATCCTCCAAAATTCCCTACCTTCATCATATAAGCCTTAATTTGGGCATAAATTCAACAAAATAAGTCCTTTTGTGAAAATCAAAAGAAGATTCCCAAAGAAGAGGTAACATTCATCAATGAACGTTTTTGTTTTATTTCTTCCTTAAAAACTATAAATTATTTTTATTTAATGTTTATATAAAAACCAAAATATCTTAAATATACTAAGATGTTTTTATATTAATGTTTCGACCTACGCTCACTCACACTTCCATCAAATGGGATATGTAATCATTATTCATGTGTACAGAGGACTACCATCTCCAAAACTGTTGTCGTTCGTTCATTCATTTTCACCTCTTAATGGTTGAGAATAATAATGTAATTTTTATTTTTATATGATATTTATTATGTATTTATGATTCTGTTATTATTATATAACACATACCTTCATGCTTTATATTTTGTGTAAATATGATAACTTTATTTGTGGATGTGTGGGATACCACCTCCTCAAAACGATGTGATTTATTCACAATTTACATAAAATTTATTAAGTATGGTTTTAGTGAAAGTATATGATATATATTAAATAATATTTCTACTATAATTATATTATTTACTTTATTTATTTCAATATGACAAGAAAATGGAAACATCGTTCATGCGTTCGTACGGCCTACTGTCTCCATAAACAATGTATTTAATTTTATATTTATATATTTTATAGAATATTATAAATACATATATATTGAATATATATGATAATTATTTCAGGATTATCATTCTTGTTATGATTAAATCAGGATATAATTAAGGGTATAAAAAATATAACAAATCAAAAAACTTGTGAAAAACAAAGCGGTTATTGCCCAAAATGTAAATTTTACATGGAATTGTTAATAAACAGGTAATATAAAGTCATGATAAAATAATATATGGTATTAGTTAAATTAATATGGTTTTATGATAGATTTATAGTAAACCTATATTTTTTATAAAAGAGTTTTGAGTGAGTACAACGAGAGTCAATACATAAGGTATCGATTTTGTATGACTTTTATTTTCATGGGACACATGCCTTATACATTACTTATTTATTTTGTGTGGTGTATATACTAGACATGAATGTACTTTATGACTATTGTTATGAATATTATGGTATTTTAATATCCATATAATTTTATTTATTTCATGGGTAATATGATTTTAATATTTATCAAGTGGTAAGAGTTATTTCACAATCTCATTATTATTTGGGATTATTTAAGTTTAAGTCTCTACTGGGGAATATTTTTCTTCCATGTCCATGTTTACTAAAAAAAATCAAAAAGGTTTCTACTATTATCCAATAATTTTTTAAAATATTTTTACCCATGTTATAAATTTTAAATTTTTTTTTGAAAGGAATCCTTTTTTCATTATCCAAATGAGGTACTTTATGACTTTTTGACAAAAATATAAAAGGAATGTTTTTTTAATTTATGAAAAATGATAGTATTTGTCCACAATCATGAATCCTTAATGAATTCAAGCTCAATTTAATCGTTTACAAGGTTATTTTAAATGAATATGTTTTATTTTTAAATTTTGTATACTTTTAAATAAATTATTTCAAAGTAAAAAAAGGGCATTTCTCTCTATAATTTTCAATGATTTTATTAGAGTATTTTCATCTATGTCAACATATTTTATTGAATTTTATGATTAATTAAGTTTGATTTATTATGATATAATTTAAAATATTTTATTAAATGGGTTATGATCAGTTTGACCATGTATGTTCTATTTGGATACCATTCACTATATTAGTCAGAATGGTTTGCGATTATGTTTTCAAATTAGAGAAAGTTATTTAAATTTCACATGTATATGTTGTTTATATTTACCCCATTCATATTAGGAATGAATTTTAATTACTAAGTGATGGGTAGGGCCTACTATATCCCCTCGATGCATCGTTAGGTCTCATGAGACACACTAGATATGGATTTGGCCAAGCCCTTATCTATTTATGTTTTAGATGTCCTAGTCTAAGAATCGATGGTATGTTTGAGATGTAAAATATTATTCATTCCATCGTTATGATATTAGTTATTGATATTCCAGGTGATTATTAGAATAGTAGAATATCTATGGTTATGTTTCCTAGATTATGGGATTATTTAAATGGCATGTGTTTTAGTTATTTACCTTTCCATATTGTTTTTCCATATTTACTCATAAATTCTATTGTACACTTACCTTTACTACGAATTTGAGCCCACCCCATTCATATATTTCAATTTTTCACCAAGATTCTAAGAATTATATTGTGAATGATATGTAGGGTCAGAAAAATGGGGAATAATGGAAGACCCAATGAATCTATTTTTTATTTTATGTTTTTAAATGTAACGTAGATTTCAAGTATGTATCCAGTTTACCAAGAATATTAAAATATTCGGTCTTTTGGGATATGATTCCTTGTATCTTATGAAAATATAATAAATTAAGGAACCGGATCTGGTCTACTAGGGTTAGGGTCATTGCAGTTGGTATCAGATCAAGTTTAGTAAAAATATTGAGAACTAGATTGATTACAGAATGAAACACTATGACAAAATTTGGAAATATATCCAAATAAACTAAGCTTATGATTTAGAGATTAGTGATACATAAATTTTAAACTTAGTCTATGGTATTCACTATTTTTGAGATTATACATTATGTTTTATAATGTTTTGATCTAATATAGTGTATTCTATTTTTTTTGAAATGGCACCTAGTGTAAGTATTAGAATCCGTATCAACACACGTAATACATGTAGGGATTTCCCTCCTATGCAAGATAATGATGTTGGATCTGGAGTTTCAATTGGTGATGAAAAACTTATAACTATACTTGGACAACTGACTTAGGTTATAAGCAATAGCCTTTATGTATGGAGAAGATTAATCCATTATGCGAAGGAATAATGTTAGACTAGTTCATGAGACAAAAAACTATATCATCAAATGTGAATAAAAATCCATTTGTAGATGAGAAATGGATAAGTTACTTATAAAATATATTTATCACTTTGGAAAGTAAAAAATGGGGGAAGGTTGTCATGGAAGTTTATCATCTCTCAGGTGATGCATATCAACGGTGGTAATTGATTCAAAACATGAAGGAGGAGGAAGAAATATAAAACATGTAATGAAATGTTTTTATGGAAATTTTCTTAGAAAAATATTTTCCTCATGAATAGTAAGAAGAGATAGAGAGGCAATTTCCGAGTTTAACGAAAAAGGAGGATGAAAATGTTGCTAAGTATAAAGATAACTTTACATGGTTATCAAGGCATTATGTGGACTACATATGAAACTTAGGGAGTAATATTTATCATTTAATTGATGGGTTAAATCCATTCCTATGAAAGGAATTGGTCCATCAAACTTTCTCATCATATGAAGATATAGTCTCATGTTCTATCAAGACAAATAAATAATTATCAAAGTCATGTGACTTCAAAGGGAATCAAGAGATGAAGAGAACAAAAAAGAAAGATTTAGATAAAGGGAATAATTTAAAGAATTATTTTCCAACATGTGATACTTGGAGAAGGAAACACCCTGGTACCTACTTAAAAAGAAAAAGGAATTTGCTTCACGTGTGGTGAGAAAGGCTACCAGGATCATGATTACAAGAGAAAGAAATAAGCTACCAATGTTCAATGCTACAATTTTAAGGATATGAGACACAATAAAAAGGAATTCTAAAAGAGTTAAGGAAATATACCTCAGAAGAATCAAAAGTATAAACGTTAAGATTATGTTGTTACTACAGTCAAAGTGGAATAATTAAAGTATTTGTTTTTCTATTTATAAGAATCACAAGATATATAAGTATTGTATTGCAGTATTCCTTATTTAAGTATTTGGAAGAATTCATGTTTCCAATCAGGTTTTAAAGGCGATAATGATATTTATATATTTGATATGTAATAGAAATATCTATATTATGTTTTTGGGAAATATGATGTTAAGTTGATTTTGTAAATTTATTAAACTTTCTTATAAATATTTGGATTGTGAATTTGGAATGATGTATTTTTTATGCGTCTTAAGGTTGGAATGGATTAATTTAAACATTGAATATTATTTTTTGAGGTTAAATTATGATTTATTGGATACTTTTTTCTAAAATTTTTGGTTTTAGTAAAATTTTAGAGGATGAAGTAAATACTTGTGTACATTAGGATTAATTAAGAGTGCTTCAGGTATAAAAATTAATCTTGAATATCAATCTCTTGGTATACAAAAAGAATTGAAAATAGATAGAATCACAACTAAATGATGACATTATGAAATGTAAATAAATCAATTAGGTTTTATTAAGTGATTTATCTAGATAGTAAAATAATTCCTCAACATTAGGAATTTTTTTTGAAACAAAAATGTTATCCATTTACTTTTCTTAAGAAAAAATCATTGGTCTTTTAAGTGATCACAAGATTTGAAGCTTTGTGATGGTTAATATTCTAATGACCATTTTCTTTATCACTCTACATCAGAATTGGATGGATATATTTCTATTCCATGTCTCTGTTTTCACTTCCCACTATTATTATACTATTCTAATGCCTAATTTTGTGGTGACCTTCACATTTCCCTTTCCCTCTTATTATGAGGATGTTTTATTAACCCAATATCTGATATGAGTTTTACATGAAGGTATTTTTAGGTATCAACATTTGATTTATGAAGTGTTATTTAAAATCCTAAGGATAAAACTTGTTAAATGAGGGGAGAATGTAACACCCTAATATTTTACGGTATGTATATTTTTAAATTTAATCACTTTGATAGCTTATGTTGCATGCAACATCGAGCTTAAATGAACTATGATATACTGTTAATATAATTATTTAAAATGAAATTATATCCTAGCCCTTAAATTGGTGATTATGAATATTATTAAATTTATTGGTTTCTAATTAATTATAAATAAATATAAAAACCAATTTAATATAAAGAAAATATTTTTATAAAAACTATTTAAATGCGCACAAGTGTGTTTTATACCAATAAAAAAACCACTCGTTTTGGATTATATTAATGATATATATTTATATATATAATATTAAATATAATATTTAACATTCATCATATTGGTTTTTTATAAAAGGTATAATAAAAAATCAAATTTTATGTATAAAAGAAGTATTTTTCGAAAAATGAAGTTTTTCTGCCTTTTGATGGAACACTTGTTTGAAATATTTTTTTGATACTTTTATAAAGTATTTTTTCAAAAATAAAAATATTATTTGAAAGATAAATATAAAAATTTAATTTTTTTATATTATTTTGATAAGTTTCATATTTTGATGAATAATGATAAAATATTGTATTTTAATTGAAGACAAAATTTTCATATCATTAATTTATACTGTTAAATTATATTTTTAAATGGTTTTAAAGTATAATTATATAATTTTTTTATCATTTAATATAATTTAGTTTATTGGAATCAATTTCAAATTGAATTTGGATAAAATAACGTTTCAATCTTTTAAAAAAATTTAATTTAAAAACCCATTTTCTTGTTTCCTCAACGAGATTAATTTTTAATTAATTTTAGACAATTATAGGTTTTGAATTTTGAAAAATGGATTGCATATTTGTAATACAAAGGAAATAATTTTTCAAACAGTTCCCTTTTATTTTTGGATAATATGCATGGTAACTTTAGTATTTTTTTTATTACCACAGGTAAGGGTAAATCGAGTAATTAAGGGTAAAAATAATATTATAATTATTATAAATATACCCTAAAACTAGTCCAAATTTTATTGGATGAGTCAATGTTGACCAAAAACATCCTTTTCATTATTCTATTCCCCCTTAGTGCCACTTGGATGAATTTAATCCTTTTATAGTACTTTATTCTAAGAAAAGTCAAATATATTATACTCATGTTTTTAATAAGTATTAATTATATATATATATATTTATTCATAATATATCTTTGGTTAAAAATATTCATTTGAAATATAAACTATTTTTCTTAATCATGATATATTATTTGTAATTTTTAGGGAATAAATAATTAAATCAAAGGCTCCCCCAATGATGATACAATAATTGTTTAATTAATGGACATATCAAATAAATGTTATTAAAAATATTAAAATATATATAAATTTATTTAATTAATGTTTTAAAATAATTTTATATATGACATATATATATTGTAGGGATATAATAAGGGTTTTTTTCTAAGTTATCCTGTGTATTGATATTTTTAAAAAAGTCAATAAATGAATAGTTTCAAAATTGACATTAATAATATTTTCAAATAAATAATATTTTATTAAATTATATAAAATTCATAAAAGTATTAAATTTTTAAAAATTATTTATATATGGTTTAAAATTTCATTCATGACTCATTTATGGTTCTTTTTTCATTTTGTAGTTACTATATTAACCCTTAAAGAGTAAAAAGCCAAATTGTCACATTAAGAGTTAAAGAGTTTAACTAAGGGTTGAAGAAAAAAGATAAGGGTTATAATGTGACATAAACTTATCTAAAAATTATTGGTTTACAAGATTTATAATAATATTCATGTTTTATTCAAAATAACTCACATTGGGGCCATTTTGAATTGAATATTAATATATATTAATTTAATATTTTGAGAGTTTCAGAAAGTTCCCCTCACCTCAATTTTAAAAGGCACTTCCTCTCTTACTTATTCACACCACTTAGAGCCTTCTAGATTGACCAAAACCTAACACTTTTTCCACAAAACTTCCATACCATCATCCTAAAAGCATTAATTTTGGACAAAATCCAACCAAAAAGTCCTTTTATGCAAATCAAAAGGAGATACTCAAAGAAGATGTAATGTTCATTAATGAATGTTTTTGTTTATTTATTACTTAAACAAATTAATTTTTTTATTTAATTTTTATATAATAATATTAGTATCATAAATATAATTATATTTTTTGTATTGAGTTTTGAACCTACACTCACAAACACTTCCATCAATTGGGATACACAATCATCGTTCATGTGTACGATAGACTATCGCCTCACGAATGGATGTCGTTCGTTCTTCCATTTCCACCTATCATGGTTGGTAATAATGATGTAGTTTATGTTTTTATATTATATATATGATATATATATGATATTTATAATTTATTTATCCTTATGTAATTATTATATAAAACACACCTTCATGCTTTACATTTTGTAAAAATATGATAACTTTGTTTGTGGACATGTGGATTACCACCTCCTCAAAATGATGTGATTCATTCACACTTTACATGGAATGTATTTAGGATGGGTTTAGTAAACTTATATGATATATATTACATAATATTTATTCATAAATAATATTATTTACTTTATTTTATTTCAATATGATAATAAAATAGAAACACCGTTCATACGTACATACGACTTACCGTCTCCATGAACGGTGTATTTAATTTTCTATTTCTATCTTTTATAGATTATTATAAATACATAAATACATATATACTGAATATATGTGATATTTATGTCATGTTTATAATTTTGTATATGATTAAATAATGATGTATGTAAGTGGATAAAAAAAATATAACAAATCAAAACACATGTGAAAAACAAAGCGGTTATTACATGAAACGTAACTTTAACATGGAATTGTTAATAAAAAGGTATTATAAAGTCATAATTAAATCATATATGGTATTATATAAATGAATATGTTTCTATTATAGATGTATAATAAATCTATATTTATTATACAGGATGTTTGAGCGAGTATGACGAGATTCAAGACATAAGGTAATTGATTTTTTTTCTCACTTTTATTTCTATGGGACTCATGCCTTATACACTATTTATTTATTTTGTGTGTTTTATATACTATCTAGGAATTTATTTTATGAAGATTATTCTAAATATTATTGTAATTTAATATCCATATAATTTTATTTATTTCATGGGGCATATGATTCTACTGATTATAGAATGGTAAGGGTTATTTCACAATATCGTTATTATTTAGGATTCTTTAAGTTTAAGTCTCTACTAGGGAATATTTATCTTCCATATCCAAGTTTTATAAAAATGATTTCGAAAATGTTTTCAAAAATTATTTTAATATCATCCTACTAAATTTTAAATTATTTTAACCCATGTTAGACAATTTATAAAATGGTTTGAAAGGAATATTTTTGTCATTTTCCAAACGAGGTACTTTATAACTTTTTGAAAAAAATATGGAAGAAATGTTTTTTAAATTATAAGGAATGAGAGGATTTTTACTATATCCTAAAATATTAATCTCTTCAATATTCCTTTAAAATTTTACTAGGTTATTTTCAATGAATATGTTTTCTTTTAAAATTATGAAACTTTTTAAATAAATGATTTCAAAGAAAAAAAGTGTATTATCTCTAAAATTCTCAATGATTTTATTAGAATATTTTAATCTATATAGACATAATTTATTGAATTTTATTCTTCATTGAGGTTTATATATTATTATATCATTTACCATATTTTATTAAATGGTTTATGATTATTTTGACTATGTATGCACTATTTTGATACCATTTACCATATTACTTATAATGGCTTGTGATTATGTTTACTGATTTGGGAAAGTAATTTACATCTCATATGTATATATTGTTTATGTTTCACCCCATTCATATGAGGACGGAATTGGAATTATTAATTTATTGGGAGGGCACTATATCCCCTTAATGCATCATTAAGTCTCATGAGACAAACTAGATATGGATTTGGGTGAGGCCTTATCCATTTATTTTCAGATGTCTTTGATAAGGACTTGAAAATATTTTTCAGATGTTCAAAATTATGAATTCCATCATTAAGAGATAATTTATTGATATTACATGTGATTATTAAGATATTAGAATATCAATGTTTAATTTTATTATGTCATGTTATAATTTAAATGATATTCATTTCTGTTATTTACATTTGCATATTGTTTATGCCACATTTACTCATATATTTGGTTGTACGCTTTCCCTTATTGAGAATTTGATCTCACCCATTTCATATGTTTCAATTTTTCCCTAGGATTCTAAGAAGTATATTATGATTGATATGAAGGTTTAAACAAAGGGGGAATAATTAAAGAGACAATGAAAATATTTTATTGTTTTATGTTTTAAAATGTAATGTGGATTTAAAGTATGTATCAAGTTTACCAAGACTACTAAACTATTCAGTCCTTTAGGATAAGATTACTTGTCTCTTATGACAATGTAAAAAAGTAAGGCACTAGATCCATGATATTGGGTTTAGGGTTATTAAAATCATCATCTCCAATTGGTTGAGTTCTCATATAAAAGTATCTTCCACTCAAGTATTCAAATGGATCCATATGAAGCTCTGTATGGGAAGCGATGTAGAACTCCAAATTGTTAGGATGAAGTTAGAGAAAAAAAGATACTTGGACCTGATCTTGTGAAATAGATGACAGAGAAGGTTCAAGCCATCTAACTATATATCAAATCTACTCAGAGTCGGTAAAAGATCTATGTTGACAACTAACCAAGGGAATTGGAGTTTGATGTTGGAGACAAAGTCTTCCTTCGAATATCACCATGGAAGAGAGTCATGCAGTTTGGAAAGAAAGGGAAGATTAGCCCAAGGTACATTGGACCCTTTGAAATAATTGAATACATAGGAATATTGGACTATCATATTTTACTTCCTCCAAACATTTCTCAAGTTCATGATGTGTTCTATGTATGTCTCTTGAATAATTACATACCTAACCCCTCACATGTACTGAATCTGGAGGTGGTACAACTGGAGAATGACCTCTCGTATGAAGAGAACTCAGTGAAGATCTTGGACCATAGAGACAAATTCTTATGCAAAAGGATGACTGATCTTGTCAATGTATTGAATAATAACCGTAATTATGAAGAGGAAACATGGGAATTGGAGGGATAAATGAAGGATAAATACCCTCAACTATTTTCACCTTAGTATGTAAAACAAAATTTTTAGGGTGAAATTTCAAATGGGGGGGGGGGAAGAATGTAACAACCCAAAATTTTATGTATAGAATTTCGATTCTTATAATTATTTTATATAGTATAAAACACATACACCACATAGAGAACCAAATAAAAACATCAATCTCATAAATTAAGAATGAAATAAGTGGTATTTATAGAAATTAAGGAACTAATTTTGATAGAGTAATAACATGGTTGTTGGAATAGTAATATGAAAATTAGGAATAGTAATCCAGACAATAGAATAGTAACCTCACCTATGAAATTATAAATAAACTTTAGGTATTTTATAAATGAAAATATGATATAAATATATTATAATATAAGTAAATAAATGTTTTTAAAAATGATAAATTAAGTGATGATATTTTTATAAAATGTAAATATTTATTTGTAATTTTTTAATTAATATAATGATTTAAAAAAAAATTTATTTTCATAAAATATATTTAAAATTTTGTTTTATTATAATTAAAAGGTAGTTTTATGATACCTTAATTAATTTTTCAAAGTGTCACAACATCTGTTATAATATTAAAATCACTATTTTTCGAATAAATGATGATTTTAATAAACAATTTAATTTATAAAATTTAGAAAATTATTTTCATAAAATGGAGTCCATTTTTTGAAATATACATGTCAAAAAATTATTAGGGTGATTTTTTGGGATTTTTCTAAAATAGTTGATTTTATGGTGAATAGTGAAATATGGTAATTTACAATATTTAACATTTCAATTTAAATACATGAAATATTAACTTATGAATGATGTAAGATTATTTATCTTGAAATATACTTATCTAGTTACTATATTGTTTCATTATAATCAACACCATTGATATTCTTGAGACAAAATTAT
The DNA here is from genome assembly GCA_963277665.1 of Viscum album. Lineage (NCBI taxonomy): Eukaryota > Viridiplantae > Streptophyta > Magnoliopsida > Santalales > Viscaceae > Viscum > Viscum album. The sequence continues at coordinate 988,337,273 of OY728129.1, forward strand.
ATTCTGATGAATAAAAAAAAATAAAAAAACACCCCTCTCCTCCCCTTTAAATACAACCCATAACTACATCTTCTCATCACACCTCCAAATCCTTATATATTGTATAAATTATTCTCAATTACCTTACCAAGACTCTTACCCACATCCAAGAGTTTCTAGTCTCAACAAAATACCAAACCTGAGTGCCTTAAAGAGGTTCTCAAAGAGAAGATAGTCAAGAGGTAAAATCCTCACTCTTTCTCTTTTATTTTTTATTATTTTCTTATCCACTCCTTAATTACACTATAAAAATCCTCATGATAAACCTAGTATTAAATATATACTATAATTTTATTATTTTAATGAAATATACATTATCAAATCGATTCTATTCTACTTTTATTCTAAAAATAAAAACACTATCCATGATGTGCCGATTTGTCGCCTTCGTGGATGGTGAGTTTTAATTTTCCATTATCGCCTTCATGTCTGCTCATAAAACCATTATAATGGTCATAAAATATTCTAAAATATATATTGTAACTTTTTTAAGTTTTTAACTAATATATATACATAATATTTAATAATAAAACAAAATTAGTTCATGATTATCAAAAAACTGCCAAAATAATTTAAACGTTTATCATTAACATTTTATCTAATGAATCATACTCATATTAGAAAAAAATGATATATAAGAAAATTAAAACTTTTTTATGTTCATTAATAACATCTAATTTCATTTCTAGATAATTATTCTCATTTTACATGAATTTCCATACATATATACAAGTGAACCAATCATGAAAACCAAGAAAACATACACTCCAAGAGTGATGAAATCGAACTATATAACTCATAAAAATGGCTGTAAATGAACTCAATATAATTATAATAAATAAAATATATGTAGAATAGATTATGATTTAAATAATTAATAATCTAATTTTATTATACATGATATTAAGTATATGTTCAGAAAACATTCAGACATAAGGTAATAGGATTCTCAAACCCCACTCTATTTCATAGGATTTTTCCTCTTTCACACCAAATTTCAATATGGATGTTCCTTTAATGTTCCTCATATACCATTTCATTATTATTTACTATTATTTTCTGGGATATACATGTTTCTGAACTTGATTTTAAGATAAAACCAAAAGAAATCTTCTTTCTAAAACGCATATTGATTCCTCTTGAGTTATTTCTTCTTTTCTCAAGTGTGATGATTTCTAAAGAAAATATAATCATCATTTTTATTTTGGTAACCCCATATTTTTTTAATGAATTAATTCTTAATTAAATCCTTATGAAACCCACTCCATTTCCTGGGTTATTTTATGGTTATTATTGTTATACATTCTATGTGGTATGCATGATTATGTAAATGTTATGATGTGACAGGTGGGCTCAAAATTATATAGTCCTCCAATACATTGGGTAATGTGATGTATCTCATGATACAATATGTAATATGTGTGACCATGATTCTATATTTTTTTTAAAATTATTATGTTATGATTATTCACATATGTTATGCGTGAGCATGTTGTTATATTTGTTCGTAACTATGTGTGGTATTTGAACACTAAGACATGATGTTTCATTTTTATGAATTTCCAAATTTAATACATTTATCTAAAGTTTCCTTTCATGATTAATATAATGATAAAATTATTATGATATGATGATGATGATGATTATTCTCACCCAGGTTTTATAGATTCATTCCCTTATTCATCATCTTACCAGGCTTTTAGTTCACCCCTTTCTTTGATGTATATCCTAAGGTGACTACATGCACCAAGGAGAACCTGAGATTAGAAGAATAAAGTATAATATTTTAATTAATTTTTAATTTTTTATTATTCTTAAGTGATGTATGGTTTTAATTTCCCCAAGATACTAAACCCTTGGATCATGGATTGTAACACTTTTATGTTGTTTTTCTTAAAATGATGTAAAATTCATATAAGGAAAGTAGGTTCACTATACTATCCTCTCACCATTCCTTCCCCTTTATTATATTTTTATTTTGATATATCTTGTATAGATTTTCATTTAATATTCCACCATATCATGGTCAAATCATTCTATTATCATGGGGATTTTGTACAGTGTATCTTGAAGATATCCTAAAATGAGGTCTGCACACCTTCACACACCTTTATTGTGAAGGTATGTATCATAATGAATTTTCTTAGGTTTCTTGAATAAATTAAATTAAATTAGATTTTTAATGGGTGCTAATTGATATGTATTTATCTTGGAATGGTGTCAAGATAATTCCATGGACCTTCCATAAGTGGTTGGTCATTGTTTCAGTGTGATGAGGCTACTAGGTGAGTTTTTAATGAATTGTGTTGCAATTAAATAAATTTTATAATTATCTATAAAATATTATAATTAATTGAAATAATCGTTTTATCTTGAGATATGTACTCAGGATGTTGATGAATGTGTGGATAAGACTTGGACAGGCTTAGGTGAGAGTTATTTAGCCATGAAAAAAGGGAAATGGATTCGATTGAGGTTAGTTATCCCCTGATCACATCCCTTTGGTTTATACATTCTATTATGTTTTATGTGGTATGTGGTCTCACCATTATGTGTGACCACCCTTTTATTTAAATATTTTTTCCTAAAGAAAATTGCTTGTAAATGGAAAAAATTACAAGAGATAAGATAGTCCCATATAGGTTATCTTAGTCCCGTAGTCGATGATGGCTGGGGGATTGACTATGAAATGTATTACATAAGATATATACCCCTAGGGGGTAATTTAAATAGTTTAATTGAACTTAGTTGAACTATATAGGTTCCATTAAAACCTTGAGTAGGAATGTATAATGATTGGAATTATTGGATTGAGTAGGCCTTAAAAGCCAACGAGCCCGTACCCGAGTGGTAAGGGCTCCTACTTGGAATCCAAGAGACCCAGGTTCAAAATCAGGTGGAGGAGAATTTTTGGGTATTGTAGGAATACTGTAGCAGTTAATGTTCGGTACTGTATAATCCAGAACTATTTACCTTATTTGGGCCTTCGGGCCACCGGTTTAGGCCTATGGGTCTCAAGGGACTTTGTATCATTAAAATCCTTTGGGCCACAGGGCCTTCGGGCCATTGAGACCATAGAGTAGCCCAGTTCACACAGAACATGACCCATAAGAGGATCAGAGCAACAAGAGTAGCAACCACCAAAAGCAGAGATAACTAGATTGGACGAATGAGAGGGTATGGTAGCTGCCATCGGGACCAGGCACCGTGCAGATTGGTACAGGGTAATTATTTCCAATCAGATATGAAAGGTGGGGAGCTAGGTGATCAATGACACAGAAGCTGGGGAGGGGCATTTTTAGTGGGATGGACCTACATGTCATGTAATGGGCATGGTATTCCTTTGGGCTTTAGGGTCATGTATTGTGGGTCAGTCGGGCCTTATTCCTTGGGCCTACGGGTCATGTACGGGTTCCCCTTAAACCCTTAAAAGGCGGATTATCTATAATAAAATAAAAAATAAGGCCTTCGAGCAGTATAACTTAAGAGAACCTGGAGATACCTTTATTTCCTTAGGTGGTATGATTAGTGAGTGGGATGAGTTTCATTTTTCACTAGTATGTGTGTACCTGAGTGGTTATAACCTCGGTGTATTTGATGTTATGCTGGGTGAGTAGACTGGCCTTCGATGGCTTGAAAATTTGAGAGGGGAATTTTTTCATCTCTCAAGAATGGTACCAATGTTGTTTACCTTATGAGGAAAGTGTAGTCGAAATGTGATTAAAATGATGTTAAATAATTATATAACCTATAAGTGATAGGTGTTGACCCATATTTGAGTTTAATATTAAAGAACCTATGTAGGGTGTTTTTTGTCTGATGTTACCTATAGGATTTTGGAGGGTGCCCAAGTGTTATATTGACCCAAGAGAGGGATACTGTGAGAGGGGGTATTGATGATTTCAGGTGTCGTGTAAGAACTCAAACTGATGATGTGATATGTATGAGTCTATAGTGACTATGATATGAGATCTTATGGAAGTTAAACACTTCTCTATGATTTTATATATTTGGATTTCCCGGGTGGTTATTTAGGAATTAGTTTATAGGTCTTTGTGGAATGCATGGGTTGTTATCAGGGACTCAACCTTTAGGTCTATGTTGAATGCATAGGTTTTTACCTAAGATTCTACCTATGGTTTTATATTAATTACTTGGAATATTCACTTTTATTTTGCCTTCAACAATATATGAAATTCCTAGTTGGTTACCTAGGATTTTACCTATAGGTATATATATATTTCCTAGGTAGTTAACCTAGAATTATCCTCACGGCTACATGGAATACCCTTAACATTGGGCATTGGTCTTTAGGAATATATTAATTCCTTTGGTAATACCATTGGATTTAGGCTTTGAGTATATATGGAATTCCTAGGATTTTATTTGCGATTCAGTATTTATGTATATATGTATTTCTAGGGTGGTTACCCAGGAATCATCTTATGACTAAGATGATGAATTTCCTAGGATTAACTCCAAGTAATTGATTCTTTCACCAAATACTTATGAAATTCCTAGTTTATTTCTTAGGATTTATACATTGAGCCTAATACTAATTTTCATGGTAAGTAAAATTCTCAAATACACTTTGGAATTGTTGTAATTATAAATAGTCGATATCGAGTGTCATATTAGAACTCAAGGATTAAAAATGGTCATTTATTTATGAATTCACACTATATTTATCTACTTTGAGAATATGAATTATGCATACACTGTATTTATTGCTTATGTTTGGTATCCCATTAGTGGTTCCCTACTGAGTTGTACTCACACCCTTATCAGGCGGACATTGAACTTGGGTACCCAAAAAGACTTCACTAATCATAGGTCTAGTTTGGGAAAAGTCCCATAATAGATTAATTATGTGGGATATATCTGATATGATTTGAGGATGGGATGTGGAGGATCAATAATGGTAGTAAATACTTAGTGTAGTTTTATTTATTTTATTTATTTGTAAATGTGATCAGTCTAATGGGTGGGCAATGTTATATGTTGATTTGATCGCATGTTTATATGACTGTATACTTCCACATTCTCATTTGTTATTGATTATTTTTATTTATTATGCACAATCTTATGGATGTTTATTATTTTTCATTTATGTTTGATTATTTTCATTGTGTTTACTCTAACATGAGGGGATAATCTTTCCATGGTAACACTATAGACCCCAACTATTAGTCAATAGCCTCTGGTGTATGGGTAGGCACTACTAAGGTCACATGGAGACCATCGATCTAGATACTTTTTGTGTAATCCAGGGTAGTGGGGAATCACAATGAAGTTATGGGAGGTAGTGAAAATGGTGAATATGACATGGGATGTGGAGGTTGGTGACTTATTCTCCTATTGTTATTTCTATTTATATAATTTTTTATGTTTTGTGTTAGGTAGACTATGTCAAATACCCTAAGGGGGGATTAGGGTATGAAAGATTTAAACTAATTCCCCTTTGGATATTGTTTCATCATTAAAAAAACAAACTTTTCTATTTCCCCCATATCAATGTCTGAACAAAAATTAAATCAAGAACATGACACAATAATTTTACTTGGTTTACCCTCACTGGGCTACGTCCAAGGAGCATACAATGATGATGTATGGATGTACCAAATCCACTAAATTTCACTTCCAATAAAAATGTTTAGGCTAGATCACTTATATTCCCAGGATCACTGCCTTTTCTATGTTTAGGGTTTGGTCACTTCATTCCCAAGGGTCACTCCCTATGTCTCTTTCTCTGGATCACTGCCAGTGGAAATGATCACCATCTTCCTCTTCCTTTTGTCACTTCTCTTGGAAGGGACCCACTCACAATTTATATACCTATGGGTCCCTTATTTATCTATAATTAATGCATCGTCCACTATATGTAGATGATCTTTTAAAGTCCCACTTTCATCCACTAATGAACACCGCTTTACCACAGATGTACTGGGAAACTTCAAACTTCTATGAAACTCTTGGGTGACTTGCATACTAATTTAATTCCATTCACACAACATGTTAATTTTTATGTAAAAAAAATTATGAATCACTTTATACTTGTGCATAACTCTTACGAACAACTCAATACTTGAATGAAACTCACTTCTTGCACACAACTCACTACTTATTCTCAACTAACACCATATGTGGAACTCCCAACTTGTACAACACTCACTACTAGCGCGACACTCAATACCTGCATGATCTATAGATTTAATTATCTATAAGTGTTGAGATTCTCAAATAAGGGAGGTAGGCACCTATTTATAGTCATTTTCCAACCCTATGAGAAACTCACACAACATCCCCCAAGCATTCAAGTCTCACTCACCCAAGTCTCATTCGTACAAACTCACCTTTCATTAAAATCCATAACTCGCACAAAATAATTTCCTTCACCATATTTTGATGTACTAATGTTAAAAAAAGGCTAGTGTAAGAAAAACCTCATTAACAATTTCACACAAATTCCTTTTCTAAAAGAACTTTTCTCCATTCTTAATTTTTTGAACCCAAAAATTTGGAAAACACTATGAAAGAGTGCCACCTTGTATACAATATTTTTTTACCACCTTCATATTATCCATAACTCTTTCATAGATCCTTGTCAACATAGTTTTTTAGAAATATCTTTGGAACTCCACAAATGACCATGGAAACCCACTTTTTCAAAAAAAAAATCAACCCCATAACACATCAATGTTACCTTGAGGGATTTTTGTCCAACAATCTCCAACTTGGGTTTGTTGAAAATACTTCAATATTTGATACCTCATGAATGATTATTCCATATTATACCTCTATTTGCTTCTTGTGATTCAGATAGAGATCAAATACTTACTTAACACACACTCTAAGCCCACATGATCCATGCTCGGTATGAGAAACATGATTATAATGCAAAGTTCATCAATGAATCACTTCATTCTAAAACCTCTCAACTGCTTTCATCACAGAATACATCTGTCGTAATATATAACCTATAATCGATCACTTTTAGAATCTTCATATTTAAAACTCCCCATATCTAGCTGCTCCACCTATTAGATTCCCCCTATGACTTGACTAAGACATTTTATCCCTTTTATAGTCTTAATTTCCCCCCCTTTTCAATGAACCCAAAGGTTACTTCTTCAATGAACATGAAGGTCACTTAATTGTAGTCTAAAATAGGTTAAAGAACACAAATTAGTTCGTTAGGTACAACACACAATACCTCAGGGAGAGGGGTTCCCACATCCACACTTTTTCAAGTGCTGGGAGTCGACTGAAATCCCAGAGCCAGTCGATGACTCTCAAACGCTTCTTTGGGTAAGGCCTTTGTTAGAATGTATGCAACCTGTAATTCCTTAGGCACATAATTTAACCTCACAATCCCTTGTTCTACCTTATCCTTGATAAAAAGATACTTGAATTCATTGTTATTTTTCCGTGAGTGATATAATAGATATTTTCAAAGATTTATAGCACTTGAATTACCACACTGGATTTTAATGAGAGACTTCAATTAAACTCCCATATTATTAAGCTGGTACTTCATCCACAATAACTACATGAACGATTGAGTGACCATAATATATTTAGCTTCTTCAATGCTCAATAAAATTCAATCTAATTTCTTACATATCCAAGAAATACAAAAACTACAAAGATAGAATTCACCACCTGACATTGATTTTCTATCATCTGTTGAATCTTCCCAATCTGCATCTGTATATCCCAATAAATTTGGCTAATATTTTTCATTATACAATAAACCAAAATCCACTATTAACAAGATATATAAAAGTATTATTTTCACTAAAAGAATGTGGCTTTATTTGGGATTATTTTGATACAATACAACTTGGATGTGGAAAACAATATCAGTTCTTGTTGCTGTGAAGTACAAAAAACTACCAATTATTTTTATATATTTTGTAACATTAACTACAATACCTTAATTATCCCTTGAATGTTTCATCTGAGTATCCACCAGAGTCATCATCTTCTTGTAATTATCCATTCTAAATATTCTCCAAACTTTCTTGGCATATTTATATTGAGAAATGAATGTGTCATTATTTTCTTTTGTTAACTTTAAACCAAGTAAAAATGTTAGTTCATCAATAATTGACATTTCAAAATCATTTTTCTTAACTTTAGGAAACTATTTTCTATATGATTCATATGATCCTAAAAATATTATTTCATTGATATATACCAACACCATCATCCTTTGATTACTATCATGGTTGACATATAAATTATAATCAACACTACCATGCTTAAAACCAAGCTTTTTAAGAAACTAATCTAGCATTGAATACCATTAACTTGGAGTGTGAATTAAACCATACAAATCCTTATTTAGTCAACGAACTACTTTAAAATATTCATTAATGAGAAAACCATCTTACTATATAATATAAACTTCTTCATCTAAAACCCCATTGAGAAATACTGACTTGACATCCATCTAGAAAACCTTGAACTATATTTTCACTACTATAGCCAAGAATAATAAAATTGTATCTAGTGTTGAAACATGTAAAAATGTTTCATAAACATCTATGCCCTCTATTTTGGAGTTTCCTTTTCACTCTAGTCATGTTTTTTCAAATTACTTCACTGTCTTCATTCATTTTACTATGAAAGACCCATTTAGTCCCAATGAAATTCTTATTTTTTGGCTTGGAAAAAATCTACCATGTTTGATTTTTCTCAATTTGGTCAACCTATTAATTCATAGCCTGAACCTAATTATAATCTTCAAATACTTCATCCAAAAATTTAGGATCTACCTGTGATAATTATAATGCTTATTATTGAGTCTTCATCCTCCTTATCTGCATTGGCGCTGTTTGATCACCAATTCTATTTAATCTATAGATTTATTCTCTTGTCATTGGTTTCTGCACAAACACTAATTTATTATCATCCTTCTCATTTTCTGATTCATCTTTTGAATCATCCGATGGAACTGGGATATCCCCTAATCTACTTATCTCTTCATCACTATCCTCTTGAGTTTGATTATGTATTTGATTAAGATTCTGTTCATTCTCTACAATAGTTATATCATTGATTTCAACTAAATTTCTATGAAACTTATTAAATAATTTAGATTATTTTCTTTTCTTTGAGTATCCAAGAAATATACCTTCTTCTCCATGATATTCAAACTACATTTGTTTCTACTTATTAGAATGAAACACTTACTTCTGAAGACTCAAAAGAACTTCAATGTTGGATTCTGTTCATACCAAATTTTGTATGAAGTCTTTCCTATTTTGGACACAATAACACTCTATTTGATAGGTATACTAATGCCATGAATAATTCTTTCCAAAATTTCTTCGGAATCTCTTTCTCAATGAGTATTGTTCTAGCCATGTTTTTGATAATTCAATTTATTCTCTCAACTACTCTATTATGCTGTAGATTTCATATAACTAAAACTTGGTTCCTTATCCTATGTTTCTTGAGATAATCCTCCACTTGATAATTTGTGAAATCTATTCCATTATCTATTTATATCTTCCATATTTTCTGACCCAATATCTTCTCAAGTTATCCTCGATAAGTTTTTATGTAACTAAACACCTTAGATTTGTGGGTGATGATTACAACCCATGATAGTTTTCTAAAATCATCAATTAAGAGAAAATAATATCTCCTACCATCAATATTTCTTGGTGAAATATGTCCACACACATTAATATACACCAGCTCAAGAAATTTTGTTGATCTTTTCTCTTTTGCCTTATGTTTCTTTCGAATGATCTTACTTTGTTGACAAGCATCACACATATGAGTGCGATCATGTAATAATCTTGGGAGGTCTTGAGAAACATCATATTTCACTAGATCTTCCAAGGATGTTTCGATCAAGTGTCCAAAAAATTTATTCCATAACTTATTTTCTTCTTTATTGGGAAAAAAGGAAACATATTCTTCTCCATTTACAAGGTAAAGATTTCCCTCTGTATGTTTTCCCTACAAAACAACAGCCCCATATTTGTCTATAATGATGCATGACTTATTTGAAAAACTTATGGCATGTCCCAAGTCACATATTTGAACAAAAATTAGTAAGTTGTGATTAAGACCTTCAACAACCCCGACATATTCACATCTCATATCTTTTCCCCCAAAATTGTGTTTTCCTGAGCCAATAATATTTAGGGCTTCATCATTACTAAATATTAAAATACCTTCCATATCATACATGATTCCAGTTACCATATCATTATTCTCTATCATATGATAAGTGCATCCATGATCAATAATCTATATTATAGTTTGATATGATGCTTTAAAAGCAATCTCTGCAACCATTGACATCTTAGATATTTTCTTTTTAATCAATGTTTTTGATTTCATACCCATTATGGGTTGATAATATTTATCATACTCACTATATGATGGACCAAATTTATCTTCAACACTACAAACCAATTTTTCATTTTCAACTTTATTGATGGTTCATTTAATTGTTACTTGCGACCAATTTTGTCCTGCTTCAGCACATTCTTCTGCATGGTTGATGTACAATATCAGACCATGTGTCTAAATCCTCCACAAAAAAACAATGAACGTTGAAATATATTATACAGTATTTTATGATATTTTTATGTCATTGTTGTTCTTGTACCCTTCATTATCTCTTATCTATGGAAAACACATTTTTAGAGTTTCCCATATTTCCGTAGTAATAACACATTATGCGAGGTGTATTCCTGTGTGTCACTTCTGCACCACTAGTTGTCCTTTGAGTTTTACAAACATTATGACACTGCTTCATACTGAAATAAATATTTAATTTCATATTGAGTGCTTGAGGTCTGACATTAATCATCACACCTCTTTATTTTTTGATCAACCCTCTTACTAGCCTTATCATTTGGATTTGACCATTGATTTTGTTCTACTGGACTTCTATGCTCTACCTACGTCTTCTCTATTTCCTAAATGATATTCTTTCCTAATGTATTAATGAGAGTTAAGAGTTTTTCTTGATCCGTAACACTTCTTCGCATGCTAAAAACTTCCTCTTCAAGTTCTTTGATATGCTTGATTTTAAATTTTCCAATGTTAATCAAACTATCAATTTCCATTTTCTGTTATTCAATCTTGTGATTGTACTCAAAAACCATTTCTATGTTCTTTGGAATTTATGACTTTATTTTTTAAATTTGATCATTCAACTAAAACTTATCTTCTTCATACTAGTACATATATCATTTTTCATCATGAAACATTTTTGTTGTCTTTCTTCATTTTGGATCTCCAAACAACAAATTCTTCAAGAGAAGCTTCTAATTCAACTAGAATTTCAAATCTTCCTTTTAATTCCCCTTTTTCATTATCACATTATTCCCTTGTTTGGGAATTACAAACAACTTCCACCATATCATCTGTATTATGATCATTATAGTCCTCCAGCTCTTCTAACTTATATTCTTCTAAACTGTCATCTTCTTTTGAAAGTAGACTCTTCTCTCTAAAGAATTTTTTCTTAAAATTTCTCATTCCTTTCACATAGGCTGAATAATTATTCACATGAATTTCAACTTCATCCTCTTAATCATCTTGAAAATTCTTGGGGTACCTTGTTGTAAGATGTATAACCCTTCTACATCTAAAGCATGTTATAGGTAGTTTCCCTTTGAACTTTACTTATATTCTTTGGATATTTGAGGAAATTAATGATATCACCTCATCCATCTCTTCATCTTATTGACCATATTCAATGGTTATCTTATTGATGGACTTGAATTCCACTTATTTAGACTTCTTTTTTTCCACAAACTTGTTATCATCATTTCTAATTTCATATGCAACAAGATTATTTTGCAAGCTATCCAATGTCAGAATCTTTGGATCTTTATACTCCAAAATAGAAACTTTTATATTAAAATGAGGTGGAAGTTTTCTCAGGATGCAGTTAAAAATCTTTACGTCTTAAATAATTTCTCCAAGACCATGACTGTCTTCCACAGCAATATTTACCTGGTCAAATAATGCATTAATAAACTCATTATGGTGCATTCTAAGATCCTCATATTTGTTCCATAGAACTTGTAGCTTTGTTTCTATGAATTTTGTGTCACCCTAATAAATATTCAACATCTTTTACCACATATCATGTGATGACATACATGACATCACCTTGGTATATATATCATTTGATAAGGTTGCATATAAATCATTGATTCCATTAGCATCAACATCCAATTTTCTTCAGTCAACTTTTGATAGGGAACCACTATTCATATTAGCTAATATTCCATACATAGCTACTATTAAGACATTCATTACTAATGATCATAAGTAGTTGTACATCTGATTCTTCCATAGTTGAAATTTTTTTCCCTCAAAGACCGGAATCCCTTTGTGATTGACCACCTACATTTCTTCTTCTGGGATAGATTCACTGACTTTTAACCTTTCCCTATAATACCAATTATTAGGTCTACTAGGTCAAATACCCTGGGGGTAGGGTGGTGAATCAGGGTATGAAAAATTTAAAATACTACCCCTTTGGGTCTTGTTTCATAATTAAACAAAACAAACTTCTCTCTTTCTCCCATAGCAATGTATGAACAGAAATTAAATCATGCACATGACACAAAAATTTTACTTAGTTCACATTCACTGGGATACATGTAAGGAGCATACAACGATATTGTACCGATGTATCAAATCCATTAAATCTCACTACCAATAACAAGGTTTGGGCTATATCACTTATATGCCCAATCTCACTACATTTATAATGTTTAGGGTCTACTCACTGCATTCTAAAGGGTCACTCCCTATGTATCTTTCTCTGGATCACTACTGGTGGAAATTATCACCGTCTTCTTCATTATTTTCTCACTACTTTAGGAAGGGATAAAATCATAGTTTACTGACCTGTAGGTACCTATATTATATCTAGTTAATGTATTATCCACTGTATGTATATTCTCTGTCAAAGTCCCACTTTCATCCACTGATGAATATCACTTTACCATAGATGTACTGAGAAAATTCAAACTTTAGTGAAAATATTTAATGGCTTGCATGATTCTTTAATGACTTGGGCACAACATGTGAATTTTTCATGAAAAAATATCTTTCATGACACTTTCTACTCACATGTAACTCAATACTTGAACATAACTCACTTCTTGTACACTACTCACTTCTTTCACTCAACTGTGATATTGCGCGCAACTATATACTTGTGCAGAAACTCACTAATTGCATGAAACTCACTACTTGCACGATCTAGTGCATACATTTTCTATAATTGTTGATATTCTAAAATTATGGGGGTATCCTCCTATTTACAATCATTTTTCCAACTCTGCACACAAATCGCCCAACGTTCCCCAAGAATGCAAGTCTCACTCACCCAAGTCTCATTTGCGTAGACTCACCATTCATGAAAATCAATAAGTTGAGATAAATAATTTCTTTTTTCATATTTTGATGTATTAATCTTGAAAACATTCTGGTGTGCTACTTTCCAAACCTCCTTAACACTTATGCACAACTTCCTTTTCCAAATATAGTTTTCTCTTTTATCTAATTTTTGGACCAAAAAATTTGGAAGGCACTGGGAAATGACACCACCTTGTATAAGATATTTTTTTACCATCTCTAGATCATCCATTACATTTTCATGGATCCATATGCACATAGTTTTTCAAAAATATCTATGGAACTCTATAACTGACCATGAAAACCTACTTTGTCAATAAACACAATCAATTAAAAAATGCATCAATGTTACCCTGAGAGATTTTCCCAAAAACTTTGTTTGGTTGATATTACGATAATTTAATTGGGAATATTTATTAAAAATGGTTTTTTATTTTTTTATAGGGATGATCCTGCTAATTGATCCCAATTCCTCGCCCCACCGTAGTTTTCTAAGTGTTTACAGGATAGCCTAAGGGAGATGATAGATAATATTTAGGTACCTTGAATCATGACATAGATTGATTTGGAGGTTCATGAGTCTATTTTTCATTTAAATTATGATGTTTATATGAAATATATGTGAAAATTCAATTATGGGAATCTATCATGTGGAATTTTAATTGTTTGGTGTTGATTGGTGGATCATTTTTTTGTTCCTATAATTTTATTTGGCTAATGCCTCCCATATGAATATTTTATACCCTTAGTGCTAGTCCTATAAAAGTAGTATATTGGAGGTGGGATTTGGAGGTCACTCTCACCTTTAATATATGCCCAATAAGGGTTCTTAGTGGGGTGGGTCATGAAAATCACATCACAATTAATTTCCATCCTTATTTGTACTCATCTCCTCTTCTTTATTCAAACCACATTCTTCTTGAATTCTCTTATTGTAATTGATGGATTTTTAAGGACCAAACGACACTCGTTCATCATAGAAAAATAAATTACAAACAAAATTTACCAAGATCAACCATACTTGAAACCAAAACCATGAATAACTATAATAAATAAACCATGTGTACCTTACATCTAATATAGTTGACACATCTATCTTTAATCACATGTTTAGAGAAGATCACTAAGTGATAGCTATCAGACTCACTCATTCATAGTGTATACATGGGATGACATGAATTACCTAATTTTTAGGTGGTATTCTCTTTCTATCCATGGTATCCAAGTACATCTCATGGAAAATTCAGAAAAATAGTAAAGCTCTTGGGTAGGGATAAATATGGCAGGAATCTACACAAAAAAACACACACCATTATCATGGTCACTACTTCATTATATAGGTTTCGAGGAAACTTTATAAGACTTTGTAGAATTTAATAATTCATTATATAATATATTATTTAATGATATAACAATTTATGTATTCATTATATGAATTATATATTGACCTATCCTTTTATATTAATGAAATTTCACTTATTAATAAACATGTGTGCCATATTTTGGAATATAGTAGAGTATAAAACACATGAATAACATAATAGAAACCAATTTTTTATTTCATTAATTGTGAAAATTAATTTTAGAGAATAATTACCCCTAATTAAATTTAAAATATTACAATATGAAAATAAATAAAAAAGAATAAAATAAATAGAATAATAAAATCCGGATCATTTTGACCCACTAGAATTATCACACCCACACACAACATTATAAAAAAGAAACATAGTTAGTAATTAAATAAAATTTTTAAAAATTAAGAATAAAAAACATTTAGATTAATTTAATTGAGTGATTAATGAAGGAAATAAGATATATTAATAGGATATATAAAACCAATATGACTATTGGAATAACAAAAATGATTGTTAGAACTGGTTCTTGATCATTGGGAATAGTAATATAACAATCATAATAGTAACATAAATAATAAATGTAACAAAAAAATATTTTAAAATAAGATAATTTTTTAGTGTATGTGATAAGGAACACTAACCTTAAACAACCCATGAAATATATTTCTTTAAATTTAATCTCTTCAATAGGTTTCAGAACACGTAGCCCCGAGTCGAAATGAACTATAATACAGTTTATAAATATAAAATGACCATTAAATTAGTGGATATGTATAATACTAACTAAATTATGAAAATTAAGGTTATCTATTGGTTATAAATGAAATAATAATCTTTTAAAATAAAATGAAATATTTTATAAAAAACTATATTTGTCTAAAAGACGGTTTAGTCAGTCATTGTGCACATAATTTAAAATTATTTTTACCAATTTTATAAAATTTATTTGATAAAATTAAATTAATATTTGAAATCGTAATATCAAAATTTAATTAGGTTGATGTTTTGGGATTTTTATAAAATGATTCATTTTTCAATGAATTGTGAAAATACTTAATATTAATTGAAATTTTCCTTTTCATTTAAATTATTTATAAAGTTAAATTATATTTAAAATTGGTTTTAAAGTAAAATTAGTTCAATTATATATCATTTAATCCAATTTAGGTCATTGAAATTATTTTATATTAAATTTTGTCATAAAATCCTAGTAAGCTTTTGAACATTTTCTCTTTGAAAACCCACTTTCTCATTGTATGTGTGGGATTAATTTTAAATTAGAATTTTCTAATTATGTGAATGGAATGTTGAAAGATGAATTAAATATTTTGAATCAGAATAATTGATAATATTTATTAATTTAAAATCAATTTATTACCATAATTAATAGTAAAAATAGTAAAAATAATTTACCACTGTTAAAGTAAAAAATGGGTTTACCAGGGGTTAAATTAAGAAGTCAAGGTTTAAAATGACCTAAAACTTGTATAAAGTCTATTTTATGACCATATTACGACCCCATCATGTATAAGGATATATAATAATCTATTTTGGACCTTTTTTAATGTGAAAAATGTGGGTACACCTTTTTCTTTTTAAAAATTACAAGTTTTTGACTCGCCTCACTTATAAAAAGACACACCATATTCTCTCTTATTCACACAAGAAAAAGATTTTGGTTTGGAAAATTAAATCTCAAATTCCATAATCTAATCATACAGGCCTTAGTTTTCTCATAAGTAAAACCTTGGAAAGCTTTTGGGGTAAACATAAGGAGGTTACCTGGTGAAGAGGTAACATTCTTCATTGAGAGTTTCTATTTTATTTCTCAATCTACCTCCTTAAATTATTATTAAACCATTATGATATTTTAACATAATTATCTTCTATATACTGAGATGTTGTTATGATAAGGTAATAAACTACAAATATCCCCACTTACATCAAATGGGTTATAAAATCATCATTTGTGTGCACATCAGGATACCGCCTCATAAACCAATGTTATTCTTTTTTCCATCACCACCTCTTATGGATGGGTATAATAATTGATATAAATTATATATATTATATTTATAACATAATATATATATTTACCAAAGTTGTTATTTTTTCCACCATGTGTCACTCCCACATCAATTCACTCCAATATCATGTATCTGTCTTACCTCATTCCATCACATTACCCTCTCTCACCATCGAGACTATCGTCTTCAATTACCACTATTTCAAAACCTCCATAGATCTACCTTCCTCGTCATCCAATGATTTCACATAAATCAGCATCTGAAATCATCATATTGTGCTATATATTGCTACTCCATCTTCCCCTTTTTCAATATCCACCCCGTCGTGACTTCGCTATATCATCTTCACGTCTACCGATATCCTCCCCATCGCGACTTCGCTATTTTAAATCACTAGTTTGAAAACCTACACTATTTTAACTTCATATTAATCTAAAGACTTCAACAAGACCATTCTTCCAAATATGCGGTCTACGCTAATTGTCGACACACTATCTTCACCTCTTCGGATATCTGTAAACTAGGGTTTTGCAAGCTACTCCATTCAGTCTCCCAAATATAGGATTTCAAGTCCTTCTTGGTCGGCTACCAGGTCTTCATTTCCATGGAAAACCTTCCATTCCTTCATGTACCTCGGATACCATCACTCCAAAATCATCCACTGCCAACTAAACCTTTGATTTTCTCTAAAATACATAGTATTATACTAATCTAGTTCACTCAGGTTCTCATTAGTTCTGCTCTAATAATCCCCTCCAAAATAGGTATGTTAGCCTGCTAAATTGTGATACCTATCCCTTATATTCTTCATTATATTATTATCAGGTTCACATAAGGTAATTAAAATTTCATAATAATTTATCCTAATTTAATACTCCAAGTATTATTTGTCTTTATCATTTACCTTAAACTATAACTTGACAGCCAATCGTAGCAGTGACTACATAAAGATTCTAAGTATTATTTGTCTTCAGAAATTAAATTCTCTATACTATGATCATAGTACTGCCTCCAAGTAGACATGTCTAATTTTATCATCAATTTATCATTTACCAATCAATAATAACAGGGTTTATACGAGATTGATCACAGTAAATAACTGTGACTAGTAGCCTTCAGACACATAACCCTTAGAATGTGACTACATGCACATTCTAAGGATCAATTGTCTTTAGAATATACATTTTCTATAAAATGATCACAATACTACATTGCATGGTTTTATGGTTCTGTTCAATTCCTTTACAATCAAATAAAAAGATACACCATATAAACATGAACTCCCCATCAAGATATAGAGATGCACGACTTCAAAGAATACTAATATAAAAACAACGTCAATTGGGTTGTCTTTTTTTCTACACTCCTAATAATGTTCCATTATTTATCAATCAACAACTTATATGTTTATGATAATTGAAATTCCATAGGTAGAATGTCTCTTGAAAACATTAATGACACTGAACCTATAACACAAACAGGAATCACCAAAAACAGGATTTTTTTGCCTTTGTCACCAATACCCAATAATGGTAAGTTAAATTTACAACATCCATTACTTTTTTTAGTTATCATATTGAAAATCTAAATATCATACCTCTTTAATATAATATCTTGATGCATGAAAATGTATATTCTAACAGTACTAATAATTTTATGATAACAATAACTGTTGTAATTTTTTGACAACTAAAGTTGTCACAACAGCTAATAACATAGAAATACGTTGACACATTCCATTATCACCTATATAAAACAATGGTGATTTTGGTTTTCTATCTCCAATTTAATTACATTGATTTCATACTGCGAAACATGTCACCATGTCTTGCTAAAATTTCTCATCTACCTAATTTACAGTCCCGCAAGACTGTTCAAATCTTTCAATGATATATGATGGATCAAACAAGAAAAACAACAACTGAATACCATGATACAACATAGTATTTCATTTTGTAAGATTTTTTTCAATGAACTTTGTTTAAGTATATGGTCAATATGTTACATTTCTATTTAACAACTTCATGTCCCAATATTATTCTTACAAGGTATGAGTACAAATGTTCATATTTTTATGGAGCCAGCTGATGCATCCTTTTCACTGTAAGCACAAATCAGTTGACTACATAATTTATTCTATATCAGTGCAATAATGATTTTTGTGCATGAAACTTCACTAATGAACAACACTACTTAAACTGTTATCAGAAAATTTATTCCCTTTTCATCCATGGGTATGTTATAGAGTTCAACTAGTATTTCGGGTTTCTCATCTATGTATCTATTTATATAGTTACACTTTATAACATTTAATAACATTTTCATCTATTGTGTTATTCTAATGAGAGAGTAATAAGCATTAATGTTCTACACAACTGCCCGAGGAACAACATTCAATGAATCAGACGACCACATAAACTAATCCTACAACAAACTCTGACATAACTCCTACATTAAACTTTAGAGTTCTGTTAAAGTGGTCATTATATTTTCAAAATTAAACTGTTTTACTATATATTTTATATTAAAAAATTGACATAAATAACAAACAACTTGAATTATAATGCTACAATTAATTCACTATAACTTCTAAGTGCTGAAAAAATAGGTTATTTATATTTAATTAAAATTTATATTACTAAATTGGTTGTGTATACAATATAATTAGACTTATATTTCATTCCACATTAATATAAAATATTCTAACACTTTTATCCTTCATAATATTCAGAATTTGTAGACCCTTTTAACATTTTTGAGTATTGCGGTTCAACCTTCTCATATAAAGAGAGTAATAAAAAATATAACCACAAACATATACCATAGTTCTCTTTATGTTTCTCACTGGGAAAAATTACTTTACAGTTGTTGCCTGCATATCCTGAATACCTTAGAACATTAGTTTTCAATACAACATCTACACATTGAAAAACATTCCAAGACCACATGCACATTTACAACTATATGTTTGTATTCACATCATTGTGAGAAAAAGTATAAACATTTGTGAACATTGTTGGGTCGCTAAATATTTTTATATTAAATGGAAAAAACTACCATCAAATTGGATGTTTATTTCCTCCTAATAGACAACCACAAATGTTTTCTTAGCTCTATGTATATGACACTGCAAGTGAATCTCAAAAAAGAGTACGAGCCATCTGGTGACTACTATACTAAGAGGTAATATCTCAATATTTTCTCTTATGATTTTAACTTCTTAACACTTTCTTATGCAACTTTGATGATATAATTCAAAACTCTCTTATTGATTTAAGTATTGTTCAGAAACTACTAGATATGCTTTACAAAACAATGTCTTATCATGTTAATTCAGAATATCTAGGGATGTTATTGAGAGTAATGGAACTAAAAATTTAAAGCTCCTACTTCTTAGAAGACAAGGAAGAGATTAAAAAATACAACTTACCAACTACTTATGAGATTGGAATGCTCATTTTCAGTGACATTGAAGATCTAAATTATGAGAGAGATATCATCATTAAAAGAAAAAGTGGTGACTTTCAATGCATATATGAGCTTCCCCTACTATACCTTCCTCTTCAATATCCATTGGTTTTCATGGGTGGAGAGGATAGATATATCGACAACATATTCAATCATACGACACCCTTCAATAAAAGTGAAAAACTCCAAAAAGTAACAATGAGAGAATATTTCTCCTTTCACCTTAAATTATATTACAATGATTAATCCAATCTAATATATTCTAGGAGGATTTTGCAATAATTTATTATAGATTCATATACAATGATTGAGTCTCAAAGACTATCTTTTATTCTCTTTAACCAAACACGTTTGAGGGTAGAACTATACAATGGGCTGTAAGATTCTTTCCTTAGAGGTGATTGAGATGAGTCTTTATGTGGGAAGCGTATCATTTTACCTTCCAAATTTACAGGTGGTCCGAGGTATATGATTCAAAATTACAAAGATTCTATGTCAATCTGTAATTGGGCAGGGTATCCATATCTTTTTTTAACATTTACATGTAATCCGATGTGGCATGAAGTTTCGAGATTTGTTAAAGTAAAAAACCTTCTCCCATCAAACTATATTCATATACTATTTTAAATTTTCAATATTAAGGTCATAAAACTCATGAAAGATTAACGAGAAGGTTGTTTCTTTATAAATTCTCGAGAAGGTAAAAAAATTAATCACTAATATAATCAACTTTTATAATGACTACTTTTACCAGCAAATGTCACATGTTTTTCACATGTTTTTTCATCTACCCTTCAATCTCTAATGTAGTTTCTCGTACTGTGGAGTTTCAAAAAATAGGACTATGGAATGAGTACATTCTATTATTTCTCAGTCATGAAGACAAATTTGTCACTCCAACAGACATTAACAGAATTGTTTCAGCCGAAATTCTAAATAAAGGTACCTTCCCAA
This sequence comes from Viscum album, assembly GCA_963277665.1. Taxonomy (NCBI): domain Eukaryota; kingdom Viridiplantae; phylum Streptophyta; class Magnoliopsida; order Santalales; family Viscaceae; genus Viscum; species Viscum album. The sequence goes on from OY728129.1 coordinate 988,358,529, forward strand.
AACTTCATGAAGAAGTTGAAAATTTTATGATCCTTGGGACTTGTGGTGATGAGAATCGTCACTCACCTTGTATGTGGAATTAAAAATTCTCAAAGTATTATCCAAAAAAAATTGTTGAACATACAAAAATGAATGATGACAGTTATGTTGTATATCAAAGAATAAATTCTTGATGTAGGATTGTCAAAACTGGTATAGCATTGGAAAATTAGTTTGTTGTGGCATACAATCCAAATTTTTTGTTAAAATATAAAGCTCATCTAAATATAAAAATTTTCAATGAGCCATCCCTTATCAAATACATTTTTAAATATATAATCAAGGTCCATGATAGTGTAACCATGACACTACATGACAAGAACAATAAAAATCTGTATAACAACAGTGTCGACGAGATTAAAATGTACTATGACTACCGGTACATCTCACCTTGTGAAGATTCTTGGAGGATTTTTTATTATGATATCCATTATAGATATCCTCCATTTGATAGACTGTAGTTTCATTTACTAGGACAAAACAATGTGGCGTATGTAGACTGTGACAATATTGAAGACATATTAAATAATAGCAACATTTCTAATACCATGTTCACATATTTGTTTGAAGAAAATCCATTGTACATAGAGGGAAGAAGTATAACATACATAGAATTCCCCACAAGATTTTTCTACCACTTTCGTGAAAAGAAATGGTATCTATAAAAAGAGGGATTCGGTATTGGTATACTATACAATGTGCCACTTTCTTCTAGAGAACTATATTACTTGCAGATTAAACTTACAAAGGTCAGAGGTGCATCTTCATATGATTCTATTTGAATGGTGGAAAACATTAATCATTATACATTTAGAAAAACCTATTCAGACATGGGACTGTTAGCTAATGAAAATGAGTTTATTCAAGCTCTAAAAGATGTCTCCACTTAGGGAATGGTACACTCTTTACGAAGACTATTTTCCGGAATGTTATCCTTAAATACCATTTCTCGACCTGACATTGTTTGGCTTCAAACATAGAAGATTCTAACCGAATATATTATATATTCCCAACAACAGCTCCTGCAAATACAAGGTACAAACAACTTACTATCTATGTCACTAGATATCTATGTTAGTATATTTCATTCTAATATTTTTTCCCTCTCCTATAGACTTGAAACTAGCTGATCATCAAAGAAAAATGTTTGGTTTGATTGAAATATACAACATTATCCACAACAATGGTAAATCTCTACAATGTTATACTCTAATGCCCATTCCAGATTATTCGATTGTTCCTCAACCAAATCAGTTGATTACAGAAGAGCTCAATTACAATAGGGAAAAACTTCGTAATGAGTACACATCATTACACAATATGCTTACTGTTGAACAAAAACAATTAATGGGGAGAATTATGTCTGTGTTATGTTCTTCTATTGGGTTTCTTCTTGCATGGATTTGGAGGGACATATAAGACTTTCATCTAGAGAGTCTTAATGTGTTTACTAAGCTCAGAAGGTAAACTTTTTCTTGCAGTTGCTTCTAGTGAAATAACATAATTTCTCTTACCAGGTGGGAGGACAGACCATTCTAAATTTCAAATTCCAATATTTATAAATGACCACTCAGTTTACACTATTCAGCAAGGGAGTGATGTTGTAGAACTGCTAGAATCAAAAAATTGATTATTTGGGATGAGGATCCAATGCTTCATAAAAACTATTTTGAAGCTCTTGATTATAAATTAAGAGATATACATTTAGTGGAGAAATAAAATTCTTCTAATTTAACATTTAGAGGTTTAACTATTGTCCTAGGTGGAGATTTCAAAAAAATAGTTCCTGTAATCCCTGGTGGTGAAAGAAGTGACATTTTATTTGAAAGTATAAGGTCATCATATCTATGGAAACACTGTCAGGTTTTAACAATGACCCAAACCATGAGGTTATAATTAATAGATTCAAATGATGGTTTTGATTAAGTTCAACAATTTTATAATTGGATTTTGGATATTGGCGAGGGAAACATTGGTGAGATCAGTGATGGGGACGGGTGCATTCAAATACCATCAACATATCTTCTGAAAACAAATAAATCCCCATTGACAACATCAATTGAATTTGCTTACCCAGATTTCAAGGATAAATTTGGAGATGTATCATATTTGAAAGGTCGTGCTATATTAGGACTAACTTGTGATGTTGTTCAGGAAGTCAATGACTACATGTTAACTCTTAGCACTTCAAAAGGAAAATATTACATTAGTTTTGATTTTGTTTGCAATGCAAGTTTTGATATAGATTGGCCTAAGAACATATATACAACTAACATTTTAAATGGTATCAATGTCTCTCGACTTCCTGCACACAAAATTATTTTGAAGATTGGAGTACCCATTATGTTTCATAGAAATGTAGACCAATCAGTGGGGTTATTAAATGGTACTCATCTGATTATTACACACTTGGGTGACCATGTCATCAGAGATGAAATTTTAACTGGTTCTCATTCTAGGTGTCATGCATTCATCCCCAGAATAAATATGACCAACAATGATGATAGATGGAATTTAAAATTAAAAATAATATAATATCCTTTGACTATTTATTATGAAATGACTATTAATAAGAGTCAAGGCCAATCTATGTCTTCTATTTGTTTATATCTTCAAAAGAATGTGTTTTATCATGGAAAACATTATGTTACTGTCTTTAGAGTGACGTCACCAAGGGGTTTGAAAATAGTTGTTGATGACAGAGATAACCCAACCTATGAATGTACATGAAACATTATCTACAAATAAATTTTTGATAACCTTTATTAGGTATCTTTTATTTTCAAATATATACATTTCAATGCTTTTATCAATTGCATATATATAGAAACACATGACTTACATTTCTGCTTACTATGTTATATCTCTATGCTAATTAAAAAAATACATAAATGAGAACATGTCATGAAAAATTTGTCCTTTTAATGAGATTATTACTGATTACGATGAAACATTGAAGATACAAGTCTATGTATTAAATATGTGGTGTAATTCATCACCTAAATTTTATGTTGCTACTATCTATATGATTCTCTATGATGCATGAGTGACTTTATCCTGTCTAGAAGTTATAGTTTCTGTACTATTTTCATAACTCTATTACTATGTAATTCTATTACAAGACAATTTTTTACGTAAATGATATGTGTCATATGATTTTAAAGGTCTATTTGAAAATTAATTGACACAGGAGACCAAAATTCAGTGTACAATTACTAACTTCCAGCTAATCACCAAGTACAAACCACTCATGTTCGAAGGCCTATGCTACATCATACAAAACGTCTAAATTTATCATAATAAAGGGAGATACATGGGGAAAAAACATGCTTGTCGACTATTTTTCACAACAAAAACATATGTTCTACTGACCGATATTCAACTACCACTGTTCAGTTTTGACATTATTTATTTTACTGACGTTATTAACAAAAGCGTTCCGGAACAACAATTAATAGGTACATTTTAGTAAAATTTTCTTTTGGAATTATATTATTTTCATATTCATATCTACTATATGTTTTTAATAAATACAGTCTTCAAATACAGATCTGAAAGAGTATACTATTCATTTTTCTCAACTTATGTATAATTCATACACTATTGAGAGTGATACTATTTTCATAAGAACTATTAGTTTTACATCAAATTTACATGTTATAGAAATTATTGGACATCTATGTAAATCATATCCAATATAGTCTATCGTTACATCCAACCAAAAGATCCAAATTGTTTTAGAGGACGATAAGTTAGCATCCTTGTCTTCTCACAACAATTGATATAAAATATTGCAATTACCAACACAACTACTATGATTTCTTTTAGAGGATTGTGAATAAAATGTATCTTGCCGGGGAGGGGATATTCCAATATAATGTCAGAGTTCTTGGAAAACAAAAACGAATCCTCTAAATTACTAATCTTGTAGTTGGTCATGGAAAAGCGATTGACATGTACAAAATCTATCTATAGATTACAAAATCTTCCTTATTGAAAACTATAATGTTTAGTAATTATTCACTTCAAATAATGCTTATGATGTTAAACATGTTCCAACATCTATTATTAACTACACTATAATATTTAATATCTTATTGAAAACTGTAATGTTATAAAACTATATTGTTCCAACATCTGTTATGCCTTATTGAAAACTAGAAATTATCATGTTCCAGCATCTGTTATATTCCACCATTTGTAATTTCTTTTTTCAAATTCTAATGACCCATCATTTGTTATACCTTATTTTAGACTGTAATGTTTAGAATTTATGATTATTCTCTCTAACATGTTCAATTGTTTCACTGTGTTGTATATATATTAGTCGCTTCTAGCATCTATTATGTTCCAACATCTACTATTCACTATTGATATATGAAAACTGTAATTTTCTTGCAGCTTTTATGTTCCATAATCTGTTATGCCTTATTGAAAAATATATGTTCCAACATATATTATTCCTTATTTCAAACTATAAGGTTTAAAAATTATGATTATGCTCTCTAACATGTTTCGGAGTTTCACTGTTTGTTTACAAATTAGTCACTTAAAATTATTCTTATGCTCTTCAACATCTTCCAGTTTCTGTTATTATCACCACTTCATTTAATGTATTGAAAATACTACTCAACTTAGACATACTATTAGAACAAAACTTTAGAAGAAGGTAAAATGTTAACTGATATTATTTTTCCAGCAATTCTATCTACAAATACCAACAACATGAATGAAATCTACATAAAATGTTGTCTTCAATGCAACATTTTCTGCATTTAACAGACCTGGGTTCATCATTCATTAACAATTTCAAAGTCCTCCATCAAAAAATTAAAATTGTTTTGTTACACATTTACCTTATTGGAAAAAAATATATATTTATGATGTTAAAAAGTTTCTAGAGGTAAGTACAATATCATGAATTTTTTATTTTACTCTGTCATCTACAACACTAATACATGTATGAACTAATTTCATGAATATATTAATATTACTAATTTTCTCATAGTTGATAAGTAGTTTGATTTCTACTACAAAAGTAAAACTTCATAGAACTCATAACTGGTATTTTTAATCATTTAACTCTTGCATGAAAAAAGAAAAAAATGCGGATGTGAACATTTGGTGGAAGAATTGTAAAAAATCACCAAGCTGCACTACTCCAAGGTATTCATTTAATGTCATCCTTTATTGATTAATATTACTTGGGTATATACTTAGTATACAAATTAAATAATATTGATACAACATCATGGATTCTAACAACTATAAATACAATAGGTTTAGAGTTCAATTACTGGTGAAAGATGACAAAGACTCACTATCTGTCATTCTCTTCGAAAATCACGTTAGGAAGTTCATATGAAAAAAAAATTCTCAGTTTGAGGGATGGCCTAATACAAGTAGGGTAATTGAACTATTTTTTTTCTTTTCAGGTATTTGATGTTATTTTTAAACTCACAGTTCTATTTCATTACTTAATAGGACTACGATAAGTTTGGTTTCCCCCCATAGCTAAAAATTTTCAAATAAAAGAAATTTTCTCTATCACTAGATGTCACAAGTTACAAAATTCAGAATCAAAAACGTTTTTCAGAATAGAACAATTACATAGTTCTCTTCATCAATGATAATGAAAATTATATCACACCTATCATCAAAGTTTTTCAGACAATGAGGTAAATAGAGTAATTCTACCAAAAAATATTTATTGGAAACCTTATGAATTTGACATCACAACATTCTATGTAACATTATTACAATGTATTAATTTATTTACGATTCTTTATCATTCATTTTATTTACAAAACAGTCACCACATACCTGTAATATTAATTTCACCTATCTGTTTTAGGAATATCACTACGCCAGATCTTTAGGAGTCAGCTACAACATTGGTGCTGGATTCAAAACAACAAGTACAATTGTATCTTCAACTCAGTTATAGTTTCTCCATCTTCATTGTCTATTACTATCATTGTGTACATGTCATAGAAAATTCGGGTTTTTTCCTTCATTTTTTTAATTTTTATCTTTTATTAAAAAATCACTACATCTATTTTTTTGATTTTCAAATTGTTAAACATTACATCGTTGCTTCAATGGTGTGACTTATAAGTGTTGACTATTGGTCATTCGTTACAATGATATCTTCATGTACCATTGACTAACTTTAATGCTGAAGATGGGGTCAAACTCAAGGAATCATTATCTCAAGACTCAATGCCCACATCAACTCATACCAATGAACTTCATATCCATATAATGGATAACATAAACAAAAAGACTGACAAACTAGACTGACTGTTTTCCATGCATTTCTAAGAAAATGCAAACATGTTGTCATATCTATAAGTTTCAAATTTCTATTTAAAAAATTTTATCCTTACACATATTATATGGTGTCTCTTCATTGTATTAAGGTTTCCCCTGGGAACCATATGTGATTTAAAGACCATTCTCTAATAGTACAAATTTTTTTTGAAGAAAAAAATGCGATGTTTTCTATAATATGAATTGTTTAATTGATTTACTAATGTTTAGTTTGTCTATTTTCATATCCTTGATGTGTGATGTAGTAGTATTTTTATTGTCTTGGTTTTCCTTTCTTTCTTCATGAAATAACATTATTAATTATTTGTAAATAATTAAATTATATTGATTTTTAAGTTTTCCTTTTTAAATAACCATTTGTATGCTTGGTCTTTGATTGTGCTACTTCAAAGGGTGTTTAATTCTTAATTGTTTGTTTACATTGTAATTTTTATTGTCCTGTTGGAATAGAAGTCTAGAAATTCCATCCCACATTTCACCTTGCTGTATCGTTAACTCATTTTTTTTGAAATAAACGTTTGTTGTACTACCATACCATAACATGAACCTGTTGCATCGTTACATCAACAAGAGAAGATGAATATAGAAAAACATGTGCTACTTCATTAGATTAATAATTTTTCCCTCTAGTAAAACAAAGTTCCCATTTTATGAAATCTTATGATTCTAAATAGTGATGTTTGTTTCCAGATTTCCTATTTTTTGATTATACATGTTTCGTTACATAAAAATTGTTATCCTATTTTATGATATCTGATGTTTTTTTCATGATATAAAAGTAGAGTATAATGATAATCCAACATTCATGTTTGGGGATACAATTCAGCATCATGTCATAGATATGCATCTAAAGATAGATATGTCAGATATTTTTCCCGACATAATTATTCTAATTGTACCTACTATTATGTTCTTATGTTTCATGTCACCAGTTGTTTTTTCATACTAATATGTGTCACTTACTCACATTAATGTTTAATTACCTTTTTTAGGGATCAATATAACTATTTAAAAACTTTATGAACTGCTTCTCCTCTGCATCGACGGATCATGGAAGTACTAGGAGGATATTGAATGCATATTCTGATGACACGAGTTGGGCTCTGATGGTCAGACCAACTGCTATTGAAAAGCATGCTTCCTGTTACTTTTATCATTCATGTATATACTACAGAAACCGTATTTATGTTCTGTTACCTTGATGACATAACATTCCATAGTTCTATTTCCATTGTGACATAACATTCTAGAGTTATGTTTCTTTGTTGACAATGAACCATGGGGTTATTTCCATTTTGATGTTATGATTCCATGTTTTTGTTTCAATGTTTCTACTAATTAAAATATATATAAGTTCTGTTTCAATTTATTGTTCCTATTTAACTTCATTTTACATAATTCAGTGTTTACTGTTATGTATTTATTTTTTAGAACTATGACCAGAATTGTAATTTCAACAAATTTATTATTAATTTTCATTAATCACTTCTTAATTTATTAATGCATTATGAAATTCATATTTGATTTATGGATTCATGCATATGCATGGGTGGGGTACTAGTTATACCCAAATATTAATTATATCATATATATTTATATATATATATTTACTTTCCATTTGGTATGGGATATGATAATGTCACTCGTGTGTATGGTGGACTATCGCCTAATGAAACGATGTGATTAATTATTCACTAAAACATTACATGGAAGGTAATAGGTATAAAGTTAATTAATATATGTGATATAAATGAAATAGTTATGATATTCATGAAATATTTTTCATTCTTAATAGAAAAAACATCATTTTATTTCTTTCCTTTTCACTCACTGAAAGATGATAACATAATTTGTGTACATGTGGACTACTGCCTTCATGAAGTAGTGTGGCTCTATTTTCATCACCACACCACATATATTATAACAAACTGATCCTTTTCACATAATATTATATTATTTTAAACATAATTATCTATCAAAATAAAATCCAATGATCATAAATTCTAGTGTTTTTGGAAGACTAGGTACATAAAACTGAAAACATGGGACTAAATAAAACATTTATTTATTTATCATCCATTATGAGATCCTAACATTATTTGACCCCTTACATATTCATTGGATAATCTATGGATAACATGAAAAGGGGGGTGAGCTAAAAATCTTAGTAAGGGAATAAAATAAGAATAAAGTATAACACATGGGTTAGAAGGCATAATAAGATGACATAAAAGGAATAGATATACATAAGTAAGTATGAAATATGTAATCATGGTATCGTAGGATATATGGAAACAAAATAAAACATTTCATATGAATTATTCAAGTCTCATTTCATATAAAGGATCATGATTCAAGGCTAACCACAAAGACAATTGCACATGGAGCATGAGTCAAGGCTAACCACCAAGACTGATGCACATGATGTCTCATGAGACTAAACATTACCCAATGAATTGGAGTGATATCTAAGTTCACCCATCATAAAATTTTCATGAATATATGTTCCACATGAAGAATCATACATAAGGAATAAAATATAGACTTAAGGGTTACCCATGGTAAGAATTGGGTATCATAATATTGTCAAAAGGCATAACATAAGGGAATATCACAATGGTGTCCATGAAAGAAAGGATTTAAATCATACATAAACATTTATAAGGGAAAATAAGCACATATCATGATAAGTGATGTCTAACTGAAGTGAATATATATAAAAATGTTATTTAAGAAACTTTAAAAATTAAACATTTTAGTGTGGTATAAGGAAAATTTTAAAGAGAATTTAAATAATAGATGGGAATAATATTTTATATATAAACATAAGTTAACTACTAAATATTTTATAATAACAAGTGTGATTTTATAAAAATAATGTAATTTTAAAATATATTATATAGTACATTTGAAAATGGGTAAGAATTCGGGAAGTCCCCTTAAATCGGGCTTGATTGTTGTTATATCCCCAAAAAATAAGGATGAACGGATCTTGATACATGAGTTTGGAACATATACAAAACATTTATAATATGTAAATAAAAATAAAATATATTTTCATTTGGGTAAAAAGAGATAAAGAATAACCTAAAGGTATAATGGTGGTTTGGGTAGAATCCCTTACCTTAAGTCTGAAGGTGTTGTTCACTTGATCATAATGTATGAGATAATAAACGTTGATTCATTAATTAATAATCAAAAAAACATTTATACATTTATTTGATTTATTATAACTTTATTAAGTTCAATTATGAACTTTTTAAATGGTTACGAGATTCAATTTCATCATTTGGGTGCCTTGGTTTCCTTGGTTTTCTTGATTGGTTTACTTGTATACATGTACGAAAGGTCTTGTAAAGTGGGGGTAGTTATCCAGAATTTAAATTATATGTTATTAATGTTATTAGAGAGTTTATATTGGTCTTATATATTATTTGGATTTATGGAATGAGTATGAATCATTAGATAAATATTTAATGATAATCATTTGGGGTTATTTTAGCGGTTTTCAATCACAACAAATACATTTTGTTTTATAAATTAATATCATGTGTAAAAAATGATTCCATAACATTAAATAAGATAAATTACATATATTATAATATATTTAAACCATAAAAATGGTTTCATGACCAGCCTTTTATATGGTAAAGGAAGTTGAAAACTTCGTCATCCTTGAATGTGATAAATTAATATATCACAGATGATGTTTTAATTTTTAGAAAAAAAGAGGAGGGATGAGATGATGATGAATTATTAAATTAGAATAAAAAATTTCTAGTATATGTATGTTATTGGAGTTATCATAACATTTCTATTAGGGGATTTAAGGAGAGAAAACGAAAAGAAAGGAACTTGAAAAGAAATTAAAAGAAAAGGATGAGGGTTTTACCTCTTGATTGCTTCTACTTGAGAACCTCCTTAGGGGATCAGTTTTGGTCTTTTATTACGACCAAACGCTCCTAGATGTGGGGGAGAGGCTTGGTAGGATATTTGTGTATAATTTGGACAAGGATCTAGTCTTGATAGGTGTGTGGAGAAGAGGTGGTGAGGGGTGGTATTTATAGTGGAGGATAAGGGTGTTATCTCATTATTTTAATCATTAGTTTATTATTCTGGATCAATACTATGAATGGTTTTTGAATTATCACAAAAAATATTAAAATAATGAACTATAGTTCAAAATTTTGGGCTTACATCATCCATTCATGATCTATGACTCCATAATTCATGAATTTAGCTTTTATCGTAAATTATCGAATTTTACTATTCATAAAAAAATCAAGTATTTTAGAAAAAATACAAAAAAATCACCATAATAATTATTTTCTTTGTAGAATTAAAAAAAGAACTCAATTTTTTGAAAATAATTTTCTAAATATGAAAATTTTAATTTTTAATTAAAATCATAATTTACTCAAAAATCCATATTTTAAAATTATAACTGGTTTTATAACACTTTGAAAAATTAACTAAGGTCTCATAAAAATATATTATAATAATAATACATAAATATGTTAATTTATGAATAAATTTTATCAAAATACATTTTCTTTTAAATTTATAATTAAATATTTATGACTTATAAAAATACCAACACTTAATTTATAATTTTTAAAATATTTATTTACTTATACTAGGATATAATTATATCATATTGTCACTTATAAGAAGGGTAAATTTTATTTATAAATTCATTAGTGTGGTCACTATTCAATTATCTAATTTACTATTCATAATGGTCACATTATTACTCCAAAGGTCAAGTTACTATTTTATTGGTATAGGTTCCTTAACTTCTAGAAATACTTTTTATTTCATTCCTTCAATATTTATAAAGTTTTTATTATGTTCTCTATGTGATTTCATGTGATTGTACAACATGAAATAATTATTATAATTGAATTTACTTTGATAAAAGTTTGGGTCTCTACATCCCCCCCCTATGAAATTTCACCCTCAAAATTTCATTTTACATTATAAGTTAAAAAAGAGGTGTAGTAATTTTCCTTCATCTCTTCCTCCATTTCCTATGTTTCCTCTTCATACTTATGGTTCTGCCATAGTAATTTAACCAGGTGAGTATTCTTATCTCATAGAAATTTATTTCTATAATCCAAGATCTTAACTGGTTGCTCCTCGTAAGAAATATCATTCTCCAACTATACCACCTATGAAGTTAGTACATGTGAAGGATTTGAGTTTTTCTTCCTTAACATGGATATGTGGAATACAACATGTACTGTAGACATGGTAAATGGAAATTCTATCCAATAGGGCAGATCTATAATACAATAAAGAATATAAAAGGCTTTTATGTACCTAGGACTTATCATTCTTTTATTCCCAAATCTCATGCCCTTATTCCATGGAGATATTTTGAGGAATACCATATCTCCAACTTTAAACTCAAGGTCTCATCAATGATTATCTGCATAACTCTTTTGTCAATTTTGGGATACCATTATGTATTACTGAATGGTTTTCACATTTTCTACAATTTATTTGACCATTTTAGGTCCTAGAAGCTTATTCTCACTATCTTCATCCCAGCATGCTGGTGTTCTGCAACTTTTCCCACTAAGGGCTTCATATGGAGACATTTGGATGCTCGAGTGGAAAATATTGTTGTAGGAGAATTAGATTAGTGGTAGATGTTAGTCCCATCCTTTTTCTTAGTCCATAGAACATGATCTCAACATGTCTTCTAGTGTACGAATAGTTCTATCATATTGGACATTAGTTTGAGGATGATAGGATGTACTAAAGTTTAGCTTAGTGCTTAAAGCATGTTGGAGACTTTTCTAAAACTTCAAGTTGAATCTTGGATCTCAATCAGATAAAATTGATAGTGTTACTTCATACCTAGTTACCCCCTATTTGATATATATCTATTCAATTTGATCAAATGATAAGTCCTCTTGAATTGTGATAAAGTGATCTATCTTTTTAAGACGATCCAAAATAACCCATATACCATTTCTCCCTCTGGATGTCTTTGGATGTCTAGTGAAAAAGTCCATGGTGATGTTTTCTGATTTATATTTTGGTATGGGTAATGGTTACATAAACACTTTATACTTTTCCCTTTCAGCATTAACTTGATAACATACTAGGCACTTTGATGTATATTTAGTAATCTCCTTCTTCATATTATCCCACCAAGAGTTCTCTTAGAGATCTCGATACAACTTTGTGATCCCTGGGTGAATAGAGAAAGTAGAGCTATGTGCGTCAGTCAAAAAATCATTCTTTATATATGGATCATATTGTACACATAATTGCGACCCAAATCTTATGACTCCATCCTTATCAATCTTGAACTCAGAGGATTTACCATTTCTAATAGCTTCCACCCTTTTCTGAATTTCCATATCATTTCATTGAACATCCTTTATTTTATCCATGAGGGATGGTTGCGCAATCATTTAAGAAAGGATTGATTATTTTCCTCTATTAATTATTCTCATGTCCATCCTTTTCAATTCTATAAATATTTTATCCTTCTCTATTATCACCATTGATAAAATGAAGATTTCTTTGTACTTAGAGCATCCACTACCATATTTTCCTTACCATGATGGTAATGGATTGAGAAGTCATAATATTTGATGATCTATAAACATATTATCTAGTTCATATTAATATTATTCTATGTGAATATATATTTGAGACTCTTGTGATCATTATATATCTAAAAATTCTCTCCATAGAGACAATTCCACCATATTTTCAATACAAAGATCACATCAACAAATTCCATATCATGCATGGGATAGTTTTTCTCATTTATTTTCAACTTCCATGAGGAGTATGCTATCACTTATATAATTTTTCCTTAGTAAAAATCCTAATATAATTTTTTAAGCATCTCTGTACACCAAAAATTGTTCTCCACCTCTCAGGAGTGTGAATACTAGCACAATGATAAGCCTCTTTTTGAGCTCCTTAAAGATTTACTCACATTCTTAAGACCATAAAAACTTTACTCCCTTACATGTCAGATTGGTTATTGGGTTTTAAAATCATGATAAGTTATTCAAAAAACATTGGTAATACCGAGCTAGGCCAAGGTAACTATGGATCTCCATTAAAAATATTTGTTTGGGCCACTCTTCAATTGAATTTTTCTTGGAAGGCCACCCATATATTCCTTTTCTAGTGATAACATGCCCCAATATTCATCCATATATAACTCACATTTACTATAATTTTCATATATTTTCTCCCTTCACAACGTCCGTAGCATAATACTCAAATTCTCCTCGTGTTACTCCTTTCTCTTGGAGTATATTAAAATATCATCGATAAAGACTACCAATGTTTTTTCAAGGTAATATCAAAAGACTATATTCATTAAGTCAATGAATATTTCTAGAGAATTAGTGAGTCTGAAGGGAATCAATATGAAATTATAGTGTCCATACCTTGTCTAAAAGGCTGTCTTGGGAATATATTCCTTCCTCACCTTTAATTGATGATATCCCAATCAAAGGTCCGCTTTAGAGAAATAAATGGCCCCATGTAGATGATCAAAAAAGTCATCTATTTGAGTTAGGGTATACTTGTTCTTTATCATGATTTTACTGTGCTTAAGATAATCAATACAGAGGTGCATTGATCTATCCTTCTTCTTAATAAAGAGGACTTGTATACCCCATGGTGAAGCACTCAGGTATATAAAACCCTTGTCTAAATTCTCTTGTAACTAATTATTTAGATCTTCCATCTATATGGTGATCATTATATAAGGTGTCTTTGATATAGGTAGAGATCCAAGAATAAGTTCAATTGAGAACCCAATCTTTTTTTCAGAAGGAAGACAGTACAAATATTCGGGGAATACATCAGTGTAGTCCCCTACAATGGGCATGTATTTGAGCATGATTATCCACTTTCTCTCAATAATTTGAGCTAGAAATTCTTGTTCATAAGTAAATAATATCCAAACTTGAGATAATTATTCTAAAGGAGATTTATCCTCATCCTTACACTTTAACAAAATTATTAGATGCTTCCGGATGTGAAGAGTGATCCCCCTTTCTTGATAGTTGATGTTGGATTTGTATAAAGATAACCAATCCATGAAAAAAATTGAATCTAACTCCACCAAAGGAAGCATGACATGATCTTCTATGATGTCCAGTCCACAAATATTAACCAGGGAGTAGTTATATACTTTAGATGAAATAATTTCCCCATTTTCTATTCTCATTAATAACTCATCCTCAATATTTTGAGGTCATCTTTGAATATTTCTACTAAACTTATAAGATATGAAAGAATGCATAGAACTAGAATCAAATAGTATGTTTGTTATTATTAAATGAATATCCATTGTACCTTTCTCCACATTGTTGTCTGGATCCACCTCAATAGTAGTGGTAACACATACCCTTCCTTATTTACATGGAGGTTATTGTTGATTTCCTATAACAACCATGGGCTTACAGAATTATTTTTCAAAATTCCCATATTCCTTTTTTGTTTAAACACTAAACTATAGGTTTAGTGTTGATATGAACTTTCCTTTATTCTTCCACATTAGTGTAATTCTTCATATCCCTTCAAAAGTTCTTAGCCAGATTCCCCATTATTTCACATTTGAATCATTTACTAGTTCCCTTTAGATAGTTCCTAATATGCTTCTTCCCAAAATTCTGACACGTGGGATATTTTATATTCTTTACATCATGGGATTTATTTGCCAATCCAACCATATTAGACTCTATTTTCCTATTTTTCTAAACAGGCCTGTGAGACCATTGAGAGTCTTCGATCTCTATTTTAAACATGAGGGCATAATGGAAAATCTCCTCATAACTATTGAAGTCTCAAATTGCTATGATTTTCATATACTCCTCATTAGTCCACTAAAGAAGTGATCCACCTTTATTTTGGTGTTCATGACAAAGCTGAAAGAATATCTTGTATGCCTTGTGAAGTTTTCTTCATACACCTCGATAGACTTATCTTCATTCTACTTAAGTTTAAGGAACTCTCTTTTCATATTGATATAGAGGGTTCAGGGAAAATATTTATTGAAAAACATTTATTGAATTTATACTAATCCATGGAATAAATTCCCTCTTTGGAATTCATATTTTTTTATCAGTTTCCACCACTAATATGTTTCTTCATCAAAATGATAGACTGCTAGCACAACTTTCTCTTCTACCACACATCGAATAATAAAGAATATATTTTCTATGGAGGTAATCCACCGTTATACGAGGAGTGTATTGAAATATTCACTAAACATGGGAGGCCTTTTCCAAATAAATTATTTGACATTAACTTTATCTTTATTTTGAGAAATAGGGAATTCCACATGACTCAAGTTATTATTCATAACTTGAGCCTACTAAGTGAGTACTGTCATGATGTTTTGGGCACCCATTCCCATCATATTTGGAATATCATTATAGAAACTATCACATTTCCTATCACATTTATTTTTGACACGTATTATTATATTTCCCCCCATTAGATAAGAAAAAGAAATTGAAATTAGGGGGATTTAATACTTAGCAAATAATAATGTAAAAAGAAACTTTGAATATAAAAGGATAAACTTTTAAAAGAATAAGATATCCTAAAATGTGATTCCTAGGTTTCAATCTAGGTTATCAAAGGTTTATTTCCTAAAATATACTCTTATGGTAATTTTTCTATTCCCTTAATAATGCTTCATAATGATCTTATATATTTACAAAATCATACCCCCCGGGAGTGTCAAACCAGGTGAGTAGTAAGTCCCATTGTCATGTACCAGGTTACCCCAAGTTAGGATTGAAACACCTTGTCGAAGTTTTTACTCATTGGTATATTCTTTCTAGAACCACATCCACTTTTTTTATACACACATGGATTTATTTTCTTGATATACCACTTACTCTATACTTACAAAACATTAGGGATGTTTTCTTAAACTTAGTCTTATCTCTAAGGTTCTTAATAAAGTTCTATATTCCTAATATTCAAAAAATACCTAGACATTCCTATGATACCAACTATAAATACCATAGTCTTTTCACAAAAAATTACATGATTTTAAACATAATTAACTATCAAATTACAAACCAATGATCCTAAATTATAGTATATTAGGAAGACTAGGTACATAAAACTAAAAACATAGAACTAAATAAAATATTTCTTTATTTATCATCTATTATGATCTCTTAACTTCCTTTGAGCCATTACATCTTCATTAGAGAACCTAGGGATAACATGAAAAAAGGTATGATCTAAAAATCCTATTAAGGTAATAAACATAAGAATATAGCATAACACATAGGTTATGAGCCTTAATAATATAACCTAAAAGGAATGGATATAAATAAAGAATCATAACATATGTAATAAATGGTATCGTAGGTGATTTAGAAATAACATAAAACATCACATAAGAATGAGTAAAATCTCATTACATATTAAGGATCACAAGTCAATGTTGAACACCAAGGTAGTTTCACATATATCACGAGTCAAAGATAACCACCAAGATTATTACACATGGAGAATGAGTCAAGGCTAACCACAAAGACCATTTCACATGAAGTGTTGTGAGACTAGAAATTATCCAGTGCATTAAATCACTATTTGGGAACACCCACCATAACATGATCATAAATATGTGTTCCAAATGAAGAATCATAAATAAGGAATCAATCAAAAACATAAAGGTTACCCATGGTAAGAATCCTGTTTCATAATCTTGTCAAAAGGCATAACATAATAAAATATCACAATGGTGTCCATGAAAGAAATAATTTAAATCATAAGTGGACATTAATAAGGTAAAATTGGCATATATCAGTATAAGTGATGTCAAAATAAAGTGAATACAAGTAAAAATGGAATTTAAGAAACTTTAGAAATAAAACATTTTAGTACGGTATAAGGAAAATATTAATGAAAATTGAATAAAGAAATTAGAATAATATTTTATTTAAAACCATAAGTGATCCAGGAAAGTTTTCATAATAAAAATATTTATTTTAGAAAAATAATTGTGGCTTAAAACAGATTATGGAGCACAATTGAAAATAGGTAAGAATTTGGGAAGTTTCCTTAAAGCAGGCTTTCTTATTAGGAAGAATCGAATAGGGAACCTTTTAAATACATATATATCCCTAAAAAAGAAGTATGGATAGATATTGATATATGATTTTGGAACATATACACTACATTTAGAAGATTCACATAAAAATAAAGGTTATAAAGAGATAAAGAATAACCTGAAGGAATAATGGAGGTTCGAGTAGAATCCCTTACATTAAGTCCGAAGGTGTTCTTCACTTGATCTTAATGTTATAGAAAATAAAATTAGATTAATTAATTAATAATTAAATAACCCTTTTATAAATTTATTTGATTTATTATAACTTTATTAAGTTCATTTATTACCTTTTTTATGGGTTAATAGATTCAATTTCATCGTTTGGTAGCACTGATTTCCTTGGTTTTCACTATCAGTTTACTTGTATACATGTATTAAAGGTTGTGTAAAGTGGGGGTAATTATATAGAATTGAACTTATATATTATGAATGATCTTAAAAGGTTTAAATTGTTATAATATATCATTTGTTTTTATGGAATTACGATTAATCACTATATAAATAGTTAATGATAATCGTTTGGGTTTATTTTGGCATTTTTTGACCGCAATGAACTCATTTTGTTTTATAAATTAATATAGTATGTAAACAATGATTCTAGAATATTAGATAAGACATAATAAATATATTATAATATGGTTCGAACATAAAAATGATTTCATTCATATCCTTAAATATGAATATGGAAATTGAAATCTTCATCGTCCTTGAATGTGAGAAATTAACACATCACAAACATTGTTTTCATTTTTAGTATAAAAGGAGGGGGGAAAGAGAGATGATGACGAATTATTCAATTAGTATAAATAAATTATCGTATATTTAAGGTACTGGAGTTATCAACCCATTTGGATGATGGGGGGTTAGGAGAGAAAATGAAAAGAAGGGAACTTAAAAAGAAATTAAAATAAAAGGAAGATGGTTTTACCACTTGATTCCTTCTTCTTGAGAACCTCCTTAGCGGATCAGATTTGGTCGTCTCCTAAGAGAAAAAGTTCCTGGATGTGGGTAATTGTCTTGGGAGTATATTTGAGTAGAATTTTTACAAGGCTCAAGTTTTAGAGGTATCAGTAGAAGAGGTGATGAGGAGTGGTATTTATAGTGGAGGAGAGGGGCGTTTCTCATTATTTTAATCATTAGTTTATTATTTTGACTCAAGAATATGAATAGTTTTATAATTATCACCAAAAATATTAAAATTATGAAGGATAGTTCAATATTTTTGGATTACATCTTATATACATCATCTATGACTCCATAATTCATATATTTTTCTTTTATTGTAAATTATTGTATTTTATTTATCGTAGAAAATTCAAGAATTTTAGAAAAATATCAAAAAATCACCCTATCCATTTTTCAATTTTTATAACTAAAAAATGAACTCTATTTTATAAAAATAATTTTATAAATAAGAGAAATTAAATTTTAATTAAAATCATAATTTACTCGAAAAATACAGATTTTCAAATTATAACAGATTTTATAATACTTTGAAAAATTAACTAAGATCTTATAAAATTATCTTATAATCATAAGACATCAAAATATTAATTTATGAAAATAGATTTTATTTTAAAATTTTAATTAAATATTTATGACTTATAAAAATACCCATACTTAATTTATAATTTTTAAAATATTTATTTTCTTATTCTTTGATATAATTATATCAAATTGTCACTTATAATAGGGATAAATTTTATTTATAATATAATTGGTGAGGTTATTATTCAATTGTCTAGTTTTCTATTCATAAGGGTCACATTACTATTCTAAATGTTAAGTTACTATTTCATCAATATAGGTTCCTTAACTTCTAGAAATAAATTTTATTTCATTCATTCATCATTTATAAAGTTTGTATTGTATTTTCGAAGTGATTTTATGTTATTATACCATATGAAATAATTATAAGAATGGAATTTCCATTAATAAAACTTCGGTTTGTTAAATGGATAATATATATAAGTATATTTAAAAAATAGTATTTTAATTTTGATATCATAATTATTATTTAAAGATAAAATATTAATTACCACCTTTCTATAATGATCGTTGAAAAAATCGAAACGTTACTCATGAATATGTATGACTTACAGTCTCCTTGTTCGTAACATATTTCATTTCTAAAATCCTTCTTTCATAATTGGTATTAAATGTATAATTTATTTATAATATGATATTTTTTCATTATTATTATTCTAGAGATTATGGATCTATATCATGTACCCAGGAACCAGAACTTTCATGGAAACACACGCATGAGAAAACAAGACAATTAATATATGAAACAATGAAAATAATGAAATATTAATAATGAATGGGTGGTAAGATATCATAATAGGATGGTATATGATTTTATAAATATGCATATGGTTCTTGTATAAATTAATAACTTGCTTAAAACCTATATATATTATGTTAAATCATTTTCAATAAAAAAGAACTGTGAGGTAAGGGAATTCCTCTCAATTTCTCTTCATCGAGGAATATTATAATGTTATGTCCCAAATTTCTTTTATATGGTGTAAATACTTCCCCTTTGACATTTAATATCATTATTCCTTTATAATTCATGGTATTTGTAGTTTTAATTTGAATTATTATATCCAAGGGGATTTAAATTAAAAGTTACCAAGTGGTAAAGAAATTCATCACTCAATTTCTTTTCATTAGGTGATATTATTCCTTCTTTATATTTGATATTATTGGATTACGTGTGTAGTGAATTTTTAATATATATATTTTTTATTTACAGTTGTTTTATGTGGATTTAAATTTCATACACATAATTGATTCATTGAGTAATCCTCACTTCAATTTTATGTCCTTTTTAATAGTTTATTTCACAAACTCAACTTAAACGAGATTGTTTATACATTAATTTCTATTAAAGGAAGTCATTTGATCATTGCATAAAAAAACCAATTAATTTTATTCTCATTTAGTTAATAATAAAATTTTCATCTAATAGCACCATTTTATCACTCATTGGTACTTAAAATTATTGAGAAAATGTTTTAATAAAATCTTACTTCATTTCTCTCTTTAGTCGGAAATTATTTTTCTTCCAAAACAATGTTTTCTAAAAAAAAGTCAAAATTTTTTTAACCATTTTTAACATGATTTATTAAATACTTTTATGCACATTTTAAATTTTTTTTATTTTTTTAAAGGAATCTTAAAATTATTTTCAAAATAAGGGTCATTTGGATTTTACTAAAAAGGGAAAGGAATCTTTGTTTTAACATACTTGGAATGTATGAAATTTTCTTCCATCATGACCACTAAATTTTCTAAAACATACTTTATAAGTTTCAATGGTTATTTTCAAATAAAATTATTTTTATTTTTTCTAAAATTATAGTTTTAAAAAGTTATTTTCAAAATGAAAAGGAAGCTTTCCTCAATAACGTTTTTAAAAATATTTTTTTTAATTTCTATTCATCAACTATATATACCATTTATTTTTAATCAAATGGGTATATTTTGGATTGATACTATCATTATTCTTTCGATGGATGATTTATGATCATTTTGAACAGGGAAAGTATTGACATTCACCTTCTTGATTCATTTTTTTAGTCATTAAATTTCCCTTGAAATATTCACTTACCTTTAACCATTGGACGTTAAATTTCCCCTATATATATATATATATATATTATCATGGATATATTTATTTCTTAAACCATATATCACTTCTTCATATGATGTTCTATATTGAATTTTATTTATTATATGGGAAAATATTGATTAATCTATATTCATTACTCAATACAAATATTTGATGATAAGTCACATTTTTCATGGCTTAAATTGATTATTTTATATATGAGGAATTATTTGGATAGAAAGTGAAATGCGAGGCTTGGTATTCTATATACCCTTGATGATTCAATAGTCTCATGAGGATAATCAGTAAGCTAGCATTAAACAGGTTTTCACCTGCAGTTTTAAACTATCCTATGAATGGTCTTGATGGTAGAGGTATCATGATGCCTGAAAACATATCATCTAATAATTAATAATTTCATTAATTTAAAATTTAGTAATTATATCCGTGATATTTTCACAATGATATTATCTCTAGATGTATTCAATTCTTATTTTATTGTTTAAATGACATGTTTTTTTAGTTATTTACCTTTTCACATTGATTATACATTATCTTATCATGATAGTAAAGTTGTTTAAATGACACGTGTGTTCAGTTATTTACCTTTCCACATTGATTATGCTTATTGATTAATGATAGTTTCCACTATACATAACCCTTAGTGATCATTTTTTCTCATCCTTATTTTTTTCTTTTCCTAGGAATCCATGAAGTATACTATGAATGATATAAACAGATATGCTAGAGGGAATAATGAGATTTTAAAAAACAATTACATTGTAATTTTTGTTTTCAAATTTAATATGGGAATCATGTATGTATCTAGTTCACCAAGACTACTAAAAAATTCAGTCATTTGAGATGTGAATCCTTATATCATATACCCATTTAATAAAAATGATATTGGTTCTGAGCTACTGGGGTCAAGGTCACTACAGTTGGTATAATAGGAAGTTTAGTGAAAACCTTGGGAACTAGATTTAAGAAAACATTGATTTTGCATCATAAACCTATGATATACTTTAATGATAAGTATAAATAAATATCCTATAGTTTTGGTAAGAAATCAGAATATTTGTGTTTTCCAAGAAATATATTTATGTATGGATGTTACAAGTGGATATAGTTCTAGAATAGATGTACCTATTAGTAATAAATCCAAAAAGGGAACATTGGTATTGACCCGATCATCACCCGGTACACGGAAATGAGCCTTACTACTCACTTGTTTTTACACTCTCAGGGGATATTCTTAGAACAATTTACAGTTTCTTTACAAACCATTATGAAGGATTTGAATAGAAGATACAAATAAACGACTTAGGTTAAACCTAATATGTCTTAATTTTAATATATAGTATCTTAAATGTATTGAAAAAGATTTTATGTGTGTAAAATATGGGCATAAAGTAATGAATTTTTGAGGAAAATGAAGAGTATGATGGAATGAAATAAATTTCATCCTATGGATCCAATTATAATTCATTATGTTAAATATGGGGAACCTGGGAATTATCCGAGTCAATGCCAAATTAAAAAGGATAAACCCTAGACCAAGGATGTACCCATGTCAAAATAAAACTGATGAATTATTTATGTATTTTGACTCCAGAATTAAATTGTAGAAGTATTTTACTAATGGTATTTTTGTTTTAAGAATAATGATACATCTATGGATTGTGTTAAATTCTAGAAGCATATTCATATTCAATAACTTATGAGTTATGGATAAATCATGGGTTTATGATTTTAAGGTTGATTATAAGTTCAATATCTTAAATACCCCATTTTAGGTTTTATGTGATGGGTGTTTACAAAGATCAAGGATATTCTTGGAAAACATTTACAGCAATGAAACCCATTAGTTTAGTAAATCTTTTGGTGAAAAAATTATTTAAGGAAGAATTCCAAAGATTTTTTTGGGAATAACTCTAAAGGTATTAATAACCTTTAGGGTTAATATTATCATCAATGACATTGTACTAATAGTCAAATAAAATTATTAGACTTTGTGGGGAAAAATTGCATCAAAAACCTTAATAATAAGGTTATTTAATGATTAGTTTTATTTCAAGGATGTACATCATATTTTTTTGGAAATGTTATAGGAATTATATTAATATAGTTTTAGAAATAATACAACCTACCTTCTAGATTATAATCCATTATGTTTGGAAAAGCTATGGTGATTGAACCCGAAATAAAAGGATGATAATATTTTAACTCCCACAACTGGCCTACGTGATATCCTAGTAAATATTTAATTTGTTAAATTATTTGAAAAAAATATATTAATGATGAACTAGTGGTGTTACTATTTAGGTTTACATATTAATGTATTATATTGGATAATTTTTGCTAACCATATTAGGTTAGGAAAATTTTTAGAGACAAATGGAAAGACTTGTGACTCTTTTACAGATCTTACAATCTATTAAAAGTGAATTTCAGTTATTAAGGCATAAAAAATTCATTTTTAGATATTCATTTCCTAGAGTAAGTGATGAATTGTAAATTTATCAAAGCACAACCAAATGATGAAATTGTTCTTATGAAATAGAAACATATCAAGTAAATATATTTCCTTATATTATTATATAGTAAAATAATTCATCAAATTTAGGAAAAGGATCTTGAAAAAACATTCTATCCCATTATATTCATTTCTAATGAATCATATGGTCTTTTAAATCATTACATATTTATGATTTTTATGTCCTTCACTTTCCATTGAACATTCACTTTCTTGTGATCAATGACCTCTATTACTCTCTATAATTATTTATGGTTTTCTTCCATGTCCATATATTCACTTCCCACCAATTTTAACCTTATGAGAAACTTATTTATGTGTTATTTAATATGAACTTTTTTATTTCCCTTTCCATATTATTAAGAGGATATTTTATTAACCCTTTTACGATGTGGGTTTTTCAATAATGGTATTTCCAAATGGAAAACCCTTGATCACTAAGATCAAGTTAAAATTGCAAAAAAAAAAATTATTTAAGGTGGGGAGAATATAACACCTCAAGAATTTAAAATAAGAACATTTTTTTGATATAGTATGTTACATGGGAAATCATGCTTAAATAACCCATTAAATACATTTCTTTAAATTTAATCTCATCGACAGCTTGCGGAACACACAACCTCGAGTTGAAATGAACCATAATATAGTTTACCATTATATCCTAACCATTAAATTGTATGGTATGAATAAAAATAACTAAATTATAAAAATTATGGTTATCTATTGATTAGAAATAAAATAAGAATCATTTAAAATAAAAAAAATGTTTTATGAAAAATTGTATTTTCTAAAAGGCGGTTTAGTCATTCTTTACACACATAATTTAAACTTAATTTTTTTAAATTTTATAAAATTTATTTGATAAAATTAAATTAATTTTTGAAATAATAATATTAAAATTATCATAGGCTGAATTGTTGGGATTTTTTCTGAAATGTTTCTTTTTTTAATAAATAGTGAAAAATACTGAATTTTAATTGAAAACTGCCTTTTATTTAAATTATTTATAAATTTAAGTTATATTTTAAATTTGTTTTAAATTATAATTATTAAAATTTTATTTAAATTTATACAATTTAGGTCATTTTATTAATTTTCATATTTATTTTTGATATAAAAACCTTATAAACTTTAGAACATTTTCTCTTTGAAAACTTGCTTTCTCACCATGTCTGTATGATTAATTTTAAATTATATTTTTTCAATTATGTAAATGGAATTTGTAAAAATTTATTCCATATTTGGAATAAATATAATTTATAATATCTAATAAGCTAAATATAATTTTTGAACATAATTAACAGTAAAAATAGTAAAAATTATCTACCATTGTTAAGGTAAAAATGGATTTTCTGGGGGTTAAACTAAGAAGATAAGGGTTAAAATGAAATAAAACTTTTATAAAATATATTTTATAGAAATATTAGACCCTATAATTTCTAATTATTGATAAAAATACATTTTTTACCCTTTTTTATTCTGAAAAACAAAGGTACACATTTTTATTTTAAAAAATTACAAGTGTACTGGTCACCTCACTTATAAAACCTCGCCCCTCTTCTCTCTTATTCACACTTCAAAATCATTTTGGTTCAATAAATAACCAAAAACATCAATTTCAAACTTACCTAATATCATCATATAAGGATTATTTTTGTTAAAAATCTAACCTAATAATCCTTTTGGTGAAAACCGAAGGAGGTTACCCAAGGAAGAGGCAATGTTATCCATCGAGTGATTTTTTATTTATTCCTTCACAACCTTAAATTATTATTACACCATGATGATATAATAAACTAAATATATTTCATATAATTATATTCCTTTATGTTAAGTTACGGACAAACAACCATAAAAAATTCCATGAAAAGGTTTATGAAATCAGTATTCTCGTGTACGATAGACTATCATCTCACAAACCAATGTCATTCATTTTTCCATCACCACCTCTCACAGTTAGGTTTGATGATGGATATAAATTATATATATGATATTTATAATATAATTATAACTCTGGATTCATTATACCATATATAATATTTTACTTTCCATTTTTTAGGGGATACGATAACGTTACTCATGTGTATGCGGGATTATCACCTTACGAAGCGATGTGATTTGTTTTTCACTAACGTTTTACATGGAAGGTAATAAGGATAAAATTAATGAAGATATGTGATATAAATGAAAAAATATTATATTAATTAAATATTTATCATTATTAAAATATAAAATCTAATTTTATTTCTAACCATTTCACTCACTAAAAGATGTTAACATCGTTTGTGTACGTGTGGAGTACCACCTTCACGAAGTGATGTTACTCTGTTTTCATCACCACACCACATGTACGATATAAATAAGTATATTTAAAAGAAATAATATGGTATTTATGATATAATTATAATTATTTAATGATAAAATATTACCTAACACCTTTTCATAATGAGCATTGACAAATGGGAACGCAACTCATGTGTACGTACGACCTACCATCTCCATGATCATAACATACTTCATTTCTCAAAACAATATTCCATGATTGGTATTAAAAGTATAATTTATGTAGAAATATTATAATTATTTCATGATTATTATTATATATATGATTTATCTATATCATATACCTAATAAACACAACTTTCATGAAAAAACATGAATGAGAAAACAAGGCAATTAACACCCCAAACATTGAAAATAATGAACGATTAATAACGAACAAGTGATAAAATGTTATAATTGGATGATTTATGATATTATAAATATAGATATTGTTCTATTATAAAATAATAACATTATTAAAACCATTATATATTATTCTAAATCATTTTCAACCAAATGGAAGCGTGATGTAAGGGACTTCATATCAATTTCCCTTTATTGAGGAATATTTTAATGTTATGCACCTAATTTCCTTTATATGGTGTATATAATCCCAATTTTAAATTTAATATCATGATTAATTAGTAATCCATGGTATTTTTAATTTCAATTTGAATTATTAAATCTAATTAGATTTAATTTAAAAGTTACAAAGTGGTAAAGAATCTCATATCTCAATTTATTTTTAATGGGTTATATTACTCCATGACTATCTTTGATATTCTAGGATTTTGTGTGTAATGAATTTTGATATATATTATTTTATTTCCACTTTTTTTATTTGGACTTAAATTTTATATACATAATCAATTCATTAAGTAATAATAAATTAAAAATTATGACCATTTTAAGGGTTTATTTCACAATATCATTTTAATTAGTATTGTTTATACTTGAATTTCCATTGAAGGAAATTATTTTTTTATTAGATAATAAAACCCTTTAATTTTCTTATCATATAGTTAATCATTAAGTTTTCAAGTAATAATACTATTTACCAACTCTTTGGTACTTAAAATGATTAATAAAATATTTTAATAAAATCCTACTTCATTTTTCTCTTTAGTCGGAATACATTTTTCGTCCAAAACCATGTTATCTGAAACTGTTTTTAAAAAAATATTTTTAATAATTTTAAAAATTATTTATTAAATAATTTTTAACTATTTTTACTTTTAATAATTTTTTACAGGAATATTTATGTGAATTTCGAAACGTGGACCGTTTAGATTTTATCAAAAAACTAAAAAAAATCTTTGTTTTATGATACCCAACATGTACATATTTATTACAATCATGAACATTCAATATTGTAAAACTTTTTTATAAGTTTAAATGATTATTTTCAAAGAAAAATATTTTCATTTTTTTTATAAAATTTTATTTTTAAAAATTATTTTCAAAATGAAAATAATATTTTACTTAATCATGTTTCGAAATATCTTTTTATATAATTTCTATTCATCAATAAAAACATCCCTTTATTATTACTACAATGGGTATTTTTTGGATTGATTCTAACATTATTATTTATATGGATGTTTTATGATAATTTTGATCAAGTAATGTATTGACACTCACCTTCTAGATTCAGATTTGTAGTCATTAACTTCCCTTTGAATTATTCAGTAACCCCTGGTCATTGGACATTAAATTTCTCCTGAATATCCATATTATTATCATGAATTTATTTATTGATTAAAATATATATAATTACTACATATGGTGTTCTATATTGGATGTTATTTTTTATACAGGGAAATATTAATAAATTCATGTTCATTACTCAATACAGATATTTTATGATAAGGCATATTATTCATGAATTGTATCGATTATTTGATATATGAGGAATGGTTTTGACATGAAGTGATTGGTGGGGATAAAAATTATATATCCCATTGATCCATTGGTTTTCTCATGAGACGAATCTATATAATATAATTAAATGAGTCTTTACCTATATTTTTAAACCATCATGTGAAAGGTATTGATGGTATAGGTATTTTGATTCCTGAGATCATGAAATCCAATAATTAAGAATTTTCATCATTAAGAATTTTGTTATTATGATCCATAATATTTTCAAAATTATATTATATATGGATTAATTTAATTCTTAGTGTATTGATTAAATGACACGTGTTTTCAGTTATTTAACTTTCCACATTTAATATTCCTTATCTTATCATTCTAGAAAATTTGTTTAAATGGCATGTGTGTTCATTTATTTACCTTTCCATATTAATTATTCTTATTGATTCATGATATCTTCTTATGTACTTAACCCTTATTGATCATTTCAGCTCACCCTTATTTGTTTTCCTTTCTTAGAAATCCATGAAGTGTAATATGATTGATATGAAAGGGTTTTCTAGAGGGAGTAATAATATTCTCAAAAACGTTATGTTGTAATTATTTTTCAAATGTTATGAATTACTCAAGTATGTATCTAGTTTACCAACACTAATAAACTATTCAATCCTCTGATATGCGATTCCTTGTATCTTATGCCAATGCAATAAAGAAGATACTAGGTTCACACTAATCAGATCAAGTTCACTATAATAAAATACTACAATGAAATTTGAGTAATATTTATCATAAAAAAATTAAGTAAATATAAAAATTAAAATTCCAAAATAAAATTATTCAAATTATAAACTCAATGAATGTTTAAATACATTTTTGATAAAATTTATTTTAACATATTTTATAAAAACCACAATCTTTATTTTAATAATTTAAATTACCTAATTTATAAAATTATTTTGATAAAATGAATGTCATTTTTGAATTATCATTTAAAATTTTCTATGGGTGGATTTTTGATAATTTTATGGGAATAATCATTTTTTGGTGAATAGTAAAAATATAGTTTTTCAAAATACCACATGTATTATGGAACAACAATGATGTAATAATATCCTAATAAATATTAAATTGGAAATCACAACCCAAAATAAATCTAAAAATATAAATGAGTCATTTAAAAACAATAAAATTAATTTCTAAGCTTAAAATATAGTTTCTAAAGTCTAAAAATGTAAAGTACTCCATTAAAAAATAAATTTTCATTTTTTTCTTCTTTCATTTTATATAAAATAATAAATTTGGGGTTAAATGGGTTAAAAAGTTATAAAAAATTTAAATTAAATAAAATATACTTAATAATGTAAAAAATTTCACTATTATGTGGTTTAATTTGGAAATAATAATTTATTCAATATTTTAACCCAAAAATACCCCTCGTATCTAAATACCCCCTTCTCTTGGAAAATCACTTTCCAACCACTTATAAAAGCCCATGATATAGCCAATTACACCATATTAATCATATTAGTACCCTTATGGGTGTTTTAAGTAACAAAATACTAATCATTCATGGTGTTAAGATCTTAGAAAATGAGTCACTTCATAAACAAGGAAATCCCCTCTTTTTTATTCGACTCAATTTTTACCTTTAATTCCCAATTATCACACTCCATTCTATAAAACATATCCCACAATTATTTAATTTTTATATAAAAATGATATTAACAATATAATATATTGGTAAATTTAAATTTAGAATATGTATATAATATCTCTCTCTTCCCCTCTTTTCAACTCATCCCGCTAATGGTTGGTTTTACTTTCCTATGAGGAAATTATCGATTATTAACTATTATCATCTTTATTGTTGGTTATTATATCTATTATATAATATATAAAATATTAAATTTATGTATTTTTATGCCTATAGAGTTAAATTTTATAATTGATAAATAATATGGAATCAAAACTAAGATATCAAATCAAAAAACATGAAAATTAAAATAAACATGTTTTTGAGATATTCACTCTTCCAAAAAAGTAATAAATCAATTAAAATGATTCTAATTGATCAATAATGAAAAAATTAATAAAATATATATATGTGTTCAAATTTTAATAAACATATTTTTGTTATATAAGAGGTATAAATGCGATAAAACAAAACATGACATTAGGTAAGGTGAATCTTGAACCCAACTCTTCTTTTAGGTTTAGCTTAACTTCTTTTATAATTTCACTTTGATTATTATAAAAATACCTCTTAAATTTATTTAAATTATCTTTACCTTTTTTATTATGGGGATATTCATGATTAAGTTTCATTGGGATAATTTCTAAGCCACCTATAAGGATTTTATTTTTCTGAAAAGACTTTGTTTTCCAATGTATCCCATTGTTTTCTCTTGAGGTGTTTTATTATTTCTATATAAACTATGATATATTTATTATAATATTTAATTTTAAAAAAATATTTTCCCTTATTGATTTTATAACATCCAATATTATTTATTTAAATACACTATGTGATATCTTTATGAAATCCATTTTTTTCTATGGGTTTATATCATGATTATAATTGTCATATGTTTTACTTCAATGTGGAATGAATGATTATGAGAATTTTATGATGTGATGGGTGGCCCCAAAATTATATAAACCTCTAATTCAATCATTAATGTTATATATCTAATGATATTTTGTGTATTATGTGTGATTATGATGCTATATTTGTTTAAAATTTATGATGTGATGATTTGTACACATATGTTGTGCATGGACATGATACTGTATTTGTTCTCAACTTATCTGTGGTATTTGACAAAAAATTTATGATGATTCATTATTATTAATATGACATATTATATGTCTCTTTAAATTAATTAACTCATGCTTATATTTATGATACTTTTCTTATAATATGACCATGATGATTGTAATCATCCATGAAATATTAAATCATGCCTAATCTTCCTTCTATATTATTCTTCCCCTTGCAGAGATTTTATCTCACCATTTTTTATATCCTTAGGTGATTAAAATGAACTAATAATAACATAAAAGGATTTATGAGGACTATGAATGAGTATTTAAATAATGTTTAAATTTTATTATGTTATCATGATATAAGAACATCATTTACCAAAGATACTAAACCTTAAAATTATAGATTACATTATTATTAAGTTTTGTATCTTAAAAATACTGTAATAATCATGTATAAAAGAAGAAAGTCACTATAATTGTTATTAGATAAAGGTTTAGTAAATTTTAGAATTAGGTCAAAAAATTATAATCTAGGATAAACATAGAGATTTCATAGGTGTAGAATTTATAATTACACATGTGAATAAGTTATTTATCTTTAATTTTTTTATTTCATTTTTATTTTAACATTTTATATTTTAGAAAATGTGGTAATCAGAATAAAATAGGATAAAAAAATGTGATATACAATAAAACAATTATCTAAATGACATTAACATTGAAATAGTAAGCGAGTTTAAAACCTCTTGGCAGTGCTTACCAAGTTGTCTCAGGTTATGAACAATAACCTAAAATATATAGAATATCCACTTTCACCAAAGGAGAAATTATCTCTGAGACCTTCATGTGATAACGAATATCTATATTTAGTGAATCTTATGATCCAATTATTTTTATATAATTATTTAACTCTATGAAAAATATCTTTTTTGTGCTGTATTATTTTGAGAAAGAGAAAGTTACTCTGGTTGTTTACCATTTTGAAGGAGAACCTAATTAATAATGGACATTTATCAAGAATAAAAATTCAAAGGATGAAGTAAAATTAATGGAATGGAAAGAATTTAAGAAAATATTTTTAATAATTATTTTCCTCAAACTCTTCACACCAATAAAGAGAGAATAATTATGGAGCTTAAGCAAAGGAGAGAAAATCTATCACAACATACAAGGTTAATTTCACAAGGATTTCAAGGCATGAATCACATTTTGTTATCAATAATGATAAAAAATTGATATATTATTTAGAGGTTTAAAACTATTTCAATGAAAGGTTATAGACATATAACACCTTGATATTTTATGAAATATATATTTTTCAAATGAATTTAATATTTTTGATATTTTTTGTTACATGCAACATCGAGTTTAGTTTGAATTACACATTAGAATTTTTTTAACTTTCATTACAGGCATCACTGAGTTTAAATAAAACATAACATATTATTAAAATATTATAATAGTTTTTATCTAGTCGTTGGATTAGAGGGTATGAATAAGATTAACTAAATTATTAAAATATATGGTTTAAACATGTATATAAAATGAATTATTTAGTGACCAAATAATTAAAAATGAAAATAAAAACTATTAAAAAATAGGGGAAATATTTTTATGAAAACTATTTTTATGAAAAAAACACATTTTTCATTAAAAAATTAAACAAACCACTATTTTTGAACTATTTTAATGAAATTTGTATAGTATATATTCAGTAAACTATTTAAAATTCATCTTATCTATTTTTTAAGAAAGAGAAAATAATAAATCCAATTTTACACTTAAAAATTATATTTTTTTAGAAAGCAGTTTTGTCACCTTTTTGTGCACATAACATAATTTTTTTTGAATCTTTTAGAAAATTTGTTTGAAAAATGAAATTTAACTTTTTAAATCATCATGTAAAAATTATATTATCATGAATTGTTTACAATTTTCTAAAAATATTATTTTTTGATGAATATTGAAAAGTACTAAATTTTAATTAAAATTTTCCTTATCATTTATATTATTTATAAAGTTAAATTGTATTGAAAATTTGTTTTAAATAAAAATCAGTTCAATTATATATCTATTAATACAATTTAGGTCATAAAAAACAATTTTATATAGAATTTTGATATAAAATCCCTATAATCTTTTGAACATTTTCTCTTTGAAAACATGATTTCTCTTCACGTTTTCAGGACTAATTTTAATTTAATAATTTCCTCTTCTATGAATTGAATTTTTAAAAATGGATTCTATATTTTTATTTAGAATAATTATATTATCTAATAATTTTAACTTAGTTTTTTACTAAATTGAATAGTAAAAATAGAAAGAATTAATTACCACTATTAAGGTAGTCATGGTTTAACCAGGTGTTAAAAACAATAAGGGTTAAAATAACCTAAAAACTATTATAAAATTAATTATATGGACATATCTATACCCTATATTGTCTAATGTTCAATAATAATCCATTTTAGATCCTTTTCGCATGATAGAAATGTGGGTAAACCTTTTTATTTTCAAATAATTACAAGTGTGGCACTCACCTACTTATAAAAGGCCACCCCTATCCTTTATTATACACACCATAAAACCAATTTTTTCATCCAATACCTACAAAAATAACTTGAAAAATTAAATTATCTCTTTACGAGCCTCAACCCAGTTGGTGAGGACTCCATAAGTGCATCCAAGAGACCCGGGATCAAATCCAGGTGGGGGATAATTTCCGGGGTACCGTAGCAGCACTGTAGCAGCACTGTAGTAGGAACTGTGTAGAACTGTAGCAGGTACTGTAGCAGGAACTATGCAGATTTGTAGTAGGTACTGTAGCGGGAACTGTAGTAGGCACTGTTTGGCACTGTAGCAGCCGAGAATATGCCCCCATTTGGGCCTTAAAGCCACTAATTTGGTCCCTGAGTCCTTTAAGGCCTTCGAGCCACCCAGGCCTTTGAGTCAGTAAGGCATTCGGGCCACCTCAAGGCCTTCGGGCCACCTTAAAGTGCAGATGCAAACCAGACAACCTACAAGGAACAAGCTTCGTAAGGAGGAGGAGCAAGGAGCTTTCACCATAACAGAAGCTAAATGGATTGCAAGAATGAGAGGGTATGACACCTGCCACCGGGACAAGCATATGCATGCATGGGAAAGCCTAGTCGAACAACCATGCGAAGGTGGAGAGCTGATTTCACGATGAAGATGCTGGGGAGGAGTAGTTCTAAGTAGTTAGTTTGGGTTGTATGTAATGTTTGATGCCTATGGGAAATGAATTCTTCTAAGGCCTACGGACCATGTAATGCTTACACCTACGGGCCTTGTAAGGGTTCAACCTCACCCCTTGAAAGGTGGATTATCAAAAATCAATAAAAAATGAAGGCCTTTGGGCCATTGGAGGAGGGATTTTTGTGCAAACCTAAGGAGGTTACCCGAGGAAGAGGTAACGTTCTTCATCGAGAATTTTTATTTTATTTTTTCTTCCATCTAATAAAATTATTATTAAAAAATAAAATATTATAACCTCAATATATTCCATATATGTATATTTTTTATGTTATTATCATGAACTAAAACCATCTCCACTTCCATCAAATGTGTTACTAAATCATCATTCGTGTGTATAGTAGACTACCACCTCGCGAACCAATGTCATTCGTTTTTCCATTACCACTTATAATGTATGGTTATAATTATGAATTAAAAGTTTATATATTATATTTATGATTTTATTTCACTTATATAATTATTATATTACACATACCTTCACAGTTTCTATTCTGTGGGAATATGATGACGTCACTTGTGTGTACAACAAACTACTGCCTCACGGAGCAATGTAATTAATTCATGAATTACATGTAAGGTAATAAAGATAGGTTTAATAAAAATATTCAATATATATAGCATAAAATTATTATTTAATTGTAATATATTATTTAACTTTATTTATTTTAATCTGTCGAGAAAATGAAAAACAATGTTCATACGTATGTATGGCATACCATCTCCATGAAGAGTGTATTTCATTTTCTATCTCTATCTTTTATGGATTACTCTAAAAACATATTTACTGAATATATATGTTTTTTATGTCATTTATAACATTATTCATATTATGGAATCATGTTCAAAGTAATAGGATGAAAATAATATTAATAATAAATCAAAACATACTAGATAAAAGTAATTATTTCCTGAAACATGATTTTAGCATGGAATTTTTATTAAAAGGGTAATAAAAGGTCATAAAAAGTAATCTATCGTATGATATATTTGAGTATGGGTTTTTAATATATGTAAAATAAACTTATATTTAGTATAAAAAAGTTTTGAACATGTATGAAGGAAATTGAGACTTAAGGTAAGATATTTTTGTCTCACTTTTCTTTCCTAGAGACATATGTTATGTTATAAACCTATAATATCTTATGAGGTTTATGTACATGACCTTTGATATGTAATATCATTAATTTATTTATTCTCATGATATTTTAAGTTTCATTTAATTTTATTCCTTCATGGGTCTTAAAATTTAAAGTAACCAAATTGGTTTGATTTTATGTCACAATCTCATCGTTTATTAGGATTGTTTATAATTATGTTTCTGATGATGAAATATTATAATAAATTTCTCAAGAAACTCATAAATTTTATTCTCCTATTGTTATTTTATTAGAATATATTTTTCCATTCATTTTCCTCCCTTTTTATACTTAATAGTTCAAAAGTATGTTTTTAAATCATCTTTATTTATCTCTTCAGTAAAAAACCCATTTTTCTTCAAAAACTATGTTTTATAAAAAAAATTCAAAAATGTTTTTAACATCATCAAATGATTTATTAAATACATTTTTAACCATGTTTTAATTTTTAAAAAATGTTTCAATGTATTTTCTTTAATGTGTATGACATGGACAAAATTTTCTGCTGACATGAACAATATTTGATTTAAAGCTTACATTATAATTTTTCATCTTTATTTTTAAAGAAAAGGATTTTCAAAATTATTTATGCTTTAATTTTTTTTCAATTGGAAATGATATTTTTATCAAGAAATGTTTTAAATTATTTTTAAAGCTTCCTATATAAATTTTCATGTTTATTTTCAAAGAAAACGATCTCTAAAATATTTTATGAATTTTTAGTTTTAAAAAGTAATTTCAAAGAAAAGTTATCTTCCTCAGGAAATGTTCCAAGTGGTATATCATAAAGAATAATTCTCTAACTACGATGACATCCCCTAATGTTATTTATTCTTTTCTGGTGATATGAACCAATTATACCATTCTTAAATTTCTTTTAATGGTCTATAATGAGGATATTCTTTCTATTCCATAGGTTATACCACAATAAAATTCTTATAAAACCCACTTATTTATCCATGGGTAATGGAATGATGAAATTATTTTGAAACCTATCACTCTTACATAGGGTATGATATAATTAAATGTTTATGAAACCCATTTCATTTCATGGGTTATGATATGATGAATTTTTAATGATCTTATAGAATAGATACATATTATTTTCATTATATAATGGGTGGGACCTATATCACCCTCCAATTTAGTAGGTAATGATTTATATCTCATGATAATAGATAAGACTATAATTGTAAGTGAAACTAGTTAAGTGAGGGACTTTTTCTATTATGATAGTTTTGGGAGTAAACCTTGACTACTGTGATAGTTTGGGGAGTGATTCCATTCCACTATGTTAGCCTTATAAGAAATCCCTAACTACTATGGAAATTATTTTCTATACTTATGTGTATAACAATAATATATGTATTATTCCAATTTTATTCTCTCATGGATCATGTTATTTTATTCTCTAATGATTCATGTCTTATAAAATTCCAATATTTATGCCACGAATCAATATTATGATATTTGATATAAAGTGTATGGTTGTTAAATGTTATGCTCATGTTATCATACCATTATGTTTATGTAATAAATACAAATCTACCATGTTTACCCCTATTGAGCATCTAAGCTCACCCTTTCTTATGTTTCCTTTCCCTATGTTATGAAGAAATGTATTACGTATGATATTTATAGGAAGGGTGATAGTTATGAAGAATGTAGTGAGAGATGATGTAATTTACCTATGAACCAGTTTTTGGGTTTTTTTAACTTTCTAAAGGCACTATACCTTTACGATCCCCAGGTGTTTGTTTGTGTAATGTAATAAATTGTAATGTCTCAGATTTTTTCCGTATATTATTTCAGTATTATATAGGTATTATTTCAAGACCAGTCTTGGAGTCGGCATGCAGTTCTGAGGACCGATGAGCCCGGGAAAAATGTTTGAATTTAATTAAATAATTAAATTACACGCACGCATGGGGTTTTCCTGAAAAAGTGGAATAACTCCTGAATGTATGCTTGGATCAGAAATCTGTGGGCACCGTTGCGTTCAGATCAGTGATTTTACCTTATGTGAGGCTTAACATCGCTCGGCACAGGTCGGTGGTGAAATCTAGTTTTTGGACGTAACTATAATGAAATATTTAATAAAAATATTTTATTAAATATTGTTGTAGTGAATAACTTTTATCTTTTTAAATAGATATTTTCACAAGGGTCCAGGGTTACAGACCTCATACCCCTTAAACTCTTGGAGGCTTTAGAGGCTCTGGAGGAAACCCCAACGCGGCGACGACATTCTTGACAAGTTTCGCCAGCGACGACGACGCGACGACCGGATCTTTGCCAATGAACGCCGCAGATCCAAATAGGGCATTTGATCTCTTTGTGATTTCCTTCCGGTTCATGATTTCTACGACGAATGCAGACTAATCCATGAACATATTAGCCTGTCGATCGATCATATTTTTGGGATGGATTTTTCGGGGATTTTGGGATTTGATTCTTGAAGATTATTTTCGGTTTCATTTAGCCTTCTAACATTGAAGAACCAAGATCAACACGAACATTGATCAAGGTTCGTCCCTCTCAATTTTTTGTGACTTTCTTACCCGTTTTCTCGCATTATTTATGTGTGTTATACGTGTTCTTCACGGAGGTATGAACGATGGATCGTTGTGAATCCATCGTGAAATTCAACGATCCCAAACTGAAGATCTGGAATCAGGACAACCCCACGGAGGTGCAATGGTGGTGGCGATGGACAGATCGAAGCAGATTGGGAGATATCATTCTTCGAATGATATCCTCATGGGTGACCAGAATCAGATTTCGGAGCTGATCGAAGGTCTGAAACCCACAGATT
Organism: Viscum album; assembly: GCA_963277665.1. Taxonomy (NCBI): domain Eukaryota; kingdom Viridiplantae; phylum Streptophyta; class Magnoliopsida; order Santalales; family Viscaceae; genus Viscum; species Viscum album. The sequence continues at coordinate 988,396,371 of OY728129.1, forward strand.
CAGCATCACAATGATGAGGCGACCTGATATCTTGTGTTTTACGGCAAACAGGCAGCAGAATCGAGATCCGAAGGATCGGCTGAGGTGTGAGGATGAAGACGACGGTTCTGGAAATTTCTCAACTACACGACGTGTAGTATGGGCTACATGACGTGTGTTTGTTGGCGGGCCACCTGGCGTGTACTCTGGGTGTACAAGAACACGTGTTGGGTACACAACCAAGGACACGACGTGTATACCCTTCCCCGGCCAGACCCAACTAGATACATGGGATACCCCATGTACTGATACACGGGAAGGGAAAGATGAGCAGACACTACGTACGGGGATACGGCCAGGGTACATGGGTGTTTTCCAGTTGATAGGACACAACGTGTGCTTTGACTTACATGCCCTGTATATACTTTTCTGCACAACTTAGATTTCAGACACGTGCCATTTCACATGGGCAGTATCCGGAGTCAAAGAACACGACGTGTAATTGTTCTACACGCCATGTAGTTACTTTTATACGACAAGCCTAGAGACATGGGACTTTTACACGGGCAGTACCCGGAGTCAAGGAACACAGCGTGTGATCCTACTACACACCGTGTAACCTGTTCTACATGGCTTGAGCCATTTGTCTTTTGTGACTTGGGCTAGATTCCTTAGGGTTTGTACCCTTGGTCTTTCCTCTAATGGTTTCTGGTATCATTTCCTACAGGTGTATGATCCCTTCAACAGGACCTCCTGAATAGAGTTGTTGGAATCCCCTCTATGAGACTTAGAGCTGAATCCTCTATTCCTTCCTGGTACCCTAAGTAGAGTTCTTGGTATCGAAGTGACCTACCTTACCCGAGCTTCGATTCTCTGTTTAGTGGATTAGTTTGGACTGAGTTGTTGGAATCACCCCACAGCTAGTGGTTGTAATCCTCATCTGAGTATCGTATTCATAAGTACTTGTGGAGTGTGTTCTCTCGGAATGAGTACTTCATATCTATATTTTTAGACCTAGGAGTGTGTTCTCTTTGTTACGTGCTTAGTGGAATCTTCAATCTGGATCTTAGTGGTGGTTTCAAGATAGTCAATTGTGTATGAGTATATCTAGATATTCTTGATATATGTTCTATAAAAATATACTGTGTGGAGCTGACTGTATCATTCCTTTGTGGTGTTTTACTTTGTCTTATTCCTTTGCGGTTTTTGGGGTGTCTTACTGGGTATTGTTATACTCACTCTTGCACGGGCTTTTCCCGCACGTGTTGTGTCTTGTGCAGACAAGTGAGCCTTTGACAGGATTCTAGGTCGACCAGGATCAGACGATGCTCATTGAGATCAGGCAGGCCGAGGTGTGTTCCTACGGCTACAGATTTCAGTCCCAGTACATTTCTTTAGAGGTTGGACTTTGTTGCATACTTTATTTTGTTGGGCTTGTACTTTTGACCCAGGGTTTTACTTTACTGAACTTTACTTTCCTTTTGTACTCTTTTGGTTGGGATTTTAGTGTATAAATGCATTTCCATTTTTAGTAGTTGTTACTTTTCAGCTTTGTGGGATTGGAGATGTGTGTGTGTGTACAGGTTTATAGGCAATGCCTCCTATGTTAGTGACATGCCTACTTGGTACTATTCACCAGCCCCTAGCCTATTGGAGGCGGGCTTGGGGAGTGGTGACACGGGCCCCACTGGGACAGGTCTTGACAGAGTGGTATCAGAGGTGGTCGGTTCTACCTTAGGAAGGAGAGTCTGTGAGTTGGTTTGGGGCAACAGTGTTAAGTGTTTTGAGTTGACTTTCAGGCCAGGGACCCTAGTGTTGGTGCGGGCAGCCGACGTATCCATACACCAGGAATCTGATAACTTTCTTTTTTACTCGGAACATTATAACACTAGTTTTAGGGGGAAATAATGGTACATGGATCATATAGGAATGGGTTTTGGTTTCCATTTCCTTCTTGAGCCAGCTCTCCAGATATACTCACTGACTATGATACATCTTGTTTTTTTACAGGATGCCTCCGTAACGCGCACCCGCTAGGATCTAGAAGCTCGATCATGAGGATGACCCACTCAGTGATGACGTTTCGATACAGGGAACAAATCCCCTAGTTTTACCTTCGGGTGGTGTTCCAGTTATTCCACCACCTACGGAACAGTGTTTAGTGCCTGCTGTACCAGTAGTGGAGGAGCGCAGGGTGAGCGCTCTCCATGAGTTTCAGAGACAGAGACACATCAGGTTTCAAGGCGAGCCTAACCCTTAGGCAGCTGAGGAATGGCTTGAGGCAGTGGCCATAGTCTTCCGTTCAGTCAGGACACCAGCAAACCAGATGGTGATCCTAGTAGCAAGCCTTCTGTAAGGCTCAGCAGGGCAATGGTGGAGTTTTGTTATCCAGACTCATGACGAGGAAACACCTGCATGGTTAGAGTTTGAGTGTCTCTTCAGAGAGGAGTTTTTACCGGTTACCCTGAGAGAAGTATGTATACAAGAGCTTCTTCAGCTCCATCAGGGAACCATGAAGGTGGATGACTATTCATCAAGGTTTAATGACCTCTCACGGTACTCCATGGATATTGTTAGGGATCATTACTTCAGATATCGAACTTTTGAGTGGGGCTTGCGAAGAGACATCCAAGAAAGCATCATCCCTATGAGCATTCCTAATTATTCTGGGGCGCTCGAGTGGGGTTTGGTAGTTGAGAGCTTCTTGGTAGAGCATAGATAGCCAGCAGTTGTCAGTATTGAGCGAGCTGGAGAAGAGAACTTGGTAGTAGGGAGCCGATGTCAGGGACCCAGGTGGGGGATACATTTTCAGAGGAGATCCCAGGATAGAGGATCTTCCACACAGGGTTCGCAGGGCACATCCAGCCAGCCTCGAGAGAGGAGATGCTACTCATGTGATGGTAGGGGACATTTCGCTCGAGATTGTCTGACCCGCTGTACTACTTACATGGGAGTAGTGGATGGACCACCGGGGTAGAGGAAACGTGTGGAGAAGATAGATCTGCAGGGCGACAGACATGGTAGAGGATCTAGGAGAGCAGCTGGAGGTGGTCGACGTTTTGACCTTTTACCACCACTACCCCTAGGAGGTCAACCCTAGGTTCAGGGAGTTTGTGGATAGGGGAAGGGACAGCTGGAGGCATTATAGGCTTTTGACCCAGGTGATCCTGGAATGATTAGAGGTACAATATGTGTCTTTTCTGCTTTGGCTACCGTACTGATAGATACAGGTTCTAGTCATTCTTTTCTGGTTTCTTATCTTGTTCGAGACCTTGAGATTCCAGTTGAGCCATTGACTCGACCATTATGCTTAGAAACACCGACTGGAGAAGATTCAGAGATCACACACCTTTGCAGACAGTGTGGCCTGACCCTTGGAGGCGAGAGTTTCGGTTGAAACCTCTTGGTGGTAGCGTCGAGGCCTTATGATGTCATTTTTGGTATGGATTAGCTATCCATAGTTCATGCCCAGATTGATAGTTTTAGGCGGAGGGTGTGGTGTGTCCGCAGTGATGGAACGAGGTTCTCCTTCATCGGTGAAAAGGAGACCCAGGTAGTGCAGGATGGACTCGTGTGTAGGAAGGTAAAACCGATTTTACATCAATTGGCTTGCCTAGCCCTTGGCACAACAGATGTTATGAGTATCCAGTTTGCAGCAGTAGTGGCTGAGTACATGGAAATTTTTCCGGAGGATGTCATCGGAATACCTCCCCATCAGAATATAGATTTTTGCATTGAGTCACAACCCATGGCGACACTGATATTAGCGTCAGCATATCGGATGGCTCCTGTAGAGATTCGTGAGCTGAGAGTGCAGATGGAAGACTTGAAGAGGAAGGGCTTTGTGAGACCCATTGTTTCACCCTAGGTGGCCCTAGTGTTGTTTTCCAAGAAGGCAGACGAGATCTTGAGTCCGTGTGTGGATTACTAGAGCTTGAACCAGGTGACTGTGAAGAACCGGTATCCACTACCGAGGATCGATGAACTCTTCGACCAGTTAAGAGGGGTACAATGGTTCTCGAAGTTTGATGTATGATCAGTCTATCAACAGTTGCGATTAAGGGATGAGGATATACCGAAGATGGCTTTCAGATGTCTCTATGATCACTATGAGTACTTGGTGATGCCCTTCGGCGCAACGAATGCCCTAACAGTGTTTATGGGACTCATGAACCGAATATTTCAGCCCTATCTAAATTGGTTCGTAGTGGTCTTCATAGACGATATCCTTGTGTACTCTGCATCCAAGGAGGAGCATGCAAGACACCAAAGGATGGTTCTGGACACACTCCGAGAGAACCAGTTGTACGGGAAACTCTCTAAGTGTCAATTATGGATACATGAGGTCCACTTTCCGGGACACGTTATCTCAGCAGATGGTGTAGTATTGGAACCAGCCAAGGTAAAGGCAGTGCTAGCATGGGAGCCACCCCGGAGCATGACGGATGTGCGGAGTTTCCTTGGGTTGGTAGGCTACTATCGGAGATTCATTCCAGATTTCTTCAGGATTTCAGTACCCATGACAGCTTTGACCCGAAAGGGGTAGCCTTTCATGTGGACCGAGAGATGACAGCAGGCTTTTCAGCAGTTGAGACAGAGTCTGACGAGTGCCTCGATCTTGATACTACCAGAAGAGGGCGTAGAGTATTTGGTGTTCTGCGAAAAATCAGGAACCGAGCTTGGTTGTTTCCTGATGCATAGGCAAGTAGTGATTGCATATGGCTCACGTCTGTTGAGGCCACACGAGTAGAACTATGTGACCCATGATCTTGAGTTGGTAGCGATAGTATTTGTGTTGAAAATGTGGAGGCACTACCTGATGGGTGAGCAGTTTATCGTCTACTCTGATCACAAGAGTCTCAGATATATCTTTTCTCAGAAAGATATGAATTTGAGACAGAGTCGGTGGCTTGAGTTCCTCCTGGATTACAACTTCGAGATCGTTTATACTCATGGGAAGGGGAATGTTGTGGCAGATTCTCTCAGCAGGAAATCCAGTTCATAGTTGCTGGATGAGGTGACAAAGAATTTGGCCTCTTTACAGTTATCCTTCATGGATAGAGATGATGGAGCTTACCTTCAGTCGATGGGTTTTACCCCTTCACTCTTATAGAGATTCAGGGAAGCACAACTAGAGGATGCTAGCTGTGAGACTTTACGTGCTCAGATATCCACTGGCGATGTTGCTAATAGATATTCAAAAGGTGGGGGAGCACATTGTTCTTTTCTGAGGGTGAACAATAGTACCAGTGATGTTTTGGGAGGAGGTTCTGAGGGAGTTCCATACATCTCCTTTGGTAGTGCATCTAGACATGGAAAATATGTACCAAGACCTCCGATGTCAGTTCTGGTGGCCAGGAATGAAGAAGAGTGTGGTAGAATTTGTTTCACGATGCCTTACTTGTCAGCAAGTAAAGGCTGAGCACCAGGTGCCAGCAGTTTTGACTCAGCCCCTTGAGGTGCCAGATTGGAAGTGGGATGGGATATCCATAGACTTCGTGGCAGATTTACCACGTAAGTCTAGGGGATACGATGCCATCTGGGTGATCATTGACCGACTCACCAAGTCGTCCCACTTCCTAGCCATACATGAGTAGAGTTTAGTAGAGATCTTGGGACGCCTCTACGTGAAGAAGATAGTTTGACTTCATGGTGTGCCATCCACGATCGTCTTAGATCGTAATTCTCGTTTCACATCTCGGTTGTGGAAGGGATTACAGGAAGTTTTTGAGACTCAGTTACGCTTGAGCACATCGTTTCATCCTCAGACTGATGGTCAGACGGAGCGGACCATCCATGTTTAGGAGGATATGCTATGATCTTGCATACTTGACTTCGGTCGTAGCTAGGAGGATCAGCTATCACTGGTGGAATTTTCTTATAACAATAGTTATCATTCAACTATTGGTTTGGCACCATTCAAGTCTTTTTATGGGTGACCTTGCAGGTCACCACTTTTTTGGACTGACCCAGGAGAGTCAACACTCATGGGCCCAGAGATGGTGTGAGCTACTACAGATAAGGTGCAGGTCATCCAGGAGCAGATGAAGACTGCACAGAGTCAGAAAAAGTCTTATGCCGATCGGAGACAGAGGCCCTTGGAGTTCGAGGAGGGAGACCATGTGTTCCTTTGGGTCTCACCTAAACGGGGATTGTGAAGATTTGGCCAAGGTGGAAATCTATCTACGAGGTTCATCGGCCCTTTTCAGATTCTGAGTAGAGTTGGCGAGGTGGCGTACCACTTAGATCTACCTCCTCAGATAGATCAGGTACACAACATCTTCCATGTGTCGCAGCTACGGAGGTACGTGCATGACCCATCGCATGTTATCGACTGGGGCGAGCTGAACATCGATGATGGAGCGACCTTTGCTGAGTACCCAGTGGAGATTGAGGATTGGTAGGAGAAGATACTTCATTGGCGATCTATTCTCTTGGTGCGTGTCCGGGGGCAGCACAGGAATCTGAAGGAGAGCACGTGGGAGTGGGAGGCTCAGATTTGTGCGCAGTACCCACATATTTTTGAGTAACCTTTTTTTTTGGCTTTTTGGGGATGTAAATACCTAAGGTGGGGAGGATGTAATGTCTCAGATTTTTTATGTATATTTTTTCAGTATTATATGGGAATTATTTTGAGACCAGGCTTGGAGTTGGCGTGTAGTTCTGAGGCCCGGCGAGCTCGGAACAGATGTTTGAATTTAATTAAATAATTAAATTACGCACACGCTTGGGGTTTTTCTGAAAAAGTGGGATAACTCCTGAATGGGTGCTCAGATCAGAAATCCAAGGGAACCATTACGTTAAAATTAGTGATTTTACCTTAGGCGAGGACTAACATCGGTTGGCGTAGGTCAGTGGTGAAATTTTGTTTTTGGACATAGCTGTAAAAAAATATTTAATAAAAATATTTTATTAAATATTGTTGCAGTGAATAACTTTCATCTTTTTAAATAGTGATTTTTGTAGGGGTCCAGGGTTACAGACCTCATACCCCTTAAACTCTTGGAGGCTCTAGAGGCTCTGGAGGAAACCCCAATTCGGCGACGACGTTCTTGACGAGTTTCGCCTGCAATGACGACACGGCGACCGGATCTTCACCAACGAATACCGCGGATCCAAGTAGGCCCTCTGATCTCTTTGTGATTTCTTTTCCGTTCTTTATTTCTACAGCGAAATCAGAGTAATCCATGAACACATTATCCTGCGGATCGATTGTATTTGTGGGATGGGCTTTTGCGAGGATTTGGGGATTTGATTCCTGAAGAATATTTTTGGTTTCGTTTAGCCTTATAATGGTGAAGAACCAAGATCAACATGAACAACGATCGAGGTTCGTCCCTCTCGATTTTTTGTGCCTTTCTTCCCCGTTTTCTCACGTTCTTCGTGTGTGTTCTACGCGTTCTTCACGGAGGTATGAATGACAGATTTTTGTGAATCCGTTGTGCGATGCAACGATCCCAAACTGAAGATCTGGCATCGGGACAACCCCACAAAGGTGCGACGGTGGTGGCGATTGACTGATCTAAGAGGATTCGGAGATAGCATTCTTTGAATGATTTTTTCATGGGTGGAAGGAATCGTATTTTAGAGCTGATCGAAGGTCCAAAACCCACAGATTCAGTATCATGACGACGAGGCAACCCGAGATCTTGATTTTCGCGGAAAACGGATAGCAGAATCGAGATCTGGTGGATCGGTCGAGGCGTGAGGAGGAAGATGACGGTTCTGGAAATTTCTCGACTACATGGCGTGTAGTATGGGCTACACGGCATGTGTTCGTCAGCGGGCCACCTGGCATGTACTCTGGGAGTACATAGACACGGGTTGGGTACACGGCCGAGGATACGGTGTTTATACCCTTCCTCGGCCAGACCCGGCCAGATACACGAGATACCCTGTGTACTGGTACACAGGAAGGGAAACACAGACAAACACCGTGTACGGGCATACAGCCAGGGTACACGGGTGTTTTCCAGTTGACAGGACGCGGTGTGTGCTTTGACTTACACGCTGTGTATATACTTTTCTACATGACATTGATTTCAGACATGAGCTGTTTCACACGGCCAGTACCCGGAGTTAAAGAACACGATGTGTAATTCTTCTACACACCATGTAGTTACTTTTATATGACAAGCCTAGAGAAATGGCCTGTTTACATGGGCAGTACCTGAAGTCAAGGAACATGGTGTGTGATCCAACTACATGCCGTGTAACCTGTTCTACATGGCTTGTGCCATTTTTCTTCCGTGACTTGGGCTATCTTCCTTAGGGTTTGTACCGTTGGTCTTTCCCCTGAAGGTTTCTGGTATCATTTCCTTCAAGAGTATGATCCCTTCAGCAGGACCTCCTAAATAATGTTGTTGGAATCCCCTCTATGAGACTTAGAGCCGTATCCTCTATTCCTTCCTGCTACCCTAAGTAGAGTTCTTGGTATCGACGAGACCTACCTTACCCGAGCGTCGATCCTTTGCTTAGAAGATTAGTTCATACTGAGTTGTTGGAATCACCCTATAGCTAGTGGTTGTGATCCTTGTCTGAGTATCATATTCTCAAGTACCTGTGGAGTGTGTTATCCCAGAATGAGTACTTCGTATCTCTCTCTTCATACCTAGGAGTGTGTTCTCCTTGTTACATGCTTAGTGGAATCTTCGAGCTGGATCTTAGTGGTGGTTTTGCGATAGTCGATCGTGTATGAGTATACCTGTATATTCTTATTATATGTTCTATAAACATATATTGTGTGGAGCTGACTGTATCATTCCTTTGTGGTATTTTCCTTTGTTGTATTCCTTTTTGTTTTTCGGGGTGTGCTACTGGGTATTGTTATACTCACCCTTGCACATTTTTTCCCACACGTGTCGTTTTCTGTGCAGACGAGCGAGCCTTTGATAGGATTCTAGGTGGACTAGGACCGAACGGTGCTTAGTGAGATCAGGCAGGCTGAGGTGTGTTCCTATGGCTACGGATTTCAGTCCAGGTACCTTTCTTTAGAGGTTGTATTTTGTTGCAGACTTTCTTTTGGTGGGCTTGTACGTTTGGACTAGGGTTTTACTTTACTGAACTTTACTTTCATGCCGTACTCTGTTGGTTGGGATTTTAGTGTTTGCATGCATTTTTATTTTTAGTAGTTTTTACTTTTCAGCTTTGTGGGCTTGGAGATGTGTGTTTGTGTGTGTGTACAGGTTTATAGGCAATGCCTCCCATGTTAGTGAAATGCCTACTCGGTGTTATTCACCAGCCCAAGACCTATTGGAGGCGGGGTTGGGGAGTTGCGCCATAGGCCCCATTGGGACGGTTCGTGACATAAATGTTCAAAATTATTGATATAATTTCTATGAATTATAAACTAGGTTCATTATAGTTCATATTATAGTAAATTTTTAGTTAAATTTTAGAAACTAGGATGATAAAACATTAGGGAGATCCCTAGGGATATTTATAAGGATATGTCTAGGGATGTCTCTAAGGATAAGTCTAAGGATGATTCAATGTATAGGAAAATTCCCTGGAATTTCGATAAAGGATAGAGAAAGTGGTTTCCAAGAAATTATATCCCTATCTGAATACTAAAATTGGATGTGGATATGGAAAATAGGTTATTAATTATAATAAATCCAAAAGGGTGCATTAGGCTAGAATCAATATTTACCTAGTTCATGAGAATGAGACTTACTGCACATCTTGTTTGAAACTCATAGGGGATATTATTTTTAAATTCACAAACTCTTTATGAACCATCATAAAGGATTTAAATAGACGAAGAATATGAGTGAATAAGTATAAACCTATGATGTCCTAGATTAAAAATAAGTTTTCATTATTTAGGCATAATATTAGTGATTTCATGATTATTTAGTTTCCCATTGTGATTAGTCCTACTCACACTATGCTTTTTGGTTTTAGTCAATGGAGGTAACTAGAAGGAATTGGTTTAACATTGAATGTGAGGAATAATTTACTAATGAGAAGCCAAATGGGGAGATGAATGGAGTGAAGGATATTGTGATTATTCTTAATTATTTATAATGAAACATGATAGAAACTTTCACCTTAACAAACTCTTGGACCCACCAAATATTACATGGATAGATTTTATTCAGATCTCAAGTTGTAGAGTCTATGGAGGAAAGAATATTTAGCTTCCTATATGTTTAGAATGTGGAAAGAAGCTATAACACCACAATATTTTACGGTATGTATCTTCTTAATTAAATTCAATTCATTTGATAGCTTACATTTCACATGAAACAAAACTTAAAAAAACAACAATATACTATTAAATATTAACATGACCGTTAGAATAGTAATGTGACCATTAGGAATATTAAAGTTGATAATAGAATATTATCCTCACCAATGAAAGTATAAATAAAATTTAGGTATCTTATGAATGAAAATAATAATAATATATATATATATATATCATGGAATAAGTAAATAAATGTTTTAAAAATGATAAATTAAGTATTAATATTTTTTGAAACGAAAATGTTTATTTACAATTTTATAATTAATATAATTTTTTAATATAAAATTAATTTTCATGAAATCAATTCATAAATTAATATTTTTTTCTTATGTATGAGACCTTAATTAATTTTTCAAAGTATCATAAAATCCGTTATAATTTTATAATCAATATATTTTGAATAAATGATGATTTTCATTAAAAATTAAATTTCATATATTAAGAAATTTATTTTCATAAAATTTATTTATTTTTTAATTATAAACATTGAAAATAGTTAGGGTTAATTTTTGGTATTTTTCTAAAAAAGTTGAATTTTTGGTTAATAGTGAAATATGGTAATTTATGGTATTAGAAAAATACATGAATTATTGAGTCATGGATGGTGTATGGGTAATGTAAGAACTATTAGTTCAAAAAAAACATGAACTAGTTACTATATTTAGTTAAAATATTCATCACTATTGATAGTCTTGAGCTAAAATAATAAAGTAATGAATAAAATAATTAAAAAACACCACTCTCCTCCACTATAAATATCACCCCTCACCACCCCTCCTAATCAAACCTTAAAAGCTTTCATGTTTTTTAAATTTATACCAAATCCTCTTCCCAAGTCTCTACCCCCTTATTCATGAGCTTCTGTTCTCGATAAAATACCAAAACCCAAGTTCCTTAAGGAGGTTCTCAAGGAGAATAATTCAAGAGGTAAAATCCTCTTTCATTCTCTTTTAATTTCTTTTAATTTTTTATAATCTACTTACCTAATATTTCCAAAACATGAATGATAACTTCAGTATCTTATACATACTGTAATTATATTATGTTAATGGAATATACATCATCAAACCCTTCTCACATCTCTTTTATTTTAAAATTGAAAACATTATCCATGATGTGTCGATTTATCACCATTGTGGATGATGCGTTTTCAATTTCCATTACCTCCTTCTAGGATGGTCATAAAACCATTATTATTATTAAATAAGACTTTATTATACATATAAAAAGTTATATAGTGTTATATAACCATCATATATACATGATATTAGTTAATAAAACAAACTAGTTCGTGATGATCGAAAAATGCCAAAATAATCTAAATGAATATCATTAAAATATCATCTAAGGAATCATAATCGTATATAGAAAAAAATTTAATATAATACCATTTAATATTATATAATTTCATTAATAATAGCTAATTTAAATTATGGAAAAGTATTCCAATTTTACATGATATTTCATAAATGTATACATGTGATCCAATCTTGAAAAATAAGGAAATGAACACTCCATAATGATGAAATTGAATCTTATAACTCAAAAAAATGAAATATATGATCTTAAAAAAATTATAATAAATCAAATAAATATTTAATAGGTTATTAATTAAATTAATAATGAATATAATTTCATTATATATAATATTAAGTGCAAGTGAATAACAATTTCAGATATAAGGTAAGGGATTCTCCCCGAACTTTCGTTTTTTCCTTTGGGTTACTCTTTCTCTCTCTTTTCCCAATGAAATTATTTATTATTCTTATGTAATCATACTTTATTATGTGTGTATGTTCCAAACATATGTACATATCTCATTTATTCCTTTATTTATGGGGAAATGCATGTTTTATAAGGTTATCTTTTCAATTACTCCCGATAAGCAAGCCCAATTTAAGGGAACTTTCCAATTTCTTACCCATTTTCAAGTATACTCCATAATATGTTTTAAGAAAAAAATATTTTTATAAAATCAATATTTTCAACATGAAAAAATATATTTGTTTAATTTTTGTTTTATATAAACAACTATTATTTTGTTCACTTTAAAGACACTTTAATATTTTCTCTTAAACAATAGTAAAATGGCTCATTTATAGAGTTTCTTAAACACTCTTTTTACATGTTTCAATTTAGTTGGACGTAATTTGTCATGATCTATTCATATTTTACCTTATTAATGTCCATATATTATTTAAATACATTCTTTAATTGATACCATTATGATATTCCATTTGGTTATTCCTTATTCACCACATATTCCTTGTGTGTGGTGTATGTATACACTCCTTTTATTTATGATCATCATTCATTAAAGATTGAATTAAATATAAATATTTATTGTATCATGTATATGATGATTTTCTTAGTTGTATACCATTTTTGCATATGGTGTTTTCTTCTAATGTTTTTATAATAGTGGAAAATTGAAAATTCCGTATTTTCTACTCAATACAGATATATTGATAAGTAATATTTTTCATGAATTAAATCTATGTATGAATAATTATTTAGAATTCTTATGATGGGCGGGGCTTGGTTAAAGATATCCCCTCGATGCATCAACGTGTCTCATTAGACAAAGCAGTTGGTGACAAACCCTTCATGTTTGTCTCCAAATAGAATTAGACTAGTTTTTACCCAAAAGCTTAAACCAACCTAACAATATAATGGTTCATGTACCAGATACATGATTTTCAATAAATAATCATTTTATTCATTTAGTATTTAGTTTTCACATTACCAGATATTTTCACTATGAAAAAAATCTATGGATGCATTTTCATTATCAGTGTATTGATGGTATATGTTTTTTAGATTATTTAACTTGCCATAATGACTATACATTATTGAATTTTATTTATTTATTATTGTCTCATATAACCCTTACAAAGTGTTTGAGCTTACCTTTTATTTTTTTCCTTCCCTAGGTTGTGAAGATGAAATATTTGAATAAGTGTAAATAAAAAATTTGTTTTCTTTTTTTTCTATTCTATGTTTAATTACCAATGTAATAGGAAACCATGTATGTATCCAGTTCTTCAAGACTACTAAACTGATAGATCCTTGATGATGTGATCTCTTGTATCTTTTCCATCGTAATAAAATGACCACCAAATCTGGGTTACTGGGGTCGGGGTTGTTATAGTTTATTTCATAGTATGTTTAGTAGAAATCATATGAACTAGATGTTAAATAAACATAATAATTATTATAAATCCTTATAGTGAATTTTTGGATCAATACTCATGATGATTATGAGATAACTTAGTCTTTTCCATTATTTAGTGATTATGCCTAATAGAAGGAAAGGAATCAATGCCCAAAGATAGTTTAGGGATTTCTCCACTGATAAAGTCAACATAATTAGTGTTAGAGATAAGTAGATCATGTTTATATTTAGATAACTTACTCAAGTTATTATTAATAACCATATTACACCTATGTTGGATTATTTCATGCAGCATAAACCCCAATATTTTAGTGGGACTACTAATCAAATGGTAGCTGAGAAGTGGATCAAGTCCCTTGAAAAGATATTTCTAGAATTAGGATGTAATGAAAATTAAAGGTTAGTAATTGAAGTATACTATATCAAAGGTGATGTTGATCAATGGTGGTCATTGATCCAGAATAATAAGGAGGAAGATAAAATAGAAGAAATGAAATGAATAACTTTTAAAGAATCATTATTCAAAAAAATATTTCCCTTGTGAGAAACAAACTAAAATGAATAGAAAATTCATTTTCTTAAAGAAAAGGGAAGAAGATAGTGTTTTATAATATAAATCTACCTTCAAAAGACTAATTAGATATGCTATAAATTACATACGTAATTCAAAATACAAGATTTACCATATGTTTAAATCCTTTAAGAAAATTATATGAAGGGAACTTTCTTCTAAATCATTTTCATCATATGATGAAATAGTATTAAGTAACCTAGAAATGGAGAATAAATTTTCTAGATATGATATGTTCAAGGAAAATCAAGGGAAGAAGAGGTCTTCTGATAACCATGGAAAATGTGAAGTATCAAAGAAGAAGAGTGGAATGAACTAATTTCCATTATGAGAAAATTATAGAAAGAATCATCCTAGGAAATTCTTGAAATGCATGAGATATTGTTATAAGTGTGGAGAAAAGGGTCATCAAGATAATTAGTTAAAATGGGAAGAAACAAATAAATGATTTCCAATTCTTCAACTGTAAGTATATATGGAATTATTCAAATCAATGTCCCAAGCATCAGAGGAATCTACCATAGAAGAGGCCAAGATGATATGGCCAAGTTTATGTGATCACTATAACTAAATTAAAAGTACCCAATGATGTGGTAGAAGGTACATTAAGCCTGTCTTCAAATTTAGCTAATGCTTTACTTAACTCTGGATCATCACACCCAATTTTCCATGAAAATTAGATATTTTAATTTTGATTTAATAAGGGATTTTTTTAGTCAAGACCCCTAAGGGAAGTCTTATTGAAACAAAAATGTGTCGAGTATTTCATATTATGGCATATAAACACGATTTATTTTATGATTTTATCATCAAACCTATGGTAGAATTTGATATAATCCTTGGTATGGAATATATTTCAAAATATTATACTAAAATGTATTATAAGAAGAATGAAATTATTATTTGTGAGGAAGATGTAGAATAACGTATCTTTAAAGAAAAAAATTCATCATCTGATTCTTATCTAGATCCACCCCCTATAGCTCTACTGAATGAAATTATTAGGGTGGAAGATAAAACACAATATAGGAAAGAGGGAACTAATATTCAAATTAAGGATGTACCAATTGTACAAAAATATATTCATATATTTCCTGAGGAATTACCTAGACACCCCAGAGTGTGAAGTTAAATTTACCATTGATTTAATTCCGGATGCAAGACTAATATCATTGACTCCTTATAGAATAGTCACTGTGGAATTAGTGTAACTGAATAAACAACTAGAATATATGAGTAACAATGGATTTATTCACTCTAGTGTTTCCCCATGGGGATCCCCTATTCTCTTTGTTAAGAAGAAATATGGATCATTGAGGTTGTTCATTGACTATAGAGAAATCAATGCTATTATAATAAACAATAAGTATCTGATGCCTATCATTGATGATTTATTTGATCAACTTCATGGAGCTAAATATTTTTCAAAGATTGACCTTCATTCTGAGTATCATCAATTTTGAGTAAAGAAGGAAGATATCTCAAAGACAACTTTTTGGATTAGGTATGGACATTGTGAGTTTATAGTAATGCCTTTTGGATTGACTAATACACTCATGTTTTTCATGTATCTAATGAATAGATTATTCAAGGAATATATTGACGTTTTTTTGTAGTATTCATTGAGGTGATTTTGGTGTCTTCCAAAACCTATGAATACCATGAGAATCATTTGTAGATTATTATTGAGACTCTTAGAAGGAAGGATTTATATGGTAAATATCAAGTGTGAATTCTGGATTTGGGAAAAAAATCATGGCTATGTTTTCTCAAAGGATAAAATCTCAGTCGATCCTATGAAGACAAATGAAATACAAGAATTCCATAAACTAATGAATGCAACTGAGGTATGTAGTTTCATAGATTTAGCAGGTTACTATTGTTGTTTTATTAAAAAAAACCCCGATTGGATGACCCATTAACCAAGATCACACATAAAAAGGATATGTTCATATGGATAAAAGAATCTGAAGAATGTTTTGAAGAATTGAAGAGAAGAATATTCAATGATCCAATTTTGACTTTACCATTAAGAAATGATGGGTTTGTGATATACAGTGATGTATCAAAGAAAGGACCATGTTGTGTACTTATGAAAAATGATAAAGTTATTGCATATGCATCAAGGCAGTTGGAGACTCATGAAAAAAATTATTCAACTCATGATATTGAGTTAGCATCCATAATATTTTCTCTGAAGATATGGAGACACTATATCTATGGTGAACCATGTGAGATATATACAGATTAAAAGAGTTTGAAATACATCTTTACAAAGAAATAACTCAACATGAGGAAAATATGATGACTCTGGTTACTCAAATATACCCATGGAAGGAAAACAAGGAAGATGATGCATTAACAAGGAAATATCATGGACTTATAACCCAAATGAGTATTGAGAGATATATTATGTTAATGGACTAAGTAAATATGGATATGGGAATCATTAAGGACGAGGAAAAATCTCTAATTTTTCAAATGATTGTAAAACCATATTTATTAGAGAAGATAAAATGTTTCCAATCTGATAATGAGAATTTTCAAAAGAAAATTAAATCCATTAAGGATGGAATATTGAAAGACTTCATGTAGGAGGATGGAATTGAAAAATCTGGGAAGAGGATTTGTGTTCCCTCTATACCTAAGTTAAAAATGGAATTATTGGATGATGCTTGTCGATCGAATTTCTCTATACACACTAGTAGTATTAAAATGTATAGAGATTTAGAGGAACATTTTTGGTTGGATAATATGATCTACTAAATTACTAATTATGTGTCAAGATTCCTGTTTTTTCAAAAAGTGAAGGCCCACATAGAACATCCTGGAGGATTCATGTAACCTCTACCTATTCCCATGAGAAAGTGGGATGAAATTACTATGGTGTTTTCACTATATAACCAAATACTCTATGAAATAATGATATGATATGGGTTATTTTTTATCACCTTACAAAATCAGAATATTTTCTTACTATAAGAGAATATTTACCACTTAAGTTCCTAGAAATAATTTATATTAATGAAGTTGAAATATGTCATGGTGCACCACTTTAAATTGTGTCTAATTGTGATAAATGATTTACATCAAAATTCTGGAAGATTCATTATAAGGATTTGGATACTAAGATTCATTTGAGTACTTTTAATGACCCTCAAACTAATGAGAAGTCTAAAAGGACTATTGAAAAATTGGAAGACATGTTGATATCATGCTCACTTGACTTTCAAGGTATGCGGGATTAGTATTTACCTTTGGTTGAATTTTACTACAATAATAGTTTCCATTCTAGTATTTAAATGGTTCCATATGAATCATTATATGGAAAGTTATGAGGAACTTAAACTTATTGGGATAAAGTTGGTGAAAGGAAACATATAGTCCTTGAACCTATTTAAGAGACAACAAAAAAGGTAAATACTATTGGGGAATATATTAAATCATATCAAATTAGGAAAAAAGTTATGCTGAAAACCAGAGAAAGGATTTAGAATTTAAAGTGGGAGTTCATGTCTTAATGAAAGTATATCCATGGAAGGGTGTCTTAACGTTTTAAAAAAGGGAAACTAAGCCCCTGGTATATCAAACAATTTGAAATTATAGAAATAATTGGATTAGTATATTACTAATTAGCAATGCCTCTATGTCTTTCCAAATTTCATGACGTGTTCCACATATCATTGTTAAAAAAGTAAATTACAGACCCAACACATGTACTCACATATGATGAAATTGAAATGGAACTGAATTTTTTTACTATGAAGAGCCTATTAAGATTCTTGACATAAGAGAGAATCTATTGAAAAATCTAATGACTCATCTGGTAATGGTTTTTTGGAGAAAGCATAAAATGGAAGAATTAATGTGGGAACCTAAGGATGTTATGAAGAAGAACCACCCACATCTATTTAGAAGACTACATTCATGAAAATTTTTGAAGAAACATTTTCTCAAGAGGGAAAGACGATAAAACCCAAGATTTTACGATATGTATCTTCTTGAATAAATTAAATTCATTTGATATCTCATAATGAACATGACACTAAGTTTAAAAAAACAATAATATACTATTAAATATTAACACGACTGTTGGAATAGTAGTGGGACCACTAAGAATAGTAAATTATACAATATAATAATAACCACACCTATGAAAGTATAAATAAAATTTACGTATCTTATGAATGAAAATATAATATATTTATATCATGTAATAATTAAATAAATGTTTTAAAAATGATAAATTAAGTGTGGGGATTTTTATGAAATGGAAATGTTTATTTATAATTTTATAATTAATATAATGATTTAAAATAAAATTTATATTCATAAAATAGATTAATAGATTAATATTTTGTTTTCTTATTATTATAATATAATTTTATGAGACCTTAATTAATTTGTCAAAGTGTCATAAAATCAGTTATAATTTAAAAGTTGATATTTTTTGAATAAATGATGATTTTAAATAAAAATTAAATTTATCATATTTAAAAAATTAATTTCATAAAATGGAGTCTATTTTTTAATTCTATAAGTTGAAAAATGGTTAGGGTGATTTTTTTTGATGTTTTTCTAAAATAGTTGAATTTTTGGTGAATAGTGCAATACAGTAATTTACGATATCAGCTAAATACATGAATTACTGAGTCATGGATGATTTACAGATTATGTAAGAACCATTATTTATAACTCACAAGAAATAGTTACTATATCTATTCACAATATTCATCACTATTTATATTATTGATCCAAAATAATAAACTAATGAATAAATTAATTAAAAAATACCCCTCTCCTCCCCTATAAATACCATGCCACACCAACCCTTCTCGTTAAAACATCCAATCCCAAAATCTAGTCCAAATTCTTCCCAATAATATTCCCAAGTCTCTCACCCATATCTAGTATCTTCCGGTCTCTATAAAATACCAAAATCCAAGTGCCTTAAGGAGGTTCTCAAGGAGAAGAATTCAATAGGTAAAATCCTCTTTCGTTCTGTTTTAGTTTATTTTAGTTTATTTTTTTTCTTATCATATCCTTACCTCATCTATATTAAACATGCATGATAACTCCAATATATTATATAAACTTTAATTTTATTATGATAATGTAATATCCATCATTAAACCCCGTCTCATCTCTCTTTTATTCTAAAAATTAAAACATCTTCCGTGATGTGTCGATTTACCGCCATCATCAATGATGCATTTTCATTTTCCATTATCAAATTCAATTATGGTCATAAAACCATTATTATGTTTAAATTATATTTTATTATACATTTATAAGTTATATAGTGTTCTGAAACCAGTATATATACATAATATTAATTAATAAAATAAAACTAGTTCATGATAATTAAAAAAGAGCCAAAATAATATAAACGATTAACATTAATGTTTTATCTAATCAATCATCATCATATATGAAAATAAATGTCATATAATACCATTTAATGTTATATAATTACATTAATGACATATAATTTCAATTCAGGATAACTATTCCCATTTAACACGATCTTTCATACATGTATACAAGTGAACCCATCATGAAAACCAAGGAAACAAACACTCCCAGATGATGAAATTGAGTTTTATAACTCATAAAAAGGCCATAAATTATCTTAATAAAATTATAATAAATAAAATAATTGCTTAATAGGTTTTTAATTAAATTATTAATGAATCTATGTTTACTATCCATGACATTAAGTGCAAGCGTAGAACACTTTCGGACATAATGTAAGGGATTCCCCTCAAACCTCTATTTTTCTTTCAGATTACTCTTTCTCTCTATTTACTCCAATGTAATTCTTAATTATTATTATTTAATCATCTTAAATTATATGTGTATGCTCCAACCATATGTATCTAGCTCAATTATTCCTTTATTAATGGGGAAATACATGTTTTATAAGGTTATATTTTCAATTCATCGGGATAAGAAATCCCAATTTAAGGGAACTTTTCAATTTCTTACCCATTTTTAAGTATAATCCATAATATATTTTAATACATCAATATTTTACTAAAATCACTATTTTTATCATAAAAATAACATTTTTCATTTCTGGTTATATGAAAAAAATTATTCTTTTGTCCGCCTTAATGTCTCTTTAATATTATCCCTTAAACGGAACTAAAGTGGCTAATGTCTATAGTTTATTAAACATTATTTTTACTCGTATTCAAGTTAGTTGGGAATAATTTATCATGTTATACAACTATTTTACATTATTAATTTCCATGTATGATTTAATCCCATTCTTTCATGGTTACCATTATGATATTCCCAATGGTCATGCCTTATTTACCTCTTATTCATTATGTGTGGTGTATGTATACTTTCCTTTTATTTATGATCATCATTCATTAAAAATTTCATTAAATATCCATATTTCTTATATTATTTTTATGATTATTTTCTTATTTTTATACCATTTTTACTTATTGTGTTTTTTTCAAATGCTGTTATAATTGGGGAAAATTGATATTTTCTACTCAATATGTATATTTTAATAAGTCGTACTATTTATGAATTAAATCTATGTATGAAGAATTATTTGGACTTCTATTTATGGGTGGGGAATGGTTATAGACAGCCCCTCGATATAGTGATAGGTTTCATGAGACAAAAAAGTTGGTGAAAAACCCTTCAGGTTTGTTTCCAAGCAGAATTAGATGGGTTTTTACTCACAGAATTACACCATCTTGACAGTGTAATGGTCATGTTCTAGATACATGGCATCTATTAAATCAGAATTTTCATCATTCAGTATTCAGTTATTACTTTCCATGATATTTTCACTATGAAAAAAATCTATGGATGCATTTTTTTAACACCCCAAGATTTCATAGTACATTATCTCATTAAAGTAATTCAATAGCTTGTGCTACACGCAACACTGAGTTTGAGTGCACCAAAACTTACCAAAATAGCCGTTCAAAAAGTGGTTATGAATTGTACTAACTAAATTTTGAATATTATATACTCTATATAATTTTAACATCCATATTATGTGTTTCTTAGACATAATATAAGAACAAATTCATTTTTTCAGATAAAAGAAGTATTTTTCAAAAAATACTATTTTACCGCCTTATAATGGAGAACCCTTTTTAAAACCAAAATTTGAAACTTTTATATATTCAATTTAATGAAATTAAATTCTTCTTTAGAATAAGGTTATAAAAATTTAGTTTTGGATAAATATTTGGTACTTTTCTAATAACTTTCATATTTTGATGAATATTGAAAAATACTATGTTTTAATTGAAAAAAACCTTTTTAATTGAAATAATTTATTGTTTTAAATTATGAATTTGAATGGTTTTGAAATATAATTAGATTATATTTTTATCATTTAATACAATTTAGGTCATTATAAGTAATTTCACATTTAAATTTGACATAAACACATGTCAATCTTTTGATAGTTTTTGCTTTTTAAAAACCTACTTTTTGGTTTTGACAATGGAAATTAATTTTAAATTAATTAATGAAACTTATATGTTTTTAATTTGGTAAAATATTATTCATTTTTTAATTCATAATATCAAAATTATCTTATGGTGAATTTTTAGTATTTTTCTGAAAACATTCAATGTTTGATGAATTGTGAAAAACACTGTGTTATTGTTTAAAACTGAATTTTTATTTAAATAATTATTTATTTTATTTAGATTTATTTTAAGTAAAAATAGATATATAATACCTATATAATTTCAATGTAATTCATTGGAGTCATTTTATAATAAAATTATATGTATAATGTTTTATTGAACTTTTTACCGTCTTTTACCCACCTTCTCGGAGCATTTGCAAATTTGCATAAAACATAATTTTACCACTTTTGTGAGTTGAATTTAAAAAATCTGAGATACATGGTTGATATGAGTATGTAAAATTTTGTTCAATAAGACTAACATAATTTTTGGTAAATAGTAACTTTTGACTTTTATTTTCCACGGTTAAATGTAAACAGGGTAATTAAAGGTAAAAAATGATATTATAATTACCCTAACACATGTTATAATTCTATTGGATAAGTTTATTTCTACCAAAAAAAACTTAGGAATAAAATATGATCCTTTAGGTCCACTTGGATTAGATGAGGACATTTATTATTATTTTATTTAAAGAAGAGTTAAAAGTGTTAAATTCAAAGTTAAATAACTAAACCATTTGTAATATAGTGTTACACATAAGATAAATTCGACTATAAATATTCATCAGAAAGATAAAAAGATTTCATATATATTGGTATTTTATTTATATTTTTTATACATTAAATAATTAAATTTATTTATGACACAATGATGATGCTATAATTACCTTATTAATGAAAGAATCAAATAAATGTTATTATATATATTAAAAGAAATATAATTTCAAAGTTTTTATGACATCCAAGAATTTTATAGGTGATTATGACATGTTAGGGTTTATTAAATGTATCTTTTTATATGTAATCAAGTCATGATGACTTTCACAAAAATAAAATACTAAATAGTTTCAAAATTGACATAAATGAGTTCTTAATTCAAATATTATATTATTAAATTATTTGATATTCATAAAAATATAAGGATCCGAAAAAGGGCTTAAATAATATTATATATGTAATTAATGAACCAAGTGAGGTTCTCTTGTTAGTTTAGAGTATGTTTATTAACCATATAATGTTAGAAAACAAGAAGGCGTGGTAAAAGTTAAACTATTTAAAAAAGAGTTAAATCTAAAAGAAAAGTTTAATACGATGACCTAAACCTATATAAAACCTATTGGGTTAGTGGTTTTCGACCCATACCAACCTTATCCTAGAAATAAATTATTTTGGATCCATTAGAAAACGAAAATGATTTTATTATAAAATAATATTTCAAAATTTTCATAAATTGACCCTCACACCTCTTATAAAAGGGTACTTCCTCTTCTCCCAAAATCACAAATCGAAAGCCATTTGGCTTGGACAAAACCTACCCAAATCTCCTCCCAACTTTAATTAATTCATCCTATAGTCCTTAACTTGATCATAAAGGCAACCTATTGAGCCTTTTTGTTAAAATCAAAAGGAAACACCCAAAGAAGAGGTAATTATTTTATTACCTCTTTTAAAGTTATTTTATTCTTCCACTTTATCTTTCTATGTTATTTATATTCAAAAATAATAACTCTAGTATCCTATAAATACTATGATGTTATTATAAATATGGTAAAACCATATTCATTATTCTATTTATCCTATGAATGATAATGTCACCATGCATGCGTACGTCCGACTTATCGTCTACACGCTGTGGTGTGATTTATTATTCAACACTACGTTATTTGGATGGATACAATGATGAGTAATATTTATATAAGTAATGAAAATATCATGATAATTGATTTGTAAAATTAATATACTATCCAATTCCACACCTTTTAATCATTTAGGAAATGATATCATCGCTTGTGTGTACGTACGACTTACCGTCTCCACGACACGATGAGATTCATTTCCACATTCACCATTCATCGATGATTATAAAAATATATGTATTTAATAAGTGTGTAATATATTAAATAATAATGCTACTAAAAACATACATATATATACATATATGTATTTAAATATATCTTATTCACTTAGTTCTATTCAATATTATATGAAAACGAAAACAACGTTTATGTGTGCGTACGCCCTACCATCTCCATAAATGGTGTTTTCCATTTCATATATCTATATATATTTATATTCCAAATATATATGATATATAAATCATGTTTTATATTCTGTAAGTATTTAAATCAACATCTATGTGATAAGATCAAGAATAAGAAGTTAAAACGCGTATGATAAAGAAAGTGATTATTACCCGAAATGTTAACTTCACATGGAAATTATTATTTAATGGGAAGTATAAAGTCATAAATGAATCTTGTATGATATCATAAATATAAACATGGTTCTGGTATAATTTAATAACATACTATGGTAATCATACATGAAGTTAAATGTACCCATGACTAAAGGAAAGTACAAGGTAAGGGTTAATTCTACAATCTCTTTACTTATCTGAGATTGTTAATACGTAAGTATCTACTAGGACCTATTTATCATCAACATCCGTGTTTTCTTAAAAATTCATTTCAAAACATTTTTAATATTAACTATACTATGGTTTAAATTCATTTATACCCTTATTTTACCATATATGTTTTGAAAGAAATCTTTCCGTCGTTTTCCAAACAAGGTACTTTAGGACCTTTTCGACAAAATTAAGACAAGAATGTTTTTTTAACTTCCATGGTGGGTGCAGAAATTTTACACTATTATAACATCATCAAAGAATCCCCTATAGTATTATAAGTATATTTTCAAAATAAAGGTTTTCTTTTATAATTATTTGACTTTTAAACAGTTTCCAAATAGAAAGAGGTATTTGTTTCAAATAGTGTTCATTTCATCTACGTCAACATACTTTTATGGATTTTAAAACTTGTATGAAATTGATTTATAATGATACAAATATTCCATATTGTATTGAAGGTTTTGTTATATGTTTGTGGATGTATTATTTTTACACCATTCGTGGTTTATGGTTAAATTATTAACATTTTATATTCTAGTTTTATTACTAATGTTTATGTTATGTTACAACATTTCATATGAGGAATGCATTAGACTTAGTATGTGATAGGTGGAGCCCTCTATAGCTCCTCGATGCATCGGTAGGTCTAATGAGACAAACTAGTTTCTTGGCATAAGGCCTTGAAAAAAAATTATTTGTAGTCTTGGCATGAGGCCTTGACTATGTGGTAATGATGTCTGGTGTTTGGCATTCCCTCATTATGAAATTAGTTAATACATGTGATTATTAGACTAGTAGAATATCCATGTATATGTTTATATGGTGATGTTTGATTTAATTTTTCCATATTATGTTCAATATTATGTTTAAAAAGGCTGTTTTTTTTATTACATATCTTCCCTTAAAAGTTTATAGCTTCTGCTAAATTATTTACCCTTACTGAACATCTGAGCTCACCCCTTTATTATGTTTTATTTTCCTAGGATTCCAAGAAGTGTATTATGATTGATATGTAGGGTTAAGCTAAAGGAAATAATGACATTATCAAAGAAATATATATGTTGTATTTTATGTTTGAAATTGTAACGTAAAGTTGATGTATGTAATCTATTTTCCAAGACCACAAAACTGATCGGTATTTTGGGACTTGATTACTTGTAATCATGCCAATTTATTAAAATAATGCACTGACTCTAGGCTTCTAGGGTCGGGGCATTACAGTTGGTTTCAGAGAAAGTTTAGCAATAACCTTGGAAACTAGATTTAGATAAACTCTGATTAGAGCACATTACCCTATGATAAAATTTGTGGATTAGTATAGACGAACTTCCTAGAATTTTGGTAATATAGATATTTTTGTGTATTTTCCAAGAAATACATCCATGTTTGGATACGAGAAGGTAGAGGTGGATCTGGAACATATTTACCTAGAAATTAAAACTCTAAAAAGGAGTTTCGGGCTAGACTCGGGGTATCCTGGTACATGACAAGGGGCATTGCTACACTCTTGGTTACGAAACTCTTGAGAGATATGCTTAAGATAATTCACATTTTCATTTCAATCCATTATGAAGGATTTAAGAGCAAATAATTCCTCAAAGAAAACATTTTATGATTATAGATTATTCGCATAATCCCTTAAATTTACGTTAGGTATTTTACAAGTTTGGAATTATGCATTGTGATTCATATACTAACCTAGTCTTTGCAAATTTTTTAGAAATGGTTCCTAATAGAAGGAATGTCAACTCCAAGAATACGCATGATCCAAAGATTAAGGAAGATTATATCTTCCATGGTATTAAGCCATCTTTTAGAAGGAAAATAGTCTCCCATGTATTCTCATCATATTAATAAATAGTATCATGTATTAATAATATAAGAAAATAATTCTCTGAGTTCTATTTATTTGAAGGGAAGCACGAAAATAAATGTATGGAAGAGAGAAATATTGATAAAAGGAAGAGGGGAAAGAAGAATTTTCCCATATGTGATAATTGTGGAAAAAATCACCTTGGTAAATGCTTGAAGGAAATGGGAGTTTGTTATAAGGGTGGAGAAAAAGGACACTAAGTACGTGATTTCAAGGGTAAGAATTTTTTTTCAAATTTACAATGCTTCATCTGCAAGGAGTTGGGACACTACGCAAATCAATTTCCAAATAATCAGAGTATGCCCCAAATGCTACTATTGGATAATAATCAAGATATGATACTACTGAAGATAAAGAGGAATGATTAGAGTTCTTAGGTTTTTATTAAATTATTGTGTCATTTGAGTATTGTATTAATGATGTACATGTTATAATAATTATAGAGCATATAAGGATTGTACTACAGTACTATTTCATTAAGGACTTGAGAATGTGTGGAACCAAGAAAAGTGACTCAATAGAAAGTTAATATTTTTAGAAAATATATGTTTGAGAGAAAGATAAATCTTAATATGGTTTTGATAATGAGGTAGTGATTTTGGAGTGATATATGATTGATTTGGATAAATTATATTGGATATTCTTGACCACCTTGAAATTGATTAATGATTTGTATATTCCATCATTATTGGAGTTTACAACATTTTTGGATATAAGGATTATATACAGTATTCTATAAGGAATAAGGGATCATGATTGTAATCAATAAAATTTTATGGTAATTCAGGGTGTTACTGTGTTTTAAAAGAATACATGATAAAGTTATTCACATGTTATTTTGTGGGAAAAAGGATCTTCATTGTGTTTGCCTTCCTTATAAATTTTGGAATATGAGTTTCTACAGAAGTATTTTGGATAAGTATAAAGGTCGGAATGGATTATGTTAAACATTGGATGCTATTGTTTAAGGTTAAAAAAATCTTCTTAATATTATTTTTTGGGATGTTATAAAAAGGAAAACTCAGAGGTCGGGTGACAACCCGTCGCATCTGGAAAGGCTGCGAGACTTGAACCCACAAACGAAGGGTGACAAGGGTGCATCACCTACCACTATCCAATGTGATAACCTGGTTTGTATAATGTAGTTTTTTTAAAGTATTCTGACAAATTAATTATAAATTAATTATTTTTGAAACCCCATATGATTAGGATAAATAGAATATTTTTGAATTCTATTATCTTTTGGAGTGAAAGGTGAATTTGTGGAAGGAATTAGTTGAAGGATGAAACTCTACTTGTAAAATATATATATATATATATATATTTTCTCTTATTATATGAAGAAATTAATTCTTAAACTTTAGGTAAGAGATATTAAAACCAAAAATTTGGTATCATAATACCTTATGTTTTTTTAACTGACAATATTTTAAATAATCATAGATCGATGGCTTTGAGGCCGTCAATTGTACAATTGTTTTTTATTGATTAATTTGATCACTCCCTATAAATATTTATGTTTTTCCTCCAATTATGTGTCTCTAATTTCCAACAATGTTCTTCTAATCGAGATCATAATTTCGCGGTGACTTTTTCATTTCTCTTTCCCTGTTATTAAGACTGAATTTTATTAACCCAATTTCCAATGTAGGTTTTCCACAAATATATTTTTCTATTTTTAACCTTTTATTTTCTTAGACCAATTTAAAATTGCAAGGAAGCAATTTGTTGAAGTAGGGGATAATTTAACACCCCAAGATTTCATATTACTATATCTCATTAAAGTAATTCAATTACTTGCGCTACACGCAACACTGAGTTTGAGTGCACCACAACTTACCAAACTAGCCGTTCAAAAAGAGGTTATGAATTGTACTAACTAAATTTTGGATATTATATACTATATATAATTTTAACATCCATATTATGTGTTTCTTAGACTTAATATAAGAACAAATTCATTTTTTCAGATAAAAGAAGTATTTTTCAAAAAATACAATTTTACCGCCTTCTAATGGAGAACCCTTTTTAAAACCAAAATTTGACACTTTTATATATTTAATTTAATGAAATTAAATTCTTCTTTATAAGTGGGACTTAAAAATTCAGTTTTGGATAAATATTTGGTACTTTTATGATAACTTTCATATTTTGATGAATAGTGAAGAATACCATGTTTTAATTGAAAACCACTTTTTTATGCAAAATAATTTATAGTGTTAAATTATGCATTTGAATGGTTTTTAAGTATAATTAGATTATATTTTTATCATTTAATACAATGTAGGTCCTTATATGTAATTTCACATTTAAATTTGACAAAAACATATGTCAATCTTTTGATAGTTTTCACTTTTTAAAAACCCACTTTTTGGTTTTGAAAATGGGAATTAATTTTAAATTAATTAATGAAAATTCTATGTTTTTTATTTGGTAAAATATAATTCATTTTTGAATTCGGATTATCAAAAATGGCTTAGGGTGAATTTTTGATATTTTTCTGAAAGCATTCAATGTTTGATGAATAGTGAAAAACACTGCATTATTGTTTAAAACCAACTTTTTTTAAATAATTATTTATTTTATTTAAATTAATTTTACTTTAAAATAGATATATAATACCTATATAAGTTCAATTTAATTCATTTGAGTCATTTTATAATGAAATTAGATGTATAAATTTTTATTGAACTTTTTACTGTCTTTTACCCACCTTCTAGGAGCATTTTCAAATTTGCATAAAACATAATTTTACTGTATCTGTGATTTGAATTTAAAAATCATGAGAGACATGGTTGATATCAGT
This sequence comes from Viscum album, assembly GCA_963277665.1. Classification (NCBI taxonomy): domain Eukaryota; kingdom Viridiplantae; phylum Streptophyta; class Magnoliopsida; order Santalales; family Viscaceae; genus Viscum; species Viscum album. The sequence goes on from OY728129.1 coordinate 988,425,112, forward strand.
ATGTAAAATGTGGTTCAATAAGATGAAAATAATTTTTGGTGAATAGTAATTTTTGACTTTTATTTACCACAGTTAAAAGTAAATAGGGTAATTAAAGGTAAAAATGATTTTATAATTACCCTAAAAGATGTCCTAATTCTATTGTATAAGTGTATTTAAACCAAAAAAATCTTTAGTAATAAAATATGATCATTTAGGTTCACTTGGATTAGATTAGCACATTTATTATTATTTTATTTAAAAAATTGTTAAAAGTGTTAAATTCAATGTTTAATAACTAAACCATTTTTAATATAGGGTTACACATAAGATAAATTCAACAATAAATATTCATTATAAAGATAAAGATATTTCTTAAATAATGGTATTTTATTTATAATTTTTATACATTAAATAATTATATATATTTATGACACAATGATGATATAGTAATTACATTATTAATGAAATAATCAAATAAATGATATTATAAATATTAAAATATATATAATTTCAAAGTTTTTATGACATTAAATAATTTTATAAGTGAATATGACATGTTAGGGTTTATTACATGTATCTTTTTATAATTAGTCAAGTTTTTATGACTTTCAAAAAAACCAAATACAAAATAGTGTCAAAAGTGACATAAATGAGTTTTTAAAATAAATATTATATTATTAAATTATTTAATATTACTAAAAATATAAGGTTCAGAAAAAGGGATGAAATAATATTATATATTTCATTAATGAACAACTTGAGGTTCTCTTGGAAGTTTATAGTAAGTTTATTAACCATATAGTCTAAGAATACAAGAAGACACAGTAAAAGATAGACTATTTAACTAAGAGTTAAATCTAAAAGATATGGTTAATACGGTGAACTAAACCTGTCTAAAACCTATTGGTTGATTTTTTTTAGACCCATAACCACCTTATACTAGAATTGAATCATTTTGGAGCCATTATAAAATGAAAATTATTTTATTACAAAATAACATTTCAAGCTTTTCCTAAAGTGACCCCACCCCTCTTATAAAAGGGTACTTCCCCTTCTCTCTAAATCACAACTCCAAAGCCATTTGGATCGGACAAACCCTAACAAAATCTCCTCCCATCTTCCCTCAATTAAACCTGGATGCCTTAACTTTATAATAAAGGCAACATACGGAGCCATTTTGTTCAAATCAAAAGGAAACACCTAAAAAGAGGTAATTATTTTATCACCTCTTTCAAAGTTCTTTTCTTCTTCCACTTTATCTCTCTTTGTTATTTCCATACAAAAATAATAACTCCAGTAAATTATATATAATTTGATGTTATTATTAATATGTTACAACCATATTCATTATTATATCCATCCTATTAATGATAATGTCACCATGCGTGCGTATGTACGACTTACCGTCTCCAAGCCATGGTGTAATTTGTTATTCAACACTATGTTATTTGGATGGATTTAATGATGAAAAATAAGTCTATAAATAATGAAAATAACATTATAATGTCTCTGTAAAATTAATATACCATCTAATTTTACACCTTTTAATCATTAAATAAATGATATCGTTGCTCGTGTGTACGTACGACTTACTGTCTCCACGACTTGAGGAGATTCATTTCTATAGTCACCATTCAACGATGATTATAAAAATATAGATATTTAATAAGTATGTATTATATGACATAATAATGCTAATGAAGACACACACACACACACAAATATATATATATATATATATTTAAATATATCTTATTCACTTAGTTCTGTTCAATACAATATGAAAACGGAAACAACCTTTATGCGTACGTACAGCCTACCACCTCCATAAACGGTGTTTTCAATTTCATATATTTGTATATATTTATATTTTAAATATATATGATATATAAATCATGTATTATATTCTGGAAGTATTTAAATCATGTTCTAAGTGATACAATCAAGAATAAAAAGTCAAAACACGTACGATAAAGAAAATGATTATTACCCGAGATGTTAATTTAACATGGAAATTATTATTAAATTGGTATTATAAAGTCATAATTGAATCATGTATGATATCATAAATATTAATATGGTTCTGGTACAATTTAATAACATATTATGGTCATAATACAGGAAATTAAACGTACCCACGACTAAAGGAAAGTACATGGTAAGGGTTAATTCTACAATCTCTTTACTTATCCGAGGTTGTTAATACGTAAATATCTACTAGGACCTCTTTATTATCCACATCCATGTTTTCTGAAAAATGTAATTCAAAGCATTTTTACTATTTACTAGACTATGGGTTAAAGTCATTTATACCCTTATTTGACTATATATGTTTTGAAAAAATCTTTCTGTCGTTTTTCAAACAATGTACTTTATGACCTTTTTGACAAAATTAAGGTAAGAATGTTTTTTAACTTATATGAAAGGTGTGGCTATTTTCCACCATTAAAACATTTTTGAAGCTTCCCATAAAATATTATAAGAATATTTTCAAAATAAATGTTTTCTTTTATAATTATGTGACTTTTAAATGGTTTCAAAATAGAAAGAGGTATTTCTTTCAAATAGTTTTCATTTCATCTATGTCAACATTCTTTGATGGATTTTAAACTTGTTGGAAATTGATTTATTATGATAAAAATATTCTATATTTTATAGAAGGTTTTCTTATATGTTTGATTGTGGATGTGTTATTTTTATACCATTCATGGTTTATGGTTAATGTATTAACATTTTGTATGCTTGTTTTAATACAAATGTTTATGTTATGTTTAAACCTTTCATATGAGGAATGCATTGGACTTACTAATTGATGGGTGGAGACTACTATAGCTCCTTGATGCATCGGTAGGTCTCATGAGACAAACTAGTGTCTTGGAACAAGGCCTTGGAAAAAAATTTATATGTAGTCTTGGCATGAGTCCTTGACTATGTGGTAATGATGTCCAGCGTTAGGCATTACCATGTTATGAAATTAGTTATTACATGTGATTATTCAACTAGTAGAATATCCATGTGTATGTTTATATGGTGATGTTTGATTTATTTTTACTATATTATGTTCAAGATTATGTTTAAAAAGGTTGTTGTTTTTATTACACATATTGCCTTATAAGTTTATAGCTTCCGCTAAATTATTTACCCTTACTGAGCATCTGAGCCCACCCCTTTCTTATGTATTATTTTCCAAGGATTCCAAGAAGTGTATTAGGATTAATATGTAGGGTTAAGATGAAGAGAATAATGGAATTCTCAAAGAACTATCTATGTTGTATTTTATGTATGAAATTGTAATGTAAAGTTTATGTATGTAATATATTTTCCAAGACTGCTAAACTGATTGGTCATTCAAGACTTGATTCCTAGTAGTCATGAAAATTTATTAAAATAATGCACAAACTCTGGGCTTCTAGGGTCGGGGTGTTACAGTTGGTATCATAGGAAGTTTATAAATAATATTGGAAACTAGATTTAAATAAGCTCTTATTAGAGCCAATTACCCTAAGATAAAATTTGAGAATTAATATAGAAGAACATCCTTGAATTTTGGTAACATAGATATTTTGTTTAGTTTCCAAGAAATACATCCTTGTCAAGATATGAGTAGGTAGAGGAGGCTCTGGCAAAAATGTACCTAGGAGTGAAAACTCTGACAAGGAGTTTCGGGCTTGACCCTGGGTATCCTCGTACACGACAACGGGCCTTGTTGCACTCTTGGTTATGAAAACCCCTAGGGATATGCTTATGATAATTCACATTTTCATTACAAGCCATTAGAAACGATTTAGGAGTAAATACTTCCTCAAAGAAAACATTTTAGGATTATAGATTATATTCATAATCTTTTCAATTTACATTAGGTATTTTACACATTTGGAATTATGCATTACGATTTATATACTAACCTAGTGTATGAAAATTGTTTAGAAATGGTTCCTAGTAGAAGGAATGTGAACTTCAGAAATATGCATGATCCAAAGATTAAGAAGGATCATATCTTTCATGGTATTAATCCAACATTTAGAAGGGAAATATTCTCCCACGTATTATCATCATATGAAGAAATAGTATCATGTGTTAATAGGATAAGTAAAAAATTCTATGAGTTATATGGATTTGAAGGGAAGAGAGATAAGAAAATGATGGAAGAGAGAAAGGTGGATAAAGGGAAGAGGGGAAAGAAGGATTTTCCCATATGTGTTAACTGTGGAAAGAATCACCTTGTTAAATTATTAAAGGCAATGGGAGTTTATTATAAGTTTGGAAAAAAATGACACTAAGTATGTGATTGAAGGGGTAAGAAAAAGGTTTCAAATGTATAATGATTTATCTACAAGGAGTTGGGACACTATGAGAATCAATGTCCAAATCATCAGAGTATACCCTAAATGCTGCTATTGGATAATAATCAAGTTATGATACTACGGAATATGAAGAGAAATGATTAGAGTTCTTACATAGTTATTAAATTATTTTGTCATTTGATTATTGTATTAATGATGTACATGTTATAATAATTATAGAGTGTATAAGGATTGTATTGTAGTACTATTTCATTAAGGACTTGAGATTGTGTGGAGCCAAGAAAAGTGACTCAATAGAAAGTAAATTTTTATGGAAAATATATGGTTGAGAGAAAGATAAATCTTAATATGGTTTTGATGGTAAGGTAGTGATTTTGGATTAAGATAAGACTGATTTGGATAAATTATATTGGATATTCTTGACTACCTTGAAATTGATTAATGATTTGTATATTCCATCATTGTTGGAGTTTACAAAATTTTTGGATATAAGGAGTATATCCAGTATTCTATAAGGAATATGGGAGAATGATTGTGATCAATAAGGTTTTATGGTAATTCAGGGTGATACTGTGTTTTAAAAGAATACATGATAAAGGTATTAACATGTTATTACATGGAAAAAAGGATCTTCATTGTGTTTACCTTCCTTATAAATTTTGGACTGCGAGTTTGGAAAAAAGTATTTTTGATAAGTCTAAAGGTTGGAATGGATTAAGTTAAACATTGGATACTATTATTTAAGGTTAAAAAAATATTCTTAATATTATTTTTTGGATAGTTATAAAAAGGACAACCCAGAGGTCGGGCAGCAACCTTTTGTGTCCGGCAAGGCCGCAAGACTTGAACCCACAACCGAAGGGTGAGAAGGGTGCATCAACTAACACTTGCCTACAAGATATCCTGGTTTTTCTAATGTAGTTTCTTTAAAATAGTCTGAAAAATTAATTATAAATTCATTATTTTTGAAACCACATATGATTATGATAAATAGAATATTTTTGGATTCTATTATCTTTTGGAGTGAAAGATGAATTTGTGGTAGGAATTAGTTGAAGGATGAAACTCTACATGTCAAGTATATATATTTTGTTTCTCTTATTTTATAAAGAAATTAATTCTTAAACTTTAGGGAAGATATCTTAAAACAAAAAATGTGTTATCCTAACACTTTATGTTTTGTTTAACTGATGATATTTTAAATAATCATAGATCAATGGATTGAGGCCCTCAATTGTACAATTGATTGTGATTGATGACATCGATCACTCCCTATAAATATTTACGTTTTTACTCCAATTATGTGTCTCTAATTTCCACTAAAGTTCTCCTAATCGAGATCATAATTTGGTGGTGACTTTTTCAGTTCCCTTTCCCTCTTATTAAGACTATATTTTATTAACCCAATTTTCGATGTGGGTTTTCCACAAAGTTAATTCTCTTTTTTTTACCTTTTATTTTCAAAGAACAATTTCAAATTATGAGGATGCAATTTATTGAAGTAGGGGAGAATGTAACACCCCAAAAATTTATAGTACTTTATCTCATTAAAATAATTCAATAGCTTGCGCTACACACAACACCAAGTTCGAGTGCACCATAACTTACTAAACTAGCTGTTCAAAAAGCGGTTATGAATAGTATTAATTTCATTTTGAATCTTATATACTCTATATAATTTTAACATCCATATTATGTTATTCTTAGAAATAATATAAGAACAAATGTTTGGTTGGTATAGAGTATGATATTCTCCTATGATAACAACTGTAGGATCGAAATGATGATGTAGATGCTCAATATACAAGAGCGGGGGGGGGGGGGGGTGGTGAATTGTATACATTAAAAATTATTAGGGATATTTTAAAGTTGGTTATAAACCTTTATATTGTTTAACAATGTTAAACAAGGTAAATTCAAAAAACCTCTAAGTTCTAAAAACTTGCTTGATTCCAGAAATGTGATTCCGAGAATGTAATTTCGAAAAAGTGATTCTGAAAATGAAACATAACAAAAGTTTACAAAGATAAAGATTCTACCTTCAAGCATATAGAATTACACTAAATCATAGTATACAAGTATTATAAATTATAAGATAGTTAAACTTTCCTCAACAACCAAAATGTAGCAGAAAACTTGAAACAATACAAGTAACAAGTAGTAACTATTTTAAACCAAAGAGAAGGGTATACAACAACCTTAGATAAAGGTCCCTTGATTTATACTTTCAAGAAATTCTGTCATACCCACACCAAGGTAATCCCTCCATATGAAGATCAAATTCTGTCTTGTTATCCCTGTAATCCCTCAAATTGCAAGGTAGTCGGCACCTCTGTCTTCCTATCCCCAGAAGCCCTCAAATGTACTCAGCAACATTTGGAGTCACACAAAGAAATTCTGAACAAGGTGTTCAGTACGCACAAAGCATGAAATCATCTCTCTCTATAAATCACTTCTGTAGTATGTAATCTCTAGATTGATCAATTTATTGAAAAGGATTGAGCTCGTTCAAATGGACTCCTATTTATAGGCACATTCTCAATGATCACATCCCTCCTCCAACAGTCATATTTTTCCTAGAAATTTTGAGGGACCTATACAGGTGTCACTCAATCAAAGGTTAGTTAGTAACAGAATGAATGACATAGTTTTATAACCAAAACATGAGTAAGAAAAAATATGGTTGTTTGACCAAATTAATTTTTCGGAATATAAGGAAAAATGAATGGTCAGAGTCTATCCAAAAACCCATTCTATGTCTATAACACATCGGTATTTGGATTATGTATTCAAAGGAATTCAGAACCTCAATTCTATGGAATTCTGGAGTTTGAATTTTAAGGAAATTCGGAGTATGAATTCATAAGAATTTGGATTCTGAACATCAGAAAGTTTGGAGTCTGAATTCAGAGAACTCAGAGTCTGAACTCAGAAAGTTCGGAGTCTGAATTCAAAAGAATTCGGAGTCTGAACTTTAGAAAGTATAGAGTATAAATTCAGAGTATTAAGAATCTACGATTAAAAAGTTCAGAAATTGAATTCAGAGAATTCAGAGTCTGAACTCAGAAAGTTTGGAGTCTAAATTCAGAATAATTTGGAGTCTGAACTTTTGAAAGTTTGAAGTCTAAATTCAGAGAATTCAGAGTCTGAATTTAGAATGTTCGGAACTTTAATTCATAGAATTCAGAACCAGAATTCGGATCCTGAAAAGAGAATGATCTATATCTAAGTATTTATAAGAGTATGAGGTTTTGGATACAAAACTGAGTTTTCTATTTAGAGAAAATATGAACAATGAAAAATATGGTAAGGATAAATTTTCTTTGGGGAAGGAAAATTTCCTTACGAAAGAAAAGCATAGGGTAAATGAAATTTTCCTTAAGATAATGTGTTTATGATTTAGAAAACATGAAGTAATGGAGAGTTCATAAGAAAACCTTATTAACTCAACAATCTCCCCAATCATGAAGGAAAGGAAAAGTCACAAGGAAATCTTATTAACTCAATAATCTCCCCCTTTTTGGAAAGAACAAACATCCTTACAGAAAAGAATATAAGGAATCAGAAAATATTTTTCTGAACTTTGAAAGTAAACCTTATCTCCCTAACACCTGGGAAAAGATGAATACGAATAACTCCCCTTTAGGCTTTAGAAACCCTAAGGATCATATTCTAGATTTCTATATTGAGGCTTAGAATTTTCTTGCATACAAAAATCCTCTTGGATAAGAAATCCCCCATAGATGAACTCCCCCATACTTAGGGAAATTTCTTCTTTACTTAGTATTCTTTCATCCTTTCTCCCCATTTTTGATTTTCAAAAAGGATTAAAGGGAATGGAAAATAAAATATGGTACCTGAAATATTAGTACTAGACAACAAAATATATGAAGAGAAAGCCAAAAATTTCATTAGCATTGGAAACAAATTTTACAAGGAAGGAATACAAAAAAAGATCGAAATTGAACAATTTTTATACTTCATTCTTCTTAGGCGTCAACTTCTTCATAATAGTTTTGATCTTCTTGAGATCCTTGTGATCTTCCTCTTCTAATTTGAGAATCTGATCCTAATCCTCTGTTTTCTTCTCTAAGGCTTTGATTTTTTCTTCTTGATCCTTAAGAATATCATCCTGAGCCTTCAAGGATTCTTCCTACTTGAAAAGATTTTCTTCTATCTCAATCCTGAAATCCCTTTCTCTTTTCCAACTATGAGAAACTGAATACAACTTCCGATTTAGATCTTTTACTTCTTGCATCCGGGAATTCTGTTCCAGAGACAGGTTTTCCTCAAAACTATTTTAGAGATCCTTGAACTTTACATATTTTGTATCAAATGCCTCCTTGACACTTTCTTGGAACTCATCAAGAATTCCCATATCTTCTATAGTTTTCCTCGACCAACTGGTCATTTTATTTCAAGATCTTTTGTGGGATTCGTAGTTTATGAAAACAAAATTTGAAGTTTGCCTCAGGCTTGACACATTTATCCATCACCATGGATACTAAATCCGATTTCCGATTTATGGAGTGTTGAAGAATTTGGCATCTCGATTCAATGCTGAGAAATATTGGAATAGTGCCAACAAGATTCTTCAAATACTAGACTACAAAATCATGTCTAGGATTTCTGAATTAGAGACTTTACGTGGTGAGGACTCTTTCTCTATATCAAAAGATTTCCCCTTTGAAGAACTGTCGGCATCTTTCTTCTTCACATCAGCTTTACTAGGTGTATCAACAACCTCATGTTTTCCTTTATCAACCTTGATAATGGATTCATCTTGGTTAGGGGATTTGTGTTCACTATCAGAGAGTTGACCAATTCTGTTTTCATCAACCTTTTTATTTTCAACTCGTTCCTCAACATCCTTTGGATGAATAAAATCATGATTAGAAATTTCTTATTTAGACAGCTTATTCACTTCTTCTTCAACCTTGTCATCTTCACCTTTCTCATCATTCCTAGGGGTATCAAGCTTTGAAGACTCATCTTCAAAAGTTTGGATTGAAAGCTTCTCAGATAGACTTTCCTTCTCATAAAAATCTTCTACCTGATTAATGAGATCTTCGATATCATCACTAGCTTCTTCTTCTTGTTCTTCTTCCTCCACTCCTTTTTCTTGAACTTTTTACGAAGTAACAAATTTCTTTCCCGGTGTCTCTGGTAAAGCTTCTACTAAGAGGGATTGTGGTACTGGAATTTTCTTGAAGTCTTTATCAGCATCCATCAGAAGAGATTGAATAATCTCTGCTTCAGTCATCTTCTTCTTTTGTTTCTTTTATTTTGGTTGCTTTTCAAGATCATTAGGAGTCTTTCCCTTTAAAGCTTTTGCTTCAGTAGAATCCAAACCAAAGCTAGGCTCCCATAATTTCGTTTTCTCCTTGGCTTCCCTCTATTTTTCTAATACCTCATTAAGATATTCTTTTTGCTTCTTAGGCTTTGGTGGTGTGGATTGAGTTTCCTTAGCCTTTGGGATTTTTTATTTCTCTTCAACTTCCTTCAACTTCCTCTTCCTTCTTCCCTTCTTAGAGGTCTCAGTGGCCTCCTATTTCTTTGATAGGGCTTCTTCCTCCTCCTCAAGAAAATCATAAAATTCTTTGGATTCTTTAGAAAATCCAAAAATCATCCTTCTCAGAGTGTCATCAATTACTAGCATAACTTTTCAATTTCTTGGCTTAGAACTACAAGGTATTTTGAAGGACTCTAGACACCGAACAATCAGCTTTGAGAGAATGGCTGGATACATAATAATACGAGCCTTCAGATTTCAATTATTTATATTCTCAATTTTAATCATAATATGCTTAACCAAGTTAATCTTTCATAGATTCACCAAGAAATCCAGGATATACATTTCACTCTTCTTTAATGTATCCTTGTCCCCTTTTTTCGGAATGATGAATCCTTGGACCCAAAATTCAAGAATCCGCAAATTTTTAGATAGGTGAACAATCTTCAGAGTCTTAACATCGAAAATACCAATGAAATCCATAGGCTTCACCTTAAAAAATCTTCCTTGAACATCTGAATGCTTATGAGAACAAAACTCAGCTTCTTCTTCATAATGAACTCCAATAAAAGTGGTTGCATTGGTGTAAGAAAGAGAATATGTCTTCCCATAGCTCTTGAAAAAGAATTTATCTTTTCCTTCTTCCTTGAAAAATCTTGCTGACTCATAGAATTCAACCAAAAATTCCGGATAAACCAGATCCTGAGCTCCTATTTTCGATAAGCAAACACTCTCCCATCCATTCAGCTTGATGTTCTTTGAGATGATAGAATCATACTTAGAAACGAAATTTGGATGTACCAACCTTTCTCTATAAATCTAACATTCAGAAATCAGCTTGAATGTTGAAATGTCTTTATGGGAAGATACTTCGACAGACATTTAGAGCTAAGGAATCCTTAAAAATTTAGAACGGGCTTTTGTAGGAGGGCAGGTCTTCAGCACGCACAAGCTTGAGTTTCGATGTGGGACAAATATTTGGGGGCCCTTTATATAGGCAATTGGGGAAAAGATTTACCTTCCATACCCAATCCAATGATTGAGAAACTTGGTAATCAGATCTGACGGTTAAGATGATAGCCGAAAGGAAATTTTGATAGAATCCAATCTTTTGAGGTTTTCAATAAAATCATTTGGATTTAAGAGAAATAGAATACAATAATTTAAAAAGAGATGAAAATACCAACAAGTAAAATATGATTACGAAAATTTAAGAAAGGAAACATACCTTTCGGATTCTTAGGAAGATTATTCGAATTGAGGAAAATTCTTCTTGAAGAACTTTAGATTCTGAAAATTTTGATTACGAAAAAAAATTAAACTATGAAATTTTTTAAACTACGATGAATTTATATTACAAAAATTTTAAACAAGATAAAAATCTTCATTATGAAAATTTTTTGGAAGCTTTTCATTATGAAAGTTTAGAAAATCTTCACTATGAAAATTTTGAAAATTTTCATTATGAAAATTTAGAAACTATTCACTATGTAAAAATTTAGTACGAAAATTTTCTTTACAAAAAGTTTTAGGTATGAAATTTTTCATTACGAAAAATTTTAAGAAAAATATTTTTCATTACCAAAATTTTTATTATGAAAATTTTAAGTCTAAAAATCTTCATTACAAAAATTTTAAGTATAGAAATTTCCATTACGATAGATTTTAAGGAAAAGAAATTAGACTATAAAAAATTCTAGACTCCAAAAAATTTAGAAAACATTCATTACAAAAACATTGAAAATCTTCCTTAAGAAAATTTAGAAAATATTTATTACGAAAATTTAGAAAATCTTTATTACCAAATTTTAGAAAATAACTAACAAGTAAATGTACTCTCCCAATGAAAATGACTTTGTTACTGTAAGAATATTGGTTTCAATAGGAAGTTAATATGGAAGATTACCTTACAGTTATCATTCCCAACTTCTGTTTAATGTATTCAAATCTATCATAGGGTAAAGATTTTTTGAAAATATTAGCAAGTTGATATTGTGTTCCAATAAATTGAAGAATGATATACCCTTTTTGTGTGTGATCCCTAAGAAATTGATTCCTAATATCTATGTGTTTTGTATAAGAGTGATGTGCAGGGTTTTTACTTAGGGAAATGGCACTAGTATTATCCCACAAAATTTTTGTTTTGGTAAAACTCCTACCATAGTCTGTGAGTGTGTGTTGCATCCACAACACTTGAGCACAACAACTTCCAGCTGCTACATATTCAGCTTAAACAGTGGAAAGTGCTACTGAGTGTTGCTTTTTTCAAGACCAAGAAACTAATGAATCTCCTATGAAATGACAAGTTCCATATGTACTTTTCCTATCCATTCTACATCCACCAAAATCAACATCCGAAAAACATTTTAAAATAAAATCATTTCCAGAAGTATAAAAGAGTCCTAGATCCATGGTTCCCTTTAAGTATCAAAAAATTATTTTCACTACCTTTAAATGAGATTCCTTAATATTTGATTGATATCTTGTACACAAGCATACTGAAAACATTATGTCTGGACGACTAGCTGTCAAGTAAATTAGACTTCCTATCTTACCTCTAAAAGATGTTTGATCTACTGGTTTCCCAGCTTCATCTAGATCAAGTGAATTTGAGGTACCAATGGGAGTAATTATACTCTTAGTGTTTTCATATCCATACTTTTTAAGAATATATTTAATATACTTATGTTAGGATATATAGATTCCTTCTGGTTTTTGAGAAATTTTAAAACCACGGAAAAATGTTAACTCACCCGTCATACTCATTTCAAACTCATATTTTATTAGATCCGCAAAGGAATCAGTTAAAGATAGCTGAGTGGAACTTAATATAATGTCATCAACATAAATTTGACCAATCAGAACATTTTTCTTATCTTTATTTATAAAAAGGGTTGGATAAAATTTTCCCTTAACATAATTATTTTGAATCAAAAATCTTGTAAGTCTATCATACAAAGCTAGAGGGGCTTGTTTGAGTCCATACAAAGCTTTGGTAAGATTTTAAACTTGTTCAGGATGTTTTGTATCTTCAAAACCAAGAGTTTTTTCAACAAAAACTTCCTCTTGAACATAGCCATTAAGGAAATCACATTTAACATCCATTTGAAAAAAGTTTGAAATTGAAGAATGCTTCAAAGGAAAGTAGAATACGAATAGATTCAAGTCTAGCTACTGGATCATAGGTTTATTCATAGTCTATTCCTTCTTGTTGATTATAATCTTTAGCAACCAACCTAGCTTTATTTCTTACTATGATTCCATTTTCATCACATTTATTTTTGAAAACCCATTTTACTCCATTAACAGAAGTTTTCTTAGGTCTTTCAACCGAGGTCCAGACTTTATTCCTTTCGAATTCATTTATCTCATCCTGCATAGATTTTATCTAATCATCATCACCTAAATCTTCATTTGTGACTTTTGGCACTAATTGGGAAAGGAATGCTAGATTTTCTACTTCATTTCTTAATAAACTCCTAGTCTTTACAGGTTGATTTACATCACCAATGATACTATCAATGGGATGATTCTTTAGAAATAACTGATTGGGGTTTTGTAAAACCTGTTCATCAACATAGGGTAGAAATTATTCTAGGGTAAATGCTTCAAAAACATTGTCTTGAACATTTTCCTAATCATAAGTATCTTCTAACAAAGGTTGATAATCAGTTTTTGAAAACTCATCCGAAGATATAGGTTGAGGTTGTTTAAAAACAAAAGGGTCAGTTTCATCAAATGTGGCATGCACCGTTTCTTCAACAATACATGTATTTTTGTTGAAAACTCTATAAGCCTTAGAAGTTGTGGAGTAGCCTAAGAAAATATCTTCATCAGATTTCGGTGTGAATTTGTATAGATTATCTTTAGTATTCGAAATGAATACCTTGCAACCAAAAACCTTGAATTAGGAAAGTCTAGGTTTTCTACCATTCCATAACTCATAAGGAGTTTTATTATGAAAAGGTCTAATAAAAACACGATTTATAGTATAATAAGAAGTACTTATAGATTCAGCCCAAAAATGGTTGGCTATTGAATATTCACTCAACATGGTTCTAGTTATCTCTTGAAGAATTCTATTTCTTCTTTCAACAATACCATTTTGTTGAGGTGTTCTTAGTGCTGAGAAGTTATGAGTAATCCCTTTTCTACTACAAAAGGTTTCTAAATCATAATTTTGAAATTCTCCTCCATAATCACTATGAATAGTTATAAAAGAAAGGTATTTCTCATTTTTAACATGGGCTCTAAAAAATTTGAAATAAGAAAAAGAATCAGATTTTTTTGCTAGAAAATAGACCCACGTAAATCTAGTTTAATCATCAACTAAAAAAAATACATAATATTTTCCTTCAATGATTCCAGTTTGTTTGGACAAAAGAGATCCATATGCACTAACTATAATGAATCAGTGGTTGAAAATTCATTGACTGATTTAAAACTTGATTTATATTTCTTTCCATATTGACAAGGATCGCAAACTTTTGAAGAGTAAAATCTAAGCTCTGGTAGATCCTTAACTAGTGTTTTCTTAGAGAGTTTTCATAGGTTCCTAAGGTTACATTGTCTTAACCTTTTATAACACAACCAAGAATGATCTTTCTTTGCACTAAGACAAGGTAGATCTTGGCTCTTAAGGTCTTCTAAGTTTAGTGTGTAAACATTCTCTTGCCTATTGGAAGAAAGAACAAACTCTTCCTTGTAATTGTGTACTAAGAACTTGTCATTCCTAAAATTCACAAGGTAACATTCATCACATAATTGGCTTATGCTAATGAGGTTATTCTTACGACCCTTAGAAAATAAAACATATGAAATCAAAGTTTTTCCAAGAAGAATAATTTTACCTATACCAATAATTTCTCCCTTAACATTATCTCTAAAGGTTACTTTTCCTCCTTTCATCTTGATAATACTTTCAAAGAAGTTTTTGTTACCAGTCATATTCTGGGAACATCCACTATCCATGTACCAAGTATTTCTATTGGTACTTTCTTTATTTTCCTTAGCCATTAAGAAATTATTTTCAATAGGTAGTCTAGCTATTAGACCAAGATTATTCTGTCCAAAAGATTCATAATTTGAGGATTCATCAGAAGGGTCTCCACCATTGACACTTCAGGTGTCATTAGATTTCAACACTTTCTTAGATTTAGCTTTGTGGTACTTATTTCTATTTCTCTCAGAATGCTTTTCCTTTCTTTCTTTTCTTTTAAGCATAGGACAATAAGGCCTTATATGTCCATCTCTTTTGCATTCATAACATGTGACTTCATATTCTTTCTTATAATTTCTGTATTTCTTCTTATATCTATATTGAAAGTCTTTCTTCCCATCTATCTTGTTCATCCTTCAAGAAATATTAGCTAGTTAGTTCTCAGAATGTTCACTTTCACTAGATTCGGATTGTATAACAACCTTCTTAGATTTAGATCTTGTAACTCTCTCAAGAGTCTTGGCTTTCATATGATTTGAATTAGTTTTAAAATCAACACTTCCATTCCAATTCTTCTTCTTAACATTCTCAGCATCTCTCTTCATTCTAGTCTTGTATTGAAGAATAGTTCCAAAATTCTCATCAAGAGTAATCTATGAGACTTTCTTATTCTCATTTATAGCTGTTCTCTTGGATTCCCACTCATTTGGCATGATGACTATAATCTTGTCTACAAGTTCCTCCTCATCCAAAACCTTTTCACCCATGGATTGTAAGCTGTTGACAATAGTCATAAATCTTTATTTTACCTTACAAATAGTTTCTCCATAAGGAAAGAAAAAACTAAGGTACTCAGCTCTAAGAATATCTCTTCTAGTTTAAATAACTCTAGAAGTACCAAAATGTGTAACTTCAAGCTTCCTCCAAATGACATTTGTGGCTTCACATGAAAACATCTGGCAATATATATTCCTTGTCATGGAACACAACAATGTATTTCGTACCATATAGTTAAGTTGATATTCAGATTTATCTTTATTAGTAAAGTTTCAGACTTCCCTATCAGGAATCTTGTAATCTCTAGTAAGCATAATAAATTTATCCAATCTCGTATTGATAAAAAAAGTATTCATACGATCTCTCCAATATTCATAATCATTCCCATAAAAAATAGGTGGTCTAGTAGGATTTAAGTTGCCTATGGAACCAATATTAATTCATGTCATCTTAGAGAAAATATTTCCACACAAACTTGTCAGTAATAAATGTTTGTAAACAAAAATAAAAATATCACAAGAAAAGAAAATATAGAACAACTAAAAAAATTATCAATAAAACTTATATGTGAATATAAGTATTTCAGATACCTCCTCTGATACCAATTGTTAGGTTGGTATGGAGTATGATATTCTCCTATGATACCAACTATAGGATCGAAATGATGATGTAGATGCTAAATATACATGAGGGGGGGGGGGTGAATTTTATACTTTAAAAATTCTTTGGGAACTTTTAAAGTTGGTTAGAAACCTTTCTATTGTTTAACAAGGTTAAACAAGGTAAATTCTCAAAACCTCTAAGTTCTACAAACTTTCTTGATTCTGGAAATGTGATTCTGAGAATGTATTTCTGAAAAAGTGATTCTAGAAATGAAACTTATCAAAAGTTTACAAAGATAATGATTCTACCTTAAAGCATATAGAATCTCACTAAATCAGAGTATACAAGTATAAGAAAGTATAAGATAGTTTTACTTTCTTCAACAACAAAAAATGCATCAGAAAACTTGAAATAATACAAGTAACAAGTAGTAAATATTTTAACCCAAAGAGAAGGGTATCCAACAACATTGGATAAAGGTCCATTGATTTACACTTTCAAGAAAGTCTGTATTACCCACACCAGGGTAAGACCTCGATACGGAGATCAGAGTCTGTCTTTCTATCCCCACAAGCCCTCGATATTCAAGTTAGTCGGCACCTCTGTCTTCCTATCATCGGAAGCCCTCGAATGTACTCAGCAACATTCGGAGTCACACGAAGAAATTATGAACAAGGTGTTCAGTATGCACAAATCATGAAATCCTCTCTATCTCTATAAATCACTTCAGTAGCATGTAATCTCTAGATTGATCAACTTATTGAATAGTATTGAGTTCATTGAAATGAGCTCCTATTTATAGGCACATTCTCAATAGTTGGATCCCTCCTGCAATGGTCATATTTTTCCTTGAATTTCAGAGGGACCTCTGCACGTGTCACTCAAAGAATGGTTAGTTAGTAACTGAATGCACGTCATAGTTTTATAACCAAAACATGATTAAGAAAAAATATGGTTGCTTGACCAAATTCATTTTTCAGAATGTAAGGAAAAATGAAAGTTTAGAGTCTAACCAAGAAACCATTCGGTGTCTATAACACATCGATATTCAGATTCTTTCTTCAAAGGAATTCAGAACTCGAATTCTATGAAATTTTAGAGTCAAGATTTCAAGGAAATTAGGAGTCTAAATTCATAAGAATTCAGAGTCTGAACATTAAAAAGTCCGGAGTCTGAATTCAGAGAACTTGGAGTCTGAACTTAGAAAGTTCAGATTCTGAATTTAGAATATTTCAAAGTCCGAACTTTAAAAAGTTAGGAGTATAAACTTAGAATGTTCAGAACTAGAATTCTTAGAATTTGGAGTCTGAACTCAGAAAGTTTGGAGTCTAAATTTAGAAGAATTCAGAGTCTGAATTCAGAGAATTCAGAGTCTGAACTTAGAAAGTTCGGAACATGAATTCAGAGAATTCAGAACCTGAATTCGGATCCTAAAAATAGAATGCTCTATATCTAAGTACTTATAATAGTGTGAGGTTTTGGATTTGAAACTGAGTTTTCTATTTAGGCAAAATATTAACACTGAAAAATATGGTAAGGGTAAATTTCCTTGGGGAAGGAAAATTTCCTTAGGAAATAAAAACATAGGGTAAATGAAATTTTCCTTAAGATAAGGTGTTTGTGATTTTCAAAACATGAAGTAATAGAGAGGTCATAAGGAAACCTTATTAACTCAAAAATATCCCCAATATTGATGGAATGTAAAATTCATAAGTAAACCTTATTGACTCAACAAAAAATTCATTTTTTTAGATAAAAGAAGTATTTTTCAAAAAATGAAATTTTACCGCCTTTTAATGGAAAACCTTTTTTAAAACAAAAATTTGACACTTTTATATATTCAATTTAATGAAATTAAATTCTTATTTAGAATCGGGACATAAAAATTTAGTTTTAGATAAATTTTTTGTACTTTTCTGATAACTTTCATATTTTGATGAATAGTGAAAAATACTATGTTTTAATTGAAAACTTTTTTAATCAAAATAATTTATAGTGTCAAATAATTAATTTAATGGTTTTGAAGTATAATTAGATTATATTTTTATCATTTAATACAATTTAGGTCATTATATGTAATTTCACATTTAAATTTGACATAAACACATGTCAATATTTTGATAGTTTTTACTTTTAAAAAACCCACTTTTTGGTTTTGACAACAAGAATTAATTTTAAATTAATTAATGCAACTTATATATTTTGAATTTGGTAAAATAGAATTCATTTTTCAATTTAGAATATCTAAATTAGATTAGGGTGAATTTTTGGAATTTTTCTGAAAACATTCAATGTTTGATGAATAGTGAAAAACACTATGTTATTGTTTAAAACTGACTTTTTATTTAAATAATTATTTATTTTATTGAAATTTATTTTAAGTCAAAATATATATATAATATCTATATATTTTTAATGTAATTCATTAGAGTAATTTTATAATAAAATTATATGTATAAAATTTTATTGAACTTTTTGTCGTCTTTTACCCACCTTTTATGCTGAAAATTCATTTTTTGATTTTTAAAATCACTTTTTGGGAAAGTGAGAACCGATAAAACAAAACAGAGGCGACGTTCCCAAGGGGATCCACCATTGCAGACATAGCCAGACTAACCCAAACAAACACAAACAAACAAAGCACCTGAAATTCTCGGCCTTCATATCCACCAACACCATCCAAAACATCATGTAATCCTTCGAACACAACAAAATTGGTGTCGAGCATGAAGGAGCATGAAGTAATTACAGAGGAAACAAGAACACACAAAACAATACAGGTGCATACCCACCTTCTATGAGCATTTTCAAATTTGCATAAAACATAATTTTACCACTTCTGTGAGTTGAATTTCAAAAATCCAAGAGACACAGTTGATATCAGTAAGTAAAATGTGGTTCAATAAGATGAAAATATTTTTTGGTGAATAGTAACTTTTGACTTTTATTTACCACGGTTAAAAGTTAATAGGGTAATTAAAGGTAAAAATGATATTATACTTACCCTAACACATGTCATAATTCAATTAGATAAGTTTATTTCGACCAAGAACAACCTTAGGAATAAAATATGATCCTTTAGGTCCACTTGGGTTTGATTAGGACATCTATTATAATTTTATTTAAAGAAGAGTTAAATTTATTTATGACATAATGATGATGAAATAATTACCTTATTAATGAAAGAATCAAATAAATGGTATTATAAATATTAATGTAAATATAATTTCAATGTTTTTATGACATAAACGAATTTTATAGGTGAATATGACATGTTAGAGTTGATTCAATGTATATTTTTCGAAGTAATCAAGTTGTTATGACTTTCACAAATACAAAATACTAAATAGTGTCAAAATTGATATAAATGAGATTTTAAAACAAATATTGAATTATTAAATTATTTAATATTCTTAAAAATCTAAGGTTCATCCAAAGGGATTATATAATATTATATATTTCATTAATTAACTACTTTTGGTTCTCTATGAAGTTTAGATTAAGTTTTTTACACATATAGTGTAAGAATACAAGAAGACACCGTAAAAGTTAAACTATTTAACTAAGAGTTAAATCTAAAAGATAAGGTTAATATAGTGAACTAAACCTATCTAAAACCTATTGGTTGAGTGTTTTTCGATCCATACCCAAATTATCATAGAAATATATCATTTTTGAGCCACTAAAAACTGAAAATGATTTTATTATAAAATAATATTTCAAGCTTTTCCAAAAGTGACCATCACCCCTCTTATAAAAAATTACTTTCCCTTATCTAAAAATCACAACTACAAAGCCATTTGGCTTGGCCAAACCCTTCCCAAATATCCTCCAAAATTCCCTCAATTCAACCTAAAGGCTTTACCTTGAGTAGAAAAGAAACCTAAGTATCCCCCTTTTTCAAATCAAAAGAAAACACCCAAAGAAGAGGTAATTATTTTACCACCTCTTTCAAAGTTATTTTCTTCTTCCACTTTCTCTTTATTTGTTATTTCCATACAAAAATAATAACTACAGTACCTTTTACATACTTTGATGTTATTATAAATA
Source organism: Viscum album (assembly GCA_963277665.1). Taxonomy (NCBI): domain Eukaryota; kingdom Viridiplantae; phylum Streptophyta; class Magnoliopsida; order Santalales; family Viscaceae; genus Viscum; species Viscum album. The sequence continues at coordinate 988,445,279 of OY728129.1, forward strand.
TTGTACAACCTTATTAATTATTCTATCCATCATATGAATGATAATGTCACCATGCGTGCGTTTGTACGGCTTACCATCTCCACACCATGGTGTAATTTTTTATTCAACACTATGTTATTTGGATGGATATAAATATGAGTAATATGTATATTAATAATGAAAATAACATTCTAATGTCTCTGTAAAATTAATATACCATCCAATTTTACACCTTTTAATAATTAAGTAAATGATATCGTCGCTCATGTGTACGAACGACTTACTGTCTCCATGACGCGATGAGATTCATTTCCAAATTCACCATTCAAAGATGATTATAAAAAAATATATATTTAATAATTATGTAATATATGATATAATAATGAAAATTAAAACATACATATATATTTATATATGTATGTATTTAAATATATCTTATTCACTTAGTTCTGTTCAATATGATATGAAAACGGAAACATAGTTTATTCGTACGTACGGCCTACAGTCTCCATAAACAGTGTTTTCCATTTCATATATCTATCTATATTTATATTTTTAATATATTTGATATATAAATCATGTTTTATATTCTGAAAGTATTTAAATCATATTCTAAGTGATGCGATCAATAATAACATGTTAAAACACGTTCGATAAAGAAATCGATTATTACCTGAAATGTTAATTTAAAATAGAAATTATTATTAAATGGGTAGTATAAAGTCATAAATGAATCATGTATGATATCATAAAAATTAATATGGTTTTGGTATAATTTAATAACATACTATGGTCATCATACAGGAAGTTAAACATACCCACGACTAAAGGAAAGTACAAGGTATGGGTTAATTCTACAATCTCTTTACTTATCTGACGTTGTTAATATGTAAGTAGATACTGGGACCTCTTTATCATCCACATCCGTGTTTTCATAAAAATTTAATTCTAAACATTTTTACTATTTACTATACTATGGGTTAAAGTCATTTATACCCTTATTTTACCATATGTATTTTTTAAAGGAATCTTTCTGTCATTTTCCAAACAAGGTACTTTATGGAATTTTTGACAAAATTAAGGTAAGAATGTTTTTTTAACTTATACGGCGAGTGAGGCTATTTTATGCCATTATAAAATCGTTGAAGCTTCCCATACAATATTATAATAAAATTTTCAAAATAAATGTTTTATTTCATAATTGTGTGACTTTTAAATGGTTTCCAAATTGAAAGAGATATTTCTTTCACATATTTTTCATTTCATCTATGTCAACATCCTTTGATTGATTTTAAACTTGTTTGAAATTGATTTATTATGATAAAAATATTTCATATTTTATTGAAGGTTTTGTGATATGTTCGACCATGGATGTGTTATTTTTATACCATTTATGGTTTATGGTTAAATTATTAATATTTCTTATGCTAGTTTTAATACGAATGTATATGTTATGTTTCAACATTTCATATGAGAAATTCATTAGACTTAGTAAGTGATGGGTGGAGCCCACTGTAGCTCCTCAATGCATCGGTAGGTCTCATGAGAAAAACTAGTGTCTTGTCACAAGGCCTTGAAAAAAAATTATTTGTAGTCTTGGCACGAGGCCTTGACTATGTGGTAATGATGTCCGGCATTTGGAATTCCATCATTATGAAATTAGTTATTACATGTGATTATTCGACTAGTAGAATATCCATGTGTATGTTTATATGGTGATTTTTTATTTATTTATACCATATCATGTTCAAGACTATGTTTAAAAAGGCTGTTGTTTTTATTACACATCTTTCCTTAAATGTTTGTAGATTCTGCTAAATTATTTACCCTTACTGAGCATCTGAGCTCACCCCTTTCATATGTTTTATTTTCCCAGGATTCTAAGAATTGTATTATGATTAATATGCAGGGTTAAGCTAAAAGTAATAATGGTGTTCTCAAAGAACTATCTAGGCTGTATTTTATGTTTGAAATTGTAATGTAAAGTTGCTGTATGTAATATATTTTACAGGACTGGTAAACTGATCGGTCTTTTGGACTTGATTCCTTGTAATCATGCCAATGTATTAAAATAATGCACCGAATTCGGGCTTCTTAGGTCAGGGAGTTACAATTTTCATTGTCAGTGTATTGATGACATGTGTTTTTCAGATTATTTACCTTTCCATAATGACTATTCCTTATTGACCTTACTTAATATATTATTGTATCATATACCCCTTACTGATTATTTAAGTTTAGCCTTTCATTTTTTCCCTTCCCCTGGTTGTGAAGATGAAATCTTTTAATTAGTGGCAAGAAGTGGTTTATTTTCTTTTGTTATGTTCTATGATAAATTACTAAGGTAATAATGGAACCATGTATATATCTAGTTCTTCAATACTACTAAACTGTTCGATCCTTGGTGATGTGATCTCTTATATCTATGCATTTACAATAAAACAACCACCAATTATGGATTACTAGGGTCAAGGCTGTTAGATAATTACTCAAGGGATTTCATAAAAGGGATGAAAATATGTTTTAGTGTGGAAAAAGAGGACACAAAGAAAGCAACTACAAAAGAAAAAAGGAAAATCCTGGTCAATGCAATGGATGAGAATAATAGTATCACTAAGGAACCATTGAATATGGAATGTTTTAAATGTGGAATGTGTGGTAATTATGCAAATATATTTCCTATGGGAAAATCTCATGAAGAGAATTAGAAAGGTTTTATGAGTAATGGTTATATTGTTGATGATAAAGAGACTACAAAAGACACATTAAAGGAACGAGATGTTCAAATAGAATTTTTTATATTTAATGTGAGATTCGTGATTAAAATTTGGTTGGTGGATATTAATAAATTTTTCATATTTTATATTTTTAGAAATATGCATTAAAAAAATAAGATAATTAATCCATGTTAATGGTTTGAGAAGGAAGTAGGATGATTGAATTGTTTATGTATTGTAACTCAATAAATATATTATATAAATTAAGAAAGATATAATTATTGTTCATTATAAGTTTTTAATTTAGGATATGCAAGAATATGTTTAATATTACTAATTAACTAGAAAATTAATTTAATGGAAAGGTAATATTTTATGGAAAACACATGATTAAGGGAAGGTAACTCTTAATATGTTCCTAAGGTTAAGAAAAAGGTGTTTAGTTTGGATAAAGACTGACTAAAAATTAACTATTTTATTTTGAAAACACTTTTAAGGGAAAGTGAGAACCCATGCCAGTATAAAATAAAAAACATCAAAAATCATACAAAATGGATGTGATATTAAAATCTAATTTGAGCATATTTGACATGTTGTCCTTAAATAATTTCCATTAAAGATTGCTTATCTCTCTAGATAGGTGATCTTTGATAATATCCTGAAACCAATACGCCATCATTTCCCATTTTTGAATGTACTCCTATATCTTTAATTTTTATTCATTGAAACCTCTTACTAAAATTAGGTCCTGATTATTGATCAACTATATCTACTCCTTGTTGGTATCCACAAGTAGTAATCTATCAAACAACTTATCTGTATCATCTTGTGACAGATTAATCATAGGAGATTCTTCCATCATTTCTACCTCAAAGTGGACAATCAGCTTCCATAGGTTGACTAGAATGTCTTTGCAAGATTCCCTCTACTACTCGTTGGTTGCACCCATAAAGATATCAACTTGGTCAGTGGTGTTATAATCCACCACCATCGAGGCTTCCTGAATCAAGCTTATTTCTACCATCACACCAAAAGATTCTTCTTCAATGCTGTCAGATGATTGGTTTTCACCTTGAACCACCACACTCACCTTTGGATCCTCCACTTTATCATGGGTTTCATGGTCAGTCTTAGGCCTTGACTTTTTAGGAGATCGTGTCTCCATCAGTTTAAGAAGATACGAAAATTCCTTTAGTCATTTAGGTTTTTTTTGTTTTTTTGAGAAGGATACAACTACCTGAATATTTATTTTCTTTTGACCCTTTATTCCAACTCATATTGTGGATCCATCTTCCATGGTGACCCTCTACAATGACATCTAGGAAATAGCTAGAAAGCCCATCAATAGACACAACCCCAAGTATGCACCGACCTTCATAAAAACCCTCATCTCGGATTGTGTCTGGTTGATAATGATCCAATCCTTAAACAACTAGTCCTTCAAATATGTTTCCCAATTTTTATTTTGGATAAAGTGATTATTAATATGGATAAAGTAAATTGGATAGTATTAATGACCTTATAACTGATAAATTATTTTTTGACAAAGTGGTTTATGTTATCATTGATGAAGTTTAAATAATTATTTGATTTATGGAGTATATTCAATAATATATTGTTTTAGTAAAGGAATGAGAAATTATATATGTTTCTATTAAGGTTTTTATGGTAATTTTACATATTTATAAGTTTTAGGGGAATATATGACCAAGTTATTCACAAGTTTGGTATATGGATATTAAGAGTTACTTAATGATATTTAAAGGATTGATATTTAGTTGAGTTTGGGAAATTTAGTGTAATTTATAAATTTTAAATTTCAGACAGGTCATAAGGTAAAAAATCTGTAGAATGGTTTAAGTTGAACTTTGGATGAGGTTTTAGATATTAACATATTACATCACCATAAAAAGATTTATCTATATGGGATAACCAATGTTAACTTTTTTTAACGTGATATAGAATTAATGAATTATCATTATTGTATAGATTTTATTTAGTGATTTAGGCATGGAAAAAAATAATCTCTTAGATTAAGTTATGAAGTTGGAAATTGATTATGTCACAACCAAAGAATGAAATTATTCATATAAAATAAAAATATAACAAGTAAGTAAATTTTCATATGTTCTCAGTCTAGATGGAAAAGGATTTACCCAATATTATGGAAAAAGGTGTTAAAATAAAATATTGTCATGTTATAATGATTTTTAATGATATCAATGAACATTTTCACACCACTTTGTTTTACAGATTTTTGTTCATTAACTTCCTCCTGACAATTCTCTCTATCAATCTCCATCAGTATTTGGGTGTTATTTTTCTCTTATATGTCCATGTTTTCACTTCCCATCCATTTTCTCCTATTTTGAAAACTAGTATGTATTATTCTTGATGAATTTTTCTCATCAATTTTTATTGTTCAAGAGGATGTTTTAGTAATAATTTTTGTGATGTGGTCTTCTATTAAGGGATTTTTAAAATTTAAACATTTTGATGATCGAGACAAATTGCAAGGGAGAAATTCCTTTTAATGGGGGTAGAATGCAACACCCAAATATTTTCTGAAATATATATATTTTTTAAATTAGTTTAATATTTTTAATATCTTACATTACACACAATAGTATGTTTATTTTTAGTTACATGTAAAACTAAGTGTAGCTTTCATTACACGTAACACTAAGTGTATCTTGCGTTACACCAAACACTAAGTAAAAAAACATGACATATTATTAAAATATTATAATAGTTATGACATAGCCATTGGAATGGATGGTATGAATAGGATTAAATAAATTATGAAATTATATAGTTTAAACATTTATATAAAATGAATTATTTTGTGACCAATTAGATAAAAATGAAAATAAAAACTTTTTGAAAATAAAGACAACCATTTTTTGAAAAAATATATTTTATGACAACAAACACATTTTACCTCAATAAATTAAACACAACACTTTTTATGTATGATTATAATAAAATTTATATAGTATATATTTAATAAAATATTTAACATTAATCTTATGTGTTTTCTAGGTAAGAGATAAGAATAAATCTAATTTTAAACTTAAAAACTGTATTTTTCTAAAAACTAGTTTTGTCACCTTTTGGCACACTTATTTTAAAAATAATTTTTTAAATTTTATTGACAAAAAATAATTTTAATTTTTTGAAATCATAATTTTAAAACTAACATTGGGTTAATGTTTTATAATTATCTATAAAAAATAATTTTTTGATGAACAGTGAAAAATACTGAATTTTAATTGAGAACTGCCTTTTGGTTCAAATTATTTATAATGTTCAATTATATTTTAATTTTTTTTAAATTAAAATTATTTAATTTTTATATCTATTAATCCAATTTATGTTATTGTAATCAATTTATTAATGAATTTTGAAACAAAAAACCTTGTAATCTTTTGAACGTTTTCTCTTCGATAACACGATTTCTCATCGCGTATGTGGGATTAATATTAAATTAAAATTTTACAATGATTTGAATTGAATTAGGAAAATTTTATTATATATTTTTAATAATGATAATTTAAATTATCTAATAATTTTAAAATATTTTTTTTACCAAAATGAATAGTGAAAGCAATAAAAATTAATTATCACTGTTAAAGTAAAAATTGGTTTACTGTGGGGTTCAACTAAAACGATAAGAGTTAAAATAACCCCAAAACTTGTCTAAAATAATTTTTATGGACATATTTCGATTCTATGATTTATAATTCATGATAATAATCCATTTATGATCCTCGTGGATTGAGAAAAATGTGGGTAAACCTTTTTTTGCCAAAATTTTATAAGTGTGCCACTCACCTCACTTATAAAAGTCCACCCCCTCTTCTCTCTTCTTCACAACATAAAAAACTGTTGATTCATCCCATAACTAAAAAATAACTTCAAAAATTAGATCCTATCTTCTTATAAGACTCAGTTTTTTTCATAAATCCATCTTTTGAAGGATTTCTGTGAAAACCTAAAGAGGTTACCCGAGGAAGAGGTAACATTCTTCAACGATCATTTTTATTTTATTTATTACTCCACCAAGTTCAATTATTATTAAACTATTATGAAATAATAAACTCATTATCTTCCATATAATAAGATTTTTTATGCTAAGGGAATGTCCTACAAACATCTATACTTCTATCAAATGGGTTACAAAATCATTATTAATGTGTACAATGAATTACCGCCTCACGAACCGATGTCATTTGTTTTTCAATTACCACCTCTCTTGGCTAGTTAAAATGATGGATTAAATTTTTATATTTTATATTTATTATATTATCATACCTTTTTGATTTTTATATTACACATACCTACATACATTTTATTCTATGGAAATATGATAACGTTGCTCGTGTGTACGACGAATGATCGCCTCACGAAGTGATGTGATTCATTCATAATTTACATGGAAGGAAATAAGGATGAATATAATGATATTATATAATATATATATCATAAAAATGATTATAAATTTTTAATATATTATTTAGCTTTTCTTCTTTCCATCATTCTAGAAAATGAAAAAAACGTTCATGCGTATGTACAGCCTACGGTGTATTTCATTTTTGGTCTCTAGATTTTATGGATTACTCTAGAAACATATATATTGTATATATATGATTTTTATATCATAGTTAAAATTATGGATATTATGTAAACATTATGAAATTAAGAGGACCCAAAAATAATAATAAATCAAAACAAACATGAAAAAAGCATTTATTACCCAAAACATGACTTCAACATAGAATTCTAAATAATTAACTAATAAATGGTCATAATAAATCCATATATAGTATGATATATAAGATTATGGTTAGGTAATATATGTATAATAAATTTATATTTATTATACAGGAGGTTCAAACATGTATGAGGGAAGTCAAGACTCAATGTTAGGGATTTTTTTCTCAATTTGTTTTCCATGAGACATATGTTAGGTTATGCATGTATATTATTTTATACAGTGTATATACAGGAACTTTGACATGTAATATCATGAATTTATTTATTATCATGATATTTTTAAGTTTCATTTAATGTTATCCCTTCAAGGGTATTACAATTCAAAGTTACAGAAGTTGTAAATATTTTATGTTACAATCTATTCATTTATCAGGATTGTTTATTATTATGTTTCTGATAATGAAATATTATTTTCCATGTGTGTGTGATGTGTGGTCATGCCAACCTTGAGATATTGAACTATGAATTAAATTTAATTGCTCTATTTCCTCTATTTCATAATTTGAAATCATTGTTTAGGATATAGGCCATCCGATGTAAATTTCCATGATTAAACTTTGGTTTACAAGGTTGTTTTGCCTAAAATTATTATTGTTGATGGATATTGATGGATACCCATACGGAAGTCCTTCATGTAATAGTGACATAGTGGAACTAGTATAGGTGGAGTAAGTTGTTTCCTTGATAAAGGGAGTGTGGTAGAGTAATGAAACCATGTTGGCAGCCTTAGGTAATCATAAGAACAGGTAAGATAATGGATGAACAAATTACCAACCTAATGTGGGCTATGTTTTATTTGATTTTTAGAGTGTTTATAACTACTTGGGAACATCAACAATTATGTGTGATAATTAACATGAGTTATCTTATCTATTCAAATTTTGAATTATTAATTACTCATTGATCTTATGTTATATTGTATTCTTGTTATTCTTTGATTGTATATGGAATATGTGAAATGGGTTGAATAATAATGTCAACCATGGGTGTAACACCTACAGAGATTAATATATAATTATATTTAAATAATTCAATGAGTTCAATAGCTTGTGCCACACGAAACACCGAACATAAATGAAACCATGATATATTTAGATAAAATATAAATATTTAAGTATGAATATAAAATAACTATCTATTTATTAGATGGAATTAATAAGAGTAATTGATCTACAAATTTTATGTATATATAGAATACATGATACTTTTAATATTAATTAAATTATATTATTTTACTTAAAATGAATAATATGATAATTAAATTACCTTATATGTGATACACATTTATATTTCATGTAAGATATTAAAAATGATAAATTATATTTGATATTAATTATTTTTTAACTCTAATTTATTTAGAAAATGATATATAATAATAATAATAATAATAGTAATATTTGATAATGTCATTTTCAAATAAAAATGGGTTTTCATTATATTTTATGATTTTATTCAAAAACTGAATTTATAAATTTGATAATTTAAAATTAATAAAATATTAACTTCATTTTCTAATTCATCATATAAAATTTGACTTAGTATTTTTTTTATCTTTTTATGAAAATGTTGTTTTTTGTTGAAAAATATGGTTTTCATGAAACTTATAATTTTTACAACTTTCTAAATATATAAAAATGTTTTATAAGATTAAAAAACACTTAGGTGATAAAATATGAATATATATTATAACATTATTCATTTTAAAATATTATTTGAGCATATAAATCCTATTTACAAATTTTTTGGAACTAATTAAAATATTAATTTAATAAAAAACTATATTTGGTGTTTTCATAGAATCAAATACTTTCAAGGGGGATTCAGTTTTTTCATGACTTTAAATAATCATAAATTTTATTTGTTCTATAATAAATCAATTTATTTCATTGAAGTCAATATCCAAGATAATTTTATCTTATATATAAATTTAAATATTTAAAACCTTATTTTTCTAAAAACTGTTTTTACTTGATTATGTTTTTTTATTTTATAATTAAAATTTCACACCATTAAAAAGTTTATTTTATAAAAAAATAATATTTTATATCATAAGTATCAAATTATTTAAAAGATTCAATCTTACTCTATTTTATTGAAATTATTTTCTAAGGCTAGAAATTTATTACCACAGTAAAAGTAAATTAGGGTAAAAATTTGAAGTTAAAAAAATCCCTAAAACACCCAAATATTTATAAAAAAGAAGTGTTGAAGGTTATTTTATACCCTAATTCACTATAAGAAACTATTTTCTGTTTTTTTAAATTAAACCTTAAAAAATTGCCTTATATTATTGAAAATGTGATATTTACTCCTAAAACTACCGTTCTACTCACATATAAAAGGGTAACATCTCAACCTTTTCAAGACTCACATATCCTTTGAATTTTTCCTTAAAAATATGAAACATTTATCCCCTAAAACACTATCCCTTGTTTGAAAGATTTTTTCCACCATTAGTTAACACACGATGTTTATTTCCAAGGATACTTCCAAGGAAAATTCAAGTCCCCAAAGTGAGTATTATCATCTACTCAACTTTTCTCCTCAATTATCATATTTAAAATTTATTTTATATGTAAAAAAATATTAATATTAGTATAATTTATATACTTTAATGATTCAATATTAATGTTATTATCATTTTCTATGCATCTATTTTATCCACAAAGAAAAATTAAATTGTCGTTCGTGCGTACATGAATACTACCACCACTCTAACACCCCAAGCTTCCACAGTACGTTTCCCTTTGAATAATGCAATGACGTGCATTGTACGCAACTTCGAGATTCTAACACACCAAAACCAATCAATCTAGCCGTTATGAAATTTTATAAATTCTATCTCTCAAAATGGACTTCATTTTTGGATTCGGAATATCTAAATTAGCCTAGGGTGAAATTTTGGTACATTTCGGATAACTTTCATATTTTGATGAATAGTGAAAATTACTAAATTTTAATTAAAAACAACTTTTTTAATCGAAATAATTAATATTGATAAATTATGAATTTGAGTGGTTTTAAAGTATATTTAGAATATATTTTCTCCATTTAATTCAATGTTTTTTATTGTACACAATTTCACAATTAAACCAGACATAAACAAGTGTCAATCTTTTGATAGTTATTAAAAACACTCCTTTTGTTTTAACAACTGGAATTAATTTTAAATTAATTTCTGCCACTTCTGTGTATTGAATTTGGAAAAATGGATTTCATATTTGGAATCAGGATGTCCAAATTCTGTAAATAGGTAACTTTTATTTTTAGACATTTTGAATAATTACTTCGGTAAATATTTTATTTACCATGGTTAAAAGGTAAATCCGGTAAATAAGAGTTAACAAAATAATATTATAATAATACAAAATTACCCTAAAACGTGTCCTAACCTTATTGGTTGATACATGTCCGACCATGGGCATCTTTGGGTCGATTTTGGGACCCCATGGAGCCACTTGTAAGTGATAGGGACACTTTATTTTAATTAAGTTAAAATGAATACAAAAATGACACAAGCATATATATTTTAGAAAATCAATTTTTACATAAGGTTATATATGTTGGATTTTGAACTAAAAATATTCATTAGAAAGATAAAACTATTTCTACATAATGGTATTTTATTTATAATTTTTAGACATTAAATAATGTAAATTATTTATGACACAATGATGATGCAGTAATTACCATAATAGTAAAAAATTAAAATAATTGATATTATAAATACCCAAATAAATATAATTTGAGACTTTTAATGAATTAAACTAATTTTCTAGGTTAATATGACATGTATTAATGATTTAATTAACTTTTTTCGAAGTAATAATTCTGTTATGAGTTTTACATAAATCAACTATTGAATAGTGTCAAAATTGACATAAAAGAGTTTTGAAAACAAATATTATATTATTAATTGATATTAACTTATTAAAAATATTAGGTTCGGCCAAGAGACTTATATCATGATAGGTGTATCATTAATGGATCACTTGGGGGTCTCTTGGATGTATATACTAAGTTTATTAACTATATAATATAAAAATACAAAGTGACATGGTAAATGTCAAACTAATTAACTAAGAGTTAAAACTAAAAGATAAAGTTAATATAATGACCCAAACCTGTATAAATTCTATTGGTTGAATGTTTTTAGACCTATACACACCTTAACCTTTGAATAATAAACTTTAGAGCCATTATTAACCGAATATGAATTTATTATAAATTAATATTTTCAGCTTTTCCAAAGGTGCCCCTCACCCCTCTTATAAAAGGGCACTCCTCCTTCTCATTTCTTCACACCTTCAAAGCCTTTTGGGTCGCCCAACCACTGACAAAATACTCTCTCAGCTTCCCTCACCACAAACTAGAGGCCTTAGTTTGATCAGAAAGCCAACCTAAGGAGCCATTTTGATCAAATCAAAAGGAAGAACCCAAAGAAGAGGTAATGTTTTCACCAGCCCTTTTGAAGTTGCTTTCTTCTTCCACTTATTATTTCTTTGTTACTACCATTCTAAAATAATAAATCCAGTATCTTATATATACTGTGATGTTATTATAAATATGGTACAAACATATTCAGTATTCTATCCACCCTTTGAATAACATGTCACCATACGTGCGTACGTACGGCTTACCATCTCCACTTCGTGGTGTAATTGTTATTCAATATATTATTATTTGGGTGGGTATAATAATGATGTGTAACTCATGAAAATAATAAATATAACATGATAATGATTCTGTATATATGATATACCATCCAATTATATATTATTTTAATATCAAAATAATGATATTGTCGCTCGTGCGTACGTACGTAGTACTGTCTCCACGAACACGATGAGATTCATTCTCCATCATATCCATTCAAGTATAATTCTCATTTGATGATTAAAAATAATTTTTAAGGACTTGATATCATTCTGGATATGAATAATATACATCCCATTAATAACAAATATGGCTCACATAACAAAGAATATAAAGTAAAATAAACCCGTTAACACCTGAAATGACGATAATTCTAAGATATTATTAACAAATCAATGTTAAAAGATCATATATGATATCATATTAATGTAAATTATTCTTTTATAATTCAATAAAAATTATTTCACCATTATACAGGAGGTTAACCTACCATCGACCAAGGAAAAAGTACAAAGTAAGGGGTTTCTTATCTCACTCTTAATTTCGTGAGATTTCCATTGTTCACCACTTATTTATTGCATGTGGTTTCTGTACTGCCCATGATTATATTCATTGTGTAATATACTTTAACTTATGGGTATTTACATAATAATTGTATGATCCTTGTTTCATGGGTTCATGTTTCATAAGTTACCAAATCGATAAGGGAATTTGAAATTTCAATTTCCACTCATTCGGCTTTACACATACTTCATTGATTATTTTACTCCAAGATTATGTGTGGAATCACTATTCATTTTATTATGTCATAATTTCCACTCCCCATTATGTGGATATACTTTGGATACACATAATCACTCCATTGATAATTTCTCAAGTCATCGATATGAATTTGATAAGAGTAATTTTAACTCATTCTCCATTTGTTGAGTTAAACATCCAATTCATTGGTTTTGTTTTTATAAGATGATGCGTGAATGTCATTTGACTGTTTTACACTGAATATCCAATCATATTTAGTGTATTTATATTTTTCACACATAACTATGTCGTTGATTTATCCTTAACCTAAGGATACGACCTTTATGAGAGATTTCATCTTAATTTACATTCCATTGAGACTTCTTTATTGTTATACACCAAATCACTTTTATGTGGTGTATATAATGTACTTTGACATAGTATATCATGATTCCCTTTATTCTCATGATATTAAAATGTTTTGATTACCTCAATTATTTGTATTCAAGTGTCTCTCTTTTAGTTAGATTCTCTAACTAAAATACCTTTTTATAAATGTGTTAAAGACTTATTCATCTAAATCTTGCTCATTAATGTCCATGTTTTAAAATTTTTTTTAAGGATTTATTTATATGGACATTAAAATTTTCAAATCAAAGTTCCTTTTAAAATTTTCAAAGTGGTATGGGACACTTTGATTCAAAACTCTATTTTCAAATGGCTTCTTGACAAATAGTGTGACTTTTAAATGATTTCAAGAAAAAGGGGGATATTTCTCTCAAATAGTTTTGATAATTATTTTCATCTATGTCAACATCCTTAATTATTATTGATTGAGGATAATGTGATACAATACAATCTTCCATATTGTATCGAATGAGTTATGTTTGACTGTGGATGTGCTATTTTTATACCATTCATGGTTTGTGGTTAAAGTATTGACATTTCGTATGCTAGTTTTAATAAGAATATTTATGTAATGTTTAAACCTATTCATATGAGGAATGCATCGGACTTAGTATGTGATGGGTGGAGCCCTCTATAGCTCCTAGATGCATCGGTAGGTCTCATGAGACAAACTAGTGTCTTGGAACAAGGCCTTGGCAAAATCTTATTTGTAGTCTTGGCACGAGGCCTTGGCTATGTGGTTATGATAGTCTGGCATTATGAATTCCATCATTATGAAATTGGTTATTTATATTGAATGTGATCATTCGACTAGTAGAATATCCATGTGAATAAGTAAATGGAATTATTTCATTTTATCTTTTCCATTTTATGCTGAAGTTCAAGTTTAAAAGGCTTCTGTTTTGGTTATAATTTACCTTAACTGTTTATGATTATCTATGAAAGCTTCTGCTATAATGTTATCCTTACTGAGCATCTGAGCTCACCCCTTTCAGTGTTTTATTTTTCCCAGGATGAGAAGAAGTAATTTATGAATGACCTGCAAGGATAGTATGAGGGGATATGAAGACAAGATGTTGTTTTAGTTTTTTGACCTTATGATGTAATGTAAGACTTATGAATATATCTAGTGTTTCCAAGACTACTAAACTAATCGGTCTTTTGTGACTTGTTCCTTTGAGATCATGCCAATGTTATGTAATAATGCACCGACTCTGGGTACCTAGGGTCGGGGCGTTACAACCACCACAAGCAACATAGTTCATTTTTCATCACCACCCATGATTGATGGTTCCTAGAATGATTTAATAATGAAATATGATTTTTATGAAATCATTTATATTATAGTATGAAAAATTTGAGAACATATTGATGATATGATTAACAAAATATTATCATTAATTCAATCATTTAAAACAAGAAAACTAATAAGAGAATGCTCTCTTTTTTTAAGTAATTATTTCATATAAATTATATATTATTTTTAGTTATTTTTTATCACACTAATAGACAAAAAATAATATCATTATGATTATATTATAATGATATTACAACTAAACCATCTCAGAATCATCCATTAATTAGGGTAGGTTCATGTTTAGGTGAGTTTAAGCACCTACTTGAACAATAATATATATTTATGTCCAAGATGACTATGTGAAATTATTTACTGCTATAATAATTTATAAATATATATTTTTTGGTTTTTAATTTTTATCAATATTTAACTTTTTAATTAACAAAACACGTTTATTTTGTTAAGAATCACAGAAACATAATCATCACCAATTTCATCTTCATGGTTCATAAATGAAGATGACATGAAATGAAATTATATTTTTATAAAAAATATTGGAACATATATTACAACAGATTCTATGATCAAATGGTTATGTTATTTTGAAAAAATTATAGATACCAACACTATTTTTTCAAAACTAGTTCAAAGCAATAAAGATTGCTTAAACCTGATGTTACAAATAGGTAAAAAAGAACTAATATATATGTATATATGTATAGAGTGATTGTGGATGAAGATTATATATGGATATAGTTATGAATATGGTTATTTGGTATGTATTTAATGAAATTAATTTAACTATTTAGGACTTTTGGTGTAAGTGAAGAATGAATTAGGACTGAGGTAAGGTTTTCGTCTCAAATTCCACTCTTTAAAACGTGTTTTGTATTTGGAACCTAATTTCATTTATATGGTGTATATAATACCTATTTTTGTTAAAATATAATGAATTATATATTAATAATTTAATTTTATGTTCAATTTTATGACCTATATTTCAAGGGGTTTTGATTTAAAAGTTTTTAAATCCATAAGGGTTTTCTTGGTCTCAATTTTAATTATTTGAGACATAAAACATTTTATTGCACCATGATTCCTTTGTATAGTTTATTTACTACCCATGGATATATTTTTAATATAATAATTTTATTTCATTAGATTTAATATCCAAATAATGTTTCGTTATTTAAGTGACTATTGATTCAGTTGTTTCCCTAGTAGTGAGGATTTTTGGTAACTTAATTTTCATTTATTGAGTTATGATCATTATTTAAACACATTTCATATAGGATGGGAAAATTATTCCATTTGATCATATTATGTGGTATTATATCATTGTTCCCTAGGGATATACATTCCTACCACA
The DNA here is from genome assembly GCA_963277665.1 of Viscum album. Lineage (NCBI taxonomy): Eukaryota > Viridiplantae > Streptophyta > Magnoliopsida > Santalales > Viscaceae > Viscum > Viscum album. The sequence continues at coordinate 988,461,222 of OY728129.1, forward strand.
TAAACCCTTTGAATAATACTCCTCACCTCTTAGGATTTGTTCTTTTGGAACCATCCACATTCTTCTTATGAATGACTTATTATCATGTTACCCTAGTGTTTACATAGCCATATACTCAATACACTATATGTTGTGAACATTAAATTCCACATAATTCATATTTAATTACATTCAACTAGAAATAATAGTATTCTATTGACATGGGGGAATGCATTGGCATTCCATATGTTATTATTCTAATACATATGTTTACTGGAAATTTGACTATGAATTGTTTGACCATACACCTTATATCTCTGGATGAGTTGGGATCATGTTATCCCTTTTATTTACATGAGTAAAAGTATTGGAATACATTATATTTTTTTTATAATATAGATGATTATTGTAAAGTTGACTATGTATTGTTTGACCATCCACCTTCTTTCTTAGGATGAGTTATGATCTTGTTATCCCTTCCATTAATATGGGGTAAATTACTCACATTCTTGATGATTATTGACTTGTAATGAATGGTGATCATGTATTGATATTCTTTATTCTTAATTATACATATTTCCATGTATTTTTTACCCAAAAGTTCATTGTGGAATAATATGAAAGGTATTTTTGACTCTTATGGTGGATGAATTGGTCTTAATTAGGTTAAGGTTTGGGCCCCAAGTTATATTATCCTTGATTCATCAACAAGTATCTTGAGAAAAAATAGGCTGGGTTAGAGTGTATGCATATTCCCATAATAAGAGAGTGTCTAGTATAAGGTCTTGATAATAGGATTTTGATGTCGGAAATTATTCATTCATTCAGTGTGAGATTATTATTATTGATATCCTTGTTTTTATTTATTATCAAGGATATATAATGCTCATAGTTTCAACTTGATTATGGGTTTATATTGTTTATCTATTACTAACATAATATTTATTCCATTTTTATTCCTTGGTTGCTTCAATTATATCATTTCCCTTACTATGAATTTTTAGTCACCCCTAATTATATTTCTATTTTCCCAAGTTATTAATAAAATTAGTACATGTTACATGTTTAGAAGGATAACAGGTTTTTAATCATTTATGGGATATGTTGAAGACTCATTATGGATTAAGTAGTTCCATATATAGTTGAAACAATACAACTAATATAAAGAACAAAATATTTATTTGCTTATGATGTTTCATATTTCTATAAATATCCTTGATATATAAGAGATGAAATAATTTTTATTTATTTTTTATTTATAGATAGTATCTAGGATTTTACAGTTGGTATCAATGAGATTATGTAAAATATGTGTTTATAGAACCCGATTTGAGAGTGTGGGTCTGAGGTGTCATAGTTGGTATGAAAGTAAAATTTTAGATATATTTATAGATTATGACCTTTATTGAGGATAATTTGAGGATTGATATGTTTAGTTTGATCACAATTTGAATGGTATATATAACCCTTTGGGATAATATATAATTTAACATTAAGGTAATAATTCACATTTAATTTGGGGATTAGGATGATCTAACTTTAGTAAAAATCATTATAATGAGTCTAATTAAAGGATTATATACTGAATTTTTGTTAAAGTAATGAGTATATGGTTTTTTGAGAAATTTCATCCCTATCTGGATATTGGAAAGTAGATATGGTTCTAGAGTAGATGTACTTAGGGTTAATAATCTCAAAGAGTGTGTGTTGGGTATTAACTCAACTGTGACATGGTGCATGAAAAATGGGCCTTATTGAACACCTAGATAGACACTCCCAAGGGATATGATTTTTTTAATTCACATTATTATTATGAACCCTTATGTTTGGGTTTGAAAACCTAATATGTAAATGACTATGGATAACCAAGGATTGAACAAGGTGAGTCATAGGTTGATCTGAAGTTAAAAAAAGTATCATAATGGAAGACATATTCATATTGAATTTTTATATTCATATTTTATATATTATCATAACCATTTTGGTTTCATTATTTGGTTGAAATAGTATCATGAAAATAAAGATGAGAAAGTTATGTACCTAGAAACCACAATGTCTTATAAACAAATAAGGTAGCGTTCTTAAATGGTTGAGAATCTTATTATTTCCCTGTTATAATGGAAATATTGAGTTTACCAATCTTACCTAAGGTAGTGAGATTGATATCATAATTGAAATTGATTTTTGATACTCTTATCTATTTTCATTACTGATTTATATTTATTGATGACATTCTGGTATTTTCTAAAAGTTGTAAGGATTATGTGAAACATCTAAGGATTATTTTTTAGTAGTTATGATTTAATGGTTTGAAAACATATATTAAATGGTATCAATAACCATGAAAATTTATTTTAGGAAAATAAAATATATATTTGGGATAACTATTGAAGAACACATGATTGTGGTACACATAACACTTAGGTTTAAAATAATATTGATATTATGATAACAAAGGGTTGATTAATTTTGATAAAGTGAGTTAGATAGAATTGATATCACTAGAATTTATTATTGATTTAATAAAAAATTTGATACTTGATATTTTTCTAATGTTTATGAGATTTGTTTTTGGAATTATGATATATATTGAAAAGTGTGTAACCTTATGAACTAGTGGGTTAAATATAGAGTTAATTTCTAAGAGGAATATATTACATGAATTTTGTTTTTTAATATGGAGATTCAAATGGCTTTGGGAAAGGAATATTATGGAGAATATATGATTAATGTGTATAAATACAAGGTTACATTATGGTATGGATGGATATTTTTTTAATAAAGATAAGTAACTTGATACAGACTAAGAGAGTATGGTAAATGTCATAGGTTATACCTCGAATGATGAATATGTTAAGAATTACGACAACCAATTTATTCAAAGATTAAAAATTAAAATTGTGTGGACACAATATATTAATGGGAGAAGAGTGTAACTCCCAAATATATTAATATATTATTACCTTTAAATAAGTCAATGTGTTCTATATCTTACTCCACATGCAACACCAAACTTAAACAAATTCACGATATATTTAGATAAAATATAAATATTTAAGTATGACATTTTAAAAACTTACCATTGATTAGAAGGAAGGAATAAAAGTAACTAATTTATGAATTATATGTATATATAAAATAAACTCAACTTTTAATATAAATTAAATTCAATTAGTTTACCTAAAATGACTAATAAGATCATTTATTCTTTAGAAAAGTATTTTTCCAAAAAAATTCCTTTTATATGATATGAATTTTATTTCAATGAATATATGATTAATGATAAATTATGTTTGATTTTAATAATTCTTTAACACTAATTTAGCTGGTAAATTGTATGAAATATGAGTAATAATAGTTATTATTTGAAAAATCCAAATTTTTATAAAAATATACTTTCATGATATTTTATGATTTTATTCAAATAAATAAATATATAATTTTTTTGATTTTAAATTAATAAAAATGAACTTAATTTTTTAATTCCTCATATTAAAATTTTTTTAGTATGATTTTTTGAGCTTTTTCAGAAAAGGTTAGTTTATAGTAAAAAAATACAGTTTTCACAGAACTTGTAATATTTTAAATTTATCCTTCTATAAGAATGATATATAAGATTAAAAAACCCTTTATGTGACAAAATATGAATCTGTGGAATAAAATTATATATTTTAAATATTATTTTATTATATAAATCCTATGTCCATCACTTTTAGAACTAATTAAAATGTTACTTTAATAAAAAAACTATTTCCAGTCTTTTCTTTGAATCAAGTATTTTCAAGGAAGATTTGTTTTTAGATTTACTTGAACGCCTCATACACATTATTATTTTATGTTAAATTAATTTATGTCCTTAAAATTAGTATCTAAGATAATTTTATCTTTTATGTCAATTTAATGTTAAAAATGTTATTTTTATAATTTTTTTTTTGACTAAGTGTGCTTATTTTAAAAATAAATGTTCATACCTTTTGAAATTTTATTTTATAAAATTATTTTAAAACTTTATATATAAAGTATAAAATTATTAAAAGGTTAAATATTATTCTTATTTATTAAAATTAATTACTAAGGTTATAAATTAATTACCTAGGTAAAAGTAAATTAGAATAAAAGTTAAAAGTTAAAAAAAGCCTAAAAAACTCAAATTTTTTTAAAAAAGAGTATTTAAGGTGAGTTTCGACAAAAAATCACTACCTCCATACCTTTTTTCAAATTAACCTAGAATAGAAACCTTATATTATTGAAAATGTAAGGGTTACTCCCAAAACCACCCATCTCCTCACTTATAAAAGGGTAACATCTCTATCACTTAATGATTCAACTATCCTTAAAATTTTCACTTGAAAATTATATATTTTTATCCACTTAAAAACCAATACAACATTCAAAAGATTCAGGTCACCATTAGTTAGTATAAGGGCTTCATTTCCAAAGGAGACTTCTAAGGAAAATTCAAATCCCTGATATGAGTATTATAAACTACGTAGCTTTTCTCCTTAATCATCCTATATAAAATTTATTCTATACACAAAAAAATAATTATATTAGTATCATTTTGAAACTATAATGTTTCTATAATAAAGGTATTATAATTTTTTAATCATCTATATTATCCATGAAGAAAAATGAAATCATCATTCGTGCGTACATGCAAACTACTGCCACCACGAGCAATGAAAATCATTTATCATAGCCACCCATAATTGATGATTCATAGAATGGTTTAATGAACAAATATTATTTTTATGAAATAATTTAGGTTTTTTATGATGAACCAGAGAACTTATTCATGATATGATCAACAAACAATTATTGTTAATTCAGTCGTTTAAGAAATGTAAACTAAGTGGAAAATGATATCTTTTTTATAAGTAATGACTTTATATAAATTATATTCTCTTTATAATTATTTCTAATTATGATATATCAAACTAATACACAATAAATAATATTGTTATTATTTTTTATAATGGTATTACAAATAAAAAATCTCATAATCATCCATTAATCATGATATGTTCATGTTTGGGTTAGTTTAACCACCTACTTGATCAATACTATACATTTATGTCATAGATGACTATGAGAACTTATTTAATCTTATAATATGATATAAAAATGTAATTTTTTTACCTGGTAAGGTTATATCAATATTTATCACATTAATTAAGAAAAAACCTTTGTTTTGTTAAGAATCATCGAAACATAATCATCATTAATTTCATCTTTATGGTTCGTAAACAAAAAAGAAAATAAAAGAAATTATATATTTATAAACTATATTGAAAAATATATTCTAGTAACTTAAATTATCTAATATCGATGGAATTTTGAAAAATAATATATACCAATACTATTTTTACAAAATTAGTTTAGAGTGGTAAAGATTACTTATACCAGGTGTTGAAAGATAGGTAAAATATAACTAATATATATATAATTATTGTAAATTAGGAGTATATATGTTCATATTTATGAATGAGGTTCTTGGTTATGTATTTAATGAAATTAATTTAATTATTCAGAATGTTTGGTACAAGTTTAGAACAAATTTGGACCAAGATATGTTTTTTCATCTCAAATTCCTCTCTTTGAGACATGTTTGTTATTAAGAACCTAATTTATTTTATGTGGTTTATATAATACCTATTTGAGATTTAAAATCATGAATTATATTTTCATCATGGTATTTTAATTTCAATTTCAAGCCCTCCCTAACAAGTGGGTTTGATTCTAATGTTTCTAAAGTCTTAAGGGTTTTCTTGGTCTCAATTATAATCCATTAAGACATTATACATTTTGTGCACCATGATGACTTGGTATGATGTATTTATTTCCCATGGATTTATTTTTATCATAAAAGTTTTATTTCATGTTATTTACTATCCAAATCCTTAACCCTTATTCAAGTGGATATTGATTCAGTTGTTTCCCCAATAGTGAGAATTTTTGGTAACTCAATTTTCATTCATTGAGTTATGATTGTTCTTTGAACTTATTTCATATAAGTTGGGTACATTATTCCATTTTATGGTATTATGTGTTATTCTATCATTGTTTTTTGGGGATATAAATTCTTTCCAAATAAATCCCTTAATGAATATCCCTCACCTCTAGGAATATGTTTTTTTGAAACCATCCACATTCTTCCTATGAATGACTTATGATCATGTTATTACATTACTGAATTAGTTGTATACCCAATTCTCAATATAGTGTGAACATCACATTTTAAATAATTTCTATTGGATGATTTTTACCTATAAATAGTTTTATTTTATTAAAATGAGGGGAAGTACTGGATTTCCGTATATAGTTATTATATTATAGATGATTATTGGAAAGTTGATTATGTATTTTTTTGACCATAAATCTTCTTTCTTGATATGGGTCATGATCACGTTATCCATTTTATTGACATGAAGAAATGTATTCTCATGCCATATATTATTATTCCAATACGAACAATTATTGGAAAGTTGACTATATATTGTTTGACCATCCACATTCTTTCTTACGATGGGTTATGATCAGGATATCCCTTTTATTAACATGGGGAAATTATTTACATTTTTAATGATTATTCACTACTAATTCATGTTGATCATGTATTGATATTTTTTATTCTTCATTATATGGATATCCATGTTTTCATTCAACCAATGGTTCCTTAGGGAATAATATAAAAATTATTATTTACTCTTCTGCTGAATGCATTGGACTTAATCAGGTGAAGGGTGCAGACTAGAATTATATAAATCCACAATGAATCAACAGGTCTCATAAGACAAAAAAAGTTGGCTTTTGGTGAATGTATCTTCCCATTACAAGATATTGTCTTGGAAAAAGGCCTTTATAGATGTTTTTAATGTCCGAAATTATTCATTCCATCAGTATGAGATTAGTATTTTTGATATCCATGTTTTCATTTATCTTCATGGATATATAGTGCTCCTAGTGCTAAGTTGATTATAAATTTATGTTTTTTAAATATTCCACCTATAATATTTATTCCATTTTTATTCCATGTTTTGTTTAATTTTATGTTTTCCCTTCCTGAGCATCTCACCTCACCCCTTCTTATATTTCCTTTCACCAAGATATAAAGAGAATATTTACACATGATATGTTTAGAAGGATATCACATGTATAATAATTTATATGAGATATTGAAGACTCATTATAGATTAATTAGTTTAATATATAGTGGGGAGAAAATTTTCTCTTGATATTTTAACATGGGATCCATTAGTTTATGATGTTATATATTTATCTAAAGATCTAAACCTGAAAAGATACTTGAGATATAATAGATTCATTAATCATTACTGATTTTGTAATTATGGATGTTTATATCCATGTTTTTATAGTTGGTAAAAAATGGAGTATGATAAATATGTTTTTATGGCACCTAATATGAGAGTATGGGTCTGGGGAATCACGGTTGTTATCAAAGGAAAGGTTTAGATAAAATTTTAGATTAAGATTTTTATTAGTGATAATTTAAGGATTAATATGTTATGGTTGATCATGATTTCAAAGGTATATATAACCCTTTGGTATATTATATGATTTACCATTGATTTATCAATGATCATTTTATTTAGGGATTAGGATGAGATAATTTAGTAAAAATCCTAAGAATAAGTCTAAGTATGGGATGAAATCATGAAGTTTTGGTACAGTATTGAGTATGTGGGTTTCTTAGAAATTAAATCCTTATCTAGATACTATAAAGTGGATTTGGTTTGGGCATATATGTACATAGGTGTAATAACCCCAAAGAGAATGTGTGTGAAACCATCCAAGTCACAGTGGTATAAATCAATCAATCAAATAAATTAATTTTTATCCGTTGTATTATTTTGCGAGTCTCAAGAAAAAAAATAATTTTTTAAATGTAAGTGTTATTTCTCATGGTTTGAACACATTTGGGAGTAACCATGCACTGATTATTTGTGCAGGGTCTATCTTTGATAGATTTGATTTACACAGTTTGAGCTGGGTTATCTCAACCATGGAACATGACTAAGGGTAACATTATGGGTGCTTCATCTTTTTCCAAAATCAATAACATGGTTAGTTAATAGTTTAATAAAATGTGTTCCTAAATCATGTGTCGTGTCCATTTTTTTATTTTTTATTTCTTTATTTATTTTTTTTCTTATTTTTCCCCTTTTTCTCCATCCTATTTCTTTTCTCTTCCTCCCTATCCACTATGTCATGTGACCATGTCCCTCTCTCCTCTCCATGTTGCACACACCTCTCCCCCTTGAGACCTCCTCTCCTCTCACCATCTCCACCATATTTCATCTGGGTTTAGGGTCAATTCTCTAAGGATAGGTATTTTCTTCCCTCCTTCCATTTTAGGCATTATCCTATTCTCCCAATTGCCCCATTTGATTGGTCAAACCCTAGGTCAATGGATTGACATGATTTTTTGAATTTATTTCATTTTTAGGTTGTGTGATGGGTCTTGAATGCCTCCCTCTTGCATGTTTTAATAATATCCACTGAAGGAGAAATTAATTTGACCATTTTAGATCATTTGCCACTATTTAGGGTAGGTTTTCTTTCTACCCTTCTCTTTTGGCCCAATTTTTATTTGGGATTTTGTGATTTTCAGTTCTCTATTTTATTTAGGGCATCTTGTGGCTATTTAATGTAAACTTGCATGTTTATGAAAATATGAGATATATATAAGGACCCCCTTGTAGACATTCACTTTTGGTAATTAAAATATACACATTATGGATAGGTGTGCTTATATATATATATATATGTGTGTGTGTGTGTGTGTGTGAAGGTGTATATGAATGTAAGTGTAAAAGGTTTCATTTGAGTGGTTGCCATCAAAGGAGGAATTTTTTTAGGTAGGTGTTTCTTTTCGGTTACATTCTGTTACATTCATTTAATTTGTTGATAGTTTGATAATTTGTCTATTTAAAATTATGATTATATGTATGACCCATGAGGGGACAATTTTTTTTTAAATTTGTTTTATACCTTGGAATGGGGTGGGATCCTATGCCAATTATTTGTGAAAATAGCCAATTGGTTTTTTAATGTATGATTTTTTTAGAAGGTATCCTACAACTAATTGTTTTTCAAAACAAGTGATTTTGGTGTTGAAAATGCTTAACTTGAGTTCTATGATTTTGAAGGGGTGTGTAATCCATTAGAAATGGTATTTTTAAAACTTTTCATGGATTTAAATAATTTCAATGGTTTTTTAAGGATGTTTTCATTTTCAAATGGTTTCAAAAAATTATTTTATAAAATATTTTCTCAAGGTTATATGGAGACAGTTTTTGTAAAAGGTTAAATGACATGGAATTCGAAGAATTTTTAAAGTGATGTCCCATTTTGAATTTCTGGAAATATATTTTCATAAATGATGTGATTCCCTCGAGATCCCCATTATTATTATTGTGGCCCATAGTGTCATGTGACCCAATGTGGGGATATTTGATTTGATGAATTTTATATTCTGTTGGTGTTTGTTGGTTGTGGGGATTCTTTTGTAAGGTTAAGAGGTGATGAATGTGTTTCTTTAAAAAGTATTATTCTTGAGTGAATGAATGCTTGATTGTGCTCACCTCCATTTTTATTGGTCATAGGAAATAGGGTATCTAAGTGGTAATATAGTATTACTCGACACTAGGGATCCACACACTACTAGTGTCCCCTCTAGCATGAATTAGGGCTATATTGGGAGTACCACTTTGACGATGATGGTGAAGGCTAGTTGGGTGGATTGTGAGTGGATGCAATGTAGTTTGATAGGTTTATCTATTATGTGAGTCTAGGATATCTCGTGTTTGGATAGAGGGTAGATCCCATGAAACTAGGATCCTTTGGATCATTTTTTTAGGATTTACATTGTGCTTTTATTGTATCCCCTATTTCATAGATTATTTTTTGGCACATATGTACTTTTGTTCTATTGTTTCCTATTATATTACTTGGGTATAGTGGTACACGCTTGCGTGCTTACTTCATTCTTTATGTGGTTTAATTTTCAAATGTTTTGAAAAGAGTTTGTTAAAAGTTTTTATAGAAATAAATTTAATGATTGAATTTATAATTTTTAAAAACTATTTTCAAATATGATTTTGAATAGTTTTATCATATGTGAAAAGTGGAAAAATGGATTTTTAGGCCATTATGCCTAGTTTTTATAAATGGTTGGTTTTCAATCATGTTTTTTAAGCCCATGTAAAAATTTAGAAACCTCCTTTTAAAAAAAAATTATTTCAAAAAATGATGTTTAAGAAATGGTTTTAAAGTGGTAATTTAAACTGGTGTTTGTCCATGTGGTTTAGGTTGGGAAAAATGTTTTTCAAGTAATTTGTTTCATTTTAAAAAAGTATTGGAAAATAATTTTTGAATTTTTAGTATGTTATTTATTCTTTTGTATAACAATATGGAAAATGTTTAGTAGTATATAGTATTTAAAACTATCATTTTTAAGATGTAATATGAATGTTAATACATAGTTTTTATGGGTTGTAGTGGACGACTAAAGGATTTTGTTCTCATGAATATATTATAATCGTTTTTGAAGGTTACTAGTTTAGTTTATTGGATGATATTTGGGCATTATTTTACCTTGGATTTGAGGTTGGTCATTTATGGTATTGTATTTAGTCAAATAATATTTTATCACTTTATATGGATGTAGGGTAGTTATATTCTAAAAAGGGGGCTATAAGGGAACTAGTGGTGACTGTGGTTTTATTTACAAGGGAGGGAGACTGAGGCAGTAAATGGTTTAAATAGTGTGTTTCTTTTTGATTGATAATTTATTTATTTTTGTTTATTTTTTTGGCATGGATTCCTGGAATATGGATGGGTCCTTCCATTTTTTTATTATATTCTTTCAATCTATTATACTCTAATTATTAGTTGAAACCATTAGCTAGTGCATTACCATGATTCCCATACACTAGTTTCCTTCCCTTGGGGATCGGGAATTCCCTTTGGGCATGTGGCATGCTAGTTTGGGAATCCGTCAGAGGGACAACCCATAACAATTCATTACAAAATGGTATCAGAGTATTTTCTTCTTTTTTATATGATCCTAAGAATTTGGAGCACCCTAATTTTTTGGTCTCTTGATGTGATCAAGTTAGAATTGTTATTAGAACTCGGGAGGCAGATTTATAGAGATTCTAGCTAGGTCTTGACTTCCCATTGAAATATGGCCATCAACCATGTGGCCATGTTGGGCATGGTTCCACAACCTGGTTTGTTTTTTTTATTTTGGATTCTTGACCCTTGGATTTATTATGGTGTTTTTGAGAAATGTGATAAAGTTCATTGCTAGTATTGAGATATGTTTTCATCTTTGGATGGATTTTTCTACTTAATCTTGTGTTATTATTTGAGCATGTGCTGTGAAATTCATTTTTAGGTGAAAAATGGACTTCACATGATGAATGTTTTCAATTTTGAAATAAGTCCTTATGGATTGTTTGAAAAATAATCATTATTTTATAAAATGTTTTGAAATATTTGATTTTATTTTTAATTTTGGGAGAAATTATTACATGTGTTTGGTTTTTCTAATCTAGTAAACATTGTGTTTTAAAGAAGAGTTTTACATTTTAAGTTAAACTGATGATTTCCAAATTGATTTTTTTGGCATGTTTGGGTTTTTACCCTTGGTGAGTTATTACGAAAGGGTAGGGTATTTAAAAATTGTTTCAAAAATATAAAGTGTTTGATTAATTTTCAAACCAAAAATAGTGTTTTCTCTTTATAACCAAGTGGTGTTTATTTGAAATTGGTTTTGGAAACATTTTAAAATTAACCATTTTGTATTATGACTTGGTGTTTGAGTTTTTTTAAATGGTTTTCATTTTGTGTTTAATGAATAAAGTCCCAATTTTTTGTGATTCCTTTGTTTACAAAATTAAAATTGGTAAAAATCTTGCCTTTTGTGACAAATCTTGTGTTTTGGTTTTCCCCTTTTGTGTTTTTGTATAGTTTTGTGTGATTTTATGAACATTTCCATGAAATAGTATATATCTCATAATATTTGTTGTGATCCCTTCCCCTAGAAAGGTCTAGTGTGGAAATATAGTGTTTTTCATTGGTATCCTTATTGATCAAGTTTCACACTACCCATGATCTAATTATTGTGGCAGGTGTTGTTTACTTTTTAGAGAGTTTTACTTTGGATTTATCTAAGGTATTGTCTCTTGGTGTCTCTTTGGAGATTTTTGGGTCTTGTGGTTTAGACCCCGTGATCTTTGTCTTAAGGAATGGATCAGTGAGAATCAATTTTTCTTGGATACTTTTGTGTGAGTTTTGGTTTGGAATTATTAATTCGTTATTTTTATATAATTTTGATGTTTTATGGATGAGTGGCCATCATTTATTGAGACTTTTGGGTTCTTGGTTTTGTTCCTTCTTGGGTGAAAAGTTGTTTTAGGACTAATTCTCATTAATTTTAGATTTTTTTAGCTTGAGGATGCCTTAGACCAGTGTTTTCATGGTTCCTATCTTGGTTTTTGTTACAGATGGTATTCCCTTTGGGAGTTTGTTTGTGCCTCATCTCTTGATGTTTTTGGATTCCCCTGTGTGTAGTAAACCATGGTATTATTCATTTTAGGAACCTTTGATCTTGATTTTTATAATAGGGAAATAACTTAGGGTGCATGTATGAAATCTTGGGGTGTAGTTGTATTTCCCATTGGGTTGTGGATGACACTTGGTTGTGTTTCTGTCAGAATTTCCTTGTCATGATGTCATTCTAAATATTTGGATCTAGACACCCATCTATTTACTATGTGAACCTTAATTTATAAACATGTATTTTCTTTCCAAGGAACACTTTTTATTTTTCAGATTCATGTTTGTATGTCTTGGTTTTGGGGATCGGTTTGTTTTTACCTTGGTATGTTTCTTGGATAGTTCTCTCTTATGGTTTAGGATGGTTTGGCTCTGGCCAGTAAAGTTTTTGTACTCCCTTTGTAGATTTTGGGAATGTGGTTTCTTAATAAAATTCTCTTGTTTTGTGAAAAGAGGTTACTGATTGTTCTACCATTTTATTTCATTCCTAAATAGTGGAAAGACTGATGTTCTATCTCCTTTTCCATATAGAATTTTAATAATCATTAGATGATCATTTTTTTTGATTACTTTATCTATTTTTTATGTATTAATATTATTTTATTATAGAGTTGAATTCTAAATTATATCCATTTTGACCTATGCTTTGGACCTAAGAATATTTAGTGGTAGAAAGTGGTATGGTGGAGAGTTCATGACACCTAACATTTCATGGTCATAAATAAATAAATAAATAAAATAATTTTGAGATGGCATGGGTTTCCAAGATTTTTGAGATAGAATTTTAATTTTATTAAAGGGAATTAGTGTTGTGAACCGTTAAGATTAACCATGCACCAACCGTGCATGAGGGTTAAATCCTCGACATAGCCGATTTTCATGATTTGAGAATGGTTAGATAAAACATGAAACCTTCATAGGGGTAACAATTTAGGTTCCAAATGATTTTCTATTAGGTAAAACATTATTGGAACATAGTTTGGTAAACTGTGCTCCAAAATTGTGTCCCATGTCTTGTTTTTTTAAAATTTTATTTATTTATTTATTTTAATTTCCCCTTTTTCCTATATATTATTTCTTTTCTCTTCATATCTCTCCTATGTGTCAGAAAACTATTCCCCCTCTCCTATCTATGCCACACACGCCTCTACCCATTTTGACTTTCTCAACTCTCATAGTCTCCTTGAAGTTTCTACCAGGTTTAGGGCCGATTCTCTGAGGTAAGGTCTCACTTTCCCTCATTCTATTTTAGGTGTTTCCACTTCTCCCATCACCCCTTTCGATCAACTAAACCCTAGGTTAATGGTTTGAATCAAATTTTAATATTTGTTTCATTTTAAGGGCATGTGATGAGTCTTCTGATCCAACCTCTTGCATATTTTAGAATTTAAAACCGAAGGAGAAGAGATTCAGACCATTTTGGATCACCTTCCACCATTTAAGGTTGGTTTTCTTCTACAAGTTTCTTTTATCCTAATTTTAATTATGGATTGTTTTTGGTTCCCTCTTTTTTATTTAGGGTGTCTTGCAGCTCTTTGAAGGTTAATTACATGTATATGAAAATATGGTAATATATATAGGGACCCCTTGTGCATATTCACTTATGGTAATGAAAATATGAACATTGGGGATATGTGTAATTATATATATGTGAAGGTGAATATGCGAGTAAGAATAAAAGGATGGATTTGAGTACTTGTCATAAAAAAACTTGTTTTGAGGTAGGTGTTTCTTTTTCATTGCTTTCTACTACATTCCTTTAATTTATTGATTGTGTGAGAATGATTTTATTTTAAAATTATTCTTATATGTATGGCTCATGAGGGGATATTTTCTTAAAGTTGGTTTTATACCTTGGCATGGGGTGGGATCTCATGTCAAGTATTTTTGAAAATGAATAATTTGTTTTTATAATTTATACTTTTATTTTTAAAAGGAATCCTTGTGTTAATTGGTTTTCAAACCAAGTTCTTTGGGTATTTATAATTTTTGACATGGGTGACAGGATTCTAAAGGGGTGTGTAACCCCCTACAGATGGTATTCTGAAACCTTTTCATGGATTTGAATAATTTAAAAGGTGTTTTTTGAGAAAGTGTGGGTTTCAAAGTGGTTTCAAAAAATTGTCTTATCAAATTTTTTCTCAAGGGTATATTGAGTTGAATTCTGTAAAAGATGAGATGTTTTAGCATTATAATCTTGTTTTAAAGTGATGGAAAATTTTGAATTTTATTAAAATTAATTTGCATAAATGACGGGAAGCCCTATTAAGCCAATTTTTGATTATTATGGCTTATAGTGTCATGTGATTTCATGTGTGGATATTTAATTTTACAAATTGTATATGTTTTTTGTGTTCGTTGGTTGTGGGGATTATTTTGTAAGGGTAAGAGGTGGTGGATGTGGTGCTTTAAAATTTATAATTCTTGAGTGAAAGAATGTTTGATGATGGTCACCTCCATATTAATGGTCCATGTCAACCTGAGCATATCATTTGGAGTCTATAATTATTCTACAATAAGGATCCACACACAACTAGTATCCCCTATATCATAAAATAGGACTAGATGGGGTGGGCCACTTCGATGAGGCTGGTGAAGTCTAGTCAGGTGGGTTTGAGTGGATATAATATTGGCTGAAATATTGATTTGTTAAATGAGTCTAGGACATTTCATGTTAGTAACTAGGGTAGATACCATGAAAATAGGATCATTTTAACCCTTTTCGTAGATTTACCTTATGCTTCAATTGTATACCCAGTTTCTTGTATTATTGCTTTACACATTGCACTTGTTCTCGGTTTCTTCTTATTATATGCCCTGAGCATAATGGTTCCTTATTTTGTGCTTACTTAATTCTTTATGTGGTTTAAATTTCAAATATTTTGAAAAGATTTTCTGAATTATTTTTAAATAAGGAAAGTGAAATTTTTATTTTAATTTTTTTCATACTTTTTCTAAAAATGTGTTTTAAAAGTGTTATCCTTTGATAAAAGTCAAAAACATTATTTTTATGCCATTATGCCCAGTTTTTGTAAATGTTTGTTTTTCAAGAATGTTTTGGATGGTCGTGTGAAAATTTGTAAACCTTTTTTTAATGTGTATTTACAAAAGTGGTGTTTATGAAATGGTTTCAATGTGGAACTTTAAAAATGGTGTTTTGGTCTTATGGGTTATGCTAGTAAATATTATATATCAAGTTATTGTTTTCATTTAAAAATAATCATGGAAAAAGTGTTTTGGAACTTGTGATATATTTTTTATTCATTTTTATAATTGTATATAATATGATTAATTTTCTATTGAATTTTAAAATATCATTTTTTAGGATGTAATATTAAAGATATTTCATAGTTTCAGTGGTTTGTGGTGGCTTATTGACTACTTTTGTTCTCATTCTTATATTATCATCTATGTTGAAGGTTCCTATTTAGGTTGAATGGATGATCTATGAACATAATTTTACCTAGGACTTGAAGTTGGCAATTTATTCTATTTCATTCATCTAATTAGTCTTTTATGAATTTCTCTGTAATAAGGGTATATATATTCTATGAAGTGGTTCATAATGGCATTGGTGTAAGATGTGGTTTTATTTATAGGGTAGGGAGACCAGGGTAGAATAGGGATGAACTATTTTGTTTCTTTATGATTTTCTATTTATTTATTTTTGTTTTGGCATGGACTACCGACATACAGATGGGTTATGCCATATTTTTATTATATTAATGTTTTCTCTTTTACTCTGATTATTGGGTAAAACCATTCCCAAGTATGTTCTTGTGATACCTAGACACTAGATTCTATCCCATGTGGATCAAAAATTACCTTTGGGTATGTGAAAGGTAGGTACAGGTGTATGTTGGAGGGAAATAATATAACGGTTCATTATAGCATGTTGGGTATTAACTCGACCATGACATGTTCCATAACAAAGATGCCTTACTACACACATGTATAGACACTCCTAGGGGATATTATTTAGTTAACTGACATTCTTTTTATGAACCATTATGTTTGGGCTAGAAAACCAAAAAATTAAATAACAATGGATAACCAAGGATTTAATAGGGAGGCTCATATGTTGATCTAAATGTTCCATCTGTTAAAGAAAGGTGACATAATGGAAGAAATATTAAAATAGATTTTTTCATATTCATATTTTGAATATTATCATAACCATTATTATTTCAGTATTTGGTTGAAATAGGATAATGGAAATGAATCTGAGAAAGGTATATATCTAGAAACCACTATGTCTTATAACCAAATGAGGGAGTATACATAAATGATTAAGAATATTATTATTTACCTATAATAATATAAAAAATTTATTTTCCTTGTCTTACCTAAGGTAGTGAGATTGATATCATAATATAAATTTATTCTTGATACTCTTAGATATTTTCAATAGATATTGATATTTATCGATGACATTTTGGTATTCTCTAAAATTTATGAGAATTATGTGAAACATCTAAGGATTATTCCAGAGTAGTTCTACTTTAATGGTTTGGAAACATATATTAAATGGCATTAATAACCTTGAAAAGTGATTTTATGGAAAGATAATATTTTTATGATATCTATTAAAAAACAAAGGATTATTGAATTCATAACTCTTTGTTTTAAAATAATCTTCATATTGAAATAACTAAGGGTTGATGGATTTTAAGAAAAGTGAGTTAGATAGTATTGATAGACTTGGAATAGATTATTGATTTTAAAAATAAAGTGATCCATGATATTTATAGTGATATTTATCTAATTTTTTAGGGATTTTAGATATATTTAGTAGTGTGTGACCTAATTAACTAGTGGGATAAATATAGATTTAATTATTGGGATGAATATATAACTTCTCTTTAAGTAATTGACTTAGATACTCAAATGGTTTTGGGAAAGGTATGTTATGGAGAATATATGATTAAGGTGTATACATACTTAGGTATATGATTATATATATATAGGGTTTTAAAAAGCATAAGTAACTTAATATAGCCTAAGAGAATATGGTATATATCATTATGGTTATACACCAAACAATTAATATGTTAATAATACCCTCACTAACTTTATTCAGTGAGTAATAATTAAAATTATAAGGATGAAATTTATTGAATGGGGGAGAATAAAATACCCAAGATCTTAATATATAATTACCTTTAAATAATTCAACGTGTTCAATAGCTTTCTCCAGATGAAACACCGAATATAAACGAAATAATGATAGATTTTTATAAAATATAAATATCAAAAGTATGAAAACTAAAACCTAATTATTGATTAGAAATATTGAATATGATTAACATATTTATGAATTATATGTATATAGAAAATAAATGCTACGTTTAATATGAATTAAATTTAATTAGTTCATCTAAAATGACTAATGATATCATTTATTTGTTTGAAAATTATATTTCCAAAAAATTTATTTTTTGCGACATGTGTTTTTATTTTAAGAAAAATATTATTAATGTTAATTTTTTTATATTAATAATTTTTTATCACTAATTTAGTTGGTAAATGATATGAAATAATAATAATAATAGCTAATAGTTAAAAATTTCATTTTCCAATAAAAATAGGTTTTCACTATATTTTATGTTTTTATTAAAAAAATAAATTTATAAATTATAGAATTTAAAATTAATAAATATTATCTTCATTTTTGAATTCCTTATGTAAAAACTAACCTAGTTTTAATTTTGGAGTTTTTTTTTGAAAGGATTAGTTTTTAGTAAAAAATACGGTATTCACGAAACTTGTAATTTTTATAACTTTCTAAATATATAAAAATGATATATAAGATTAAAAATACCTTTAAGTGATCAAATATTAATATATGTAATGACATTATAAATTTTAAAATATTCATTATGCTTATAAATCCTATGTCCAACATTTAAAAACTAATTAAAATTTTACCTTAATAAAATAACTGTTTTTGATCTTCTCATTGAATCCTGTATTTTCAAGGAAGATTCAATTTTGAATTTAATTGAATGAATCATAAAAATTATTTTTTTATAAACATATTTATTTAATTTAAATAAGTATCCAAGATAATTTTATCTTAAATGTAAATGTAAATCATAAAAATTTTATTTTTCTAAAAACTGTTTTTATATGATTGAGTGTGTTTGTTTTAAAATTAAAATCTTAAAACTTTATAAATTTTATTTGATAAAATTATTTTCAAATTTTAAATCATATTTATAAAATTAGGTAAGGGTTTCAATATTAATCTTTTTCATTTTAATTAATTACTAAAGTTATAAATTAATTACCAAGGTAAAATTAAATTTGGGTAAAAATTAAAAGTAAAAAAATATCCCTACAACATTCAAAGTTGTCTAAAAAATGAGTTATTGAGGTTTGTTTAGACCCACACTCACTATCCCCACCGATTTCTTCCATTTGTTTTCCATTGAACCTTGAATATTAAACTTACATTATTGAAAATGTAAGGGTTACTCTCAAAACTACCCTTCTTCTCACTTATAAAAGGGTAACATCTCCACCAATTCAAAACTCACATATCCTTATAATTTACTATTGAAAATATTCCACTTTACTCCTCCTATAATGATATACCATGTTTAAAGGTTTATATTCATAATTAGTTAGCATAAGACTTTAATTTCCGGGGATACTTATAAGGAAAATTCAAGCCCTCAACATTAGTATTATCAACTAATTAGTTTTTATCCTTAATTATATTATTTAAAATTTATTATTGGAATGAAAATATAATTATATTAATATGATTTAAATAATGAAATTTTAATATATTAATCACATTATCATTTTATATTCTATAATTTCCCTATTAGGATAATTGTATCACTGAGAGGGGGAGGGGTGAATCAGTGATACTTTTTATTTTATGATTCCTTGTAATTGAAAAAAATTTAGCCTCCTGTTAAAGATTTTATTCCCAGCTAAAAAAGATTCAAACACACATCCACATAAACATAAGAATTTAAAAGTCTCACTATTCAATAGAAATAGCTACATATTTGGTAGGGTTTAGAGAAAATCCAATACCATACAATCTATTAGAAAACAATTTTTGTATTATAATGAGTAGGATATACCCTTTCACTCATATAGCAATTTGAACACAATCCAAAAGTGCATGTGAAATCTCTTATCAAAAATAAGTTAATACAAATTTTTTGTAACTAAACATGTTACCTATGCTTCTTTTCAATTCTAAAAATGTATTCTTGTAAAACAATTCTTCAATTTCTTACCCAGAAGATGGTAAGAACTTCTCGAACTTTTTTTATGAAAACTCAGTCCAATTTTCCTAGTATGTTTTTCCCAGTCCAATTGCTCTGAGTACAATTCTACCAATACAATTCTTCTCTGTATGATTTTTATGAGTATGATTATCCATAGTACAAAAAATATGACTTTGATGTAATATAGTAGAGATGAATTGGAACCACTTAAATTATGAGTGTGAAAAACTCAGTATGATTATTGATGTCCAAAGAACTCAATACAAAAAGATATAGCACTAGGTGAGTAGAATTGAGACAATTCAGAAATTTTTCCTCAGTCTGGAAATTCCAATATGGAAATCCTCGATCAGATCAATCCATCCTGATATGATGATCATCAGAATACTATTAGAAAGAATAATTTGGTAATCAACTGAGTAAAATAATCACTGAATACAATGATCAAATGAAAACAATGTTGTGATCTTATCTATTCTCTTTCACTTCAATCCTTCAAATTTTTTTCAGCAAAAGCTCAGTGTGATAACTTATTCTTCTCTCTAAACACTCAAATCTTATCTCTCTTTTGCAGTGAATAATACATCAATCAGAAAAAGGAAAAATTGAACTTTTCCTTTTATAGGTGACCCATAGGATGTTTTGGAGGGAATCCCAAAACCCTTCCTGATCGAACAAATTCACCTAAATATCAATTTTCCCTAAAATCTCTTTGTCAAATCTTCTCAAAACTTCTCGATTCTTCTATAATATTCATCCCTTCTTTAGACTTTCTTTTCAAATTATAGTTTGAATTCAAGTTCAGAATACAATTTTCTCAATACAATTTCTTCAAAACAAATCTCTGTATCAATTTAATGTAAATGTATAAAGAAATAAATAACACTAAGAATGTTGAATACAACCATTATTTTGAATGCTAAGATCCCCCTTGAACACACATTCAGAAAACTCCTTCATATCTTATTTTGAACCACTTTTACTTATTTTCCTTTTCTCTTGACCCACTTGACAATTCAATTGATAAGAAAACAAATTAATTCAACCCCTTTTGAATGGTTGACTACATTGTTGATCTTTATGGTCATTATGATTTTCATCGGCCTCAGTTCATCTTCAACAAATTTATTCATTAACAAACCTGTGTTTGTATCATGACTTCCATTATGACTTTAAATTCATTTGAGAATAGCTTTAATATCATCAGACTTCAATTGAAAATCATCTTAACTTTTCATTCTTTCTATATTCTTTCTTTCCTTCTCACCCGAGTACGATTGTTCAGAAATAAATTGGCCCAAATATAAAATCAGACTGAATACAATTTTTCAAATTATGATCTTTCTATGTATGATAGGCCTGAATACGATGATCCTAATAATTATTATCTTGGATATGATCATTCTGGGTGCGATCATTCTGGGTATGATTGGCCAAGATACAAATTCTTCAATATGAATTTTTCATTCCTCATCCTCACTAACATCATTTCCTTCCTAAGCCTAAATACGATAGTCCAGAATTCATTTGGCCCAAAAATTATCATCCATGACCTTTTCTTTTCATTCATATCTGATTAATCTAAATATAAACGACAAAATCTCTTTCACTACCCTTTCTTTCATCAAGCTTTCGTCATAAGTTTTACCTATTACTTTTTATTTATGAAAAATAAAAATCAACAAAGAATAATCAAATTTAATTAATCAGAGTCATGTAGACTCCGGTTATTCATCAAAAACCATTACTTTATTTATATCAAATTTAGAGTGAATCTGATGGCCATTTAATTCCAGCAAGATGTATTCTTAATGTGATCGATCCTTTCATTCCAGAATTAGTACGAATCTGATTACAATCAATTACTCATTACGATCTTCTCCCATTTTGGACCCATGGCGAGTTTGATTCTTTTGAAAGCGATATGATTTTCTCCCATTCTATATCCATAGTGAGTCCGATTATTTTGAAAGCATGATTAAAACTCTTTTGAAAATAATTATCAATAAGATTTCCATCCATCATGTTTCTCAACATAATTTCTTTCTTCAACATACTGATCAATTGAAAACAAATACAACCAAAACAAAACTTGGGCCTAATAATATCCCCCTTTGTATTTGTTTCCAATACCCACTTAAACCACTTAAACCACTTGAGAATAATCAGCAATATTGTTTTTATTTTCTTATCTTCTAAACTCTCCATTTATTTATTACTCAACCTATTTCTTTTATATCTCCCCCTTATTGAAAATCAAATTAAAAGGGGCCATCAAAACAATTTTCTCACTAATGATCTCATTTCTAGGGATTGCAAATTTTCTTCAAAAGAGGCATCACATGAGTTTCTTAACAAATAACCTTTAACTAAACAACTCCAAGTCAATGTGGGTAAACCCTCTATAGAAAACAACTATTTATAATCAAGGTGATCAATATTATCTATAACAAAAATTTCATGTAATAACATTTTAATGATTCATTAAACATTAACTTTATTACGATAGTCCTTGAAATAGTTATTTAATATAAAAGAAACCTGCACCCATCTCAAAAAACATATCAGAAAGTTCAGGTGAGTAAGAATAAAAAAATTTCAAAAACACTTATTTTTCATAACCTCATTACTTTTTTTACAAGAATGATAAGATAATAATCAATTATAACTCCCTTATTTTCACTCCTTCAATTTCCTTTATGTTAGAACAAGTATAGAAAGATTTTTGTAATAATGATGAACCTCGGTTGTTCCTTAGAAACAAAAATCTGACTGAGAGTCCTCTATCAGTCTTGAATTACTCTTCTTTTTCTTGGATATTTCATTAGATGCGATTTCTCCCTTCTATTTATCCTTATTAGGTATTATAACAGGTTAATTATTATATGAAAAATATTCTGATGAGGATTCCAACGTTTCTTCATATTCAAAAACATCTTTGTTACAATCAGTTGGTAATATTTTTCCCATGTCTATATTTTCTTCTGGAAATATAGTTGAACATATTATGTTTTCATGCCTCAGTTTCTCATATCCACAATCTATTAATATCTTTTTGTCAAAATTTCTTATATCTTAAGAAATATGTTTCTTCCTCCCTTATTTCACACATTTTTGAGATTCCTCTAATTTATTATCCCAGTAAAAGTGTTTTGGCTAGATAACTAAGAACTTTTATTTTTGGACTCACCAGATCCATTTTTCTTAACATTAAAATCATCCTATTTCGGATAATTGTTTAGAAACATTTGTTTTTATTGTACAAAAACAATAAATACTTTATCAATATTTCTAGGTTGCTCACATATTTCACAAACATCTTGAAAAGGCTAAAACCTATTTTTATCTTTCGCACCAACCTTATCAGGTTTCTTCATAGAAACATTTTTAGAATTATTTATTTAGGGATATTGACTCCACCTCAATATTTTCCTTTCATAACCCATGGAATTATAGTAATGTTGTTGGTTGAACCAACACATGTTTAATGTATGTCTGAATCCACCACAATACCAATAATATCCATAGAAGGATAATTTCCCTCTGAAACTTCTATATTGATTGAAACTGTGAATACGTTTCTCAACCACCTTCTTCTCTTTATTTTCTAAGCCAAAAAACTTTATATTATCAATTAGAGTCTTTATTTTCTTTTTATCTTTATCAACCTTAAAATTATTAGAAACTTCTCTAGATCTAGATAAAACATTTCTATACTCAAGGTTATTTGAGTCTTCTAAAGTTTCAACTTTCTTAGTTTGGTCTACATAAATGGCTTTCCCAAATTTATTTTTTTTCATATATAATTCTATCTTTATATTCATCCTTTAAAGGTAAATTTTATTGAGACTTATTAGATTTATCATTACAATAATTTTCTTCAACTTCAGTAATAGAGTTTTTGAAACTTATACCATTCTCTTAAACATTAGAAAGTTTTTGTTGAACAAGTTCAAACTTTTCTTCTTTTGTTTTCAGATTCACTTACATATGATCATTATGATTCTTTTAATATATGAGTGATTTCTTCAAATCATTAATTTCTTTATCTAGAATCACCTTCTTATTAGCAAAACATTCTCCATTTAATGTTGAGGAAAAATCATCCTATATATTTTTTGTTTTCCTTTTCATGCCTTTTGATCTTTCTTATACATTATTTCAAATCTTATTTCAAACGCATTTCAAGTTTAGTTTCTTCTTAATCAGAGATTCTAATTCTGAATTATTCATCATTAATTATTGCAATAAAATTAATTTCACCAACATAGTGAACAAATGTTTTGGATTCAACTTCACTTTCTTCTTCTTTAGAGAAACTACTTTCATTTCTAGAAGAACGTTCCTCATTAAATATTTCAATAATAATGTTCTCTTCAACATCAATTGTAACATCATAACTATCACCATCCTTATCCAAAAAGATTCTTATTTTTGATTTTGAGAACTTTTTATCTTTCCTCTTAGAATATAATTTTTCTTTATCACCCTTTTCCTTCCAATATCTTCTTAGTATTATTTCTTCTTCTTTACTTTCTTCTTCATTACTTTCTTGTTTATTTCCACCTTGAGGAAAACTTTCAAGAAAATCACCAAAGAATCCATTTCCAAAACATTTTAAGGGAAGTTTCCCTTTATAAATTATTTTACCACTTTTCAAATTTTTTAAAAACAAGGATAAAATATCATTATGATTTTTACATCCCTCATTTTCAGAATCACAATCTTAAGATTCTTTTTATTCAAGAATCTTCTTTTCTTTCTTGGCATCCTTGAAAGATATATATCTATCAAATTTATTTTTTTCCCTATCATAAAATTATCCCTTCTCATTTCATAAGTAATGAGAGTACTATACGAATGATATAGAGATAATTTTTTTGGATCTCTATCTTCCAATGAAGAAATCTTGGGAACAAACTTATCAGGAAAAATTATCAAGATAATTTCAACAATAGTTGAATCATCTAAATTTTCACTAATATATATGATAGTGCTCACAATATCATTTACCCTAGTAAATAAATCATAAATATATTCTTTCTCACCTATCTTGAGGTCTTTATACTTCAGTCTCCATATTTTCAACTTTTCCATATTCACTTTTGTATTACCTTCATAAATTTTATTCAGCTTATTCCAGATTCCTTTGGTAGTGGAAACTCCTTTTACCCTCAGAAACTCACTTTTAGAAAGTGTTGAGAGTAAATAATTATTATCTCTTCATTCATTAAATTTTTTTCCTTATCAATATTAGATAGAGGAGAATTCTCAATACGAGGAGGGAAACCATCTATAACGGCTCCTTAGACATGATAGCCAAGAGACATAAGATATGAAAGCATTATTGATTTAAATATATGATAATTAATATCATTTAATATTAGAATACCTTTACTATTAAAAAAATTAAGATTCTCCATAATCTTCTCTTCAAACCTTTAGTAAATAATAAGTGAAGGGAACCTTTGATCTAATACAACTTAAAAGTGCCCAGTCTGGATAATTGTATCACTGAGGGGGGGGGGGGTAAATCAGTAATAATTTTTCTTTTATGTTTCCTTGCAATTAAAAAAACCTTAACCTCTTGTTAAAGATTATATTACCTGCTAAAAAAAATTCAAACAAAATCCCATAGGAACAGAAGAATTTATAAGGTTAACTATTTAATATGGACAACAATGTCCTTGGTATGGTTTCAAGAAAATCCAAGAACCCACAATCCACTAGAAAAAAAAATAATTCGATTAAAAAAAGTAGGATATACCCTTTCAGTCATTTATAACATAGAAGATAATACAAAAGTGCGTGTGAAACCTCTTACCAAAAATAGGGTAATATAAATTTTGGGTAATAATGCATGTTACCTGTGATTATTTTCACTTTAACAAAAGGAATTAATTTAAAATAATTTTGAAATTTTTTTCCTAGAATATGGTAAGGACATATGGGAATTTGTTATGAAAACTCAGTCTAATTTTCTCATTTTGTTTTTCCCAGTCTGATTACTCTGAGTACAATTCTTCCAATATTATTATTCTCGGTACGATTCTTCCTGGTTCGATTCTCCCCAGTATAAAAAATATGAAATTGATAGAATATTGTAGAGATGAATCAGCACCACTTCAATTGTGAGTAGTAAAAAGCCTGTATGATTCTTCTAGTCCAAAGAACTCAATACAAAATGATATAGCACTGGATGAGTAAGATTGAGAAAATTCAGAACGTTTTCCTCAGTCCGAAAATCCCAATACGGAAATACTCGATCCGAATAATCCAGCCTGATACGATGATCATCTGAATACAATTGAAGAGAGTAATACATTAATTAGTTGAGTAAAATAATCATTGGATATGATAATCAAATGAATACTATAGTTTGATCTTGTGTCTTATCTTTCTCTTTGATTATTCAAAAAAAAATCAACAAAAGTTTAGTAAAAGAACTTATTCTTCTCTCTAAAAACTCAAAGCTTATCTATCTTCTATAGTGAATAGTACATTTGTCAAAAAAAGTGAAAAGTAAACTTCTTCTTTTATAGGTGACCCATAAGAGGTTTTGGTGGGAATCGAAAAACCTTTCTCTCTCAAACAAATTCACTCAAATCTCAATTTACCCTAAAATATCTGGTGTATTTTGAATTTGACATCACTTCTCAAAGATTCTATATTCCTCTACCATCTTCATCCCTTCTTCAGACTTTCTTTTCAAATTCCAGTTCGAATTCAATTTCTGAATATAATTTTCTCAATTTTATTTTTTTAAAACAAGGCTCTGTATCAATTGAATGTAAATGTATGAAGAAATAGATACCACTCTAAATGATGAATGCCACCATTATTTTGAATTCCAAGATCACCCTTGATATAACATTCAGAAAACTCCATTATCTCATATCTTAAACAAATTTTATTTCTCTACCTATTCTCTTGATCCACTTGAAAATTCACTTCAAAAGAAAATAAAGTAATTCAACCCCTTTTGAATGGTGGACTACATTGTTGAACAGTTTTTGTCATTACGGTTTTCATCGTCCTAGTTCATCTTCATAAACTTCATTTATTCAAAAACCTATTCTTGTATCATGACTTAATTCAGGGATTTAAATTCATTTGAGAATAGATTTAGCATTTTCAGACTTCAATTGGAAAGTATCTTAACATTCCATTCTTTTTAGCTTCTTTCTTTCCTTCTCACCCGAGTAAAATACTTCAGAAATCAATTGGCCAAATTAAAATCGAGCTGAAAATTATTTTCATGATTACGATCTTTCCCAGTAAAATTGGCCAAGATACGATCATACTAATGATAATTATCCTGGATATGATAATTCTAGGCATAATTATTCTTGGTATGGTTGTGCTGGATAAATATTCTTTAGTAGAAACTTTTTCTTCCTCAGCCTCACCAGCTTCATTTTTTTCCTCAACCTAAATACGATTTTCCAGAATTCATTTATCTAGTAAACAATCATCAACACCATTTTATTTTCATTTAGATTCGATAAATATAAATACAATCAAAAACATATCTTTCACTCCCTCATTCTTTCAACAAACTTTCATCATATGTTTTACCTATTACTAACAATTTATGAAAAATAAAAATAAAATAAGCATCATCACATTTAATTAATCATAGTCCCGAGGACTCTGATTCTTCATCAATACCATCACTTTCTTCGTATCGAATTTAGAGGGAATCTGATGGCCATTTACTTCCAACAATATTCATTCTTAATGTGACCGATCCTTTCACTCTAGAATCAGTATGAATCTGATTATGATCAATTACTCACTATGAACTTCTACCATTCCAGACCCATGGTGAGTCCAATTCTTTTGAAATCTCAAGTCTGATTCTCCTGAAAACAATGATCAATACAATTTCCATCCACCATCTTTCTCAATATACTTCCTTTATTCAACATACTGATCGATTGAAAACAAATACAACCAATACATAACTTGGGCTTAAGAATCTCCTCATTTGTATTTTTTTCAATTCCCACTTCAACTACTTCAAACACTTTCAAATAATAATAGGTATTGTTTTTCTTTTCTTACCTTTAATTATATACATTTATTTCTTGATCCCCCTATTTATTTTATCTCTCCCCCTTACTGAAAATAAAATTCAAAGGGTCCATCAAGACAAGTTTCTCACCAATGCTCTCATTTATTGGGATTGTAACTTTTCTTCAACATAGGTATCACATGAGTTTCATAAAAAAGAACCGTTAACTAAAGATCTCTAATTCTATGTGGTAAAACCCAGTGTGGAAAACAAGAGTGTATAATCAATGTGATCAATGTTATCCATAAAAAACATTCATGTAATTCACTTTTTGTGATTAATTCAACATTCTATTTATTGGGGCAGTCCAAATAATTTTTTTAAGATAAAATTATCTTGCAACCATTTAAACAAACATATCAAAATGTTTAGGTGTGTAAAAACAGAAATTTTTAAAAAACACATATTTTTCATAACCTCGTTACTTTATTTTGAAATAATAGTAAGAGAATCATCAGTTCCAGCTTCCTTATTTTCACTCCTTCAATTCCATGTAAGTTTGGACAAGTATAAAAAGATTTCGGGAATATGGAGGAACCTCGATTTTTCCTTAGAAGCAAAAAACAAATTGAGGGTCCTCTCTCAATCTTGACATTCTCTTTTTTTTCTTGGATTTTTCATTGGATGTTTTTTGTTCCTTCAGTTAATCCTTATAAGGTTTTATAACATCTTTATTCTTATCTAAAAAATCTTACAATGAGGATGTAAAATTTTATTCATATTCAGAAACATATTTATTACAATAAGTTTGAAATATTTGTCCCATGACTATCTTTTCTTCTAGAATGATAGTTGAAAATCTTTTGATATCATGCCTCACTTTATCATATCCACAAAATATTGATTCTTTTTTTTTCAAAATTTCATTTATATTTAGACTTATATTTTTCATCTCTTATTTCACTAATTTTTGTGATTCCTCTAATTTTTTATCCAATTAAATGTGTTCTTCCCAGATAACTATACACTCTTTCTTTTTGGACTATGTAGATCTACTTTTCATAACTTTCAAAACATCCAGCTTCTGATAATTGTTTGTAATTTGTTTTGTTATGGTAACAAAAAAATAAATCCTTTAAATTTTTTTCCAAGTTTCTCACATTTTTCACAAATATCTTCCAAAGGTTGAAACCTATTTTTATCTTTCACACCAACCTTATCATGTTTCTTCATAAAAACCTTTTCAGAATTATTTCTTTGAGGAGATTAAATCCCCCTGAACCTTTTCCATTCATATCCCAGGGAATAATAGTAATGTTATTGGTTGAACCAAAACATATTTATTGTATGTTTGAATCCACCACAATACCAGTAATAGCCAGAGAGGGTGTATTTTCTTATGAAAAATATATATTGATTGGACCTATGAATTCATTTGTCAGCCACCTAAATATATTTATTTTCTGAGCCACCAACATTTTTGTTATCAATCAGAGTATTTCATTCCTTTTAATCTTTATCATCACTAGAAGTATTGGAAACTTTTCTAGATCCGGAAGAAACATTTTTGAACTCAAGGTTCTTTGAGTCTTCTAAATTTCCAAAATTTATTGGTTTTGGATACATACATGACTTTCCAAACTTTATTTTTTACATACAATTCCATATTTATTTTCAACATTTATAGGTAACTTTTTTGAGACTTCTCTGATTTATCATTATGGGAACTTTCACTGTAACACCCCGACCCTAGTTACAAAGAGTCAATCCATTATTACATAACATTTGCATGATCACAAGGGATAAAATCCCAAAAGATCAATCAGTTTTGTATCCTTAGAAGTACTAGATACATTCATAAGTTGTGAATTACATTATAAAATGAAAAACAATAACAAAATTGTCTCCATTGACCACATTCATATCCCTTAGACTATCCCTGTAGGTTAGTCATAATATACTTCTTCGCATCCTGGGAAAAATAAAACATAGAAAGGGGTGAGATCAGATGCTCGGTAAGGATAAAAATATAGCGGAAACTTTCATAAATAAGCATAAAAATTTAAGGAAATGTATAAGACTAAAACGTAGGTCTTTTATACATAAAACTCTTCATAATATGTCCAATATAAATCAAATAATTCCATTTACTTATTCACATAAATATTCTACTAGTTAAATAATCACATGAAATATCAATATTCAATTTCAGGATTATGGAATGCATAATTCTAGACTTCATAACCACATAGTCAAGGACTTATTCCAATAATAAAAATAAGATTTTGTCAAGGCCTTATGTCAAGACAATAGTTTGTCTCATGAGACCTACTGATGCATCAAGGAGCTATAGTAGGATCCACCTATCACTTACTAAGTCCAATTCATTACTCATATGAAAAGGATTAAACTTAACATAAACATTTATATTAAAACTATCATACTAAATGTAAAATCTTTATCCATAAACCATGAATGGTATAAAAATAACACATCCACAGTCAAACATATCACAAAACATTCAATACAGTATGAAATATTTGTATTATAATAAATCAACCTTGATCAAGAATAATATCCCATAAAGGATGTTGAAATAATTGAAAATGATTATTAAAAATCATTAAGAGAAATATCTCTTTTTCATGAAAACATTTAAAGGTCTCACTATTTATCAATAATCTGTTTAAAATAGATTTTTGAATCAAAGTTACCTATACCACTTTGAAACATTTAAAAATAATTTCAATTATAAAACATTAATGTCCATATAAATAAAACCTAAAAACCATTTTTAAAACATGGATATTAATGCGAAAGATTTAGAAGAATAAATTTTTAATACATTTAAAATGATATTTCGTAATGCCCCGAACCCAGTTACCTAGAGCCGGTATATTATTTTAATACATTGGCATGATTATAAGGAATCAAGTACTAAAGTACTGATCAGTTTAGTAGTCTTGGAAAATAGATTGCATACATTAACTTTACATTACAATTTCAAAAAGAAAACACAACATAAATAGTTCTTTGAGAATTCCGTTATTCTCTTTAGCTTAAACCTTCATATAAATCATAATACACTTCTTTGAATCCTGGAAGAATAAAACATAAGAATGGGGTGAGCTCATATTCCTAGTAAGGGTAAATAATTTAGTAGAAGCTATAAAATTTTAAGGCAATATGTGTGATAAAAACAACATACTTTTTAAAAATAAACTGGAACATAATATGGAAAAAATAAATCAAAAATTATCATATAAACATGCACATGGATATTCTACTAGTCGAATAATCACATGTTATAACTAATTTCATAATGAGGGAATGCCTAACACTGGATGTCATTACCACATCTTCAAGGCCTCGTGCCAAGAATACAAATAAGATTTTTTCAAGGCCTTATGGAAAGACACTAGTTTGTCTCATGAGACCTACCGATGCATCGAGGAGCTATAGTGGGTTCCACCTGTCACTTACTAAGTCCAGTGCATTACTCATTTTAAAATTTTGAAACCCAACATAAACATTATTATTAAAACTAGCATAAAAAATGTCAATATATTAACCATAAACCATGAATGGTATAAAAATATCACATTCACAGTCAAACATATCATAACTCATTCAATACAATATTGGAGATTTTATTTACAATAAATCAACCTCAATCAAGAATAATATCCAAAAAGGATGTTGACGTAGTTGAAAATAATCATTAAAAACCTTTGAGAAATATATCATTTTTGTGAAATTATTTAAACATAAAACATTTATAAAGGAATTCATTTAAAATATATTTTTGAATCAAAGTGTCCCATAACACTTTGAAACTTTTTAAAAAAATTATTATTTCAAAACATTATTGTCCATATAAATAAATACTTAAAACCATTTTAAAAACATGGACATTAATTAAAAAGATTTAGAAAGATAAATCTTGAAAACATTTAAAATTCTGATCTTGATAAAGAGTACCTTTCAAAATTCCTTAAAATATTCATTTTGAAATCATTTTTATGAAAAATGTACATGGATGATAAAAATGTCCTAGTAAATACTTACACATAAACAATCTCGGATAATAATGAGATTGAGGAATTAACCCTTACCTTACACTTTCCTTTAGTCGAGGGTACATTTAACCTCCTGTATGAAGATCGTAGTATGTTATTAAATTATACCAGAACAATATTAATATTTATTATATCATACAAGATTCATTTATGACTTTATACTACCCATTTACTAATAATTTCCATGTTAAATTAACATTTCGGGTAATAATCACTTTCTTTATTGTACGTGTTTTAACATGTTACTCTTGATTGTATCACTTAGATCAATATTTAAATACATCAAGAATATGAAACATTCTTTATATATCATATATATTTAGAATATAAATTTGTATAATAGACATATATATGAAATGGGAAAAACCGTTTATGGAGATGGTAGTCCGTACGTATGCATAAACAATGTTCCCGTTTTCATATCGTATTGAATGGAACTAAGTGAATAAGATATATGTAAATAAACACACACAAAAATATATATATATATCTCAAGTATCATTATTATTTCATATATTACATACTTATTAGTAATATATATTTTTATAATCATCAATGAATGGTGAACGTGGAAATGAATCTCATCACATCGTGGAGATGGTAATCCGTACGTGCGCACGAGCGACAATATCATTTCCTTAAAGGTGTGGAATTGGATGGTATATTAATTTTACATAGACATTATCATTTTATTTTCATTATTGATATACATATTACTCATCATTATATCTATCCAAATAACATAGTGTTGAATAATAAATTACACCACGGCGTGGAGACGGTAAGCCGTACATACGCACGCATGGTGACATTATCATTCTTAAGATGGATATAATAGTGAATATAGCTGTGAAATATTTATAATAAAATCAAAATATATATAATGTACTGTAGTTATTGTTTCATCACGGTAATAACAAAGAAAGAGTAAGTGGAAGAAGAAAAGAACTTGAAAGTGGTGATGAAATATTTACCTCTTCTTCGGGTTCTTCCTTTTGATTTGACCAAAAGGGCTCCTTAGGGTGGAGTTATGACCTAAGGAATGCCTCTAGGATTAAGGTATTATAGTTGGGAGGATATTTAGGTAGGTTTTGGCCAAGACAAATGGCATTGGAGGTGTGAATTTGAGAATAGGTGAAGTGCCCTTTTATAAGAGGGGTGAGGGGCACCTTTGGAAAAACTTAAAATATTATTTTATAATAATTTAATTTTCGGTTTCTAATGGCTAAAAAATGAATTTTTTAAATTATAAGGTGAGTATGGGTAGAAAACCACTCAACCGATAGGTTTTAGATAGGTTTGGGTCACTATATTAACATTGTCTTTTAGATTTAACTCTTAGTTAAATAGTTTGACATTTACCATGTCTCTTTGTATTTTTATATTATATGGTTGATAAACATACTATATACATAAAAGATAACCCCAAGTGGTTAATTAATGATACACCTATCATTATTTAAGTCTTTTGGCCGATCCATAGATTTTTAGTAATATAAGACCAATTTATAATATAATATTTGTTTTAAAACCCCTTTTATGTCAATTTTGACACTATTTGGTATTTTGTTTTTTCTAAATTCATAAAAACATTATTACTTCGAAAAAAAACTCATTTAACCAACCCTAACATGTCATATTAACCTAAAAAATTATTGTAATTTATAAAAAGTCTCAAATTACATTTATTTGGATATTTATAATATCAATTATTTTAATCTTTCATTAATACTGTAATTACTGCATCATCATTGTGTCATAAATAAATTTAATTATTTAATTTATAAAAAGTTTAAATAAAATACCATTATGTATGAAATTTTTTTATATTTATAATTAATATTTATGGTCCAATTTATCTTATATATAATCCTATATTAAAAATGGTTTATTTATTAAACTTTGAATTTAACACTTTTAACTCTTCTCGGAATTAAATAACAATAAATGTCTTAATCTAATCCAAGCGAAGAAAGAAGTTCATATTTTATTTATAATGTTGTTTTTGGTTGAATTACACTTATCCAATAGAATTAATACATGTGCTATGGTAATGATAAGATCATTTTTACCCTTAATTACCCTATTTACTTTTAACCGTGGTAAATAAAAGTAAAAAGTTACTATTCACCAAAAATTATTTTCATCTTATTGAACCACATATTACTTACTGATATTAACGATGTCTCTTAGATTTTTTAAATTAAACTCACAGAAGTGGTAAAATTAAGTTTTATGCAAATTTGCAAATGCTCATAGGAGTTGGGTAAAAGACGGTAAAAGTTCAATAAAATATTTATATATCTAAACTTATTATAAAATGACTCCAATGAATTAAATTGAACTTATATAGGTATTATTTATTTATTTTTTTCCTAAAATAAATTTAAATAAAATGTCGGTTTTAAACAATAACTCGGTGTTTTTCACTATTCATCAAAAATTGAAAGTTTTCAGAAAAATACACAAAATTCACCCTAAACTAATTTTGATATTAAAAATTCAAAAATGAAGTATATTTTACCAAATTAAAAACATAGAAGTTTCATTTATTAATTTAAAATTAATTCCCATTGTCAAAACCAAAAGGCACATTTTTAAGAAATAATAACTATCAAAAGATTGACACTTGTATATGTCCAATTTCAAAGTGAAATTACCTAAAATGAGAAGAATTGGATTAAATGGTAAAAATATAATCTATATATACTTTTAAACCATTAAAATGTATAATTTAACACTAAATTATTTTGATTAAAAAAGTTGCTTTCAGTTAAAATATAGTATTTTTCACTATTCACCCAAATATGAATGTTATCAGAAAAACACCAAAATTTTATTGAAACTAAATTCTTATGTACCAATTCTAAATAAGAAGTTTATTTTGTCAAATTAAATATAGAACAGTTTCAAATATTGGATTTAAAAAGGGTTCACCATTAAAAGGGGGTAAAAGTTCAATTTTTTGAAAAATACTTCTTTTATCTGAAAAGAAAAGAATTTGTTCTTAAATTAAGTCTAAGAAACTCATAATATGGATACTAAAATTATAAGTCTTATATAAAGTTCAAAATTCAGTTAATACTATTCTTAACCACTTTTTAACAGCTATTTTGGTAAGTTGTGGTGCACTTGAACTTGGTGTTGCGTGTAGTGAATGCAATTGAATTACTTTGAAGAAATAACATACTATGAAATCTTGGGGTGTTACATTCTTCTATCCTTAAATAAATTGCTTCCTCGCAATTTGAAATTGTTCTTCGAAAATAAAAGGTTGAAAATAGAAAATACCTTTGTAGGAAAACCCACATCAGAAATTGGGTTAATAAAATTTAGTCTTAATAAGAGGGAAATGGAAATGAAAAAGACACCACTAAATTATGATCTTGATTAGGAGAACATTGGAGTAAATTAGAGGAACATAATTAGAGGAAAAAAGTAAATATTTATTGGTATTGATTGAGGTCATCAATCACAAACAAGTGTAAAAATTTAGGGCATCAAAGCCATCAATCTATGATGATTTAAAATATCATCAGTTCAAGAAAACATAAGGTATTAGTATAACAAATTTTGGTTTAAAGATCCCTTAAATAAAGATTATAAATTAATTTCTTTATAAAAAAATTTACATACTTGACAAGTAGAGTTCCATCCTTTAACTAATTTCTACCAAAAACTCATCTTTCACTATAAAATATAATAGAACATAAAAATACTCTATTTATCCTAATCATATATTTTTCCAAAAAAATTGTCATGACCCGACCCTACTCGGGCTAAAGCCACAACTACCCCAAGCCCGCCTCCATAGGTCAGGGGCAGGCGACAAGCGCCGAAGGCTAAACAACTCAGGGAGGCCTTTGCCTAAGTACCTGTACACACACACATAACCCACTCGATACAATAGCACAAAGTAAAATAGAATGTAAAGTAACAACATCTATAAACAACCACAAAAAGTGAATCGACCTCTAAACAGTACAAAGTGAAAGCAAAGGGTAAACTGAAAAGAAAAAGGAAAAAACACGCACCCAACCGGAAAAGTGCCACAACCTGACAAAAGGTAAACAAAAGTAAACGGTTGGGAGAGTCCCACACCAGGAACCCGAATAGGACCACCGCACACGGTCCATGTTTCCGAACTCCTAAGCTCCGCTGAAGTCATGACCGACCTGTCTGTCGTCTGTAAGGGTACACAAAGTGCAGGCAAATCCCAAGAAGGGGTGAGTATAAAAATACTCAGTAGGATGCCATGAAGGCTCGAGGGAGCAACAAAAGAGGTACTGAATAGGTGAGCAGTAGATTGAATAGGGAAAAGTAAAGGAGTACAAGCGAGAGTGTAGTAAAGAGTACAGTAGAGTAACAGCTCAACCCAACAAGAGAAAGGAAGTAGACTCGCCCAAACACAAGGAGATAGAAACGGTGAGAAGATGAAACTTCTCGTCGAGTCTTCGCTGCCTATAGTAGGATAATAGACTCATCCAACCACGAGAATCTAGACACGAAAATCACGTGGCATACACTGCACGTCTTCACCTCTCTTGGAAGGAGAGTAACCAAACCCAAGGAGTGGGTACTGGAACAAGGTATATACATATTCATATTCTCAATCAAGAAACTTAAACAAGATAGTAAGGGGATCTCCATCTTGTTTCTCAAACCAAGAAAGTGAGTTTCCAATAGTCCCTGATGTAAACACCATCAATGCCCAACATCCTGCACGTCTGCCCCAAAATACAAGCCAAGGGGATCAAGTCACTACACCCTGACACTATCCAATTTTGGCGGTACTGACTCACCCGCACGGTTTTAGGTCGTGTCACAAGGATGCGTCTTGGTGGGGAAAGTGCCCCTCGTAGTTGAGAGTTCTGGGGAAAGTCAAACCACACCTCTTCACTGTCACACAGTCGAGAGGTCTTCTCAAAGTCAAATATGTCACATCACCGACCCGAACAACCAAGGGTCCCGCTCCGGTAGTCACGGAGAAAATCCACAGACTAGCCTAGTAGAAAGGACTGAGTCTGAAAGAAGTCTTTGGGTAACTCACTTCCCAGTCTCTACTGGAGGGAAAACCCTAAGAGGTCATCGGGTAACTCACTGCCCAGTCTCTGCTGGAGGGTAAACCCTAAGAGGTTGCCGTGTAACCCATTTCCTAGTCTATGCTGGAGGGTAAACCCTAAGAGGTTGTCGGGTAACCCACTCCATAGTCTCTGCTGGAGGGTAAACCCTAAGAGGTCATCGTGTAACCCACTGCCCAGTCTTTGCTGGATGGTAAACCCTAAGAGGTCAATGAGCAACCCACTGCCCAGCCCCACTGGAGGGTAAACCCGAAGAAGTCAATGAGAAACCCACTGCCCAACCCCGCTGGAGGGTAGACCCAGAACTGCTCTGGCCATCCCTACTGGATGGTACAACACTGGACAACAAAACACGGAGTGTGTATCGCACAACAATCCAACTTCAGAACAATTCACCTAGTAGAGGTTCAGCGCCCGTGTAGTGTGGGTCACACCGATACCTGGAGCTCTGCCTAGGGAAACACATCACAGTATATCGTTGAAGGAGGATATGATCTCGATACACGGCTAGGGAATCTATGCCCAGGCTCACCGGGGATCCATACCCTACTGGAAGCAACATCCTGGGTAGAGGATCGGTGCCCGTGTAATGTATTGGTCACACCGAATCCACAAGAACTATACTATGGAACACGAATGGGCGTGATACTGAAAGCCCACACGGTTGAAGGAAAAAGGGTAAACCAAACAACTCCGTCGATCACACTTTTGAGAACAGAACCAGGGAAAACCACTCAACCCTGCTGGTTTAAACCATCGTGAACAGAGGGACCCTCTCTATCGCGAGAGATCAAAGGTACATAAAGCAGAACACGACACGCACAAGGGGCCCACACGCCGTGTGGCCCTATCTCATCTACAACCCAAGTACACAAACATTATCAGGTAAAAACTAAAACATGTACCTCCAAGCATCCCCATATAACCCCAGAGTATACCACATCTCTAGCCCAAAGGCTATCATTCACACAACACCCAATGTCAGGGCGAAGGGTGAAAACGTAATTTATCCAACCTACTTCCTCCACGAACCTAGCACAGACATCCATATATCTTCAAATATCAACTTCACTCACACAAGAGTGAACACGATCACATGCCAAGGGTTCGCTTCCAAACACAGCAAGAAGAACCGCCACTGGAGCACCTTTCATGCTTCCACATTTAATGAGATCTTTAATGAGACTACACACATCCAAACGGATTTTACCATTGTAATCCTCATGGAAAAACACGCGAGATTGACTATTTACTCGCCTCCAACAGACATCCGACGTAAAAGTCGTTCAACACTTCTTTATGCCCGAACGTTATCCCGTGGTCTTGAGCCTCAGTCCCGAAAACAGTCGAGCGCATCACACAATTGCGATCCCCTCAGAAAAATACGTCAAATTGACTACTCACTTGCATGGAATGGATATCCGGAGAAAAATATTCATTTCATCGTACCGCACACGAGCGGTGCTTCGTGGGACCTGCAACACGGTCCTGAACCACAACAAACGGATCACACCATTGCAGTTCTCTCAGAAAACTACACAATATTGACTATTCACTTGTACGAAATGAACACCCGTTGAAGAAGTTGGAATTCACCGTCAACGCCCAAAACAACCCTCGTGGGGCCCACACCAACGTACAGAAATAAACCGGGCGGATTTCGCCATTGTAATGCCCTTGAACAAACACCCATAATTGACTGCTCACACGCCCCGAACGGATGTCCGATGAAAAAGTTATAAAAAGTCACAACCCACTCGAACGATGGTCCATGGGCCCCATGCCTCAGCCCTGAATCAAGTATATAATATTGGACTCAAAAAGACTGTCTCAAGGTCAGGATCACGCTGCCGCAAACGACATGTCAAATGGATGCCTCAGTTAAAAGATATAATTGATAAGACAATATTCCACGAAAAACAATAATAATATTTTATATTATTATTTTAATCATAAAGACATCAAAATAAGGTGGGTCACTCCTCCCCCATGCGCCTAAAGCTACAAAGGTGGGTCATGCCCAACTATTTCCTTCACCTTTTCTTTTCTATATTTTATTCTTTTTTTATTACTCTATCACCAATCTCCCTTCACTTTTCCCTTATATTATTCTCTCCTCTCATGACACCAACTCCCCATGAGCCAAGCCCTCCTCTTAAACAAAGTTGATTTTTATTATTAGAATATATATATATATATATGATAGTCAAAGACCTCAAGTCATCCAAGGTCTTCAAGAATCTCGCCTCTTTAATTCATTTTATTTTAAATTGATAAAAGTTATTATCATTTATAATAATATAACCACTCCTTCTCATTAATCATCTCCTACCTCAAATCACTTCCAACCATGATGCAACCCTACATGCCTCCCCTCACATAGGTAGGGCTTCATCTAAAGATCACCCGACTACCACCGCAAAACACGCTCTCAATACCCACATTGCGCACTGCTCCTACGACGACAACCAAAGTGACCTCGGCCATCTATCTCATGTCGACCATTCGATCCATCAACGATGGTCAGCTCTTGACCACTCGATCAGCTCAAGAATCGCCCTCCTAGCATCACACCTCTGCTTTTCTAGACTGTGCACAAAACCCTTGACTCGGCCTTCGATATGTTTTCAAACTCCCATCAAACCATATTTCACCTCGCTTGTGCTCTCAAACCCAAATTTTTGTTCGCATAAAAGGTTCATTTCATCAAATATTGATTCTGCAACAATTTATTATCGGGTATTTTACTGATCCGCCGGTCAAAAGAACAGTCAGTGATGGACATACGAAGGACGAAGAATCAAATCACAATTGACAATTTTGTGGAACGAACATCGGTTCATCGTCATTAAAACGATGAAATAAGATTAATGGTTATAACAATAATTAATAATCTATGGGATCATGCAAAGATGATAATCACTGATCAAAGGAAGATAAAAAAACAATGATCAATCTTTTAAATTAAACGGATGAAAACCACAAATTGACGAATCCTACATGGATTTGGATCAATCATCGTTGACAAAGAATGTGCTCGCCAAGATTAAAAGTTCCGTCATTGTCCGCCAAAGGGAGGAGGAGGAGGTGAAGGAGGAAGAGAGCATGGGAGGAGGGGAGTTTCTTGGGAGAAGAATGGGAAGGTTTTCTCTAGGGAGAGGGTGGGGTAAAAAGAAGAGATTAAATGAATAAAATTAATTAAACCTCTAATTAATTAAAAACTCAACCCAATTTAAATCCACGTCTGAAACCCCAAACACAGTGAAAGTTAGGTTGTGCCTAGGGTAAACACCACCTCTCGGGCACAACAGTGGTCTCAGAATTTTAATATGAGGATTCGTTTGAATGATATAAAATCTAACGTCTGAGACCACTTAATTATGAAAACGCCCCTCATGGCGTTTCCCATAGAGGGCTCGCGCCCGTCAAAGTTACACCCCTCCTAGGGTAAACAACACGCTTCAGACTCAATGGTGCCCTCGGTTTTTCCATCTGAGCTACCGTTTAGGAGTTATTCTATTTATTTGGTGTGGCCAGTGTGAATGCATTGAAATTTTAATTCCAGCCACACTGGGGCTCGGAATCGCACGCCATCTGAAGGTGCTGCTCTGGAATAACATCAAGAATATTCCAAAGTCTTTTATAGAAAAAAATGGGTTCTTATATCATCCCCTAATTCAAGCTTTTCATCCCCGAAAATCAAAACTAGGGAAACAACTCAGGGTACTAAGCCCACACCTGGCTCTCCCGTACCCAGAAGAACTCTTGCACAGTCCTGCGTCACCACATAGGGACAAAAGGATTTGGTCCATCTGCGTGGGGTGTGCCCTCGCCGATGACATGCTTCGGTGCATGCACACTTCTTTTCAAATTATTCACGTGGGAGACGTTATGCACAAAAACTATCCTTTG
This sequence comes from Viscum album, assembly GCA_963277665.1. NCBI lineage: Eukaryota > Viridiplantae > Streptophyta > Magnoliopsida > Santalales > Viscaceae > Viscum > Viscum album. The sequence continues at coordinate 988,502,125 of OY728129.1, forward strand.
GGTTTAAGGAAAGGCAGTGAGGACCTCGCCATCCCTTCGCACGGTCTCAAATGGCCCGAAGGACCTTGGCAGTAGCTCACCTCCCCGGTTGCACCTCTACGTCGCACGATGCGACTGGAATCACCATTTTGACTTGCGATAAAGCCCGGTGATTCCCTCCTTTAGAATATCCATATGGTGAAACACCCAAGGATATCTGGTCATGCAAGATTTCACAGTCGATGTCTCGCAACCAAGACTCTCTTACACATGAAGAAAGTGACTGAGTTGACACCATCAACTAACGGAAAAGGTTTTATGCCTCCTACTCTACCAACAAAGGGTTACACCCAATGCCATGCGTCACCCTGGTAACAACTCAAGTAAGGAACATGGAGAAAAATAATTTCCCACATAGAGTCTAATAATTCTACTTCAAAGAGTACAAGAGACATAAAGTGTACCTCTTGTCACTTCATGCTCTGCATGATCGTAAACATCCAAATCTCACGGGAAACCCTGGTCCCAAATGTCATCTCCTAGGGCCTAACATAGACTACCTGGGGGTGATGGGAAGACCTCGTAATGTTGTTCCCCACTTCCAGCTCCTCTCTCTCCTCTTATAGAACCACCTCTATGGGCACTACTTTGATCACAGCGCTGCCTCTACCGTGGTGGTATGTCTATTGCCTGCCTGATGTTCTCAACATACCTGGTCGGGCAATCCTGTGCCAAGTGACCTCACCCATCGCAAGCATAGCACCAACACTCTCCATGCTGCCCTGGTTCCCTCCGGCACCACTGTGGTGTACGACCCTGCCCCTAGGTCTACTCATGGAAGGGTATACTCGGTTGAGCCCATGTGCTTTGCCGCCATAGTGGTGCATGACCACGTCTCCGAAACTAGTGGTGGGAAGGCCTCCTTTGTGGAGATTCTGTTAGCCGACGCTCGCTAGCTGCGATAGACGTCTCAGTCCCATCGCACCTACTTCCACCACCAACGGTAAAGCATGACAGGAATCTATCTGTCACCAGAGCCTGCTCTAGCATCTCAGCAAAGGTGGGAATTCCCAAAGGTGCTATGATAGCACGAATCTCTATGCGGAGACCCTGCTCAAATTTCTGCGCTGGGAAGTTGTCGTCATGGACCAAGTACGGGTAAAAACGTGCACGGTCTGCGAAAATAGTCGCGTACTCAGTCACCATAATCCCTAAATTAGGAAACCTTAGGGGCTCCTGGATCTGAACAGAGCATAAGCAGGAGGGGTAAAACTTCTCAAGAAACAACAGATGAAAGTCAACCTACGAAAGTGATAACTCATCAAGTATCTGAGTCACCAGATTCCACCAATACCCAGCTGCTCCGTGGAAAAGGTTGGCAGCCAAATCCACCATCCAATTTGTCGGTGTTTGCGCAAGACTGAAGAGGCAAACCACTATCTCAAGCCAAACCTCTGCTACCTGAGGGTCTGGCTCACCACTGAACCTCAGCGGTCTCTGTAACTGGAACTCACGAAGCGCACTCAACCTGCGCTCAAGCTCCGTCTGCTCTGCTGGAGCTGTTTGCTTCTCACTAGGTGAGGGTGCTACTACCAGCTCACCCGGAGAAAGGGAATCACATGATGGGTCCTGGACCGAGGCCTCGGCGCTCACAGGGTCATAGTCACGAACCAAAGCTGGTATCCTAGTTGGCTGTCTTCGCGGAAACATCCTGAATGTTATCAAGGATTTCTACGATATACATGAACATATATGTATATAACAGTAACAAATATGGGGAGATGACTCAAGAAGGACATTCAAGACTCAATACTATGTGATGCACAACCGATTTCTCTACAACGAGTGTCTCTGCATGCTGAGTTGACAAGTGGGTTATCAGGTTCCTGGTGAATGGATATGTCGGCAGCCGCACCGTCACTGGACTCCCTGTCCTGAGAGCTTCTATCGAGACACGTTGACACTATTTCCCTAGATCCCAACCAATTCCTTTTTAGGGATGTCCGAAAAACTTCCCAAGGAACTAACCACCTCTGATACCACTTTGTCATGACCCGAACCGACCCGGGCTTGAGCCACAACTACCCCAAGCCCGCCTCCGTAGGCTAGAGGAAGGCGATAAGAGATGAAGGATAAACAACTCGGGGATGAATTTCCCAAAGTACCAATACACACACACGCATCCCACTCAATGAAATAGTGCAGAGTAAAAGAGAACTTAAAGTACCAACTGCTATAAACAACCATAAAAAGTGCATCGACCTCTAAACAGTACAAAGTGAAAGCTGAAGGTAAACTGAAAAGAAAAAGGGCAAAAGACGCGCCCAACTAAAAAAGTGTCAAAACCCGACAATAGGTAAAAAAAGTAAATAGCTGGGAGAGTCCCACACCTGGAACCCAACTACGACCGCCACACGCGTTCCAAGTTCCCGAACTCTTAAGCTCTGATGAAGTCATGACCAACCTGTCCGTCGTCTGCAAGGGAACACTTAGTGCGGGAAAATCCCAAGCAAGGGTGAGTATAAAAATAATCAATAGGATTCCCCAAAGGGTCTAGGGAGCAAAAAAGGAGGTATTGAAGAGGTGATCAATAGATCTAATAGGGAAAAGTAAAGGAGTACAAGCGAGAGTGCAGTAAAGAGTACAATAGAGTAACAGCTCAACCCTACAAGAGAAAGGAAGTAGACTCTCCCAAATATAAGGAGCTAGAAACAGTGAGAAGATGAAACTTCTCATCGAGTCTTCGCTACCTATAGTGGGAGAGTGGACTCATCCAACCATGAGAAGCTAGACATGAAAATCATGTGGCATACCCCGCGCGTCTTCGCCTCTCTTGGAAGGAGAGTAACCAAAACCAAGGAGTGGGTGATGGACCAAGGTATATACATATCCATATGCTCAATCAAGAAACTCGAACAAGATCGTAAGGGGATATCCACCCCGTAGCTCAGCCTAAGAAAATGAGTAGCCAACAGTCCCAGAAGTAAACACCATTGATGCCCAGCATCCTGCACGTTTACCTTGAACTGCAAGCCAAGGGGCTCAAATCACCGCACCCTGACACTATCCGCTTTGGGCGGTACTGATTCACCCGCACGGTTTTAGGTCGCGTCACAAAGACACGTCTTGGTGGGGAAGGAAACCCTCGTAGTTGAGAGTTATGGGGAAATGCAAACCAAACATCGTCACTGTCACACAGTCAAGAGGCCTTCTCAAAGTCAAAGCTGTCACATCATTGACCCGAACAACCATGGGTCCCGCTCCGGTAGTCACGGAGAAAATACACAGACTAGACTAGTAGAAAGGATTGAGTCTGAAAGAAGTCATCGGGTAACCCACTTTCCAGTCTCTGCTGGAGGGTAAACCCTAAAAGGTCTTCGGTAAACCCACTGCCCAGTCTCTGCTGGAGGGTAAACCCTAAGAGGTCATCGGGTAACCCACTATCCAGTCTCTGCTGGAGGGTAAACCCTACGAGGTTATCGAGTAATGCACTGCCCAGTCTTTTCTGGAGGGTAAACCCTAAGAGGTCGTTAGGTAACCCACTGCCCAGTCTCTGTTGGAGGGTAAACCCTAAGAGGTTTTCAGGTAACCCACTGCCCAGTCTCTTCTGGAGGGTAAACCCTAAAAGGTCAATGAGAAACCCATTGCCCAGCCCCACTGGAGGGTAAACCCAAAGAAGTAGATGAGCAACCCAATGCCCAGCCTCGTGGGAGGGTAAACCCCGAACTGATTTGGCCATCCCTACTGGATGGTACAACACTGGCCAACAAAACACAGAGTGGGTATCACACAACCACCCAACTTCATAACAATTCACCTAGTAGAGGTTCGGCGCCCGTGTAGTGTGGGTCATACAGATACCTGGAGCGTTGCCTAGGGAAACACGTCATGGTAGATTGCGGAAGGAGGATATGATCTCAATACACGTATAGGGAATCTATTCCCAGGCTCACTTTGGCTTCGTACCCTACTAAAAACAACCTCCGAAGTAGAGGATCGGTGCCCGTGTAATGTATTGGTCACACCGAATCCATAAGAAATCTACTAGGGAACATGAAGGGACGTGATACTAAAATCCGACGCGACTGAAAGAAAAAGGGGAACCCAAACAAATCCATTGATCACACCGTCGAGAATAGAACCAGGGGAAACCACTCAACCCTGCTGGTTTAAACCATTGTGAACAGAGGGACCCTCTATGTCACGAGATATCAATGGTACGTAAAGAAGAACATGACACGCACAAGGTGCCCTCATGCCGTGTGGCCCTATCTCATCTCCAACCCAAGTACACAAACATTATCGTGTACAAACGACAACATGTACCTCCAAGCATCCCCGTATACCCCCAGAGTATACCACATCTCTAGGCCAAAGGCTATCATGCACACGACACCCAAAATCAGCGTGAAGGGAGAAAATGTGATTTTTCCAACTATCTTCCTCCACGGACCTAGCACAACCATCCATATCTCTTCAAACATCAACTTCACTCACATGGGAGTGAACGCGATCACACGCCAACAGTTCGCTTACCAACACAGCAAGAAGAACCGCCACCAGAGCACCTTTCAAGCTTCCACATTTAATGACATCTCGAATGAGACTCCACACATCCAAACAGATTTTACCGTTGTAATCCCCATGGAAAAACATGCGAGATCGACTATTTACTCGCCTACAATAGACATCAGACGTAAAAGTTGTTCAACACTGATTTACACCCGAACGACGTAACGTGGTCTCGAGCCTCAGTCCTGAAAACAGTCGGGCGCATCGTACCATTGCGATCCCCTTAGAAAAAAACATGTCAAATTGACTGCTCACTTGTATGGAACAGATATCCGGAGAAAAAGATGCATTTCTCTGTACCGCACATGAGCGGTGCTTCATGGTACCCGCATCCCAATCCCGAAGCGTAATGAACGGATCACACCATTGCGATTCTCTCGAAAAACTAAACAAGATTGACTATTCACTTGTCCGAAACGGACACCCGGTGAAGAAGTTGGAATTCACCGTCAATGCCCAAAACAACCCTCATGGGGCCCGCACCATTGGGCAGAAATAAAGTGGTCGGATTGCGCCATTGCAATTCCCTGGGGAAAACACCCAGAATTGACTACTCGCACACCCCGAACGGACGTCCGATTAAAAAGTTATAAAAAGTCGCAACCTGATCGAACGACGGCCCATGGGGCTCACGTGTCGGCCCTGAATCAATTATCTGATATTGGACTCAAAAAGACTGTCTCAAGGTCGTGATCATGATAACACAAATGACGTGTCAAATGGATGCCTCGGTTAAAAGATATAACCGATAAGATAATTTTCCATTAAAAACAATAATAATATTTTATATTATTATTTTAATCATAAAGACATCAAAATAAGGTGGGTCACTACTCCCCCCTTCCCCCATGTGCCTAAAGCTACAAAGGTGGGTCACGCCCCACTATTTCCTTCTCTTTTTCTTTTCTATATTTTATCCTTTTTTTCTTACTCTCTCACCAATCCCCCTTCTCTTTTCCCTTATATTATACTCTCTTCTCTCACGACAACAAATCCCCATGCGCCAAGGCCTCCTCTCAAACAAAAGTTGATTTTTTATTATTAGAATACATATATATGATAATCAAAGGCCTCAAGTCATCCAAGGTCTTCAAGAATCATGCCTCTTTAATTCATTTTATTTTAAAAATTGGCTGCAACCACGAAAGCGTCACATGACACAAAGAAGAAAGTTACAGTAAATCAAAATCCCGGGGACTTGACCAATCCTTCTCATTATTCATATCCTACCTCAAATAACCTTCAACCATGCTGTGAACCTACATGCCTCCCCACACAGAGGCAGGGCTTCATATGAAGATCACCCAACTACCACCGCAAAACACGCTATCAACACCCGCGTTGCGCACTGCTCCAACAGCGACTACCAAAGTGACCTCGGACATCTATCTCATGTCGACCATTCGATCTATCAATGGTGGTCAGATATTGAGCACTCAATCAGATCAAGAATCTCCATCTGAGCATTGCACCTCCGCTTTTCTAGACTGCGCTTGAAACCCTTGATTCGGTCTTCGATCTATTTTCAAACTCCCTTCAAACCATATTGCACCTCGCTTCTGCTCTCAAACCCAAATATGTGTTCACATAAAAGGTTCACTTCATCATGGATTGGTTCTGAAACAATTTATTATTGGGTATTTTACCAATCCGGAGGTCAAAAGAATCGTCGGTGATGAATATACGAAGGACGAAGAATCAAATCACAATTGACAATTTTGTGGAACGAACATCGGTTCATCGCCGTTAAAATGATGAACCAAGATTAATGGTTATAACAATAATTAATAAGCTATGGGATCATGCATAGAACGATAATCACGGATCAAAGGCAGTTAAAAAAAACCAATGATCAATCTTTTAAATCAAAGCGACGAAAACCACAAATTGACGAATCCTACATGGATTTGGATCGATCATCATTGACGAAGAATGCGCTTGCCAAGATTCAAAGTTTTGTCGTTGTCCACCAAAGGGAGGAGGAGGATGTGAAGGAGGAAAAGAGCATGGGAGGAGGTGAGTTTCTTGGGAGATGAATGTGAAGGGTTTCACCAGGGAGAGGGTGGGGTAATAAGAAGAGATTAAATAAATAAAATTAATTAATCCTTTAATTAATTAAAAACTCAACCCAATTTAAATACACGACCGAAACCCCAAACACAGTGAAAGTTAGGTTCTCACCTAGGGTAAACACAACCTCCCTAGCACAACCGTTGTCTCATAATTTTATTCTGAGGCTCCGTTTGAAAGATATAAAATCTAACGTCCGAGACCACGTAATTACGAAAATGCCCCTTGTGGCGTTTCCCATAGAGGGCTTGCGCCTGCGAAAGTTACACCCCTTCTAGGGTAAACAACATGATCCGGACTCAACAGTGCCCTCGTTTTTCCTGTCAGAGCTACTATTTAAGAGTTATTCTACTTATTTGGCATGGAAATTGTGAATGCACTGAAAATTTAATACCGGCCACACCGGGTCTCGAAATCACACACCGTCTGAAGGCGCTGCTCTGGAATAACATCAAGAATATTCCAGGGTCTTTTATAGAAAAAACCAGGTTCTTACATAATTCAATCCATCAATATTTTTGTCCCCAAAAAGCACAACTACGGAAACAACTCAAGGTACTAAGCCCACACCTGGCTCTCCCGTACCCAGAAGAACTCTTTCATAGTTCTACGTCACTGCGCATGGACCAAACAGTTTTGGTCCATCCATGTGGGGTCTTCCCTCACCGATGACGTTCATAGGTGCACGCAAACTTCTTCTTAGGTGAGTCACGTGGGAGACGTTATGCACACAAACTAGCCTTTGGTTTTAGGGAAAGTCGGTGGGGACCTTGCCATCCCTTCGCATGGTCTCAAACGGCCCGAAGGACCTCGGGGGTAGCTCACCTCCCCGGTCGCACCTCTACGCCACACACTACGACTAGAATCACCATTTGGACCTAGTACAAAGACCAATGATTCCCACCTTCAGAATATCCATATGGTGAAACACCCAGGGATGTCTGGTCATGCAAGATTTCACAGTTGATGTCTCGCAACCAAGACTCTCTTACACGCGTGGAAAGCGATGGAGTCAACACCATAAACTAATGGAAAATGTTATATGCCTCCTACTCTACCAACAAAGGGTTACACCTGACACCCTACGTCACCCTGGTAACAACACAAGCAAGGAGCTTGGAGAAAAAGAATTTCAAACACTGAGTCTAACAATTCTACTGCAAAAAGTAGAAGAGTCGTAAAGCGTACCTCTTGTCACTTCATGATCTGCAGGATCTTAAACATCCAAAGCTCGTGGTTGTCCCTGGTCCCAACTGTCAGCTCTTGGGGCTTGACGTGGACTGCCTGGTGGTGATGGGAAGACCTCGTAATGTCATCCCCCACTTCCAGCTCCTCTCGCTCCTCTGCTAGCACCACCTCTCTGAGCACTACTCTGATCACGGCACTATATCTGTCGTGGTGGTACGCCTGTTGTCTGCCCGAAGTTCTTTTCATACCTGGTCGAGCAGTCCCATGCCAAGTGACCTTGCCCATTGCAAGCATAGGACCAACACTCTCCATGCTGCCATGGTACCCTCCGACGCCACTATGGTGTATGACCGTACCCCTGGGTCTGCTCATGGAAGAGAATCCTCAACTGAGCCCCTATGATTTGCTGCCATAGTGATGCATGGCCATGTCTCCAAAATCAGTGGTGGGAAGGCCGCCTGCGCCGAGGTTCTGTTAGTCGATGCCCGCTAGCTGTGGCAGACGTCTCGGTCTCGTCGCGCCTACTGCCACCACAAACCGTAAAGCGTGGTAGGAATATCTCTATCACAAGCGCCTTCTCTAGCACCTCAGCATAAGTGGGAATGCCCAAGGGTGCTATGATATCACAAATCTCTCTGCAGAGACCCTACTCAAACTTCCACGCTCGGAAGTTGTTATCATGGACCAAGTTCGAGTAAAAACATGCACGGTCTGAAAACTAGTCGCATACTCTGTCACCGTCATCCCTCCCTAATGAAATCACAGGGGCTCCTGGATCTGAACATAGCGTAAGAAGGAGGGGTAAAACTCCTCATGAAACAGAAGCTGAAATTCGTCCAACAAAAGTGAATACTCATCAAGAATTTGAGTCACCAAACTCCACCAACGCCCAACCGCTCCATGGAAAAGGCTGGGTGCCAAAGCCACCGTCTGATCTGCTGGTGTTTGCGCAATCCTGAAGAGGAAAACCACTATCTCGAGACAAACCTATGCTACTTGAGGGTCTGGCTCACCACTGAACCTCAGCGGTATCTGTCGCTGGAACTCACTGAGCGCGCTCAACCTCCGCTCATGCTCCGTCTGCTCTGCTGGAGCTGTCTGCTTCTCACCAGGTGGGGGTACTGCTACCAGCCCAACCAGATAAAGGGACTCGCATGATGGGTCCTAGACTGAGGCCTTGTAGCTCAGATTGTTTTTTTCAGGAACCAAAGCTGGTATCCTGGTAGGCTGTCTTCGCGGAGACATCCTGAATGTTATCAAGGAGTTCAGCGGTATACATGAGCATATATGTATATAATAGTAACAACAATGGGGAGCTGACTCAAGAAGGACAGTCAAGACTCAATCCTATGTGATGCACAACCAATTTCCTTGTAACGAGTGTCTCAGAATGCCGAGTCGACAAGCCGGTTATTAGGGTCCTGGTGAATGGATACGTCGGTCGCCGCACTGTCACTGGAATCCCTGACATGAGAACCGCTTTCGACAAATGTTGAAACTATTGCCCTAGATCCCAAAAAATTCCTTTTTAGGTACGCCCAAACAACGTCCCAATGAATGAACCACCTCTGACAACACTTTTTCATGACCTGACCCTACCTGGGCTCGAGCCGCAACTACCCCAAGCCCACCTCTGTAGGCCAGGGGCTGGCGACAAGCGCCAAAGTCTAAACAACTCGGGGAGTCCTTTTTCTAAGTACCTGTACACACACAGGAAACCCACTCAATGAAATAGTGCAGAGTAAAAGGGAAATTAAAGTACCAAATGCTATAAACAACCACAAAAAGTGCATAGACCTCTAAACAATAAAAAGTGAAATCTGAATATAAACTGAAAAGAAAAATGGAAAAACACGCGCCCAACCAGAAAAGTGCCACAACTCGACAATATGTAAACAAAAGTAAACAGTTGGGAGAGTCCCACACCTGGAACTTGACTACGACCACCACACGCGGTCCATGTTCCCAAACTCTTAAGCTCCGCTAAAGTCACGACCAACCTGTCCGTCGACTGCAAGGGAACACCAAGTGCAGGAAAATCCCAAGCAGGGGTGAGTATAAAAATACTCAATAGGATTCCCCGAAGTCTCTAGGGATCAAAAAAGGAAGTACTGAAGAGGTGATAAGTAGATCAAATAGGTAAAAGTAAAGGAGTACAAGAAAGAGTGCAGTAAATAGTACAATAGAGTAACATCTCAACCAAACAAGAGAAAGGAAGTAGACTCGCCCAAAAACAAGGATCTAGAAATGGTGAGAAGATGAAACTTCTCATCAAGTCTTCAATACCTACAGTAGGAGAGTTGACTCATCCATGAAAGAGAAGCTAGACACAAAAAGAACATGGAATACCCCGCACGTCTTCGTCTCTCCTGGAAGGAGAGTAACCAAACCCAAGGAGTGGGTACTGGAACAAGGTATATACATATCCATCAGTTCAATCAAGAAACTAGAACAAGATCGTAAGGGGATATCCATCCCATAGCTCAGACAAAGAAAGTGAGTAGCCAACAGTCCCAGAAGTAAACACCATCGATACCCAGCATCCTGCACATCTGCCCCGAACTGCAATCCAAGGGGCTCAAATCCTTGCACCATGACACTATCCTCTTTGGGTGGTACTAACTAGCCCGAATGGTTTTAGGTCACGTCACGAGGATGCGTCTTGGTAGGGAAAGCACCCCTTTGTAGTTGAGAGTTATGGGGAAATTCAAAGCACACCTCGTCACTATCACACAGTCGAGAGGTCTTCTTAATGTCAATTCTATCACATCACTGACCCGAATAACCAAGGGTCCCGCTCCAGTATTCATGGAGAAACTCCATAGACTAGCCTAGTAGAAAGGACTGAGTCTGAAAGAAGTCATCGGTTAACCCACTACCCAGTATCTTCTGGAGGGTAAACCCTAAGAGGTCATCGGGTAACCCACTGCCCAGTCTCTTCTAGAGGGTAAACACTAAAAGGTCGTCGGGTAACCCACTGCCCAGTCTTTGCTAGAGGGTAAACCCTAAGAGGTTGTCAGGTAACTCACTGCCCAGTCACTACTGGAGGGTAAACCCTAAGAGGTCGTCGACTCACCCACTGCCTAGTCTCTGCTGGAGGGTAAACCCTACGAGGTCGTTGGGTAATCCACTTCCCAGACCTTGCTGGAGGGTAAACCCTAATCGGTCAATGAGAAACCCACTACCCAGCCTCGCTGGAGGGTAAACACGAAGAAGTTGATGACCAACCCACTGCCCAGTCCTGCTGGAGGGTAAACCCAGAACTGCTCTGGCCATCCCGACTGGATGGTACAACACTAGCCAACAAAACACGGAGTGGGTATCGCGCAACCACCCAACATTAGAACAATTCACCTAGTAAAGGTTCAGCACCCCTGTAGTGTGAGTCACACCGATACCTGGAGCTTTTCCTAGGTAAACATGTCATGGTAGATCGCGGAAGGAGGATATGATCTCGATACATGGCTAGGGAATCTGCACTTAGGCTCACTGGGGCTCCGTACCCTACTGGTAACAACCTCCTGGGTAGAGGATCGGTGCCCACGTAATGTATTGGTCACACCAAATCCACAAGAACTCTACCAGGGAACATGAAGGGATGTGATACTGAAATCCCACACAATTGAAGGAAAAATGGGAACCCAAACAACTTCGTCGATCACACCGTCGAGAATAGAGCCAGGGGAAACCACTCCACCCTGCTGGTTTAAACCATCGTGAATAGAGGGGACCTCTATGTCACGAGAGATCAAAGGTACGTAAAGCAGAACACAACTGGTACAAGGGGACCACATGTCGTGTGGCCCTATCTCATCTCTAACCCACGTACACAAACATTATCGGGTACAAAATACAACATGTACCTCCAAGCATCCCCGTATACCCCCCATAGTATACCATATCTCTAGCCCAAAGGCTATCATACACACGACACCCAACGTCAGTGCGAAGGGTCAAAATGTAATTTTTCCAACCTACTTCCTCCACGGCCCTAGAACGGCCATCCAAATCTTTTAAAACATTAACTTCACTCACACAGGAGTGAATGCGATCACACGCCAAGGGTTCCCTTCCAAACACAGTAAGAAGAACCACCACCTAAGCACCTTTCATGCTTCCACATTTAATGAGATCTAGAATGAGACTCCTCACATCCAAATGGATTGTACCACTATAATCCTCATGGAAAAACCTGAAATATTGACTATTTACTCACCTCCAACAGACATCCGACGTAAAATCCGTTCAACACTACTTTATGCCCGAACGGTGTCCCGTGGTCCCGAGCCTAGGTCCTGAAAATAGTCGGGTGCATCACACCATTGCGATCCCCTCAGAAAACACGTCAAATTGACTTCCCACTTGCAAGGAATGGATATCTGGAGAAAAAGATGCATTTTGCCGTACAACACACGGGAGGTGCTTCGTGGGACCCGCATCCCGGCCCCGAAGCGCAATGAACGGATCACACCATTGCGATTCTCTCGGAAAACTACACAAGATCGACTATTCACTTGTCCGAAATAGACACTCGGTGAAGAAGTTGGAATTCACCTTCAATGCCCATAATAGCACTCGTGGGGGCCACACCACCATGCAAAAATAAAGCAAGCAGATTACGCCATTGCAATGCCCTTGGGAAAACACCTAGAATCGACTACCCGCACGCCCCGAACGGACGTCCAATAAAAAAATTAATAAAAAGTTGCAACCTGCTCGAACGACAGCCCATGGGGCCCACGCCTCGGCCCTGAATCAAGTATCTGATATTGGACTCAAAAAGCCCGTCTCAAGGTCATGGTCACGCTGCCGCAAATGACGTGTCAAACAGATTCCTTGGTTAAAAGATATAACCGATAAGATAATTTTCCAAGAAAACTATAATAATATTTTATATTATTATTTTAATCATAAAGACATCAAAATATGGTGGGTCACTCCTCCTCCCTTCCCCCATGTGCCTAAAGCTATAAAGGTGGGTCACGCCCTACTATTTCCTTCTCCCTTTCTTTTCTATATTTTATTCTTTTTTTTCTTACTCTCCCACCAATCTCCCTTCTCTTTTCCCTTATATTATTCTCTCTTCTCCCAGAACACCAACTCCCCATGCACCAAGGTCTCCTCTCAAACAAAATTTGATTTTTATTATTATAATATATATATATATATATATATATATATATGATAATCAAAGACCTCAAGTCATCCAAGGTCTTCCAGAATCATGCCTCTTTAATTCCTTTTATTTTAAATTGATAAAAACTATTATCATTTATAATAATATAACAAATCCTTCTCATTCACCTCCAACCATGCTGCAACCCTATAGGCCTCCCCTCACACAGGTAGGGCTTCGTCTGAGGATCACCCGACTACCACCGCAAAACACGCTATCAACACCCGCGTTGCGCACTGCTCCTACGGGGACAACCAAAGTGACCTCTTCCATCAATCTCATGTTGACCATTCAATCCATCAACGGTGGTCAGATCCTGACCACTTGATCAGCTCAAGAATTGCCACCCGAGCATCGCACCACCACTTTGCAAGACTGCGCATGAAACCCTTGATTCGGTCTTCGATCTATTTTTAAACTCTCGTCAAACCATATTGCACCTCACTTGTGCTCTCAAACCCAAATCTGTGTTCACATAAAAGGTTCATTTCATCAAGGATTGATTTCACAACAATTTATTATCGGGTATTTTACTGATCCTCCGGTCAAAAGAACAGTTGGTGATGAACATATGGATGAATAATCAAATCACAATTGACAATTTTGTGGAACGAACATAGGTTCATCAACGTTAAAACAATGAACTAAGATTAATCGTTATAACAATAATTAATAAGCTATGGGATCGTGCGAAGAACGATAATAACGTATCAAAGGCAGATAAAAAAAATCAATGACCAATTTTTTAAATCAAAGGGACGAAAACCACAAATTGACGAATCCTACCTGGATTTGGATCGACTATCATTGACGAAGAATTCGCTCGCCAAGATTCGAAGTTCTGTCGTCGTCCGCCAAAGGGAGTAGGAGGAGGTGAAGGAGGAAGAGAGCAAGGGAGGAGGGGAGTTTCTTGGGAGAGGAATGGGAAGGGTTTCTCTAGGGAGAGGGTGGGGGAGGAAGAAGAGATTAAATAAAGAAAATCAATTAAACCTTTAATGAATTAAAAACTCAACCCAATTTAAATCCGTGTCTGAAACCCCAAACGCATTGAAAGTTAGGTCGCGCCTAGGGTAAACACCACCTTCCAAGCACAACGGTGGTATCAGAATTTTAATCTGAGGCTCTATTCAAAAGATATAAAATCTAACGTCTGAGACCACATAATTACGAAAACGCCCCTCATGGCGTTTCCCATAGAGGGTTCGCGCCCGTGAAAGTTACACCCCTCCTAGGGTAAACGGCATGCTCCGGACTCAACGCTTCCCTCGGTTTTCCCATCTGAGCTACCATTTAGGAGTTATTCTGTTTATTTGGCATGCTCAGTGTGAATGCACTGAAAATTAAATTCCTGCGACACCGGGGCTCGGAATCGCACGCCGTCTGAAGGCGCTGCTCTAGAATAACATCAAGAATATTCCAAGTCTTTTATAGAAAAACCCGAGTTCTTATAAAAATTAATTTATAATTTATCTATCAGAATTTTTTAAAAAACTACATTATACAATCCAGGATATCACGTAGGCCAGTGGTAGGCGATGCACCCTTGTTGCCCATCAATTGCAGTTACAAGTCTCACGGTCTTGCCGGACATGACTGGTTGTCGCCCGACCTCTGGGATGTAATTTTTATAACAATCCAAATATAACCTTAACAACAATATCCAATTTTTAAACTTAATCCATTCCAACATTTAGACTTATCCAAAATACTTCTATCCAAACTCACAGTTCAAAATTTATAAGGAAGTTAAAAACAATTAAGATCCTTTTTTCCATGTAATAACATGTGAAAACCTTCATCATGTATTATTTTAAAACATGGTAACACCCTGAATTACCATAAAACCATATTTATTACATTCATGCTCCCTTATTCTTTATATCCAAATTTTTATAATATTCCAACAATGATGAAATAAAAAAACTATTAATTAGTTCCAAATAATTCAAGAATATCCAATATAATTTATCCAAATCAACCATCTATTATTTGAAAGTCACTACCTCATTACCAAGACCATATTAAGGATTACCTTTCCTTCAACAATGTATTTTCCAAAATGTGTATCTTACTATTAAGTCACTTCTTTTAAAACCATATAATCTTAAATCCTTAATAAAATAGTACTGCAGTACAATCCTCATTTATCTCCATAATTCATATAACCAGTATATTGTTGAAACAACACTCAAATGAAATAATTCCATAATAAAAACATAAGAACACTAGTCATTCCTCTTCATCTGAGGTAGTATTATAACTTTATTATTATCCAATAGCATCATTTGAGGTATACTCCGATGACTGGGACATTGATTCGTGTAGTTTCCCAACGCCTTACAGATGAAGCATTTTACATTTGAAACCTTTTTCTTACCCTTGAAATCGCGTACTTGGTGTCCCTTTTCTCCACACTTATAACAAACTCCCATTCCCTTCAAGCATTTACCAAGGTGACTATTTCCACATTTATTACATATGGGAAAATCCTTATTTCCCATCTTCCCTTTATCCATATTTCTCTCTACCATCCTTTTCTTCTCTTGATTCCCTTCAAAACCATAGGACTGAGATAATTCTTTACTTATCATATTAACACATGGTAAAATTTCTTAGTATGTTGTGAATATGTGGGAGACTATTTCCCTTCTAAATTTTGGCTTAATACTAGGAAAGATATGATCCCTTTTTTACTTTTTGGATCATACTTAATACTGTATTTCTCATTCCTTCTACTAGGTTCCATTTCTTAACAATAGAATACACTAGGCCAATTTATGAATCACAATTCATAATTCCAAACTTGTAAAATACCTAACGTAAATTTAATAGTTTATGGATATAATCCATAATCATAAAATGTATTCTTTGAGAAAGTATTTACTCCTAAATCCTTCATAATGGATTGTAATGAAAATGTGAATAATCCTAAGCATATCCCCCGGGAGTGTCATAACCAAGAGTGCAGTAAGGCCCTTTGTCATGCACCAGTTCTTGTTTGAGTCTAGCTCAAAGCGGTGTTTTTGGGATTTACCCCTAGGTACATATGTGTTAGAGCTTCCTCTACCTGCTCGTATTCAGACAGGGATAACTCACAAAATCTCTATAGTACGAAAATTCTAGGAAGGTTTTCTGTACTAATCCTCAAAGTCTATCTTAGGGTAATGTTCTTCAATCATAGTTTAACTAAATCTATTTCCAAGGTTGTTACTAAACTTCCTTTGATACCAACTCTAATGTCTCGACCCCAGTTACCCAGAGTCGGTGCATTATTTTTATACATTTGCATGATTACAGTGAATCAAGTCCTGAATGACTGATCAGTTTAGCAGTCTTGGAAAATAGATTACATACATTAACTTTACATTACATTTTCAAACAAAAAAACATAGAATAGATAGTTCATTGAGAACGTTATTATTCCATTTATATTAACCCTGCATATCAATTATAATAAAATTCTTGGAATCCTGTGAAAATAAAATATAAGAAATGGGTGAGCTTAGATTCCCAGTAAGGGTAAATAATTTAGCGGAAGCTATAAACTTTTAAGGGAAGATGTGTGTTAAAAACAACAGCCTTTTTAAACATAAAAATAAACATAATATGGAAAAAATAAATCAAACATTACCATATAAACATGCACATGGATATTCTACTAGTCGAATAATCACATATAATAACTAATTTCATAATGAGGTAATGCCTAATGTCATCCATCATTACCACATATTAAAGGCCTCGTGCCAAGACTACAAATAAGATTTTGTCAAGGCCTTGTGGAAAGACACTAGTTTGTCTCATGAGACCTAATAATGCAGTGAGAATCTATATCGAGCTCCACCTGTCACTTACTATGTCCTCTGTATTCCTCATATTAAAATTTTGAAACATAACATAATCATTCGTATTAAAACTAGCAGACAAAATGTCAATACATTAACCATAAACCATGAATGGTATAAAAATAGAACATTCACAGTAAAACATATCACATCTCATTCAATACAATATTGAATATTTTATTTATAATAAATCAACCTCAATCAATAATAATATATAAAAATGATGTTGACATAGTTGAAAATAATCATTAAAAACCTTTGAGAAAAATATCCTTTTTTGTGAAATCATTTAAATTTAATGCATTTATAAAGGAAATAATTTAAAAGAGATTTTTAAATCAAAGTGTCTCATACCACTTTTAAACTTTTGAAAATAATTATTATTTCAAAACATTCATGTTCATATAAATAAATACTTAAAACCATTTTGAAAACATGGACATTTATTAAAAAGATTTAGAAAGATAAATCTTTAAAACATTTAAAATTCTGATCTTGATAAAGATTACCTTTCACAAATCATTAAAATATTCATTTTGAAATCAGTTTTATGAAAAATGGACATGGATGTTAAAAATTTCCTAGTAAATACATACACATAAACAAACTCGGATAATAATGAGATTGAGGAATTAACCCTTACCTTGCACTTTCCTTTAGTTGAGGGTAGGTTTAAACTCATGTATGAAGATCATAGTATGTTATTAAATTATACCAGAACCATATTAATATTCATTATATCATACATGATTCATTTATGAATTTATACTACCCATTTAATAATAATTTCCATGTTAAATTAACAATTCGGGTAATAATCGCTTTCTTTATTGTACGTGTTTTAACTTGTTACTCTTGATTGTATCACTTAGATAATGATTTAAATACTTCCAGAATATAAATCATTATTTATATATAATATATATTTATAATATAAATATGTATAATTGACATATATATGAAATGTAAAACACCGTTTATGGAGACGGTAGTTCGTACGTTCTCATAAACATTGTTTCTGTTTTCATATCATATTGAATAGAACTAAGTGAATAAGATATATGTAAGTACACACACAAACACAAACACAAACACACACACACATATATATATCCAGTAGAATTATTATGTCATATATTACATACTTATTATTAATATATATTTTTATAATCATCGATGAATGGTGAACTTGGAAATGAATCTCATCGCGTCGTGGAGACGGTAATCCATACATACGCACGTGCGACAATATAATTTCCTTAAAGGTATGGAATTGGATGGTATATTAATTTCAAAAAGACATTATAATGTTATTTTACTTATTTATATACATATTACTCATCATTATATCCATCCAAATAACATAGTGTTGAATAACAAATTACACCACGACGTGGAGACGGTAAACCGTATGTACGCACACATGGTGACATTATAATTCTTAAGATGGATAGAATAATGAATATAGTTGTGCCATATTTATAATAACATCACAAAATATATAAGTTACTGGAGTTATTTTTTTGTTATGGTAAGAACAAATAAAGAGTAAGTGGAAGAAGAAAAGAACTTGAAAGAGGTGATGAAATATTTACCTCTTCTTCGGGTTCTTCTTTTTATTTGATCAAAAGGGCTCGTTTGGTTGGATTTATGACCAAAGGAAGGCATCTAGGATAAATTTAGTATAGTTGGGAGTATATTTTGGCAGGGTTTGGACAATACAAATGGCTTTGGAGGTGTGAATTTTAGAGAAGGAGAAGTGCCCTTTTATAAGAGGGATGAGGGGCACCTTTGGAAAAACTTAAAATATTATTTTATAATAAATTCATTTTCAGTTTATAATGGCTCCAAAATTAAAATTTTAAAGGTTAAGGTGGGTATGGGTATAAAACCACTCAACCAATAGGTTTTAGACAGGTTTCGGTCACTATATTTACCTTGTCTTTTAGATTTAACTCTTAGTTAAATAGTTTGGCATTTACCATGTCTCTTTGTATTTTTATATTATATGGTTAATAAACATACTATATACTTACAACATAACACCAAGTGGTTCATTAATGATAAAATTATCATTATATTAGTATTTCGGCTGAACCTTATATTTTTAGGAATAGAATATCAATTAATAATATAATATTTGTTTTAAAACGCTTTTATGTCAATTTTGACACTATTTGGTATTTTGTTTTTTCTAAATTCATAAAAGCATTATTACTTAGAAAACAATTCATATAACTAACACTAAAATGTCATATTAACCACGAAAATTTAATGGAATTCATAAAAAGTCTCAAATTACATTTATTTGGGTATTTATAATATCACTTATTTTAATCTTTCATCAATACGGGAATTACTCCATCATCATTGTGTCATAAATATATTTAATTATTTAATATCTAAAAATTATAAATAAAATTCCATTATTTATGAAATCTTTTTATCTTTCTAATGAATATTTATAGTAAAATTTATCTTATGTATAACCCTATATTAAAAATGGTTTAGTTACTGATCTTTGAATTTAACACTTTTAACTCTTCTTTGAATTAAATAATAATAAATGTCCAAATCTAATCCATGTGGACCATATCCGTTCATATTTTATTACTAAGGTTGTTTTTGGTCAAATTAAACTTATCCAATATAATTAGGACATGTGTTAGGGTAATAATAATATCATTTGTACCCTTAATTACTCTATTTACTTTTAATTATGGTAAATAAAAGTAAAAAGTTACTATTCACCAAAAATTATATTCATCTTATTGAACTACATTTTACATAATGATATCAACCGTGTCTCTTGGATTTTTGAAATTCAACTCACAGAAGTGGTAAAATTAAGTTTTATGCAAATTTGCAAATGCTTGTAGGAGGTGTGTAAAAGACGGTAAAAGTTTAATAAAATTTATATATATATATGAACTTATCATAAAATGACTCCAATGAATTACATTGAACTCATATAGGTATTATGTATCTATTTTTACCTAGAATAAATTTAAATAAAATAAATAATTATTTAAATAAAAAGTAGGTTTTAAATAATAACTCAGTGTTTTTCATTATTCATCAAAAATTGAATGTTTTCATAAAAATACACAAAATTCACCCTAAGATAATTTTGATATTCCAAATTCAAAAATGAACTATATTTTACCAAATTAAAAACATTGAAGTTTCATTTATTGATTTAAAATTAATTCCCGTTGTCAAAACCAAAAGGCGTATATTTAAGAAATAATAACTATCAAAAGATTGACACTTGTTTATGTCCAATTTCAACGTGAAATTACTTAAAATGACCAGAATTGGATTAAATGGTAAAAATATAATCTATTTATACTTCCGAACCAATAAAATTTACAATTTAACTCTATAAATTATTTTTACTAAAAAAGTTGTTTTATGTTAAAATATAGTATTTTTCACTATTCATCCAAATATAAAAGTTATCATAAAAACACCAAAAATTTAATGAAACTAAATTATTATGTCCAGATTATAAATAAGAAGTTTATTTTGTCAAATTGAATATATAAAAGTTTCAAATATTGGATTTAAAAAGGGTTTACCATTAAAAGGCAGTAAAAGTTCATTTTTTTGAAAAATACTTCTTTTATCTGAAAAAATTAATTTGTTCTTACATTATGTCTATGAAAATCATAATATGGATTCTAAAATTATGAGGATTATGTAAACTTAAAAATTCAGTTTATACTATTCATAACTGCTTTTTAACGGCTATTTTGGTAAGTCGTAGTGCGCTTGAACTCGGTGTTGCGTGTAGTGCAAGTTATTGAATTACTTTGAAAAAATAACGTACTATGAAATCTTGTGGTGTTACATATTTTAGTTAGAGTTACTAACCAAATGAGAGATGATTAAATAAAAATAATTTAGGTAATAAAGACTTTATAATATCATGAGAATAAAGGGATTCATTATATATAATGTCAAAGTATAGTATATACACCAAATAAAAGTGAATTGGTGCATAACAAAAAAGAAGTCTCAATAGAATGTAAGTTGAGATGAATTGTATTATCAAGATCATATACTTAGATTATAGATAAATCAATGAAATTATTATGTGTGAAAAATATTAATACACTCAATATGATTAGATATTCCATGTAAATCAATCAGAGGACATTCACACATATTCTTGTAAAAATAACACCAATGATTTGGATGTTTAACTCAATGAATAGAAATTGAGTTAAAATTACTCTTCTCAAGTTTATATCGATGACTTGAGAATTAAAAAATAGAGTTATTATGTGTATCAAAAGTATATACACACAAAGGGGAGTGAAAATTACTATATAAGTAAATAAATAGTGATTTCACACATAATCATGGAGTAAAGTAATCAATGAAGTTTGCGTAAAACCGAATGAGTGGAAATTCAAATTTGAAATTCCCTTACCAGTTTGGTAAAATAAGAAACATACTCCCCCAGAAAGAAGGATCATACAATGATGATGCAAATACTCATTAATAAAATTATATTATGAAAACAATATAATCATGGGTAGTACATACACCACACAAAAGGTAATAGTGGAAAATATAGCATGAATCTCACGAGAATAAAAGTGAGATGAAAACCCCTTACCTTGTACTTTTTCTTAGTATAGGGTAGGTTAACCATTTTTATAATGGTGAATTAATTTTTATTAAATTATAAAAGAACCAAATACATAAATATGATATCATATATGATCTTCTAATATTGTTTTGTTAATGATGTTTCAGTAGTATCATTGTTTTGGTTGTTAACTGATTCATTTTCCTTTATATGTTTTGTTACGTAAGTCATGATTTTTATGTATATGATGTATTTTATTCATATAATAAATGATATTAAGTTCCTAAACATTATTTTTAATCATAAAAAGAAAATTATTCTTGAATGATTACGATGGGGAATGAATCTCATCACGTTCGTGGAGACGTTAACTCGTACGTACGCACGAGAGGCAATATCATTATATTGATGGTGAAATCATATGTAATTGGATATTATATCATATATACAGAATAATTAACATGTTATATTTATTATTTACTTCATTTATACGCATTATTATACCCATACAAATAATTAAGTGTTTGAATAACAAACTACACCACGACGTGGAGACGGTAAGCCGTACGTACGTACGTAAGGTGACTTTGTCATTTATAGGATGGATAGAATAATGTATATGGTTGTACCATATTTATAATAACATAAAATTATGTATAATTTACTGGATTTTTTTATTTTGGTATGGAAATAAAAAAAGAAAGAGGAAGTGTAAGAAGAAAAGAACTTGAAAGAGGGTGATAAAATTATTACCTCTTCTTCTGGTGTTTCCTTTTGAGTTGATCAAAAGAGCTCCTTAGGATGGATTTGTGATCAAATTAAGGCCTCTAGTTTTAAGTGAGGGAATTTGGGAAGATATTTGGTCAGGTTTTGGCCAAGACAAATTCCTTTGGAGGTGTGAAATTAAGAGAAGGGGAAGAACCCTTTTATAAGAGAGGTGAGGGTCACTTTAAGAAAAGCTTGAAATATTATTTTATAATAAAATACTTTTCTGTCTATAATGGCTCCAAAATGATCTATTTCTAAGATAAGGTGGGTATGGGTACAAATAATCTCAACCAATAGGTTTTAGAAAAGTTTAGGTTTCCATTTCAACCTTATCTTTTAGTTTTAACACTTAGTTAAATAGTTTGACATTTACCATGTCTCTTTGTATTTTTATATTATATGGTTAATAAAATTACTATAAACTGACAAAAGAACCCCAAGTGGTTCAGTATTAATATATATAACCTTATCTGAGTCCTTTGTCCAAACCTTATATTTTAAGGAATATTATATCAATTAATAATATAGTATTTGTTTTAAAAACTCAATTATGTCAATTTTGACACTATTTAGTATTTGATTTTTTTGAAAGGTATAAAAACATTATAACTTTGAATAAAATTTATTTAATGAACCATAAAATTTTCTATTAAACTATAAAATTAGTGTAATTCATTAGAAGTCTCAATTTACATTTATTTGGATATTTATAATATCAATTATTTTAATATTTCATTAATAAGGTAATTACTACATCATCATTGTGTAATAAATAAATTAAATTATTTAATGTCTAAAAATTATAAATAAAATACCATTATGTATTAAATCTTTTTATCTTTCTAATGAATATTTATATTTGAATTTATATTGTGTGTAACCCTATATTAAAATTGGTTTAGTTATTAAACTTTGAATTTAACACTTTTAACTCTTCATTAAATAAAATAATAATAAATGTCATAATCTAATCCAAGTGGGCCAAAAGGATCATAATTTATTACTAAGGTTTATTTGGTCGAATTAAACTTATCCAATATAATTATTACATGTGTTAGGGTAATTATAATATCATTTTTATCCTTAGTTACCCTATTTACTTTTAATCGTGGTAAATAAAAGTCAAAAGTTACTATTCACCAAATATTATTTTCATCTTATTGAACCACATTTTACTTACTGATATTAACCGTGTCTCTTGAATTTTGGAAATTCAACTCATAGAAGCGGTAAAATTAAAACTTATGCAAATTTTCAAATGCACTTAGAAGGTGGGTAAAAGACGGTAAAAAGTTCGATAAAATTTTATACCTCTAATTTTATTATAAAATGGCTCCAAGGAATAAATTTAACTTTATAGGTATTATATATCTATTTTTAATTAAAATAAATTTAAATAAAATAAATAATTATTTAAATAAAAAGTCGATTTTAAACAATAACACAGTGTTTTCACTATTCATCAAAAATTGAATGTTTTTAGAAAAATACCAAAAATTTACCCTAAGATAATTATGATGTTTCAAATTAAAAAATTAATTCTATTTTACTAAATTCAAAACATAGAAGTTTCATTAATTAATTTAAAATTAATTCCCGTTGTCAAAACTGTAAAACATGATTTTAAAAATTAAAAAACTATCAAAAGATTGACATGTGTTTATGTCAAATTTAAATGCGAAATTACTTATAATGACATAAATTGTATTAAATGATAAATATATAATCTAATTATACTTATAAACCATTCAAAATCATAATTTAACACTATAAATTATTTCTATTAAAAAGGTTGTTTTCAATTAAAATTTAGTATTTTTCAGTATTCATCAAAATATGAAAGTTATCAAAAAAGTTCCAAAAATTTATCCAAAATAAATTTTCATGTCCCAATTCTAAAAAAGAATTTAATGTCATTAAATTGAATATATAAAAGTGTAAAATATTGGTTTTAAAAAGGGTTTTCCGATAAAAGGTGGTAAAATTGCATTTTTTTGAAAACTACTTCTTTTATATGAAACAATGAATTTGTTCTTATATTATGTCAAAGAAATACATAATATAGATTCTAAAATTATATAGAGTATATAAAATTCAAAATCCAGTTAATATTATTCAGAAAATCTTTTCGAACGGTTAGTTTGGTAAGTCGTGGTGCGCTCGAATTCGGTGTTGCGTGTAGTGAAAGCTATTGAATTACTTTAAAGAAAATAACATACTATGAAATCTTGGAGAGTTACATTCAATAACTTTAGTAATAGAGTTTTTGAAACTTGTACCTTTCTCTTCAACTATAGAAAGTTTTTATTGAACAAGTTCAAACTCTTCTTATTTTTTTTCAACTTCACTTCTAGATGATCATTCTGATTATTTTCTTCTTTGTGTTATTTCTTCAAATAATCAATTTATTTCTCTAGATTCAAACTCTTATCAACAAAAAGTTTGTGGTTTCATGTTGAGGAACATTCATCTTCAATATTTTTGTTCCTATTTTCAATCCTTCTAATCTTTCTCATGAATTCTTTAAACTCTTCTTTCAAATGAATTTCAAGTTGAGTTTATTCTTCATTAGAGATACTAATTATGAATTATTAATAATTCATTTTTGTAATAAATGTATTTTCACAAATATACTGAACAGATTTGTTAGATTCAGCTTCACTTTATTCTTCTTCAGAACAACTACTTTCATTACTAGAAGAACTTTCCTCATTAAATATTGTAATAAACTTGTTATCTTCAACATAATTTATAGCATCCTCACTATCATCATCCTTATCTAAAAATATTCTACTTTTGGATTTGGAGAAATTCTTATCTTCCCTCTTGGAATATATTTTTTAGTTATCACCCTTTCTCTTCTAAGAGCTTCTTGGTCTTCTTTCTTCTTCATTACATTATTATTTATTACCTCTATGAAGAAAATTGGAAAAAAATTCCCAACAACTCCACATACCAAAAATTTTATGAAAAGTTTCCCTTTATACCTTCTTGTACATCTTTTCACATTTTTAGAAAACAAGGACAAAATACCATTAAGATTCTTATATACATCATTTTGAGAATTAGAATCTCCATTTTCTTCTTCTTCAATAATATTATTTTATTTCTTGGAATCCTTGAAAGACATTTATCTATCAAATTTATTTTTTTACTTTAATATCATTCTCACTTATCATTTCATAAGTAATGAGATTACTATGAAAATCATATAGATACAATGTTTCTGGATCTATATCTTCTAATGAAGAAACCTTAGCATCAAACGTGTTTGGAAGAATTCTCATGATCTTTTCAACAATATAAGAATCTTCTAAAATTTCACAAAAACATCTGATAGTGATCACAATGTCATTTAACATGGTAAATAAATCATTTATAGATTCATGATCACCCATATTTATGTCTTCATACTTCAATCTCTATATTTGAAATTTTTCCATCTTCACTTTTATATTGACTTTATAAATATTATTCAGCTTATCTCAGATTCCTTTGGCCATGGGAAATACTTTTAATCTCAGAAACTCACTTTTAAAAAGTTATGAGAGTAAATCATTCTTAGCACTTCTGTCATTCAAAAGATTTTTCTTATCAATATTAGAGCGAGGATCATTCTCAATATGAGGAGGGAAACCAACCGTAACACCTCTTGAGACATAATACCCAAGAGACATAAGATATGGAAGAATTATTACTTTACAGATATGATAATTCCTATAATTTAATATTGGAATACATTTACTACTCACAGAAGTCAAATTCTCAATAATATTCTCTTTAAACCGTCAACAAGGAATAAGTGAAGGGAACCTTTGCTTTGACACCACTTGTATGTGCCCTGTCAGGATAATTGTATCAATGATAGGGAGAGGGCGTGAATCAGTGATACATTTTCTTTTATGTTTCCTTGCAATTGAAACAATCTTCGACTCCTGTTAATGATTTTATGACCAATTGAAAATAGTTCAAACACACATCTATAGGAACACAAGAATTTACAATGATCACTATTCAATACGAATTGCTACGTCCTTGGAAGGGTTTAGAGAAAATACAATACCACACAATCCACTAGAAATCAATCCTTAGATTACAATGAGTAGGATATACCCTTTCACTCCCGTATCAATTTGAAGAAAATCCAAAAGTGCATGTGCACCCTCTTAACAGAAATTGGGTAGTATAATTTTTTGTTAACAACGCATCTTACCTATGCTTATTTTCAATTTAAAAAATATAATATTTTAACAAATATTAAATTTCATACATAAAATGTGTTAAGAACTTCCTGGACATTGTTAAGAAAACTCAATCTGATTTTCCCAGTACATTATTCCCAGTCCTATTCCTCTAAGTAAAATTCTTCCAATATGATAATTCTCTGTATGATTATTCCCAGTATAATTCTCCCTAGTATAAAAAATATAACTTTAACAAAATACAATAGAGATGAATCGACACCACTTCAATTCTGAGGGTGAAAATCTCAGTATAATTCTTCCACTCTGAATAAATCAATACAAAAAAAGATATAACACTCGATGATAATGATTGAGAGAATTCAGAACTTTTTTTGAGTCCAAAAATACCAATACAGAAATCCTTGATCTGATTAATCCATCCTGATATGATGATCGTCTGAATAAAATTAAAGAGACCAATATTTTAATCAAATGAGTATGATAATCACCGAACACAATGATCAACTTAATACAACGTTGTGATTTTGTCACTTCACTTTCACTTCAATCCATCAAAACATTTTAGACAAAATATCAGTATGAGAACTTCTTCTTCTCTCTAAAAACTCAAAGCTTCTCTCACTTTTGTAGTGAATAGTACATAATTCATAAAAAGTGAAAAGTACACTTTTCCTTTTATAGGTGACCCATTAGTGGTGTTGGCTGGAATCCCAAAATTTTTTTTGCTCATACAAATTCACCCAAATATAAGTTTCCCCTAAAATCTAGGGTGTATTTTTACTTCGTCAACTCTTCTCTAAGCTTCTTGATTCCTATAAAATCTTCATCCCTTCTTCATAAATTCTTTTCAAATGCCAGTTTGAATTAAATTTCTTAATACAATTTTCTCAATCCGATTTCTTAAAAAAAACCTCTATATCATAAGAAATGGATACGACTCTGAATTCTAAATACAATTATTCTTTTGAATTTCAATATCCCTCTTGACATCATATTCATAAAACTCTTTCATCTATTCTCTCGAACTAATTTTACTTATACAACTTTTCTCTTGACCCACTTGAAAATTCACTTGAAAAGTAAACTAAGTAATTCAACCCCTTTTGAATGGCTGACTACATTTTTTATATATATTTACCATTAAGATTTTAATCAGTGTCAAATAATCTTCAACAACTTCTTTCATTCAAAATACTATTCTTATATCATGACATCCTTTATGAATTTTAATTCATTTTACAATAGCTTCAGAATCATCAAACTTTAATTATAATGTATCACAACTTTCAATAATTTCCATCATCTTTATTTCATTCCCACCTAAGTAAAATTGTTCAAGAAATATATTGGCCCAATACAATCAGGATGAATACAATTTTCCTGATTATGATCATTGTTAGTAATATTTGCTAAGATACGATTATCCTGATAATGATTATCCAAGATACTATCATTATTAGTATGATCATTATGGGTACGATTGGCCTGGATATGAATCATTTAGTATGATTTTTTCCTCAACCTCACCAATATATTTCCCTTCTTGAGATTGAATACAATTTTCCAAAATTCATTTGTCCTGAAAATTATCACCAACACCCTTTTATTTTTATTCATTTATGATCAATCTAAATATGATAAAAACATCTCTTTCACTCCCCTTTATTTCATCAATATTTCATCATAAGTTTTTCCTCTTACTTATGATTTATGAAAAATAAAAATCAGTAAAGCATCATCATGTTTAATTAATCATAGTCATGTAGAATTAGATTCTTCATCAAAACCATCACTTTCTTCATATCGAATTCAAAGTGAATCTGATGGCCATTTAGCTCCTGCAAGGATTCACTCTTAATGTAACTAATCCTTTCATTCTAGACTCAGTGAAAATATTATTATGATCAATTCCTCACTATGATATTCTCTCATTCTAGGCCCATGGTGAGTCCAATTCTCTTGAAAGAGCTATGATCTTCACCCATTCTAGACCCATGGTGAGTGTGATTCTTTTGAAAGCACGATTCTAATTATTTTGAAAAAAATGATCAATAAGATTTCCATACATCATCCTTCTCAACATACTTTCTTTATTCAACATATTGATCGATTGAAAACAACTAAAATCAAAACAAAACATGTCCATAATAATATTCCCCTTTGTATTTTTTTTTCAATACCCATTTCAACTACTTGAAAAACAAAATTGTCGTTCGTGCATACGTGAGGACAACCGCCACCATTAGCAACAAAATTCATTTCTCATCACCACCAATAATTAATGGTTAAAAGAATGGATTAATAAAGAAATATGATATTTATGAAATCATTATGGTTATGTTATTAATAATTAGATAACTTATTAATGATTTGATCAATAAATGATTGTCGTTTATTCCATCATTTAAATTAGGTGAACTAATAGTAAAATGATATTTTTTATGTGTAATGACATTATATAAATTATATCATATTTTTAATTATTTTAAATTATAATATAGAAAACAAATAAAATATAAATAATATCATTATGATTCTATTATAATGTTATTTTAACTAAACCATCACATAATCATCCATCAATCATGTTAGGTTCATGTTTGGGTTGGTTTAACCACCCACTTGAAGAATACTATTCATTTATGTTATAGGTGACTATGAGAATTTATTTGTTGGTATAATATAATATAAATATGTAATTAATGTTTTTTTGGTTCTGGTATGGTTATATCAACATTTAACCCATTAATTAAGAAAACACATTTTGTTTGTTAAGGATCACGAAAACAGAATCATTATCGATTTCATTTACAAGGTTAAAAACAAAAACAGACATGAAATTAAATTATATATTTATAAAAAATCTTTTAAAATATATTATAGTAACATATATTATTTAATAGTGATTTATGTTTTAAAAATATTATATACCAAAACATTTTTTATAAAACTAGTTAAAAGGGATAAAGATTACTTACACCCGATATTGAAAATAGTTCAAAACTAATATATATATATATATATATGTGTGTGTGTGTGTGTGTGTGTGTGTGTGGAATGATTTTCAATTAGGAGTTTAGATGGTTTTAGTTATGAATACAGTTCTTTGGTAATTTATTTAATGAACTTAATTTAATTATTCATGATGGGTTGTGTAAGTACAAAAAAAATAGGATTGAGGTAAGTGCTTTCATTTGAAATTCCTATCTTTGAATCATGTTTGGTATTATGAACCTAAAATAATTTATATGGTGTATATACAACGTATTTGAGATATCATGTCATGAAATATGTTTTAATCATGGTATTTTTCATTCCATTTCAATCTCTCCCATTCATGGGGTTTTGATTCAAATGTTTCAAAAGTTGTAAGGGTTTTATTAGTCTCAATTATAATTGTTCGAGACATAATACATTTTGATCACCATGATTCCTTTGAATAGTGTATTTACTACCCATGGATGTATTTTTATCATAATACTTGTATTTAATGGGATTTAATTTCCAATTAATGTTCCATTATGCAAGTAACAATTGATTCATTTGTTTCCCCAGTGGTGAGGATTTTTGGTAACTTGGTTTTCTTTCATTGAGTTATGATGATTCTTTGAACTTATTTCATATAAGTTGGGTACATTATTCCATTTGATCTTATTATGTGTCATTCTCTCATTTTTTGGGGATATACATTTCTACCACATAAAACCTTTGATAAATATTCCTCACCAATTGGGATATGTTATTTTAAAACCAACCACCATCTTCCTATAAATGGATTATGATCCTGTTGTTTTGGTATTTAATTAGTCATATTCATAATTCTCATATGTGTCTGAACATAAAAATTTACATTATTCATATTGAATTATGTTTACCTAGAAAAAAATTCTATTATATAAACATTAGGGAATGTATTGGAATGCTATATGTTGTTATTCCAAGATAGATAATTATTGGAAAGTTGACTATGTATTATTTGACCATCCACATTCTTTCTCTGGATGGGGTATACACATGTCACCAATTTTATTAAAATGTGGAAAAGTATTGTCATATCGTATATTATTATTCCAATGTGGATGATTATTGGAATTTTAATATGTATTGTATGATTATCCACTTTCCTTCTTAGGATGTGTTATGATCATGTTATCCCTTTGATTGACATAGATCAAATAATTAACATTCTTGATGATTATTGAATGTAAAAATAGATTAATCATGTATTGATATTTCATATTATTTATTATATGGATATCTGTGTTTTTATTCATCCAAAGGTTCCTTTGGGGAAAATTATGAAAGTTCATGTTGAATATTATGGTGAATTCATTGGACATCATAAAGTGACAGGTGGGGCTTGAAAATATATAGCCCCTCAATTATTCAAAAGGTATCATGAGAGAAAACATTTTGGGGTTTTCTATATACCTATTCCCATAATAGGATATTGTCTTGGTACAAGGCCTTAATAGCCGATTTTTAATGTCTATCATTATGATTTACACTAGTATGAGATCTATATTTTTGATATCCATTTTTTAATTTATTTTAATTTATATAAAAAGATCCTCATTTCAAGTTGATTATGGATTCATTTTGTTTACTTATTGTAGCCATAATATTGATTCCATGTTAATTCTATGATTTCTTCAATTTCATATTTCACATTACTAAGAATTTGAGCTCACCCCTTATTATGTTTCAATTTTATTAAGTTATGAAGAAAATTAGTACACATGAAATGTATAGAAGGATAAAATTTGTGGAATAATTTATAGTAGATATTGAAGAATCATTATAGATTAAGTAGTTTCATATATAGTGGGAAAAATAATCTCATGATATAAAGAACATATGATTTATTAATTTATGATGTTTTCTAATTATCTAAATATCTAAACCTAAAATAAAATTGAGATATAATAATCATCATTGGGTTTGTATTTATAGATGGTTATATCCAGTATGTTATAGCTTGTATCAAAGTGAGTATGTAAAGTATGTCTTTAAGGAACCAGATCTGGGAGTGTGGGTCTGGAGCATCAAAGTTGGTATCATAGGAAATGTTTTGAAGGATTTGGAGATTGAGATGTTTTTTAGGATAATTTAAGGATTGATAAGTTAAGGTTGATCATAATTTCAAAGATATAGAGAATTCTTTAGAATATTATATGATTTAACATTAAGTTAATAATGTATATTTTTTTAATTATTAGAATGATAGAACTTTGGTAAAAATTCTAGGAATAATTCTAAGTATATGATGAAATCCTGGAGTTTTGGTAAATTCTTATTATGTGGTTTTCCTAGAAATTACATCCCTATCAAGATATTGGAATGTGGATGCAGTTATGGAACATATGTACTAAGGGGTAATAAACCCAAAGAGTGTTTGTTGGGTGTTAACTCAATTGTGACCTGATGGATGAAAAATATGACTTACTTCACACATATATAGACACTCATTGGAAATATTCTTTCATTAATACATATTCTCCTTAAAAACCATTATGTTTTCGTTTGAAAAACTAATAGGAAAATGAAAATTAATAACTAAGGATTGAAAAAGGAGAGTCATATGTTGATCAACAAGTATCTTATGTAAATAAAATGTGTTAGAAGGGAATACATATTCAGATTGATGTTTTCATATTCATATTTTGGATATTATCATAACCATTTTGGTTTTAGTATTTTGTTTTAATGAGATCATGAAGATGAAACAATGTGTCTTATAAGTGAATAATGGAGCATACTTAAATGATTAAGAATCTTATTATTTTCCTATAATTATATAAACAGTGAGTTTCCTAGTTTTACCCAAGGCAATGAGATTTATATCATAATAGAAATTAATTCTTCATATTATTATCTATTTTCATTATATATTGATATTTATCAATGAAATTATGGAATTTTCTAAAAGTTATAAGGATTTTGTGAAACATATAAGGATTTTTCATTCATGGTTCATCTTTTTAAGGTTTGTAAAAACATATTATTGTTATCAATAACCTTTAAAAGTTATTTCATGAAAATGTTATGTTTTGAGGAAAACTATTTAAGAACACATGATTTTGGTATTCATAAATCATAGGTTTAAAATAAGCTTTATATAGAGGTAATAAAAGGTTTTATGTTTTTGAGAAAAGTAAGTTAGATAGTATTGATAACCATGGAATTTATTATTGATTCAATGAAAAATCTCTCTATGATATTTTTGGTGATGTTTATCTAATTTTTATTTTTATATTTTGATATATATTGGATAGTGTGTGACCTTATGAACTAGTCGGTTAAATATAGAGTTAATATATAGGAGGAATATATAACAATAATTTGGTTTATTGATATGGATATTCAAATGGTTTAGGGAAAGGTATGTT
The DNA here is from genome assembly GCA_963277665.1 of Viscum album. Lineage (NCBI taxonomy): Eukaryota > Viridiplantae > Streptophyta > Magnoliopsida > Santalales > Viscaceae > Viscum > Viscum album. The sequence goes on from OY728129.1 coordinate 988,534,917, forward strand.
ATAGATAATATATGATAAAGGTGTATACATACTTGTGTATATGATTCTATGGATGTATAGGGTTGTTTGAAGAAATATCGGTAACTTGATATAAACTAAGAGAGTATAGTAGACATCGATGTGCCCGTAAGGGGCTCTGCGAACTGGGTTTTCACCTTGGGTTGACGCGACATCCCTCCTCTCACTCGGCCATATCACCCACCATTTCTTGTTCCATCATCACCAGATAGGGTTCCATGGTGGTGTAATGATGGTCTGAGGCTGAGGGTTTCATCGTGGCGGTTGTCTTAGTTGGTGGCAATGGGATCTGCAACGGGGATACCTTCCGGCGTTCTGGTGATGGTTTTTTGTCTTCGATCTTTGATGTTTTTTTATTTTGGATGCGGGTTTGTTGTTGTGATATTGAGATAAAAATTTTGGTGATCAGATGGTCTGGATCTTGTTGATTCCGTGGTTGGGTTGGGGATTTGATGTCAGTTGTGTTGTGGTTCCTTGGTGATGGTCTTGTACCTGTGAATTTGTGTTTATTTGAGTTTTGGATACCGGTTGGGAGACCAATTCTTCACAAAGGAGGATTGGCTCTGAAGTGTGTTCTGGCAGATACAAGAGGTGATATGATAGAGTCTAAGAGGACTATGGACTGGGTTTTTCTTTTCAAGTGGTTCAAGATGAATTTTTCTTTTGAGTTGAGTTGCTGCAGGCACAGTTGAAGAAGGGACCGTAGGTTTGTGAATCCTTTCAGCGATGCTGTCAATGTTGCTCGGGTCTTTTCCGGTGATAGGGTTTGGGATGACCATTATGGTGACCGGTGTGTTGGGAGCACTGCCTGAGGGTCTCACAGTGATGATGCTGACGTGTTCTGGTTTGACTTTTTGAATTTTTCTGTGCGTGATATGAGCTTTGGTTTGGCACCTCCTGATTTTCATATGGTTTTATGTGTGTTTTGGATGCTGTAATGTGTTTTGTATGTTCTTGGAATGTTTTAAGTTGTAAGGTTACCACTTATCCAAAAAAAAATTTCTTTATTCCGAAAATGAAAAAAAAGATTTGGTGGAGTATAGTAAATATCATAGAGGTCATACCCTGAAATATGAATATGTTAAAAATACACTCACCGATGTTTTTCAATTAGTTATAATTAAAATTATAAGGATATATTTAAGGGGTATGTAACACCTTGTGATCTTAATATATGATTATCTTTAAAAAAAAGTCAATGTTTTTGATAGCATGCTCTATACACAACACCAAACTTAAATAAAATCGTGATATATTTTGATAAAATATAAATATTTAAGCATGATTGTTAAAAAACTAGTCATTGATTAGTGGGAATAAATATGATTAACCACATTATTAATTATATGAATATATAAAATAAAGGCAACTTTTAATATAATAAAAATTCATTTATTTTACCAAAAATGAAAAATAAGACCATTTAATGGTTAGAAATGTATAATAAAAAATTCCTTTTATAGGATACACATTTCTATTTCAAGAAACATATGATTAATGATAAATTATGTTGGATAATAATAAATTTTTAACACCTATTTTGTTGGTAAATGATATGAAATAAGAATAATAACAATTAATATTCAAAAATTTCATTTTCCAATAAAAATAAATTTTCATTATATTTTATGATTTTATTCAAAAAAAGAATTTAAAATTTTTGAAATTTGAAATTATTAAGAAATATCTTCATTTTTTGATTACACATATCAAAATTGACTTATTAAGATTTTTTGACCTTTTTCTAAAAAAATGTTGGTTTTTAAAAATAAAATATGATTATCACGAAACATGAAATTTTTATGAATTTATCATTATATAAGAATGATCTATAAGATTAAAAACCTTTTAGGTTATAAAATGTTAATATATTGAATAACATTATATATTTGAAAATATTTTTTGAGCTTATAAATCCTATATCCAACATTTCTAGAACTAATTAAAATTATACTTTAATAAAAAACAATTTTTAGTCTTTTCTTTGAATCAAATATTTTCTAGGGAGATTTAGTTTTGGATTACCTTCAAAGCCTCATAGCTATTTTTTTCAATAAATTAATTTATGTCATTTAAATCAGTACACAACATAATTTCATCTTATATATAAATTTTATATTTAAAGATGTTATTTCTCTAAAAACTATGTTTACATGATTGTGTGTTCTTATTTTAAAATTAACTTATCACACAATTATAAATTTAATTTGAAAAAATTATTTTTAAATTTGAAATCAGAATTATAAAATTAGGCAAAATTATATGTCTTATTATTTTTCATTAAAATCAATTAATAAGGATAGAAATTGATTACCATGGTAAAAGTGAATTAGGGTAAAAATTAAAAGGTAAAATAAAAAAGCACTCAAACACTCAAAGTTTCCTAAAAAAGGAGTGGTTGAGGTGATTTTAGACCCAAAATCACTTTACCCACTTATTTTTTCCTTTTTTCCATTGATCCTTTAATAATAAACATACATTATAGAAAATGTAAGGGTTACTCCCAAAACTACCGTTCTTCTCACTTTAAAAATGGTAATGTCACCACCACTTCAAAACCCACCAGTACTTAATGTTTACACTTCTAAAATCTTCCAATTATTACGTCCTAGATCCCTCTCTCAAATTCAATGGATGTTTCTAACCATTAGTCAACATAAGTCCTTTATATCAAATTATACTTACAAGGAAAATTCAGGTCCCTCATATGAGTAGTGTTAACTACTTAGTTTTTATCCTTAATTATCCTCTTTCAAATTTATTCAATCCATAAACACATAATGATATTAGTATGATTTATATACTTAAATATTACAATATAAATTATATTATCCTTTCTTATTCATCTATATCATCCATTAAGAAAAATGAAATCATCGTTTGTGCGTATGTACCGACTAACGCCACCATGAGAAATGAAATTAATTTCACATCACCACCAATATTTGATGTTTGAAAGAATGGTTTAATGAGAAAATATGATATTTATTACATAATTAAGGGTTTTTTTAATAATTGGAGAACCTATTAATGATATTATCAATAAATGATTATCATTAATTTAATCATTTAAAATGGGAGAACTAAGAAGAAAATTATATCTTTTTTTGAGTAATGAATTCATATACATAGTATCCTATTTTAATTATTTTAAACTATAATATTTCATACTAATAAAAACTAAAATAGATAATTATTCTTATATTATAATTATATTGAACTAAACTCTCTCATAATCATCCATTAATCATGGTAGGTCCGTGTTTGGGTCTATATCACCACATTGTTGAACAATATTATACATTTATGTAATAGATGACTATGATAAATTATTTAATGGTATCACATGATATAAATATTTAATTAATGTTTTTTGGGTTCTGGTAAGGTTATATCAACATTTAACTCATAAATTAAGAAAACAACTTTTGTTCATTAAGAATAACTGAAACATAATCATCACTGATTTCATCTTCATTGTTCATAATCAAAACTGAAATGAAATGAAATTATATTTTTATAAACTATCTTGGAATATATATTAAAGTACCTTATATGATTTAATATTGATGTTATTTAAAAAATAATAGTTATCGACACTATTTTTACAAAACAAGTTCAAATCCATAACGATTACTCACACCTGATGTTGAAAATAGGTAAAAACTAATACACACACACACACAGAGATATATATATATATGTGTGTGTGTGTGTGTGTGTGTGTGTGTGTGTGTGTGTGTGTTTGTGTGTTTTCATGTATAATGATTGTAAATGAATAGTATATATGGTTAAAGTTAGTAATAAGGTTATTGAGTATGTATTTAGTGAACTTCATTTAATTATTAAGGATTTTTTGTGTAAGTGCATAACAAATCAGGACAAAGGCATGGGTTTTCATATGAAATTACTCTCTTTGAGGAATGTTTGGAATTCAAAACCTAATTTGATTTATTCAGTTTATATACTTCCTATTTGAGATATTATATCATGAATTATATTTTAATAATGGTATTTTAATTTTAATTTAATTCCTTCCATTTTAACATGTATTGATTCAAATGTTTATATATTCGTAAGGGTTTTCTTGTTGTCAATTATACTTCTTTGAGACATAATACATTATGTAAACCATAATTCTTTTGTATGGTTTATTTACTACCCATGAATTTTTTTTATTCCTTGTATTTAATAGGATTTAATTTCCAAATGATGTTCCCCTGTTGAAGTGTCTATTGATTCAGTTGTTTCCTCAATAGTGAGGATTTTTGGTAACTCAATTTTCATTCATTGAGTTTTTATTGTTCATTGAACTTATTTCAAATAAGTTGAGTAAATTAATCCATTTGATTATATTATTTGGTATTCTCTAATTTTATTACAAGTATATACATTCCTACCACGTATTTCTCACCTCTTGGTATATGTTCTTTTCAAACCATCAACTTTCTTTCCTTGAATGGCTTATGAGCATGTTATTCCAGGATTGACTTAGTTGTATACTCAATGATCTAAACAATGCGAACAAAAAAATTTACATAACTAAGATCAGTTTATATTCACCTTGAAATATTGTTATTATATTGACCTATGTAATTTTTTTTCATTCTTTATTTTGTTATTCCAATATGGACAATTATTGGAAAGTTGACTATGTATTGTTTGATTATTCACCTTCTTACTCTGGATATGTTTTGATCATATCCATTTTATTGACATGGGGAAATTATTAGTGTGACATATATTATTATTCAAATATATATGATTATAGTAAATTTAACTATGTATTTTTTAACTACCCACCTTGTTTCTCTAGATGGGTTATGATCATGTTATACCTTTTGTAACCTGAGTTTTTGAGTGGGTCCAAAATCCTTAACCTAATTGAATTTTTGAGTTTGGTGAGCATGCCAAATTTTAATTTTTATATTGGGATCCTAATTCAAGGATTTTAATTAACCCAATTAATTATTTTTAGATGGTTTTTAAGTCTTGGAAAGTGCCTCTAGATTTTGGGTGTGTTTCAGGTGCTTTAATCCTCAAGAACTCTATTTCGGGAAAACACAGACAGAGGGGCATGGTTTGGAAAAACCATGTTGCCTCCCAAGAGAAATTATGTTTCCCTTCTAAATAACTAAACATGGGTTGATAATCTAATCTATCAAGGTCACATGACAATGATATATTTATATAGTTTTTTTATAGAGGGATTTCCCATGGTTTTTTTGCAGCTTGGAAAACTATGTGTATAGATCGTGCTTATGTGGTGCTTAGGAATAGAGAACCGAAATATTGGTGCATAGTTATCCAGAACATGTAGCCTAACCATGTAGATCATTTATTTTGGAGAAATTACTAAAATTACCCTCACTCCTTACATTATTTTTCTTCATCCTTTCCCCCTTTAACTCATACGTAGAAGGGGGATCTCCCATCTTATTCTCCCCTTAATCCTTGAGGGATATTCTTTATTCAAACTCTGATCGGAGCTATTTTGGTCATGTTATAAGTTCATCGGTAAGGCATTCAATTATCTTACCCCCCCCCCTTCCTTGTTTATCTCTTCATATGAAATTTCAAATCCATACGAGCACTTTTCCCATGTTTTTAGGGATTTCATCCAAAACACCATTTTCATCTGATTAGTCTTGAGTTAGAGGCCAATATAAAATAAGAGATCACCTAATAGTACAATATAGGTGGTTCCAAGCTTTATCCTTGATTTTATATAATTTTTGGGGTGCATTCTATAGACACCATATGGGTAGTTTGAGAGAGACCCCTAATTAATTAATGTATGTATTTTAATTTTTTCCATTAATGATATGAGATGCCTATGAGCATGCTCCTGCTACACTAAAAATGGTTAATTTGGGTGAGTGGCTTAGACCAACCTATAAAATTTTTTCTGGGTGTGTAAATTTAATTATTAAATTTTTTATATTAATATGTGTGGTTACATGGGAACCGAACTGGCTATACTTGAGGATTAAAATGGTGATAATCACATGGACAGAGGCGATGTGGTTCGTTAAGTTGGGTGAGGCTCATTAAATATTGGTTGATGTTAGTCTCTAGTTTTAAGTGACATTATTTTTAGATTGAGGCAAAGTGGTCTTCAGGTTGAGGGCTCGACTCTCGGGACTTAGGATGGTGTTGACCATCAGGAATTAGTGGCATGGTCACAAGGGCACAAGGTGTTGTATGTTGTGCCTTAGGTTGTTTGGTAATAACTACTCACAATTATTAGTTGACATGTTGTATGAATCATGTTCACATATATAGGATTCATTTGAGGTGGTGTTGACCACTCATTGTGGGTGGAGGCCTCTGTAGATATTTCTGATTAGGTGATGGTGTTGGACAAAACAAATGTTGGATGTGACCATCATAAAGAGCCATATCGATGGTGATGGGCCATTGGTTGATGGTGTTGAGACCGTCAATTTAAGGATGAGGCTAACCATTATACTTGATCCCATTGTGCCATGATATCAGGAGGATGGATATCGTCGTTCCACATGCTTTCAGTTGTTGAGATGATGATTATTATATATTGGAGTAAAAAAATCATTGTTCCTTATGATGTTAGGATTCAAGATGATATTGATTTTCTAAGATGAGGTTTGAGGGACCAAGGAATTGTTTGGGTAGGCTATTCAGACACTAGGTACATGATTGATGGTATGAGGTGTCTAGTTATATATTATAGTTGGAACCTGAGGGTTCACCTATATGAATTTCATCAGGGGATGCATTGGGCCCTAATAAATGGGTCCTCGACACTACATGTATATATATGAATACACGTGTAGTCATAGATATTTATATTTGAGAGAACATATTCAAACATTTACACCAGTAATGGTCGAATAATGCAGACACATCCTTATGGATGTTGAGCATAAGTGAAGTGGTTACATTCATGAATGTGTGTTCTTTACTGTTTTATTTATATTTACCATATACCTACATAATTATGGATGTAAGATAGGAACACATTAGTGGTGGTATACTAAGATTATTATCACACCCTACACAGTCCCCTTGGGATGCATGTAGAATTTATGTCTCTAAGATATGGTAAGGGATATAGCTTGGGAGTTGGACCTTAGTGATCATGTTGTATTACTCAGCATGGGATGGATGGAAATAGACTATGGTGGTTCCTCTACATCATTTGGAGTTTCGTTTTATTTTTTCATGCCACATATGTATGTACCGATGGAAGGCCATGGGTGTACCTTCTGTTTATTTCTTTGTATGACCTAGAATGTTTTATTGTCTAGAAATGGTATCATTACATTAAGATTTTTTTTATTCTGATGCTGCTTTATATATGATTTTTGTGTGTTGATATCATTGATTCTACTATTTATGTTATTTCTTCCACTGCTATATTTATATGTGGACAATTATTATTATCACCACTAGAGGGTATAGTCTCCCCACTATCACCTCTCAGACACTCACTGCTAGTTGGAATCCTTTGGGGTTTGGGGAGGCATTCCTAAGGCCTAGTGGCCAACTAGTCTAGAGAAATATTCATATGGAAAACATGGTTTCAAAACTAAAAATGGTATTAGAGTGAGTTATTGTATATGTTTTTTCACAACATCACAAATCCTGGTATAAAAGGGTAACCATTTTTAGTTGGTTACAAATGGTATCAATGTTTTCTTTTCTTATTGGTCTTACAAATTGGGTTATGGTAGATTAAAGACTAGGATAGAGTAAAAACTAGGTAAAGTTATCATTTTTGGGTGCCTACATCCCTTGAATAGGGGACAAAGTAAGCTTCCAATGGGGGGGAAATTATTTGCTGTTGTATTCATTTACAGTTAAATTAATATCCACATTGGGTGGCTCACTTGGGTGTGATGGTTATCTATTACGTGTCTTTTTACCCTTGGCTTGATATGGAAAGGGAATTTGGTTAATCATCATGATATTCACTTAGGCTCATATGATTTTTTTATTGAGATCATCTTTGGGAACCTAGAATGTTCTAAGAGGGGTTGGGCTATTTAAAGTGTCAATAAAGAAGCTAAATAGTGTTTTCCTGTTTCGCTATTTTAGTGGAAATCTACGCAGCCAACCCAAGAATGTGGTTCTTAATGAGATCATATGTAATGTTATAAGATACTACAAACATGTAATATATGGACCTATACCTAAAAAGGTAAAGAAGGCATGATGATTCTAGGTGAGTTGTTTAAAGTGTCAACAAATAAGCTAAACAATGATTTCCTGTATAGCCTCTTTGGTGGAATTATACTTAGCTACCCTAGAATGATGATACATGACATTTGATTCTTGAATCTGATGTGGTCCATAGGGGGGCTATGAGGTAGGATGATACTTGATACCCAACCCTCATATGGGTAGGCAAGGGGGTCCTTGAGGCCGAATGTTTTGAGATTGGGTTTGGTGGGAGAGTGTAAGGGTGGTGAGATGCGCTTCCTGTTACAACTTTTGAGATTTATGATATATATATATATATATTTATGGTTGTTTGAATATTGTGATTGGTATTCAGTGGGATTCCGCCTAGATAGCTTCCAGTGGAGCGTCAGATATGACATGGGTATTTATGGGAATTTGATAAGATGCAGGACTTGATGGGTGTCAGATATGACATGTGCATGATTTGAGAACTTGATGAGTTGAAGGAGTGATGATATGTCATGGTAGTACTTTTATGTCTAGTAATTGTAATTAGAACATGATAATTGTATAATTTTGGGTTAGGAAGTGATTGTATAGGTAACTCCTAATGTGGGGAGAGCCTTGAGGGGAGTTGATTTGTGACATAATAACCAGGGTAGACCAGGTTGATTTAAATGAGATTGGTAAGTTTGGTACCATCTCTGTGTAAGTATTTTTAGATCTGGGATGATCTATTCTTTGGTGGGGATATTGTGACATCTCTGGTTTTTGGGCAGGTTGAAAATCCACAACATGATTAATTTTTTGAGTTTTGTGAACATGAAAAATTTTCTTTTAATCCTAAAAACCTAATTCCAAGAGTTTGATTAAAAAAATACATGTTTTTAGATTTCTTTGAAGGATTAAAAAATTACTCGGGGTTTCAGGGGAGTTTTAGGTGTGTTAGACCCCAGAAACCCCATTTTAAGAAAGTGCAGACAGAGGAACATAATTTAGAAAAACTGTGCAGCCTCCTATAAGAAACCGTATAGACCTCATACAACATTATACATGGTTTGATAATCTGTGTAGGTGGGTGTTCAAGAACATTATAGGATTCTATAGTTTTTAACAAAGGGTTTTTACATGGCTTGAACTTGGTTTTCTAAACCATGAGCATAGCTCGTGCATGTGTGGTTCTTAGGCACATATCACCACACGATTGGAACATAGTTAGATAAACTATATAGTTCATTTATTTTGGAGAAATTAATAAAATTCCCCTAAATCATTGTATTATTTTCCTCCTCCTTTCATCCCTCTCACTCACATGAACTATGGGGCTCTCCCATCTTCTTCTCCCCTTAGGATTTTTGGGATCTTCTTTGTTTGAGCTTTGATCTGAGCTTCTCTAGTATCATTAGAAACACAACGGTAAGGAATTAAATCATATTTCCTTACTTACTTGTTTGTATATCCATATATAATTCTAAATCCATGTGATATCCTAGATTATATTTTCATGGTGTATGTCTAAAACACCATTTTCTTGTTATTCAGCATAAGTTAGAGACTGATATCATACAAGTGAGCACCTACTGGTATGAGGTAGGTGGATCCTAGTTTTTTCCTTGAATTTCTATATGTTTTGGGGTAGTGTTTTGTATATTCAATGTGTTTAGTCTGAGTGATACCCTTAATTAGTGAATGAATTCCTTTTAAATTTTATAATTGATGATATGATATGCCTATGGGCATGCTCCTATTGCACTATAAAGGGTTAATCTAGGTAAGGGGCTTCAACCAACCTAGGCAGCTTAGGCTGGGTGTGTAAATTTAATTATTAAATTTTTTATAATGATATGACTGGATCCATGGGAATGTGATAGGATATACCTAAGGTTTGAGGTGATGTTGATCACTTGGATTGAAGTGATGTGTGTTTTCAGGTTGGGAAAGGTCTTTAACATATGGAGTGATGTTGATCACCAGGTTAAGGTGACATGGTCTTTAGATTGATGCAAAAAAGGTCATCAGGCTATGGGATTGGGTCTTAGGACTTGTGATGGTATTTACTATTGGGAATTAGAAACATGGTCCCAAGAGAACAAGGTTTCAGATGATGTGTCTTAGGTGGTTTGGTTATTTTTTCTCACTATTGTTGGTTGATGCACCATTGGAGTCATGTACACATATATAGGACATATTTTATGTGGTTTTGACCACTCGTTTTTAGTGGAGGTCTCCATAAATATTGAGACTTAGGTTATGGTGTTGACCGTCAGATTGTTTGGAGGTTATCACCATAGAAATCTACATGGATGGTGATGGACCATCTATTGATGCTACTGAAACCATCAGTTTGGGGATGAGGATCACCATTATGCTTGTGGCTATTAGGCTAGTATATCATGAGGATGGACATCATCACACCTTAGGGTGTTGGATATTGAGATGATGGTGATTATATATTGGAGGATAGATATTTTTGTGCCTCGGGATGTTAGGATTTAAATAGATAGTGATTATCTGATATTTGGTCTGAGGGAACAAGGAATTATTTGGGTGAGACATTCGGATGTTGGGTATATGATTAATGGAACAAGGTGTTGGGTTATATTTTATAGGTGGAACACGAGGGTTAACCTGGTATGACTTTCGTCAGAGGATTCCTTGGGTTGTAATCCATAGATCCTCTCCAATTCATATATATATATATATATATATGGATACATGTGTTGTATGCTATATATATTTTAGGGTATGTATTCATAAATTTACCCTAGCAATGGACAAATTAGGTAGAAAGTTCCTTATGGTTTTTGAGAAAAAGGGAAGTGTTTAAATTTATTAATGTGTGTGATTCTCTATTTAATTTATATTTAGTATAAACCTACATAACTATGGATGTAATACAAACACAAATTGGTGGTGGCCTATTGATATTATTCTCATACCCTACACGAGACCCTCATTACATGTGTAAACTTTATTTCTATGAGATCATGTACGGAATCTTGCTTGGGAGCTAGACTTTAGTGATCACGTTGTACTACATAGCATGGGATATATGGAATTAGACCACGGTCCTATGCATTAGTTGGAGTTTCCTTTTATCATTTTCTTGACATATATGTATGTATTGATGAATGGACATGGGAGAACCTATTGTTTGTTGCTTTGTATGACATGGCATGTTTTATTATCCACAAATCGTATCATTCCCTTGAACTTGTTTTTTATTCTACTTCTTCTTTATATATGCGTCCACTATGATGATATTGTTGATTATGTGGTTTATGGACTTTATTATTATATTATATTATATTATATATGGACTATTATTATTATCACCACTATAGGGTATAGTCTTCCCACTATCACCTCTCACACTGTCACTACTAGTCGGAAACCTTTGGTGTATGGAGAAGCTCACCTAAGTCCTAGTGGCCAACCATCCCAGAGATCTATTCGAGTGGAAAATAAGGTTGAGGGACTACAATTTTATTGAAATGGGGGAAAGAATTTAATTTCTTGATGATTGTAGACTACTAAAACAGTTTGATCATGTACTAATATTTTTTATTCTTCATTATGTATATATTTATGTTTTTATTCAGCCAAAGGATCCTTAGAAAATAGTATAAAAAGAAATGTTGACTCTTATGGTGATTGCATTGGATATAATATGATTATGGGTGGGGTCCCAAATTATATATCCCCTCGATGCAAAGATAGGTCTCATGAGACAAAATAGGTTGGGTTATGGTGTATACATCTTCCCATAACTGGATAGTGTCTTGGCATAACACATTGAAAATAGGTTTTTGATATCTAAAATTATGCATTACATCAGTATGAGATCAGTATTATTAATATCCTTTTTTCATTTGCTTTCATAGATATAACATGCTCTCGATTTGAATTATATTATGGTTTCATATTGTTTCCATATTCCTACCATAATTGTTTTGTCATTTTTATTCCATGATTACTTCAATAGTATGTTTTTCCTTATTGAGCATTTGAGATCACCTATTTTTATGATTCCATTTTCCCAAGTGATGAAAAAATGTAGTACATGTGACATGTTTAGAAGGATGAAATATGTGGAAGAATTTATGGAATATGTTAAAGACTCATCATGGATTAGTTAGTTTCATATATAATAGGAAAAAATCTTCTTGATATAAAGAATATGGGATTTATTAAATTTTCATGTGTTCTAATTATCTAATGACCTAAATCTAAAAATATCCCTAAGAAGTAATAATCATTATGTTAGGTTCCCAAGGCTGAATACTCTGAGAGGGGGGGGGGGTGAATCAGGGTATGAATAATTTTAAAATTAAATCCCGTTCTGATCTTGTTTCGCTGTTAAGAAAAACACTCTTCTCTCTCTTTCCTGTTGCACAATATAAATAGAAAGTAAAGAAAGCACATGACATAGTAATTTTTACTTGTTCACCGATAAGGGATACATCCAAGGGTCATATTCCAACAGGTTTTCGGTCATACCAAATTCCACTAAACTTCACTAGCTGTGGATTACAAGGTTCGGGCACAATCACTGTGTCCCAGGCTCACTGCCTTTACAAGATTTAGCGTCAGCTCACTGCTTTCCCAAGGGTCACTCCCTCTTTTTCTCTCTCTCGCTCACTGCCGGTGGAGATGATCACATTCTTCCCCTACCTTTTCTCACTGCTCCAGAAAGGATCCACTCACAGTTTATAGACTTGTAGGTCTCTTAAATATCTCTAATGAATACATCCTCTGTTGTATGTGGATGCTCTGTTGAAGTCTAACTTTCACTCGTAGATGAATCTCTCTTTGCACTGAAGGTATTGGGAAAACTTCCATCTTCTACGCAACCCGAAGACACTGTCGGGGAATCAACCTTACTTGGCGTGCTGGTCTAACCCGGCACGCAAGTCTCGGTGCGCAAGTCACAACTAGTGCACAAGTCCCCCACAGACACTTGTGCGACACAAGCTTATTCAACTCCAAACTTGCGTGACGCACTTCCCTTTACGTCCAAACCAATATTGGTGCGCAAGAAACAATAATCGCCCTTCTTCAAATCTGGCATGCAAGTTCTACTTGCATGACACACCACCACTTGTGCGACCACCACACCTGAGTGACAAGAGCTCTAAGTTTTCTAAGTGTTGAACTCTGTTAAAAATGAAGAGGGGTGGTCCAGTATTTATAGGCATTTGAACAACCTGTGTGACGACATGCAAGTCTCCCCTCGGTGCACAAGTTTCGACGTGCAAGTCTTCTGTCCCCTAGACACTTGCGCGACCAAATCAATACTTATTCGACCCTCTTTCGTTTGCCATATTTTGATCTTATGATTTTGAAAAACAACATGCGTGAAAGTTCTCAAGCATCCAAGGCATCAGGACGCAAGTCTCTTCACGGCGCGCAGGTCACCTACGCGACCACACCAATACTTGTGCGGCCCACTTTCCTTTGACAAATTTTGATGTCTTGATCTTGAAAAACATATGGCGTGCAATTTTCCAAGCCTTCAAGAACACGGTGCGCAAGTCCCTTTTCCAAAAACCACTTTTCTTCATTTGACGATTTACAGGCCCAAAAATTTGCCAAACACTGGAAAATAGTGCCACCTTGTATCTGTTTTTTTTGCACTGCCTCTAGGTCATCCATTCCTTTGTCAGAGTTATTGAATCAAACATTGATCGTTATACATAGCTCTTGAACTTGACATGCCACCATGAAATACCCTTTGTCAAAAAATTTATATGTCATTGTTTTTCTTTGTCAACAATCACCACATAGATGTCCACTTTGTCAACAAACACAATCACCTCAAAAAATGCTTCAATGATACCTTGAGGGATTTTTTCCAAATAATATACCCCTTTGGGTTTGTTGACAACTCTTCCATAAAAAGATACAATGTTAATTATTCATCCACCATTCACCTCTGCGATTCTGATAGCGATCAAGGATTTACTCAACACATACTCTAAGCCCACATGAGCAATGGTCGGCATGAGAAACAAGAGTAAATGAAAAGTTCATCAATGAATCACTTCATCTCTGACACCCACTATTGACATCAAACTGATAGAAATTTTTATCAAACAGATACCAATTTTTTGAAATATTCTTACCACATTCCAATATCACTCTTATGATGTCATCACGATCCTCAGTTGTCGTGATATCTATTATTTGATCGATCACTTCTAGCATCGTCAGATTAATACTCTCCCCATTTCTACTTACAGCTTCAACTCTTGTCAGCTTAAAAACCACTCTAGCCTTATTTCCTGTCTTGTCCAAGCTATGCTCTGGCTAAGCACGTGAAACTAGCTTCAACTCCCCCTATCTGGCTGCTCCACTTTTCATCTTCTCCTCATATCATTCATGATTTATCAAATATACACACTGTCTCTCCCTGGAACCATCACAAATTTCCCCTTGAACAATCACTATTTTCTCCCCTTTTGTCAACGAACCCAAAGGACACTCCTTTGCAGTCTGTAATAGACTAGAGAAAACATATCAGTACATTAGGGAAAAACACATCATACCTCGGGGAGAGGGAATGGTCCCACATCCACACTCTTTTAAGTGCGGGGAGTCGACTGAACTCTTAGATCCAGTTGATACCTCTCAAAAGCTTCCTTGGGTAATGCATTTGTCAGAATGTCTACAACCTGTAGCTCTATAGGAACATACTCCAACTTCACGATGCCTTGATCAACCTTCTCCTTGATAAAATGATACATTATTTAAATGTGATTTGTCCTTGAGTTATGGATGAGATTTTTGCTGAGATTTATAGCACTTGAGTTATCACACTGGATTCTGATCGGAGACTTCACTTCAGCTCCCATATCTTCAAGCTGATGCTTCATCCATAATAACTATGTTCATGCTTGAGTGGCCGCAATATACTCAGACTATGCGGTTCTCAATGAAATGCAATCTTGCTTCATGATTATCCAAGAAATACACAATCCACCTAGATAGAATCCACCTCCTGATGTGGATTTTCTGTCATCTACTGATCCGGCCCAATATATATCTGTGTAACCCAATAACACTGATTTTGATTTGTCAGAATACATCAGACTGAAATCCACAATGCCTTTGATATACCGAAGTATTCTTTTCACTACAAGCATGTGGATTTCCTTATGATAACTATGATATCTTGCTTCTTGGAATGTGTATTTCCTTGGGATTACTATGATATCTTGATTCTTGGCATGTGGAAAAAATAGCGTCAGGCCTTGTCATAGTTAAGTATAATATAATTCCAATGATTTTCCTGTATTCTGTGATATCTACTGCCTTTCCATCCTCATATTTGGAAAGTTTCATTCGGGTAGCAACTGGAGTCTTCATCTACATGAAATTTTCCATTCCAAAAATTTTCAATACCTCTTTGGAATATTTAGATTGAGAAATGAACATTCCATTCCTTCCTTGAGTCACATGTAGACCAATAAAAAACGTTAGCTCACCAATCATTGACATTTCAAACATATTTTTCATGAATTCAGAAAATTTTCTAGACTGAGATTCATATGATCTGAAAAATATTATGTCATCGACATAAACCAACACCATCATCCTTTGATTACTATTTTTGTGGAAATAGAGATTGTAATCAACTCCCCCATGCTGGAAACCATGATTCTTCAAGTACTGATCAAGCCTTGAGTACCATGCTCTTGGTGCTTGTTTCAGCACATATAACGACTTCTTCAGCCTGAAAACTTTGTTCTCATCCTCATGAATGAGAAAACCATCTGGCTACTCAATATACACCTCTTCTTCTAGAATTCCATTCACGAATGCATATTTGACATCCATCTGGAACGCTTTGAACATTATTTGCACTACTATGGAAAAAAATAATCTAATTGTCTCCAGCCTTGCAACTACTGAAAATGTCTCATCAACATCTATTCCCTCTATCTGAGAGTATCCCTTGCACACTAGCCATGATTTGTTCTGAATCACTGTTCCGTATTCATTCATATTGTTGTGATAGAACCATTTAGTCCCAATTACATTCTTGTCTGATGGCCTCGAAACAATCTCCCATGTCTGGTTCTTCTCAATCTGATCAAGCTCTTCATTCATAGCCTTAACCCAGTTTTCATCTTTAGCTACATCGGAAAAACATTTCGGCTCCACCTGAGATAAAAATGATGTTTCCTGTAATGACTTCATTATTCGAGTCCGAACTGGAGATGTCTGATCACCAATGATATTCTACCTATCAATTTCATCTCGAATCTTTGGCTTCCTATTATACACAGACTTGACACTTTCTTGTTCATCATTAGTATCTTCTTCTAAGTCAGCATCTGCAACTTCTTCTCCCCCTGTGTTGCTTACCTCAACATCACTTTCATCTAGAAACTGTTCACTGGTTCATTGACTATTCTGTTTATTTTCAACTATAGTGACATCATTTCTCTCATCAATTTTTCCCAAGCCTTTTGTTGAACCATTTATATGATTTTCTTTTCCCTGAGTAGCCAAGGAACATCCCCTCATATCCTTGTGACTCAAACATCTTGTGATTTTCTTTGTTGATAATGAATCACATACTCCAAAAGATTCGAAAGTATTTCAGCATTGGCTTCTTTCCGTACCACATTTCATATGGAGTCTTCCCTTTCTTCGGACACAACATAGACCTGTTCGAAATATAGACCAAGGTCAAAACTGCTTCCTTCTAAAATTTATCTGGTAGGTCCTTTTCAATAAGAATTGTTCTGTTCATGTTGTTGATGATCCAATTTATCCTCTCAACCACTTCATTCTGTTTGGGAGTTCTCACTGATGAAACTTGATACCTTATCCCGTGTTTCACGAGATAGTTTTCGACTTGACTGCTTCTGAATTTTGTACCGTTATTAGTACGAAAATTTATAATTTTCTACCCAAGAATCCTTTCTAATTCCCTTATATACTTCTTTATTCAACTGAAAACCTCTGTCTTATGGGTAATGACAAATATCCTGTCCATTATGCTATAATCATCAATGAAAAGAACATATTACTTTTTCCCATTTAAAGCTCGTGGTGAGATAGTTCCACATACATCATCATGCACCAATTCGACTACTCTAGTTGATTTATGTTTCTTTGTCATGTATGTCTTTTTGATGATATTCCCTTGTTGGAAAGCATCATACGTATGAGTGTGATCACATGATAGTTTGGGAAGGTCTCTAGCAGCATCACACATTACCATATCTTCCATGGATGGTTGGCATAGATGACCAATTCACTTATGCCACAAATGGTTTTCTTCCTCTCTGGATAAAATTCACGTATATTCTTCCCCACCTACAAGATAAACATTTCCCTTTTTCCTTTTTCCATGTAGAACAACTGCTCTATCTTTTCCTTTCACAATACACATCTTCTTGGTAAATTGTATAGAGTGTCGAGAGTCACATAGTTGACTCACACTGAGCAAGTTATGACTAAGACCCTCTACAAACATGACATCAGTACGTCTCATTTCTTTTCCCCCAAACTTGGCTTTTCCTAAGCCAAAAATCTTCAGGCCTTCATTGTTTCCAAATTTGACAACTCCGTCTTTGTCATATTTTATGCTTGTAACAAGATCCTTATTACCTGTCATGTTAGAAGTGCAACCACTATCAAGGATCCATACACCAGAGCGATATGATGCCTTAAGGGAAATTTCTTCCACCACATCCTTCTCATTTTTCTTCTTCTTGTTCCATACTATTTCCTTCACACTCGTCATGGATTGAGACTTCTGTTCTTTCTCAGAGTATGATGGAACAACTTCATCTTGTAAAGCCACAAATCTGTTCTAAATTTTTATCTCACATGTTGGTTTATTGATATACTACTTGCGAACATTTTGATTCTACTTTGGCATATTTCTCTGTATGGTCTAAGTGTAGTACCTAGACATGTGCCCAAATCCACCGCACCAAAAATAGTGTCCTTAGAAATATGTTCTAGAAAACGATTCTTTTTTTTTCTTCCACCACTGTTCTTGTTCCCTTCTATATCTCTTGGATATGGAACACACATACTGTGAATTTCCCATCATCCCACAACAATAACACCTCATATAAGGTGCATTCTTTCATGCTACTTCTATGCTACGAGTTTCCCCTTGGGATCTCTGAATATTCTGATTCTGTTTTGTCCCCAAATCAACCTTCAATTTCGGGATCGGTGCTTACGGTATGACTTCAATTACCACATATGTTTTCTTATTATCAAGCCATGAATCAACCTTAACATCTGAGCTCAATTGATTATTCTTTCCTGCGAAAAAACAAGGCTCCTCCTTCATCTTTTCAGTCTTCGTAATGACCTACTTTCCTGACATCACATTGAAGGTCAATAGTTTTTCTTGATCCTTCATTTTTCATTGCAGACTGACCACTTATTATTCAAGCTCTTTGATAAGTTGGACCTTCTCCTTTCCTGTGTTAGTCAAACAATCAATTTCTTTCTTTTTTTCCTCAATTTTAAGCTTATACTCAACAAAATATTCTGAGCTCTCTGCTATTGAGGATTTTAGTCTTTCAATTTCTTTTAACAACTCAGAATTTTCTTCATCCTTTTGTTTAATATAGAGTTTGAAATCATGAACCACTTTATTGGATTTGTTTATTTTGGATCTCCAAAAATCTATCTCCTCAAGAGCTGCTTCCAATTCAGCTTCCATATCAACTCTTCCTTCAACTTCTTCTTATTTTTCTCTAGCGTTAGTTTCTTCATTTTCATGAGAACTACAGACAACTTCCACCATAGAATTTTCTCAAAGATCTTTGTAGTTTTCAATCTCTTCAACCTCTTCAAACTCAAAATCATAGGAACTATCTATTTCTTGTGAAAGAAGATTATTCTTCTTGAAGTAATATCTCTTGAACTGCTTCTTCCCTCTCACATAGGCTGAAGATTTCTTATTGGGAATTTTAACATCATCTTCATCATTTTCTTCTAGAAACTTTTTGGGGAATCTTGCTGTGAGGTTTCCAACCTTTCCACATCTAAAGCATATAAGTGAAAGTTTTCCCTTTGAACTGTCCTTTTCCTCTTTGAAGGTTTGAGGATAGGAATGACATTACCTCATCTGTCTCTTCTTCCTCCAGATAATCTTCAATGGTGATATTCTTCATGGCCTTAAATGCTACCTCTTTGTATTTACCCTTTTCCACAGCATCGTTATCATCATTTCTCAATTCATATACAATAAGGGTGCTGTGTAGGTTATCCAATTTCAATTATTTCGGGTCTTTATCTTCCAAAACAAGAACTTTTGGATTGAACCAAGGTGGAAGTTTTCTCAAGATGCGCTTCACAATTTTTATGTCTTCGATAATTTCACCAAGACCTCACATGTCTTCTACCACAGCATTTACCCTATCAAAGAATGCATCAACAAACTCATTCACGTTCATTCTTAGATTTTCATACTTGTTCCACAATACTTGAAACTTTTCCTCTCATACCTTTGTATCCCCTTCATATATATTCAAAAGTTTTTACCACATGGCATGTGACGTTTTTCATTACATCACCTTTGTATAGATGAGATTGGAAAGGGCTACCCCTAAGGCATTGATTGCTTTGGCATCAGCATCCAACTCTCTATGCTCAGCTTCTGATAATGCACCACTAGTAATATCAGCTGTGATACAATGCATAGTTGTTGAAAACACATCCCTTCCCAAAGATCATAAATACTGTTGCATTCTATTCTTCCATATCTGAAAATTACATTCGTCTAAGATCAGAATCCCTTTATGATTAGTGACCTCCAATGAGAGAAGAACAAATATCAACCTTTCCCTATGATACTAATTGTTTGGTCTATAAGGCTAAATACCCTGAGAGGGGGGGGGTGAATCAGGGTATGACTAATTTAAAATTAAAGCCCGTTCTAATCTTGATTCACTGTTAAGAAAAACACTCTTCTATCTCTTTCTTGTTGCACAATATAAACATAAATTAAAGCAAGCACATGACATATCAATTTTTACTTGGTTCACCGCTAAGGTCTACATCCAAGGAGCATATGTCGACAGGTTTTCGGTCATACCAAATTCCACTAAACTTCACTAGCTTTGGATTACAAGGTTTGGGAACATTCTCTCTATTCTAGGCTCACTGCCTTTACAAGATTTAGGGTCAGCTCACTTCTTTCACAAGGGTCACTCCCTGTTTCTATCTCTCTGGCTCACTACTAGTGGAGATGATCACCTTCTTCCTCTTTCATTGCTCACTACTCTGGAAAGGATCCATTCACAGTTTATAGACTTGTAGGTCTCTTCATTATCTCTAATGAATACATCCTATGTTGTATGTGGATGCTCTGTTGAAGTCCAACTTTAACTCATAGATGAATCTCTCTTTGCACCGAAGGTATCGGGAAAACTTCAAGCTTCCACGCAACCCGAAGACACTATTGGGGAATCAACCTTACTTGGTGCGCAGGTCTAACCTGGCGCGCAAGTCAAAACTGGCGCGCAAGTCCACCTCAGACACTTGCGCGACACAAACTTATTCAACTCCAAACTTGTGCGACACACTTCCCTTTATGCCAAAACCAATATTGGCATGCAACAAATAATAATCTCCCTTTTTCAAATCTGGCGCGCAATTCATACTTGCGCGACACACCACCACTTGCGTGACCACCACACCTGCGCGACGGGAGCTCTGATTTTTCTAAGTGTTGAACTATGTTAAAAATGAGAAGGGGTGGTACTGTATTTATAGGCGTTTTAACAACCTGTGCGACGATGCGCAAGTCTCCCCTTGGCGCGCAAGTTTCGGTGCACAAGTCTTCTATCCCCCTAGACACTTGTGCGACCAACTCAAATCATGTGCAAGCCTATTCCATTTTCCATATTTTGATCTTCTGATCTTGAAATACAATAGGCACGCAAGTTCTCAAGAATCCAAGGCATCGGTGCACAAGTCTCTTCACAGCGCGCAGGTCACCTACGCAACCACACCAATACTTGCGCGACCCTCTTTCCTTTGCCAAATTTTGATGTCTATATCTTAACAAACATATGGCACACAAGTTTCCAAGCCTTCAAGAACATGGCACGCAGGTCCCTTTTCCAAAAACTACTTTTCTACATTTGATGATTTTCAGGCCCAAAAATTTGGCAAACACTAGAATACGACACCACCTTGTATCTGTTCTTTTTGCACCGCCTCCAGATCATCAATTCCTTTGTTGGATTTTTTGAATCAAACATTGATCGTTAACCACAGCTCTTGAACTCGACATGCCACCATGAAATCACATTTGTCCAAAAATTTGTATGTCATTATTTTTCTTTGTCAACAATCACCACACATATGTCCACTTTGTCAACAAACTCAATCACCTCAAAAAAATTCTTTAATGATACCTTGAGGGATTTTTTCCCAACACCTTATTTATTTTATATTTAAGGATGGTAATATCCTAGGTTTTAACACTAGTATCAAAGTGAGTATATAATGTATGTTTTTATGGAACCGAATTTGGGAGTGTCGGTCTAAGTCATCATAGTTAGTATGAAAGGAAATATTTATAAATACGTAGAGATTAATATGTTTTGTTGAGGATAATTTAAGGTTTGATAAGTTAAGTTTGATCACAATTTCAAAGATATAGATAAATAATTAGAATATTATATGATTTAATGTTATAGTATTAAGGAACATTTTATTTGGTGATTAGGATGAGAGAACTATAGTGAAAATTATAAGAATAAGTCTAAGTATAGAATGTTGTATTGATGTTTTGAAAAAGTCTTTAATATTTGGTTTTCTATAATTACATCCACATATTGATAATGTAAAGTGAATGTGGTTCTGGCGTAGATGTATTCAAGGTTAATAACCCCGAAGAGGGGGTGTTGAGTATTAACTCAACTGTGTCCTGGTGCATGATAAAGAGCCCTAACTACACACCCTAATAGACACTCCCAGGGGATATTATTTGGTTAATTCACATTCTCCTTATGAACCATTATGTTTTGGTTATACAACCTAATAGTGAAATTACCATGGATAACTGAGGATTGAAAAAGGAGAGTCCTAAGTTGATCTAAAAGTATCATATGATAAAAAAATGTATCATGGGGGAAGAAATATTTGGATTGATGATTACATATTCATATTTTTTGATATTATCTTAACCATTTAGGTTTTAGTATCTAGTTGAAACAGGATCATCAAAATGAATCACCATGTTTCATAATCGAATAAGAGAGCATAATTAAATTGTTGAAAATCTTATTATTTTTCTACTATGATGTAAAAGGTGAGATTCATAGTCTTTCATAAGGTAGTGAGATTGATATCGTAATCGAAATTAAATCTTAACACTCTTAGATATTTTCAATAGAGATTGATATTTATCGATGAAATTATAGTATTTTATAAAACTTGTGGGGATTTTGGGAAAAATATAAAGATTATTATTTAGTGGTTCTGATTTAAGGATTTAAAAATATATAAAATGGTACCAATAACATTGAAAAGTTATTCTATGAGAAGGTGATTTTTTGGGATAAATATTGAAGATAAAATTATTTTGGTATGCATGACTCTTGGTTTAAATGAATCATTATATTAAAGTAATAGAGGGTGGATTTATTTTTATAAAATTTAGTTATATAGTATTGATATCCTTGGAATTGATTATTGATTTATTAATAAAGTGATATATATTATTTTTGGTATGTTTATCTAATTTCTCTTTGGAGATTATGATATATATTGACTTGTGTGTGACCATATGAACTAGTGGGTTAAATATAAAGTTAATTTTTTAGAGGAATATATAACTTCAATTAGGTTTATTGACATGTATATTCAAATGATTTTGGGAAAGTAATGTTAAATTGAAAATAAGAATAATTTATATATATAAATTGGTATATGATTTTATGGATGGATATATTAGTTTTAAGAAAGATACGTAACTTGATATAGCTTAATAGCGTATGGTAGATATCATAGACATTATACCCCGAATGATGAATATGTTAAGAATACCCTCACCTACATTATTTGATGAATAATAATTAAAATTGCGATAACACAATATATTTTCGGGGTGGTGCATGTAACACACCAAGATCATA
This sequence comes from Viscum album, assembly GCA_963277665.1. Taxonomy (NCBI): domain Eukaryota; kingdom Viridiplantae; phylum Streptophyta; class Magnoliopsida; order Santalales; family Viscaceae; genus Viscum; species Viscum album. The sequence continues at coordinate 988,558,232 of OY728129.1, forward strand.
ATATATTATTACCTTTAAATAAGTAAATGTTTTTATAGCATTCTCCATACTCAAGATCGAACACAAAAAACTATGATATATTTAGATAAAATATAACTATTTATTTAATAACACTAAACCATTTTCTATTGATTAATGAGAATTAATATGAGTAACCTCTTTATAATTTTTTTATATATAAAATAATGTATACTTTAAATATCAACTAAATTTAATAAGTTTACTTAAAATGACTAAAAAGATTATTTATTATTTATAAAATTATTTTTCCAAAATTTCCTTTTATGCAATACACATTTATATTCCAAGAAACATATGATTACTAATAAATTATGTTTATGTTAATATTATTTTATCACCAATTTAGTTGTTAAATAATATGAAATAATAATAGTAAAAGTTAATATTTGAAAATATCATTTTCAAATAAAAGAAATTTTTCATTATACATTATGATTTTATTCAAAAACACAATTTATAAATTTTTTAATTTCAAATTTACAAAACTTAACATCATTTTTTAATTCCTCATATAAAAAATGACTTATTATGAATTCTTGATCTATTTCTTAAAAGGTTGGTTTTTAGTAAAAAAAATACGGTTTTCATGAAACTTGTAATTTTTATGACTTTATCTTTATATAAAAATGATCTATAAGTTTAAAAAACCTTTATGTTATAAAATAAAAATTTATGGAATAAAATTATACATTTTAAAATATTATATTATCTTATAAATCCTATGCACAACATTTTTTTAACTAATTAATATGTTACTTTAATAAAAAATTATTTTTGGTATTTTCATTGAATAAATTATTTTAAGGGGTGATTCAGTTTTGGATTTCCTTTAAAGGATCATACCATTTATTGTTTTATAATAAATAATTAAATATAATTAATATCATTTCCCAATATAATTTGATCCTATAGGTAAATTTAAAACATAAAAATGTTATTTTTATAAAAATTGTTTTTACGCGAATAAGTGTGTTTATTTTAAATTTAAAATTTCACAACATTAGAAATATTATATTATAAAATTATTTTAAAATATATCATTATTAGTACAAAAGTAGGTAAAAATTTAAATCTTAATCTTTTGTATTTAAATTAATTAACAAGGTAAGAAATTAATTACTAAGGAAAAAGTTATAAGGGTAAAAGTTTATTGTTAAAACTAAAAGCTCTAAAACAATCAAAGTTATATAAAAAAGGAACTTTTGAGGTGATATTAGACCAAAAATTTCTATAACTGCATATTTTATCAATATTTGTATCAATTGACCCTTTAATACCTTACGTTATTGAAAATGTAAGGGTTACTCCCTAAATGACCCTTCTCCTCACTTATAAAATGGTAACATCTCCACCACCTCAAGTCTCATCTATACTTTGAATTTCCTATTTAGAATATACAAATTTTATCCTCCTATAACCCTCCCCCATATTCAAAATATTACGGTAGCCATTATTTAACATAATGACTTTATTACCAAGGAGACTTCTAAGGAAAATTCATGTCTCTAACATGAGTTTTATCTACTACTTAATATTTATCCTTAATTATATTATTTCATTTTTATTATTTCCATAAAAATATAAAAATATAATGATATTATTATCATTTATATACTTTAATATTACTATATTAATGGTATTAACATTTTCTATTCATCTATCACATCCATTAAGAAAAAAGAAATTGTCGTTTATGTATACGTGCAAACGACTGCTACCACAAGAAATGAAATTCATTTTTTATCACCAACCATATGTTTCCTATAATGGTTTAATAATACAATATGGTGTTTATGAAATCATTAATGATAAAATATGATAAATTTTAGAACCTCTTAATAATATTATTGATAAAATATAATCATTAATTCAGCTGTTTAAAATAAGTGAGCTAAGAGGAAAATGATCACTTTTTCGAAGTAACGACTCTATATAAATTATCTACAATTTAAAATTATATTAAATAATTATATATCACTCTAACATACACTTAAAAATATCATTATGCTTCTGTTATTATGATATTTTAATTAAAACATCTCATAATCATCCATTAATCATGTTAGGTTCACATTTGGGAATGTTTTCCACCTACATGAACAATACTGTACATTTATGTCTTGGGTAAATTTGAGAATTTATTTACTTCTATAATATTATATAAATACATAAATATTTTTGTGGAGTTTTTTTGAGGCTCTATCAATATTTAAATCATTAATTAAGGAAACACTTTCCTTCATTAAAAATCACCAAAATATAATCATCAAATATTTTATCTTCAAGGTCTATAAAAAATAGAAATAAATGAATTTATAGATTTATAAAATATCTTGTAACATCTATTAAAATAAATTATATGATTTAATTATAATGTAATTTGTAAAAATAAAATATATCCACACCTTTTTTAAAAAAACTAGTTTGATGCGATAAATAATACTTACACCAAGTGTTGAAAAAGATGTGAAAACTAACTAATATATATATATATATATATGTGTGTGTGTGTAAAATGATTTTAAATGAGGGATATATATGATTATAGTGATGAAAAATGTTTTTGGGTATGTATTTAGTGAACATAATTTAATTACTTAGGGCATTTGGTGGAAGTGAAGGGCTTTTATGAAATGTTTTTGTTCTTTGTAAAATTTATTAGTTTAATTAATTTTCATTAATTTATAACTTATTTATTTTTTATTATAAAAAATTCCTCCAGTAAAACTCACCAATAGATACTGTCTCAAAATTCACGACCTCATAAATTTTCATAAGGAGGGTATCCTTTATTAGTGGTGAAATTGATTGCTAAAAAACATAGTGAATTAAGATTAAAGTCAAGTATCCACTTTGAAGAGTTTTCAATCAACCCTCCATCTCTACCCAATCATCATGAAATATTGAAAAGGGTTATAATGATAAAAAAATTAAATTCATATTAATAATATATCTAAGGAATTATTTGATAATATTGTAAGTAATTAATTTTTAATTTTCATTAATATTACTATTCAGTATATTTATCTCACTAATATTACATTTGAAAATATTAATTCAGGAAGACCTTATGAGTAAAATTACACAGGGGCCTCTATCATTGAGGATAAGAAATATATTATTTTATAAACTTTATGAAATCTAGAACACCCTACCCGCATCAGAGGGTATAAAGAGGGTATCAAACTTAAAAAAATTGGCAACACCCATAGTAAGACATCGATGGGAAATAATATTAGGAATAATTAGATTCTTTGATGTTTGAAATGAGTCGATAAAAGATAATATTAAATCACATGTATCGGTTATACATGTAGAATCAATGAGACAAATGTAGCATGTGCATCCTTGTTGTCTAGATCTACCACCTCTTTATTCAAACCCGACCATGTATTAAGAGTTTCATATTGTGCATCCCCATGTATGTGTTTTATCATATAAAATTGTACATCATCTAGGGGATTATGTACAAAATCATTTTGTACAGTTATGACAGGTAAGAGTAGTGGTATATGATATTATTAATCGAACTCCTCTAGTTTAAATGCCTATAGAGGAGGTTTCTATAATTTGAAAGAGTATTGCACATTTTTTACTCTTTCTAGATGATGTTTTCCATCAGCTGACATATAAGGTAAATGGTGTTTTTCATTTTTTATTTATCATTAAATTCAAAATTACTAATTATATTTTCTTACACTAACCATATTTAGGAGTATCTGATATCCAATAAATCACTATAAGTTAATGGAAAATTCTATGTTCTGATACCTTTAGATTTTCCTTAGGTAGATCATCAGGTAACAAAGTTATCACATGTTTTCCCTATATTAGATAACTCTTAAACTTTTCTAATGTGTACTCATATATGTGAAATATAGTATAAATTAAATATTTTTTAAACCAACGTCATATATTTTGTACAGGGTGATCTTCTTGGTATACCAGTGTTGTAGTTTTATTCCATGTAAGTAAATTTCAATTATTAATTTATTTTCATTAAGTAAAAATATTTTATACTGAATTAATTATTTAATTTTTTAATAAGGTATCTTTGTAGTATTTTTATCTAATACTATTTAACTTCTGTTTAAGGTTTTATTGACCTAGAATACATTTCAAAAATTGTGAAATATTTGGAATAATAATCCAAAATTTAATATGTATCTAAAAGATCAAAAAACATAGAGATTATATGTTGGTTTTTTCATTTCATGATGGGTAAGAACAAATATATTATTATGAACCACAATTCATTATACTGTTATTAATTCTTAATATTTTTTTAGTTGAAAATGGATGTTATGTGTATTTTACACAAATAAATTTAAGGGATATTAGTTATGCTCTTTATTGGGTGGTGTTTGAATAAGTTTAAACAAAATATTAAATAAGTAAGTTTTATTCTATGAGTTTAGTTTTTTAATCATAATTTATTCACATTAGATTGGTTTTGATAATTAATATTTGAAATTACAATAGTTTATGGATTGAGTTCAATATGGATCATTATCTAACAGTGAAACAAGATAAAATTGATTATCTAAATGTTCAGGTGAATAACTTTTATGTTAGTGAATAATTGGTTTTTCTGATATATATTATGTTTTTAGTTTTAAAAAATTATTTTATAAACAGAATTTCATTATCAAAAATAGAATATTGAATGTAGATATTGTGTTTTATGATTAATTTGTGAAATAATCATGACCATAACAACAGAATATTTTAAAAATATTAGTTTCATTATAACACTTATAATTTAAATAAATATATTTTTTTTAAATTCACAACACTTTATTTTGTTGGGTTTTTATGATTTTTCTTCATGTACATCCAACGACTTGAAACACCTTCAAATTTTATTTTCAAAATATTTTCTATGTTTTATTCATTTTGAAATTTAATTTCATTTAGTTTTATATTCGTAATTTTTTAAAGTTATCAATGAGTTTTTTTACTCTTGCACTATTTCTGTTGTTTGACTACTGATTTTGGTTCTACATTTTGAACTTACAGGTGTGGGATTATGAAATTTATATATTTTTTATAAACAATAACCTTTCAACATTATTTTTATAAAAAACGATGTCGAAAGTCCCTTTATAATCTTTCTATGTTGGTTTTAACTAAATACCAACATCGAAATATTTATTTGTTGGATTTCCCCGTTGGGTTTTTAGAAAACTGGTTTTGAAATCCATTTAGTCATTGGCATGCATTAGATATTAGTTTTAATAAAAAAAATGTAAAAATTCATGGGAGGCCTCCCAACATTGGTTTTTTATAAATCTGACGTCATGATCCATCCTAGAAGTCTTTCCATGTTTTTTATAGATAACTGACGTCCAAATCCCTATATAATTCCCCTTCTATAAGGGTTTTTTAACATCAGTTTTTGAAAAATGATGTAGAAAGTTCAACTTTAATTATCTCCAAGATGAAAATCATTTATAAACTAATGTTTAAAGGTAAAAAACCAATTTTAATGTTGTTTGTTCCACTAGTGTCATGAGTATATTCTACATCTCATACAATAATGCCACACATGTTAACCTTAACATTTCTCCAAAAGCTATATTTCTCCCTCAAGAATATTGATTAAGGATAACTCAATGTCATACTTTGAGAGGTAAAATATTATTACATTTCATGAAATGTATATCAATATATACATTTATGTAACCAATGTGAAAGAATGATAATGTGGGATTTCCTTTTATATAATACATTTTATATTATTAAAACTCTTAAGAATGTTTACCAAAACCCTACATAACCACCTGTATAACATATAATATATATTAAACTAATTGATCTTCCTTATGTTTTCTATACTTTCTAAGGTTTTGTTAACATATTTTATCTATACATAATTTGTTGTCTTAGATCCACATCTCCTTATGTTAAGGATCCCAAATCATTTGGTACTAACCACATTAACAAATAACTACCATGCAAAAATTCTATAAAAGTCTGGTGTTGAAAATGCATTGAAGTTCAAGTTAATTCATGTGTACCAAACCTACCATATGTTGAACTCAAATTGACAGTACAGAGGAAAATACCTACATAATAAAGAAACCCATTTACCGTGTGAAGGTAAGAAAATTTTTCCCAAGTTTTACACTGACCCCATATGTTTTTTAGTTTCTTTGTGACGATATATACCTACCATAAGAATAAAATAAAGTGATTGTGGGAATAAATAATGATACCACAATAAAAAGGCATGGGCCCATGAGAATAAGAGTACATACCACATGAAGATGTGTACCTACCATATAGGTATATATTCTAATCACATGTAGTAATGAAGTGATCATGCCTAGTTTCAATTCCTAGCTGTCATTCCAACCCACTGTGTATAGTAACCATGAGCCAAAGTAACCATGACTAAGTTAAGACCACGTGACCATGTCTAAATTATGTTTTGGAGTATTTTGAAATCTCAAAACACTATGTTTTGGACCATTTACTCAAATTTAGATCACTTAATTACTAATGAGTATGGGTATTAAATAATGAATATTCCCCAATGGCTAGTTTATAAAAAATATCTTTTTAATGTGAAAACACATTATGGACGAATAAGAAATTATGTAAAAGTGTGTGAAAGAGATCCCTAAGAAAAGGTGATATGCTAAATAGACTGAACATAATGCTTCTATGACACTCTATTTTCCATACTTCTCTATGAAAAATTGGTTAAAGATTTTCAAGAAGTGATTTAAATTTTTTTCAATCAAATCTGGCCAGATTAAGATGCATCAAAATTTCACAGTCTTTATCCTTTTCTCCTTATGTTTTAGATTACATATCAAGTTATTTTTTATTTATTTATTTTATTCATAAACAAAGTCTCATATATTGTATTGGATAGTTTAAAGACACCATATCTTATTATTTAAATTTTAAGTATCCCATGCAGAACTATAGTAGATGTTGGTTATATTCTAGACTACTAGAGTGTAATTGTATTGTGTAAAACAAGATTCCAGTTATGGATAAATTTATTTTATAACAAACTGCTTGGTAGCAAGTTATTTCCAAGTGGATGGGATTAGGTCTTGGCTTAATATTGAACCTCTTATTTAATTCCACTATGTGATTTTCTATCTTACTAACTCTATTTAAAAAAACTAGTTTTCATTTTCAAAACATTAATATAAAAATATTAATTTGATATTTAACAACAATAAGTGTTTTATATATGTTTTTTCATTCAAATAAAACTATTTCAAAAAGTTATAAATAGTTTTTAAACTTATTTTAACTGAGTTGTGATTGAACTTCTGACAATTCTTTTGAAAGATAAAATTATAAAATCATATAGTATTAGTTTACTAGAAGTTTTTATTAAATTGGTGGATTTATGTTTTAAATCCTTTACGTATAAATTATTAATTGGAAACTCAATTCAACACTTATTTATTATTACACTCTCATAAGCATTTGGTAACAAAGGTTTTTCAAAATATATTTTTACTCTGATCTACTTTTACTAAAATATTAAAATTTTCTATTAATTCTAAATTTCTATCTTTATGAATAAAAATATACAAGAGGTAAAGATAATAAAAATAATACTTATTTTAATGGAACTAATAATTCTCAATGCTATATCAAGATGGAAATACAAATAGTGGACATGGTCTTTGATATGTGGTTCATTATCGAGGATAAATATGAAAAACCAAAAGCTGATAGTGTTGAATTGATTGATGAAACTAAGGCCACATATGACTGCAATTGTAAATCTATGAATGAATTATATTGTTCATTAGGAGAAGAAAAATTTAGTAGAATATCATATTTTTCGAACTATATTTAAATATGGGACACATTGGCTATTTCTCATGAAGTAACTTTGAATGTTAAAGATATGAGCTTAAATACTTATACCATTAAATATTATATATTTAAAATTAATATTGAAAAATACATTTATAATATGTATCATAGGATTAATGAAATCATCAACATCATGCATTCACTTTGGAATTAAATTTTAGACAAATATCAAGTGATGTGACTTCAAAGATTCTCATGTGATAGGTAGAGAGGAACCTTTTCTTCAATCATAGAATCATATGACATAAGTAAGTTTCCTATGAAAGTGCTTATTGGAAATATTATGGTGTATGAGGATGAATTTAATGTAAAAAAAAGAATTATATGAATATAATATAATTTTTTTCCCTTAAATACTTCTGAATCAAAGATAAAATAAAATATCAAATATGAAAGTTTGAGTGCTGATGAATCACCCTTAGATAGTGAAAAAGAAATTTCTCACCTATCCAAATGCTTCAACAAATTCTGTAGAGAGAATAAATTCTTTAAAAGGAAAAATTATTGAGTTAAGTATGATCGAATAGGTAATTTGGATGATAATAATATAGGTTAAGTGACATATTATTAGTGAAAAAGGAAAGGACACATTAAGCTAGAATGTCCAAAATTAAAATATAAGAAATATATAATGAAAAGGGTAATAGGAAAATTAAGTGTATAAAAGTCACATTAAGAACCAATTAAGATAGTTCAAGTTACTCTAATTCATGGAGATAATATAAAAACGATAGATATTACATGTATTTCATGAAAAACAAATTTAGGTACTAAATAATATTCCTATATCTCTTGTTTATATTTAAAATCCTTCTAAGAATGAAAAAAATAATGAAAACTTGAGAAGTGAGGATCTATTTTAGTACTCTAATATGTTTGAGAAAATATTTAATGAGTTAAATGATAAATATTAATGTTTAAATAAGTATCATTTTTATCTTATAACTTTTAATACATGCTTTATATAAAAATTAAAAAAAATACAATTATTAAAGGAAAAAAAATAAACTCAAAATGTCCACTTAGAAATTAAAAAAGGATTTGGAAATATTTATTAATATTAGAGAAACTCTTATTATGATTATTAGTCAACAAAACACTCCAAGAAGGATTTATAGAAATATATTACTTCCTATATCTTGTTCTTCTAAGACTATAAACACTTCATACTCTTATGGACCTAATAAAGTTTTCATTTCGAAAAGTCTATAGTCTTTATTTAAAAGACTAGTTAAATGACTTTGGATTCCTAAGTCTCTTATCACTAACATTTTTGGACCCAAGAAAATATGTGTACCAAAACAATTTCTATTTTAATTCTGTTTTATGAAACCTTCCTGAAGAAAACTAATAAGAATATATGGTATATAGATAATGTATTTTCTAGAAAACATATTTGGGACCACTCAAGATTTAAGAACCTTATTAGAGTAGATGGTGGACATGTCAAATTTGGTTATAATTCCAAATAAAACATAATTAGACTCAATCAAATATGTAATTCTAGTAAGTTTTTTATTTTTAATGTTTTATTTTTTTATTTGTTAAACTATAAACTACTTAGATTTTCATGAAAATGGTATGATGGGTACCATGTTAAATTTTAAAACACTAAATTAAAAAAATTTGATTCCCAACATGCTTTGGTTTTTAATTCTTTTCGTAATGTCAATGTTTATAATTTTGATTGGGATTTTGTATTTTCTCAAAATATTTCTTATTTAAGTTATTTTGATAGATTCTAGGCTTTGGAATAGGATACTAGGATACTGAAACCTTCCCTCATGTAGGAATTTGATTAGGAAAGTATTAGCTAAAAATCTTCCTTAATTAGAATTTCACAAAGAATGAGTCTCCAGTCCCTGTAAAAAAGGGAAACATTATAAAATCTCTTTCAATCCAAATAAATAAGTATCAAGTTCTCAACCACAATAGTTAGTTCACATGGATTGTTTGGACCAAGTATAGTTTCTTGCTTAAATGGGAAGCAATTTTCTTATGTTATATTAGACAAATCTTTTATATACACTTGGGTTTTCTTTATATCCCAAAAAAGTTAAATATATTCCTATTTTTCCATGTATAAATAATCTAGAGACAACCTTATCATACTTACTATTAAGACCTTAATAAGTGATCGTAGTCATGAATTAAAAAATTGGGACATCAAATCTCTATGCTCACAATATGGATATAGTCAAAACTTTTACACTCCTAGGACCCCATAAAAAATGGTGTAGTAGAAATAAGAAATAGAAAACTTCATGAAATTTCCCAAAACATGCTCAACGAGTGTCATTTACAAGTTTAATTTTTGGTAGAGGCACTGACTACAACTTTTTATATTATTAATAGAGTTCTTATAAGACCCATTTTAAATAAATAACCATTCGAGTTATGGAATGAGAGAAAACCAACAGTTAATTACATTAGATATTTTGGTTGTAAGGTATTTATACTCAATAAAAAAGAGAATTTAGACATATGTGCATAAGTGAAAGAACATTTAATGGTTATTCAACATCTAGTCAGTCCTACAAGGTATTAAATAAAAGGTCCAAAATTGAGGAATAATTTCAATATGTAAAATTCGATGAAACATATGCACATGTTACTATGAACACTTTAGAAAACATTGATAATGACCCTTAAAATTTAAATATCAAGACACAATATAGAGATAATTATTTGAAAATTACTATAGAAAAATCACCCAATAAAGACATAAAGAATTTATAACTTTTTTATTAAGTGGGTGTTTAGGATTATGGTAAAATGAGTCAGGCTCTATAATTAGAAATAAATAAGTACTGGTTGCATAAGGATACAATCAAGAGGAAGGTATTGAGTATTTGGAAACCTTTTCACCACTAACTATACTTGAATATATCAGAATGTTTTTTTCATATACAACACATTTTAATTTAAAATTATTTCAGATGGATATCAAAAGTTCATTCCTAAATGGTAATATAATTTAGGATGTTTTTCCTGAACAACCCCTATATTTGAAAAACCTCATTATTCAAATCACGTATTAAATTAAATTAATAAAAGAAAATTATTGTTTAATACAATGATCTATAGTATTGTATGATAATATTAACTGATTTTTTATTTATATAGTTTTAAAAAGGAATATTTGAATCTAAATTATTTATTTAAAAAATATAAAAAATGTTTTAGTACAAAAAATCTATGATGATGATATTATTTTTGGATCATCCAAAAATTATTCATGTACTAAAATTTCAAAACATATGAAAACTAAATTTAAAATGAGTATAGTGGATGAGTAAAATTTATTTGTTTGTTTTCATGTTTTTCAGAATAAGGATGGAATAATTTTAAATCGACATACACTAAGGATATTTTATAACATTTGGGTACGGATAGTACAAAATATAGTGATACTCCAATGAGTACAAGTTTTAAACTGGATCTCAATGAAACTGAGAAGCCAATAGATCAAACCACTTAGATAGGTATGATTGGAAGTTTATTATACTTAACTAATTTCTAACATTATATTATGTTTAGTATGTACATGTGTTCATGATTTTTTTCAAATACAGAAGAATCAAATTTACTTGTTGTAAAAGTAATTTTTAAATACCTAAAAAATAAAAACAAATTAGGACAATTTTATTTTAGAGTACACAAATTTGATTTAATTATTTATTCATATAAATATTTTGGTGACTGTAAGTTAGAAAAAACTTTTGGAACATGTCGATATTTGGGAAAGTCTATAGTTTCATGTTATAGTAAAAAATCTGAACTATATTGTATTATCCACTCGTAAAGCTAATTACATAGAAGCAGGCAATTGTTGTGCATATATTCTATGGATTAAACACACATTACTAAACTATGGATATCAATTTCAACATGTCCAAATAAATTATGATAATAAAGGTAAAATAAATATATCTAATAATTCTATATCAAATTAAAGGACAAAACATATTGAAATAAGACATCACTTTTTGTGAGATCATTATTAAAAAGTTAATATGTAAGAACCCGGTTCTTCCTTTGAGGTATGGATATTTTCTTTTAGGATTGTACTTAATAAAGAGGAGGAAAAGAGGTTGAGGGCTAGGTTATAGGCCGGTTACACGAAATGACTGGGGTTTACACATTGTGTAATGGTGTGGCCAGAATAGGGAGAATCAGAGGACTACACAGTGTGAATTTTCTATTACATGCCATGTATTTTTGTTTTTTTAACAAAAGAGGCAATAGAATCATTTTTTTAGATAGACAGAACCAATAACCCCTGTTTCGATGAATTGTAGTTCTAAGTGGACCCGAGGTAAGTGTTGCCTTCCGATTCTTCATCTGGAATCTATTTCGAACGTCATCGGTTGCATTGTAACCCCATCGACGAGCTCTTGAATCCAATTGAGTCATTATTTATCTCTTCTTATCTGGACATATTTCTTGAGGTTTGGGAGTTTATGCTAATTTTTCAGATCTACTCTATTCTGAGCTAAATTAGAGGTTGATGTTGGATGAGGAGAGTCATACGAGTACGAGGTAGGTGGTCTCATGGATTTCTATAATTTTCAAGCTATTTATACATATCAGAGTGTCACACACCCATTTTTGGTGTGTCACCTTGATTTATAATTGACCCTTTTTGCTAACTATTGTTGTTTAGGTAATTGATTAAGTGTTTTAAGTCATATATTTGGTTTTTTTACTTTTATTAAGGGCTACCCATGGGTGAGTTTGCATGAATGACCATTTATGGATAGTTGGCCTAGGATTCATATGAAGCATTCCTTTTTACCTTATCAGGTTATTAAAAATTAATTGAGTTGGTTAATAAATTAAAAGGTTGTTGAATTTTAATTGAATTGGTTAAGGTATGTGATGATTCATTTTCCCCATGACCTTTGTTTTCATTTTCTTGTTTAATCATGATTGGAATGTTTTTCTCCAACTGTAAACCCACCCATGTGTGTTATTCAATGTTATATCCACGTAATAGTTTAATTAACATGTGTTGATTCTTATATAAAATGTTCTCATGTGAGTTTTTTAATGTTAAAGTCATGTTAAAGTATAATTTACATGTGTTTCTTCTTATATGAACTGTTTAATTAAATCTTAATCTTTTAAGGGTTAAATAGAAATCGGAGAACCATGGTCTCAGGTTAAAAGGCCATGGATGGGCTCATAGGACTATTGAACCTTATACCTTGGGTGAACCAGGGATTCATGTTAGAATGCAATGGATTGACTCAAAGAGGTTATTATTATGTTAAGTCATAAGAGAGTCACATATGTTGTGGTCAGGCTCATGAAGGCTATATTTAAATGTAGAGTGTACCATGGATCCAATAAAGGATGCCATGGACATGCTTTACTAGAAATGTTTATATGTCATGAGTTGACATTTACTTATACCATACCTAGAGTGATGTAGGGTTCCTAAGAGGTTCTCCAGAATGGGATCGTATGATGTTGGAGGAACTACACCTAGAGTGACACTTGAATTCTAACTTAGGAATGTCAAAGGCGGAGTCAGGTTATAAATTGAATATTGAAATGTAATGTCTTATGATGTGTTTTCCAAGCCAAAGCATAATCTTGTATTTAGTCTACACTTGTTTTTAGATGGTCTTCTAAGACATGTATTGTGCTTACTTTATATGGGGGATTCTAGGCTTATGATGGATATTGAGACTTATATAATTCTAGTAAATTGAAATGTTATTGAACATAAAATGAATGAAAATGGAAACCATTGCTTGTAGGACTGCTTACTCTTAAGTACTTTCTAGTTTACTACTTTCTTTATTGTACACTTCCAGTTATATATATTCATTGATAGATTGGAATATAATTTGTGTGGTTTCATATTGGGATCTAGTCTCACACCCTGTTTTGGGAATGTTTTTGGTCTCAAAAATATTATATGGTTGTAGGTGTCGATAAGGTCAGGAGCCCTTCTACAGGTACTTGATATGCTGTTTAGGAGCAGGAGAGAATCAGACCTAGTTGAGGCTTATAATACTTCTATGTTTCCTTTGTCTTTTTTTAAATTTTGGTAATTATATCATGTATTAATGTAATGTAACTTGTTTTGGCTATTTTCCTAGAACATGTAACATGCAACATCATCTTTTGTATGATATGACATATGGATATTTATATTATTAGTCTTCCACTATTCACTTCTATTGCATGGTATTACTGCATCCACTATTGATTTACTATTGTTTTCACTATGTTAAACTCTACTAATGAGGTAATAGTCTCCCCACTATCACCCCTAGGCCCTCTCTACTAGTCAGAAGCCTCTGTAATTTGGTGAGGATCACATTAGGCCATGCGGCCAACCGGGTACGGGGCACCTTGAGTGGAATCCTGATCCGAGACATTATAAAGTGGTATCAGAGGGGTCTTTTCTGGATTAATTTATTGTTTGGAGACATTATATAGGAATAATAAGGAAATAGAGTTTGTTAATAAATTGTTTCTAGGATTAGTTACCCCACATATAAGGAAAAGCCAAATTACCTTGAACTAAATTTTGATTTTTGGATTTTGAGTTGTTATAGTTGATTTGATTTCACCATTGGGTGATAAAATTGTATTTTGTTGCTATTATTTATATTATTTTGGTTCTATTTTGATGCAAACCAATTATATGATGGTATTCCATCTCATACATCATATAGGCACTTTCTAGAAATCATATGCCATGCATTCTTTCCATGCCCTTTAGAAGAATTACTGATTTCATGTTGTTCTGATATGTACCATGATAGATATGCATGATATTGTTATAGGTGTATTGGTACGTGTTATGGTTTAAACTGGATAGATACCAATCTTTGGTCCCTGAGGTGTATGGGACCTCTTGGAATATAATTTGGTGGATCAAGTTTTAGCCATGTATTGAATCGTGTTGTGATGTGTTGCAGGTGGATTCCAAGCTTTGATTCATGGGGAGCATGCCCCCCCACATATCAGAATTAAACATACTATTTTGGATAAAAATGTGAAATTAGTTTGATTCGTGGGGATTTTGGGAAATCTAAGGGTTTTCCCATTTGGAAACCCATACTACACAGCATGTGGTACACGGGAATACACCATGTATTCTTCTCATTTGGGGAGGATGAAGTTAAGGGGGTGCATGTATTGTAGGGGGTATACACGTCATTTACTAGTACATGCCCATGTATCCAAGTACACAGGCATGTTTACCCTTTGTAGGGGTACTTGGACGTGTAGAGTACACGACCAAAACTCGTGTATATAGCACTCCATGTATAAGTACATTGTTTTACAAGGTAAATGGCCAAGCCAGTTGAGGGACATTGGCATATACCCTATGTTGGGTACACACCATGTACCCATCTTATATGTCGTGTACCTAGGGTTTTTACATGCCAGGTTGGTAGAAGTACACTCTCATGTAAGAGTTTGAGGGTACACATCTTGTATGGTGTCTACACACTCTGTACTCCTCTTCTGGTGCCCTTTAAGGGTATTTTATTATTTTGTTTTTGTGTTATTGAACTATGAACCTTGATAATGAAGTTGAACAAATGTGTGTGCGTGACCTTGTAGATTCATTTCACCATGAAAACCTCCAGTTGTACTTTAGGAGGGTAGTGAAAATCATACCCCTAAGGTGGTAAGGAATGGGTTACTAGTGGATCCTCTAGTTGTGCTAGTTGTGACACTAGTTGTTATACAAGATGTAGGTGATGATTCACAGTTCTGTGAAGGATTTATGAGGTTTATGAAAATTTTTTAGGGAGCACTATAGCTAGCCACATCTATGGATGAGTTGACGCAGGTGTTCCCACAGCAACATCCGCCCACGGTTTCATGGGATGGTGGACCAAAAGCTACGACTTCATGGATGGAGTCCATGATTTCGATCTTCTAGAATTTATAGACACCTCCTGAAAGTAGGGTAAATCTTTTAACATATATGATTCATGATTACACTAAGAGATAGTGGGTTGTTATCCCTCAGGTGGAGCGTCATTGGGATATGGCATGAGGAGATTTTTAGATAGTCTTCTATGATTATTATTTTCTAGATTTGATGAGGGTCATTAGAGACCAAGAGTTTATGAATATGGAGTAGGGAACTCTATTAGTTATGGATTATTCTGTCACTTTTACCAAGCTTCAACATTTTTCATTTATTCTGATGGGTGAAGATATATTGAAGGTTATGCGATTTGAGGATGGTTTTAGGTATGATATCTGGTCATCAATAAATGTATTCAAGATGAATATTATATCTTTTATAGTGAATCATGCATTGATTACCAAGCATAGCCTGAGGGAATCTAGAAGTGCGAGCCATAGTAGTTTGGTACTGAGATTTGTTACAGTCATGACCAGTAGTAGGAAGAATTGTCTGGAGATTTCTTGAGGTGATGCACGTATTCAGAACGTATCTTCAGGTATCCAAGTGAGGCACTACCAGTATGGTAGAATTGGGCATACAAGACCACAACGTCCAATGGAGCTAGTTGAGTGATGATATTGCTGCAAGATGGACCATCTACAACACTTCTATAGGACGTTTCCACCAGCAGCTAGTGAGCGAGGGTCTTCACTGACTCCATGTTCAAGAGTAGGGTTAGAATCTTCTCATCAGACAGGGATATAGTTTACATCAGACCATTTTGGATGAGGTGGTGGCTGTGGATGTGGTAGCTATACCCTGTTTTCTTAGTTACATTAGGGTGGATTAGCTCGGGGTAGCTAGATTGTGTCACATGGGCATAGTACATGTCAGACTTATGCAACGCAATAGACTCAACCGGAGAAGGTTCCAAAAACTTATAATATTAGATGTATAATCTAGTCACCTCCATTTTAGAATATATAATTTTTGATACAAGGGTTTCACATAGTTTCATATATGTTCCTGTTGTGGAGAGCTTTGGGATCTGTACTTTTACTTCTGATGATATTATGATTCTAGACACTCTATTAGGGGTTATAACAGTAGGTGTACATTATTATAAAGAGTTCCCCCTTGAGGTTGGTGGGTGTCAATTAAAATGTGACTACTATGTCATAGAGATGAAAATATTTGATGTTATACATATAATGAATTGGTTAGTTCCCTTTTGAGCCTTTGTTTGATTAATATCACCATAGGGTGATTTTCACATCACCAAAGGGCAGAGAATATTTATACGGTGGCGAATGGGATGTCTTGGTGAGCCTAGATGGGCCCAAAAATCATGGTTTGGGTGGGATAATATCTTAGATTTCATGGTTTTACCTAGATGACTAGGGAACACATCAGATGGATTTCCCTCCAGTGGTTGATCATTTCAGGGATGTCTTCGCAGAAAACTTTTTAGGTTTCCCTCCAGTGAGAGAGGTAGATTTCCCTATCAACCTAGTTCTAGGAGCTGCACTGGTATCCATTCCTCCTTATAGGATGAATACGATATAGTTAAAATAGATAAAGTGGAAACTAGAGTATTTGGAAGCTGAGGGTGTCATCCAACCCAGTACTTCTCTATGAGGTTCACTGGTCCTTTTTCCAAAAAGGTAGAGGGTACCCTTCGGCTATGTGTAGATTATCAAAAACTGAACCACTTGATGGTTAAGAATCAGTATCCTCTGCCAAGGATAGATGATCTCTTTGACCAACTTCGAGGTGATCAGGTTTTCTCAAAGATTCATTTGAGATCCGGTTATCATCAGTTGAATGTTAGATCATCATAAATACCTCACACAACCTTTCAGAGCAGGTATGGTCTACAAAAGTACTTGGTAATGTCGTTCTGTATCATGATCATGCTGAAAAGTTTTATGGAACTAATGAATCAAGTGTTCTATCCTTATATTGATTCATTTGTTGTGGTTTTCATGGATGATATCTTGGTGTATTATTATAATTGATATGACCATGACACAAATCTTGAGATCATTTTAAATACACTGAGGGAGAATTTGTTATATGATAAGCTCACCCAGTGCCACTTCTGGATGGATCAGATTCACATCTTGGGTCACATCATCTCAGTGACAGGAGTATCAGTGGACCTAGAGAATGCGAGATCAGTAGTTTCCTAGAAGAATACGAAGAATGTATTTGTGGTGTGGAGTTTTCTATGGTTCGATGGTTACTATAGGCACTTCATACAGGACTTCTCATGTTTAGAATCACCGTTGAAGGGCTATACTAAAAAGGGTGTGAAGTATGTATGGACAGATTCCTTTGAGATGACCTTCTAGGATCTGAAAGAGAGATTGACTTCATCATTGATACTTATTTTTCTAGATCCAATAGAGAGTTACACTATGTACTATGACACGTTATGTATCGGTCTGGGAGTAGTTCTTATGTAGGGGGGTTGAGTCTTTGTGTACAGGTCTTTGTAGTTAAGGCCGCATGAGAGGAATTACCTAACAAACAATCTCGAGTTAGTAGTGGTTGTTCCTGAATTATGCTATTGTGGAGATTAATTATTAGGATATCATTTTTTTGTGTACACGGACCAAAAAAGACTCAAGTACATATTTACTCAGCATGATCTGAATTTGAGGTAGTGAAGGTGGGTGGAATACCTTTAGTCTTTTGACTTCTATCTTGCCTACACACCTAGTAAAGGTAATGAAGTGGTTGATTCACTGAACAAGAGGACTCAATTGTAAGCAGTTCAGTAGGCTAGTAGAGAGTGGCAGCTTATGTATTTATTCTCTGAGATGCACATGGAGGTTCATGACTGTCAGGGGTAGAAATTTCTTTCATCTTTAGTTATTACCTCTACCCTACTGAACAGAGTGAGGATGAGGCAGCAATCTGATTCTGAAGGCCTATTTCTAAGGGAGAGTATGTCAGGTGAGGACCCTCCTCGTAGTTTGGATTGTAGGAAAGGATTAGGTTCTATTATTATAAGGTCTCATATGGGTTTTAGTAGACATGTACGAGTAGCTGATGCAGGACTTTCTTGCCTTTATATGGGCAGTGCATCCTGGCGTCACCAATATGTATCAGGATTTACATCATTAGTATTGGTGGTCGGGTATGAAAAGTTATGGAGATGGTGTTTTCATTAGGTGCTCCACCTGTTGGCAGGTGAAGTTGGAACACTAATGACCAGCCTGGGTTTTACAGCAGCTACACATTCCTAAGTGGAAATGGAATGATGTTGCAATGTATTTCATGATTGGTTTCCGAAGGTCACCTCAATGTAATAATGTAGAATGGTTTATTGTTGATAGGATCATGTAGTTTTTACACTTACTACTGATGAATGAAACCTTCAGTGTTGATGATCATAGGAGGTTGTACATCCATGAGATTGTATGACTGCCTGAGGTCCCACATTCTATAGTTTCATATAGAGATGCTCGGTTTACTTCACATTTCTGGAAAAGGCTACAAAGGTAGATGGGTACATAGGTGCTTCCGAGAACTACTTGTCACCCCCATATAGATGGCCATTTATATTGCATGATTCAGGTGTTGGAGGACATTCTACAGGCATGCTTCCCAGATTTAGGGGGTTCTTAGGACAGACACATACCCCTGATTGAGTTCACCTATAACAATAGCTTTTAGGATACTATTTAGATGGATCAATATGTGGATTTATATGGTAGGTCATGCCGATCAACCCTATGTTGGATAGGGGTAGGAGAGGTAGCTATGATGAGACCTCATCTTGTCTAGGAGACCACCAAATAGGTACAGTGGATTCAAAAGAAGATGGCTACTGTGCAGTATCATTATAAATCACCTGTCGATCACTGAAGGTGACCTTTGGAGTTCGATGTCAGGGATTTGGTTTTCCTACATGTTGCACTAAGGTTGGAACACAAGATGATCAAGAGACAGTGTAACCTTTCTCTAAGATACTTCAGGTCATTCAAGATTCTGGAGAGGGTCGGGCTGGTTTCCTATCAATTGCAGTTTCCTCAGTGGTACTAGGCTATGAATGATGTCTTCCATTTTTCTTAGTTGTGATGTTACTTTTCAAACCTATCTCATGATTTTAAACATGAGGAAGTTGAGTTATAGGTAGATGTGTCCTTTGAGAATCATCTTATATGTATTATGGATCATAATACAAAGGTTCTCTATGGCCGGTATGTTCCTCTAGTATGGGTTCTATGGAAGCACGCCCAAGTAAAGAACAAGACTTCAGAGAAGAAGTCTAATTTATGATCACAGTGGATGGAGTTACTCTCAGATGTTTCTTTACCACCCTTGGAAGGGAAATTTGGGGACTAATTGTGTTAAGGGATAATTTTTTAAGAACCTGGTTCTTCCTTTGAGGTACGAATATTTTATTTTAGGATTATACTTAAGAAAGTTGAGGAAAAGAGGTTAAGGGCTAGGATGATGGCCTATACATCACATGAATGGGGTTTACATTCCGTGTAATCCCAGTACACACTGTGTAATGGTCTGGCCAGAATAGGTTGAACCAAGAGACTACACGATGTTTATTTTCTATTACACGCCATGAATTTTTGTTATTTAACAAAATGGGTAGTAGCCTCATTTTTTTAGATGGATAGAAACCCTCACCCCTAGTTTGAAGAACTCTTGTTACATGTTGACTTGAGGTAAGGGTTGCCTCGATATTATCCATCTGGAATCCATTTCAAATTCCTTTAGTTGTGTAGGAACTCAAATAGTGAGTTCTTGATTCCTCTTAATTCGTTCATCATCTATTCTTCTCTTGACCTAATTATTGTGGTTTGGGCATTTATGCTCTTTTTTTAGATAAACTCCATTCTAGTCCTAATTAGAAGCCGACATTGGATGAGGAGATTCATGCAAGTAAGACGTGGGTAGTCTCATGCCTTTCGCTATTTTCAAGAAGTTTATATATGTCGGAGTGTCACACACCCATTTTAGGGGTGTCGACTTGATTTATAATTGACCATTGTTGTTTACTATGGTTTTTAGGCAATTTATTAAGTGTTTTAAGTAATATATTAGGGTTTTTACCTTGATTAAGGGCCACACCACGGGTGAGTTTCCTTAAATGATCGTTTACGGTTGTTTGGCCTAGGATGCCTATGAGGCATGAATTTGTTTCCCTTTCTTGGGTTGTTAAAAAGTATTTGAGTTGGTTAATACATTATAAGGTTATTGAATTTTAATTTAATTGGTTAGGGTATGGGATTATTGGTTTTCCCATTGACCTTTATTTTCCTTTTCCAGTTTAAGCATGTTTGAGATGTTTTTCTCCAACTATAAACCTACCCAAGTGAGTTGTTTAATGTTATAGACATCTAATAGTTTAATTTACATGTGTTTCTTTTTATATGAAATGTTCACACATAATTTGTTTATTGTTAAATCCATGAAATAGTTCAATTTACATGTGTAGTTTCTTATATGGAATTTTTAATTAAATATAAAACATTAAAGGGGTAAATAGTAATGGGTGAACCATGGTCTTAGGTTAAAAGGCTATTAATAGGATCATATGAGTATTAAACCTTATACCGTGGTTGAACCATGTCTTCAAATTAGAATTCCATGGATGGACTCAAAGAGGGTATTATTTTTTTATAATAGGTAGTGTCTTAGACAAAATCTAAGACACAATTTATTTTAAAAAGAACAAGAAAATTACATGAGTCTGAAATAATGATTCTTCTTACAATATTTATCATGAAAATGGAAAAGGTTAGCTTGAAGGGTATCCATCCAAGTTAAGTCATGGTTGATTACCTTGTTAGCAAGACCGTCAGCAACCATGTTCGCTTCATGAAAAGCTTGAGTTGCGATGTGGTTGGTCTCTTGAAGCAAAGCAAGGGAGCTCATCCAAAGGGTAGTCAAAGGCCATGTGAGATATACCATCCCCTCCCAAATAGCATGGATCATAGCAGTGGAATCACTTTCAACCCAAACATTGCACTATCCATTTTTCTTGGCAAAATTCATGGTGTGAATCACACCCATCATCTCAACCTTCAAAGAAAAGGTGGTTCCAAAACTACCAAAGAAGCATCCATGACACTAACCAAGATGGTCTCTAAAAATATCCCCACATCCTGTGGGACCTGGGTTTCCTTTAGAGGCACCGTCAATATTCACTTTGATCCATCCTGGAAGCGGTGCTTTCCAGAAGACCTTAAAAGTACGTTGCAGTTGTTTGTAAATCCCATCAATCTGAAGTCGATGAAGAATATCGAAGTCTCCAACGGAGTTGTCACAGTGGGATTTTTGAGTCATTGCAGCATCTTTAATAAAAATGAGGATATGCGTTCGACCTGCATTAAGATTAAATGATAAATGTTTGCGGATAATAGCATTTCTATCAAACCATATCGCATGTAGGAGTTCAGCAACAACACTTAGGAAAAGGTTTTTGATCTGTTGAGAGGTATCAAGAACCACACAATGTTTTAATTGAGTGATAATAGTGTCATGGAGTAACCATTTGTAGTCAAAGATGTCAGAAATAAAATTCCAAAGGGAAAAAGTTATAGCACAAGACAAAAACAGATGGTTGGTATCTTCTCTGTGTTTGTGACAAAAAGGACACATGGAGTAAAGTTGGACCCCAAAATATTGAAGATAAACCTCCATGGGAACATGATTGTGAGAAATGAGCCAAACTAGAGTAAGTCTCAAGGGTTTAATCCAGAGTTTATCGAAATATTTCAACCAGAAAAAATTTGAAACAGATTTGGAAATATTGTGATTGTAAAAACTTTTGGAATAAAGAATACCATTGTGGGAAGGTTCCCAAATAAGGAAATCATCGGAGATAGAAAAATGGTAGTTATAAATGACCTGAATGATGTTATATGGGATATTATAAGTACAATATTGAATGACCTCCTTTATAGAGAAGTTGGTATTGTCCAGAAAAAAAATTAGGAGACACCACAGAGATAAGGGGGGAACCAGTCCAATTATCCATCCAGAAATTCAATGAATAATTCATGCTAACCATCCATCTAAAATTGGTCATAATATTAGTAAAGGATTTATTGATGGAAGGCCAGATCAAATAATTAATGTAGTTCCAATTGATTTTCTTTATCTTCATAAGGAATCTTTTTTTAAGAAAATCAACGGAGTTAGAGTTTCTATGAATCAACCTATAGGTGAGTCTAGTTTGAAGAGAATCATTGAACAATTTATGATTTTTTATGCCAATACCACCGTTATCTAAAGGTTTACAACAAGTGGCCCAGGGTATTTTCAAAATCATTCTTTCAAGAGTACTAATGGTCCAAACAAAATTCATTATGTAAACATTAATTTTCTTTATAAGACCATCGGGCCATTTATAGACCATCATTGAGTAGACCATTTTGGATACAATGGTAGATTTCACTAAACAAATTCATCCATTCATGGATAGGGATTTTCCTTTCCAAGAGGACAGTTTTTTAATGACTTGATCAAAAATGTTGAAAAAATGCATAGATTTAGGCCTTACCCAAAAGATAGGCACTCTAAGAAAGGTGAAGGGGAAAGTTACTTCTTTTATGCCTAAATTATTAATAATACTAATCTTTCTAGGAGAAGAGAAATTTTTTCCAAAGAATACATAAGATTTTTTCCAACTTATAGATTGTTCTGAGACTTCTTCATAGCGAGACAAAGCATTTTTAAAATTTTGAATATTTTTTATATCCCCTTGTAAGAAAAAGATAATGTCATCGGCATAAAGAAGGTGTGTAGAAAAATTTCAGTTCCTCGAAGCCTGAATAGGTTTAATCTTATTTTGATCCACTAGACGAGTGAGTAATCTTCTTAGGTAATCCTCCATAATGGAAAAGAGAATTGCAGATAAAGGTTCACCTTTTCTGACCCCCTTTGTAAATTTAAAGTAGCCCTTTGGGGAACCATTGACAAGGATAGAGATGGAAGTTGATTTGAATAAAGAGTTTGTCATACTGATGAAGATTTCATTAACACCAAAATCCTGAATAAATTGGAAGATGAATCCCCAATCAATGGTGTCAAAGGATTTCCTGATATCAATCTTAATGGAAATATTTCCTCCTCTTATGGATTTACTGAGGGTGTTGGTATATTCAGAGGCAAGACAAATGCATTCTTGTGTAGCTCTTCCCTTGAT
Organism: Viscum album; assembly: GCA_963277665.1. NCBI lineage: Eukaryota > Viridiplantae > Streptophyta > Magnoliopsida > Santalales > Viscaceae > Viscum > Viscum album. The sequence goes on from OY728129.1 coordinate 988,582,180, forward strand.
AAAACCAAATTTATTCCAAGAAAAAATTTTACTGCACAACATCCAAAGTATAGTGGTAAGAAGTTTGGTAATGACTTTGTAAATAGTGTTAATAAGAGCAATAGTCCAGAAGAGATGAATTTCAGAGGCTTTTTCCACTTTTGGGATTAAGGTGAGAAATTGAGCATTAAGACCTTGAAGATGGAAACCATTAGAAAAAAAAGGAAATAAAAAGTTTGAAAACATCAGTATAAACGGTTTACCAGTATTGTTGGAAAAAATCTTTTGTTAAACCCATCAGGGTCAAGGGAACTATCAGGGTTAATAATAAAGACTATGTATTTGATTTCATGATTGAGAGGCACACTAAGAAGGGAAAAATTGTCTTCCTTAGTTATCGGAACCGAAATGATCCCAGGAAGCAAATATTTATTGAAATTAGGTCCATTGAAAATATTATCAAAGTAGGTGACCACATTATTGGAAATTCCCTCCTTAGAGTCAATGAGAGTATCATTGACTCTAAGAAGCGAAAGAGGCCTACAAACTTTCCTGATCCATTGGAGAGAATTATAGACCTTAGTGTTTCTGTCCCCATCATCTAGACATTTTTTTAAAAGTATGTTTACATATATTGTCTTTTAAGGGAAAGGAGAGATTTAAGCTTTATGGAAGTATTGATTTCAAGTTGGGGGGTCCAAAGAGAAATCAGAGGTAGTGTTGGCAGTTTGTATTTAGATAAGATCATTTTCCAGGGTGGAGATGTCTTTGTCCATTTGTTTATACTGAGTATTACACCAACCTTTGAGACATTGTTTGAGATGTTTTAATTTAGTGATGCAAGAAAAATCATCATTGTGTTGGATCATAGAAACCCAACATTTTTTAATGATATTCACACAGTCCAGGTTTGCAGACCAAGAATTATTAAATCTAAAAGGGAAAAATGGTTTTTTTAGAGCAGACTTACCAAAATGGGATGGTGGTCCAAATTAATTTTGAGTAAGGTAATGCTAGAGATAGTGTCCCTAAAATCTAGAGAAGATATGTTCATGAAGTCCCTATCCAACTTATGGGAAACAATATTGTTATAATGTCTTCTATACCAAGTGAACTTAGAACTTGTGAGATTGATCTCTATGAGGTCACAATCCTCAATTGAGGCTATAAATTCTCTTGAGGAGATGATGGATTGGGACAGACCAAGTTTCTCAGTGGAGGAATGGATAGCATTAAAGTCACTGATCACAAACCAAGGATCCAAAATGTTTCTAGCTATCCCAGAAAGATCAGGCTATAGAGATATTTGGTCTTGATATGTATTTTTAGAATAAACCATGGTACAAAAAATATTTATGCCATCTAGGGTGAAGTCACAAGTTAACATTTGTACCGAAATTTTTATGACATTAATGTTCTTTAAGGAAATGTGATAAAAAAATCCAGAGAGATTCCATACCATTATCTTATTTTCAACCACCTAAATAATTATATCCATAAGTGAAAAGGTATCTAAAGTTCAAAGAAAAATTGACTTTTGGATTAGCAATAGAAAAAATTTTAGGACAATGAGTCAAAAGAAAATTTTTAAAGACAACAAATGTGCTAGGATTTGCAATAACTTAACAATTACAATCTAATATATTCATTTAAATCTAGTTTTGGAGGCAGAACCTCAATTTTTATTCATTGAGCCACCTGAGCCTTTATTCCTTTTAGATCTCCTAATATTTTAGGAAGGGGTAGTGGTTTTTTTCATTTACTATTTACTCATGGGAGAAAAAGAAGATATGTTAGGGGGATCTTTATTGACAGTGGGTTGATTTGAATTACCTTCTAGAGATTCCAGAACAGTGTTAGAGCGCATGGATTGAGTCTTCATATGCATTTCCCCTGATATTCCATTGGAAGAAGCCATAATAGACTGCTTTTGAGTGCCATAAATTTCATCCAGAGGGTTCTAAACAGTAGGTTCTTCAGTTGGTGCAACACCAGTAGTGGAATTGTTATCATGTATTGAATCATTAGAAGCAGATATAGAGTCTTCATATATCTTACTATCATCCGTAGGTGCAACACTCAGATAAGTTGGGTGACAAATCCCCGTGGTGGCATCAAGTAGATTCAGTTGTTGTCCGGTGAAGCCACCAACACATTCCCTGGATGGAACAGAACCTGATAAACTAGATTCTTTAGTGTTGTGTGTGTAATTGATATCCCCACTGAAACTCTGAATTAAAGGATCCACTGGAGTTTTCGTAGAGGGACTAGGCTTTGAGGTGTTGTGGAAAGCAATATCATCCAACACAGGCTCTGAATGATTGTGGATAGGTTCATCCAAAGTTTTGTTCTCAAGAGACAGGTGACAAGTATCCAACACAAGTTTATCAAGTTCCTCTTGGATGAATTGATCTAAAGAGGTCCCTTCCTCCTCATCCACAAGTTCTGCCCAATTTTTACCCGAAACCTCTCCCATGTGAGTCACCTTTTTAACCCATACCTTTGATTTTTTCATGGGTGGTTCAGGTTTCTCTAGCGAAACATTTTTGTATTTCTTACCCATTCTCACCTCTGCCAGCCATCATTTTTGGGCTAGAAGACTTGACTTTTCATGACCCTACAATTCATCAGTGAGTGACCCACAATTTTGCAGAGGTCGTAGAATGGTTTCTTGTATTCGAATTCAATCATGACCTCTATTTTATAGTCCTTGGCATTGAAATATATAAACTCTGGAAGCTTAGATTCAAGGTCAAACTTAGCCATAACTCAGGCATATACACCAATCTCTGCATTTAACATTCTATGATTGATCTTGAGGGGAATACCAATGCAGGATAATAAGTCATTCAGTATCTTGGGGTGCCAAAAGAACCTTCTAAGACCATGGAGTCTGACCCAAATTTGAGTCGTATTATTTCTAAAGTTGAGTGGGTTAAAAGCATAGTTCCATTCAGAAATCCTCAGCACACCAGGTTTGAGTTGCAGGTTCCCAAAATTACAGAACCTATCAAGTTATTATTGAGAACATAAAAGTATATGTAAATAGCCTCTTCTGATTGGAACAAGCTTCCAATCAGAGAAACCCCAGAAATATGCAATATGACTCATTAATTCATCAAACAACCAAGATTTATCCCCTTTTATGTATGAAATTAGACCCATTATTGAAAACTTACACATCTATGTGCATTTCTGAAGTGCCTCAGGATCAACTTCAAAAGAAAATTTTCCATCATCAAGTCATTTTCATAGCGAGGTGTTCATCAAGGAAGATTTTCTAATATCTATACCTTTATGCGCTTCAACAAAGGATATTCCTTTAGGTCCTTCAACCAGATGTGAGTCTTCATTTTTATCTTTGAGTTCATGGCCTTAGAACACCCTTTCCCAATCAGTATCAAACACTACCATGAAAAATAAGATTTAAGAAAAGTCAAAGAAAACATCATTATCTGTGAATGAAAACCCTAGTCGTCGTGAGGGAAGCACCACCGAGAGCTCCATTTATTTAATTAGTATAACCCAACTATCATGTAATAAGAGGGTATTATTATTTTAAGCCATGAGCGAGCCATATATGTATTGGTTAGGCTAATGGATGCATTATTTAAATTCCGAGTGAACCATGGATCCAATGAGGGATTCCATGGACAAGCTCTATTAGCAATGTTTATATGTCACAAGTTGAATTTTACTTATAACAAACCTAGAGTGATGTTAGCTTCATGATAGGTTCACTAGAAAAAGCTCATAGGATTTTGGAAAAATTGCATCGTGAGTGATACATGAATTCCAAATTAAGAATGTTAAGGATGAAATTAGGTTACAAATTGAATATTGAAATGGAATGTCTTATGAATTTTTTTCCAAGCCAAATCATAAACTTGGATTTATTCTTTATTTTTTTAGATTTTCTTCTGAGAAATATATTATGATTACTTTATATAGGGGATTTCGGGATTATTCCAAATCTCAAGACTTATATAATTCAAGTAAATTGAGTTTTTAATGAACATAAAATGAATGTAAATGGAAACCAATGATTTTAGAACTATTTAATTTTGTGTAATTTCTAGCTTACTACTTTCTTTATTATACAATACATATTGTATACATTCACTGATAGATTGGAAAAAACCATGGGTGTTTGCTTACTAGGATTTAGTATCACACCCTATTTGGGTCATGTTTTTGGGCCCAAATATATTATATGGTTGCAGGTGTCGATAAGGGAAAGTGCCCTTCTACAGGTACTTGATATGTTGTTTAGGAGAAGGATAACATGGGATTGAGTCAAGGATTGTGATTCTTCTGAGTTTATTTTGGAATTTTTGTACTTTTTGTACTTATAACATATATTAATAAAGTGTAACCTATTTTGGCTATTATCCTATAACATTTAACAAGCAGCATAATATTTTGTATGATAAGACATTTGGTAATTTATATTATCAGTCTTCTTCTATTCACTTCTATTTCATGGTATTACTGCTTCTGCTATTCATTTTCTATTATTTTTTTTGTGTTACACTCTAATAATGAGAGAATAGTCTCCCCACTATCACCCCTAGGCCATCCCTGTAGTTGGTAGCCTCTGAAATTTGGGGAGTTGTGCTTGAGGCCATGTGGCCAACCGAGTATGAGGTACCTTGAGTGGCATCGAGATCTGGGATGTTACATAATATAACCATTGAATTTATTGGTACTAAACATAAAATTGCTAATATATTACAAATCCATTGAATATTTAGAGAATGAATGATAGTATACATGTGTTAGGAATGATTAATTATTCTTAAATCCTTCAATTAGTTGTAACTCATGAGTTTGTTTAATAATGTGCTTATTTAATATTTATTAATTAAATTTCTTACTTATATTTATTTAATTTATGTTTATTATTTTTTTAGTTAAACCATGAGGTATATCTCACATGGTCAGTTATGTAACTATTGGTTCTTATTCTTACGGTCATTATACCTACTATGATTAGCTGGTCATATAGTCACTATACCTACTATGGAACTTAACTCGCACTTCCACTAGACTTACCATGAAACATTTACTTGTATTATTTTTATACCCACCATGAGTATAAGGTTAGTATAAAAATTATTCCCCATCTAATATTCCACAATAACACTATCTGTATACCTACCATGTCAATTTCTACTTAGTATTTTTTAGTAACATCATTTTGGTGATATTTTCTTTAAATTTTATTATTATTTTTATCTCTAAATGATTTAATTTAAAATTATAATGGGAATATGAATTGATGCACATATCTATCCTAAAACCCCTTTCTTCTATTAAAATACCAACCTACTATCTAAACCCTCTTTTTGAAGACCCCTCTTTCTAACTCGAGCTTCTTGTTTCAAACCTCTCACATGAATCCAAACCTTCCAATTTCAAATTTAAATTCAATAATTCTGAGGATGAAGCATGTTTTCAATGTTTCACCTCCTGTAAAATCACCACCTATGAAGAAATCAAGAAAATATAAAAAAATCTCAAGCACTATAGAGAGGCATCGAAACACGCATATGACTGATTGTCCAATATTTTTTAAAAAGGAAGTGGAGGCTCAATAGCTTCAGTTAAGAAAATATCTAGTGTGGAAGTTGATTAAAAAACAAGGCTGGTATGCATGGTTTGTAGAAAATTGTTTATAATTCTATTCAATATAATTTAAGGAATTCTATGAGCATATAGAATTTATTTATCGAAAGAAGAGAGATACCATTAAAATTGTGGTGAATGGAGAGGATTTCATGTTTTCTTCACATCATTTGAAAACAATTTAGGTGTGATGCACAAGTGTGAGCATGAGGACTACCAAAGATTGTATCTAGTAAATCATGCTCATTTTGGGCTTCATAGTTCCCTTTAAGAGCTTATTGGTAATAGAACACCATGAATACCAACTATTGTAGAGATCAATAGTGAGTGAAGGTTGTTATATAGGTTCATAAAAAATGTAATTTGTCCCAGAAAAGGAGACTTATATATCGTGTGGCACCACAATCCTTTCATTTTAATATTAATGAAGAATGGGATTCATATCAACTTGGAAAGGTATGTGATGAGGCATATGAATGAGTTGAGTAATCCCTATTCTAAATTAATTTTCTTATCATATCCAAAATTTATTTTATCCCTGTTAAAGTATAAGGGTTTAGAACCTAAGGGGGAGTAAAAAGTAATTTCTTCAAATGGAACTACCTGGCTTAGAGGAGTTAAAGGTACATGAAAAATAATTGTAACCCTTGAAATAAATAGTGGGTGGATGACCCAAAGAAGTTGTATGAGAAGTTTGATCCTATGATATATAATGTTAGACCAAGGTATCTAGTCGATCTAAGTCTTAAACAAGATAAATTTATTAATTATTTTGATGATGAAGTAGTTGTTGTTATAGAAGAAGTGGATGTTAAGGAATCTAAAGAAGAATAAGAAGATGATGATATGGTTGGTATTGATGAATAATCCATGGCCTATCATGAGGATAATAAGATAATATTTCCTATTATATATTTTGGACCAACTGAATCTCCTCTACCATTACCATATTACAAAGAAGTGATATAATCTAAGGATCTTATTGACATAGAAGTATTTATCAGTGGTTTTACGGAAGAACTATAGTGGGATGAATCCAGTGAATTTTCATAATGTAAGTAATGCTTAGAAAAATATCCTATTATAGGAATCAATTCTAGATACTCAATCCCAGATGCACCTACTAAGGTGTAAAAGTCTCTCGGGTATATAGTATTGGTCTTAGTTAATTTATAATATGATGATAACAATGGGGAAATCCCACCTAGACATAGTGGACCTTCCATCCCTTATATTCAAATAGTTCTAGAAGGATCTTTAATTACTAAGATATATTCTTATAATTGGTTTGAGGGGTCACATGTTAGACACTCTGTTGATCAAGTATTGGAAGGGTTTTTTGGCCCAAATCTTTCAAAGCATGTAAATGAACCTGGGAATGAAGATGTAATACCACCTATTGAATCTGTCAATACTTATCCCCTTGAATATGAAGAATAATTTTATGTTAGTGATAGATGTGAAGTTTGGTCTATGATATCTAGATTAGTGGACTTTAAGGGTGATGTTAGGTAATCAACCTATGATCTATCTCTATTAGTTTTTGTGGTAATCCATCTATAACTTCTTTATCTTATGTCTCTAAAGATTATTTTAATAAGTTAAAATAAGATATTATTGGGTTGATTAAACATTTTTGTTTAATATTCTATAGAGCCAATCTAAGAAGCATATATCTCCAACTCTAGGATATTGTCCATTTTACATCTTTAGTCCAAATTTCATCCGAAGATGGATTTCATGACAAATGATTCTTGGGTTTTGAAATCACATATATATGATTTAGAGGTTGATATATTTGATATGATACTGCTGCTAAACAATAGTTATTTAAATTTAGTGATTAAATATTTTACATTTTTTGTTCCACCTTCTTATCCTCATGTACAACCATATGTTGGTGAAAGAAGAATCAGAGAACTAATTAGTGAAGAGTTAAAGGATGTTCTTTAGGAGTTTTAAAAAACATGAAATATTTTAAAAGGATTTAAAACACCTGTTGCTAAAATTTTAGTGGTATTTATAAATGATGTTGAAAAATCTAGAAAATATAGAGAAACTATAAATAATTCCCTAAAATATTACTTTAGAAGAATCTTCAAAATGTAGAATCTCAAATTTATCTTCTAATATTTAGCTACTAGTTTAAGGATGGATCCTTTAAGACATGATTTCATGTTAGAAGTGGAAAAGCAAAAAATTATAACCCAGTTTATAGATGCTTTTATAAAAGACAATGATGCTTATTTTTAAGCTATAGATAATAGATCTAGGGAAGTGAATATATTTAATCTATTTATGGAACACTACATGTATACTATCAATATATCTTTTCTAGATTCTCCTGTTATAACTATTTCCTCTACACTAACCACTAAATTATTTACCCTAAATCATTTTGTCTGTTATCATAGACAAGAATTTTAGTATATCATATATATGTCAAGGTATGTAGTAACTGGGGACCCTGATATAGATTATATACCACCTTCTACCCGACCAACCAAACCAACCTCAACCACTACCTCTAAAGAAAATGGTCCAATCCTTCTTAAAAATATTCGAGATACACCAAATTCATATTCTAATTAGAATTAATGATAGGGTCACCCCTGTAATACTTTTTGATATTAACAAAATTACATTTTTCTTCTTTATATTTTGTGACTATTATTCCTTATTTCTATATTTGAATTTTATTTCTTAATATATATTCTCCTGGTACCACATTTTGATAATCCAAAAATGGGGATAGAAGATGATATAAATGGTAAATTTGATATGAATGAAGGAAATAGACCGAGAAATATGAGAAAAACTTTTCTTTGAATGAAATTGATAAAAATACAAATTTATATTCTATTCATTTCTTATATATTCTATTTACTCCATTTTACATATTTTTCATGATTTTTGATCATTAAAAGGGAGATATTGTTGTCTTATAACAGAACATCCTTATTTCAATGATCCCAAATTAGGTTTATAATGTTTTTAATGGATTTATTTTTTTATGTTAGATGATTGTTTTTCAGGACAGATTTATAAAAATGGATAAGTTTGGAAGTGACCATACCTACCTACCATATAAAGACAACCTAATGACCATGAGGGTCAAGTGACTATGTGATTATAAAAGTATGAACAAATACCTATTATGCGCCAATTATTTCTAATTCTTATACTATCCATGCAATGAAGTTTAAGTGATTGCATGTGTATTGAACCAATTGTTTGTTGAACTCAATGTCACTACATGAAATAAACTGCCCACCACATGAAGAAACCTAGTTGTCATGTGAACTTAAGTATCATTTATCTAAGTGTTGTATTGACCACATGTATTTGTTTAGTGACCACATGAAGAGATATACCTACCATAATAATAAGATCAAGTGACTATGAGAATAAATAAAGCTATCATAAGAAAAAGTCATGTGACTCTAAGAATAAGATTATATACTACATGAGATGTACCTACCACATTAAAAAATTATTGAACGAATAAAGGAATGAAGTGAACATTCTTAGTGGTTGTGCCTAGTTTTCTTGTCAATCAATTGTTACTAGTAATTGTGATCCAAAATAACCATCTAAGTGAAGACCATGTGACTATGTATAACATAAGCATTGGTGTGTTTTAAAATATTCAACGACTGTATTTTGGAGTATTTACTCAAATTTGAAGCATTTAAGCACTATAAAAATAAGGATTAAGTAATGAATACTCTCTAATGGATAGTTTAGTGAAATCCTCTTTTTAATATGGAGAACCCCTTATAGACCAATAATAAATGTAATACATGTTCATGTAAGAGATCTCTAAGAAAAAGTGATATCCTGATCAGATTGGAAACAGTGCTTCTACAACAATCTATTTTCCTTAATTAACATTAAAAATTGGTTGATGTTTTCCAAAGACCGATTCAAATATTTTTTATCAACTAAATCTAAAAAGATTGAACTGCATCAAAACTTCACACTCTCTATCCTTTTCTCCTTCTGTTTTAGCTTACTTACCATGATTTGTTTTTCTTTAATAATTTTATTCACAATCACAATCTTCTTTATTGTATTGGAGAATACATAGAAACTATCTCTATTTGTTTTATATTCAAGTATCCCATATAGAACTACGAAAGTGGCTGGTTATAGGCTAGACTGTCAAAGTGTTGTTGTACTGTGTGAAACTGGATTCAGGTTATGGATCTATTTATTTTATAATAAAATTTCGTGTTAGTAAGCGATTTATAATTGGATGGGATTAGGTCTATTAATTATATTGAACCAATTTTTTAATTCTATTGTGTGATTATTTTTCTTTCTTACTCTATTCAAAAAAGAACTTGTATATATTGTAAAAAAATAGAAAATCATTACTTTGATGATTAACTTTAATTTTTGTTTTATATAATTTGTTTGATTCAATTAAACCTATTTCAAAAGTAAGAAATAGTTTTAGTTTTTTTAACTAAGATGTGATGGAAATTCTAATAATCCTTTTGAAAAATAAATTTGTATAGTTATATAGTTTTAGTCAATTGGAAATTTTTATTAAATTATGGGATTTAGGTTTTAAATCCTTTTTATAATTTTTTTATTGGAATCCCAATTCACCCCTATTAATTATTCCACTCTAACCAACAAAATTCTTGTCACATCATAAAATTTCCATTAGATAAAAATCTCTTACTAAACACTTTTTTGGGTAACATATATGAAGAAATAAAGTTTTAATGATAATTAGATTTAGGAATCATATTCCTAATTTTCAACTCCCGGAAGATATTCAAACATATTAACTTCATAATATCAAATGTTATCATTTTATATTCTATTTTATACTTAGTAATTTTCTAAGTTTAACAACATCATCCTTGAAACACTTTTCATCAAGATTTTCCCTTGAAATATTTTGGTATATAATGTAATTATTTACATTATCACTTACCATCACATCCTAAAAAGCTTAATGATAATGTTAAATTCTATTTATAATGGTAACAAAATACAACTATTTACATTTCTCTTTACCTTCATACCTTAAAATTTTAGGTTATTAATTGATATCGCTTTGTAAATTTACTGAATTGATCTATTAGAAAATAGTAATATATACTTTCTTATGGTAACTAATTGTAACTATAATACTTTTTTGTCACGTATCATAAATGATTTTGGATATTGAGTGGAAATTACTTTGATTTTATTCTAGTATAACCATTTACTTAATATCTTTTGAATGTACAATATAATCAAATAGATACACTAAGAGGGGGATAAATTAGTGTTTCCCAACTTTTATAATTTCTTTTTGATTTGTGACCAGTAAGGATTTTATTATATCACATTAATGGAAACACTTATCCTTGTATGTAAATATAGGAAAAATAATGAATATTAAAAAAATGAATTTTTACAAGGGTTGAACTAAATTTGAGAGAATACTTTTTGTTGTAGCCAGTTATTCACATGTACTACAGGGTTTCCAATAAAATATTTTTATCAATACAAATGTTTAATTCAGTTTTTATCTTTAGATTTGTGATTCCCAACACATACATTTATCTTGTAGGTTCCACTATCTCTTAATAGGACACACACTATTTGAGAGATATTTTCCTTCAAATGTAGGTTGTTTCAGCAATAAATAAATGTTACTCTTCTTTGAGCCAGTGCAATATTATCTAGTGGATATAACTCACCTTGTTTAAGAATATCTTCATCATAATCTATAAGGGGAATAAATACTAAAGATCTTGATCTTCTCAACTCCCTGGATACAGAACCCTTTAAAAATATTCTTCTACTTTCTCGCTCATACTCAACACTATCATATTGGGTAAAACCATATTTTCAATCAAAAAATACCACATCTTTATTCACTTCTTATTTTTATTATCTTCCACTCAGTCTCACATTCTAGCACTATTTTGTTCACATAGTTCGTATATCTTCCCAATCAAAAGTATTTTATTTTATCTACAGATGAAATATGATATTTATTCTATATAATATTTTTCTTATACAAAAGGAATCATTAATATAACCATTCCTTTCATATTACCTAAAATAAAATATTCTAAGTTGCATCATGTCCTCCATGAAAAATTTAAATGGCCACTTAACCATTTTCTTCATCTAAAATATCATGTGATCTTCTCACAAATCTTAAAAAATGGTTTGATTACACTTATAACTTTGTTTCTAGTATTTTACACAATTTCCCTTATAGTTTTAACTAGAAACTTAAGACATTAAATTAAAAAACATCAAGAACAAACACATCAATAATCAAAACATTCAGAAGAATCCATTCAATCTATACATGCAAAAATATCCAAAAAAAATACACTCACAATCTGAAGAGTATATCATAGATCTTGTATTCTTATAAAATCAACTTCAAAACAACTCAGACATTGAAATTAAATAAAATTGAATTAATAAAATATTTCCCAATAATTATGGAAATTAAGGAACAAAAAATCATTGTCACACTTAACATCAAAATTATTCTTGAAAACAAAAAAATGCATTTCAGAATTATTGAGATCTAATTTATTCATTTTTATAGGTAAAAATATTGTTCTTCATGATTCTGGGATCATAGATTCTCTATATGGCTTGGATCATATTTTAAATGTGACATTTGTTTCACTAAATATCAAATTTATCATTTTATAGTTTAACTTCTTCAAAAAAACTAAATTTTAGAAACTCAGAAATTTTATAAGTATAAAATAATACTTACAATTTAATCTTTATAGATTATCCTTATAGGCCAATATTTATGGGTGATCATTCTAGAAAGGAATTCATTCTTAAAAAATTCGAAATCATCATTATAGTGCCTCAAATCACATCCTTACAACATAGAGAATAATGATTATTTGGATTTACTTTATTATGATTATCTTAACACATAAGCATGAATGGTCTTAAGGTAATTTCATCCATACGATAGATTAACTTTATAAAAATATCATTAATATGGATGTACAGGGAATGACCCTTATGTAAATTTATATACTTAACCATTTTTTTACTTGAACTAGAAAATTATAGAAATATTCAATTAGGTTCATAACCACTTAAAAACACTACAAAAAATTCCCCAAAAGTATAAATTACCTTAGGAAAACTTCAAAGTTTAGAATAATTTTTGCTATAAAGTTAATATATGATATTTATAACATATTTATACGTATGGATTAAATATATTTTATATAATCTTTTTATATACCAATGCATAATGGATACGATTACATCGTTCGTATGTACAACGGACTACTGGATCTTGAAGTGATGTGATTCGTTTTCACTAACATGTTAAATGGAAGGTAATAAGGGTAAATATAATGAATATATATGATATAAATGACATATTTATGATATTAATTTTATATTTATAATTATTTAAGTATAATAATGTTTTACATTTTCACTCACTAAAAATTTGATAATGTCGTTTGTGGATGTGTGGACAATCCCCACCTCGAAGCGATGTGATTCCTTTTATCATCGCCACATCATAAGAATGATATATATATATATATATAATTAAAAATTATGGTATTTATTATATGATTATCATTCATTAAATATAAATTTTTCTAACATTATTTCCATAATTATCATTTAAAAATAGAAACGTTACTCTAGTGTACGTAAGGATAACCGTCTCCATGATCCCACCGTTGGTTCAATTTTTATAAAAATATCCCATGATTGGTTTTAAAATTATTATTGATATATAAATATAATAATTCTTCCATTATTATTAATTTGTAGAGGTTCTAAATAATGACTTCTTTGACCATAGTCAACCTACCAATGCCATTTTTTTTATGCATAAACCGAATATGGTCAAAAGATCCGATATAAACTTAATTTATTGAGTAATTTTATATAACGTGGAAATAAGTTAAATAAAAGTTAAAATAAACTTTAAAATGGTTCTCAAGAAACTAAATAACTAGCATAAGTTTATTATTTAGGAAGATAAAGACATGCATGATGAATCATACTCAAGGTAAGGGACTTCTTCTCAATTTTCTTTCGCTGAGGTATATCTTGATGTTATGAACATTTATTATTTTATAAGGCATACATATAGACCCTTTGATACTATATAACATGAATTTATCTATTATAATTCTATTTAATGTTTTTTATAATTTTATCCATTCACGAACCTTATGATTTCAGTATTTCCAATGTTTTAAGGGACTTTTCCTCTGAAGAAATGCCCTTTTAAAATATTCCTTCATACTCTATTTCTCTTATTTCTTCATGTTTTAAAACGATTTTTGAATTTTTTTTATAAATACTTATAAATTAATTTTTTTTAATTTATTTTCAAAGGTTTTCAAAATGAATATTTTTATGTGTTTTGAATATACCGTTTTGAAAAAACATCAAAAGGAATTCTTAACATACATGGCGACAAGGAATTTTATACCACCATGACCATTATGTGATTTATGGATTCCTTTGTAAGATTTCACATTTCCTTCAATGCAAAACCCATTTATTTTTTGGGGTTTATTTTTGTATTGAAAAATGGGTTTCCAAAAGAAAAGGTTATTTTGGTATTAAAAATGAGTTTTTAAAAGAAAAAGTTATTTTGATATGCAACAGATATTTTTTTACGAGTTTAAATGAGTTTTTAAAAAGTGTAAGAATAAAAATGTTTTATTCATGTAATGGTACTTGAGAATTATATAGGATAAATTGGTGTTCCCAGATCACACGGGGTGATCCTGTTACAACTTATATGATGGGATGACCTAGATAGCGCCGAATGAGCCCATTATAGCTTAAAAAATGGGTGTGCCCAGATATAACTCAAGTGTACTGGGTAATGATTATATTGGAATTAAACTGTATAACTATTCCAATTAAAAGTTTTTTGAAAGTATTTTCTGAATATGATGCTCTATGTCACTAAAAATGGTGGTTTTATTACTTTCTATAGGTTCTAGTGATTTTCTTGGAGAAAAATGTATGTTTTTTTCAAGTGAAAATGTTTTATTTCATATGCTCAAAGAAATTTTAAGATAAAGGTAAAAATTATATGAGTTTTAATGTTTTTTATTGAACTAGTGGTTTCTTATATTTTATATCCCTTACTAAGATTTTTGTGCTCATCCCACATTTTTAGTTTTTTTTCACATGATGGGTAAGGGAAAGGATAAAGACGTGTTTAAATTAGGGAATATTTTTTATGAAATAAATAATGTTTCATTTTAAATAGTTCCATATTATGGGGAAAATGGATATTGATTAAAATTTTCCACATTTTAATTTTATGGTTTTTTATGTATGAGTTATGACCTAATTCTCAAAAACTCTAAACCTGGAAAAATCCCTAGTGTGAAAGAATGTAAATTATTGACTAAAAATAAAGATTATGTAAAGTTTATGGATAAGGCCTTATAATCATAATCCTAAAAACTAATTTCATATATAAACATCCTTAACAACACCACCAGTATCTAGGAATGTACTTCCAAAAAATGATTGGAACCTATTTCTCACACTCCATTTCAATAACAATGAAATTTATGGGAAATATGAGCATCCTTACACTTAGTAATGATTTATCCACCCTTACTATGGGTTTATTTATATACCTATTATAGCATCCCGCCTCTTTATCACATAAACTTTCATTACATTTTACAAAACCGAGGATCTTTAAGGTTTAGTGTCTTGGAAACCAGGGACTTTAAACATGAAAACATAAAACATTCTTCTAAAACACTTGAAAGGCTTCTCCTCATGTTCATCCTAGGTTCATTACTGCATCACATAACCTGGGAGCATACATCAAAAGAAAGGGTGAGAAAAAATCCCAGTAAGGAAAACAAGAGAAACATTTTACATGTGAACTTGAGATACTTCAATAAGGTCATGAAAAAGAACTTTAAGGAATGAGAATGAAATAAGGAGGCATATCATAATAAAAATAAAATTTTTCATAACTTGAAAATGTGGCTACATCACTTAAAATAGACAATCATGAACATATCACCAAGGTCCATCCCCAAGGTGTCATTTGAAAATTACCAAGGTTATTCACCAAGGTATCGTGAAAATTGTAATCTCGAGTGGTTACATCATTACCCAACGCATTGGAGCGCTATCAGGGCGCACCCTTAAATTTGCCTTTATTATCATGTTATCCACATATATAATCATCAAACATTTCATAAATAACCCATATAGCATAAAATAAATGGGTTTCATTTTATAATCATAACGTTTTAAAAACTTCTTTAAAGACATGATCTTTACATCACTTTAAAACCCACAGAAAAGGAAGGTGGGTCTCATGTATGTAAATACCAGAATTTAAAATAGAAAATTTTGGTATATATGTGAATACCCCTTTAGAAGAAAGAGATTTGAGTATTCACTTAATAATATAAAAGAACTTTAGAAAAAGAGAGAGACATTTGGAGACGAACATTCTGCGGCATAACGGCTATGTTACGAGGTTTTAGAAGACATTAAAAAGAGAGGTAAAATGGGTCAAACATTCATAAATGACCCATAAAATAGTATATGGACAGAATAATAAGGATACATGATCATGGTAATTAAATTTCAAGGACATACAATTTGAAATGAAAAACATGGAAGGAAGACAAAAATTAGATTTCTCTTATGAAAGTTCGGCAACCTAACGGCGTTACTTAAACTTCAACAAAAATGATTTGAAAAGATCAAATAGGGTCTCTCATCATGTGAAAATAATAGTTCAGTATTATAGATATAGATATAATTCCCCAACATAACAAAAAGGAACTTGAATGAATTGACATGAAAGTATAACTTCAAAATGAGAAGGGTGAAGAACCACTTAAAAATTCGGCAGCCTAACGGCGCCACTTAAAACTTCAAAATACTGAATTGAAGCGATCAAATGGGGTCTCTCATCATATGATCATAAACGATCAGTATGATAAATTTAGAGATCATACCCCAACATAATAAAAAGGAACATGAAATATTTTACATGAAAAATTGATCTTGAAAAATGAGAAGGGAGAAAGAATCCGTTGCAAAAATTTCGGCAGCCTAACGGCGCCACTTAAAACTTCATAAAAAGAAATAATGAGAGAAAGAGGGGATCTCTAATTATAAGAAAATGAAAAGGGCAGTAAGATGAGTATAAAATAACATCCTCTAACATAAGAACATGGAGCATAAAAGGAATTACATAAAAGAGATTACTTGAAATGAAAGAGAGAGGTCAGATCCCTTACCTTAAAACATAACTCTTAAAACTCAAAGGTTGGGACCTTGAGGGCTTGGGGGCACCATGGGAGGACTCCTTGGGAGGTAATGAGACCAGAACTTCGTTGGTGGAGAGTGGGGAGTCGAATGGATGAGAGGATGGCTTGGTATTTATAGGGAAAGTGAGGGGACAAGGCATTAATGGCAAAGGGACACCTCATTAGTGGTTTTGGCAAAACCATGGGCTTGCCCATAGTCTTTGCCGATGGTATTGGCCACTTGGGACACCTCATACCTTATCTCACTATTCATATTTCGAACATATTGATTAAAAACTTAATACATCATTTAATGATTTCATTAAACACCCGTAACTTAAAAACTGTATTTTCACTATTCATCGAAAATTCAACTTTCTCAGAATAATCCCAAAATTTCACCTTAACCAAATATCAACGCTCTGATTACAAATATGAACTCCATTTTATAAAAATAATTTTCTAAATATTTTTAATTTAATTTTTAAATAAAAACACTATTCACCGAAAATTCATTTTTTTCAGAAAAAACCCCAAAATTACCATAGCATAATATCGGTGCTCTGAGTTCAAAAATGAAATATGTTTTATAAAAATAATTATCTAAATATTTTTAATTAAATTTTTAAATAAAAAACACTATTCACCCGAAAAAACTAATACTTGAATAATGATTTATGAAACCGTTATTTAACCATTTTATTGAATCACATTACTTAATCAAGGTGCCTAGATTATATTAATACTTTCTTTAAGTGAGATTACTAATCCATTTGGACACATTACTAATCCTAATCATAAAATCACTATTCATAATTTACTATTCATCAAAAATTAAGTTGATCTTATTAGACTCTAAATTTCGTACTGAACATAATTGTAGAAGACCATTTTTCGAAAATCATTACACATTTTTAATTATTTAAGGTTTACACAACCATTTTTTAAATATCCTTTTTCTAAAATTCATCAAAAATATGCATACTATATTTATCCGGTCATTTGAAAATTCATAAACTTCATCATAAGAAGAAATCCAAATTTTTATTTAAAACAAAGGATTACACAAGGCAGTTACGGTCTCCTTACATAGCCCCTTATCACACCAGCATAGGACCTAAGTGTAAGGTGTGCTAAGGTGAGAGAATCCGAGGGAGGCTCGGCCAACATCGCACGAGTAGTAATTTCTATCAGTTTGAACTTCTCGCGAAGGCGATCCCATTCTAGCTTTATATGATGAAGTTCAGCTTGGGTTTGGTCCAGAGCAAAGTCCAGTGGTGCTACCTCCTTCCCAAGTTCTGTTAGATGGGCTTCGATTGGTCCAAGACTACTGGGTGAGGCCATCGAATCTTCTTTCTATATTAATTAACCAAGATTACTTTTATTTAGAGACAATAATCAAAACGTTTAGTTTCTAGTGGTCATATTGACCAATGGTCATATAACAGTCAAAAACCAACAGTTTCATTTTAATTATACTCATGTTACCAAATGAAACATTTTTGTTGAGTATAAAAAATAAAATAACACATAAAATTAGGAAACAAGATTTATTCAAAATTTCGGGTTGTTACAATCTTCCCCCCTTAAGAAATTGCGTCCTCGCAATTTTTTTAAAAATTAGGTTTTGAAATTTCATTGAAAGTCCCACATCGGAAAAGAAGTCAGTAAAACTATTACTTTAAAAGAAAGAAAGGGAAGTACGAAGGTCACCCGAGTTAGCCCACACTAGGATTCCATATAGGAAAACATGGACATGGAGGAGAAAACAAAGGGTCAAGTTCTGAGGGAGAGTGACAAAGAACATGATTAGGAGAAAGTTAACCATAAGAAAATCCCAAACTTATGATGTGTGTAAACGATCTTTGATTACATAGTAGGAAACGTAAACCAACAACGTTTTTGTTTTACGTTCCTTTTCATAATTTTGAGGAATTCATTTACAACATAGAACAAAAACATAAGGAAATATATCTACCTTCATATAGAGTTTCACCCTTTAATAAGTTTCTACCAAAACTAATCTTTTCTCACAAATGATGAGCATTCAAAATATAAGTCAACCTTACTCCTCAATGAAAATACCGTAGTAATCTATTTACCTCGATCATATAGGGTCCCTAAAATAGTGAACGTATTCCAAAATAATAATCATCTTTTAATCCCCTAATCACCTCTGTCATATTAATACGACAATCGTCGCATTTCCTATCACATTGGTTTTTGGGACATGTTCTTCCATTTCCCGCCATTAACTAAGAAAAGAAACTATAATTAGGGTCTTATTTACTTAGCTAATAATAATGAAAAGGAAACTTTAAGCATAAAAGGATAAACATGTAGAATAAAAGTATATCCTAACTTGTGATCCCCTATGTTCCAATCTAGGTTATCCATGATCATATATTCTTATGTGAATCTTTATTTTGTTTTATCCTTGTTCCTTTAATAATGGTTCATACTAAGCTTATGAATTTACCAAAGCATATCCCCCGGGAGTGTCGTAACCAAGAGTGCAGCAAAGCCCGTTGTCGTGTACCAGTTCCCGTTCGAGTCTAGCTCAAAGCGGTGTTTTCAGGTTTTACCCCTATGTACATCTGTGCCAGAGCCACCTCTACCTGCTCGTATCCAGACAGGGATGTATTTGCTTGGAAACCCCTTACTCAATACTCACCAAAATACCAGGAATATTTCTTATATTTAAAATTTTCTATAGGGTTCTTCCTAGATTTTTCATATCCTAATTTCCACAAATAACTAAACCATCCTTTGATACCAACTATAGCATCCCACCTCTTTATCACGTAAACTTTCATTACATTTTACAAAACCGAGGATCTTTAAGGTTTAGTGTCTTGGAAACCAGGGACTTTAAACATGAAAACATAAAACATTATTCTAAAACACTTGAAAGGCTTCTCCTCATGTTCATCCTAGGTTCATTACTGCATCACATAACCTGGGAGCATACATCAAAAGAAAGGGTGAGCAAAAATCCCAGTAAGGAAAACAAGAGAAACATTTTACATGTGAACTTGAGATACTTCAATAAGGTCATGAAAAAGAACTTTAGGGAATGAGAATGAAATAAGGAGGCATATCATAATAAAAATAACATTTTACATAACTTGAAAATGTGGCTACATCACTTAACATAGACAATCATGAACATATCAACAAGGTTCATCCCCAAGGTTTCATTTGAAAATTACCAAGGTTATTCACCAAGGTATCGTGAAAATTGTAATCTCTAGTGGTTACATCATTACCCAATGCATTGGAGCGCTATCAGGGAGCACCCTTAAATTTGCCTTTATTATCATGTGATCCACATATACAATCATCAAACATTTCATAAATAACCCATATAGCATAAAATAAATGGGTTTCATTTCATAATCATAACGTTTTAAAAACTGCTTTAAAGACATGATCTTTACATCACTTTAAAACCCACAGAAAAGGAAGGTGGGTCTCATGTATGTAAATACCAGAATTTAAAATAGAAAATTTTTGTATATATGTGAATACCCCTTTAGAATAATGAGCTTTGAGTATTCACTTAATAATATAAAAGAACTTTAGAAAAAGAGAGAGACATTTTGAGACAAAAATTCTGCGGCATAACGGCTATGTTACGAGGTTTTAGAAGACATTAAAAAGAGAGGTAAAATGGGTCAAACATTCATAAATGACCCATAAAATAGTATATGGACAGAATTAGAAGGATACATGATCATGGTGATTAAATTTCAAGGACATACCATTTGAAATGAAAAACATGGAAGGAAGACAAAAATTAGATTTCTCTTATGAAAGTTCAGCAGCCTAACGACGTTACTTAAACTTCAATAAAAATGATTTGAAAAGATCAAATAGGCTCTCTCATCATGTGAACATAAGAGTTCAGTATTATAGATATAGAGATAATTCCCCAACATAACAAAAAGGAACTTTAAAGAATTTACATGAAAGTAGAACTTCAAAACCAGAAGGGTGAAAAACCACTTAAAAATTCGGCAGCCTAACGGCGCCACTTAAAACTTCAAAATACTGAATTGAAGCGATCAAATGGGGTCTCTCATCATATGATCATAAAAGATCAGTATGATAAATTTAGAGATAATACCCCAACATAATAACAAGGAACTTGAAATACTTTACATGAAAATAGATCTTGAAAAATGAGAAGGGAGAAAGAATTTGTTACAAAAATTTCGGCAGCCTAACGGCGCCACTTAAAACTTCATAAAACGAAATAATGAGAGAAAGAGGGGATCTCTCATTATAAGAACATTAAAAGCGTAGTAAGAGGAGTATAAAAGAACATCCTCCAACATAAAAACATGGAGCATAAAAGGAATGACATAAAATAGATTACTTGAAATGAAAGAGAGAGGTCAGATCCCTTACCTTAAAACATAACTCTTAAAACTCAGAGGTTGGGACCTTGAGGGCTTGGGGGCACCATGGGAGGACTCATTGGGAGGTAATGAGACCAGAACTTCGTTGGGGGAGAGTGGGGAGTCGAATGGATGAGAGGAAGGCTTGGTATTTATAGGGAAAGTGAGGGGACAAGGCATTAATGGCAAAGGGACACCTCATTAGTGGTTTTGGAAAAAAAATGGGCTTTCCCATGGTATTTTCCCAGGGTATTGGCCACTTGGGACACCTTATACCTTATCTCACTATTCATATTTCGAACATATTGATTACAAACGTAATACATCATTTAATGATGTCATTAAACACCCGTAACTTAAAAACTGTATTTTCACTATTCATCGAAAATTCAACTTTCTCAGAATAATCCCAAAATTTCACCTTAACCAAATATCAACGCTCTGATTACAAATATTAACTCCATTTTATAAAAATAATTTTCTAAATATTTTTAATTTAATTTTTAAATAAAAACACAATTCACCGAAAATTCATTTTTTTCAGAAAAAACCCCAAAAATTACCATAGCATAATATCGGGGCTCTGAGTTCAAAAATGAAATCTGTTTTATAAAAATAATTATCTAAATATTTTTAATTAAATTTTTAAATAAAAAACACTATTCACCCGAAAAAACTAATACTTGAATAATGATTTATGAAACCGTTATTTAACCATTTTATTGAATCACATTACTTAATCAAGGTGCCTAGATTATATTAATACTTTCTTTAAGTGAGATTACTAATCCATTTGGACACATTACTAATCCTAATCATAAAATCACTATTCATAATTTACTATTCTTCAAAAATTAAGTTGATCTTATTAGACTCTAAATTTCGTACTGAACATAATTGTAGAAGACCATTTTTCGAAAATCATTACACATTTTTAATTATTTAAGGTTTACATAACCATTTTTTAAATATCCTTTTTCTAAAATTCATCAAAAATATGCATACTATATTTATCCGGTCATTTGAAAATTCATAAACTTCATCATAAGAAGAAATCCCAATTTTTATTTAAAACAACGGATTACACAAGGCAGTTACAGTCTCCTTACATAGCCCCTTATCACACCAGCATAGGACCTAAGTGTAAGGTGTGCTAAGGTGAGAGAATCCGAGGGAGGCTCAACCAACATCGCACGAGTAGTAATTTCTATCAGTTTGAACTTCTCGCGAAGGAGATCCCGTTCTAGCTTTATACGATGAAGTTCAGCTTGGGTTTGGTCCAGATCAAAGCCCAGTGGTGCTACCTCCTTCCCAAGTTCTGTTATATGGGCTTCGATTGGTCCAAGACTACTGGGTGAGGCCATCGAATCTTCTTTCTATATTAATTAACCAATATTACTTGTATTTAGATACAATAATCCAAACGTTTAGTTTCTAGTGGTCATATTGACCAATGGTCATATAACAGTCAAAAACCAACAGTGTCATTTTAATTATACTCATGTTACCAAATGAAACATTTTTGTTGAGTATAAAAAATAAAATAACACATAAAATTAGGAAAAAAGATTTATTCAAAATTTCGGGTTGTTACACCTATTATCCAAATATATATTTATACAGAAGTTAATTTCAGTTCCCTAGACCCATTTTCAAAAAAAAAGTAAAGAAAAAGGTTGAAACTAGCTCTTAGGCTCCAAAATAAAATTCTCCCTTAACTTTCTCCTATTATACAAGGTATGAAAAATATTCCAAGGCCATGAAATTTTATAGGAAATATTTTTTATAAGAAAGAACTATATTATTCTGTTAAATTAATGGTGGAAATTTCATTCAAGTTTTTTTATTGGCCAAAAACCTCTTTATAAATTTAATATACAACGGGATTTTATTTAAGGATTTATAAAAGGGAATATTCATGATAAAGGTTTTAAAAATTTCTAGAATTTTAAATAGTATATACCATCATTATTTTTCTTAACTCTTTATATAAATGGAATATGAGGGGTAAAATAATGCAAAACGGGTTGGTCCTTCTCTTTTTCCTTGATCCCAACATTCTTTTTCCCTTAATTAATTTAAATTTCATTTAATTTTGTTCTTTGTATTTTTTTAAATGGTGAGATATCATAATGTTCAGTTTGGACATTACTATCTAGAATTCTAGATTTATCTATTTCCAAATTATGATTTTCATAATCAGTTATATCTCTTATCTCATCTTCCTAGGTCTTTATCCTAAGTTTTTCTTGTTTTTAGGACTTGAGCTGGTGGAACTAGTCATTAAATGTTCTTTTGGGTAAACCTATATAGTGTTTTGTAGCTTTCCTATATATATCCCGCTAAGATCTCTAGCCACGTGGCTCATTTGAATCTTAAAATTATAAATACTAGATTAGTAAGAATCCAAAATAGTGATTAGTAGCCAAACCAACCCCCTCCAAACCATTGTTAGAATTAAAAGGTAGAATAGTGTTTTGAATCAAATTTCTTAGTTGGTTTAAATGCATAGGTACAACAGGATGTGTAATGAACTAGATCAGGTTTTCTAGACATTGCACCCTATACGACTCACCATAGGGTCTGAATCATGCTCTCAATTGCCATGGGTTATTGAAAATTATTACAAGTAACATTTGGGAATGGTTTTACCCTTGATATACAATAACAAAATCACATTGATTCTACCATGAATCTGACTTGACCAGCTTTTAATTTGGAAACATTCACCTTAAAATAAATAGTTATAAAACATAAAGATGAAAAAAAACTGATTATAAGAAGGAGAATATATGAACCAAAACTCATAAAAATCTCATTTCCAACATAAAAAAACATTGAATAACATCTGTATACCACAATACCAAAATGAGGTCAAGGCTTAAGAGGTCGATCCAACATAACCCAAAAATCAATGTAGATCCCAAACGCTCCACATGATCCTGAACTCCTTATGATAATTCACCATGATAAGAATCATACTCAAGAGAAAAATGAGCATGATGTGGATCCACTATTCTTCATGGAACTCTTCCCTTTACTAGAGTCATATAAATCCATGTATACATATTCCCAATGTCATGTACAGTGTAACATCCCAAGTAAGTAATGAATAATAGATATTTTTATCTATGTCTATTAATGAACTAGATAGTGTTTTAGAGGCTTAAAATGAAGATAAATCCAATCTTAAGCATGGAATACACTAATATTTTTAAAAGATTGTTTTACTGCCTTTTAATGGAAAACCATTTTTAAAGCTATATTTTGACAATTTTATAAGCTATGTTTTCAAAATATACTTATTATTTATGATTGGGACATCAAAATTTACTTTGTGTGAATTTTTTGTATTTTTCTGACAATGTTCATTTTCGTAATGAATAGTGAAAAATACTGCATTTTACATCAAAACTGCTTCTTAATCTAATTTATTTATATTATTAGAATATCTTTTGAATTGGTCTTAATGTGTAATCTGAATATATTTTTACCATTTAATCCAATGGTGGTCGTTGGAATCAATTTCACTTTGAAATTGGACTTAAACTAGTGTTAATCTTTTGATACTTTTTGTTTCATAAAAACATGCTATTTGTCATGACAGCGGGAATTAATTATTAAATTAATTAATGTGACATATATGTTTTGAATTTTGTAAAATGGACTTCATTTTTGAATTCGGAATATCAAATATATCTTAGGGTGAATTTTTGGTAATTTTCTGAAAAACTTCAATTTTTGATGAATAGTGAAACCACTAAGTGGTACTTATAAAAACTGATTTTCCGTTTAAATGAAATTTTTCCATCATTGTGTTTTTAATTTCAAAAATCCGACATACATGGTTGTCATTAAGACGTAAAATGTGGTTCAATGGGATTAAAATAATTTTTTTGGTGAATAGTAACTTATTAAGTTCTTAATCGTGATTAGTGGTAATTAGTGTAGTTTAAGGTAAAAATAATGTTTTAATAGTATGAGATGAGCTTGAAACATGTACTACCCTCATTGGTCGTGTCATGGCCGACCAAGACAATCCATGGGTCAACTTGGGGACCCCATGGAGCCACTTTGGTTGGGAAATGACATAAATAACTTTTTATTTAATGTAAAAGTAAAAATGACACAAACATCATATGTTTTACGAAAACTATTTTTACATGGGGTTATAAAGATCATAATTTTAATTATAAATATTAATTGGAAAGATAAAAATATTTCCTACATCATAGTATTTTTTTTATAATTTTTAGACTTTATATAAATTAAATTATTTATGACATCATGATGATGCAGCGATGACCTCATTATTTAACAATTTAAATAAAATGGAAAGATAATGTAATATCTAAAACCTACACATGTCAAAAACCTATTGGATGGGTAGATTTCAAACCCTTATCACCTTATCCTATAACTATATCAATGTGGGACCATTTAAATCCGAAACTCATTTTCAAATAAAGTAATATTTCTTTACTTTCCATGAGTTCCCCTCCTCTCCTCTTATAAAAGGCCCCCACCTCTACCTCATTACCCACACTCCCAAAGCCTTTGGCTCGGCCATCCCCTGCCCATTTACTCTCTCCACATCCCTCTCCTCATCCTAGAGGATTCCCTTTGGGCAGAATCCTTTCAAAAGAAGCCTTTAGGCTCAAATCAAAAGGAGTTACACTTTCAAAGGTAATTCATTCTCTTATGTTCATTTGTTTTATTTTGCTTCTCCAACCTCCTAAAATCTTTTTATTTACTTATTTTGTAACAACACTAGTATCTTAAATATACTAGGATGTTGTTATAATATTTATTCGAGCTTCACTCTCACAAAACTACATCAAATGGTTAAAGAACATACGGTTTCCGTGGATGGTGAAATTCTGCCTCCCGAAACGATGATTGTTCAATACTCATTTAACACCTTCAAAGGTGGCCATTATGATGTCACTATTTTTATATATGATATATAATATGTTTATGTTTTACTTAAGCTTCTGTATTTTTCATTTTGGGTATACCTTTATTGTTTCCATTATGGGTAAACACGATATCTTCATTTTATGAAGTGCGGACTACCGCCCCCTGAAAGTTATTTGATTCGTTAATACCATATGTGGGATGTGTAAAGGATAACGTTAATGATATTATATATGTTATTATACTTTAATTATAATATACTCTTATATAATTATGATTCCATTCCAGAAAATATGAAATAGAAATGGAAGTATCGTTCATGCGTACGTACGGCTTACCGTCTCCATGAACGGTGCATTTCATTTCTTACCTCTAAATATGATGTAATATTATAAATACATGTATATGCTGAATATATATGATATATATGTTATCCAAATCATTAATATCATTCTGGATATAATGAACCTTTGACCAAATTAACAACATGTAAGTGTAAGAAGTCTATTTTTGACTTAAGAACCAAATACCGACAAAATGAACATTATTAACTTAAATGATTACATGATGTTCATAACATGGTATAAAAGGAATAATGAACTTGAAAAAGGTTCTTAAGCAAGTATAGATTAACTCAAGTTTATTATTCAGGAGATTAAAGAATGATTGAGTGAAGTCGGACCCGAGGTATGGGACTTCGTCTCAATCTCCTTTCATTGAGGCATATTTTATTTTATACACAACTTTCTTTTATACGGTGTATAAACCCCTTTGACTTTTATGTTTATTCAAAAGAAATGTTTTTATATGAAGCGTTTAATAAACAACAAAATGGAATTTTTTTGTCATACGTATGCGGCGACAACGACTTCTCTGCCGTCATGACTGTTATTTGAGTTTTGGCTTCCTCTACAAGCCATACCTTCTTTTTAAAAGAAAAATAAATACCATGTTTTATTTTTCTTTTATTTTGGTATTGAAAATGGTTTTCATAATGTTTTTATTATATCAATGTGTTGTATTGATATCTTGTGATTGAAATGTTATGTTTCCTTTATGCATGTTTTATGTGATACGATTATGTTATGGTTCTTGGGCATTATCATGAATACGGGTGGTTCCATGATAAACTAAGGGCGGGTGAGCCCGATATAGCTCTCCAATGCATTGGGTAACGCGAAGGAGTGAAACGTTAAGGTTTCTCCAAAGAGATTTTAGGGAATATACTGTGATGGGTATTCCAAACGTAACTAAGAGGGTTACTCCCTACATAAGAATGTTATGAATGCCTCAAGTTACCTTTATGTCTTATGATTTCTATGATTTATTCATGATTTGATGAGGTATGTTAACGTGCTTATGTTTTATGGGTAAAGTATGATCTCATCCTTATGTATATATGTACCCATGTTTCCTTTCCATATTTTTATATCCCATACTGATCTTTTTATGCTCATCCCAAGTTTTTTGAAATGTTTTTCACAGGTCAAGGGAAAGGTACATGATATGATGATAGTGTCAAGGAAGTGTCAAGATAGAATCCAAGTTTATTTTAAATATGTTTCCATTGATGGGAATGAAGAATACTATCTTTATGTAACCACTTTGTTTATATGTGGAATGTAATGCAAGTTTTATGATCTAATTCTCTAAAACTCTAAACCCGAAAAGATCCTCAATGTGTAATCTTGTAATAACTCAATATTAAGTAAGTTTTAAGGCTGGGGCCTTATATGCAGGGTGTGAGGAAATGCCCAATAGGATACCACTATGAGTATACAAAACACTTTTTACAATGAAAATAATTTCTTGTAGTTTGAAATACATTTTTAAATAAATTTTTATTTGGAAACATTACCATAATTCATTTGGTTTTATAATCAAAATAACTTAAAACATTTATTAGAATAAGGAAAAATACAAAATATATGAGGTAAATTAAACACAATCACCTAATTATAAAAAAACAAAAGTGGGAATAAGTATCAAATATAAACTCAAGTATGATATAAGTAGCATGGAAAGAGCTCCATCCAATAGGTTTAAAAATTAATTAAGACACACTCATAGAACAATGTCTAGCCTTTGCGGTCCTAAACAAGTAAGTAAGCTTGATACACCTCAATGCCTCACTAGAAATGACCCCTAGCTATCTCGTGCCTAAATTTAGGGTAGAACACATCCAATCACCCACCAGTAAAATGTCTCCCAAGTTTCTACATGATAAACCCATGAAAAATAAATATCCAAGAAAAATAATAATATCCCATAATCAATAATATAACTTGAATTCAATTTTTAATTCAAAAATTTATTTGAAAACTCATATGTAAGTAAGGAATCCATTTTAAATATTTTTACAAACACATTGATGGAAAAGAAACAAACTTTCAATGGGAAAGTCATGAATAATAACTGTTTATGAAAAAGAAAACCAATATAGAAATGAAACCACACATATCAGCTATAAATAATTAATTTTAGTAAAAAATTATCAATAAAATAATGGAAATACTAATAATATTATTCAATCTAAAGGAAAAGTTATGATATGTGGATCCACATACCTCAAATTTGATGAAATGTCATTATTTTTACATGAAACCAGTAATAATAAATGAAAGGGGTTCCCATAAACCTTGAACAACATGAAATTAATTAAAACCCAACCATAAAACCTAGGTAGGTAACTTCTGGGTGTTTAGGTTTTTTACAAAAAGGAATGCAAAGAACATGGAATTAGAGGAAGAATAGAGGAATAAATCAAGGGAAAATAAGGACTTCCTTTATTAGAACTACCAAAACCAGGAGAAAATCACTAATAAATGAAGGGGGAAAGGGTTCTCAGCTGGAGGAGGTACCTACATCACATGAGGGGGAAGAAATGAGGGGTTTGGGTTAAAATTTTAATAAGGGGACATTTTTTAAATTCACATTATTAAAATTTAAAATTAACTAATACTGATATTTATTAATAATAAATCACATGAATATTCAATAATAAATAATTAATATTTGCCTATTTTTATGGATAATCATGCACTTATATAAATCAACATTTTCAAGTAACATGGGAAGAAAGCCTGGTTGATTGCATGATTTACCAAAATTTGTTTCTACTGTTTGGGTCACCCCCTTTTACAAAATGAGCTACATAGTTTTCTAGGAGATTCCTCATGGTTAGAAAAATCATGTAGTAGCCATGAAAAATTTTCCCTAGTCTCTCCAAACCACCTCTTTCAAGGTTAGTACTAAATATGATCCAACCATGTTTCCTGAATTATTTTTCCAAAATTTCTTATTTTTAACCCCTAAGTCCAAAAAACCCCAAAGTAAATGAAAATAAATGAAAAAAAATAAAACATACCAGTAACCTTGTGGGTGTCATGATTCACCCAACCATGCCACATTCTACCTTGAAAATCCAACAAGGTTCTGAATTTATGAAAAGTTAGGGCCACTAATCCCTCATCAAGGATTCATGCTCCAACCTCTCATCATTATCCTAGACACACTTCCATTCCACCTAAAATGAAAATATATATTTACTATGTAGAAAATTATTCTAATAATAAAATATTTCAAGAGATTTTTCAACAAAATAATATCGAGTTCCACTTCTAAATCCATTCATTTAATCATACGAGGTGGTTCTGTATAGTATTTATTTAGCTGGGGTATATGAATCACATCATGAATGGGATTCACCTGAGGTGGTAAATTCAAATGATACCCCACCTTCCAAATATTTTTTATGATCTCAGATGACCCAACATAACATGGATCCAACTTACATAGTCCTCAAAACAAATGGTGTCCCAACTAAGGATAAGATTTTAGAAACATCTGATCACAAACCCTAAACACTAATAGATAATTTCAATAATAATAATAATATAACATTTGATTTCTTTGAGATATTTTCATCCTCTTCTAGATCAATAGATCCTTCATTATCATATATTGGATTGTGCTTGGCCCCAATAAGGATATCTCACCAAAATCTATCCAAAAAAGAGTATATTGAAATGGTATTACA
The DNA here is from genome assembly GCA_963277665.1 of Viscum album. Taxonomy (NCBI): domain Eukaryota; kingdom Viridiplantae; phylum Streptophyta; class Magnoliopsida; order Santalales; family Viscaceae; genus Viscum; species Viscum album. The sequence goes on from OY728129.1 coordinate 988,612,431, forward strand.
TATGTATATTCAAAGGGATCCATCTAAATTAAATCTTTAAAACTATTTTTATTGAAAAATTAATCCAATGTAGTTTTCTTCTCCCAAGAACCATAAAAATCAAGCACACATTCTCAAATCATGTCCTTTGGAATCTAGATGGCATGCTTAGTCTAGCCATACATATGAGGATGACATGTTATGGTCGAAATCATCTAAGAACCCATCACTTTTTAAATACCTTTCCATAACTGATATGTTAAGTTAAGGTTTCTATCTTATATGATGGATGAAGGAATTTCATGAATTCATATGATCTCTCATACGTAAAGGTGTCCAAGATCTTCCACCTTCATCGACTCCCTAATGGACTGGAAATGGGATCATTTATTCAGATGATAAAAAACCACACACATATTACCATTTCCTCTCAAATAATGAGGAAACCCAATCAAAAAATCCATTGAGTCCTTTTCCCACTCCCAAACTGGTATAGCAAGCGGATGAAATAAACTAGCTAGTCATTGATTCTTGAATTTGATAATCTAACATTTGAGGCATTGAGACATGAAATCCGCAACCAATTATCTCATATCAAGACACATATCCTATCCTAGGACACTAATACCAATGTCTAAAATCATAGAACATAATATTTTCCCCTAGGTGAACAACCCAACTAGACTATTTCCCACCCTTCATCAACTCCTTCCTTAAATCCAATGGAATGATAATCATCCTTCAAAATAGAATGGAGCCATCAAGAGATAAAAATAAATAAAATGACATTTCCCCATCATTTAAAATACTTATAATATAGTTAAAATTGAAATTATCTTCTTTCTATGATGAATCTGATCATCTAATGAAGGTGTATCCTTTATAAATGATAAAAGAACTAGATCACCATCCTCTTCTATATTCATCTACATCTTATAAAAAAACAATATCAAGTCCCATTTATCCATGGATTCCCTCATTACCTAGGTTGGTAGTTTCTTTATCAATGCATCAGCTACAATAATCCCTTTTTAAGGGGTGTAATATATTTTAAAGTCAAAAGTATGGTGATATTATATCTAGAATCTTTATTTAATGTTCAAATCACTCTCTCTGTGTGGTGACCTAATCCTTAAACACATAATATTTTATAATTCTTATCATTATTTACCAAAAAATACAATCTAAGGATCTATAGGTATAGTGAATTCATAAAATTAGATAAATAAATACAAAATATTAAACATAAACATTAAGTATTTATTTAAAACTCCAAATGGTGCTCCTACTTCTATAAGTCCTCTTATCCTGCATTGGATATCATGGAGGGAAACATAGGGAAAAGGGTGAGCTAGAAATCTTGATAAAGGAATAAACATGATGATAAATCATAACATGATATCTAAGAGGAATAACATGATATAATAAAGAGCACCATATTAAGCATGAAAACATGTTATAAGGAAATAAAATCATAATATCATATAATCATAAGCATGTGGCAACATCATAAAGTATAACATTATAAGAATACGTCAAGGCTAACCACCATAAACACATAATATAGGATAACAACCATCATAATCAAAGTATTATATAACTAACCACAATAATAACATAAAGTTATTAGGCTAACCACTCATGCACTTTACATATTTTTCTTAGGATAACTACTCGTACACCATACATAGCATGCTTAGGCTAACCGCCCATGTACCATACAGGGTATCTCATGAGTCATTAACATTACCCAATGAATTAGAGGGAAATAACATACCTACCCATTATGACTTAAGATAACCACCATTATAATATGTAAAAGCATATGTGTCCCATAAATTCAAAAGAAACCACACTTAAATCATAAGCACGATAAAACCCATGAGAAGAAAGTGTGTTTCACAATATTCTCTTAAGGCATAATCAAAGGTTATATCATATATATTCTCAATAAAATAATTAAATAAATCATTTTTGAATTTAATTTAAAAAACCACATAGTCTTTGAGCATTGATTTCCATTTAAGGAAAATTTTATAAGAAAATGGAGCAGTAAAAATAAAACATACCACCTAGGTGAATATTTTCAAAATAAGTTAAGTTTCTTTTAAATAAGGAAAGAGAATATGATTTTCTATAAAAACAATGAACCAAGAGGGTAATCCAAAAATTAATGAAGGTTTTTATAATTTATTCATTGTTTAAAAATATTCTATGAGTTGATTACTAACATGAGATAAGAAATAGTAATGTTTACTTAAATCATGTTTACTTAAAAGTGGGAATTTTAAAGGGGACTAAAAACATTTATAACCCAACAATGAAAAGGTTATTAAAATAATTATATATAAGGTGAATATATAAAAAAACATAACATATAAATTAGAATAATATGTTGTAAAATGGATAAAAATAAAGATAATATATAATTGACAAGTCATGAAGGAGGTACAAGAGATCCTTTACAACCGGGATAACAAATGAGTTGAAGGAAATTTAAGGAAAAAAACTTGATTTGGATTATTATATTACATGAATTAAAAATAAATAAATTATAAATCATTCATGGTATGATAAATTAAATTTTCATCATATAAAAGGAATAATGGTGCATAAAATGGACCATGTCTCAAATAAGCGAATTTGAGATGAAAACCCTTACAAATTTTGAAATTTTTGAGTGAAAATGTAATGATTCGTGTTTTGAACCAGATGAAAATGTATAGAAATGTAAACTTTTTCATTTACTGGGTGGTTCATTTTTAAAACTGAATATAGGAATTAAATTTCAAAAGTTATAACCCTTCAATGTGATGTTTTTGGGCTTGGGTGAAGGCCCAAGAAGTATCTCAAGTGTCTCTAGGAGTTTTGGGAGTGACAGATCAAGAAAAATAAGTTTGGAAGGACCTTTAAAGGGTGTATTGTTTGCCTAAAACCATGTGTCCTACATCAAGAAAATTATGCATCTTATTTCAGGTGGATAGAGGCTATTCACATGGGTTGTGAATGGTTTTACAAACCGTGCACCTAGCCCTCACTATTAGTGGCATTGGATAGTACCTCAACACTATTCACCACATGGTTTTTACATTGTTAGGATAACCATATAAGAAAGACCATGCGGGATTCTCTAGGTTCCCAGTAGAGGGAACACAGTTGGCACATAGTTTGACAAACTATGCAGCCCAAACCATGCACAATACCCTATTTTAAAAATATAATTAAATTAAATTAAATTAAAATAAAATAATAGAAATCCTAAATCTACCTCTCCCCTCACCTCACTCATGAGACACCCCCATTCTAGGCTCCCTAAGTGAATGAAGCACCCCCCCCCCCTCATCCATGTTTTCTCTCTGATCAATGAAATACATCTATATTTATTGTTGTTTCTTCTGTGAATATTCAAGGTAAGGTCATTTTACCTATCTTCACTCCTATTTCGATTGAGTTTCCCTCTCTCTATCACCTGATGAGGTTTTATTGAACCCCAGGAATAGGGGTAATCCAATTTCTTGTATTTCTTCTAGTGTTAGGGTGTGCAGTACCTCTCTTGGGACCCCTTAATGGGGGGTTTTGATGTTCTTCACTGAAGGTGATGGGTTCTAAGTTGACTCAGTTCGATGCCTCCATTCGAGGTACGGTTTTCTTCCCACTATGTCATTCGGATCAGTTTATTTAGGGCCTCTAGGTTATTTTTTAGTCCCTTGTATAATTTTTAGAGTGTTTGGTGGCTCTTCAAAGTCTTGTGCGCACATAAATAGGTGCGTGTGTGTGTGTATATACCCCCTTTTATATGTTCCCTCATAGTGAGGGGAATACACACATTTGTTTAAAGGGTATAAATATATATACATAGGAATGTTTGTGTATTCAAGAGTGAAGCATTTGTTTCATTCTTAAAAGTCATCAAGCACATTGTGTTCAGCTGGGTCAAATTTCTAAGGTAGGATCCCTATCCTTTCCCCTTTAATTTTAGAATTCCTTGATTGATCTTTTTCACACTTTCCTTGATTATTTCTTGGCATGGTTTTATTTTTATATTAAATTCTTCTTGAAGTGAAATGGGAACTGGATTTAGTATCTGAAGGGTGTTTATACTAAAATTATTTGTCTCATAAATAGTTTCATGGTTTTATAATAAAACCCCTTCAATTGAGGTGCACTATCATTGAAAACTCATATTAGTGATAGTGATTGATATATCATGCCTAGATTTGGTTTGAGTTTTTCTTATCCCTTTGTGATAGTCTTAAATATATGGAATGATATCACCTAACCCTTTTTAAATGATACGAATTGAATTTTCATATTCTGTTAGAATAAATGGAATGTTTTTTACATGGCCCCATCTAACATTACAAAGAAGAGTTTATTTATTAAAGGGTTAAATAACTAAGGCACTGTCTAAGTGCTTGGCCCAACTTATAAATTAAATGAGTTTTCCATGTTTAGGTAAACAAAATGGGTTATGTTAAATGGTTATAATTGTATGGAAGAAAAATGTGAGACGATCACTTTCATTTTAATGAAATGGAGGAATGGTTTTCTAAATTTGATAGTTTTAAGGGATGGAATGGCCTTTCCCTTTCTTATGTTTTATAATAAGTCATCATATGAAATGAATTTCCTAGTTGAAAATGAACTTGATTAGAGGATGGTGAACCCATGTATTATTTCATGCTTTGTGTAAATGATAAAATGTGAAATGGGATACCTTGAACGAATTATTCATGGTTAAGGAAACATGATAGTTTTTTGCCTCATGTGTCGTGTGTATACTTGAACATTCATTGTAAATGTTTTAAATAAAATTCTTAAGATGTGTTTCCTTAAGTATAAATGTGATCATGCATTATTATATGTAATTTAAATGGGATAATGAGATACATGAGATGTTAATACCTCATTAATTATATATTATGAATGATTACACTATACATATGCTGTAGAGATGTGGAACCGTGAGATCCTTCAAGTAGGAAGACTGTGTGAGATTCTATTTCGGGTTTTAAAATACCACTAGAGCCTTTGGGTATGAAGACTATGAGAGCTTCTTTGTTGATTACCAAGATAGCATGAGAGCTATTAGAGTTTGGACAGGGGGTAGACCATGATAGTTCCCTTGGTGATGGATGACATTGGGTTACATCCCAGTCCTGCCAGTGTGTTAATGCCAAGAGACTATAAGAGCTCTTGGAGTTGGGTTAGAGGCTAGACCGTGAGAGATTCCCCTAGAAATGGATGTCAGTGGGTTACATCCCGATCCATTAAAACATATATAAATGTATATATATATATATATATAAAGTGCCATGGTCAAACATACCCACCATGGGCTGAAGTAGGTATAGTTATCAGGTGTCTATTAGCTACCTGGTTGGGTGGTAATTTAGTTATTCAGTTCTATTTTTATATCTATATACCTTCACAGTACTTAATTTACATTGTAAAATATGGATTTGGCTAGACACCAGGGGTGAAGTCCTACTAATATGTATTTTTAACACCGTCATCAAGTCACTATTACACTAGGGTACACAGGAAAACATTCATGTTCGCAGGACTGTAGACCTTGGTTTATTGCTTATGTTGTACTTCTTATACCTAAGGATTTTAGAGAAAAGGACTGACCTAAAGTTTAGGATGCTTGTGGAGATCACCTTATGGCTTTTGAGTTCCTTTATTAACATGATTCTTGTATTTTTATGTATTGTAAATCATTTTTTGTTTACTATTTAGTGTATGTGTCAACATCTATCATGAATGCCTATAAAAATTATTTTTGACCACTTTTATTTTCAATTGTTATATTATACTTATGCTTCTTTTCACTTCTTTATATATTGGTTCTACAGTCTACTATTTTTTATTATCTAATAATACCACTATGTGACTTTTAAATGAGGTTAAATCCTCCCCACTGTCACCACCTAAGACTCTCGATGATAGTCGGAAGCCTCTGAAATATGGGAATAATCAATTAAGGCCATGTGACTCACTATCACAACTATAGATTTAATGGTAAGTTGGGTTGGGATGTAACAAACTGGTATTAAAGGTGAAAATTTTCATTTTTCTTACTTTTTTTGGTTTTTAGACAAGATATGAGGAATGTGTCGACACATGGTTAATAGTAATGATTAGGAATAATCACCCCACATATTGGAAATGATCAAGTGGCCAGGTCTAGGAATTGATGACCATGTTGTTCGATATTACGTTTTATTTTTATTTCACCTTGAGTGACTATTTAAATTTCCATTTCTAATAGATTTTGTGAATTTATGAAATCGTACCCTTATCCCAGTATGGTAAGGATGAAGCATCTCATGCATCATTTTAGGCATAGAGGGATTAACATGTCATACATATGTAATGCCTTGTAGTTTCATTGTAGGCTGCCTACTAATTTGAATTGAGTTACTTGAATGTATTCCATTCCTTGTATCTTTTAGAATGTCTATTTAGATAGCATGATTCAATTATATATTTAGCATGCTATCCTATTGACATGATTCTAATTTACTAGCATGTTTACCTTGTATCATGCTAATGGGTTGCATTGTGATGAGCACAGGTTGGCTTAGTGGGACACTAGCATGTTTCCTTTTTTGTTAAAAAGGAATTTGATGATTTATTTCCTAAATATGATGGGATTTAAATGAAAATTTAATGTTTAAAAAGGTAGTTTTTTGAAACATTCCTATTTTTCTATATGGAATTGGTAAAAATCACATACCTTGTGTTTTTGTTTCAAAAAAATGGTACCTGATGTTTTTACTAAATGTGATTAAATTTAAAAGGGCTTATAAATAGAATATGTAGTGATGTCCTCTATTTTAAACCCTCGTGTAATGGTTGTTCAAACTTCACTTTGAGTTTCCTTGTAATGGATGTGTGAGATTTCTCCATAGGTATTCTTTTCTTTAGTATTGTCTTGGTGATCAGCTTTTGAGCCAAGTGACTTCAGTTGGCGTGACCTAGTGATGGGGTTAATAATTATTCTTTTATAAGGGGATATCCTATGGTAGGTATAACCTTGAGGACTTTAAATACATTATAGTGTTTTTATCTTTCAAACATTTGGTATTTTTTGGTTGTCATTATCCCTAGTAGGACTTTTGAATTCTTAACAACACCCTTGTTCAGATGGGTGGTCATGGTATATTTGACCCTTGGTATGGACTTGATCATCAGTTAATCCTCATTTTTTAACTGGTTAGACATTCCATGGGCATGTTCGGATACTTCATAGGTTTTTTGACCCATTCTCTTCCTTAGTAATGGACGAATTGGTTTGATGTCATCCAGGGTGATGGTCCTATGAGGGAATACAACTCTGAAATAAATCTTTGGTGCTGTTGAGTATGGTCTTGGTTCATTTCTACAGTAGATTTACCTATGAGTTAAATAATCATGTTCATCCCAATAATTGGGAGGAATTTATAGAGACTCGGGTGTTATGACATGCCTATCATTTTGGTTTTGGTTTTAGATGGTTTTTGACCTTCTTTTTACACTTGACATATGTGAGTGTGACTCAGGTGAATGTAACATGTGCGTTTAAGCAGGATTCGATCAAGTCTTCTTATGAGAAACTATTGTTCTTTCGTTTTTCACCTAGGAAACTCTTAATGTGGGGATTGCCCCATCATTTTTGATAGATGTGCCCTTCCAAGTAGAAAGAACATAACCTAAGAGGACCATTGAAAGATAATTGATTCTTTTTTAATGCTTTCGTGGCTTGAAAGTGTCAAATCAGGTTAGTGCTTTCTTGATATCACAACTTTGATGTGGTTGGTGGTGTATGAAACCCTTTGGAAAGAATTTTGGTCTCAGGTGGACTCTGGTGGTTAATATTAAATGATCATGTAATGCCTTGGGTGGAAAATGCATTGTGATCGGTTTCAATGGTGCATCAATAGGTGAAGCCTAGTTTTTTCTAAGGTGTAAAGTAGTGGTGGTTAGAACATTATTTTTTCCATTATTTGGGTGTGTTTGACTGGAAACCATGAAAATACTATTAGTGTATTCTACTAAGCAACAAGCATGTTACCTATCTTGAAATTATCCTCGATGCGCTAAGAGGTAATCGGTCATACATCTCACTAATGTTTTAAAAAGATGATGGGCTTGTTTGGGTGAACACTTTAAAAGTTTCATACCGATTCATGGTTTTTATTGCGGCTTGGTTTCCATTTTTGATCCTTAGGTTACCATGTAGGAATGCCTTCTATGGACTCTTGGACACTGACTGTCTCCTCCTAACGTGAATGTCAAGCGGATGCTATACTGAGCATATTCGTTGATATGATGTGGACGTTGTAGACTTATACCAACGTATTGCTGGTAATTATGGATTGTGTAATACCTTGGAATAGTTATTTGGGATCTGGTGTGATGAATTAGAAGGTTATGTTGGACTTGATTGTGGGATCAGAGTTAATGTTTAAGGGTGGAAATTCCAGTGGGCTAGATCTGGATTGCACCTCTCACCATGCTGGGGCCTGAAAATTTTAATTTTTCAATTGGTGGTATGATCATATGTCACCAGAATATGGTTTTAGGCTTCAGTGAACTTGTTTATGTTTAATTCATGGTTCCTTAGAGGAAAACATTGTAGTTCTGTTGAAATATTTCATTAATATATGTCGGGCTTTTGAGAATGGTAAGTCGGTTGGAGTGGCTTGACTCATTATCCCTATTTCCAAAGTGTAGGATCAATGAAGAACTTTCTATGGAACATCATCAATTGGATATGAGTTTAGTTTGTGTTGGTATAGGCTTCTCAATAAAATCTCTGTCGACTTGGGATTTTAGGATGATGGTGAATTGACTGTTAGATCATTTAAAGATCATTCCAGGAGCATCATCAAAACACTTAAGGGTATGATTTGAAAGAAATTCCAATAGTGGGGATTCCATGGACTATAATTGACCCTTCTTAATGTTAAGACCTAAGGTGGGAAGTACCTTTGTCCATATTTTTAACATGATGATGACATGATCTTGTCTATGGATAAACAATCTTAGTTAAGTGTCTTCTCGGTGTTTCAGTTGGAGAACAAGCACTGATTCTAGTTTTAATGGCATAAGTGTCATGTGATTAAAATAATGATCTGAGGTGCATTGGGTATTATAATGTTCGACAAGATCATTTAGGTAAAGCTTTACAAACCTTATAGTTCAAATGATGTTCACATTGTTCTCGAAGGCTTCTCAGGGATGAGAAGTACTAAGGTAGAAAAGTTTTAATGATATGTTTTTTGAACCGGATGAAAATGAAAAGAAATTAAAACTTTTTTTACAGGGTGGGTCATTTTTAAAACCAAGATTTGGAATTTAATTGTGAGGTTTATAACCCTTCAATGTGATTTGTTTTGTGCTTGGGTGAAGGACTGAGATGTTTCCCGGGTGTCTTGAGGTGTTTTGGGAGCGTCGAACCAAGAAAACTAAGCTTTGAAGGACTTGAATAGGGTGCACGGTTTTTATGAAATGATTCATTCCACAGTAGGAAACCTTTTGGATTATTGTAGTTGAATAGAGGATGTTTTCATAAGTTGCGCACAGTTTTCCAAACCATTCTCTTAGACTGCACAGTTAGTGGCATTTGATAGTACCTTGACACTATTTTCCATACGGTTTGCACACACTTAGGCTAACTGTTAGGGATTATCTTGGTTCCCATTAAAGGGAACATAGTTTTCCTAACTATGTGTCCCAAACCATGTGTGATACCCTATTTTAAAAATCAAATCAAAATAAATTAAATTAAATTAAAACCTAAATCTACCTCTCCCCTAACCTCACTCGCGTGACACCCCCTTCTAAGATCTCTAAGAGCGTGATTCACCCCCTCCATGGATCTTCTACAATAAATGAAATTAAATCATATTTCTTACAGTTTCTTCTTTAAATATTCATGGTAAGGCCATCTACCCTCTCTTCTATCCTATTCTGATCGAGTTTTCCTCTCTTTGTCTCTCAGTGTGGTTCTGTTGAACCCTAGGAAAATGGGTATCCTAATTTTTATTGTTTATTCTAGTGTTAGGGAATGTGGTGCTTCTTCTGGGGCCCCTTTATAGGGGACTCGATGTTCACTACCAAAGGTGGTGTGTTTTGGGTCAATTAGGTTCACCGCCTCTGTCTGAGGTAAGGGTTTCTTCTCGTTGTGTGGTTTCACTCAGTTAAATCTGGACCTTTAGGTGGTTTTTGAGTACCTTGTATACATTTTAGAGTGTTTGGTGGATCACTTTAGTGTTTTTAACACATACACTGGTGTGTTTATATATATATATATACACCCCCTTTTATATGTTCCCTCCTGGCTAGGGGAATGTATGCATTGGTTTAAAGGGTATATATATATAGAAATGTATGTGTATACACGAGAGAATCATTTATCGACATTGTTAAATTCATCAAGTGTCAAGTGTTAGGATGGGTCTACATTATGAGGTAGGATCCCTATCCCTTCCCCTTTAATTTAATAATTCCTTGATTTCTCTTTTTCATGATTTAATTGATTATTACTTAGCGTAGTTTTATTTTTAGAGTAAATTCTTCTTGAAATGAAATGGGTATAACTATAATATCTGATGGATGTTTATACTGAAATGATTTGTTTGATAGAAAAAGTCATTGTTTTATAATAAAACCCCTACAATGGAGGTTCACTATCTTTGAAAACTCATAGTAGTGATAGTGATCAATATATCCTCCTTAGTTTTGGTTGGATTTTTCCTCATACCTTTGTGATAGTGTTGGATATATGGAATGATAGGAACTACCCCTTTTAAAATGATAAAAATTGAATTGTCATGTTCTGTTAGAATACATGTAATGTATAGGAAATAACCCCAAATGATATTACAAAGCTGAGTATTTTTCTTAAATAGTTAAAGAACCAATGCACTATCTAAGTGCATGTCCCAACTTATAAATTAAATGAGTTCGACAAGTTTAGGAAAACAAAATGGGTTAAGTTAAATGAACTTAATTGTATGCAAGGGATAATGTGAGATGATCAATTTCCTTTTAATGAAATGGTCAATGGTTTTCTAAATTTGATATTTTTAAGGGATATCATCGCATTTCACTTTCTTATGCTTTATAATAAGGGATCATACTAAATGAATTTCCTAGTTGCAAGTGCACTTGATTTGAGGATGGTAAACCCATGTCTTAGTTCATGCTTTTTAAAAATTATAAAACATGAAATGGGATTTTTTTAGAGAATTAGACATGGTTAAAGGAACTTAAAAGGTTTTTGACTCATGTTTTGTGTGTATACATGAACATTCTTTGTAAATGTTTTAAATGAAATTCTTAAGATGTGTTAACTTATGTATAAATGTGTACATGCCTACTTATAAGTAATTTAAAGGGGTTTATGAGATGGATGAAAGTTTAATGCCTCATTAATTATATATTATGAATGATTATTCTTTCCATAGGCTATGTAGCCATGGAACAATGAGATACTTCGACTAAGAAGACTTTGTTATCTTAGATATTGGGTTCCAAAGGACCGCAAGAGACTTTGGCTAGGAAGACCATGAGAGATTCTGTATTGATTACTTGGAGACTGTGAGAGATATTGTAGTTAGGACAAGAATTAGACCATGGGAGCTCCCCTAGTAAGGTATGATAGTGGGTCATATCCCATCCCTACCAATGCAGGTACTCTAAGAGATTGTGAGAGCTCTTGGAGTTGGGTTTGGGGCTATACTATGAGAGATTACCCTAGAAATGGATGCCAGTGGGTTACATCCCGATAATTTCTAACATATATTAATGAATATATATATATATATAAAGTGGCATGATCAGACAAATTATCCATGGGTTGAAGAAGCTATAGTCATCAGGTGCCCATTTGGAACCTGGATGGGTGGTGATTTAGTTATTCACTTCTATTTTTATTTCAACATACCTACACATTGATTTATTTACATTGCACTATTTGGATTGGACGAGACACTGTGGGTACTAGACTACTGAGATTTCTATATCACACCCTTCTCGGGCTGCCATTGTACTGGGGTACCCAAGCAGACTTTCTTGTTCACAGGACTGCCGAACTTGGTTGATTGATTATGTTGTGCTACTTGTACCTAAGGAGTCAGGTGAAAAGGACTAAGATGAAGCTTAGGATTCTCATGGAGATAACCTTATGGATTTTAATTTATTTTCTTTACTTGATTCATGTATTATTCTATATTTTAAAGCATGTTGTTTTCTTACTATTTATCTTATGTGTCAACATATTTATTTCATGCTTGTATGAACATGAATTGGACTCTTTTATATTCAGTTGTTATATTATTATTCTTCTACATTATCACTTCTTTATATTCTTCTTCCACAATCTATTATTGTTTATTATATGATAATACCATTATGTGACATTTATATAAAGGTATAATCTCCACACTTTCTCCTCTTGAGACTCTCACTTCTAGTCGGTGGCCTCTGGAATATAGGGAGACATTCTTTAGGCCATACGACCCACCAGTTCGGCTACCAGTTTAATGGTAAGATGGGTTAAGACATTACAGAAAACCCCCTGAGAGAAATAAATTTGAATAGAAAATTTAATATTATAAAATATAAGAGAATAATGATTCAAAAATATTTTGGGGTAGTAGAAACACAATTCCAAATAAATCATGGTTTATAATAATAAATATGTCTCAATTGTTTAAAATTAAGATAAGAAACCCTTATGGTTTAAGAAACAATCTAATAAAACCCCTTGAAAGAGAGAGAGATTAAAGTTAACTTTCAAAATCCATGAATAAATATTAACCGTGATATTATATATCCAATTTTTATTATACACTCTATTTAAAATAAATTAGGCTCATGAAATAAAAAGTGTCTCAAATAAGGAATTTTTTTTGCAAAACCCTGATAGATTTAATAATTTTGAATCAAAGGTCATTAGAAGCTTGAAAAACTTATAGTTATATAAATACCATGAATTAAATCATGGATTTTTCCAATATATATTATGTTTTGGTATATACAGCATAAAAATGACAAATCGGGGCATAATATTAAACATGTCTTAATTAAGAGAAATTGAAATGAAAAACCCTTATGAATTCTGAATCATTTAAATGAAAAGGTGATAAGGATGGGATAAGGAAATAGAAATTTTAATCCCATTAACAAAAATTAAATAATAATAATAATAGAATTAAATGTGGCATAAATCATATCACACAAAATAAAAAAATATTCATTATGAGAAATAACTCCCATGGAGTAAAATTTGAGACAATAAACCCTTACCTTATCCGATATCTTATTTGACCACAGTCGAACCTCCTGTAAAAAAATAACTAAATTAATAAAATATTTTATAACCCTAAACATAAATATTACCCATTTATAATCCTTATTCAAAATTATTTATCATGATAACAATTATTATAGCATATTTTGGCTATCAGGTATTAATAACTTTAACAAACTTTTCACATGTTTGAAAATGTTGATATCACCACCCATAATTTAATAAAAACTTCATAATTAGTATATAATTTATCATTATTTAATATATATATATATATTATTGATTTTTAATCTTATTATTTCATTTCATAAGTGTTTTAGATACATAGTGTTAAAACTTGATTGGCAACAACTTATTTTGGTGGTTTTATTTTAAAAATCAACAAATATATATTACATATGAGTTGTGTAACTTATATAAGTTTAATATAACAATATATTAATTATTATTATATTATTAAAATATAATAATATTTGTATTTTTCCCCATATTCATCCATTATTTTTTTAAATCATCATTCGTATAGGTGGTTAAACTGTCCAAAACATGAGCATGCTTTATCTCAGTTGGTGAGTATGTTCAAGTAGGTGTTTTTCTTGACATAATATTATTAAAAATTAATTATAATGATATTATTTATATTTATTAAAAATTTATAACCATATTTTATTATTTTTACATATTGTTTTAAAATATAGACAAATATTAAAAATGTTTCATCATATAGATGGTAGTCAGCACATGGGCACAATAAGCATTCACATTTATCAATTAATAAGAAGGGTAATGTTGGATGTTAAATTGAAACTCTATAATCATAATTATATTATATATATCATATTTATTCATCATTGCTATTATTCATACTATCCATAAATGGTGATAATGAAAAAAAAAGGTGTCTCTTTGTGGTGGTGGTAGTCTACTCATACGCACTGACAATGTTCTTTTGTTTTTTTAGTGGGTTTAAATGAATAAATTATGGTTACAGAACTAATAAGAAAACATATTGGTATAATAATAATAATTATTTCATTATAAAACAATGTTTATGGGAGTTTTGGAAGAAAAAAATATAAGGAAAAGGGAAAATAATTAAGTAATAATCACTTTGGGACCTTAAACTTTCTCTTAAAAGTATCTTTAGAAATGAAGAGATTATACTAACTAATAGTTGTCAGGGTATTAATAAAGTGTAATAGGATTATATTAGATTATATTTGGGTTTATTTTAAATGAAATTTTCAATGTTATGTATATTTATAATTGGGTGAAATTAATACCCTTTTATAAGAGAGGAAAATAGAACTTTTGGAAACACCCTTTATGTTTTATTAATGATATGACCCTATTCCAAGGTAAATGGATCCAAAATTTCATAATAATGTAGTTTGGGGTTTATTTGGGTATATATAAACTCAAAAAAGTATTTAAACCCATGTATAAAATATGTTAAAGTGTTTTACCATTATGTTTTTACATTTTACTCTTTCTCTTTTAAACTAAGAAGCTAGTTTTTAACTAAATGATTTTATGTTTTATTAAAAGTATAAAATAACCCATATAACCAAATTTAGGTGTTATGGAACTAAATTTAACCCCTATTTAATATAATTAAATTTATAAATTTTATAAAATTAACTTTTAAATAAAAAATAATGTGTATAAAAATAGTATTAGTAAAAAACGACATTTTTACCATTATGGATTCTTAATTTTATTTACTATGTATTACCAATTAAAATAGAGTTAATATATTTATTTATATGTTTATAAATCATATTATATTCATCATTTAAATTATTTTAATTTAATTTATTCTACATAAATTTCATTTTGTTTATAAAACAATAATTTTCAAATAAAAAATTGCTTCACTATCATCGTGGTAATTTGAATTAATCCAAGTAATAAAAAATTTATACCTAAAAATGAAATAGACTTCATTAAATAATATTAAAATTATTATCTCAAATATAATAATCATTTTATAAAATTAACTTCCAATGTTTTGGGAAATTTTTCTTAATACTTACGGGTAAAAATCATTTTTAAGAAAAGTTTATTTTTTTGAATAATGTTTATGTATAGAAAAGTATTATCAATTTTATTGATTATAATGATATTAAAAAATTTATTATTGATAAAATAAGATATATTTTATATATAAATAAATAAATAACCTAATTTATGTATGTTAAAATTTAATTAAAGAAACAGAATAAAATTCGTTTTATAAAATATTACAAATTTTCTAAAATATTATAAATTAATTTTAAAAATTAAACATTTTATTTTAAAATGATTAATTTATATTTATAATATACATCTTATATTTTAAAAATGTTTCAAAAATATTTATTTCATAATGTCAAAAAATTGATGATATTAGTAAAAAATGGTATGATTCACTATTTACCTAAAAATCATTTACTACAGAACAACACAAAAAATTATACTAAGATAGTTTTGATATTATAAATTCAAAAATAATGTTTTTTATATAATTTAAATTATAAAGTTAATATATTATTATTTTATAATACATTAAAAATATATACAAAGATAAATTGGTTTTATTTAAAATGACATTTTAAAACATTAATTGTTTTTAATATTATTTTTAGTATTTTCTATCATTTAAATAGTATTAATATGGTAATTTAGATATTAATTTATTATTCGTTATCATAGTAATATTTTAATTTTGATTAATTGAATTCATTGAGGTGTTGAAATTTTTTTTAGTTTAGTGTTGTGAGTGATGAATGTTATGGTACTTCGTGTTTATCTGAAAGAAATTAAATTACAAAATATATGGTCCTTAAATTATACCCCTTAAATAAAATATATCCTCATAATTTTAGTTATATTATATTGATAAAATTAGGTGAGGTTATTCTTAGCATATTCATAATTTTATATTTAAATTATAATATGACATCTAACTTACACTCTTAAACTAGATCAATATATTTCTCTTTCCTCAAAACTATGGATGTAATAATATACCTAAATATCTATATTTAATAATAATATATTCTCCAAAATATATCCCTTACCAAACCTTATTAATCACCAAGACATAAAACCACAAATAATTACATTTTCTTCCAAAAATCAATCATTTCTTCAATCCTCAAATAAAATCATGCACTAGCCAATATATAGCATAATCCCAAGATGTGATAAACATATACAAAAATATCATTAATATACTCTAAATCCAAATGATATTAATATTATCTAATTTAATTCATCCAAAATCACTCAACACTTTATTACTTGAATAAAAATCATATATTAAACATAATTGTTTTTCATCTACAAAAATGTATTCTTCCATAGTTATCTAAAAAAATACAAACTTTTCATAAAATAACTCTTCATGGTGATAAATACCATTAAAAAAATTATTCCAGACCATTAAATAAAAACTACTGAAGAACCATCCTTATTAGATTTAAAAAATACTTAATAACACATAGAGTACCACAACATTTTATCAATGAATATCACTTCACTACTGAAGATATCTATGATAATCAAGATCTCATTTATTTTAACATATCAGCTTTAATAACATAGATATAACTAGGTAATTAAATTTTTCATTATAATTGTAATATAATATGATTCCACCATTTATGTATTCTACATAGTGGTTTCTAGATACATACCTTCATCTACTTCGTTTTCAAGATCTTGTTTCAAACAAACACTAAAACCAAAATGATTATGATAACATCCAAAATATGAATATTAAAACATCATTAAAATGATTTATTATACAAAGAAACCTTCATTTTAAACTAATACATAATTGTATCAACAGATAACCCTACTTAGGTTATCCAATCCAATTTTCTTACTAGGTTTTCTAACCATACTAGTTAACATTATACACAAATCCTTAGTAATGGTTTGATAAATAGAATGTGGATTAATAAAATAATATCCCCACAATATTTTTTGTAAAAGTATGTATTTAGGCCGCTTTGTTTCCACGAGGTCGTTAGTGAGTTAGTACAAAACACACCCTCACTGTGGTTATTACCCCTGGGTACAACTATTCTAGATCCTACGTCCACTTACCAATATCTATATAGGGATGTAATTAAATTGAAAAAATTCCCAATCTATACCTTATTAAATTTTTAGGATGTTATCATACATATAGTATTATCTATTATAGTTCTCCTTATAGTTTTAACTAAGGTTATATCATCCTAATATCTAATAATAAATATGCCTCCCTTGGATACCAACTATGGTGACTGAGGCCTTAAACACATAATATTTCACGATTATTACCATTATTTACCAACAAATACAATCTAAGAATCTAGATATGTAGTGTATTTGGAATATTAGATACATAAATATAAAATATTTAACATAAAAATAACTTATTGATTTAAAAAATAAAATTGTTCTCCTACTCCTATAAGTCCTCTAAAACTGCATTTGATGTCTTGGGAAAAAAGCATGAAGAAGTGGGTGCACTAGAAAGCCTTATAAGGTAATAAACATGATGATAAAGCATAACATAAGAGTCAAGAGTCATAAAAATATATCATAATAAGGATAATCATAATCATAGAAGTATGGAATAAGAAAATGAAATCATAAGATCACAGAATCATAAGCATGTGGAAACATCAGAATGTAAGACACCATAAGAATATGTCAAGGGTAACTACTAATTACACATAACATAGGCTAACAACCATCATAATCATGGTATTATCTAGATAACCACCATAATAATATATGTTTATTGGGATAACCTCATATTAACCATATATAGTGTTCTTAGGATAACCTCTCATGCACCATACATAGTGTGCTTAGGCTAACTGCCCATACACCATACATGGAATATCATGAGACATTTACATTACACAACCCATTGGAGTGATATAAAATACCCATCAATTATAAATTAGGCTAACATAATTTATAATATGTATAACCATATGTGTTCTAAAAATGGAAAAGAAACCAAATATAAATCATAATAATGATAAAACCCATGAGAAGAATGTGGGTTTTACAATTTTGTCTTAAGGAATAACCAAATTTTATATCATATATTTTCTCAAGAAAAGGAGGAAATTGATCGTTTTTGAAGTAATTTTTTTAAAAAAACATACTATTTGAACATGGGGTTCCTATGAATGGAAAATTTATAATAAAATGGAGTTGTAAAAATAAAAACATACCTCATAAGTAAGGATTTTTAAAATAATGAAAGATAATATTTATTTACATAACAGCATAATAAAACTCAGAGGTTTATACATAAAATAACTAGGGTTTTTAAGATATTAATTTGTTTAAAACTTTTTATGGGTTTGATTATTTACATGATAGAATAAATAAGAAATTTCCCTTAAATCAGGTTTACTTAAAAGTGGGAATTTTGATGGAAACCAAAAAATGTATAACCCTATAAATTAAAAGGATATTTTAATAAATATATAGGTAAGGTGAATATATAAAAATAAAATACTTATAATATAATTATATTGCATTAAATAGACAAAAAGAAATATTACATGTAACCTATAAGTTATGATGAGGATTTAGAAGATCCCTCAAAATCAGGCTAACACTTGAGTCAAAGTCCATTTGAAGAAAATAACTTCATTTGGATTATTATATCCAATTAATTACCAAGAAATACAATATAAAATATTTATAGTGTTGAAAATAAAATTTACCCCATTAAAAATAATCACGGTACATTAAATGTAACATGTCTCAAAGAGAGAAATTTGAGTTGAAAACCCTTACAACTTTTGAAATTTTAGATTCAAAACCCCATGAGAGAAAGAAAATTTAATAGAAAAATTAATATCATCGAATATAATAGAATAATTATTCAAAAATATTAATGGGAAGTAGATACATAATTCCAAATAAATTATTTTTTATAATAATAAATATTTCTAGAAGTATAAAAATTGAGACAAGAAACTCTTAAATATTAAGAAACATTATAATAATATCCCCTTGAAAGAGAGAGAGATTTATGTTGAAGTTAAAATACAATTAATAAAGATAAATGGTGATATTATATATATATATATATATAATTTTCAGTATACATACCATTTAAAATAAATTTGGTGCATAAAAGAAAATGTATTTCATGGAAGGAAATTTTGAGACAAAACCCTTATGACTTTAGTAAAATTTGGAAGCTTGAAAATAAAATGGTTTTATAAATCCCATGAATCAATCCAAATAGTATGATAGAATATATTATTAATAATCTTATACACACAATAAATAAGAAATTGGAACATGATATTAAACATATCTCAATGAAGATAAATTGAGAAGAAAAACCCTTATGAATTTGGAAACATTTGAAACAAAGGGGGATAAAGAATAGATGATTAATATAATTTTAATACCATTAAAAACACATCAATGATTACAATATAATAAAATTTGGTAGCACTAAAACCATATAAAATAAAATTTGGTGCATTTTGATAAATATGTCTTGAGGAGTAAAAATTGAGACCATAAACCCTTAACTTATTTCCTTTCATAGTTGACCACATTATAACTTTTGATAAAACAAAAATATCTGAAATAATAACATATTTAAGAACCTTAAAATCATAAATATTACCTTTTTATTACCATTTTTCATAATTATAAACCATGAGTACATTAGTTATAGTATATTTGGACTATCGAGTATTAATAAATTTAACTATTCTGTGCATGTTTGACAATATTGACATCATCACCTGTAATTTGATTCCAAGTTCATCATTAATATATAATTTAGGATTCATTAATATATATTTATATTGACTTAGAATTTTCTTATTTCGATAAATAATTATATTGGATATGTATTTTGAAAACCAAATTGGTAAGGACTCATTTGAGTTATTTTATTAAGATTAAAGATAATATATTACATAAAACTTATATACCATATATAAGTTTACCAAAACCATCTAATTATTATTATTATATTATTAAAATATAATAATATAAGGGTTGTTTCCATAGTCATCCATGATTGGTTTCAAATGCATCATTCATGTATGTGGTTAAACCATCTGTAATAACCAAGAATTTATTAGTTAATTTTGTTTCTTAAATAATAGTGTCTTATATTATATAGAATTATACACATATAAAAATATAAAAATGAAAAATAATTTATTGCATTAGTGAATAATGTTACATTAGTAAACAACTAAACCCATGAAAATTCAAAAAATTATAACGGGATAGAAAATATAAAATAAAAAAAAATTATAATGGAAAACTTTTGAACATTCCAATCTATTAGTATCATCACCCCCATTAAAAAAATATAAAAAAGACTAATAATATAAATAAACCAATTTAAATTTTATAAAAATAAACAATATAGAACATTGAGAGGAATTTTAGTGAATATTATATAAATAAATGAAAAGGTATTTTTAATAGGTAATATGATTATTGTAATAGTAATCTGACCATTGGTAAATGAGACCATTTGAAACTATAAACATTGTTAAAAATTTTAACATTATATTTAGTGTTTATAAAAGGAAATTTAAAATAATAATTGATTTAGAAAGGAGAGTGATGGCCTCAGCTAATAGATTCATACCTTTTTAAGCCTATTTATTAGAACTTGGGACAGATTTAGAGGCAATGGGGTTAATCATTTTTCAGCCCTAAGTGGATCTTTACTAAGTGAGGATCAAATGAAATCAAATATAAGATAAGTTCAAGTTAGTGGAGATTTCCGCAAGTTCAATGTTAGTTGAGCTACCCCATGAAACTACCACTATCACACACCTTTCCCTTATGGAGTGTGTTGTTGAAATAAGTGGTTATGTTTCTTGACCTTAGTATAATAAAATTATAATTTCATTTTTATAAATGAAATGCTTATTTTTTAAATACCAATTTTAGGATTATTTTTTAATAAAATATTCACGAAAATAAGATGAATTTAGAAATTTGATTTTTGGATATAGATAAAATTGTGTTTTTAGAAAATATGTAAACATTTATAATAAAATTGGGTATTATATATAAAGTTTATTATAATTAAAAATCCATTTAAAACACTATTTATTTAAATATACATGATAATATAATTTTACAATGGCCTAATAAATTTTTACATATTTCAGAAATTTGACTATGTCATAAAAACTGTTATTTTTTAGTAAATAATGAGTTTTTATTTAAAAGTTAAAAATATCATATTTATAAAATTATTTTGATAAAATAAACTTTATATTTTTCATCATCAGATTGAAATTAATTTAGGATTAATTTTTGAGAATTTTATGAAATATTTTATTTTTCAGTGAATAGTAAAAATACAATTATATGTTTTGGGTATGTTTAATGATTTAATATATATGTAATAAGTATTTAATAATTAATAAAATAGAATACATGAGATAATTGTTTTAATTTTTATATTTTTATGTATATTAATAGATTTAAATAACTTTCCGAACCTAAAAATTACTTTCCAAATTCTAAAATTGAAATTATGATTTTAAAAACTATATTTTTTGGAAAAATCCCATTTCCAAATCCAAACTAATATTAAAATAAGTTTTTGGGATATAATAAATTAAAATAAAATAAAAGTTGACTCGAATTTATAAAACCATGATAAAAACCATGGGCAGGATAATAGTTTTTCATTTTCCACAACCTATAATTTCAAGACCTATATTTGGAAATTATTAAACAATTCCTAATATTTTACTATAAATACCCACCCATCCCCCATTCCTATCAACTCCAAATCCAAAATCTATAAAGTTATAGTCGTTTTAAACTCCAAAAGAGACCCTCCATGGTGTCTATAATTCCTCAAGGTTCCATCCTCTAGTTTTAGGAAACAACTCTTCGAGGTAAGGGAATTCTCCACTTCATCTTTTCTATTTAAGTACATGTTTTGTGGAATGATTGACTAATGTTTGATTAAAATATTTCCATAATATTTTTTATTTTTTCATTAATGAAAAAAATATTGTTTTATCACTGTGATACTAGAATCCCCTCTCATTATTCTTTTTCCTTAATCCACACTTTATACTGTCTTGCTTCCAAATTCATTTCTTGAATTTATCTCTTTCACATGAAAAATTATAACATTTTGAATACCCAAATAATTTCATTATCCATGGGTATTAACATAAATTTAAATTTTATTTATTGATTCTTGGATTTGCATGTATAAAACCCATATTCCCTCTTTGTGAGTTTAAAATTATGTAATGTTCAAGTATTTAAGAACTTATGTACAAAATGACTTTATATGAAACCCTTTCTTTATTCTCATGGGTTTTTAAGGAAATGAGTTATTATGATCAATTCATCTCACTCAAATTAATACATATCAAGGGTTCACCCTGATAGCACTCCAGTGCTTTGGATAAATAAATAATTTCTTGATATGACATGTTTTCTGATACCTTGTTGAATAACCTTGGTAACTATGATTTATGAAAACTAGATGATAAACCTTGGTGATATAGTTATGAATGTATATTTTTTATGTTTTATCCACATTTACATGTTATGATTCATGATATTTATATTATTATATGCCTCATGGTTATATGATCATGCTATATTGTTATGCCTCATGACCACATGCTAAATATCTACTTATTTTATTACCTTTATATGATTTATTCCAACCCATTTATTTTGATGTAAGTCCCGAAGATATGAGATCCCGTAATATTAACATTGGATGAACCTATGAAGAGGCCTTTCAAGTGGATTTAAGTAATGTTTATGTTATTCATGTATTATGTTCCTACCTTCCAGGTAACTAAACCTCAAAAAATCCTATGTATTTTTAAGTGTTGTACCATACAATGAATGTTTTATATATTAAAAAGGGTGGGATTACATAGTTGGTATCATAGGTAGGTTTAGTAATTTTTAGAAACCAGGATTATAAATATTTAGCGAGAACCCTATGTATAAGTCTAAATAAAGGAAAACTTCCTAGAATTTTTTTAATGTATTAAAAGAGTGGATTCCAAGTAATGAAATCCTTGTTTAGATACTACACAAGAATATGGCTCTAGAACTTTTGTACCTAGGGGTAATAACCCCAAAAAAGGTGCATCGGGCTTTGAATAGATAATCATCCGGTACATGAAAATGATCCTTACAGCACATTTGGTTTAACATTCCCAAGGGATATATTTAGTTAATCACATGCTTTTTATGAACCATTATGAAGGATATATTTTAAATTTAATTATTATTAGAAGATATTAAATGAATAAAATATTTAATAATGTTGGTTTAGGACATAAAATACATTTAGAATTGAATGATTACTAAAATTAACAAATTTCTCACCAATTTTACTTTATTTTATAAAAATGGAAAGAAATAAAAGGAACCACATAAATGATGAGTACAATGGATAATGCACAAAATACCTTCTGAACATTATGGAAGATGGAATGTAAAACTTTATGCAGATGATGAATCAACTATCAAGTGTAATTAATAATAACATAAATCTTGTTTGGAAGCTAGATTCGCCTCAAATGGAACAACATTCAGTTGAGTACTTCATGTGTTAATGACCACTTTCCCCTAGTGGATCTATAGATCCACTAATTTCTAAATAATGTATTAACTCTTTAGAAAATATATTTTTGATACTGCATTGTTTAGAGATAGATAATGTCACCTTAGTAGTACATCTATTATAAGGAGAAGCTAATCAGTGGTGGATGTTGATTAAGAACACAAATCCAAAAGGGGAGATTGATGCTATAGAGTATAAAGAGTTCAAGATAATATTTTCAATAAATATTATCCCTATTTCATGAGAACAAAAATGGATAATGAATTATTAAATCTAAAGTATAAGGAAAATTAGTAAATGGGATGCTATGAAATGAACATTGCAATACTTTCTTGATACACCTCTAGCATCCCTATGGATCCTAGGGTAAAGGTTGATAGGTTCTTTGGCGTATTGAGACCCTATATGCAGAGGAATCTAGTAAATTGTTACTATGAAAGCTATTAAAATATAGTGGTGAGTGATTTTAAGGTTGAAATTTAGTTTGGAGGGACACAATGGGCATTTAGTCTAAATGAAAAGAAGATAGTAATATGGTCAAACTCAGGGAATAATTTTGATAACATAAGAGGAGAAAAGAAACAACAACTACCCTCATGTAACAAATGTGGGAAGAAACATTTTGGGAGCTAATTTATTATGAGTGAAAAGTGATAAAATTGAAAAATATGTGGCCATATTGATTAGAAGTTTCAGAGTGAGGTGAATCCTCAACATCTCAATGCAAATGTCATGGGATAATGTTTCAAGTATATTCTAAAGACCAACGTTTCATGTGTGGACACCATGGGCACTTTTCAAATCAATTTCCAAAGAAAAATATAATTTAGGTCAACCACTATCAACCTCGGCATAAGCTAATGGATAAATGTTGTGATTTATCAATCATAATGGATTAAGTATAAGATCTAAATCATGTGGTGGAAGGTACACTCATTATTCTCTCAAAGCTATAAAATACTTTGTTTAACACTAATTTTGTACGTTCATTTATTTCATCCATGTCTTCAAAGAATGTAGAATCAAACCTAGAACTTCTAGAAGTTTAGTTATTAGTTAAAACTCTTGGAGGAATTATCTAATCATCAAAGGTGTATTGAAACTTTGGTATCAACTTTTTTTAGTACAATCTCATCACAAATATATTATTCATTCCAATGGTGCAATTCAACACTATACTAGGGATATACTATATCTCAAAATGTAATGCTAATATCAACTATAAAAGAAAGTAAATTTTATTTTTCTTGAATGGAAAACCTAGAGTTATTTTCAAAATAGATATATTCCATCCTGAACTAAATATTAAAGCACCTCTATATCCTTCTTTATGGGAATGGTTGGTGAAGAAAAAGAAGAAATAGAATGTCTAAAGATAGAAAATGTCTCCATTTTTAGGAATACATTGACGTATATCGTAAATAGTTACCTAGATATCCCCCAAAAAAATAGATGTATAGTTCTCTATTGAAATAATACATAGATCTAATAAAAAATCAAATACCCCATATAGAATGAAATATATGGAGTTATATGAAATAAAGAAGAACCTCCAATATATTTTAGGGAAAAATTTTATTTGACCAAGTGTATCCTCTTGGGGATCACCTATTATCTTTATAAATAAGATGGATGGATCAATGGGTCAATTCACTGATTATAGATAAATTAATGGTAACATAGTGAAGAAAAAATATACTCATCCAAGGATTTATGATTTTGTCTACTATCTTCATGGGGATCAATTATTTTCTAATATTGAACCTTGATCAGGGTATCATCAATTAAGGGTTAAGAAAGAAGTTATACCAACTGCCTTTTGAACAAGATATGTGCATTATGAGTTTAGTTTAATGTCATTTGACTTAACTAATTCTCTGGACATATTGATGCATTTGATGAATAGAGTCTATAAATATTACCTTGATAAAATTTTAGTCGTCTTTGTTGATGATATTCTGATATATTCCAAAAGTTGCGAGGAGCATGAGGATCATCTCAGGGTTATATTAAAAACTCTATGGAAGGGGAATTTGTTTGGTAAATTTATTAAATTTGTGTTCTTGTAATAAAAATTTTTATTCTTGGGGAACATAGTGACCAGTGAAGGAATATCAGTCGATCCTTCCAAGTCAAAGGTCACGGAGGAGTGGAAATATCCTACTATTGTAACTGATATACATAGTTTCCCTAGTCTAGTAGCATACTATATAATGTTTGAGAAAAAAATTAGAGGTCTATAATTCACTAACCAAGATAACTCAAAATGGATTTAAGTTTAACTAGACAAAAGAGTGTGAGGAAATTTTCTATGAACAAAAGAATAGGTTAGTTAGTGAACTTGTGCTAATTTTACCCTCTAATGGGGTAGGATTTTCTCTTTATAGTGATATATCTTTAAAATGACTTTGATATGTACTCAAGTAAAATTAAAAAGTGATTACTTATGCATCACGATTTGTAAATTTTCATGAGTAGGACAATCCTCTCATAACATGGTGTTAGATGCAGTAATATTTTCTCTAAACATATGTAGACACTATCTTTATAAGTAAATTTTTTATATTTACACAAAACATAAAATTTGTAAGTATGTATTCCCAAGAATGAGATCAACATGAATCATCGAATATGGTTATGGCTAATCAAGGACTGTAATTTCTCTATTTAGTATCATCTTGTAAATATTAATATGGTAGTTGATGCTCTTAGGATAAAGAAACCTACGACTATATCCATGATGTTGATTGGGAAAGAACCTATATTATTGGATTTGTGAAATATATATGTAGAAATAAAAATAATAGGTAATACATACTACCTTTCCCAAATAATTATATATAAATCTATCAAATAGAGTATCAAATAGGCACAAAGGGATGATCTGGAGCTTCAAAATATGGTGAAAGTTAAAAGAAGTGGAAACTTAATGATTTCCACATCAATGAAGTTTCTGTCATTTGGGTTGGAACAAGACATTGTCTTCCCTCATCACCTGAGATAAAGAAAGATCTATTGTATAATATATATTTCTCATATTTCTCTATCCATAATCGATGTATCAAGATGTTCTATTATCTTCGAGAGAACTTAAAGTGGGAAACTATGAATAAGGAGATCACTGAGTATACCTAAAAGTTCTTTGTATGTCAGCAAGTTAAATTAGAGAAACATAAGTCCAATGGGATGATGCAACCATTTCTCATAACTACATGGAAATGGGATAACATCACAATGTACTTTTCCACTGGTCTGTTAAAGACATATAAAGGAAATAATGTTATATGGGTTATAGTGGATCACCTCACTAAGACCACTCATTTCAACCCTATTCAAGAAGATTTCACACTTGACCGACTTTCCATGATATAGGTAATGTAGAACCCCGGGAAGCCCTAAGAGGGGGTGAGTGAATCATGGTGTCAACTTTTTCTTTTAAAGTGATGGATCTTGTTCCCCTGTTGGTAGGAACACGTTAAACCTATATGACAAATATGAACAATAAATAGATAAGCACATGTAAAGAGGAAACACAAAACTTTTACTTGGTTCACCATAAAGGACTACGTCTAAGGAGAATATGCCGATAGTGTGTTGGTTGTACCAAAATCCACTAACATTCACTAGTTTTAGAGTAAAAGAGTTTGGTCACAGTCACTCTATGACAGGTACACTACCTTTACAATGGTTCAGGGGTAACTCATTTTTACCCTCGGTTCACTCCCATTGACACACCCTGGATCACTTCCTAGGGAGTAGTCTTACTTCGTTTATTGAATTGAGGGTCTCTTCAATAGATTTTAATTGAACTATTTGTCTCATTCTAGAATGAGACACTTCTTGCATCGAAGTCCTGGATTGATGCACTTGAAAGCACTGATCACCCAACTGGATACTCAAAATCCTGTCAGAAGCATAACACTACACTTGTGCATAATACCTCAACTTGCAAACAAGATTTTGTATTTTTCATGCAAGATGAATTTCTCACAACCCCTAATTTCCTCGTAAACCTTATCTTCTATGTTACTACACCTAAGGGTTCACTTGGACTTTTCAGACTAAAGGAACACCATACGCGAAAGATTAACCCTCTTCTAATCTTTCGTGCGCAAATCCTTCTTGCGGAAGAACAACCATATTTATGTTGGAAAATTATTAAGCCTTATATGGGGGTAGCGACATTTTTATAGACCTTTTAAGACCCTAATCCCAAGATCCCGATGCATCTTTGTCGGTGCACGTAAGTTTCTTTCTGAGAGCGCAAAACCCCTTTTGATGTCGCATTGGGTGCGTAATATTATTTCACGCAACACCATCTTTTGTGCACATCCATGTCTTTTGTTCACATCCATGTTTTGTGAACAAGTTTCTAAACACCCTTCAATCTTTCACGCAACACCATCTTTTGTGCACATCCATGTCTTTTGTTCACATCCATGTTTTGTGAACAAGTTTCTAAACACCCTTCAATCTTTCACGCAACACCATCTTTTGTGCACATCCATGTCTTTTGTTCACATCCATGTTTTGTGAACAAGTTTCTAAACACCCTTCAATCTTTCACGCAACACCCTTTTCCAAACACATATGTCTCCATTTTTCGATTTTTAGGACCAAAAATTTTGCAAACACTAGGAAACGATGCCACCTTGAATATTGTTTTCCACTTGAATTGTATGACCCCTTTGCTAGATAAAATTCTGAACTTCTAAGGAGTATTGACAACAAACACATACAATACTACATTTTCAACATAGAACGACCATGGTTCCAATAGGTAAAGGAAGTGGTGAGGCTATATGGGGTGCCACTTTCAGTCATTTTTATATTATAATCCAAGGTTTAATTATAAATTTTGGGAAATTATTCAACATTCTTTGAATACTAAGTTTAATTTTAGTATGTCATATTAACCCAAGTCTGGTCGACAATCTAAAAGGGCCATTAAAAAACTCTAAAAATACACTAAGAGGTTTCTCAATGGAATTTAAGGATATATGGAATCAGTATATATCATTATTTGAGTTCTCATACAACAACAAATTTCACTTGAGTATTCAAATGTCTCCATATAAATCACTATATGGGAAGTTATATATAACCCCTACTTTTCCGAATAAAGTTGGTAAAATAAAGCTACGTAGACCTGATCTTGTGAAAGAGATGATATAAATGTTTCAATTCATCCAGAAATATATATAATATACTTAGATTTGGTAGAATATCTATGTTGATAATCATAGAAGAGACTTGGAGTTTGATGTCAGAGACAAATTTTTCCTTAAAATATCACCATGGAATATATTTATGTGGTTGGGAAAGAAATTAAAGTTTATCCCTAGTTATATTATCCCCCTTTAGATCTTTGATCACATAAGAGTAGTGGACTATCAGTTATCCCTTCCACCAAACATGGAACAAGATCATGATGTGTTCCATGTATCACTCCAGAATAAGTACATACCATATCCCCCACATGTACTAGATTCAAAGGTAGTATAACTAGATAATTCCCTCTTTTATGAGGAGAATCTAGTAAAGATATTATATCATAAAGAAAAAGTTTAATGAAAAAAAGACAAATGAACTTTTCAATGTGTGGTGGTGGAACCATAAATATGAAGAGGAAACATAGAAAATGGTGGAAACAATGTAATAGAATTACCCTGATCTATTTTCAACTGAGATATGAGTTTAAATTTCATGGAAAAAATTTCTTAATTGGGAAATAATTTAACAACCCTGAATTTATTAATGATTTTTTTATAGAATAATTATTTTTTATATTATATATCATTATACTCACACACCACATATAAAGAAAACAAAAATGTATTTTCGTAATGGATAACATTTCATTAGTTAGTAAATAAACTCATGAAAATTACAAAAATTACAGTGGGATAAAAAAATATAAAATAAGAAAAGTAGAATTGTAAAATTTGGATCCTTTGAATCTGCTAGGATCTTCACGCCCATTAACAACACTATTGAAAATAAACAAAATATTATCAACCCAATCAATATTTTATAGAGGGAAAAAATATTGAAACATGAGAGGAATTGTAGTGAATAATGTTTGGAGAAATGAAAATGTATTTATAGGAGGTAATATGACCATTGGAATAGTCATCTAACAATTGTTCAATATTTCCATTAGGTGTATAACCATTTTTAAAAATGTTATTATATGATTTATTTTAAAAAATAATAATGATAAATGATAATTTATACAGAAAGGCAAAATGTTTTCCTCAACCAGTAGAGTCATGCCTTTTGTAGCCCATTTTCCAAAAATTGGGAGGGAGGTAGCATCATTGGGGATCTCTCTTGAAAAAGACCAACTAGAGCTTTAACAACTGAGACTCAAATGAAATAGACTATGGGAAGAGTTCTTGTTATTATAGATCACCATTGGGTTAATATTATCTGATCTACCCCATAAAAATACCTCCACCACAAAACTTACCCTTAGAGTGTATTTTTTTATAATAAGGGCTTGTGTGTCCAGAACATAGCATAATATTAGTGTAATTTTATTTTTATAAATGAATTTATTATTTTTTTAATCCCATTTTCAGTATTATTTTTTTAATAAAATATTCATGAAAATAAGGTGAATTAGATAAATTTATTGTTCGATACAAATAAAGTTGTATTTTTAGAAAATATATACAATTTTATAATAAATTATGTTATTCTATATAAAGATTATTTTTAATAAATAACCATTTAACCCAATATTTTTTTAAATATAAATGATAATATTATTTTATAATGGCCTAAGAAATTTTATATGTGTTAGAAATTTGACTATTTCATAAAAACAATTATTTTTTAATAAATATTGATTTTTTATTCCAAATTAAAACTTATCATATTTATAAAAAAAATCAATAAAATAAACTTTATATTTGAAATCATTATGAAAAAATTAGTTTAGGATGAAGTTTTTTGAATAACCTAAAATACTTTATATTTTAGTGAATAGTAAAAATAAAGTTTTTTTGTTCTTGGTATGTTGTATAACATAATATATATGTAATGATGATGTAATAATAAATAAAATATAATCCAAGACCTAAAATATGTCATTTCATTAAAATTATTTATTTTAATTTATTTAAAACAATTTCCTAACATAAACATGACTTTCAAATGTCTAAAATAGAAATTATGATTTTCAAAACAATATTTTTTGGAAAAATCACTTTTCTATGTCCAAAGTAATATTAAAATATGGAATTATATTATAATATATTAAAATACCATTAAAATGACTCAAATTTCTAATATAATGAGAAAACATGTGTAAGACAATGGTTTTCTATTTTTCACAACCTATAATTTCAAGACTTGTATTTGGAAATTATTAAAAATTCCTCTTCTTTTACAATAAATACCCACACATAACCTCTTACTATCAACAAAAAATCCACAATACACATATTTATGGTAAATTTAACTCCCAAATAGTTCATCAATGTTTTTATTAGGTCCTCAAGGTGTCATACTCATGTTTTAGGAAGCAGCTCTTTAAGGAAAGGGAATCCTCCACTTCCTCTTTTGTGGGATATTTTATAAATTTCAGATTACAGTCTTCTCATACCCTTTTTTATAATCCCAATACTTACAAAATATGGTTTTATCAATGATATACCTTCAACACCTCCAATTATTCCATTTACTTGATCCATATTTTTTATCATCATGCTAACAAATTTATTTCTTGAATTTATCTATTTAACATGAAAAATTATTATATTTTAATACCCAAACCATATTATAATACATGGGTATTCACCTAAGTGTAAATATAATTTCTTAGTTCATGTATTTACATGTATGAAACCCACATTCCCTTTTCATGAGTTAAAAAAGTCTGTAATTTTCAAGTCTTTAAGTACTTATGTACACACTGGTTTTATATGAAATCTGATCTTTGTTCTCCATGGGTTATTGGTTAAATGATCTATTATGCTCAATTTTCATCACATTAATTAATATATATCATGTTTTGTTCTTAATATAACTCCAATTAATTGTTTAAAGAAACTTTATTTATGATACCTTAGTGAATAACCTTGGTAATTATGATTTACGACACCCTGGTTATATTCTAATGAATATCTCATTTTTATATTGTAGCCACATTTACATGTTATGATTAATGATATTTAAATTATTATATGAATAATTTTCTTAAGATCAATCCCAATTTTTATTCCTCATGGTCACATGAAATTTTTTTTCCTTTTTTATTCCCTTACTCGGCTTTATGTTCACCCTTTTCTTTTAGCATATTTCCCTAGGATATGAGATGCAGTAAAAGTAACTTAGGATAGACCTAAGAAGAAGCCTTTCAAGTGGATTTAAATAATGTTTATTTAATTAATGTATTATTTTCCTAATTTATAAGAAACTAAACCTCAGAATATCTTCTATATTAATAATTGTTGTACCATGTAATGAATGTTTTATGTATTAAGAAAAAGGTGGGATATTATTCCATCCAAAACATAAATATGCTCAGTGGGTGAGTATGGTCAAGTAGGTGTTTGGTTTGACACAATATAATTATGTCAGAAGTATAATGATATTTTGTTTTATTTATTTATCATGTTAAAATATATTTTAATATTTTTATAAATTTATGAAAATATAGATGAAAAAAAGTGTTTATAATGGAGGCAGTAGTTCGTACATGCGGATGATTAGTGTTACCATTTCTCAACGCGTGAGAGGGGTGAAGGTGTATATTAAATTGGAACTTAAAAACATAATTATATGATATATATCATATATATTCATCCTTACCACCATCAATATCAGCCAAAAAATGTGGAAATGAAAAAAAATGATGTTCGCTTTGTGGATGTGGTAGTTCGTGCATACAAACTAATGAAGTTTTTTTGTTTTTCTTAGTGGGTATAAAAAAAATAAATAATTGTTTTATATCTAATATAACAATATATTAGTATAATAATGATATATAGTCCATTATATAACTATTTTTAGGGGATTTTTGTAAGGAAAAATATGTAATCTAAAAGGACAAGAATTGATTGATACTCACTTTGGGGACTTGAACTTTCACTTGAAAGTATATTTATAAATGAAGGTTTAAGACTGACTATGGGTGGACATGGGATTAAGAAAGTATGAGGTAATCTAGTAGCTTATATATGGTTTTATTTTAAAGTAAATTTTTAATTTTATGTGTATATTTTTAAGGGTTTAAGTAATTCCCTTTTTAATAAAGGAAAAGGGAACTTTTGGAAACACCCTTTATATTTTAATAATGTCATGAAAAAATTCCAAGGTCAATGGCTCCAATGTTTTGAAATAATGGAGTTCGGGTTTATTTGGTTGTATAAAGAATCAAACAAGTAATTCCACATATGTTTTTACAATGTTATATGCTTATTACCATTAAGTTTTTCCATTTCACCCTTTTACATTAGAACTAGGAAACTAGTTTTTAACTAAGTGATTACATGTCTTGTTAAAAATATAAAATACCCAATATAAAAAAATTTGGGTTTTTGGAACTAAATTGAACCTCTATTTATTCCAATTAAATTTATAAATATTATAAAATTAATTTTTAAATTAAATCAGATTATTTATAGAAAAACTCGTTTAGTAGATAATTACATTTTGACCATTATGGATTCTGAATATTATTTAGTATAGATTTACCATTAAATGAGTTTTAATATATTTATTTATGTTTTTATAAATAATTTTATATTAATAATTAAATTATTATAATTTAACTAATTTGATAGAAATTCTAGGATATTAATAAAATAAAATTTTTAAATAAGTATTTCACCATTATCGTGATAATAATCACAAATTCAAATAATATAAATTTTATACCTAAATATTAAATTAAAATAATTAAGTAGTATGAAAATTATTATCTCAAATATAAGAATAGTTTTATCAAATTAACTTCCTATGTGTAGGGTAATTAATCTTAACCTTAGTGCATGTAATGAAAAAAAACTCGTTTTTAAGATAAGTGTATTTGTAAACATAAAGTTTATGTATAGGATGAAATTATCAATGTTGTTGATTATAATGATATTAAAAAAATTATTTTTGATAAAATGAGTTTTAATTGATAATTAAATAAATCCATAACCTAATTTATACATGGTCAAATTTAATTAAACATTTGAAAAGTAGTTTTCAAAAAATATTACCAAATTTTTTAAAATATTATACATTAATTTTAAAAATTCAAGATATTATATTAAAATTTTTCATGAAAATTTATAATATTTATTTTTTATATTAAAAAGGTCTCAAAAAAATTCAATTCATAATGTCATAAAATTAAAGGTATTAGAAAAAATTACTATGATTCACTATTTACTTAAAAATCAATTATTTTACAAAAAAACTAAAAATTATACTAACCTAATTTTCATATTATAAATTAAAAAAATATTTTTTTTACCTAATGTAAATTATATATTTTATATATTTTTCTTTTAAAATAAAATTCAAAATATAAAAAGATAAATGACTTTAATTGAAAATGAAATTTTAAAATATTAAGTGTTTTTAATATTATTTCTAAAAAAATTATATTTTAAAGAGTGATAATATTTTAGTTCATATATTGATTTATTATGTGTTATAATAATAATATTTTAAATTTGATTGGTTTAATTTACTAAAGTATTATTTTTTTTAGTTCGGTGTTATAAGTACTAAAAGTTACAGAACATAGTGTTTGTTTAATGTAAATTATAAAATAAAATTTTGGGTCATTGTAGTGTGAAAATATAATTCAGTCACTTATAGGACAAATACACCATAAACCACTCTCAAAAAAGATATTTGTTCCATATCTTTATGTCATGCATCACAACTATTAACTCTAGGTCTTGAGTGGGGTAATTCCTTTCATGATATCATAACTAGAGAGATCTATACACCACCACATGATCAAGCTCCATTATCACACACCTCAATTCAAAACCCAATTTATCACAAAAAAATTAATTAACCTAACCTAGTTCAAGGAGAATAAAAATCAGATATGAATTTAACCTCATTTCTAACTCCTCCAAATACCTTTAACAATTCTCATCCCATTCAAAAATTACCCCATTTAGGTTAAATATATTAAAATAAAGGATAAAATTGAAAAAAAATGGATCAAATGGTTGTAATATTTAGGTCAACCCCTACAGATCATGATTTCAAGCACATTCCTGTGTTTCCCTCATGACATCACTTTTTGGATCCTCTTGAGATCCACTAATATACCTTTCAGATATCCCATGACCTAATAATCCTGTATCCTGAATCCAAAATTGGTATTTATATAGATTAATATATATTATATTTTCTCTCAAGATTTCCAAGAAAATGACTAGGTATCCTTAGGTTTCTCCCTTGACTCAAAGTACAAGAGGATGTCATCCAAAAACACCACCATGAAGGAATCTTGAGAGATATTATATATATGGTTCATCAAACCCATGGAAAAAAAATAATCATTAGAAAGGAAAAATGGTATACCCAAATACAAAGAATATTTATACCTACTCCTGAATAAAGTATTAGGAACATCCACTTCCCAAACCCTCAACTGGTTGTATTATGATATTATATCAATCTTTGAAAACCAATGTTCTCAACTAATAAAGTTGATAAGGTCATCAATTTTGAGTAGTGGATACTTATTTTTAATGAATTCCTTGTTGGTATTCTAATAATTAATGAATAGTTATTGTCTTCTATCCACCTTATTTGCAAACAAATCAGGGATACCCATGGTTGAACACTCAATCAAAAAAATCAATTTTCTTCAAGATTATCTAATTTAATTTTCTACACCTTTAGCTAGATAAGATTCATCTGGTAAGATGGTAAAAAAATGGGCTCATCACATGACCTAAATCGAAAGATAATCATACCTCCCAATAGGGTGGAACCCCAAAAAATATATTAAAAAGACCTCAAGATACCTACCTAACACTATTTGAAGTTGAAAAACTAAACCCTTCTCAGTAGCCTTGAAGATAAACCTTATAAAATTGAATGAGATCAACCCAAATTTTGGTGTAACTATTCCTTTCCTCAATGGCCTGGGGTCCCACTCACCCAGAAATATGTGATTGTTTCCATTAGAAAATAAAAACTTCACCCTACAATGATATTAATCAATATTCAACCTAAATAAAATTATCCATTTCATGCCAATAATGAGATAAAAAATGTCTATATTAAGGACTACGAAATTGAAAACAATCTCAAAATTGGAAATCATACCCTAACAATCTTGAAACATAAAGCATTGACCCTTCCTAATTCCTAATGGTTTGGAAAGGTCCAATACATATGGAATCAACCATGTTCACATTACCAATATTATGTCAATTTTATTGAAATTAATTAATGAGATACACTTTTTTTCTGAAAAATAAATATCCATAAATGAAGTAATAAACATCATACTAAGATTAGTCTTAGACATGCCTCTAACTCCTCAAGAACCCAATATTTCATGTATATTCACCCAGATTTGGTCCCACTCTGAGTTATCCTAGTTTAATAGGAGTCTCCATTCTCCTAATAGTGATATCTCACTCTACATAATGTGTACGACTACACCTGGAAATCCCTGATATGAGAATAAACCACCCTACTACCCTGAAGAAGGAATTTACAGTAATGTTAGAGATTCCCTAGGCATCCATACTGATGAAAAATTATCATAGCCTATTGGAATACTTACTTGGTTTATCCTAGATTCCCACACTGATAACATACCACTGAATCCCATCCTAAATATCGGCCATAAGTATACTCAAGACACTTCACACTTCCATTGATATTCCTTTGATACTCCTCATATTTCCTCTTTTGACCTAAGGAAAAGATCAGACTACTCTCTATTATAGTTGGGGAACTACTCATATCAGTCAAATTGGCTATTTAATCCTAAAAAATCACTCCCTTTTCTTCCACTTCTACATAGTTCAGTAGGTAAAGAAGTATGATCCTCAATTTGATCTCTAGTTTTTAACCCATTTCAAAATGACAATATTTCATATGATTGTTCGTATGATACTCGAGTAAAATATAAAAGTACATAGAAAATTATGTGGCATATTCCATGACAGAATGGTCTTTCTTCTCAAGAATCATAAAATCTCTATCTTTAGCCACTATTAATGTCTTAGGTTAGACCTTATGATGGAATATTATCTTTAACTTAGTCCAAGAAAGATCTTCATAGAGTTTATCTAACAAGATCATGTTCTTCCTAATATGAGTACTCCCTCCAAGTAAGTGCGTGGAAAAACCAACCTTGGATTTCTTAAGAATCAAGAGGAATTAGAAGATACATTAAATATTTTTTTGTTATTTTTTTTATTTTCTAAGGCCCTCAGTCACCTCAAAAAATGGTGTATTTTTCTTCATAAATTTTTAGGAATGATTCATCATTTGAACTTGTCCAAGAAAACCACCTTTTATAAAATACTAAATGATTTGGATAGTTGATTCTATTATATGGGGGTCTATGGGAGGATTTTCATATGGTTTATTCTTTTTATCTTCCTCCATTAAACCCCTACGATCATTTTTAGGAGGCATAGTATATATAACAAAAGACATAAAACAAAATCAATACCAATCTTCAATTAAAAATTCTTCAATATAATAAAAAATCTCATTTAAATACTCTTAAATAGTAATAATAATAATCTAAGTAATAAAATATGTATAAGGGGTGAAAAAATTAAAACATTAATAATTTTACCAATAAGAATATTTTGGATTCACGGTCTAACAAACCATGTTCCAACCATATGAAATGGTACTGGATGGATTTTAAACATGGTCACATGGGTTCCATACGGTTTTTACTAACTATGTGCCTCTTTTTTCATTCCTAGATTCTTCCTAAACTCCAAATTTCTTAAAATTACATTTTCTTTCTTACCAAACCCCAAAATTAATAATAAAAAATAACACAAATCATAAAAAAAACTCATAATTGAGATCAAATCCAAGAAACAACTCCCCACCACCCCTGGTAACTCAAGGTTTGACATGAAGAAGAGCTGGACAAGAACTCCCCTACACATACCTATCAAGATCCAATGGTTATATCTCTCTATTAATATTAATCCCCTAATAATAGGAGGTGTATGATACAATTTTGTAACAAACCAGCCCAGAGATACCTAACATGTCACCTGAACCAGCTCACTACAATTCCGGAAGTGTGTTAACAATCACCACGGGCTGGATATAAGGACTAGGGTATCAATATATAACCTTTTGTAATAGTTTCTCCCTTGTAATCAAATAACCAAATAATATAAATTCTATAAATAATCCCGTATAGCCTGCTCGTAAGTTAAATACCCATGCCATCAAATAAATAGTTTGAAAACATAAAGACAAAAAACATATTATAAGTAGTAACAACAATGAACTATAAATCATAAACATAATATTTTCAATATAAAAAAATGATAACCAACATCTATATACAACCATACCAATACAATGTCATGGTCAAAGAGGATAGTACAACATAACCCCAAAATCACTCTCAAATGCTCCACATGAGCCCAACCTCCTTGTGGAAATCAATCCCAACCAAAAACATACTCAAGAGAAACTAATATCATCAAGAGTAGACGACATACTATATGGAACTATTTATATTACCTAAATCATACAAAACCATGTTTACATATGCCTAACGGTATATATAGGGTGTGAGGAAAAACCTAATTGGATGTTGTTGGATTTAATTCCCTAAAACCACATTCCATGTAATTTTGATTACTTATATATTCATAGAGTTGAATATTAATGATGTTCTTATCACATAATTATCATTATTATCTATGACATTGAATGTGATAATTTCCTTAGAGTATTTTTCACATTGAATGGTCGTTGCAGTTACCTGGTGTGATGATATCCTTGAAGTGATATGAAAGTAATCTTAAATATATATATATATATATATATTATAGTTGGATGATATTATTGAATATGCCTAGATAATATAATCTATCATGAGTAGGGGGATCATAAGATATTGAAATTTATTCTCATGAAGTTCTCCCTTAGTAATATCCAGGAGAGGAAATTATGAAAATAGACTCACTAAAATAAAATCCACATATTCTATGTGTCATTGGATTTTTATATCTACGGATGTGTTTATTTATCCTTAAACATTAAAATTGTTATTAATTTATATCATGAGTCGTGTATTTTGATTTATTTTTTAAATTGAGATGACTTATGTTCATAGAGAAGATGGATATGATGGGTGCGTCATGAATGATATGGATTTAATGAATAAGTCAAGGAATAATTTGTCCCTTATATTATTTTAGGGAGGTTTTTATATCTGGTTCATTGATGTAAATTGAATTATCTAATAATTCCATGACCATAGAGGTTTGTCGATGAGTTCATTTCAAAAATTCAAAGAAAGAGATTTTGAGCATATAGGTTGATGACCGAAGTGGTGAAACATTCTTGAATTAGATAACTCGACAAAGGGATAATATTATATGGTTAGAATTAATAAGAGATGGTCATATTTTTAACTTATCTTCATCTCTTTAGGGGTTATGATGTGTTATTATATGCCTCTCTTCGTCTATTATTTGGACTCACTATTATCAATATGGGGGACTAGAGGTTCACAAATAAAGTGTATGTGAAGGATCCACTAATTCAGATGAATTAAAATTTAGTAAAAAGTATCCCACTCATGTATGGACCAAAAATCATCCAAGTGAATGGTAAAAAGTTAAATAAATTTGATTATATTATTAATGATTGAATAATGGTAATTGAATTTATTTCTCAAGGTATTCAGAAGTCTATTAAATTATAAAATTGAATACAGGAAAATACTATTTTTGAAATGATCATTTCATAGCTCGAGATTTATTAAATAATTACTATTTGAATAATCCAAGTTAATGGACCATGGTTCATCATGTAACGTTTAATTATATCATCTGTGAGTGGTGAAATTTTCATGACCAGAACTATATTCTACATAGTTCCTACAAACATATTTTTCTTTTATTTTATAATAAAAAACACTTTCATTTAAAATAAGAAATGCTAATAATTGAGGAAAGCATGCTGAAATAGGAATCACATACATATTATCTAACCACAAACTATACAGGCAGAATTCAAAAACAAAAGTAATAATAATTTGAAATAAAAAATTGAAAATCACATCATCAAACCACTACCAAAACATGAGCCTCAACAACTCCTCTTATACAAATTCAAAATTCAAAATCAAACAAAATAAATGATAAAATATTAAACCATAGCCTATGACCGATCATTTAACGTCTTAATCTATGAGACCCCCTATGATCCAAGCTACCTAAAATTTCATTTTTGTCATCGTCACTTATACAAGGCATTAACTTTGATTTTAGAGAAGTTAATCTTTACTTTTTAAGCTCATTTTGAGCCATGAAGAGTACCTTAAGGTATTTAAATAAATTTTAGAATTTTCTTCTCTTCCTTTCTCTTCTCAAAAGATTATAGGGAGGGAAATATTAATAATGGATTGATCCAAGTTTGGGGAATGATCATGTAATAATTTGAATATCATACGAGTGATGTAAGGCCTCAATATTCTGTGAAATAACTCGGTAAAAGAAGAATGATTTTTATAGAGTTGTGTTATATGTTTGGATGATCTAGTGATGATCTAATTTTGTTCCATTATTCTACGATGATCTGAGAGAGAGTGGATATCCTTGGGATCAACTAGTCATAATGAAGTATTGTTTTGATCTTATTTCTATACCTAAATAAATTTACATGAGATCCTTATCATTAATTGGGAATATCTATACTAAATCAATTAATTTTTGTTATATTTAGTGTTAAATATTTATATCTCACATATTTTATTAATTCTGTTGTGTACCTAGTTCCTTCAGATACCAATAAG
Source organism: Viscum album (assembly GCA_963277665.1). Lineage (NCBI taxonomy): Eukaryota > Viridiplantae > Streptophyta > Magnoliopsida > Santalales > Viscaceae > Viscum > Viscum album. The sequence goes on from OY728129.1 coordinate 988,653,333, forward strand.
AAACAACATAACACATTTCACAATGAAAAACATTGATTCTAATTTGAATTTTTTTGAAAAAAAATTTAATTTTTAAAAAATTTCTATAATCCTTTTGGTTTAATTAATAAAAAAACTTCCAAAATTTAAAATCATAAGGTGTTCATGCAAGATGAATGAGGCAGATAAACCACAATAACTTTATCAAAAAAAACTATAAAAGTGGAAATAAGAATCAAGAATAATATCAAGAATAATATAAAAACATGGGAAGAGCCCTATCCTATAGATTCTATGACATCTAGGAACACTCATATAACACTGGCCAGCCTATGGGATACTAAATAAGTAATCTTGGTTCCCCTCATTGAATCCTTAAAAACTAACCCTAGCTAGTTGATGCCTAAAGTTAGGGAAATTCCCATTTAGTCACCCACCAACTTAAGGTATCCCATGTGTGGACACAAAAAACCCATGTCTAATCAATATCCAAGATAAACAATAAAACCCCACAATCAATAATATTAATTAAGATCACATTTTCTATCAAAAATCTCATTCAAAACTCATCTAGAATAAATTAATATTTTATAAAAAAATTTAAAAATAACATGAAGTCATGAAATTAATTTTCAACTGTAATTTTATAAAAAATCATGGTTTATTCCAACACAAACCAACATATAAATGAAAATAAGCACATAGGACCATAATAATTAATTTAATGAATATTTTAATAAAGAAAACAAAGATAATACCAAGAACCTTAGGAATTCCATGGTAAATTAAATTTATATAGAGAAATGTATCTCAAAAATAATGGAAGATCATATCTTTCACTAGAAACCACTAGGAATAAAATAAATGGATCCCCAGATTCCCAAAACATCAAAAAATTAATCAAAATCCCACAATAAAGCCTATTTTTGTCCCTACATGGCCTTTACTACTTAATTTCCATGAAATAATCAGAATAACATGGAATTATAGGAAGAATTGAGGAAGAAATCAAGGTAAAACAAGTTTTTCATCAATAAGACCAACCAAAACCAATCGTAAATCACTAATAAATGAAAGGGAATTGGTTACACAACTAGTGGACACAGTTATGTCATGTGATGAGGATTAAATGTGGGTTTAGGGGTTAAAAATTAAATAGGGATACTTTTGTAAATTCAATTTTCTAATTAATCTAAGATGATTGAATAGTATGGCCTTGTGGGTTTTCAAACCATGCACCAATAATGTGGGTCACCTCCCCTTTAAAAAATGGGTTGCGCCATTTTCTTGAAGAGTTTTCATGGTTAGACAGACCATGTAGTCACCATGAAAAATGGATATAGTCTCTCTAAACCCCCTCCCACACAATTCGGTACACAACTGATACCAATTATGTTCCAACTATAGTCCATGTCTTATTTTCCCAAAAATCCATATTTCCAACTCCCAACTCCTAAAAACTCCAAATTAAGTGAAATGAAAATACAAAACTAAAATTAAATCATACCAATGACCTGATGGGTGGCATAGGTTGTCTCATCATACCTTATTCTCTCCATGAAAGGTTTGGGTGATTTTTTTAAGAGGCATTATAGTTGTTTTAAGATGGGTCATTGTTACCCTTCCTTCCATCCCAAAAGTCCATAAACTTGGAATTTACACCATATTGAATGGATAGATAAAAATTTGGATAGAAATTCTTAGTATGTATATACATTTCACAATGAATACATTATTTCAAAATTAAAATATCATGGTTATAACAATATACTATAGTGGTAAGAGAATGAGACTCACTCATATAGATAGTTCTTTTTAGAGAGATTTTATATTGAGAGTTTTGAGAAATTTTATTGATAATTCCCACGAATACTTCGACTATGATATAGAAAAACATTAATTTAATTGTTATTAGGCCTCAAAGGGTCTTATGTAAGAGATAACATAAGAGTTGGGTGAATCAGGGTGTGATGCATTATTCAATTTTATCTATTTCCCTTAAAGTCTCACACCCCTGACGGATATTGACCACTTAATTATAAGGGTTTCTATTTTTCCCTCTTATTTTCATTTATCCAGATATAGTTTAATTTACCATAAAATTTCTAGGTATTACTAATATTACTTTTTTCTCACATTGTATCTTGTATAAATATAGAAAAACATGCACATAGACATAGTAACTTTTACTTGGTTCACCACTATAATAAAATCAAAGGAGCATGCATCTAATTTTTTTTAGTGCACTAGAATTCATAATATTTTTATTTGTCGGGTTTTGGATAGGTCATTCAATTAGGGGATCACTTCCATTAAATAATTCTTAGTTAGCTCACTACCACCAAAGTAATACTTCCCTCACTTCCTTAATCATTTTCAATTGCTTCAAGAGAGTATTCCCATGGTTTATAGACATTTAAGTCTAAAAACTTGTATTACTAAATGTATCCACAAATAATATGGGTTATTGATTTATCTATATGAACCTTCATAGAGTTCTTGTGAACTACATTCAAATGAAATATTCCTAATTGGTGGGTCTTTTATGAGTTTCCAAGTTTTTTTTCTTCTATTGTAGTGACTAGAGTCTCCCTTTAACAATATTTTTCTTATTCTTTCATTTCCTAGTAATGCTGGTGAAAACTTTCTCCTCTATTATTTTTAATTCCAATTTATAATTTATAATGTTACTCCTCCTTGCGGAAAAACATAAGAATCCTTATTCTTCCAAATAATTGAATTTTTAAGATACTACTTGGTTCCTTCTTAATTTACATAAAGGTATTCAAGAATTTTCAGTTTAGTTTTTATTCTTCTTCCTATAGGTGTGTCTAGATTATTTAGTAGGGACTCTCTTTCTTCTTTTATCCTAGATCTCAAGTGTTCTATAATAGCCTTTGATGGTGTCTCTTTTTTTACTTCTGCCATTCCCTTTTAAAGGATATAAAATCTACATATGAGATGACATTCCATATTTAGAAAAATATGGAATCCACTTTATTCTTATCTAACCCCTATGTTAGTACCAAGATGATAAGGTTGATCATATTCAGCTGTTACCTTTTTTTATCAATAATTTTTTAGAAGAAAAGTAGGTTTAAGGGAAAAAACACCTCACATTGTATTTGTTAAAAATTATACTAACCATCATATTCAAGAAATAAGACTCACAATAATTAAAAAAGTCCATCGTATTTAGGAGAAGCTGGATGAATGAAAAAAATCATCAGACCCACTTGGAGTCTAGACTGGAAGACGATATCATAATGGGAAATAATCAAAGTCTTCATGACAATGTTTAAAAGTGACGATGATTTGATGATCTTGGAGTTCGCATAAATCATAATTATTCTGTAAAACTTGTGATACTATATTGATGAAGAAATGGGGAGAGGAAGTGTTGAAAATTGAATCAAGCATCGAACTAGAAGAGAAAAGGTGCTGGAGATTATATCCATCCTGATCGTAATCATTTCAATCATATTCAAGATAATAAAGAAATAAATCTATTGATGAAATATATAGAAGTTACAATATTTTCCTTGGAAATTAAAATGATTCTAAAGATAATATTTAATATATTAAAATTCGTGAAGGAATTCATGATACAAGAAGAATTTTATGAAATAAGGAAGTTTCTAAAGATGAAGCTAGTGCTAACGATCCATCGTATTCGGTATGTCATCGTATTCATCAGAGGTAGATTTTTTTGTGAATAAAAAGTCAGTGGTGTCTTATTCAAATGAAAAAGAAGTTACTGACACTGTTGATACTGGTCCATCGTATTTGGTATTCCATTGTAATAATAATAGGAATATTTGTTTTGGACAGATGAATGCAATGATAAAGAATGATCTTAATAAGATATTATATGTGGTATAGAAGGAGGAGATTGAAGTTATAAGATGATGCTTGTTTTCATTAGTTGGTATAGAGCATTGTAAGGAAGAAATCTTATTGGGAAATTAGAACAATGTGTATTTCTTCATATATTAAACTGGTACATAGCATGAAAATAAAGAAATCATACTGAGAAAATTGGAATGGAAAATCATATTCTAACTGGTGTTGGTAAAGAAATTCATAAGAGATATGATGTTTTTAGAATATTAGAGATGGATTGAGAAGAAACGAGATGAGTTGAGAAACTTTAATTGAGTTAAGATGCACTTGAAATTCAAGGAAACATAAAACTTTGGGTAATTTAGTTTAGTATGAAAGTTTTTAGGAATCCTACCAAAACCATAATTGGGGTGATTATAAAAAGATAAAAGTACAACATACTTTTCTGACTGAAGTAATCTTCCCGAGTGGTAGAGAGAAGGTGGAGTGGTGAAGAAATTATAGAGAGAACAAGTGGTTTCCGAATTGATTTTTGGAAGAAATCATTTTGGATAGAAGAGAAAGGAGAAGATGAAAGATTTAAATATATTTAGATTATCATCATATTCAACTAATTATCATATTTTGTCGGTGATCATATTGGGTAGAATTATCATTTTTTGTGATTTTATTTGAAATAATTATCATATTAAACTAGAAATATTATTATATTGGGATTTCTGGACTGAAGTAGAAAAGTGCTTAGAATTGTCTCAATTGCATTTTGCAGAGATATAATATCATATTGAGTAATAATAATAGGAAAAATAAGACTATTAAATTAGACTAAGTTTTATTACAAATTCTAGGAAGTTCATACTAGCTTCTGGATAAGAAAGTGAAGAATTAATTTGAAAGTTTATATTCTTTAAAGTTGATAAAGAAGAAAAGGTATCATGTTTTGTTAAAAAAACATTGAATTACATCATTTTGGTTAGAGATATCACACATACTATTGGATTTTTTACATAGTGCTACATGAGTGAAAGGGAATATCCTAATCATTATATTCCAAAAAATGGTTTTTTTCTAGTGGATTTTATGGAATTGGATTATTTCTAAACCATAACAATGAAGTAGATATTCTGATTGATTTTGGAAGCTTGTAAATAATTTTTTTCCTATGGATGTGTGTTTGATTTTTTTCAATAGGGAATGAAATCATTAATATGAGGTGAATTTGGTTTTTTTCTAAGGAAACATAAAACAAAAGATATCACTGAATCAGCCACTCCCCTCTTAGTGATATGATTATCATGACGGGAAACTTAAAATTCGTATCAGAGTATATGTTCTATTCGATTATTCTTTCCTGAAGTTTTGAAGAGAAGTTGATGGATAATTTGAATCAGTTTAATAATAAAGGAATTCTGGTTTTTGATGGAATTTCCTTATCTCATTTCTATTGTATATGATGTTCTTAAAGCTACAACAGATGGGTTTCCTCCTATTGATCAAACGATTCCTCTTACATCTACCTATAATAATAATCTTGAGAATTATGGAAGGGCTAAGAATTATTTATTATCATCAATTTCATAAATTTAATTTTTAAGAGTAAATGGTGTTGCCACAACCAAAGGTGTATGGGACAAGTTGAAAAACATATATGAAGGAAATACAAAAGTGAAGAAGGAAAAATTACAGATCTAGAGGTTGAAGTATAATTATTTGAAAATGGGTGGGCATGAATCTATTGTGGAATTCATTACTAGGGTGAATGACATCATCAACACTATCTTATTTCTATGATAAAAGGTTGAATATTCTGTAGTTGTTGAAAAAATCTTAAAAATCCATTAAGTCAGCTTTGGGTATTATGATATGCTTCCTTGTGTTGATATGTGTTGCTTATTGTTGATGGTTCTCTGGACTTTGTTTGGGGTTGTATGTGGGGAACCAGACACCCTTAAGGAGGCTTTTATAAAATGAAAAAAATGATTTTCAGCATCCTGATAAGTTTTATGCTAATGTTTCTTCATTAGAAGATAGAGATCCTGATACATTAACTCTAGATGATTTTCATATCACTCTCATTACTTACGAAATTATAATGTATAAATCTATTAAAATCAAAAAAAAAGTTGATATAGAAATTTCTTTCAAGTATATCAAGAAATAAATGTAAAAGAATATTATTTTTAAATAAGAATATGTTTATTTTGACTCTAAAAACAAGGTATGTAAAACCTTGATGACATTTTATCCTTATTTTCTAAAAATGTTTGAAGAGGTATAGATAAATGCGAAGGAAAAATTCCCTTGAAATTATTTGAATTTGGATATTTTGGGAACTTTATATCCAATTTTCCATGAAAAAACAAAGAAGAAGATATAGATGAAGAAGAAAGAAGGCCAAGGAGGTTATAGAATAAATAGGTTGAAAAAGGAAAATAATATTCTGTAGGGAAGTATAGAAAATTCTCCAAATCTAAAGGAATTAGTTTCTTGTCTAATGTTGAAGAAGAAGAAAATAGTGAAGCTGAATCCAAAAAGTCTATTGAGCATGTTGGTGAGAATACTTTTGTTTCAATAGTGAATGATGAAGAATTTTTAAGAAGTAGTTCTGATGAATAATAAACTCAACTTATAATTCATTTGAAGGAATAGTTGAAAGAATGTCTAAGAAATATTAGAAGGCTTGAAAAACAAAATAAGTAGTTTTAAGATGAATGTTCATTAATAAAAACTAAATAGTTTTTTTCTGAAGGGATGAACAAGATTCTAGTGTAAATTTATTATTTAACGAAATATCTTTAGAAAGAAAATAAGTGTAATGAGAATCTAGAAGTAAATCTAAAAGAGAAAAGAAGAAGAGTTGGAACTTTTTGAACAAAAACATTTCGAACAAAAACATTCCAAAGATGAAGAGATAAATACAAGTTTCAAAGACTCTATATCTAGATTTGATGAAATTTCTCATAAGAAGAAACCTGAGAAGGATCAAAAAAATTTACCTTTAATGGTTGAGAAGAATGCTGGAAGTGTTTTTAAAAAAATATAGGAAAATTATATGTGGTTCCAAGACTAACAATGTTTGGAATTCATAAGTTTTAAAAATTCTTGATCCTAAAAATATTTCAAAACATTATGAATACATAAATTTTTCTATTACTTCTGGTTTTGGTAAGGGTAAGAAGAAAAGGAATATTTTTATTGATAATAGAAAGGTTGGTGATTCAGGTAATAATGAAAAGAAGGAGAAACATATTCACAGCTCTAGAAATTATGAAAGTCTCAGAGGAAAATACTATTTATATGGATACTATTGGTATTATAGTGGATTTGGGAATATAGAAAATATGTTTTGGTTTAACAAAAAATATTACTATTATTCCATAGGTTATGGAAGACAAAGTTTGAGGGGGATTCAATCCTATAAAATGAATACGTCTGATAATAAAGCTTTAAAGAAACATAAAAAGGTTTATGTGAAAGTCAAAAATATATTCCAACCACTAGAAACTATTTGTGAAAGGTGTGATAACCTAAAAAACATAAAAAAGGATGTCTAATTTTATTACTAGCACGACAAAAGTTTTTTAACAATTCTCAAAATCTAAAAGGGAAGAAATAAATGAAATAAACAAAATATCTTGTTGTTGAAATAGCTCTAAAAGCTATAATAGTTGAACAACCATTAATTCTTGATAATGGGTGTTATTATTATATGACATGATACTTAAGGTTATTGAAAAATGTGAAAGACTTCAATGAGGGCATAGTGACATTTGAAAATGATGAATCACTGAGAATCAAAGGTTTTGTATTGGCCATTATTTGGAAAGAAAATATGAAAGTTATATATGAAAATTGAAGAAATCTACGTATGGGATGAAACAATCTCTGAGGGCATGGTATTCCAAATTGGATACATTCTTAAGGAAGATGAATTTTAAGAAAGGAATATTTGATATAAATATTTACGTCAAGGAATGTTAGGAGTATTTCCTCATTGTAATATTTTATGTTGATGACATTATATTTTCTAGGAATGATGAAAGATATTATGAAATATTTTTTAAAAAAGTGAAAAAGTTGTATCATATTTCTATGGTAGGTGAAATGAAATACTTTCTTGGGTTAAAAATTTTACAAAAGAAGAAATAGTTTTTTCTCAATAAAATAATACTAAGGAACTTCTTAAAATGTTTGACATGGAAAACTCAAAACCTGTTTCTACACATATTTTAGTGGGAAAAATGTTTTCCAAATATGTATAAGGAAATGAAGTTGATCATAAATAATTTTTGAAGCTGATTGGAAGTTTGTTATACTTGAATACCTCAAGACCTGACATTTTTTATATTTTTACCTTATGTGAAAGATTTCGGAGTAATCCTATTGAATCACATTTACTTGTTGGAAAAATAATTCTTAGATATGTCAATGGAATTTTTTTTAAAATCAAGTCTTATAGCTTAGAAAATATTTATTTGTTCGGGTATTCAGATGTTGATTGAGAAGGAAATTTTTATGATAGAAGCTCTGCATATGGTGGAATATTCATTTTTGGTAAAATTCATGTTAGTTTGAATAAAAAAAATATAATTCATTAACTCTTAGTATAGATGAAGTTAAGTATTTTTTTAATACTCAAGCCTCTATGAAACTTATGTGGATAAAAACTCAATTATAAGACTTACTTTTTGAAGTGAAGCAACCCTTGATCTTGGGTTGTGATAATCAAAGTACAATCAATGTAACCAATAATATGATTCAACATTTTAATTCAAAAAATATTGATATCAAACATCATTTCATCAAAGAGAATGTGGAGAATAATGAATTAAAGATAGATTATATTCCTATATCAAAACAATAGCTTTCATTTTCACAAAAACTTTACCAAAAGAATCGTTTTCTGAAATTGAGGTTAAACATGGGTGTCGAACGTCTTTCTCTTCGAGATTGAGGTATGATTTTCTATTCCCTATCACATCTTACCTTTGGATAGTGTTTTCAAGGGGGAGAATTGTTTCATAAATCTATCCTTATGGAATCATGAAAATATGGTGAGTTGTGGGTAAGGTGTAAATCCATAATTTTATGTGTGAGAACTATTCTAACTATTTTTCGGAGTGGTTGTAAGAAATAAAATTTATGTCTTCAAGGGAAATTGAAGAAGTGGAGAAAGCTGATGAAGTAATTTGTGAAAAATAGTTGAAGATGTTTCATGATCAACACTTTTGGATAGTTTGGTGTTGCTATCAATGATTCTTGTTTACTAAATGAGTTAGCTCACATAGGGTTATTATTTTTGATAATTAATCAATATAATGAGGATACAAAGTTTAGTGATTTATGAATCTTGGTTGACTACAAAATCAAAAGGGGGAGATTGTTAGGACCAAGCTGATAAGGATGATTATATTCAGCTTTTGTCTTTTGTTGTCAAAACATTTTTATAAGAAAAGGAGGTTTAAGGAGAAAATAAATAACCTCACTTTATATTTGGTGAAAATCAGACTAACTTTCATATTCAAGAAATCAGACTCAAAATTCTTGAAAAATTCCATTGTATCTAGGAGAAGCTGGCTGAATGAAAATGCTCATTGGACTCACATCAGGTCTAGACTAGAAGAAGAGATCATAATGGAGAAGATTCAATGCTTGAATGACTACAATTTAAAAGTTAAAATTCTTTGCTACTCTTGGATTTCTCATAATTCATAAGTATTTTTTAAAACTTGGGATGCTATCTTGATGAAATAAAGGGGGATATGAAGTGTTGACAATTGAATTGGAAGATAAAAGGTGTTTGAAATTGTATCTATCCTGATCATTATCATTTCAATTATATTTGGGACAATAAAGAAAGAAATATTTTGACAAAAGATAAGGAATTTACAATACCTTCCTTAGAAAGTTAGATGATTCTAAATCTAATATTCAATGTATTCAAAGTCATGAAGGAATTCATGATACAGGCAGAAGTTTTTGGAAGAAGTAAGTTTCTGAAGTTGAAGCTGGTGATGATGATCCATCATTTTTAGTATGACATCATATTCATCAGAGGCATAGTTTTTTTGTGTAGAAAAATTTAGTGGTATTGTATTCAAAATAGATGATGATGCTGATATGAGTCCATTGTATTCATTGTATCATCATAATCATTAGAGGAAGATTTTTTTGGGACTGGTGAATGAAATGAAGAACAACAATATTACTTAGAGATTATTGGATGTTTTATCAAAGGAGGATCTTGAAGTTATAAGAAGATGTTTTTTTATCATTTGGTATAGAGAATCATAATGGATAAATTGTATTGGGAAATTAGAATGGTGTCTATTTCTTCATATATTAAATTAGTATAGAGAATCGTAATGAAGAAATCGTACTGAGAAAATCATAATGGGAAATTGGATTCTGACTTGTGTTTATGATGAAAGTCAGAATAGAGATGAAGTTTTTATAAGATTCGAGAATGATCGGGAACAAATGAGAATAGTTAATAAATGTTGACGAAGTCAAGATGCACTCTAAATTTAATGAAATATGAAAATTTGGGTAATTTGGTTGAGAGGGAAAGTTTTTAGGAATCCCACCCAAATGAAAATTAGGGAAAGTATAAAAGGAGAAAATTATATCATACTTTTATAACTGAATAATATTTCTTGATAGGTAGAAAGATGGAAAAGCGCAGAAGAAATTCTAGAGATAAGAAGTTGTTTTTGAATTACTTTATTGAATAATTCATGAGGGATATAAGATAAAGGATAAGCGAAAAAACCATAACATACTCATATAATCATTTTATTGAGATGATTATCATATTCATTTGAATATTTTATTGGGTAGAATTATCATATTCAGTCAGTGATCGTATTAGGAAGAATTATCGTATTTAGCTGGAAGGATTATCGTATTTTGATTTCTATACTAAAGCATAAAAGTTTTCAGAATTTTCTCAATTACATTCTATAGAGATATAATATCATTTTGGGAAATTAGACTAGGAAATCAAACTGAGTTTTATTAAAATGTTTAGAAATTTCTTACTAGCATCGGGGTAAAAAGGTGAAATATTGCTTTGAAAGTTTTTATTTTTGAAATTTGATAAACAATTATAGGTAACATGTTTTGTTACAAAAACATTATATTACATCATTTATGCTGAAGAGAGGACACTCACAATTGGAATGTTTACATAGTGCTACCTGAGTGAAATGGCATATCCTACTCATTGTATTCCACACAAAAGGATTGTTTTCTAGTGGATAGTGTGGTATTGGAATGTTTCTGAACCATAACAAGGATGTAGTTATTCATATTGAATAGTGGATCTTCTAAATATTTTTTTTCTTGTGGTTGTGTGTTTGTTTTTTTTTCAAAAGGGGGTGAAATCTTAAATAAGAAGATAAATTTGTTTCATTTTCTATGGAAACATAAAATAAAGGATATCAATAATTCGCCCCTCCCCTTCCCCCTCTTCAGTATGAAATATCTTTCTTCTTTTATCATAAATCACAAGTGTTTTGTAATAGCCTTTGATAGTGTCACTTTTTTCTTTCCACACTTCCTTTTTAAAGGATATAAAACTACATGTGAGATGATATTCCATATTTCGAAAAATATGGAATCTATCATATTCTTATCTCTTCACTCCTAAGATCAATATGACCAGTTGGTAAGAGCATGATGTGAAAATTTATTTTGGTTCCATTAAATCATCCAAGAACTCTATTTGGAGATGATTCAACTCCTTAAACATCTCACTATTATTATTTCTTCGAAATTTTGGGAAATGCCACATTTCAAAATCTACTACAAAACATTGTGTTTTAAAATACATGTTTCATTTGTGATGTATAAGTTTCAACATTTCCACATTCTATTCTTCTTTTGTGTGTTTAATGGAAAAAAATATATAAATATTCATGATCTCCATAAAATATTTCATCTTTATTAAATATTTTTAGTAACACTCCCTGCACCCACTACTTCTTTGTAGCTTGAATATCTCCTTTATAGCACGAAATATATTTTTCATTTATTCGAATGTGAATATGATACAACTTCCTCCTTCAAAATTGTCTTGAATCATGTCTCCCTTTGAAGTGGCATGATGTTTAATTCACTAGTTTATTAGACATGAATCATTTAAAATAGCAAAAAAATATTTCAGAGAAATCCCAAATAATATTACCAATTAATCCATAATAATTCCTGAACTAAATGAAATTATAGGTTGATAATTTTATTTTTTTAATTATCACATGACACCTACATAGCATGTAGATCACACCTATAATGAGGGTGATAAAACTCACATTGGTACCGAACACATATATGATCAAACCAAATTACACATAAACTCCCTACCTTTTCAAAATTCTCATAGCCTACCTGAACAAAACATATGCTGGTCTAGAATGAAACATACAATAATTGTAGTTCATACACATGTATAATAGAATCACATGTAAACACACTGATTGATTCCAACTATGAGCATGCCCAATGGAACTTATCGAGACCCCATTACTTTTTCATTTTCACATCACCCAACCATAATGACAGTTATATTGTTGGATGTTGACACGTATGTTGATGGTAGTTGACATGTACACTGATGGGACTTCGATAATATTTTCACATGCTACTCCAACCATATTTCATAGATTAATCTGAATTAATTTCAAGATGATTATTGATTTATTTTCATCAAATATTTTACATTCCCTTTACCTTTTCAAAAAATTCAACAATAAAAATAAGAAAGTTTAATTTTTATACAACCCCATTTGAACTTGACTTGTGACTCCCATGTGAGGCCTATAAGGATGAGTTTATAAAAATCCTCAAAGTATCAATCCATAAATCATGAAATCATATTTTCAATAAATCCAACCCAACCTTTTAAGGTTTCAATAATCTCTCCCATTGAATTCTTCTGACAATATAACACCTCCTCATAAAAACTTCTCCCCCTTTTTCAATAAAATAAAAAGGTCCAGTTCCAATTAGATTTTATTATTTATATTATCTTCCCCTTTGGGAGTACTTAGATCTACACCCCCTTTATATATAGGGTTATTCTATTTCATCTCATAATCCCTTTTATGAATAGGGCCATGTCCTTTCTTATTTTCCCTTCATCTTTTTTCCCTTTAATGTGTGGGAAGAAAATATAACTTAGCTCAAATCCCCCTTTGTATTTAGAATATAATATGGGTTTCCTCATGTTCTTCTACTCCACCATAGATTATATATAATTTTATCCTACCCCTTTTTCACACCACTTCATCCTTTGGTAATTTTTACAAACTATTAGGGTAATTAATCCTTATTTACAAATTATTATACTCAAATTTATGGTTGGATATACCAATACCAAAAAATTATTTATTAAAATTATGAAACATGTATTACACTAAATACCACATGTTTCAACAGGTTCTATATTTTCTAATTATTTTTTTAAAATATTTTCTCTATCATAGTTGTATTCTCTCATAAAAAACTAGTGATTGAATTCACCACTTAGAATTTAAGCAATCAAAAATTCCTCTAAACCTATTGAACCTAAGATTGGTATAGGAATTAAGAGCTTATAGTAACATCAAAAAAATATTTCCATTTCACCCATTCATACCAATAAAATACCTATCAGATTTTAACATTTAAATTTCCCAAAAAAAAACCTATAATATCTATCACACTCACACTAAACTGTTAATAATAAAAAATAATGTACTTGGGTGTGGGAATCATACCATATTTTAAATTTAGTTCATCTCAATATACAAAAACCTGTATTAATGTTTAAAACTAATAGAATGTGTTGAACGCATATTTCTACACTTAAATGTTTTTGTGTCCATTAATCCTTCACAGTTATTTTCCTTCTTAAAATAATGTTAAATAACCTTTCAAATACATCACAAACTCCCCCTGATTATTTATCTCTTGAAACAAATTATTATTTCTTAGTTTGGGGGTTCCACTTGTTGGGAATAACTCCTAAAAATGAATAGATTTTGGTATCCTATAATATTATACAACTAATACCACTATTTTATTTCAAAAGAATGTGATCATTTAAAAATATTTATTATTATTGCTACTCATATTTTGTTCACACTCATTTAGTAGGATGATTACACTAATTTCATGGAATTATTTTACTTATTTTCCATGAGATTCTGTATGATACCACCATGGACTCATATAAGGCTTTTACGCCTCTTGTAGATCATGTTCAAGGTCCAACAATGGCTCCAGATTCCGATTTCATTTTAGTTGTACCATATAGTTTTCAGATTATAGATTTGAGAATCAATTGAGTTTCCCATAAATTATAGATGTGTCTAGTTTATCCTTGTTTCTATTGTAAAGGCTTAAGGCCAAATAGTTCTTGAATTACCTCTGACTCCACATCTTGCATGCATCTTTTCCTACTCACACAAATTTTTATTTATCTCACTCCCACATTATTTTCTAGCAAAACTACCACATGGATTATGTATCCTTCAAAATTATACCCCTCTTAAAAATATTTATAAAATATTAAAGTACATGGGGTGAGGGATAACATTATCTTCCCCAATTTTAGGGATAGATATAACCATACTAAACCAACTCTGGTTCTTCCACCTTTCCTTTTCCCTTTTTCAGACTTCACGAAAGTAATACCAATACCTCATAAACTTTCATTTCTTATTGATCATCCTCAATAATAAATATATTCAATTTGGAATATATACTCTTATTTGAATTTATTTTAATAAAATCTAACTTCTTATTATCATCTTTGATATTATTGTTTTTTGTACAACCCAAAACAAAATTACCACTTCTATGAGAAATCCTATCATTATCGATTTCTTATTTTATAGTAGATAGTTCCATATTTCTCAAAAATTAATTATAAATTTAACTATCCCTATATGAATTATTAGATATTTAGATGAATACCTTCCCTTGGGACACTTATTTCACATGATTTCTTCTAGATTTATCAATACATAAATATCAAAGTAACTTACAACTCTTTTTCATGTTTTTCAAGACTGCATTAGTCCAATAATTGATTTGAAATTGTTCTTCTCTTTACTTTTATCATGATATTGTTCCTCATCAATCTTTTGAAATCTCCATTATTGTGTATGGTGGCTCAGCCTTTCAAAATTACCTCTATATTCAAACCAATTAATGCATTCCAATTCCTTAGTGCAGAATATGGAAATATGTCCATGCATCCCATAAAAGTAGAACATTTTTATATATCTTCTGGTAGATCTCTTTGAGTTTCCATTATCATTTGTATTAGATTTCTTAAGTGTTTTTCCAACACCTATAAGAATTTTCGTCTTCTTAGTAATATCCTTGTATTTATTTTTCTAATTCCTCAAAGTGGTTACATCATATCCAAAACCATATTTCCATATAGAGTAAGGACTTTGTGACATAAAAATATCCTTATTCTTCTCATATAAAAGGAATACTTTCCTTCCTCTCATCATCACCTATCGAAGGGTGTTCAAACAATAAATGTAAATTATCTTTCATTTAAATCTTACCCTTGGCATATTGATTCTTCTTAGATGAATTAAAGTCCTATCCCAACTTATAGATCTTTATACTATTACTTTATAACTATGAATTCATTTATTTATTGATATTTGTTTCACTATACATATCATTCTACAGTGAATGGGAATTTTTTTCCAATATATCACTTTTCTATTTAATTTTTTTATTCATTTGAGTAATGGGGTATTTCAAACTTACATTTCCTTTTTGAAAACTCCAATTCTCCTTAGGTTTCCTTACCATATGTGCAATATGTTCTTCATTCTTGGTCCTCAAATTCTCAATTTATTTTGAATCAAGGACCTTTTCTTTGGAACCAATTTTGAAATTTTTCACCTTGTAATACATAGAATTAAATTCATTATCTTATGAATCATTTTTCTCCCATAGATCAGTGGAAACTTAAAAAATTTGTTTGTTTATAATTTTTAATTTACTAGCTAAAATTTCCATCACTTTTACCTTGATATCTGGAGGCTTTCTCTCCTCTTTTAGAATCAAGTTTTCTATTTTAATAATAGTTAAAAATCCTTTCATTATAAGTAATTTAAAATTCACATGGAATTATAGCCTCTTTATCCATTCCTACAACATCATTAAATAAATGAACCAATTCACAATGTGGCCTTTCAATACCATTCTTCCCAAGCATATTGGATTCTTTCACCTAAATCTCACTTTTCACAAAAATGGTTTTTGAGTGTGTAATTCCACCAAAAATATTTTTATTCTTTGAATCCCTTACCTTATTCATGGAAACTAAGTGTATAAAATAAATATAAAAATTAAACATCAAAACCAATTAGATTATTTTAGATAAAAAATCAAAATAACATTTTCTCTAATACCAATTGTAAGAACTCAAATTATATTATGTGATAGATTCCCTGAGGGGGTGAATCAAGGTATTATAATTTATTAAATTTTATCTCTTTTCTTTAAATACTCTCACCCTAGAGGATCATGACCTATTAATTGTAAGGTTTGGTACTTTGTATCTCTTGTTTTTGTTGATCCACATACCACTTTACTTGAGTAACCCTTTACTAGGTATTAATTTAGTTTTTTTATCCCACATCATGTCTTAAAAAAATTTAAACAAGAATCCACATAAACACAAGAATTTTATTTGGTTCACCAATATGTGATAATCTAAGGAGTATGAAACCCTTGGTGTGTTTGTGTACCAGGATTACTAATATCGCTACTTTTTGGGTTTTTTAAAGGTCACTCATTCCTAGGATAACTTTTGTTACAATGATTTTAGATTGTCTTGATGCCACCCAAGGAAAAATTCCCTCACATACTTACTCATTTAAAACTAATTCATAAGAGTATACCCATAGTTTATAAATATTTATGACACTTTCATGACTGAATATATCATTAACTAGGATGGATAATTTATTCATCTCCTCATTTGCACCTTCATAGAGTGTTTGTAAACTTCCTTCAAATAGTATCTTCCTCTTTGGTAGGTCCTTTATAAGTTATCAAGTTATTCTTATTTCCAGTGTAGTGACTGGAATATCACCTTAATAATCTACTTATCCTCCTTTAAAATATCATTCATGGTATTAAACACCTACTCCCCTATTCTTCTTTTATCCAATGCATAAAATAGAATGATACTCCTACTTTTTTCACAATAGTACCATACTTCTTCATTAGACTTTGATCTTTAGGATGGTGATTGGTTCTTTTTTATGAAAAAGGTCTTAAATAATAATTATTCAAGTTATTAAACTTATATATATAGTTTTTCCTATATTGTTTAATAGGTTCTCTCTTTATTATTGTCTCCTAGATCATATATTTATAGTTATGTCCTTTGAGAGAGTCTAATATTTTTCCTTCTTCTATTCCTTTTTATATGATATAAAATATTCATGTGAGATGACATTTTATATTTAGAAAAATGTGGAAACCAATTTTTTATTATCTCTCTACTCCTATAATCGATATGAATAATTGGTAGGCATGAGATATGAAAAAAAAATATTTTGGTTCCATCACATCTTCTAAGAACTCCATTTGGAGTAGAGTCAACTCCTTAATCCTCTTTATACTTTTTATTTTTCCCAAATCTAGGAAAACCCAATTTTCACAATATACTATCAAACTAAGTAATTAAGGATACACACATCATGTGTGATGAAAACATTTTCATGTTACCACCTTTTATTATTTTTTAACATGTTACGTGAATAAACCTTCTCCATCAATATCAAGGATCCCCATCAAATCATATAGCTTTTCTGAATATTTTTTGTAACTCGCCATGTACCCACAATTTAATTGTAGATTGAATATATTCATTATGGAATGAAATATATTTCTCATTTATTCCAATAATAATTCACTACAATAACCAACTTTAACTTTGTAATGAATCATGGATCACTTTGAAGTTCTATGATATTTAAATCATGTAGGAATGGGTCTGGAATAATTTGAAATAGAAAATAGTATTCTATAGAAATCACAAATAGTATCAAAAATTGATCTATAATAATTTCTTAAAGAAATGATATGCTATAATAATACCTGAATTTATTTAAGTGTCAGGTGATACCTACATAGCCAGTATATCATAATTAAATTGAGGGTGATGAAAATCATCTTGGGACTAAACACATATACGTTGAGACCCAATAACACATACATTCCCTACCTTTTCCAAATTCTTATATCCTGACAAGATGAAACTTATGATGGTTTATAATGACAAATAAATTTAAGTTATATGTCACATTCACATACCAAAAGAACACATGCACTGGCAGATAACACCTACACGCATTCCCAATGACACTTATGCAGACCACATACCTTTTCCAAATTCTCACCTCCCAGATATAATGACACATATGATACTAGAAATCAACACATACATAGATGATGATTGACATGTATTATGACATAAATTATCCTATTTTATTAAAGTACAACTCTAACTAAATTTCACATATTAATTCTAATTAATTCTAGGATGATTCCCAGCTAATATATTCAAGGATTTCTCATTCCATTTTCTTTTACAACAAATCCCAGAATTAAAATAATCAAGAATAATTTCATAGCAACCCTATTCAGCCTTATCTTATTTATCCTTTGTGTGTATTATAATAATGAGTCCATAACAATCCTATAACAATAACTGTGTCCATACTATAATCATATTATCAACAAATCTAACCCAACCTTATGGGGGTTCAACACAGATCTATTATGTTTTAGTGGTAAGGGGTGATACCATTATAAAATGCATCAATTAAGAGATGGGGAGTAATATGTTTATTATTAAATTTCGTAATAAGTTATATAAATCTATCCTAAGTTTCATGGAATAGTTATTCCTCATCTTGGAAAAAACCAATGATTCTATTTCTCAACTTTGAGGTCATGTTCTTAAGATATCATTTCCTAACATAATAATTGATAACTTAATCCTTGGTGTAAAAAATTTCCTCATAAAAGTGTTGGAAACATATTATATCCCTAAATTATAAATATAATGAAAAAACACATAACATAAGCTCCTCCTCACTAATTCTATACATTTATATTGGTTGAACTACACTAAAAAACTCTAATAAACTCAAAATAACTCTCATTGGGTTATCCATTAAAGGAGGGTATCATAGAGAGGTATGATTATTTTATGTCATTTTTCCTATACCTATGGTAAAAATATAAATTATATGGATTACCAAAAAATTATAAGTTGAAATACCCTATTTCTAGTCCCCTTTCCATTCAAATTCTAAGGTTGAGGTGGAACATGATTATCATTTTGGTTTTTAAAACTCTCAATTTCAAGATTTTCTATTTAAGTTATTATTTACCTAAAGGTTATATAATCATTTTAAATTTCATTTATGAAAGTATTTATTTAATTTTTAGATGATTTCCTTGTGTTCGTGCATGTTCAGGTTAAAATGGATTAAAATTTTCTTAGAAGCGGTGAAAAACAAGAAAATGTTTAGAAAAAAAATTAAAATGTTTTCTTTTTTAAGAAATTACATGTTTTATTTTTTTATAGGTGGTCACCTGTGAATTTACTAGAAATGATGATAAAAATTTCATATTATGGTCGTTGATGTACTCAAATTAAACTATTTAAAAACCTTCTTAAAACTAGACAATGGAAATAAGGGTCATCCGTAAGGGAAATAATATATGGTGTAAATATAAGAAAAAGAAAAAAGTAATAAAACAAAAAAGACAAAAAACAAAAAAAATAAGATATGGGGAAATAAATGTGATGCTGGAATGTGAAGTGAAAGGTGATGTAGAATTAATGGTGAAAGCATAGGAAATAGTGTAAAAATAGAAGTTATGGAAAGGAAAAGTGCTAAAAATAATGGATTTATGGGAAATTAAATAGGAATAAATTTATTCAAAATTTATTCTCTTTTGTAAATATTAAACATGTAAGATTAATAAAACTCCACAAAAAGTGAGTTTAAACACCTATCTTTCATTTAGAGAACAATATTACTAGGTTAAATCTCCTAAGGACTGTTATTCCTATCGAAAATAAAGAAATAGATGATTATTTATAGAGAAAACAAAACTTAAACCATTTATAATTTAAGTACTTTAGGTGAGTTTTTAAAGTAAATATATCCACTACGCTTCACGCATCGGTACATAGAGCAGAGTTAAAATTATACTCATGAGAAGTGAAAATGAGAACAATGAATGAAAATGATACACTATGAAATTTCAATAAAAATCACCCCAATTTTTCAATTTTTATCAAGATTGAATAAATTTTCAACTACTAAAATAATCTAACATTAAATTTATTAGTCAATACATCATTTGAGATGCCATAAAAGAAGGTAGTGAAGAAGATCCAGGAATAATAATAGACTACTATAACAATCTGAATAATAATAGAAAAATAGATTTTGAATTAATTTATTCCATCCCCCAAAAAAGTTTAGCTACACAATTTCATCATATAAAAGTTAAAATGAATACCTCTATAACATGTAAAGATTAAAGAAAATAAGATAAGGGAGATAAAGATCTTCTATATCAAGGTCAATCTATCCTCCAACTCCAACTCCTCTAAATATCAACTTCAATTTCTACCTATGACTCATATGTTTCATTTTTGAATCATACACAAGCTGAATTCACTATTACATAGATAATCATTAGCCAAATTCTAGTAAACTACTATATAAAAAAATTAATATTTGTGAAAATTAATCAATAAAAATTGAAGAAATTGAATATGTAAGATTATCAAAACATAATCCCATTGAACAGGAATTTCTAAACTCTAATAATTAAAATTAGAATATGTCTCAATATAATACTTTCAAAATAAAATAATGGAATGCCGAAAAGATAAACTCTGAAACTACAACCAAAAAATACTCTAAAATGATGTTATAATAAAGACTTCATAAAAACCATTCAAAAAAGTTGTTCTTAAAATATATTAAAACTAAAATAAAAAATATTTTAGTAATTAATCA
Organism: Viscum album; assembly: GCA_963277665.1. NCBI lineage: Eukaryota > Viridiplantae > Streptophyta > Magnoliopsida > Santalales > Viscaceae > Viscum > Viscum album. The sequence continues at coordinate 988,674,230 of OY728129.1, forward strand.
TTGAAAACACCGATTTTTCTTCAAATGTGGATGGAATTATATTTTCAATGCCAAAAAATTGAGAATGAAAAAAATTTCCAATTAAAACTAATTGTATCCAAAAAATCATTACAATTTCCTAAAAATAAATGTGGAAAACATTTACTATATTAAGGCCACATCAAGAGCCAACCCAAACATTTCTAGAATAAAGAATAAGACTTCAATATAATGGGAATTCTGACCCAACGTCCCTCCACCCAGGGATACATTAATCAATGGACAATCCAATTCATTATAACTCTAAAACATAATATGTATAAAATATATTTAATAGAAAAATTCAATCCAATAACCTTAACCAAAAACGGAGATCAAGGTAGATGAAAAATAAATATTAAATAATTGTACTTATCATAAAATTCAAGGATTGACAATTTATAAGAATCAATTTAACATCTTAAATAATAAAAATTAAATATATTCATAATATAAAAATAATTTATGACTATGAATAAATCATGGAATAACTTTTAAATAAATTAACATCTAAAATATTTAAACAAGAGAAAACTATCTAGGAAAAATTCATTAATAAAATCTATTTAAAAACACTTTATAATTTATATATATACATTTTGGACATTTGAAAAAAAAAATATATAAAATTTTTATATTCATTTCATAATAGAAAATTTCTTATTATTTATTATATGTAATTTTATTACTATTATTTAAACATTTTATAATATCAATTTATCATAACTGTTTTGATAAGGTTCAAATAAATTCCAAATAAGGCCCCTTAATTTGAACCATTGAAATTATGTATCATGAACTATTTGTGATCTTAAATGCAAACACTTTATATTTTTTTTCCTTAATTTGTAATTTATAAACCCTTTAAAAGTTGACCCTTATAATTACCAAATAAACACCTTATTTTTAATCATAAGTTATTCAATATAATTTTTAGAAAAGTTATTTAAAATATTAACTTTAATATTAAAGAATATTTAATAAAAAAATTCGTAAAAATTGATTAATTAGTTATATACTCTTTATAAATTAATAAATATCCCCAAAATAACTTTTAATCATTATTTATAAACTATTTATAAATAATTAAATAAATTTATAATTAATATAAAGAAAAAAGTTTTTTCTCAATATATTATATCTTATGATATAATATATATCATAAGAAATTGTGAGAATCATGTTTAATGGTCTCACAGAAACCGTCTTGTGTGGAAAAACAAACCAACACTATAAACTATCAGTTATATTTTATGACTCATAGTCCAATCACCCACTATGATATCTCATACTGTAGTTTATGATATAAAGCATTGTCCTTCTTACAATTTGATACTCTATTTTCATAATACTATGCAAGAAATCATATTTTACAACATGCAGAAGTCTGATATTACATCCATTAAAAAATTATTGATATAAATTAAGTTAGAGCCTAAAATATATCATATCATAGAGTGCGACTATATCGAGGTTTCTAATATTTCATATTATATAATATTATAAAGTATAATATACCCATCATTTTTTGTTATAAGTCTTATATACCTAGTATAATTTTCATACTCTTCATTCCACACATGATTTCATAAATTTAAGTGCATGAGATGCTCAGATGCCATTTTTTGGGCTTTATAGGGGATCAAACAACACTCATTTAACTAGAAGAAACAAATAGAACTATAACACCATGAATACATTACATCATAGAATCCACTATATCATAATTATTACCTTTGAATGAGCTTGATGATGATCACTAGAGTAAAAGCTGAAGGACTCCCAACTCTGAAGGTATCCACATGTTATACATAATCATTCAATGATCAGATGGTATTTTTCTCCCTTTATGGTGGTTTATCACCTCATGGTGTAATAGAGGTAGAAGAAGAGTTCCCCAGATTCCGGGGAGTCTCATCCAAGGAACCACCCTATTGCCATCACATGGAAATGGGTTCTTATAGAACCCTCAAGGTCTCTCCTTGAGCACTCGATCATTAAATCATGTATTATAACGCATGATTTAATTGATCATACAATATAATCATAACATTCATGTGTCATCTCCCTTGTATTACAACTATTTTAATGTCTATTTAATAATATCATATGTGGGATGTATCAATTGAATTTTAAATCTTAACATTTAGTCATTCATGCAATCTAAGGAAGTACCATGCAACAACCATGTGATATGGTAGGTTGTTTATTATGACAGGGAAATATGTAATTGTAACTAGGCCAATCATAATCTATGATTACTTAGGTCATAAAAGGCAGTGTCCTAAAATATTATTTCATATCATGCATTATGAATACCTCGATATAACATTATGGTTGTGAGGTAAGTGTTTGAGTTAGTGTCCTAGAACCAACTTTTTTATACTTTAGATTTCATGTATATTCATAGACTTGAATATTAATAAATAACTTATCACATATTTATTTATCTTCTACACAAATATAAAGTGATAATTTATTAGAGTATTTATCACATTGAGAAGGTCATAAGAAGTTACCCACTATGATAATAACCTTGATATGAAATAATGATATTCTTAAAATTAGTCTTATAGTTGTATGAAATCATCTGATGGGACAAAAATGATACAGACTATCATGTTCGAGTACTCATAAACAGATGAAACTTTATCTCATTAATTTCAAACATGGTAATCTACAATATGGGATATTATAAGGATAGAATCACTCATAGTAATTCTATATGTTTACATCTCAATGGATATTCATGTCTTTGAGCATGTAAAATAATCCTTATATTTTAATACTATTGTTAATAAATATCATAATAAACGTACATAGATGTATTGTTTTAAAATATGAAATCATGTGTTTATAGTGAATATGGGAATTTTTGATACATCACGAGTGTTTTCTCATTAATGAATAAGTCGAGGAAGGATTTTTCTCTTCCATCTTTAAGAAAGTTGGGATCTCGTCACTTTTATTAAAATGAAAATTTCATGGCTATATTGTCACGACCCGTCCTCGGGGCCCGTGCCGTGACTACCCCAAGCCCGCCTTCCATAGGCCAGGGGCTGGCGACTAGCACCAAGGCGTAAAATCCCAGTAAACAGGGAAGGCATTGCCTTTATAAGTAACAACCACACAGAGTCAGCAAGCGGAAAGTAAAGTGCAGAAAAGTAAAGGGGGCCGGAAATACAAGCCCAACTGTAAAGTACAACTGAAAAGTAAAGTACAGCAACTGAAGAAAAGACGGCAGCCTCGTGTCGTCCACTGGCAATCCCACCTGAAGGGTGGGTACAGATAGCCTCCAGGCTCCTTGGGTCCCACGTCCGCTCCGAGCACGTCCCGCCCAGTGGTCCACCTCCAGGTACCGTCCTGCTCCACGCCCCAACCGTGATCAGCGCTGTCCGTCGTCTGCAACCAACACAACAAGGTGCGGGCATAGCCCGTGCAGGGGTGAGTACAAGCTACTCAGTAAGGACCCCGAGACCCCCGAAGGTCTCCCGAAATCCACAAAGGATATAGAACAAAAGAAAGATGCAATCACGAAGTAACATCTGACTCGACTTAGGTATATGCCCATACATATACCTAAGTCCCCACTTCTAGCTCTGCTCACGAGCTCAAGAACAACTCAATCCACATAGGAAAGCAAGACTCAAATCCACAAAGGAGAGTAAACAGTAAATCCACAAAGGATAGTTCAACACAATCCACAAAGGAGAGTAACATAAGATTCAGCTCAACCAGGATTTTCATTATCGAAACCGTAAATGTTGAAGAGCCCCATCTCTGAAGTGTACAGTGGTCCTGTCACGACTCCGAGGTACTGCTCACTAACCTAAGACTGCTGAAGTACTTCTCCTGTCGAGTACCGCGGGTCTGCTGCCAACTACCGGGCGCTCCGTCCGCTGAGGGTCTGCTGCCAAATACCGGGCGCTCACCCAGATAGCCTACTGAGGTACTCCTCCTGTCGAGTACCGCGGGTTTGCCGCCAACTACCAGGCGCTCCGTCCGCCGTGGGTCTGCTGCCAACTACTGGGCGCTCCGTCCACTGGGCTAGTCGACTCACTCCAAGTCGAGTCGGTCAAGAAGTCGTCAGGTCTCAGTCATCTACACGGTCTCCGTACTCCGCACGCACGTCTCCACCGTCGCGGGTCTGTCGCTACAACCAAGCGCACACACTCCGTAGAGTATCGCGGGTCTGCCGCTACAACCAAGCGCTCCACCGCCAAGGGTCTGCTGCTGCATCCAAGCGCACCACCACAATCAAGTACCACGGGTCCGCCGCTACACCCAAGCGCTCCACCGCTCAAGGTAAAAAAGAAGATTCAGCTCACACAGGTTCGGTAGCACTCTTCCACGTAGGATCGCTGAGTGCAGTAGTCGACGCAGTCCACTGAGGATCTCTGCACAGTCGTCGTCGCAGTCTACGAAGGATCTCTGCTCTGCCGTTGTCGCAGTCCACGGAGGATCTCTGCTCTGTCGTCGTCGCAGTCCACGGAGGATCTCTGCTCTGTCGTTGAAGCCACAGCCAGCACTAGGGTTCCCGCACTTAGCGAGCTCGTTTAGGAGGGTCCGCTCCACGAGCCGAGAGGCTGATGCATCAACTGACACTTAGTCCGAAGTTGATGTATCCAAAAGTTCCGTATCGACAACAGGATCTCAACGCAACAGACGGCGCGTCAATCGGACGCCCGGTCTGAGAGTTATTGGCATTTCCGTCCCAGGGGCCCGGTTGGTTTTTAGGGCAAAACCAACCCGACCGTACTCCGCCTGTATCCGATCCTCGGGCGGAGTATGCCAAAAGTTCCGTCTCACTTAGAGGAAACTACCACAGCTGACGGTACGTCGATCGGACGTCCGTAGCTCAAGTTATGAGCGTTTCCGCTCCGAGGGCCCGGTTGGTTTCGTGTACGAACCAACCCGGCCGAACCCAAAGTCTCCCAAAACCTTGAGTATAATATACCGAAACGACCGTCTCGATCCAAGGATCGCGTAGCCGCTGACGGTTCGTCAATCGGAGGTCCCAGGCCCAAGATATGGGCGAAAGACCGAAGAGGGCCCGAAACGGGGGTTCTGGGCCCGGGGCGACCCGGCCCGAACCCCCCCTGGGGTCGGCCCGAACCGGGTCGGCCCGACCCGGCCCGACCCGGCTCGGCCGGGTCCGGTCCGGCCTGGGCGCGGCCCGGCCGACCGGACCGGCCGGCTCGGCTTCGGCCGAGCGGCCGAAGGAGGGCGCCGCGGGCTTGACCCGCGGCTCAAGCGAAACGCGGCCCCGCGGGGGGCCGCCTGTCACGCGGACGCGGCCGGGCCGCCGTGTCCGTTCCCGGTTCCGCGCGGCCGCCGCGGCTTCAGCCAAGGCGGACTTCTTCCACGGCGGCGCGCCGGGCGCCGCCGCCTTCCGCGGGCCGCCAGAGATGCTCCGGTGGCCCGATTCCTTTCCCGTCTACGCCGTTGCTCCTCCCGGGGGCCGACCTTCACTGCGGGATCAACAGATCGCCCCTGCCACGCAGTTCGTCGTCGTCCGCCATATCCGCACAACAAAAGAGATCGGCGGAGGGTTGCCGGGTCTTGTTCGCTAGACCCGCACCCTCCGCGTTAGTCATAAACAACGGGAGAAACAAGAAACGACCAATCGACAATTTTAAATAAATTTAAAATTGTTCCGTGATCGGTTCCTTATTTTAAAAGAAATAAAATCACGGGAAAGGAAAATATTTCAAATCAACCCTTACCTTGTCGTCGTCGTCGGACGAGAGGTCGTCGCGGAATCGCTCATCGCGGATGAAGGAGATCGTCGCGTCGTCGCGGTATCCGGCGTCACGTCGCCAATCTCCGGATCAAGAGCAAACGGATTTAATTAATTAAATCCGTTGTCATCGAATAAAATAAAATAAAAAAAAAGAATTAGAAGGTTCGATTATCACCTTTGTTGCCGAACGAGGATCGGCCGCGGAAGAAGAGGCGTCGCCGAAGAACGTCGCGGGTAAAGCTCGTCGACGTCGCAGATCTCGGCGTGCGTCGTCGAATTCCGGTCACCGGCGTTCTTCGCGTTCTTCGCGTTCTTCGCGTTCTTCGCGTTCTTCGCGTTCTTCGCGTTCTTCGCGTTCTTCGCGGGGAGATGAAGAAACAAGATTCTCTCAAATCCTTTCAAAGGATTTTTAGGTTGGTCTTATTTTATAAACATGCCAACACACGAAACCGGTTAAGAAACGATCCATCAATTCGAAAGAAACGACCCATTTAATTCACGAAAGAAACAGCCCATTTAATTCACGAAATAAACCGCCCAATTAAATGGTCTGTTAAGAATTAAAGAAAACGCGTCGGTTGACTTTTCAGTTACCTTGACGGGTTTTCGCGGGTGCGTTACTTAGCGAAAGAAACGGCGGGGCTCGTGCGGGCCCCACCTCACAAATATCCTACCAAGGGGGTAGGATATTTCTGGATAGCATCCTATCCAGTTCAACTCAGTTCAAGCCGCCTTTAAGTGACTTCAAGTGGCTTCCAAGCAGCTTAAGTGAAATAAAATAAAGTTGTCGCACAACTTTATTTTATTCTGACTTAAAGCCGCAAAATTTAAAAACCACGTCTGAGCAAACGCAACTCCGGAAGAGGCGTTTCTAAGCAAATACCGGCGCTGCGATTTCATCGGTGCCCTCAGAATTTGATTCCGGGCACCGGTTCAAAAGATAGAAAAACCCGCTCGTCCGTTCACTGAACGTACCCGAGCCAAACTTCGGAAATTGATTCCGGGCACACCGGGCCTCGGAATCAGGTGCCGTCTGAAGCTGCGCTCTTGTAAAATTCCAAAGAAAATTAAGAAAAAAATTTCCTTGAAATTTGCGGGTCTTTACATTACTCCCACCTCAGGGCTTTACGTCCCCGTAAAGATACATCAAAAACTAGGGGAACAAATGGGGGTACTGAGCACGCATCTGAGCCTCCCGCTCCCAAGTGCTCTCCTGGAGGTTCCCGTGCTGCCATCTGACGCGCACAAGAGGAATCGACCGCCCACGTAGGACCCGCTCCTGTCGATCCTCAATCTCCACTGGAACCTCCGCAAAAGTCGCCCCATTGTCAACGTCAAGCTCCCCATGATCAATGATGTGCGTCGGGTCGTGCACGTATCTCCTCAGCTGAGACACGTGGAAGACGTCGTGCACCCGGTGCAACTGAGGTGGTAGAGACAGGCGATAAGCCACCTCGCCAATCCTTCTAAGAAACTGGAAGGGTCCGATGAAGCGCGGAGATAACTTGCCGCCTCGGCTAAATCTACGAATACCACGTCGAGGTGAGACCCGCAAGAAGACGTGGTCGCCGTCCTCGAACTCCAGTGGCCTCCGCCTCCTGTCAGCATATGGTTTCTGTCGGCTCTAAGCTGTACTCATCCGCTCCTGGATGACCTGGACCTTCTTTGTCGTGGCCTGGACCATCACAGGTCCCACAAGAGCTGCAAGATTTCTTCTTTGCCGAAAAGAGAAATCTGGTCTCATCCCCTGGATGAACCACATTCTTTGCCTAAAACAGTCAATCCTAACATGGATGATACTAATCCATACCAAGGATGACGTCGTAAGGCCTCGACGCTACTACTAAGAGATTCAACTGTTACTCTCGCCTCCAAGGGTTGAGTCACACTGTCGGCATCAGTGTGTGGTAACTGGGTCTCCTCCAGTAGATGTCTCACAAGTGAGGGTCAAGTCAACAGCCAAAACTGGAATCTCCTAGTAACATCACGAAAGAGGACAGGAACGAAAAAATCACAAAGGTATGCATCTTTTATTATTGCAGTTCATATTACAAGACGCTACACAAAAGCAACAAGGAACCAGAAGTACAAAGGATGTATCCACTAGTTCTGCTCCTGTCCATCAGCTCCCAGGGCTCCATGATCGAAGGCCTCGACTGCCTGGAGCTGAGCTCTCCCCTGCGGTCGGGGTGGACCTCCTGGTGGTGGTGGTGGTAGAGCCTCAAAGCGTCGTCCACCACCTGCTGCTCGGCCAGCTCCTCTACCTCGTCCGTCTCCTCCCTGCAGACCGCCACGGTCAAACCTCTGCCTCTGCCTAGGTGGTTCCTCAACCGTCTGCTGCTCCCCCGCATGGCGGGTCGGGCAGTCACGAGCCATGTGACCAGTTCCGCCACAGGAGTAGCACTGCCCACTCTCGGCACGCCTGGCTCTGACTCCACCCCGGCTTCCCCGCACAACTGAGCCTGAGTCGTGCAGTCGGCCACTGGTAGGTCTGGTCTGCCTGGAACCCTGATTCATCTGTCGGCTACCTGCTACCGAAGACTCCGCTACGTGCCGCCCTGCGGTGGGTCTCTGTGCTGGTGTAGACTCAGCAAGGAAGCTCTCGATCAGAAGGGCCCGCTCTAGTACTCCTGTCTGAGTCGGTATGCTGAGGGAGATCAGCGATGCCCTGATCTCGTGTCTCAAACCCTGCTCGAAGGTCCGGGCCCGGAAGAAGGGGTCCCGTACCATGTCTGTCGAGTACCGAGAAAGGTCGGTGAACCTCGCCGCGTACTGAGCGACCGTCATGCTGCCCTGTCGCAGCTGTAGAAGCTCCTGGATACGCACCGCACGAAGGGTGGCTGGGACGAACTCCGAGCGGAAGAGGCTCTCAATGTCCGTCCAAAGAAGAGATGCCTCATCGTGCACCTGGAGCATCAAGCTCCACCATCGTCCTGTCGCCGCCTGCAGGAGGCTCGCCGCGAGAATCACCATGAGATCCGCTGGTGTCCTCACTAGCCTAAAGATCTGTACCACCGCCTCTAGCCAGTCCTCAGCGGCCTGGGGGTCCGCCTCACCGCGAAACCTGGGCGGTCGCTGGCTCTGAAACTCATGCAGTGCCCTGAGGCGACGTGCATCGTCAGCGTCTGGTACTGGCAGCATCGGTGGCTCGGCGGGTAAAGCTACCGCCGGTGCCACTGCTGGCAAAGGGCCCTGCACCGAGGCCTCGTCGCTCGGTGGGCTGCCGTCGCGCCCTACACTCGGAACCCTAGCTGGCTGTCGTCGCGGGGCCATCCTGAAAAAGAGAACAAGAGCACCACAGTCAGAACAGTACACCTGGTGAGCTGGCACAAGTAATCACAAGGAAAACTTGAGACTTTCATAAAGCAGATCAGTATACCCGGTGAGATGACCCAAGTAATCACAAAGAAAACTTGAAACACACACGCAATCAATGTTTTCATGCATTAAGTCGGAAATCAGGAGTCAGGGTCCTGGTGTACGGATACGTCGGCCGCCACACCAACACTGGGCTCCCTGAACTGATAACCACACTCAATACACTAAACACTACTGCTTCACATAGAAAGAAAAGACGATCAGAGTCTGCGGTAGAACCGACCACCTCTGATACCAATTTGTCACGACCCGTCCTCGGGGCCCGTGCCGTGACTACCCCAAGCCCGCCTTCCATAGGCCAGGGGCTGGCGACTAGCACCAAGGCGTAAAATCCCAGTAAACAGGGAAGGCATTGCCTTTATAAGTAACAACCACACAGAGTCAGCAAGCGGAAAGTAAAGTGCAGAAAAGTAAAGGGGGCCGGAAATACAAGCCCAACTGTAAAGTACAACTGAAAAGTAAAGTACAGCAACTGAAGAAAAGACGGCGGCCTCGTGTCGTCCACTGGCAATCCCACCTGAAGGGTGGGTACAGATAGCCTCCAGGCTCCTTGGGTCCCACGTCCGCTCCGAGCACGTCCCGCCCAGTGGTCCACCTCCAGGTACCGTCCTGCTCCACGCCCCAACCGTGATCAGCGCTGTCCGTCGTCTGCAACCAACACAACAAGGTGCGGGCATAGCCCATGCAGGGGTGAGTACAAGCTACTCAGTAAGGACCCCGAGACCCCCGAAGGTCTCCCGAAATCCACAAAGGATATAGCACAAAAGAAAGATGCAATCACGAAGTAACATCTGACTCGACTTAGGTATATGCCCATACATATACCTAAGTCCCCACTTCTAGCTCTGCTCACGAGCTCAAGAACAACTCAATCCACATAGGAAAGCAAGACTCAAATCCACAAAGGAGAGTAAACAGTAAATCCACAAAGGATAGTTCAACACAATCCACAAAGGAGAGTAACATAAGATTCAGCTCAACCAGGATTTTCATTATCGAAACCGTAAATGTTGAAGAGCCCCATCTCTGAAGTGTACAGTGGTCCTGTCACGACTCCGAGGTACTGCTCACTAACCTAAGACTGCTGAAGTACTTCTCCTGTCGAGTACCGCGGGTCTGCTGCCAACTACCGGGCGCTCCGTCCGCTGAGGGTCTGCTGCCAAATACCGGGCGCTCACCCAGATAGCCTACTGAGGTACTCCTCCTGTCGAGTACCGAGGGTTTGCCGCCAACTACCAGGCGCTCCGTCCGCCGTGGGTCTGCTGCCAACTACTGGGCGCTCCGTCCACTGGGCTAGTCGACTCACTCCAAGTCGAGTCGGTCAAGCAGTCGTCAGGTCTCAGTCATCTACACGGTCTCCGTACTCCGCACGCACGTCTCCACCGTCGCGGGTCTGTCACTACAACCAAGCGCACACACTCCGTAGAGTATCGCGGGTCCGCCGCTACAACCAAGCGCTCCACCGCCAAGGGTCTGCTGCTGCATCCAAGCGCACCAGCACTGTCATGTACCACGGGTCCGCCGCTACACCCAAGCGCTCCACCACTCAAGGTAAAAAGAAGATTCAGCTCACACAGGTTCGGTAGCACTCTTCCACGTAGGATCGCTGAGTGCAGTAGTCGACGCAGTCCACTGAGGATCTCTGCACAGTCGTCGCCGCAGTCCACGAAGGATCTCTGCTCTGCCGTCGTCGCAGTCCACGGAGGATCTCTGCTCTGTCGTCGTCGCAGTCCACGGAGGATCTCTGCTCTGTCGTTGAAGCCACAGCCAGCACTAGGGTTCCCGCACTTAGCGAGCTCGTTTAGGAGGGTCCGCTCCACGAGCCGAGAGGCTGATGCATCAACTGACACTTAGTCCGAAGTTGATGTATCCAAAAGTTCCGTATCGACAACAGGATCTCAACGCAACAGACGGCGCGTCAATCGGACGCCCGGTCTGAGAGTTATTGGCATTTCCGTCCCAGGGGCCCGGTTGGTTTTTAGGGCAAAACCAACCCGACCGTACTCCGCCTGTATCCGATCCTCGGGCGGAGTATGCCAAAAGTTCCTTCTCACTTAGAGGAAACTACCACAGCTGACGGTACGTCGATCGGACGTCCGTAGCTCAAGTTATGAGCGTTTCCGCTCCGAGGGCCCGGTTGGTTTCGTGTACGAACCAACCCGGCCGAACCCAAAGTCTCCCGAAACCTTGAGTATAATAAACCGAAACGACCGTCTCGATCCAAGGATCGCGTAGCCGCTGACGGTTCGTCAATCGGAGGTCCCAGGCCCAAGATATGGGCGAAAGACCGAAGAGGGCCCGAAACGGGGGTTCTGGGCCCGGGGCGACCCGGCCCGAACCCCCCCTTGGGTCGGCCGAACCGGGTCGGCCCGACCCGGCCCGACCCGGCTAGGCCGGGTCCGGTCCGGCCTGGGCGCGGCCCGGCCGACCGGACCGGCCGGCTCGGCTTCGGCCGAGCGGCCGAAGGAGGGCGCCGCGGGCTTGACCCGCGGCTCAAGCGAAACGCGGCCCCGCGGGGGGCCGCCTGTCACGCGGACGCGGCCGGGCCGCCGCGTCCGTTCCCAGTTCCGCGCGGCCGCGGAACCGGCCGCCGCTGCCGCCGCGGCTTCAGCCGCGGCGGACTTCCTCCACGGCGGCGCGCCGGGCGCCGCCGCCGCCGCCTTCCGCGTGCCGCCGGAGATGCTCCGGTGGCCCGATTCCTTTCCCGTCTGCGCCGTTGCTCCTCCCGGGGGCCGACCTTCACTGCGGGATCAACAGATCGCCCCTGCCGCGCGGTTCGTCGTCGTCCGCCATATCCGCACAACAAAAGAGATCGGCGGAGGGTTGCCGGGTCTTGTTCGCTAGACCCGCACCCTCCGCGTTAGTCATAAACAACGGGAGAAACAAGAAACGACCAATCGACAATTTTAAATAAATTTAAAATTGTTCTGTGATCGGTTCCTTATTTTAAAAGAAATAAAATCACGGGAAAGTAAAATATTTCAAATCAACCCTTACCTTGTCGTCGTCGTCGGACGAGAGGTCGTCGCGGAATCGCTCGTCGCGGATGAAGGAGATCGTCGCGTCGTCGCGGTATCCGGCGTCGCGTCGCCAATCTCCGGATCAAGAGCAAACGGATTTAATTAATTAAATCCGTTCTCATCGAATAAAAAAAAAAGAATTAGAAGGTTCGATTCTCACCTTTGTTGCCGAACGAGGATCGGCCGCGGAAGAAGAGGCGTCGCCGAAGAACGTCGCGGGTAAAGCTCGTCGACGTCGCAGATCTCGGCGTGCGTCGTCGAATTCCGGTCGCCGGCGTTCTTCGCGTTCTTCACGTTCTTCGTGTTCTTCGCGTTCTTCGCGGGGAGATGAAGAAACAAGATTCTCTCAAATCCTTTCAAAGGATTTTTAGGTTGGTCTTATTTTATAAACATGCCAACACACGAAACCGGTTAAGAAACGATCCATCAATTCGAAAGAAACGACCCATTTAATTCACGAAAGAAACAGCCCATTTAATTCACGAAATAAACCGCCCAATTAAATGGTCTGTTAAGAATTAAAGAAAACGCGTCGGTTGACTTTTCAGTTACCTTGACGGGTTTTCGCGGGTGCGTTACTTAGCGAAAGAAACGGCGGGGCTCGTGCGGGCCCCACCTCACAAATATCCTACCAAGGGGGTAGGATATTTCTGGATAGCATCCTATCCAGTTCAACTCAGTTCAAGCCGCCTTTAAGTGACTTCAAGTGGCTTCCAAGCAGCTTAAGTGAAATAAAATAAAGTTGTCGCACAACTTTATTTTATTCTGACTTAAAGCCGCAAAATTTAAAAACCACGTCTGAGCAAACGCAACTCCGGAAGAGGCGTTTCTAAGCAAATACCGGCGCTGCGATTTCATCGGTGCCCTCAGAATTTGATTCCGGGCACCGGTTCAAAAGATAGAAAAACCCGCTCGTTCGTTCACTGAACGTACCCGAGCCAAACTTCGGAAATTGATTCCGGGCACACCGGGCCTCGGAATCAGGTGCCGTCTGAAGCTGCGCTCTTGTAAAATTCCAAAGAAAATTAAGAAAAAAATTTCCTTGAAATTTGCGGGTCTTTACATATATTATATGGATGAGTTTGTTTTAGGAATTAAAATAAGGTTCTATTGATCATATGTGTTGATGATATAAGTATGTAACCTTCTTGATGAGATATCATGACAAATAGATTATATAACATAGTGAGCATTCATATGTGGTTTCTGACATTGCATTATTAACTTCTTCCACTTCTGTTCCTTTATCTTTTCTTAGATGATGATATTTTACATTAGGAAAAAACACCTAATTTGACTAATTAAGATTCATAGAGGGTCACACACTTAGTGTTTCTATTTATCTAAATTAAAATATAAATGAATTTAGTTATTGTAATAAATCTTTTTTATTTAGTCTAAGGAATAAAATTTATTTAGTATATATTGATTTCAAATATTAAAAATAAATATTTATTCACAAACTCATGAATAATGTAAATAAATATTTATTAAAAAATAATATTTTTTTTAAAATATTTATTTTGATAATTCAAAAAATGTTGATGCGGATAAAAAAACCAAATTTTGGATTCAATGATAAATATTTACTTACCATATTGTACAATAATATTTATCACTACTTTGGTTAGTGTAAGACATGAGATAAATAATATTATTATTATTTTATATAGCATGGAGTATATTATGAGATTAATATATAATTAAGGGTATTCTTGAAATTAATTAATATTAATCCCTATTGTTTCTTCAATATATACCTTGTTATGTCTTATATGAAAGGGTTTGATGTTTTTTGTGAAAAGTTCCCCTCCTTTCATCCCAAAATATTTCTCTCAACCAAGAACAACTATAGGATTTATCTTAATAACAAGATAAGTGACACTCTATCTCATTTCTCTTAAGTTGGGGAGACCAAGTGATGATCCTTAAATACCAAAGGGACTATATTGAAAATCAAAGAGAGTGATTCAAGATGATTGGTACCACTATGATAGTACCCATAATACCATCAACATTGTTCAAGAAAAAAAAGCATGTTTGGATCACGAATAGAGGGGTTATATCCTTGAATCCTCAATGTGGGACAATGGTTCAATTTAAGGATGTTCATATAATCAGCCACATATATGAAGAAAGAATTCCCAAGACCGAGATAATTCTTATTGTTTAAATTAATTATTAATTTTTCATGAAAAAATCATATCATCTCAGTTATAATGTTTAGGTCAATTAATATTTGAATTAATTCAGTGGCCATAATGATCATTTTTCATATATATCTACTATATTTCATTTATTGTGACAAAAATATGAGTTAGCTACTTCCCCTTTGATTTTCTGTTGTATCCAGGACCTTCAATTGTTCTATGAGTTGTCACATTCAAATTTATAATTATTTATTAATTTTTTATGATTTTACATTTTTAAAAGTTAGTTTTCATTTATATAAATTCATTATTTAAATAAAAATATCAATATCACTTCTTTGTTCCTCACTCATATAACCTAGAATTAGTTTAAAACTTACGAAGAACATCTGAAGAGCCCCCTTGAGGGTGCTAAGAATTCTGGAAAGAATTCACAAGAGTACAATGCATGTGGCTCATTGGTACACTTCATATACCCATGTACCCTCCACTAGGACAACCCACATGGATTCTAGGTGGTCATTTAGTAAATAGACTTGGTGTGCATTAAATTCAAACCATGTGTTGACTAATCTTGATTTTCTCATGATTTTTTAGACCACACATCTTGTAACTCTCTTACACATCATATAGTAAATGTGTTTTCATGGTTGAAACATGGAATTAAGACACATCATATATTTATTACATGATGTATACAAAATTTCATTCATGAAACACAAAGTTAACATTATTTCTAACTTCTATACACATTGTATACCTCATATATGAATGTATTGAAGTACACACTTAGCCCCTAGGCATGTACTATGGATATATGACGAAGAGACATGCACGGTTTGTGGCTAGATTTCATGGGCCGTGTATCCTACCTGTTTATCTAGAAATATTAAATTTAATCATTTACTTCATTAAACCTCATCAATACATGTTGGTTTCATTTATTAATAGTGTATGTCGATTGATAGCTTTTATATTATATTAAATTCTTAATTAATTCCATATGAAATTTGAAACTATGAGTCATGTATGGTTATTACATGTTTTATACTTTACATTCATTAAATTGATACTTACAATGTATGTTTCTGGTGTCGGTGTGGAATTTATTGATATTATGCATTGTGAAATTACATCACAGATCATGTATGTGATATGTCGTATGAGTTAACTATATACACTAAAGACCATAGTGGGTAGTTCAGATAGGTATTCTCCATGTTTCTTTTAAGAAAATTTTGTGTACTTGTTTTATTAAATTTTAAATAAAATATACTTATTTAAGTTATTTAAAATCACAATGGATAGGAATATCTAGATATATTGGATAGAGATTAAGATAAAAATGAATTAATTGATTAATCAAATTATTAAATGGATTGATTCACATGTGTTTTATCTAAATGGTGAACTAATTGAAATGAATGCTAGGTGGTTATTTTAAATGTCTATTCATTGAATGTGTGTGCGATCATGAACTTATACCATCTTGTGTATAATTGGGGTTTAATTTAATTTAATTATTACATGATTTTTTTAAAACTATTATTATTAAATTAAAATGATGGCTTGTCAGCAATCCTTCCCCCTTTATTATATAAGGGTCCGCATGCCCACAATTTATTTTATGTAAACTATATTCTGGTTGTTTATCCTATATTTGATGTAAATGCATTTTATGTATCAATATCTCAAGCACATAGAGTTGGTTTAAGATGGAATTAAGGTGAAATAATCACATGTGATACCTAGGATAGAGGAGGAATGTTACAAATAGATCTAAGACTAACCTAAAGAGTATTTCCCCTATAGTCAATGGTTTTTTCATTCTCCTATCAAAACAAATTGATAGATAGATCTAATGATCATGTCATGTATTTATTATATCTTATAAATGGTTATTTATTTTATTTTATGGATTTTATATCATAATCACATAAATATGTGAATTAAATAAGAATCATGCTTGGGTAGAATAAATAATAAAAGTGTTATACACAATATTTTATCAACACATGGTTAATTACTTAATTAAAATCTAATTAATATTAAAAATACTTGTAAAAGGATAAAACAATAAATTTATGCCTAATGAATAAAATCCATCAATTAAATACTAAGTTAATAATCCTCCCATTATCTGAGTTAATATAGAGCCATAGTTAAAGTGTCTATTCAGACCTTTTTTGTGGTACTTTTAATTATTAGAAGGTACAAATAAAGATAGTGGATTGACTTAACAAAACCACTATTCGATTTAACAGCATTTTTCTATTCAATGTAATTTTGGAGGCAAATTTTATGGAAATACAAGTAAGGAATTTAGGATTGGGGGTTCCACTAAAGTAATCAAGGGTATTCATGTCTGTAGTTGACAAGACCACCTACCTAAATATCTACTTATAATTTACATGGCCGTTGTTTGGGTTATAAGAAGAGAAATATAGATATGTGCCACTAGAATATTCTCATGATGTGACATTCTGAGTCCAATGGTGTGGTCTATTGAGACTTAAAATAATAGTGGGATAATTTTGATAAAATTAAATTATTACATCTCATATGATTAGTAATTAAGTAATGTAATAATAATATGATTTTATATTGTTTTAATAAAATGAAAAGTTCATAAACCATGTTATTATAAAGTCAATATTATATAAATAAAAACTCTTAACTAGAGGCAACTTCCAAAAATATTATAGGCACTTGTGAATTGTGTTATGCCATGAATGGAAGCTTTATATTATAGAATCTTCAATCCTTGATCCACCTGATAAGACCACCAATATCTTTAATATGATTTATTTCTTGATTTACTACATAAAAGAAAACTTAATAAAACACAAAATATTGTGCAACCTAGTTTATTTGGGAAATTAGGTACATATCATAACAAATTTTCAAATAAATACAAAAAACATTATTTAAAACTCCATAAATTTTTCATATATTTCATGCATCTTCTAGAACTTCACAGGATAACCTAGGGACACACATAAGAAAGGGGTGATATTTAAAGCCTAATAATGGAATAAAAATATAATAGCATAATGTAAATCAGTACATGTGAGCCAAGAGTCATATCAAGTTAACATAAGAGGGGTGATAATAATAATCCTGAGCAATGATGTGTGATACAACATGATATCATAAAAGAAATATGAGAATGTTAAAGCAACATAAAACATTATATAAGCATATGTAAAGGATAAATTCCAAGAAAACATATCATAATGTGATTAAGATAACCTCACAAGAAAAATACAAAGCATTTTAAGAGATAAAAATATCACCTAACGCATTTCAGGGCTATATAATTTTGGTCCCATCCATCACTTTCATATGCCTAAATGGCCCGAAGTCCTTTTTTATTGATTTTTGATAACCCCTCATTCAAGGTATGAGTGGAACCCTTACAAGTCCCATAGGCTCAGAGATTACATGGCCCATAGGCTTATGAGATTACATGACCCGAAGGTCTTAGGGAATTCAACTAGACTATCTACAAGGAACCACCCCTCCCCAGCATCTACATCGTGATAGTAGCTCTCCACCATCGCATGGTCATCTAGCTAGGCTTCCCGTGCAAGAAAAAGCTGGTCTCGATGGCATAGCCATGCCCTATCATTCTAACAATCCATTTGGCTCTACTCTGGTGAGTGCACCTGCTCTAAATCCTCTTCAGGGGATTATTCTTTCTTTTAGAGTCTATCTGGGGAAACTACATGTGGCCCGAAGGCCTTGAGGTGGCCCGAAGGCAATAATGGTGGTCCGAAAGCCCTACTGACCCGAAGGCCTGGGTGGGCCGAAATATTTAAGGACTCAAATCCCAAACTGATGGCCCAAGGTGAATAGTTCCAGCTGCTACAGTACCGAACGGTACCTGCTATAGTAACTGCTACAATACTTCTAAACTACCACAGAGTGTACAAACTACTACAGTACTTGCACAGTGTACAGTTATGCTACAGTGCCTCATAGTGTATAGTCTGCAACATTACCTACTACAGTACCCCTAGAAATAGTCCTCTACATGGTTTTGAACCTCGGTCTCATGGATGCACTTAAGGGTACCTCCCCAACTGGGCTGGGGCACATGTTTCATCACTTTCATATCATGTACATGGATAAGCATTCCACATAGATCATAAAATATAAGGATGTCTTCATTAATTTTAACACTAGGATTTTGAGTGTGTGTTAGATACATGTTAATATTTAACCAATTAAGGATAGGTAAAACTATGTGAAAACACTTAAAGAGAAATGGGTATGGGTATTCACTACATAATTGTTTGGCATGGATAATCACAGGGAAATTTCAGCAACATAAAATAGGTAAATAAAGGTTCTTGAAAGGGTTTAGTGGGAGTAAAATTTTTATATCAACACTTTTAAATCATAATTAATGTAATAGGGATGTGTGAAAAAAATATCCGAACACGATAAATTGTAAATCAAAAGGGATAATAAAAAGGAGGTGCTTGAATAAAGAGGACAATGTGAGCATCCCTTATTTCCGCATAATAACACCTTAGGTTAAGGTTATAACAAGTGGGGATAAATGATATTTTATTATGAGAACATCAATTAGATAGTAAAGTTATATTTATAAAGTCATGAAACTAGAATCAATTTTGATTCAAAAGGCCAAATTCAATGAAGATGCTTTAATAAAAAAACATAGATAGAGAGACAAATCCCTTACCATAAAAAGACACCTCTTAAAGCTTGGTAGGATCTTATTAGACGATTGGGGACACATTGGGAGGGATATAGAGAGGTAAGGGTAGAATAAATTAATAATTCAATGGTTTTTAGTGAAGATTAATGGGATTATGGGTGGGTTTATATAGAAAAATAGAGGGGAGTTCATTATTAATTTCTAAACATAGGTTTTTGACTCTATAATAAATCAATTCAAAAAAAAATCACGTATTTTTTCCCACGGTTTATTCAAAAGAGGAGTGTATGTCATTATTTTATTAGTCCAAGAGCCTAAATAGAAAAAATGATTCCCTTTGTGATGTGGAAGTGAGTCATTTTTATAAAGAATTTATTTTAAAACCGTAAAATATAATAAACATTTTGGAGGATTCATTAAGGGTTTATAAAATTAATCAAATAACCACAAAAATAAATTATTTTAAATCGATAAAATAATTATTTTTTATAATTATCTTTATAGTATTTATTACTTCACTTTGGTTTTTTTATGATGTGATAATATACACTATATATTTATATTGTATTTAATTTTTACCCAAAAATTAAACTATATCAAAAAATTATGAAAAATCAACATTGGATAATTTCAACATGATGATTTAAAAAATAATTATTATTTTATTCAAATAATTATCTAAATATGATAATTTACACTTTTAAATAAAAAAATCACATTTAAAAAATACAAGCTTTTTTCAATATTTGTTTTCTGAACCATATAAAAATCATGTGTCAATTTGTAAAATTATATTATCATTTATATTTAATAAATATTATTTAATGATAATATTTTATTAAAATATAATTTATTTAAAAATTTTGAGTCAAAACATGTTTTGACTTTCCCATCATTAATTTGTTTTGGAAATCAAAAAACCACACATATCGTAATCACATACACACACACATATATATATATATTCATATTTGTTGAATTCATACCATATTTATGTATGTTGTTCACTCACATTTTTTTATATGTTGTTAAACAATTGTAACCAGATTATGTATTGCATCGTAATAAGGAATCGTAACTAGATTATGTATTGGATCACAATTAATAATCGTAACCAAATTATGTACTACATCGTAATCCGAAATCATAACCAGATTATGTTCTAAATTAAATTCAGATGCATTGTATCCACAATCGTCATAACCACATGCATCGTAACCACATGAATTGTGACAATGTGCATTATGACCAGGATAAGTACCAAATCATAATTATGCATTGTAACAAGGTTAAGTATTGTATCATTGTAATGAATTGTAACCAGGTTATGTATTATATTCTTATTATTCATTGTATTCAAGCATTATAACCAGATTAAATATCGTGCATCATAACCATGTTAAGAATCGTAACCAAGTTCTAAATTGTAATCGCGATATGCATTGTTATCATGATAAGCCTAGTAACCAAGTTATGTATTGTACTTTTGAAATTCATTGAACTCTTATCATAACATCAATACCAATTATATGTTACTCATACTCATTGTCTCATATCTTTTCACTTAGTATTTTTTAATTAAAACGGCGTCATTTAGTTGGTTATTCATCAATCAAAATGATTTCATGTATTCTATTTGTTTTGACTGTTGTAATGCCAAGTTACCAAGTCCCCCCGATTTTTTTAGAGAAATATGACCATTGGAGGAAATATGACCATTGGAACTTGAGTCCTCTAAATAAAAGGTCATTCAAACAATAATACACAACTTTTTCTTCTATCAAGTTTTAGAGAGAGATGTTGGGAATTCTCTCTTTCTTCGTGCGAAATCCTTGAAGATACAATAAGTGAGAAGATTGTTCCATGTTCTTGTATTTCTATTAGTGCTTTGTTTCTGCATTGTGAGATCAATAATTATGATAAAGATCGAGGGATTATAGGGATAGAAATACACACAACCGATCATCGTATCGAGGGATTTCAATTGCTTGAAGGATGGAGATGTTGATTACCTTCTTAATCGAGGGATTCTAGGGATAGGAAGAAGTGATGTCGATCATTGTATTGAGGGATTTCAATTTCATAAAAGATAAAGGTGTTGATTAACTTTTTAATAGATGGCTTACAAGGATAGAAAGACAATCATGTTAATCATCATATCGAGGGCTTACTAAGGTGGTCGTAAGACAGACCTTTTATCCTAAGTGAAAGGATATCGTACTCTTTGGGATAAAATAATTGTAATAGTTTTACATTTCCACTACTATTTGTATTAGAAAGAGAGTTGTATTTTTTCATCTTTATATCTATATTCATTTAAATTGTAATTGTTTCAATTATGATTCATTCATTAAATATTGTATTAAGAGATTCTATATGAAATTTAGTAGAATCCTTTACATTTTTATTACAATGATCATTGTATTCAATTCAAATACAATTGTTTTATATTACTTATAGTATTACATAATATAATATCCATTGGATCCAAGACCTGTATGGTCAATTGTATTGATTTTGTATTGATTTTGTATTGTATTAGTTTAAAGTCATTTTTACCCATTTTGACTTTTACTTTGTGTTATGGAAGGAATATTTCTTTTGTTTAATATACGTGGTACTTTTTGACATTTCCGTTAAAAGTACGAGGAGAATGTTTTTTAACTTATACGGCGTGAATGGATTTTTACAATTTCATAATTCCTTATTTACATAAATCCTACTCTACAATATTTCATGAGTATTTTCAAAATAATTCTTTTCTTTAAAATTACATGTCATTTTGGGAAAAGAAAATGATTTGGAAGATGAAAGGATATTTTCCTCAAGAATTCATTTCATGAGTTTTATTAAAACTATTTTT
The DNA here is from genome assembly GCA_963277665.1 of Viscum album. NCBI lineage: Eukaryota > Viridiplantae > Streptophyta > Magnoliopsida > Santalales > Viscaceae > Viscum > Viscum album. The sequence goes on from OY728129.1 coordinate 988,696,089, forward strand.
CATCTATGATGACATTATTTAATATGGTTATGTTCCAAGAATAATGTCTCTATTATTTACATGGTTTGAGTTTTCTTATGATGAAATGATATCCATTTGTTTTATATGAATTATGTTATGATGGGATGATGTTTATGAAACACATTTTATTATTTGGGTTATGACGAATGATTTATGTTTATTTTGTGGCACACGTAAAAATGATTTCATTATGAGATGGGTGGGACCTATATCTCCCTCCAATGCATTGGGTAAAGATTTATATCTCATGAGATAGACATGGATGGAACAACAAGTGAATCTGGTTCAGTAATACAGGGATGGAACGGCAAGTAAACCCAATTTAGAAATGGATTTTGTCCACTATGATGGTCTTGGCAGAAATGCATTGGATAATATGGAAATCATAACATGTGATTAATGGTTTCCTTAATTACATGTTGTATTCCTATACTATTTTATCATGGTTAATGTTCCTTTATGATCTATGCCTTATGCACTGCTAAGATTTGTGTCATTACTCGTGATTTTGATGTTTTATGTTCATGTTCTTACATTCAAATGTTTAGGGATTGTTTTATGTTCTCCATGTTTACCCTTACTGAGAATTTGAGCACACCCTTTTTATATTTTTTCCCCGTGATATATAGAAAGGTTTTAGGTAAGAAAACAAGAAGGTGAAGATCTATATGGGAGATGTTGAAAATCTTTCTCCATGATTAGAAGATTTTGTTCTGAGTTTCCAAAGACACTAAACTAATATGGACTTTGGGCATCTGTTTTTGTTATGTATTAAGTATTTCACAAAAGTAATGTAATGTCTATGTATTTCAAGCTTTGGGTCTCTATAGTTGGTATCAGAGCGAAGGTTTAGTTGACCTTTGGAAACTAGGATGCGAAAACTTTAGTGAGATCCCTATAGATATTTCTAAGGTATGTCTAGGGATGTCCCTAAGGTTTAGTATAACTCTAGGTTATAGTCTTATAATTATGTTGACGATCATGAATAACATCAGGTGAACCTAACATGTCATGGATTAAAGAATGTGTGATAAGTTAGACTTTTTATGATTATGTGGTTCCTCATTATTTTAATTGTTTCTTACACCATGGTTTTTGGTTTTAGTCAATGGAGGGAACCAGAAGGAATTGGGTCAGTATTGAATCTAATGGAAAAATTGGTGACTATGAGAAACTAAATTGCATAATTACTAAATAGAAAGATATTGTGATTATGTCGAATCAGTCATCACAAAATATGATTAATAAGGTGAACTTTAGTGGTATTCCTAATTCATCAAATAAGAAGAAGATGGACTTTTATGAATATTTTCATGGTGAGGAGCATAGAGAAAGGAATATTGAGATTTCTAAAGAAGGGAAGAAGAACCTTGATGAATACATAAAATGGGAGGGAAGATGTTATCTGTGTGGGGAGAAGGGTCATAGAGTGGCAGACTGTTATGGAGTTCAATGTCTTATCTGTGGAGAACATTGGCATTACCCTACTCAATTACCTGACCTAAGAGGTTACTTCTAAATCAAGGAAGGACTTATTAAATGAAAATCATTGAAGAGGATGGATTGAAGTGTTTATGTATTGGTATTCAAGAATAATGTTGTTGAGGTACTTTTATGGTATATTGGAATATCTATGTATTGGTCCATTGTGGTTTTCCATAAGAATATGGTACTGGTAACCATGAAAAGTGATTGAAATATTTTTGGAAAGTAGATGATATGCGCATAATGAAGGGATAAAGAGAAAATAATATGTTTGATAGTATTAATGAGCTCATGACTGATATAAGGACAAAGTGACATCATGGTTTGAGTATATAGAAATTTTGGGATTTTGGTATGTGGAAAGAGTTAACTTTTGACAGAAATCATGTTTTCACTAAGGTTCTATGGAAACTCATGTTTCAAGAGAATAGATGATTAAGGTATTTACATGTTTGCAATGTGACCAAAAAGATATATCGTATGATATATGGGGGATAAATGATGGTATTCATATGCTCATTAGATGACATTATTAGTAATCGTTTAGATTATACTATGAGATTGGATAGAGGTATTTTGGATAATCCTAAAGAATGGAATGGATTAAGTTTGACACCAGATAGTATTGTTTAAGTCAAGAACCTTTTTTCGATATTATTTCCAAAATGTTATAATGGTGAAGTTTTAGAAAAAGGACAACCTGCAGGATGGGCGACAACTCGTCGCGTCGGACAGGGTTGTGGGAATCGAACCCACAACCGAAGTGTGATAGGCCTTTATTTCCTACCACTGGCCTACAGTAAGTTCCTGGTTAGTATAAAAAAGTTTTATTTTATTAAGAGGAATGATAGATGAAGTATAAGTCCATTTTTGGAACCATATACGATTAATCTCACCATAAGATGGACTTATGTATATAACTTTTTTTAACATCATGTTTGGGATAGATAGAATAACCTATCATTCTATAGCATGATCTGTTAACACTTCACGGAAGACAAATTCAACTTTATTTCTTTAAGAGATGAAGTGGAAATTGTTCAAGGAAAAAAATAGTGAGATTGTACCAAAATCAAGTAAGTATTTCTTTTAATTCAAAAATTTTTAGGATTAGGGAAATGATCTTGAAAACCAAAAATGTTTTCCTAGTGACCTCGCATCCGATGAATCAGATGGTACCTTAGATCATAAAAAATTTATGTCTTTTTTATTGTTGGATTTTTCATAGTCACGTTCTCTACCACTCTTCATCCAAACATGATGGTTAGATTTCTCTTCCATATCCATATTTTCACCTATGTTGTCCTATGTGGAAACCCAGTGTGTGACCATTATGATTCTAAATTTCCTTTTTAAAATGATGTTTTAGTATTCCTTTTTACGGTGTGTGTTTCGATGAAAGAAACTTTCATGTAGTAAACCATTTATAACCCCGACGAATTTCGAGGGCGAAATTCATTTTAAGGGGGGTAGAATGTAACACCCCGAGATTTTATGAGAAATAATATTTTTAATTTATTTAATGTATTCTGTTTTACACTTCACCAAGATTATATTGCACTATATGAAACACTGTATTAGCTTGTAGTATACACAACACTATTCTTGGCGTGTGTTGCATGCAAGAGCAAACTTTCTCAATAGCGTGTGTTGTACGCAATACCGAGTTTCACTAAACAAAGATATATTGTTATAATATTATTATGAACTATCTATTATGAATAGTATTAACAGAATTTTGAATCTTATAACATTATAATTCATCTTACACATTTTCTGGAATTAGGTATGAGAACAAAATCAATTTTTTGGATAAAAGAAGTATTTTTCAAAAAATGCAATTTTGCCACCTTTTGATGGCGCACCCATTTTAAATCTAATTTTTGATAAGTTTATAAGATCAATTTTACCAAATAAACTTCTTATTTTGAATCAATATATAAAAATTTACGTTGGATAAAGTTTTGATATTTTTCTGAAAATGTTTATATTTTGATGAATAGTAAAAAACACGCTAAATTTTACTTAAAAACAACTTTTTTTATCGAGATAATTTATATGGTTGAATTATAATAGTAAATTGTTTTAAAGTATAAATAGAATATATTTTTACAGTTTAATATAATCCAAGTCATTACCATTAATTTTAAAATGAAGTCACAGGTAAAAACATTTCAATCTTTTGCAATGTTTTAACTTTTAAAAACATGTTTTTTTAACAACGGGATTAATTTTAAATTAATTACTCCAACTTATTTGTTTTGAATTTTGGAAAATGGATTCCATATTTGGATTTAGTGGGTCCAAATTATGTTAATAGGTTTGTAACATCCCCAAATGATAAATGGTTAAATGACTAAATGATATGACTCATGTCAACAAGGTGCACCTTCCTTTTCGGGAGCCTACTTGATTAGAACTCCACAGTTAAGCGTGCTTGGCTTGGAGTAGTGATCAGGATGGGTGACCTTTTGGGAAGATTCCCAGGGTGTGTGTGAGTGAGTACAAAGCACACTGGAAAGGACAGGTGTTAGCTTGTGGGGATAATCATTAGTCAGATGACCCGTTCAGGCATGTGGGTGGACCCTAGGGTGGGCCCCATGTGTCTGCGGGACAACTGGTGGTACCTAGTGGGCCAGGACCTGACAGCCATATTAAGGCGGGGTGGTTGTGCTGTCACCAGGACCCAGTTGTCACATTTGGTATCAGAGGAGGAACCCAGCCTTAAGTGTGGTGCACTGCCTAGGGTGGGCCCCATGTGTCTGTGGGGCAACTGGTGGTACCTAGTTGGCCAGGACCCGATGGCCATGTTAAGGCGGGGTGGTTGTGCTGTCACCAGGACTCAGTTGTCACATTTGATATCAGAGGAGGAACCCAGCCTTAAGTGTGGTGCACTGCCTAGGTTGAGATTTAGGGCCCACAATGAGGGCGTTGTGCTCTAAAGGGGGTGATTGCAACATCCCCAAATGATAAAGGGTTAGATGACTAAATGATATGACTCATGTCAACAAGGTGCACCTTCCTTTTCGGGAGCCTACCTGATTAGAACTCCACAGTTAAGCGTGCTTGGCTTGGAGTAGTGATCAAGATGGGTGACCTTCTGGGAAGTTTCCCAGGGTGTGTGTGAGTGAGGACAAAGCACACTAGAAAGGAAAAGTGTTGGTCTGTGGGGACAATCATTAGTTAGATAACCCCTTCAGGCATGTGGGTGGACCCTAGGGTGGGCCCCATGTGTCTGCGGGGCAACCGGTGGTACCTAGTGGGCCAGTTGTCACAGGGTTACTTTTTTTTGATATTATGAATAATAACTACGGTAATTTTTATTTACTACAGTTAAAGATAAATCAGGTAATTAAGTTTAAAAATAAGATTATAAAATTACCTTAAGACCTACCAATGTTGTGCTCTAAAGGGGGGTGATTGTAACATCCCCAAATGATAAAGGGTTAAATGACTAAACGATATGACTCATGTCAACAAGGTGCACCTTCCTTTTCAGGAGCCTACCTAATTAGAACTCTACAGTTAAGTGTGCTTGTCTTGGAGTAGTGATCAGGAAGGGTGACCATCTGGGATGTTTCCCAGGGTGTGTGTGAGTGAGGACAAAGCACACTGGAAAGGACAAGTGTTGGTCTGGGGGGACAATCATTAGTCAGATGACCCGTTCAGGCATGTGGGTGGACCCTAGGGTGGGCCCCATGTGTCTATGGGGCAACTGGTGGTACCTAGTGGGCCAGTTGTCACAAGGTTACTTTTTTTTTGATATTATGAATAATAACTACGGTAATTTTTATTTACTACAGTTAAAGGTAAATCGGGTAATTAAGGGTAAAAATAAGATTATAAAATTACCTTAAGACCTACCAACGTTGTGCTCTAAAGGGGGGTGATTGTAACATCCCCAAATTATAAGGGGTTAAATGACTAAATGATATGACTCATGTCAACAAGGTGCACCTTCCTTTTCGGGAGCCTACCTGATTAGAACTCCACAGTTAAGTGTTCTTGTCTTGGAGTAGTGATCAGGAAGGGTGACCTTCTAGGATGTTTCCCAGGGTGTGTGTGAGTGAGGACAAAGCACACTGGAAAGGACAAGTGTTGGTCTGTGGGGACAATCATTAGTCAGATGACCCGTTCAGGCATGTGGGTGGACACTAGGGTGGGCCCCATGTGTCTACGGGGCAACTGGTGGTACCTTGTGGGCCATTTGTCACAAGGTTACTTTTTTTTGATATTATGAATAATAACTACGGTAATTTTTATTTACTGCAGTTAAAGGTAAATCGGGTAATTAAGGGTAAAAATAAGATTATAAAATTACTTTAAGACCTACCAACGTTGTGCTCTAAAGGGGGGTGATTGTAACATCCCCAAATGATAAAGGGTTAAATTACTAAATGATATGACTCATTTCAACAAGGTGAACCTTCCTTTTCGAGAGCCTACCTGATTAGAACTCTACAGTTAAGTGTGCTTGTCTTGGAGTATTGATCAGGAAGGGTGACCTTCTGGGATGTTTCCCAGGGTGTGTGTGAGTGAGGACAAAGCACACTGGAAAGGACAAGTGTTGGCCTGTGGGGACAATCATTAGTCAGATGACTCGTTCAGGCATGTGGGTGGACCCTAGGGTGGGCCCCATGTGTCTGCGGGGCAACTGGTGGTACCTAGTGGGCCAGGACCCGACGGCCATGTTAAGGTGGGGTGGTTGTGCTGTCACTTGGACCCAGTTGTCACAAGGTTAATTTTATTTTTTTTGATATTATGAATAATAACTACGGTAATTTTTACTTACTACAGTTAAAGTTAAATCGGGTAATTAAGGGTAAAAATAAGATTATAAAATTACCTTAAGACCTACCAAAATTATATTGGATAAATAAAAGTCAAACCATATCATTTAAGGGTCGTAATTGATTCATTTCATGGACTTTTTCCCATAAAAATGATATAATTATTATTAAAACCAAAGAAAGTGACAACATGTCTCTCTCTTATATCTTATAAGTGTAATAATTTTAATTTAGTGACAAAGTTCATAAAACTTCGAATACAAATAGTCTCCAGAAATATAATAAACTTATCTACATCATGAGAATTTATTTAGTATTTTTAGGGATTAAATAATTATCATTAATGATGACACAATAATGATGTAGAAATTATTTTATTGATTCAAATATCAAATAAATGGTTTTCAAAATATTAAAATAAATATTATATGAACTAATTAATGCTCTTCACAAAATTTATAGACGCATATGACATGTTAGGAGTCTATTAAAGTTTTTTTTGAATATATCCTCTTTGTGGATTTTATTTAAATTCAAATAAATGAATAGTGTCAAAATTGACACTATTGTTATTTTATAAAAATAACATATTATAAAATTGTTTAAAAATCACAAAAATATTTAAAAATTAAAAATTGAAATTTATATGGTCTAAAATTTCATAAATTATCCAATTATCGAAATTTCATAACACATAAGTAATTATTTATAACAATTTAAAATTAAGAATATTATTACCACAAATAAAATTAAAGAAATTAAATAAGGATAAATCAAGATGATAAGGTTAAAAATAAATTACCAACATGTTTAAATTTTTTTTTGATGATATTACAACCCTATATCATCTAATATTCATATTTGAGTCATTTATGGAAGTTTTTAAGTGGTTTTTGAGTTTATTATAAATTAAAATTTTAGAGGTTTCCAAAAGTGCCCCTCTCCTCTCTTACAAAAGGGCACATCCTCCCTCTCCTACTCACACCACTTTGAGCCTTAAATCTCTATTAAACCCTACTAATTTATTTTCTCCACTTTCCTAGAAACATACTAGAGGTCCTGGTCTTCTTCAAAGACCATCTTTAGTGCCCTAAGATGAGGTTTTGAAGAGGCGTGTCGAAGAAGAGGTAATATCTTTTACCGATTCTTTCAAGTTCATTTCTTCTTATACTTCCTCTTCTTTTGTTGTTTCATAATAAAGTAATAACATCAGTATCACTCATATACTGATATGTTATTATAAATATGAACCAACCCTATTTCAACGTTTAGCAATCCTTTGGAAAATGAAATCACCGCACGTGCGTACGTACGGAATAACGTCTCCACGCCGTGGTGTAATTTGTTTTTCCACCACCACCTTACTTGGATGGGTATAATGGTGTAAATAATAACTATATATGGTTATGTTGACATGATACTAATTCTGAGATATTATATCATACACTCTAATTTCATTCAATAATTATGGGAATGATATTATCACACATGCGTACGAACGGATTACCGTCTCCATGACGCGATGAGATCCATTCTCCAAGTTTACCATTCAAGAATGATTATAAAATATATATAATAAATAATCATGAAATATATGACATATTAATGATACTGGATTTATGTATATGTTATTTACTTACTTCCATTCAATTTAATAAGGAAAGGAAAACAGTGTTCATGCGTACGTACGACCTACCGTCTCCATAAACGGTGTATTTATTTCCATTTATCGATCTATTATATATATGTATATTCTGAATATATATTATATATAAATCATGTTTTAAATTCTGGAAGTAATTAATTGTGATCTAAGTAATCATATGAATAATTACAAGTCAAAACACGAACGATAAATGAAATGATTTTACCCAAAACGCTGCTTTAACATGGAATTGACAAAAGAACGGGTAATATAAAGCCGTAAGTGAATCATAGAAGATATCATAAATATTATTATGGTTCTATTACAGGTTACTAATATGTTTAATCCCACAATAAAAAAGTCTCGTACACGTACGGAAGAAATTGGACCTATGGTAAGGGATAATTTTGCAATCTCATTTTTATCCAGGATTGCTTATACTTAAGTATTTACTGGGGTTATATTTTTAATCAATGTCCATAAAAATGATTTGATAAAGTGTTTAATATTATTCCATGTATCTTTAAAGTCATGTATACCCCTTTTTGACTTTTACTTTGTGTTATGGAAGAAATATTCTTTTTGTTTACCATACGTGGTACTTTTGACTTTTCCGTTAAAAGTACGAGGAGAATGTTTTTTTAACTTATTCCAAATGAACATATTTTTACGATTTCATAATGACTTGTTTACATAAATCCTACTCTACAATATTTCATGATTATTTTTTTAAAAAAATCTTTTCTATTAAATTTCATGTCATTTTGAGAAAAGAAAATGATTTGGAAGAAGAAAGGATATTTTTCTCGAGAATTCATTTCAAGTGTTTTATTAAAACTACTTGCCATATATGGTGACATTATTTAATATGGTTATGTTTCAAGAATAATGTCTCTATAATTTAAATAGTTTGATTTTTATTATGATGAAATGATATCCATTTGTTTTATAAGGATTATGTTATGATGGGATGATGTTTATGAAACACATTTTATTCTTTGGGTTATGATGAATGATTTATGTTTATTTTGTGGAACACGTATGAATGATTTAATTATGAGATGGGTGGGACCTATATCTCCCTCTAATGCATTGGGTAAAGATTTATATCTCATGAGATAGACATGGCTGGAACAACAAGTGAATCTGGTTCAGTAATACAGGGCAGGAACCGCAAGTAAACCCGGTTCAATAATGGACTTTGTCCACTATGATGGTCTTGGTTACAATGTCTTGGCTACTATGGAAACCATAAAATGTGATTATTGGTTGCCACAATTACATTTTGTATTCCCAGACTATTTTATTATGGTTAATGTTCCTTTATAACCTATACCTTATGCACTGCCAAGATTTATGTCATTTCTCATGATTTTGATGTTTTATGTTCATGTTCCTATATTCAAATGTTTAGGGGTTGTTTTATGTTCTCCATGTTTACCCTTACTGAGCATTTGAGCTCACCCTTTTTATGTTTTATTTTCCCCAGGATATAAAGAAAAGTTTTCAAGTAAGAAAACAAAAAGGGGAATATCTTTATGGGAGATGTTGAAGATCTTTTACCATGATTAGAAGATTATGTTTCGAGTTTCCAAAGACACTAAACTAATATGGTCTTTGGGAATCTATTTTTGTTATGTATTAAGTATTCCAAAAATGTAATGTAATATCTATTTACTTCAAGAATTGAGTCTCTACAGTACGCAACCTTTATTCGGGTCCCTCTTTCCCCACACCATGGAACCAGCGAACAAAGAAAGGAAGCTCATCTATTTCAGGTATAGAAAATGCAGTGAACTCATTAAAGAACATCCACGCCTCCTCCACCCATTCTCTCTCTAATAACAAATGATTCAATCTTTCCTCCTTGTACCCCATACAGAAAACAAACCTAGACTCCATACTCACCCAACACCATTTTATATTCTCATTCATGGGGACTAATCTGTTCTGAATCCTCTAAGAAGGAAAAATTAATTTTATAGGGATGTTCCTACACCAAAGAACCTCATTCCACTCATCCCCTGCAACCTAAATGTAAGAGACGTGCTGGTAATACTTGGTCATGAAAGCAGCTTAAGAGGATGGGGAAAATACAATTTTATCAGATTCTGAGGTCATCTAAATGAGCTAGAATGTTTCCAGTTTTCCCTTATCCAGCGCAACAAAAATTAATAACATGTGTAAGATGGACTCCCTAAAAGAGATATTGGTTGTAGGTAAATTTAGGAACCCAATAATCTCCCCACACCAATTATCATGCCATAATGATACACCTATTATACCAATCATCTAGTGTGTATGAGGTCATAGGGAGGAAATAAGGGAACGTATCTCACTCAAGAGTGGATAAAAATGGCCATCCTAATTGTCCCAATTCCCTTCATAGCCAGTGTGCATAGTTTGGCATTCATACAGGAAAGGGTATCGCTAAGACTCTGCACATTAATACCACATTCTCTAAGAGGCATCAATATCTTTTGTCAAGAAGCCCAATATCTTCTACCCTTGGAAATAGGGTCTCATATAAAAGCTGCAATATTACGGATAACACCTATAAGAACCTTGAAAGACAATAGAGCGTGAACTGGAGTGGCCAAAAGCACATAGTTAACTAGCGCAATCCTCCCACTGAAGGAAAAATACTAATTCTTCCAGTTGAGAATCACATCTGTTATTCTGGAAACAATATGATCAAAATCATAGATACACAACCTCTTCGGTGAAATAAAAGATCCCTAGTAAATCGAGGGAGGATCACCTTTCTACATGCCCAAATATTAACTCACCGTACGGACTCAGCTGGCAGAGCATCTTCTAGATATAAAGAAACTACTATTTTCCTTATTAATAACGTTTTCACTCCAATATCTATATTCCTCAAAGATCTTTTTTATCCCCCAAATAGAACTACGCGATGAATTAGTAAAGATAATGGAATAGTCCACGAACATGTGATGAGATATCGATGTAAGTCGCATCTTTCTACGATATGGGGTGATCACACCACTTCTGATTCTTCTTTGAAGGAGACGGCTAACCACATCCTGGGCGATTATAAATATGCTTGAGGATATGGGGTCTCCTTTTCAAAGACCTCTCATTGGTTTAAAAAAGCCAAAGGATTTACCCTTGAATGTAATCGACATCTAGGAAGAACTAAAACACTGAAACTGGATGTCAATATTCCATGAAGATAGGTCCATACCTTCCAGAACTCTGATTATGAAGATCCACTCAACTCGGTCGTATGCCTTGCTCATATTAAGATTGATCACCATATTAAAACCCCACGTTTTCAATTTAATATCTCTAATCAGTTTCTGGGCCAAATCTATCACCCCTGGATGGAGCACCCCCTCCCAAATCCATCTAGTTCCAAGGATATCTATTTGGGGAGATGTATGGATAGTCGCGCGTTAATAATGATATCAAGGATTTTGTATGGTACATTGCACATTCTAATTGTGTGAAGGTGCTCAATAGAAGTTAGATTCTTGGTCTTGGAAATTATTACAACATTGGTCTTCGGTTCAACTCATCAATCCTTAACTGATTCTTTTGCAAGTCTAATTAAATCTATTTTTGAAATGAGTATGATGGGTGAGTTAACAATCTTTTTAGGTTTTCAAATATCTCAAAAACAATAAGGAACCTAGATATTTCAGATTAATTATATCAAATAATTAATCAAAAAGTATGGATATGAAAAGACTAAAAGTATTAGAACTCCAATCGGTACCTCAAATACACTTGATCTTGATGAAGTTGGGAAACCCGTGGATCAAAAAACATTTAAAGGTATGATAAGAAGTTTGTTATTCTTGACAAATAATCATCCAGACTTAATGTTTTCATTATGATTATGTACAATACACCAATATAATCCAAAATAATATCATTTAAAAGTAGTGAAATAAATTTTTCACTACTTAAAGGGAACTACGGATTTAGGACTATTTTATTCTTCTGGAAATGATTTTTTTGAAATGTGTTTTAGATGATGACTTTGGTGGTTGTAGAATGGATAGAAAAATTACATCCATAAAATTTCATTTATTAATAGATTCTTCGGTTTCTTGGTCTTTCAAGAAACAACACTCAGTAGAACTTTCCACAGCTTAAGCTAAATATGTAGCAGCTACAAGTTGTTGTGCTCAGGTGCAGTTGATGCAACACAAATTCACCGACTATGGCATGAGTTTTTTCAAAACTCAAATACTATGTGACAATACTAGTTCCATTTCTCTTAGTAAAAAACCTTCACATCATTAACATGAAAAACACATAGATATTAGGTATCACTTTCTTAGGGATCACACACAAAAAGAAGATATTGTTTTATAATTCATCAGAATGCAATAATAAATTGATGATATTTTTACAAAATCATAATCTTATAATATATTTCAATAAATTAACCAGAAACTAGGAATGATCACATTGAAGTAATCATTCACATCTATTTCTTGTTTAACCCATCTCCTTAAATTATGTTACTTCTTTCAAAAGGGGGAGTATACATAATTTTATCGATTTTAAACTATATATTTTTCAGTTATATATTTTATTGGTTTTACTTATTAGTTTTTTATATATCGATTTAACATGAATCAGTTTTGCATGAATCAGTTTTTCTATTTTTTGATTTCACTTATTTGTTATACAGTTCATCAGTTTCACTATTATCGGTATCAATTTTATCAGTTTCATGTTTTTTTATCTATTTTATGTTTTCATTTCATAATTATCAGTTCTAGATTTGACTATTGGTATTGTGATACGTTATCAGTAATAAACTATCAGAATTGAAATAATTTATCAGCACAAGATTATCGATGTTGGATTACCTTGTCGGTACTGGACTATGAGTTTTGGATTATTCTATCGGTATTAAATAATCAGTACCAGCCTTTTTAATTTTATTGGTTTTATAATTCTTATCAATTTTACATTTTTATTGTTTGTATTTTTTTCATAAGAACAATATATTGAAACCAATACATCTATTTTAGTACACTGATAGGTAAAATTTCTAAAGCCTTATTTTGGTTGTTTAATTAGTTGTTTCTCAATTCTTTCTTTTTCTTCCTAATCAGGTTCAGTCTAAATACAATTTTCCTTTAAGGAAAACCTCAAGAGTTTGAAATCATTGACAACCAATGGATATTTTATATTTAATCCTGAATAAAAATATTCTTTAAAGAGAACCCATCCCACATCGAAACCATCTATTTTACTCTCAAGATGAGTTATTTTATAAATAGCCAGCATGGTTCATAATCAGTTCTTAATTCAGTTATCGTAATTAGAGATTTAATCAATTTTCATAATCAAAATAATCTTTAGGGTTTATTTAATCTTTCGTGACTGAGTATACTACTTCATTTCCAAAAGAAATTCCTCCAAAAGAATTCTCTTCCATGAGCTTTCAAAGTGAATGTTTGGTTTATCGAGACTTTTATGAGTCTTTTGATTCATCTTTGAAAAGAATTATAAGTTTCCAAGGTTGGGAATCTTTTTGTGTTGAAATATCTGGATGCTGAGAAATAAAATGAATTAGTTAAAGGTATTAACAAACCTTCTAAGACATCCAATTCAACTTTGAATAAAATAAAGGTATTTAAGACTAAAACTCCAAAGCCATCAAAGAAACAAAGGTTTGTATCTGATAAGGTTGTTGCTGAATGGAGAAAGAAAAATGAAGAAAGGAAATAAGGGGATCTTTATGAAGCCTTGGCATTGAAAGTAAGGTCAGAAGAAACCTTGAAAGACGAAGTGAGAAAGAAGAGATTAGAGAAGAGAAAGGCTAAAGCTATTGACATTGATAGTATTCTGAGAATAACTGAGCAACTAAAAACTGGAACTGCAATAATGGATCCATCTTTTAAGACTCAATTGGTTCCAGTAGAAAAAGGCAAGGAGAAACAAGTTTCTGAACAATCGGATACGCAATCTCTTACTAATGAATTTGACGAATAGGAAGAGGAACTTGATCAAGAAGAATAAAGGGAAGAAGAACAGGGACAAGAGGAAATAGAAGTAGAAGAGAAAGAAGATGAAAACAAAAGAAGTCATACCATAGAGTAATTTAACGTACCATCATTTATTTATCCATCTCCAGATCATCATCCCTCCAATAAAGTCTCTCAAAAATGTTTCCTCTAAGAAGTTTATTCATATTTATAATAAATAAGAAGAAGAAGAATAGGAAGAATCGAATAAGAATCAGAATCATCCAGTTCAAGTGATCAGCACTGAGACTCATTTTGGTGATCTCTCACAATACACTAAAGACACAGATTCTGAAAGAACAATCATCACGAAAGTAATTTTGTACATTGAATAAGATTTGAATATATCAAATAAGTTGATGTCATTCATTCCAAAATTTGAAGCTAGGATAAAAATTATTTCAAATTCCCAAAATGATAGAATGGACTCTGTCATGGTTTTGATGGACATATTTCTAATTCATGAAGATGATTTCAAGATTTTCAAGGAACGTACTGCTGATCACATTAAGGCTTGAAACATGTTTTTGAAGTGGTCATACAATGTTGATGATAGTCTCAAGAACCATCTGGACAAGCAGGATGAATTGGTACACAAGGTAAATAAACTTAACTCTCTCTATCTAAAGTTGATTAATGATCTGAATTAAAAGATTAAAGACTTTCAAATACCCGGTACCACAAAAGGAGTAGCCTCAGAAGAGATTGAGAGTTTAAAGGAAAAGTTGAAAAATGAGAGTAATGAGGTTGTTTCAGTCTCAAATAGAGTTTTTATCCTAGAAAATGCCTAAAGACTAAGGTTGGATGATTTCAATAAAAAGGAAGCAAGACTTAAAGGTTAGGAAGAAATTAATTAGCTTCATAAAGATAGGCTCTGAAAGTAAGAAAATATTATTTCTAAATTGGTTGAGAAGATGAAGGCTCGAAAAGAAGCTCTTGAAAAACTCATGGAGGGAAAAAATTAGTTCAAAAATATACAACTCTCGATGTTTGATCTTTAGGAAAAACAAAAGGGGAAAGAATTATGTTTGAACTCTTGTTTTAATGAAGTTTTGATTCAGGTAAAAATTATTGATTCGTATTTTGTTTCTCTAACATTTTTATGGAAATAAATACTTTACCTTATTATTTTTGAAGAAAAGGGGGAGAATGGTTTTGAAAAGAAGAATTTGATGAGTGACTTATTAAGGGGGAAGACTCACAAATAAAAGAAAAAGTGAATATAATCCCTAGTAATCTAAAACCTAGGGTGGAATTAGTCATATTCACCAATTGTTTTAGAATAATCATTATACTCATGGGAGATAAGTTTTTTTTTTGTGTTTTGTTTTGTTTTGTTTTGTGCTTTCCAAAAAGGGGGAGATTGTTGAGTCAAAACATTTTTTGAATTTCCCATCAATCATTTGTTTTGGAAATCACAAATCACAAATATCGTAATGAGATATTTTTTTCATATTTTTTTCATTCTCATCATAATCATGTAAGCTATACAATAACATTGTTTTATATTTTGTTTCACAATCATAACCAGATTATGTATTGCATTGTAATCCGGAGTTGTAACCAGATTATATATTGCATCATAATTAGGGATCATAACAATATTATGTACTGCATCATAATTAGGAATTGTAACAAGATTATGTACTACATTGAATTCACATGCATTGTATCCACATGTATCGTAACAAAATTCATTATAACCACATGCATCATAACCATGTGTTATGACTAGGATAAGTACTACATCATATTTATTTATCGTAACATGGTTAAGTATTGTATCGTAGTAATGAATCGTAACCTGGTTATGTATTATATTCTTATTATTCATTGTATTCAAGCACTATAACCATATTAAACATCATGCATCATAACCATGTTAAGAATCGTAACCAGGTTATAAATTTTAATTAGGATAAGCATTTTTATCATGATAAGCTTAGTAATCAAGTTATGTATTGTAATTTTTAAATGAATTACACTATTATCATAACTTCAATAAATATTACATGTTACTCATACTCATTGTTTCATATCTTTTCACTTAATATTTTCTAACTAAAATGATGTCATTGAGTTGGTTATTCACCAATCAAAATGATATCGTGTATTCTATTTGTTTTGACCGTTGTAATTCCAGGTGTCCAAGTCCCTTTGCATTTTTCATAGAAATATTACTATTGGAGGAAATATGAATATTGGAATAGGAGTCCTATAAATAGGAGGTCATTTGAACTATAATACACAACGTTTTCATCTATCATGTTCTAGAGAGAGATGATGTGACTTCTCTATTGCTTCATGTGAAATCCTTGAAGATACAAGAAGTGAAAAGCTTGTTACATGTTCTTGTATTTATATAAGTGTTTTGTTTCTGCTTTGTGAGACTGATCATTGTGATAACAATCGAGGTATTATGGGGATAGGGAGACATGCTTCTGATCATCGTACCAAGGGATTTCAATTTCTTAAAACACAGAGGTTCTGATTACCTTCTTAATCGAGGGCTTACGGGGATAGGAAGACGTGTTGCAGATCACCGTATTGAGGGCTTTCAATTGCTTGAAAGATAGAGGTGTCTATTACCTTCTTAATTAAGGGCTTCTAAGGATAGGAAGACAGTTGTGTCGATCATCGTATTGAGGTCTTACCAAGGGGGTGGTAAGACAGACCTTTTATCCTAGGTGAAATTATACCCTACTCTTTAAGATAAAATAATAGTAATACTTATACATTTCCACTGATATCTGTATTAGAAAGGTAATTTAATTGTTTTTTCTTTCTATTCATATTAATTTCAGTTGTAATTGTTTCAATTATGATTCATTCATTACATATTGTATTTAAGAGATTTTATACTCTATATGGTAGAATATTTTACAGTTTTGTTACGATGATCATTGTATTCAATTAAAATAAAATTGTTTTACATTACTTATAGTATTACATCATATCATATCCATAGGATCTAAGACCTATAAGGTCAATTATATTAATTTTGAATTGTATTATTTTAAGACCTCTGAAACTATGTTCTTTCTTAAGTGTTTAAATACAATGTTTTTAAACCTACAATTCACCCCCCCCCCCTCTTGTATTGTGACATCTAATATACATATACATATATATTATGATACAATAAGAAATTATTGAATTTATGAAAAAGAGTGTCTTGATTGAAACTATATATTTCCCAAAGAAAATTATCGCATAAAAATCTAATTTCTATAAATATTATTATTTAATAATTATAAAAATTAATAATTATAAAGGATAAATATAATAATTATTTTATATAAATATAAAAAATCATACTTTTAGGGTCTACATATATAACCCCTTATTACACCAATGTATTCCCTAAGGGTATAGTGTGCAATGTTGAGATTTTATTAGGGAGGTTTGGCGAACATGGTTAGGGTTGTGATCTAGATGAGGTTGAAATTTTCCTATAAATAGTTTTTTTACCTTAGTTGTTAAATATTGGTTTTGTTTAAGTCGAGGGAAAATTCCAATGATTTTATCTCCCTTGGAAGTTCTTATAAATTGAATTCATAGGGTATGTTCCAACTAGTCATGGTCATCTCTTCTTCTGTTATTATCAATTAGACTTTATCATAACCCTTAATATACTAATTTTAGTGGTAACTATACAATAAATATTTTATCAATGATAATGATGCATAATATTCTTTTAAATTTGATAGACTATATAGATTATATCCTTCCAAAATAATCAAAGTGGTACATGTGTTTTATATAAATACATTTCTTAATTAGGTATTTATTCATTTAAAAAGGGAATTTCATTTATAAAAGTTTGTATCATTAAATTCTTCCCCCTTAAAAATATGTTTCCCAAGAAATTTTCATTTCATACACTAAAAAAATCAGGGTACTTCTATTTGATCACTTCATCTGGTTCCCATGTCACTTCCTCAAACTTTTGGTTCTACCATAAAACTTTGACTAGGTGAGTTTTCTTGTTTCATAGAACATTTTCTATATGATCTATGATCTTCACAAGATACTCTACGTATGAATGATCATTCTCAAAAAGTACCACCTCTATATTCAATACATGTGAAGGGTTTGGTATGTTATTCCTAAAGAGGGATAAATGGAACATATCAAGTACTTGATATAGGTTTGGGTGGATTTATAGTCAACAGGGCACTACTCTAACGTGATCAAGGATCTCAAAGGGATCGATATATCTTGGACTAAGCTTTCCCTTCTTACCAAAACTCTTGAATTTTTTCCATATTGATATATAAAGGAACATTTTATCTCTGTTATCAAACTCTAGGTCACATTGATGATTTTCTATATAGATTTTTTTGGCTTTGTTTAGATTTCATATGATGCTGAATGGTTTGAACCTTATTTGTCATCTATTGGATAAGATCAGGTCCCATTAGATCCACCCCCAACTTCATCCTATAATATTGGAGCCTAAAACCTCTTCCCATACAAATAATTATAATGGTTCATTTGAATGTTATAATTGAAACTATTGTTATATAATAAATCCACAAGGGGAAGGTGTTGATCCCAGCATCCTTGGAAATCCATTGAACATAATCTTAGTATATCCTCCAAATTTTGAATTGTTCTTTCAGACCGACCATACTTATAAGAGAAATAAGAAGTAATAAAGATAAGTTCTATATCCAAAACATGTTGAAGGCTTCTCTAAAATCTTGAGGTAAACCTAAGATCTTAGTCAGATGCAATGGAGACTGGAACTCCATGTAGTATTACCACTTCTCTTATGTAAATATTTTCAAGTTGGACAAGAGAGATATCATGTTTTATAGCTATTAAATGTGTTGTCTTTATAAGTCGATTATCTACCACCAAGTTGGTTTTATTGGTTTTATATTTCCTATGGAGTCATATGAATAAATAGATGGTTATTTCTTCACATTTTTATATTTCTATGGTCAATTGTTTCATCATACCCTGATAATTGTTTTCATTCATTCTTAACTTTCTGGCATACCAAACATCATGAAAAAAATTGTAATCACTTTCTTTATGTTATCCCACTAGAAGTTTTGATTCAAATATCTATACACATTAGTGATTCATAGAGGAATAGGGAATGATCATATATATCAATCATCCAAAAGTTCCCTCTTAATTTATTTATGGGACACATATCTGGGTTCCAAACCTTATAACTCCATATTTAGAAAAGTTTAACCCCACAATATTTTCTACTTTTCTATATAACATCATCATCTTTCTAGTCCTCCTTGATCCTCTCAATAATTAATGGTTGAGTATTTATTTGAGAAATGTAAGATTTATATCCATTTATTATTACCAAATCCATCCTTTTCATCTTTAAAATATTGGATCCCTTGTAATCCTCATCATAGATAAGGTTTTGGGATCCTTTCCTCTCGATGCATCTACCACTTTGTTTTAATTCCTAGGATTTCTATGGATTCAATGATCATAATCCTTGATTAGATATAACAAAATTCATTGGATCATATTAATATAATTTTTTATGAATATATTCTTGTTTATTTTATATTCTTTATATATGTCATATTTTTCTATATATAGATAATGTAACCAAATATTCTATAAAAATATCATGGCTACAAATTCTAGATCATATGTTGGGTATTTATTCTCATAGATCATTAATTGGTGGGAGGAAGAGGTGATAAATTTTCAATCTTTCATGATTAAACAACCTAATACCATTTTGGATGCATCATTATATATCATAAATCCTTACCTGTTGGTGGGTAAAGTGAGCACAGGTCTAGTGATTAGCCACTTATTCAACTCTTTAAAGTTCTCTTCACACTCCTTAGCCTTTAAAAACCTGACACTCTTTAGAGTTTTATTGGTTAATGGGCTTGAAAATATTTATAAGTTTCTCAAAAATCGATGATAGTACCAAGATAATCCAAGGAAACTATGTATTTTCATCACATATGTTGGTCTTGGCCAACCTTCAGTAGCCTAAGTTTTTAGAGGATTCATAGATATCCTTTTTCTAGTGATAAAATGTCCTGGGAATGTTACTTTATCCATAAAATACTAATATTTACTATACTTCAAAAATAACTTTTCCTTTGAAAATTTATTTAGTGTTTTATTTAAATACTCCTCATGTTACTCCTATCTTTTGTAAAAGATAATAATATCATCTATAAATACAATAAATACTTTTCCAATGTAATCCTAAAAGACTATATTAATAAAGTATATAAATATTTATAGAGAATGTGTGATTAAAAATGGAATCAATATGAACTTGTACTAACCATGCATTATAAAAAAACGTTATCCTGGGGATATACTCCTTCTTCACCATTACTTGATAATATCTCAACTGAAGATCCGCCTTATAGAAGTTATGGGCTTCACAAAGCTAACTGAACAAGTCATAAATCTAGGGAATAGGATAATTTTTTTATCAGGATTTTCTCAACTAATAATAATCAATGCATAATTTCATCTATTCATCCTTCTTCTTGATGAAGAGGACTAGTTCACCCCATGGTGAAGCACTTGTATGTATGAACCATTTGTCCAAATTCTCTTGTAGTTTTTCTTCAGCTCCTCAAATTTAATAGTGTCCATTCTGTATGGAGTCTAGGATATTATCAAATATCTAGGTATAAGATTGATTGAAAACTCAACCTCTTATCTAGGATGGAAACTAGGAAACTCATTATGAAATATAGAGTTGAATTCCCTTATAATGGGCATGTCATAAAGGATGATATTTTCCTTATTATTAATCATTTGATCAAGATACGGTTACTCATAGGGTAATAATAATCATGCTTGAGATGATGACACTAAATGATATTCATCCTCCTAATTTCACTTATATAATATTTATGTGCTATTCATGATATGAATGGTGATTTATTTCTCTCAGAAATTTATGTTGGAAATATATAAGGAAAACAATCCATACCTAGAATAGAATCAAATTCATTTAAAGGGAGTATCACATGTTTTTATAGGAAATTCAGCCCACAAATTTTTATAGGGAGTGAGTTATATTATTGGGATGAAACAATTGACCTTTTTTCCATCTACACCAATAACTCAAATATAATGTTTTGAAGTTGTGTTTTGAATAGTTATACTAAACTTATGTGATATGAAAGAATGTGTAGAACCATGGATTATAACCCTACCTTTCACTGTTTGATTTTAGTTCTAACCATTTACTTCATCAAAAACTAGACTTAAGGATTTGATTATTAAAAAAAATTAAACACATTTAATGGGAACTATGAACATTGAAGGGATAACCCATAAATGAAAAAAATGATTTAACCTACGAATTTATTGGTTTCAATCTATGTTATCCATGATTTATTCCCTAACATAAAATATTATGCGAATTTTTGTTCCCTTAATAATGGTTCATAAGAAGGTTGTAAATTTGCCAAATCATATCCCCAATAGTGTCAAATTAGGTGTTTAGAAAGGCCTATTTTCATGCACCAGGTGATGATCAATTATATCTTAATGTGATGTTTTGGGAGTTATTACCCCAAGATACAACTGTGTTAGATCCACATACACCTATAGTATCCATAAATAGATTTATTTTCTTATAATCCACTTACTATATACTTTAAAAAAAATTATGGATGTTTTACAATGTTTATTCTTATCTATAAGGTTTTCACTAGATTTTTTCAATCCTAATCCTAAAAATAACTATACATTCCTCTGATACCAATTAAAAAAACTCATATATTTGATACACTTTATTTAATGATTTATTACATAAAATAAAACTTATTAAAACCCAAAAATATCATGAGGCATACTATCTTTAAGAAATTTGGTACATATCATAACAACTTGAAAGATAGTTATAGTAACAATATTTAAAACTCTAAAACATGAACTTATATTCCATGGATCTTCTAAAACTACAAGGGATAACCTATGGATGTACATAAGAATGGGGTGAGCTATAAATCTTAATAAGGAAATAAACATATAATAACATAAGTTAAATCAATAAAAGTTATACAAGAGACATATAAAGGTGACATTATAGGGTTTAGAATCATAATATTGAGTAATGGGGCATGATATAAAATGATAACATAAAGGTAACCTGGGAATGTGGAAATAACATAAAACATGACATGAGATAAGTTAAGGATAACTAATAAGAAAACATAACATAATGTAATTAGGATAACCTTATGTGAACCATACATGGAATATCAAGATATTAAAACATTACCCAATTCATTGGAGGGCTATATAATTCTTGGCCCACCCGTCACTTTCATATCATTTACATGTATAGGTGTGCCACATAGATCATACAACATAAGGATATATTTTATCAATTTTTACACCAAAATTAAGGAGTGAAGGTTAAATAAATTTAAATCCCCTATCAATGAAGTATAGGTACAACTATTTGAATACTATTTAGTGGAAATGGATACTGGTATTCACTACAAATTTTTTTGGCATGGAAAATTGCAAGGAACTTTTGAAAGCATAATAGAGGAAATTAAAGGTTCATGGAAGTGTTTAATTAGAGTGAAAAGGGTATCTAATCACTTATAAATCATAATTAATGTAAGAGGTGTTTTTGAAAACATATCCCTACATGATCAATTGAAAATCAAAAGGGATAATAAAAATGTGGTGCTTGGATAAAGAGGATAATGTGAGGATCCCTTACTTCAACATAGTAACAAATTAGGGGATGATTATAACAAGAGATGATAAATGATATTTGATAATGATAACATAAACTGGATAATAAATTAATATTTATAAAGTCATGAAAAAAAATTAGTTGAGATTCAAAAGGCCAAATTCAAATAACATGCTTAAATGGAAAAAAGGGGGGAGAGATAACCCTTACATTGAGAGGGTGCATCTCAAAGACTGATATGATCTTATTAAGAGCTTGGAGTACCTTGGGAGGTATCTAGAGAGGGAAAAAAGTGTAAAAACTTGATCCAATGGTTTTGAGTGAAATTAAATGGGATGATGTGTGGGTTTATATAGAAAAAGGTAGGGGAGATCTTTATTAATTTCAATACTTATGTTTTGTAATCTACATAATAAATTAATTCAAACCAAAATAAATCACATGGTTCTTGACCATGGATTCTTCTAAAGAGAAGTGGATTTAAATATTTTAAAATTAAAATAATCTAACTCTTTAAAATAATCCCCTTGGTTATGTGGAATTGAGGCATGTTTATAAAGAATTAATTTTAAAACCTTAAACTATATTATAGTTTTAGAGGATTCATTAAGGGTTTAAAAAATTAATATAATAACCTCAAAAAAATTATTTTAAAAGGAAAATATATTTTTTAATATTTATATCTTTATAGTATTTATTACATCAATTTGGAGATTTTATGATGTCATAATACACACTGTATATTTATACCATATTTAATTTTGACCAAACAAATCCATTATCTCTGAAAATTATGAAAAAACACTGTTTGATAATTTTGACATGCTGATTTCAAAAATAATATTTCTTTTATCCAAATAATTCTGAAAATATGATAATTTACACTTTTTAATCAAAAATCTATATTTATTGAAATATAATGGTTTTTTGACAATAATAGTTTTCTAACCCTTA
Source organism: Viscum album (assembly GCA_963277665.1). Lineage (NCBI taxonomy): Eukaryota > Viridiplantae > Streptophyta > Magnoliopsida > Santalales > Viscaceae > Viscum > Viscum album. The sequence continues at coordinate 988,719,684 of OY728129.1, forward strand.
TAAATATTACATTTAAATTTGTAAAATTATGTTATCATTTATATTTAATAAATAATATTTACTAATAATATTGTATTAAAATATCTTTTATTTCAAAAATTCTTGAATTCCTCAAAAATTGTATCTTGATTGAAACTATACATTTCTCAAAAATAAAATTTTGGTTTCATCACATCAAAATCTAATTTTTATCAAATTTATTATTTAATAATTATAAAAAATAATAATAATAAAGGATAAATATACTCCTTAATTTATAGAAATATATAAATTCATACTTTTAGTGTCTATATACATAAGGTTAAGGTGTGTGATGGTGATATTTTTTATGGATGGTTTGGTGGACATTGTTTAGGATATGATCTCTATGAGCTTAAACTTCTATCGTAAACAATTTCATTCATTATTTAGTTATTTAATATCATATTCATCAAGGGTAAATACCAATGATTCTATCTCCCATGGAACCTCTGATAAATGGGCTTCATAGGGTAAAATACTACTATTCAAGGCTATCACTTATTCCGTCTGTGTAAATTAGACTTTATCATAACCCTAAATATACTAATCATAATGAACACTATACAATGGCTATGTTGTCAATGGTTATGATACTTAACAGTATTTTAATTCTGATAGACCAAATAGATTATAATGGTCCGAAATAATCAAATTAGTTTCTTTGTTTTCTATAATTGTATTTATTAATAAGTAATTTTCTCATTTAAAATTGAATTTTATTTATAAAATTTATGGTCGTTACGCCTGCTTGGGAGGATTGTGATGGGGAGTTTGTTTATTGTGAAAAAAAATTAAACAATGCACTAGACGTTCAATGTTTGATGTTTTCATCCATGTATATAAAACTCCTGAAGTCTCATGATAACATATATTCTTATATAATTCTTAAGAACCTATACGATGTTTATCAAGAGAGAGATAGATAGGAACATTTTAAGAACTCCAAGGAAATCTTCATGAGAAAACATGGAGAAGGTGTTCCAACTTAACCTCACATAGTCAGACTTATTTAAATCATTTATCATATACAAGTTTTGGGGTTTAATGTAGCTAAATAATTGAATTTCAATCTAATTATTTCTTAAATACCTCAAATATTGTCCATATTTTTTGTGAATCATATCATGAACAACATTGACAAGTCTAATATGTATATCCCTACTCTATTTCATCAAGTTTACAAGGACATCAAGAAAGAAAATAATTTTCTTCTTATGGTGAATAGTAAAAATAGAAATGTGGAAATACCTAATACCAACAATAAGTCTAAATATTCTTCAAAACACCCTTACTAGAGAAATGAGATCAAGGGGAATGTAAGGAAACTGGATGATGTATGTTTCAATTATGGAAAGAAGGTCCCCTAGAAGAAGAACTATACCACCATAAAGAAACAAGGGGATTATTTGGGGTTTTTATTATCTCATCCAATATATCAGTTTCTATAAATTGGGTCTTAGATATAGTATTTGGATTTTAAATTTGTATCCAGTTATAGGAAACATGTAGACTTATAAGAGTTGCATGAGGTGAGATGGATCTATGAGCTACTAATAGAGCCAATCTCACTGCAGTGGATTTTGGAGACTGCCACCATATAGTATCCTCTATTTGCGTTATGTAAATCTTTTTTTATGCTTTTTTTATGTAGTCAAGAGTGTTTGGGTAATGTGTGTGAGGGTTTGGGAAGGTTTTGAAATGGTTTTGGGACTCTTCTAAGGGCACACAATTTGAGCACAGTTAGTTGAAACCGTGCAAAACCGCCTAGGTAACCGTGCAACATGAGGTAGTGGGATTCACACGGTTTGTGCATGGTTTGTATAACTGTGTGAGGAAACCATGTGGGGAACCATTTGGATAGTAGTAAGAGCACATTTAGTGCACAGTTTTTCAAACTGTGCAAGCTAACCATGCGTGATAATTAGATTAGGGTTTTGAAAAAATAGGATCACTCGGGGTTTTCCCAAAACACTCCATTCCTTAGACAACTCAAACCCCATTTAGTATTTTTGGTTCTCAAGGGTTATAGGGGCGCTCCCACTCATTTTGGAGTTGATTAAAAGGGGTTTTTATGGTTTTTTGTAGGTGATTATTCTCTAGTAAGTCTCCTCTCTTGGTTCTTTCTTAGTTTTCTTTAGATTTAATTATCCCTCCCTCTCGATTTTCGAGATCTACTTATATCGCATGTGTGTGTGTAGGTTTTTTATTGCCTAAAATTAGGAAATTTGTGCTTTTTTATGATAGGAAATATATCTATGGTGGTTTTGGTGGATATTTCACCTAGATGTGTGGTGTGGTTGTGAGTTGGTCGATTTCACCAAACCCCTAAGGCAGGTAGCTTCTCTATCAACTCCATTTTGGTAGAAATAAAAGCCTTGGTTTTAATTAGTTGGTTTTTATTGGATTTAGTTTTGATTATGATGTGAAAATATTTTTGGGAATTCATTTTGTGATGATTTTTCTGTTTTAGGGAAAATGGGTTATTGCGGTGAAATGTTCTTTGTTGTCGGATTTTAAAATGTTGATTTTAAAATCAGTAGATTGGGTTAATTTATCAAAATGGGATATGAAAATGTTTTTCAATAAAAGGGGGTTGGTTTAATGAAATTTAATATAGCATGGATGATATCCTAAGGTATTCTTTTGTTTTGAAATAGTTATTTGTGGGTTGTTGTGAATTAAGTTGGTGTATGTGATTATTAATTGGTTGGAGAATTTTATGTTTGTGTTGGAATGATGAGAAGTTGGAAGGGAGTAAAATTATAAAAAGGTGATAGATAGTGGATGGAAGTTACACCATCAAGTATAAGTGGATGGGAGGTACCACTAGATCGGGAAAGTAGTAAATGGGATTGGATGGGAAGTTACATAGTGATTGTTTCACTAGGTTGAGTCTGTAAAACTTTTTTTATATGTTCTAATTATGTATGTGGATAAGAAATATTAATTTGTTGTGTTAATATGCGATGGTAAAATTAATTTTGGATTGTTTTTTTCTTTCCCTATTATTTTGTGGATTTGGGTGGAAAAATAGTTTGGTAAGGGTGTTTTTGTCTTGCTAAAAATTGTCGCACTATTTGATGTTTTATATAAAATGATTTATATAAATGTGATAAAAGTTATATCCTAGTAGAATGTGTAGGTAATTCATTTAGGGAAACCTACTGATTATTATTACTCACCCTCTACTTTGTCACTTGGGTTATTTTTCATATGTGGTATTTCAGGATATATGAAAAAAGTAAAGCATATCATTTTTCTAGCAGTTCATCCTGATGCTTTGGTGGTATTGTGGTGCTCAGAGCAGGGGGCTTGGTGTGGAGTTGTGGAGTGTGTCATGGTTTCCTTTGGGTCTATTTGTTGAGTGTTCTATTGGGTACTCTAATAATGGGTTTTTAGTGATTTAGTTTTTTTGGTTTTTTTGAATTTTTTTGGAAGAGTTTGGTTGTTTGGTTGTCTCTTGGTAATGTGTTATCATGGTTTACTTTGCTGAAATGCATCATGTAGTTGTGGTTAGTTAAGCCGTGTTTGGTTTGTAGGTTTTATTCTAAGGGAAAATCGTCCCCTAATTTTTCTTGAAGCCCTCAGCATTTATTTCCATTTTTTGTCACCTTGGGAATGTTGTCTAAGTCCAAGTAGCATCTCAACACCTTCTCAAGACAATGAGGAAGTAGTGGGATGTTATAAGTGGTATCAGATTTTTGGCCCTTTAGCATTGGTTCTCAGTCTTGGTCTTAGAGTTAGAATTCATTCTTAGGTCATTCCTTGAGTCAGGATGGTAGCAATGAGTAAGATTGTTGGAACTTGAAATGTATATCCTAAAAGGACATATATAAACCTTTTACAATGAACTTCAATTTATCAGATAGTTGGGTACATAAGTGTTTTGGAAGACACTTATAGGCATTGGAAATATCATTCTCATGGGTGTATCTAATGAGATGAGCATGACATGGATGGTAGAAATGACTTCCCACTAGGATGCATATTTTATTGGAATATGGATTTATGTTTCGGTATGGATATATAGACTTGTGAAAAATCTAAAAAGTATATTCAAATGTGTTAATTTGAAATGTTTATGGTTGTGGTATTTTGAAAAATTTTAAAATTTCAAAACATGATTTATTTTTTCAAAAATTGTGTAACATGGGATATTTGAACTTTGGAAATCCTGGTTGTGATAGTTGCAAGGTAATTGAAATTTAAATTGAAAGACTTTTCTTTCTAAGTGAGTGAGACTTATGGTGGTTTTTTATTGACAAAAATTGAATTAGGTAGGCTTTATAGAGACCAACCAAAGGAGGCTGCTAAAAATGTGGTTTCACCTAAGCCCTAGGTGGACCAGCAGCTAGTGTAGTGTATAGTGAAATCATTCCATGTTGTGGAAAGTGGAAATAAAGAGGATTATCCAATGTATGTGGATCATGCAGTTCAATTTCAAAAGCAGAATCCTCCCATATTTAGGGGTGATTCAAAAACAAAAAAGGCATAGGCATGCTTGAATAGAATAAATAGGATATTTGAATGCCTCAAAACACCGACAGAGATGAAAGTGAAGTTAGCTATGTACCTGTTAAAAGATCTTTCCTGTCAATCATGGGAGTTGGAAGTCCAAGATGGATGGAACCAAGGTATGACATGGGAGGGTTTTTAGGAGTTGTTTTACAGAAAATTATACCCTCATACATTCATAATTTAGTGCACAACTTATTTATTTTGTTTAAAGAAATTTAACATCTTAGTAATGGAATATGTGGATAAGTGTATGAACTTAGTGTGGTTTTCACCTGAGGTAAAAGGTAGTACATAGTTGAAAGCACATATTTTTAAGATGGTTTGAGGTAAGAAATTTGTTCTAAAATAGCGATGTTATGTATAAATGATTATACAGAAATGATGAATAGATAAATAGTGCTTCAACGAGATATTTTGGGGTCTATACGTGGGTGAAGCATGTTGGTACCCATGAGAAATAGTTGGAACTCTAACGTTGGGATCAAGAAGAAGAGGGACACTTATTTATAGGGTGGGAGTATAGCTTAGAACCCAATGGAAGGATAGGTGAATCTTCCTCTAAAGCCTCAATGTAAGCTGGTATGTTTTTAGTGTGGCTCTACAGGCCACATCAAACGGGATTGTATGATACAGCCTCAAACATGTCATATGTCACGACCGGTCCTCAGGGACCGTGTCGTGACTACCCCAAGCCCGCCTTCCATACGCCGGGGGCTGGCGAATAGCACCAAAGGTGAAAATCCCGATAACTGGGAAGGCATTGCCTTTATAAAAGTAAAAAAAACATTTTAGAGTACAAGCGGAAGTAATACACTAAGTACAAAAGAAAGTGCTGAAAAGTAAGTGGTCCAAAATACAAACTCAACTGAATGTATAGCTACAACTGAACAAAAGTACAGCAGAACAGACATATAGCTAGAAGAATGGAAGCAACTCATGGGTCGTCCTCCTCGGATCCTACCTGAAGGGTAGTTACAGATAGCGCAGCTCCTGGATCATCCACCACAGATCCTACCTGAAGAGTAGGTACAGATAGCGCAAATCTTGGATCGTCCACCACGGATCCTACCTGAAGGGTAGGTACAGATAGCCTCCACAATGCTCTCTCCCGTCAACCTCCTCCGAGTGTCGTCTCATTGTGAAGTCCACCTCCGGATACTGACTCGTCGTGAGTTCCACCTCCGGGTACCGTCCAGTCCTCGAACACTCGACCTCTGTCAGCGCTGCCCGTCGTCTGCAACCAACACAATGAGGTGCGGGCATAGACCGTGTAGGGGTGATTATAACGATACTCAGTAGGGACCCCGATACCCTCAAGGTCTCACTAAATCCAACAAAGATAACCACAAAGAAAGATCTCAACCGATAACTTCTACTTAGGTATATGCCCATACATATACCTAAGTAATCAAGTAACCCATCTCAATCATGAGGAAACACAAATATTATAAAATCAATGGATAACCACAACCTAGGTATATGACCATACATATACCAAAGTTACTAAGTGACCCATCTCAATCAAGAGGTAAATACAAAGTTCATAGCCTCAGCTCAAACCAAGATTTTCATTATCGAAACTGTAACTGCTGAAGAGCCCCGTCTCTAGAGTGTACAGTGGTCCTGTCACAACTCTGAGGTACTGCTCACTACCCTAAGACGGCTGAGGTACTCCTCCTGTCGAGTACCGTGGGTCAGCCACCAAAACACAGTAGTGCTTCCCGCCGGGGTATGCCACCCAAACACAATAGTGCACATCCCCTAATATCCTGCAGAGGTACTCTCCAGACGAGTACCGCGGGTCTGCACTATCACACAGGAGTGCTCCGTCCGCCATGGGTATGCACCCAAACAAAGTAGTGCTCTGTCCACAGGGCTAGTCGACTCACTCCAATTCGAGTCAGTCAAGCAGTCGTCAGGTCTCAGCCGGCTACACGGTCTCCGTACTCCATACGCTCCTCTCCAGGAGGGTCCGCTCCACGAACTACATGTTTATACTCCAAGTATCTCAAAGTCCCACAAAGAAGTTTCTCAAAGGACCGCCTCGTCATAGGGGTCTCAACGCAACAGATGACGCGTCAATCGGACGCCCGGTCTGTGAGTTATTAGCCTTTTCATCCCAGGGGCCCGGTTGGTTTCGTGTGAAAACCAACCCGGCCGTATCTCAACTGTACCCCGAACTCTCATAGGTATTACTCGTAGGGCCCATTTCTCAACGCGATCACCAACGCCACTGACGGTTCGTCAAACAGATGCCCGGTCTGAAAGATATCAGCTTTTCCGTTCCAGGGGACCGGTTGGATTTCGGGTATAATCCAACTCGGCCACTATCTAACTGCATCCAAACCTCGGGCGAAGAATTCCAAAAGTTCTGTCTCATCAAGAGGATTCCAACAAAGTCGACGGCACATCAATCGAACGCCCGGTGCTCAAGATATATCCATATCTGCTCCGAGGGCCAGGTTGGTCTCGTGTTTGAACCAACCCGACCATACCCAAAGTTCCCCTAAAACTGAAGTGTAATATATCTAAACTACCGTCTCGATCCAAGGATCTCATCGCAACTGACGGTGCGTCGATCGTAGGTCCGTAGCCAAAGTTATGGGCGTTTGAAAGGAAACTGCCCGAAAATAGGGGGTTCGGGCCCGGCCCGACCCGGCCCGAGACCCCCCCTGGGTCGGCCCGAACCGGGTCGACCTGTTCCGGGTCCAGATTCGGCCCGCTAGGGCGCGGCCCGGCCTGGCCTGCACGGCCCGGCCCGGCCTGGCGCTGGCGCTGGCTCGACGCGGCGCACGCGTGGCCAGCGGGTGCGGGTGGGTTACAACCCCCCGCGGATGACGAACCGGCGCGGTTTAAAGCCGTACCGCTTAGCTTCCGGAATGGCTAAGTCGTTCCGGTTCGGCCCGCCACCGCGGCTCATCCGCGACGGTTCCTGTTCCGGCGGCGCGCCGCCGCCGCCTTCCGCGGACCACCGGACGCGCTCCGGTGGTCCGTTTTGCTCGCCGCCTTCGCTAATGGTCCTCCCGAGACCCGACCTTCCCTGCAGAGGCTTCAAAATGACTTTACAGCCCCGTTTGTTGTCACCCATCAATCCGCGCACAACATTCAACCAGCGGAGTCTTCGAATTGCCTCCGCGGCCCCGACTCTGGCCGCAGTTTCGTTCGGTCTCAACGGCGCAGTGCGACGGTTCCGCGCATCCTTGCCGTAATTCTCCATGTTTCCACATGGTGTCATTGCACCACGCCGCCTTCGTTCATGCTGCAACATAATCAACAACAAGGGGGATGAGGGTCGGCCGTGTTTGTGCGGTCCGACCTCCTCCCGTTATAATGATAGCAAGAAGCCAACAAATAGAAGTTGACGTACGGCAAAGATAACAATTAACCCCAACATCAACCCGCATGAACGAACGATCCGCGGATCAACCTGTAAATGGTTGGTCCGCACTCATCGTTCTTTTCTCAAAGATAAAGAGAACACCAAAGAGATTCCCCTACAAACTCTTAAAAAAAGAATCATACCAATCCTTCCAACCCACAAAAATAAAACGTGCACGGATCAACTTAATGATGAGTTGATCCGGGTTATTTGTTTTAGAAGGAACAACCAAGGAAATAATACCATTCTCAAATTAATCCCCCTACCTCGATTACGAGTTGATGATCGAAGAACGTCGCGAAAAGAGGCATCGCGGGGTGGTTTCGATGACGGTGTTGGCGTGCGTAAAAGAAAGGGAAAGCTTCGTCAATCGTTGGAAGAGAGGAATCCGGGGTAGAAGTCGGCGTTCTTCATGTTCTCCAATGAAGAAGATGAACCCTATCTCCTACAATCCCCCAATACAACAAGCCAACTCCCAATAAAATAAGTCCTTCTTATTTTATTAAAGCATGGAATGTATTTGAAAATCCAAAATTCAAAACAACTCACCTCATAAATAAAACATCAGTTGTCAAATTGAATTTTGTATTAAGTTGGCATCATAAATGTGAAGAAGGAAGTCACATCATTAAAAACAAGGGGGTTTCAAGGGAAAGAGTTAAGGGGGTTAGGGAATATGAAGGGGTGGGGTTTGTGTGGGCCCCACCTCACCTTTATCCTCACTTGGATAGTTTCCCAACTTCCACACGTAGGTTAAAAGCTACTAGGCTAGAAATAAAATCAGAAAACAATTTTATATTATTCTTCACTTAAACCACAAATTTTAAATAACTCTTCCCGAGTAAACGCACCTTCGGAAAAGGTCTCCTTAAGAAAACACTGGTGATGTGGTTCCATCGGTGCCCTCAGATTTCGATTCCGAGCACCGGTTCAAAAGTTAGAAAAAACCCACTCATTCGTTCACTGAACGTACCCGATCTAAACTTCGGAAATTGATTCCGGGCACACCAGGTCTCGGAATCCAGGGCCATCAAGAACTGCGTTCTTATAAAATCCCAAAGAAATTAAGAAAAAAATTTCCTTCAAATTTCTGGGTCTTTACATGATAACTATAAGAAGATGGGGAATATTAACCAATATTGTCATAATGATCTATGTTCGGGTATTTGTGACACTCCTCAGTGGTTGTAGGCGTCGTATGATTTGACCGGGTGGGGGCCGTAGCATACCCCTCGTTAGTAGAGTAATGTTAGTTGTGGTGATTCCAGGAACACAACGACACCTCAATAGGGAAATAAAGATTAGAGTGTGGTAAGAAAGAAGTTTTTTTTTATCTGAGTATGTTGTGATGGATAGTCAGTCGGGACCATCCATGGTTCAAGGTATGATTATTTTCAATTATACCTTGATGAGAGTATTGTTTAATACAGGTGATTTGTATTCTTTTATTTCTTCTTGTATTGTTATTTTGATGGGTTTAACTTTGGAAATGATGTCTTCAGTTTTAAAACTTCAAACTCATCTGGGTTAAAGAGAGTTTTGAGCCTTATTGTGTAGAACATGGTGTATATCTGTGGATGAGGTTGAGTTGATGTGGGATTTCATAGTGTTTGAGATAGATTCTTATGATATAATCTAGGGAATGGATTGGTGGGAAATGTTTAAGGCCCACATAAACTATTATGCATGAATGGTTAGTTTCAAAATGGATGATGGTGTCAAACATCACTTTAGAGGAGAGAGGAATGAAAAGTTGGGTGAAACAGGCTTGTTAGAAGCATTTGTTGGCATGATATCGTATTAGTTATATGCATTGTTGTTTTCATCAATGGAAGGAGATAAGTATATGATTTTTAGTGGTTTTTGATCAATTTATGGATGTCTTTCGTGAATAAATCTATGGTTTTCCACCCATGCGAGAAGTGGATTTTATGATTTATATCCTTCTAGGGACCAGTCCAATCTCACTTCCATCTTACCAGATGGAACCAACATAATTGAGGAAATTTAAAGTGCAGTTGGAGGAGTTAGAAGAAAAAAAGATTTCATCCAGCCTATCGCATCTCCTTGGGCAGTGCCAGTTTTGTTTTTTAAAAAGGGGGATGGAACTTTTATGATGTATGTTGATTATCATAAGCTTAACTAGGTTGTGATAAAGAACCAGCATCCACTTTAATGCATTTATGATTTGTTCGATCAGTTGATGGGAGCATAGTGGTTCTCCAAGATTAACTATTGATCATGTTATCATCAATTGTGGGTGCGAAATGAGGATATTCCAAATACATCATTTAGAAGTAGATATGGAAATTATGCATATGTGGTTATGACCTTTGGTCTTATGGATGAACCATTATTTTTTATTTCATTTATGAATCAGATATTTTATAAATATATGGGTTCTTTTATAAAGGTATTTGATAATGATATATTGGTGTGTTCCAGGATAAGGGTGGAGCATGAGTAGCACTTGGTGAGAGTGTTGGGGGTCTTGAGAGATTGCCTATTATATTCCAAATTTTCAAAGTGTGATTTTTGGATATAGTAAGTTTATTTCCTTGGCCATGTTATTTTTGAGAAGGTTGTTTTAGTTAATCCATAAAATATAGAGGCTGTTAGTTCATGGAAACCAACAAAATATGCTTTCGAGCTATGAATCTTCCTTTGGTCTAGATGGCTATTATCGGAATTTTGTTTATGACTTCTCATGATTAGCCTCACCGATGATAGCTTTGACAAGGAAGAATGTTCCATTTCAATGGAATGAGTAGTGTTAGAAATCTTTTGAAGAGAATAAGAGCTGCCTTACATCATCACCAATATTGGCTTTACCAGAACCCGAAAAAGGGTACGTGGTGTATTGTAATGCATCAGGATTAGGGTTGGGGTGTGTTCTCATTCAATGGGATCATGTGGTTGTGTGTGGATCATGGAATTCAAGGGTACATGATAAGAACTATCCAACACATGATTTGGAGTTGGTGGTAGTGGTTCATGCCTTGAAAATGTGGTGCTATTATCTCTTTGGTGAGAAATTCATTGTGTTTACCAATCATAAGAGTTTAAATCATATTTTCTCAGAAAGATATTTGAACTTGAGGAAAAATAGATGGATGGAGTATCTCTAGATGTTTGAATTTGACTTAATGTACACCCCAGGTTAGGGAAATTCAGTGGTGGGTGCATTAAGTCAGAAGTTTTATGCTCAGGTGGTGAACCAAGCACCAGATCAGTGGTAGTTGATGTCGGTTATAGCCTAAATGAGATTAGAATGTGAGGAACGGGGTGATTGAGTAGTTTTTTTCTAATATCATTGATGACTGACTTGGTTGGATTGGTAAAAGAGGAATAGGTGTATGATTCCAATTGTATGGTGATGAGGTTGAAACTCATTGGTGGGGAGACCATTGAGGTATGGGACCTGAAGGGGCATTCATTTTTGTGTTTTCAGAATTGGATGGTTGTACCAGTGGCTTTTCAAGAGGAAATTATCAGTTCTTATCATCATTCTAGATAGTTTTTTCATCTTGGAATTCAAAAATCTATAAAGCATTAAAATCACAATTTTGGTGGGCTAGTATGAAAATGAATGTGGTGGAGTTTGTTTTGACATGATTGACTTATCTAAAAGTCAATCCAGAGCATCAAAAACGGGTAGGTATGTTTCAATCTTTACCAATATCTATATGGAAGTGGGAATAGATGTCGATGGATTTTGTTACAAGTCTCCCAAGAACGGTCAGAAAGCACGATTCCATATGGGTGATAGTGGATTATCTCACAAAGCTAACCCATTTCATCCCTATTCATGAATCTCATATGGTGGTGGATCTATCCAAAATCTATATTCATGAAGTGGTAAAGAGGAATGGTGTTCCAGTTTTGATTGCATCAGATAAAGATTTGAGGTTCACATCTTGTGTTTTTGAAATCCTTATAGTAAGCCCTTGGTACCCAGTTGATGATGAGTATGGTGTATCATCCTTAGACATATGGGAAATCTAAGAGAATGATACAAACTTTGGAATATATGTTACAGGCTAGTTTGATAGATTTTGGTGGATCATGAGAGAAGCACTTTCCATTAGTGTAATTCCCATATAATAACAGTTATCAGGCCTTGATACATATTGATTTGTTTGAAGTGTTGTATGGTCGTCCTTGTTGTTCTATACTATGTTGGGTAGAAATAGGAGAAACTTAATTGGTTGGGCCAAACCTTTTCCAAGAGACTAAGGAAAATATCATGTTGATCATAAAATGAATGGGGACAACTTAGAGTCATCAGAAATAATATTCATACCATCATCAATGGTCGTTGTTGTTCTAGGTGGGTGATCATGTGTTCTTAATAATCTCCCCTAGGATTGGACATCATCAGTTTGGAAAGCAGGGAAAGTTATCTCAAAGTAATATTGGTCCTTTTGAGATACTTTAGCGATTTTGAGAGGTGGATTATTGGTTGGATTTTCCACCACAGTTTAGTGTGATGCACAATTTATTCCATGTTTCTCAGTAGAAGAAGTATCAGCTAGATCCTAACCATGTTATTCAATGGGATCATGTTGAGCAAGAGCCAGATGCTTTGTTGGTGGATGTGATAGTACAAATTGTGGATAGGAAAGAGAAAATATTATATGGTACAAGCATCGGTCTAGTTAGGGTTTTATGGAAACATGGTCAGATTCAGGAGGAGACTTGGGAGTGGGAGAAAGAGATGGTCGAGCAATAACCCGAACTCTTTCAACAAAGTGATGGTTCTCTATTTTTCATTGACATAAAGTCCAATGGTGGGAAGAATGTAGTACCCCGATTTGATGTATGTAACCCTTTTTTATGAATTTTTATGTGGTTAAAGTGGTTTTGTAATATTAGGGAGGGTTTGGGAAGGTTTTGGAATGGTTTTGGGACTTTTATAAGGGTGCACGGTTTGAGCACGGTTAGGTGTAACCATGCAAAACCCCTAGGCAACCATGAAACATGAGGTAGTGGGATTCACATGGTTTGTGAAAAATTTATCTAACCATGTGAGGAAACCATGTGGGGCATGCTTTAGATAGTAGCGGGGGCATGGTTAATACACAGTTTGTCTAACCATGCAAGCTAACCATGCACGAAAATTAAATTAGGGTTTAAAAATGGGATCACTCAGGATTTTCCCAAAACACTTAATTTCATCCCCAACTCAAACCCCACTTAGGATTTTTTGTTCTCAAGGGTTAGAGGAGATATACCACTCATTTTGTAGGATATTAAAAGTGTTTTCAAGGTGAAATAAAGGATATTCTTCTCCAGTAAGTGTCCTCTCTTGGATCTTTCTTGGTTTTCCTTATATATAGTTCTCCCTCTCTCTCGATTTTCTATATCTACTTCCATTTCATGTAGATCTAGGGTTTTTGTTTCCTAAAATAATTAGAGTTAGTCTTGTTGATGAAAGGAAAGATATCTAAGGACGTTTTTGTGGGGATTTCTTCCGGATTTGTGGTGTGGTTGTGAGTTGGTCGATTTCCCTAAAACCCTAAGGTATGTGGCTTCTATCTCGACTCCATTTTTATAGAACTAGAATACTTTTTTTAATTAGATGTTTTTTCTTGGATTTTTTTGTGATTATTATGTGTTAATTTTGTTGTAAATTCATTTTTTAATGACTTGTGGATTTTGGAGAAAATGGGTTATTGCGATGAAATGTTCTTTATTGTCTGATTTTAAAATATTTATTTTAAAATCCATAGGTCAAGTTTATTTATGAAAATGGGTTTTGAAAATGATTTTCAATAAAATGGGGTTTCTTTTTTAAAATTTAATATGGCATGGATGATGTACTAAGGGATTTTTTGGTTGTGAAATAGTTATTTGTGTATTGTTGTGGATTTAGTGGATGTATGTGCTTATTTATTGGATTGAGCATTTTATGTTTGTGTCATAATGATAAGAAGTGGGCAGGGAGTACCACTATAAAAAGGGGATGGATAATGCATGGAAGGGACAACATCAAGGATAAGTGGGCAGGAAGTACCACTAGATCGATAAATTAGTAAACGAGCTTAGATAGGAAGTTCCACTGTGATTGTTACACCAATTTGAGTGTGTGAAATTTAAAGGTAATGTTATGATTATGTTTGTATTTAATTGAGATGAAATTGTTGTGCTAATATGTGATAGTAAAATGTATTATGTATTGTTTGTTTTCTTTCCCTTGTATTGTGTGAATTTGGGTGAAAAATGGCTTGGTAAGGGTGTGTTTGGCTTGTTAGAAATTATTTTACTTTTTTATGTTTTATATAAACTAATTTATATAAATGTGTTAACACTCCTATCCTAGTGGCATGTGTAGGGAAGTCATTTGTCGAAAACATACTGAGTATTATTACTCACCCCCTACTTTATCACTTGGGTGATTTTGCCGATATGGTATTCCAGGATACAGGAAAAGGTAAAGTGTCCCATTTTTCTAGTGGTTCATTGTGATGCTTGGGTGGTATTGTGGTGATTGGAGTAGAGATATTAGTGTGGATATGTGGAGTGTATCATTGTTTCTTTGGGTCTTGTTGTTGAGTCTTCCGTAGGGTACTATGAGATTGGGATTTTTGTGATTTAGTTTTATTGGTTTTTGGAAATTATTATAGAAGAGTTTGGTTGTTTGGTTGTCTCTTGGTAATGTGTTATCATGGTTTACTTTGTTGACATGCATCATGTATTTGTGGTTGGATATTCCTTATTTGGTTAGTAGGTTTTATTCTAAGGGAAAATCATTCCCCAATTGTTCTTGAATATCTTGGCATTTATTTTTAGCCTTTGTTGTAACATCCCCGACCCAGGTGCCACTAAATTGGTGCTTTGATCCAGGACGTCACATGACCTCAGACACGCCTCCCAGTACGCCAGAGGTTGATGACTAGCAGTGAGAGTCTAATAGGTCATGTGGGGATACTATACCCTCTTTACCAGAGTAATCCACAACAGATCACAATATAAATTCTGGAAATAATTGGATGAAACCAATAACATGCATACCCAAACATCTCCCAAATTGGGTACAATCTACAAGCAATATTAAATATGTCATGTCATTCTACAATGTAAAGTGAACAAAACCTAAAATAAAGACAAACATCAGAATCCCAAAATTGGTCCTGACACCAAGTCAGGGACCTCATCCATGCATGTCCCATGTCCATCTCAACTCCCTAACATAGGGCCCTTTACCTTGTCCTAACCTGCAAGCATGAAATCTACTTGGGTACCCAACAACAGCCTAAGAATGGTGCGAGTACAACTCAGTAGGACACCACCAATGGTGTCTACAAATATCCAGTCTAACAGATAGTGCATGCAAGTATAAATAAATAACAAGAAAAGGAAAGACAATTTGGGTCCACTAGTTAACAATCTCTACTTAGCTATACTAACCAAGGTGCCAATTCATCATGTATCTTTTGTTACTAGTTCATCATTAAACCCACAAGGTTCATGGCATTCATCATTTTCATAATAGATTTAGTAATTTCCTAACTCACTAAGGATAATATATCACAACATCACAATCTCCTCACCTTGAAGCCTCAGTATGAGTGGAATTCAACTATTAGTGGAATAGAGCTTCATCCCCTTCCTTAACCTATGCATTATGGGTGGAGTTTGAGAATCAATCCATGTAGACCCATGGGAGGAGCCTCAATTCTTTATCCCGCACCTCAAGCCATGTGCACATGCTTATCCACCCATTCACTGCACAAAAACCATATCACAACCAACACAACCAATACATATAACAATAATAATCCATAACAATCAACATGGTAAATAATATTATACCATAACCCATTAACACATTTCCATTTACATCACTTAGCCCATTTAGCCCAATTCTCATTATCAAACCTATATTAATGATCATATTCAATTATTCCCTTATGTCAATCCATTATACACATTCATAAACCCCCTTATGAAATCCCTGTCATCATATTTCCCATTCCACATACCATTATCAATTTATCATAAAAACCATTTCACAAGCGTAAACTCTCTTTGGAATATCTAACATATTTCATAAACCTCTTAACTCAATGCCAATTAACCAATACCTCATTTGGACATCCATTATGAATAACAACCTACTCAATAAGGTCTCTAAAAGATTTAACAACATGGTAATCTAGTTCCTTCGAGACCATGAGGGTTTCCATTCATCATTTAGGCACCCAAAATACCAAATCTTATCATGGGTTTAAAAATCACATCAAGAAGAGACAAAGAACAAAGTTGGTCATGCCCAAATATTCAATGAAACTATGGGATATGACTTCTAGAAATCCTACCTAAAATACATTGGTGAACGCACTCCCAAACGTGGCCTTAGATCTGGATTCAACCTCCTATTTGAGCTTCAACCTAGATCTCATTAGAAAAAATAGGGGTTTAGATCATCATAATGATATAGGAGAAATATACAATCCCTAATTGAGAATAGAAATCAAGTATGAGATTATACTTACTCGGATCTTCAATCCAAAACCATCGATGCTCCAAACAGTCTAGAGATGAAGGAGAATCTCCCTTAGAAGCTCTTGAGAGCTCTTCCTCGTCATTAGGGTTGAAAGGGGGGATATAGGAGGAAATATTGATTTGGGGTTAAAAATACTATAATATAATTTTTGTAAATTTCTCAACTTTACTAGGAAATATGGTTAACCTACATGGTTTTCCAAATCATGCACAAACCATGCAAGAGCTACTATCTGAAAATCACCCCTTCTCATGGTTTCCTATGAATTTTGCAAAGTTAGATTAACTGTGCGGTAACCATGCACAAGAATCTCTCTAAGGCTATACGGTTACCTAGGATTATCTACACGGTTTTCCATAACCATGTAAAAACCATGAAACATGCCCAAAAATTTCTTTTCCCCCCTCTTTCATGTCTTGAACCCCCAAAACACCCTCGATACTTCGCATGAACTTGGGGAACACTTATTTAACCAAAATAAGGGACTTAAGCTGAAACATAAAAAAAACATACCTTAAGAAATATCATGTATCATACAAACTCCCCACATTAGGATGGATCATCCACGAGCCGCTCTTCTTGAGCATCATTGAGCTTTTGAAGAAAAGAGATCGGGCCACTGGCCTCACATATCTAATTCCCGCTCCCAAGTTTCTTCTAGAATGTTTCCATACTACAATAGAACCTGAACCAAAGGTACAACCTTTCCCCATAATACCTTCTCATTATGATCCACAATATGTAATTTATGCTCCTCAAAGGATGCATCAGGATCAAGATCAACATCATAAGCATTTATCACATTAGATGTATCAGACTGATACTTCCATAGTTTTGAAATATGAAAAATATCATGCATTCCACTATACCATTGGGGAAGAACCAATCAGTAATCCACCAATCTGATGCTCTCTACAATCTCAAACGAACCCAAATACCTGGGCACCAGCTTTCCCTACTTCTAAATTAGATGGTGAACCAACCTTAGTGACACCTGAAGAAACGCACTATCACCCACCAAGAACTTGAGAGATCTACGATGTCATTCTACATACGACATCTGTATACTCTGAGATGTTTCCATACACTTCTGAATCAACTGAACCTTCTTAGACATCTCCTGCATGTGACTCGGTCCCAATAGCTCAGACTCCCCAGTTTCTAACCAACACAATGGAGATCTAAATAACCTCCCATAGAGTGACTCAAAAGGAATCTTCTGAATTGTATCTTGAAAACTTTTGTTGTAAGAAAACTCAACAAGTAGAAAGTGTTTTCCCATGAACCATCGAAATCTAGAACATAGGCTCTCAACATATCCTCTAATACCTAAATTGTATGCTCTAAATCCCCATCCTTTTGTGGGTGATAATCCATACTCAACAACACTTGGGTACCAAGCATCTTCTTTAATCCCTACCAAAAGTGCGATATGAAATGCGGATCACAATCTTAATATGTGGTTCTTGGTACACCATGCAATTGCACTATCTATCTAACATATAACTCACCCAACTGATCAATTGTGTAAGTCTCTTGTATTAGAAAGAAATTC
This sequence comes from Viscum album, assembly GCA_963277665.1. NCBI lineage: Eukaryota > Viridiplantae > Streptophyta > Magnoliopsida > Santalales > Viscaceae > Viscum > Viscum album. The sequence goes on from OY728129.1 coordinate 988,737,666, forward strand.
GAAACTTTAGTCAACCAGTCCACAATGACCTAGATTGAATCATTTTTTGAGGTATCCTCAAAATACCCACTAATAAGTCCATCTTTGCCTCATTACACTTCCACTCTAGAATAGGCAATGACTATAACAACCCACCTAGATTTTTATGCTCGACCTTCACCTATAGACAAGTAATCCATTTTTTCAAAAAACCTAAAACCTATTTCTTCATTCTAGGCCACCAATACTACTGATGAAGGTCACGATATATTTTATTCAATCCCGTATGTAATTCCAACTTTGATTCATGGAACTCACGCATAAACTCTTTGTGTGCACCCACCGGTACTACAACACGGACCTGAACATAGATAACTCCGTCAGCACCAACAACCCGACTAGAAGGTGACTCCACACATTTAAGACATTCTTTCATAGACAAATACTATGGATACTCTAGCTGACTCCCCTTGACCTAGTTCAAAAGTGTATACTTGAACTCTATAGATGCATGGGTCATTTGTTTGTTCCCATGTTCCACCCTCAGGTGCATCTCAGCAAACAAAGCTATCATTTTCTATTCAGAGTTGGATGCTAAAACCACCTTATTCTGAGTCTTCTGACTCAGAGCATCTATAACACTATTCCCTTTACCGGGTGTGTAAACCAACTCAAAATCGAAGGAATTAATGTACTCAACCCTCCTTCATTTTTGAATATTCAAATTCCACGGAGAAAATATGTACTTAAGACTTTTCTAATCGGTAAACACCATGGATCGCTCTCCGAAAAAGTAATTCATCCAACTCTTTGAGGCATAAACCACAGTGGCTAGATTGAGATCATGGGTAGGGTAATTTCTTTCATGAGGCCTCAAATGTCTTGATCGCTAAGCTACAACTTGATCATCTTGCATCAACACTACCCCAAGTCTAACACCAGAAGCATCAAATAACAAAGTGTACTTCTTACCAGGTTTAGGTAAGATCAGAATCGCTGCGGTAGTCAACCGCTTATTCAATTCTTGAAAAGAAGTTATGCACACCTCTGACCACTCAAACTTAACACCCTTCTTGGTTAATCTTGAGAGTGGTGTTTCCAAACTAGAAAAATCCCTAATGAACCTCTAGTAATAATAGGCCAAACACAAAAAACTCCATACATCCGAAACATTCTTGGGCTACTCCCAAGACACCACAACCTACACCTTCTCTGGATCCATCAACACACCTGAATCAGAAATGATGTGTCCCATGAAATTCACTTTATCAATCATAAACTAAAATTTTGATATCTTATCATAAAGCCTATGCTCTCTTAGTGCACTCAGGATGATTTCAAGATGTTTGGAAAGATATTCAATAGTTTTTGAGTACACCAAGATGTCATCAACAAATACAACCATGAATTTATCTAAATAGCGGTGAAATCTACAGTTCATTATCACCATGAACATAGTCTGTGCATTGTTTAATCCGAATGACATCACCAAAAAATTCATACAACTCATACCTGCTCTGGAAAGTTATCTGTGATATGTTAGAAGGTCCCACCCTCAACTAATGGTACCCCAATCTCAAATAGATCATAGAGAACACTGAGTAACCCATTAGTTGGTCAACGGGTCAACAATTCTAAGAAGTGGGTACCAGTTCTTAAGAACCATCTGATTCAACTTTCTATAATCGATGTATAACCTCAAAAAATCACCAGCCTTCTTAGAAAACATCATAAGTGATACCCATGTTGACGTACTAGGTCGAATGAATCCCTTTTTCTCCAAGTCTTCCTACTGAACCTTTAGTTCCTGGAGTCCTGTCGGCGCCATTCAATATGGTGGAATAGAAACTGGTTCTTTACCCAACAACAACTCAATTTTGAACTCCAAATCCCTTTAGGGAGCTAGTCCAAAGAAATCCTTAGGAAACACATCCTAAAACTAATACACCACGTGAGTAAAGATATGTTTCTCCACCTCTCCATAATCAAGAATAAGGAATGCCACTTGGGTTGTGAGTTCCCCCAACTTATGACAAATTGGCCCAGTGCGACCTGCTCGTACATCCCACTCACCATCAAAGGAATAATGTCTCCATCAGGAGACATGAATGTCACCCTACGATGGTAAAAATTGATATGGGAATGATGCAGTACTAGACAGTCTATACCCAATATCAGGTCAAAACCTAACATCTTGAGGAAAAATAGGTTCCACATAAAATGATAACCACCAAAATATAAAGAAAAACCTCTACACTATCTTATATCCTCAAATCACTCCCCAAACAGATTATCAATTGACATAACCCCAAAAACTTTTTCCACATATAATCCAAACATATCCACAAACTGTGTAGATATAAAAGAGTGTGTAGAACCTATGTCAAACAAATCACTATTGAGTGTGGAATCTACAAGAATCATACCTCCAATGGTAGACGGTCTAGCCTCACCACCTCCAGTTGTAGACTGAATTGCATGTAGATGTCTTATACCTCTACCATGGGATACATCCTGAGTACCCTACACTGCACTTCCTTCCTGATTCAGATGGTCTCATCTCGGAGTCCCACATCCACCAACCCTACTGGTATGACCAGAGGAGCTCCAACTACCTTCCTAATACGAGGTGGTTGATCCCCTATTTGTAACACCCAGGATTTTATGAGAAATATTTTGTTTTTATGTATAATGTTATATAAAGGAATATTTCACTACACACAACACTTTCTTGGCTTCAGTTACATGCAAGAGAAACCTTCCTCGATAGCTTGCGTTATACGCAATACCGAGTTTCACTAAATAATGTTATGTTATTAAAATATTATATAAACCAGCCGTTATGAATAGTAATACCCACTTTTTGAAATTTTATAAATTTTATCTTTCAAAATGGACTTCATTTTTAGATTCGGAATATCTAAATTATCCTAGGGTGAATTTTTGTTATTTTTCTAAAAACTTTCAATTTTTGATGAATAGTGAAAACACTAGGTTACTATTTACAAACCGGCTTTTTGTTTAAACAATTATTTATTTTATTTAAATTTATTTTAGGTCAAAAATTATACATAATACCTAAATAAGATCAATGTAATTCATTTAGTCATTTTATAATAATTTTAGATATATAAAAATTTTATTGAACTTTTCACCGTCTTTTACCCACCTACTTGGAGAATTTGAAAATTTACATAAAACTTAATTTTACCGCTTCTATGAGTGGAATTTAGAAAATCCGAGAAACATGGTTAATATCAATGAGTAAAATGTGGTTCAATAAGATAAAAAAATTTTTGGTGAATAGTAACTTTTTTCTTTTATTTACGACGGTAAAAAGTAAATTTGGTAGGTAAGGGTAAAAATGTTATTATTATTACCCTAACACATGTCCTAATTCTATTGGATAAGTGTAATTAGACCAAAAACAACATTAGGAATAAAATATTACCCTTTAAATCCACTTTTATTAGATTAGGACACTTATTATTATTTTATTTAAAGAAGAGTTAAAATAGTTAAAATCAATGTTTAATAACTAAAACATTTTTAATATAGGGTTATACATAAGATAATTTCGACTATAAATATTAAGTAGAAATCTAAAATGATTTCATACATAATGGTGTTTCATTTATAATTTTTAGACATTAAATAATTTAATTTATTTATGACACAATGATGATGCGGTAATTACCTTATTAATGAAATATTAACATAATTGATGTTATAAATACCCAAATAAATGTAATTTGAGACTTTTTATGAATTCCACAAATTTTATAGGTTAATATGAAATGTTAGTATTGATTCAATTAACTTTTTTCTAACTAATCATGTTGTTATTATTTTCACAAAAATCAATTACAAAATAGGGTCAAAATTGAAATAAAATAGTTTTTAAAACTAATATTATATTATTAATTGTTATTATGTTCCTAAAAATCTAAGGTTATGCCAAATGACTTAGATAATATTATATATATTAATAATGAACCACTTGGGGTTCGTTTGTCTTATTATAGTAAGTTTATTAACCATATAGTGTAAGAAAACAAGAAGACACGGTAAAAGTAAAATTATTTAACTTAGAGTTAAATCTAAATGATAAGGTTAAAATAGTAACCTAAACTTGTCTAAAACCTATTGGTTGACAGGTTTTCGACCCATCCCTACTTTAGATTCTAAATAATTCAATTTGGAGCTATTATAAACCGAATATGACTTTATTATAAAATAATATTTTAAGTTTTTCCAAAGGTGCCCCTCTCCTCCCTTATAAAAAGGGCACCCCTTCCCTCTTCTCTTCACTCCCTTTTGAGCCTTGATGCTCGGAAAAACCCTACCAAATACTCTTCTCAACATCTCTATTTATATCATAGAGGTTCTGGTCTTCTCAAAATACTAACTCTAGTTCCCTAAGAAGAAGATTAAAGGAGGTGCGTCGAGGAAGAGGTAATCTCTTCTACCGACTCTTTCAAGTTTCTTTCTTCTTCTACTTCCTCTTATTTAGTTGTTTAATTATAAAGTAATAAAATCTGTATTACTTATATACTATTATGTAATTATTAATATGAAACAACCCAATTTTACCTTCTATCCATCCTACAGAAAATGATATCACCGCGTGTGCGTACGTACGGAATATTGTCTCCATGTGTGGTGTAATCAGTTTTTCCACCACCACATTACATGGATGGGTATAATGGTGTAAAGAATAACTATATATGATTATTATAACATCATACGGATTCTAAGATATTATATTATTCACTCCAATTCCATTAAATAAATATGGGAATGATATCATCGCTCCTGCGTACGTACGGATTACCGTCTCCACGACGCGATGAGATTCATTTTCCATGTTAACATTTCAAGAATGATTATAAAGTATATATAATAAGTAATCATGAAATATATGACATAATAATGCTACTGGATTTTTGTTTATATATATATATATGTTTTTCATCTACTTAATTCCATTCAATTCAATAAGGAAACAAAAAACAGCGTTCATGCGTACGTACGACCTACCATCTCCATGAACGGTGTATTTCTTTCCATTTATCGATCTATTATATAAATTTATATTATGAATATATATTATTTATAAATCATGTTTTATATTCTGGAATTAATTAATTATGATCTAAGTAATCATATCAATAATTACAAGTCAAAATACAGATGATAAATGAAACAATTTTACCCAAAACACTGCTTTAACATGGAATTGACAAATGAACAGAAAATAAAAATTCGTAAGTGAATCATATATGATATCATAAATATTATTATGGTTATGTTACAAGTTAATAATATGTTTAAACCCACTATAAAAGAGTCTCAGACACATACAGAATAAATTGGACATAAGGTAAGGGATAATTATTCCAATCTCATTCTTATCCGAGATTGTTTATTCGTAAGTATTTACTGGGGTTATGTTTATTGTCCATGTCCATCTGTTCTCAAAATGTTTTCATAAAATGTTTAATTTTCTTCCATTTATGTTTAAAGTCATTTTTACCCTTTTTTACTTTTACCACATCGTATGGAAGGAATCTTTCTTTTGTTTACCATACGAGTTTCTTTTTGACTTTTCCAGAAAAAGTACGAGAAGAATGTTTTATTTAATTATATGGCATGAATAGATTTTTACGGTTTCATAACACCTTATTTTCATGAAGCTTACTCTACAAGATTTAACTACTATTTTCAATAAAATCCTTTTCTTTTAAAATTTCATGTTATTTTGGGAAAAAAATGATTTTGAAGAAGAAAGGATATTTTCCTCAAGAATTCATTTCAAGTGTTTTATCAAAACCATTTTCCATATAAGATGGAATTATTTCATTTGTGTATGTTTCAAGTATAATTTCTCTATGATTTACATGGTTTCACTTTTCTTATGATGAAATGATATCCATTTTTTTGTATCGATTATGTTATGATGGTATGATGTTTATGAAACCCATTTTATACTTTGGGTAATGATGAATGATTTATGTTCATGTTGTGGCACAAGTAAGAATGCTTTTATTATGAGATGGGTGAGACCTATATCCCCCTCCAGTGCATTGTGTAAATTTTTATATCTCATGAGATATAAATGGCTGGAACGGTAAGTTAATCCGGTTCCATGATACCGGACTGGAACGAGGAGTGAACTCGATTCAGAAAGGGACTTTATCCACTAAGATGGTCTTGGCAGTAATGCCTTGGATACTATGGAAATCATATCAAGTGATTAATGGTTTTCCACAATTAAATTTTTTATTCCCATTCTATTTTATCATGATTGATGTGCCTTTATGATCTATGCCTTACGTACTGCGAAGATTTATTTCAAAACTCAAGATTTTGATGTTTTGATTTTATGTTCAAGTTTTTGCATTCAAATGTTTATAGAATTTTTTATGTTCTCTATGTTTAGCCTTACTGAGCATTCAATCTCACCCTGTTGTATGTTTTCTTTTCCCCATGTCAGGAAGATGGGTATTAAGTAAGATATGCTAAAAGGGACTCTAAATATGATGAAATAAATGAGAGACATTGTAGCTGCTTTATGAACTAGTTGTTTATGTTTCCCAGTTTCTAAAGACACTATACCTATACAGTACTTTAATGGTTTTGTTATATGTTGTAATAAGTGTGATTCAATTTTAAAGTAATAACAATGTTTGTAATTTATGGGTCGTTATAGTTGGTATTAGAGGTATGGTATAGTCAACCTTTAAAAACTAGGATGTGAAAGCCTTAGTAAGAACCCTAAGGATATATCTAAGCATAGGAAAAAATATTAGTGTTTTAGAAATATCCTTGAATAACCTATTATAATAACTAAAGTGTGAAACTTTATTCTTGATTATGTGGTTTTCCTATTATGATTAGTGTTTCTCATACTATGCTTATTGGTTTTGGTCAATGACTGGAACCCGAAGGAACCGTGTTAATGCTGAATGTGACGGGTAATGCAATGATTGTCCCCCTGAGAAACCAAACATTATGGGAGTTGGAATGAAAAATCTTGTAGCCATGCTCACACAACTCTCTCAAGTTATGAATCATGTAGGACTTCCAAACAAGCAAAGGATGGAGCAACATTCTGTTGAATCCTTCATGAGGAAGTGTCCACCCTCATTCAGCGGGTCTACTGATCCATTAGTTTCTAAACAATGGATCAGTACTACTAAAAAGATATTTTCAGTTCTTTAATGTTATGAAAATGATAAAGTCATCTTTGTAGTATATCGTTTCGAAGGTGAAGCTGGTCAATGGTGGAATCTTATCAAGAATACGAGGCAAAGGGATGAAATTGAGTCCATGGAATGGGACGAGTTCAAGAACTTATTTTTCAATAAGTACTTACCTAGTATTCTTCAAAAAAAATATGGAGAAGGAGTTTCATGAACTAAAGCAAAAGGATGATGAATCTGTTGGTACCTATGAAGCAAATTTTACAAGACTTGCAAGGTACGCTTCTAAGATTATTATCTGACTTGAGAGTAAGATCGATCGATTCTTTAGTGGCTTAAAACCAAGTCTTCGAAGGGCGTTATCCATAAGGGACTTCAATAGCTATGATGAAATCATTCGATGTGCTCTCAATGTTGAGATGGAGATTAGAGTAACCCATCAGTCATATGTGGTTGATAAGAAGAGGAAAATGGAATCCAAAGGAAAATCTACAGAGCACACTGAAAAGAAGATGAGTTTCCCTTATGCTCAAAGTGTGGAAAAAAACATGGAGGGAGTTGTCTTAAAGGGACAAGTAAATTTTTCAAATGTGGAAAAGAAGGTCATCAGGAATTTTAATGCCGCAATTATGGGAAGAAGATGTCTAGTTATGCGAACAAAGAAAAGGCTACACAAAGTGAACCTCCTACACTTCAATGTTACAAGTGAAAGGAAATGGGGCATTATGTTAATCAATGCCCTAATCCAAGGGTTTTTTATGATGATCGACATCAACAAACTCTTAATTCTAATGATAAAGTAAAGTCACATACAATTTCTATCAGCAATGTGGAGTACGATAACGAAGTGGTGAAAGGTACACTTACCATCCACTCTAAAGTAGCAAATGTTTTATTTTATTCTGAATCCACCCACTCTTTTATTTCTGAAGAATTTTCTAAGGTTATCGCCGTATTACCTCAATAATTAGATGTTGAGTTATCTTTGACAACCCATAATGGGACAACAGTCGCATCAAAAGTTTATAATTCTTCTTTGATTGAAGTTTGTGGGAAAGTGCTTCCTGCAAATCTTGTGATCCTTCCTATAGTGAAATTTGATGTGATTATTGGAATGGATTGGATTTCTTTATATGGAGATCATATCAATTTCCAAAGAAGGGAAGTCACATTTCATATTCCAGATCAATCTATAATCGGCTATCGATGCAAGGATGAACATAACCTTACAGTGGAAATTTCTTCCATCTTATGGGTCTTGATTCCACTAAATGAAGGTTATTTATCTCAAATGGTTGGAGAGAAACTCATGATTAAGAATATACCCATTGTACAGTAGTTTGATGATGTCTTTCTAGAGGAATTATCGGGTCATCCACCAAATCTTGTAGTTGAGTTTTCAATAGAACTCGTACCGGGTGATTTTCCTATTTCAAAGACACATTATAGAATGGCCCCAATTGAGTTGCAGGAATTGAAGAAGCAACTCCAAGAGAATATTGATAAGGGATTCATATACCCTAGTGCATCACCTTAGATAGCACATGTTCTGTTTGTTAATAATAAAGATGGATCAATGAGACTCTACATTGATTATCGAGAACTTAACAAGATCACTATCAAGAACAAATATCCTCTCCCACGCATTGATGGCTTATTTGACCAACTACGTGGAGATCAATACTTTTCCAAGATTGATCTTCGTTCATGGTATCATCAATTAAGGGTCAAAAGGGAGGATATACCAATGACAGAATTATGTACAAGGTATGGACACTATGAATTTATAGTGATTCCATTTGGGCTTACTAATGCTCATGTTATCTTCATGGATCTAATTAATAGATTCTTTAGAGACTATCTTGATCAGTTTGTGGTAGTCTTTATAGACGATATTATTGTCTATTCAAATAGCAAGGAAGAACATGAAGATCACTTGAGAATTGTATTGAAGACCCTAAGAAAGAAGAAGATTTATTCCAAATTTACCAAGTGTGAATTTTGTCTTCAAAAAGTTGCATTTTTGGGTCACATAATCTCAAAAGAGGGGATATCTGTGGATCCAGCAAAAATAGAGGTTATCAAAAGATGGTCAAGACCAACAATAGTAACTGAGATATGAAGTTTTCTTGTTTTGGATGGATATTATTGACATTTTGTGAAAGATTTTTCACGATTATCTAATTCACTCACTAGGTTGACTCGAAAAGGAGTAAAGTTTGTTTGGAAGGAGGAGTGTGAAGAAAAGTTCAAGGAGTTAAAAAGAAGGTTATCCAGTGCACCTGTGCTCGCACTTCCTTGAAGTGGAGAAATGTTTGTGATCTATAGTGATTCATCCAAGAAAGGATTTGGGTGTGTTCTTATGCAAAATTATATGGTGATAGCTTATTCCTCATGACAGTTGAAAATTCATGAGAAAAATTATCCAACTCATGATTTGGAGTTAGCTGTAGTAATATTTGCATTAAATATTTGGAGGCATTATCTTTATGGTGAAAGGTGTGATATTTATAATGATTATAAAAGTTTAAAGTATATTTTCACACAAAAGGAGCTGAATATGCACCAAAGAAGATGGTTGAAGCTGATTAAGGATTACGACTGCTCAATTCATTATCACCTTGGGAAAGCAAACAAGGTGGCAGATGCATTAAGTTGACAAGACCATGCTAGCTTATCCATGATGAGGATCATAAAAGATCCAATATTTATGGATTAACAAAGGATGGATCTTGGAATTATAATGGAAGGGGGAAAATCTTATCTTTCTCAAATGAATGTTCAACCATCTATACATGTGAAGATTAAAGAGGCACAGAAAGAAGATGTAGAGTTACAAAAGAAGGTAAGAAATGTTCCTAAATTCAACCTTGATTATGATGGGATAAAAAGGTTCAAGAATCGGGTTTGTTTTCCTCCCATCCTAGAATTAAAGAAGGAGCTACTGGATGAGGCTCATAGTTATTCATTATCTATTCACCCTAGAAGAACAAAGATGTATAGGGACCTGAAAGAGTACTTCTGGTGGGATGGAATGAAAAGAGATGTTGATGAATATGTCTCTCGATGCTTGGTTTTTCAGCAAGTTAAATTTGAGATACATAAGTCTAATGGGATGTTACAACCATTACCCATACCAGAATGGAAATGGGAAAACATCACTATGGACTTTGTCACTAGACTTCCTAAAACATCCAAAGGCAATAATGTTATCTGGGTTATAGTTGATCGCCTTAGGAAGTCGACAAACTTCATTACTATTAGAAAAGATTTATCTCTTGATCAGCTTGCCAGGATATATGTAAAGGAAGTGGTAAGATTGCATGGAGTACCAATTTACATTATATCTGATCAGGATCTGAGGTTTACCTCAAGGTTTTGGCGAAGTCTTCAGCATACTCTGGATACAGAGTTGAGTTTCAGCACTGCTTATCATCGTTAGACAGACGGTCAGTATGAGAGAACAATTCAAACTCTAGAAGATATGTTAAGAGCTTGCTCTATGGATTTCAAAGGTGGTTGGGATCAACACCTACCTTTGGTGGAATTTTTTTATAATAATAGCTTTCACTCCAGTATTCATATGGATCCATATAAAGCTCTCTATGGAAAGAAATGTAGGACTCCAACTTGCTGGGATGAATTTGGGGAAAGAAACCTATTAGGATCTGATCTTGTTGATGAGATGGCAGAAAAGGACAGATCTATTCAACAACACATAAGAGCAGCTCAGAGTCGACAAAAAATGTATGCCGATAACCAAAGAAAAGACCTAGAGTTTGAAGTGGGTGATAATTTGTTCTTACGAATATCTCCTTGGAAGAGAGTAATGAGATTTGGAAAGAAGGGAAAGCTGATCCCTAGGTTAATTGCTCCTTTTGAAATACTGGAACATGTTGAGAAGGTAGCTTATTGATTGGCACTTCCACCGAATATCTCTCAAGTTCATGATGTGTTCCACATATCTTTCCTGAGAAATTACATACCCGATCCTTCACATTTACTCAGCTCAGAAGTTGTACCGCTGGAGCAAGATCTTTCTTATGAAGAACAGCCGATAGAGATTCTGGATCGTAGCGAAAAAGTCCTAAGGAATAAGACCACTCGCTTGGTGAAAGTTTTATGGAGGAACCACCAATTAGAATCAGATACATGGGAACTTGAGGATATGATGAGGGAGAGGTATCCTCATCTGTTTGTTACATAGTGACGAATTTTGAGGGAAAATTCATTTTAAGGGGGTAGAATGTAACACACGAGATTTTATGAGAAATATTTTGTTTTTATGTATAATTTTATATAAATTAATCTTTCACTACACACAACAATGTCTTGTCTTGCGTTACATGCAAGAGCAACCTTCCTCGATAGCTTGCATTGTACACAATACATAGTTTCACTAAACAACGATATGTTATTAAAATATTAAACAAACTAGCCGTTATGAATAGTGATACCCACTTTTTGAAATTTTATAAATTTTATCATTAAAAATGGACTTCATTTTTGGATTCGGAATATTGAAATTATCCTAGGGTGAATTTTTGGTATTTTTTTGAAAACTTTCAATTTTTGATGAATAGTGAAAACACTAGGTTGCTATTTAAAAACCGACTTTTTATTTAAATAATTTTTTTATTTTCTTTAAAGTTATTTTAGGTCAAAATTGATACATAATACCTAAATAATTTCAATTTTATTCATTTGAGTCATTTTATAATAATTTTAGATATATAAATATTTTATTGAACTTTTCACCGTCTTTTACCCACCTCTTAGGAGAATTTGAAAATTTACATAAAACATAACTTTACCGCTTCTATGAGTGGAATTTTGAAAATCTGAGAGACATGGTTAATATCAAGGAGTAAAATGTTGTTCAAAAAGATAAATATAATTTTTGGTGAATAGTAACTTTTTACTTTTATTTACCACGGTAAAAAGTAAATTTGGTAATTAAGGGTACAAATGATATTATTATTACCCTAACACGTGTCCTAATTCTATTGGATAAGTGTAATTCGACCAAAAACAACCTTAGAAATTAAATATTACCCTTTAGGTCCACTTGGATTAGATTAGGACACTTATTATTATTTTATTTAAAGAAGAGTTAAAATAGTTAAAATCAACGTTTAATTACTAAAACATTTTTAATATAGAGTTATAAATAAGATAAATTCGACTATATATATTCATTAGAAAGATAAAAATATTTCTTAAATAATGGTGTTTCATTTATAATTTTTAGACATTAAATAAGTTAATTTATTTATGACACAATGATGTTGCTGTAATTACCTTATTAATGAAATATTAACATAATTGATGTTATAAATACCCAAACAAATGTAATTTGAGACTTTTTATGAATTCCACTAATTTTATAGGTTAATATGATATGTTATTATTGATTAAAATAACTTTTTTATAACTAATCATTTTGTTATGAGTTTCACAAAAATCAATTACCAAATAGAGTCAAAATTGAAATAAAATACTTTTTAAAACAAATATTATATTATTAATTGTTATTATATTTCTAAAAATATATGGTTCAGAAAAATGACTTATATAATGTTATATATATTAATAATTAACCACTTGGGGTTCGTTTGGATTGTTATAGTATGTTTATTAACCATATAGTGTAAGACAACAAGAAGACATGGTAAAAGTTATATTATTTAACTTAGAGTTAAATATAAATGATAAGGTTAAAATAGTAACCTAAACTTGTATAAAATATATTGGTTGAAGGGATTTCGACCCATCCCCACTTTAGTTTCTAAATAAATAAATTTGGAGCTATTATAACCCGAATATGACTTTATTATAAAATAATATTATAAGTTTTCCAAAGGTACCTCTCTCCTCCCTTATAAAAAGGGCACCCATTCCCTCTTCTCTTGACACCCTTTTAAGCCTTGAATCTCGGCCAACCCCGAATAATTCTTCTTCTCAACATCTCTAGTTATATCATAGAGGTTATGGTCTCCTCAAAAGACCAACTCTAGTGCCATAAGAAGAAGTTTAAAGGAGGTGCGTCGAGGAAGAGGTAATCTCTTCTACCGACTCTTTCAAGTTTCTTTCTTCTTCTACTTCCTCTTCTTTAGTTGTTTCATTATAAAGTAATAACATAAATGTTAATTATATACTGTTATGTTATTATAAATATAAAACAACCCTATTTCACCTTCAATCCATCCTATGGAAAATGAAATCACCGCGCGTGCGTACGTACGGAATACCGTCTCCACACCGTCGTGTAATCAGTTTTTCCACCACCACCTTACTTGGAGGGGTATAATGGTGTAAAGAATAACTATATATGATTATTATATCATCATAATAATTATAATATATTATATCATCCACTACAATTCAATTCAATAAATATGGTAACGATATCATCGCTCGTGCGTACGTACGGATTACCGTCTCCACGACGCGATGAGATTCATTTTCCATGTTAATAATTCAAGAATGATTATAAAGTATATATAATAAGTAATCATGAAATTTATGAAATAATAATGCTACTGGATTTATATATATATATATGTATTTCATCTATGTAATTCCTTTCAATTCAATAAGGAAACGAAAAACAACGTTCATGCGTATGTACGACCTACCATCTCCATGAACGGTGTATTTCATTCCATTTATCGATCTATTATATATATGTATATTCTGAATATATATTATATATAAATCATGTTTTATATTCTTGAATTAAGTAATCATGATCTGAGTAATCATATTAATAATTACAAGTCAAAACACGGATGATAAATGAAATGATTTCCCCAAAACGCTGCTTTAACATGAAATTAACAAATGAACAGATAATATAAAGTCATAAGTGAATCATATATGATATCATAAATATTATTATGGTTCTATTATAAGTTAATAATATCTTTAAACCCACTATACAGGAGTCTCAAACACATACGGATGAAATTGGAAATAAGGTAAGGGATAATTATTCCAATCTCATTCTTATCCGAGATTGTTTATTCGTAAGTATTTACTGGGGTTATTTTTATTGTCAATGTCCAGATGTTCTCAAAATGTTATCATAAAATGTTTACTTTTATTCCATGTATGTTTAAAGTCATTTTTACCCTTTTTTACTTTTACCACATCGTATGGAAGGAATCTTTCTTTTGTTTACCATACGAGGTTATTTTTTACTTTTCCAGCAAAAGTACGAGAAGAATATTTTTTATTTATACGGCATGAATAGATTTTTACGGTTTCATAACGCCTTATTTTCATGAAACATACTCTACAAGATTTAATGAATATTTTCAACAAAATCCTTTTATTTTAAAACTTCATGTCATTTTGTGAAAAGAAAATGATTTTGAAGAAGAAAGGATATTTTCCTCAAGAATTCATTTAAAGTGTTCTATCAAAACCATTTTCCATATAAGATGGAATTATTTCATATGTGTATATTTCAAGTATAATTTCTCTATAATTTACATGGTTTCACTTTTCTTATGATGAAATGATATCCATTTTTTTGTATGTATTATGTTATGACAGGATGATGTTTATGAAACCCATTTTATACTTTGGGTAATGATGAATGATTTATGTTCATGTTGTGGCACAAGTAAGAATGATTTTATTATGGGATGGGTGGGACCTATATCTCCCTTCAATTCATTGGTTAAAGATTTATATCTCATGAGACAGACATGGATGGAACTGTAAGTTAATCTGGTTCAGTGATACGGGACTGGAACGAGGACTGAACTCGATTCAGAAAGGGACTTTGTCCACTAAGATAGTCTTGGCAGCAATGCCTTGGCTACTATGGAAATCATATCAAGTGATTAATGGTTTTCCACAATTAAATGTTTTATTCCCAAGATATTTTATCATGATTAATGTTCCTTTATGATCTATTTCTTACGTACTGCGAAGATTTATTTCACAACTCATGATTTTGATGTTTAGATTTTATGTTCAAGTTTTTGCATTCAAATGTTTATGGATTGTTTTATGTTCTCTATGTTTACCCTTACTGATAATTCGAGCTAACCCTTTTTATGTTTTCTTTTCCCTAGGATATAAAGAAGGGTTTTTGCTAAGAAAACAAAAGGGGAATATATTTATGGGAGATGTTGAGGATCTTTCACCATGATTAGAAGATTATGTTCCGAGTTTCCAAAGACACTAAACTATTATGTTCCTTTAGTGTTGGTTCTTGTTATGTATTAATTATTACACAAAAGTAATGTAATGTCCATGTACGTTAGGATTTGGGTCTCTACAATGCCTGCACTCAACATCTACCTCTGACTCCCACCCATTCCTGGTTACCGAGGGTTCTTGAAAACCCTCTATATAAGTCCCAACCTTCCATAGGACCGGCACTTGACTAGTGGTTGGGGACACTAACCCCGCATGTTCCCCAGCCAACAACACTGATAACAAAATACCTGATCACCACCCTGAGGAAATGGCCCTCTCTTCAAACTATTCTGATCACTCTCTCCCTATTTGAAACTTCCAAAATTATGAATCCTTTACTTGGATACTATAACACATGTCCACCTAGTTGGTACCACAAGTCCACCTCTCAAAGATCCCTTCGGGTTTCCTTCTAAGACAAGGTCTTGGTCCACTACCTCTACAAACCTTTTCATATGGAAGATGTTCACTGAGGAACTAATCTCATTCTTAAAACCATCCTGGAAACATTTTTTCATAGTCTCCTCATCCCCATCCATCACCGGGGTGAATTATTACAAGTTGGTGAAAAAAATAGCATAATTCATCACTGAAGCATCCCCCTAAGTCAAACTCATACACTTTGTAGCCTTCTCCTACCTCAAGGTTTCTAGGTAGTAATGATCTAGAAACTTTTCCTAGAAATCCTTTCACTCCATTACTTTATCCTTCTTTTTTGAACCATAATATCCGACCAATACTTGGCCTATCCACTTAACATATAGACTGCTAACTTGACTCAGTTCTCAAGACGAGTCTGCATATGGTCACGAATAGTTTGGATAGACTCTATCCAAAAATCTGCTACCTCTAGGCCACCCTGTCCAGTAAATCATGGAGGGTGTTGTAGCTAAAATTCCATGGTCAGCTCAAACATACTCAACACAACCCAGCCAAGGTCTCATTCCATCATCTGCATAAAATGAGAAATATTCTCAGGGAACTTCTCTTCCCTATTATCATGAACCACTGGATCCTCTTACTCCACTACTGGGGGGTATTCTTAGCAATATACTCCTGTCACACAATCGACAAACATCTCCATAGAGGTATTTCTCTACAATTCCAAACAAAAACTTCAAAACATAAACCATAAATATTTAACAAATATAAAGTAAGGATCTTCATTATCCACTAACAAACCATTTTACATAGACCACCCAAATAGGTTTGATCACACCAGACCCACTTCCCTTAACCATCCCTACCAAGATCATGGCTAACACGAGGTAGCTAACTCACATGACCACAATGATTACCTTCTATACCATTTTAGAACTATTCTCACATCACAAGTTACTCCAGTAATATTACATTTCAAATACCACCCTTTATCAAGTATAATTCCGTAATTATCTTTTAAAATTTTTCTCCCCTTTTAAACCATTTGTATTTTTTTTGTTAGACACAATTTTTACCACTTTTAGGAAATTTATATGCATTCTAAACTCTATGGCCCACACACCCATCCCATGCGTGTGTGCTTACTATGATGCATTTCACCTATATACATAGGTTCCTAGAATGATGCATGAATGAACTACCTCGTTCCATCCTGTCCATGAGAAAAATATCTGAAAAATGTCACATGCCACCACGTGTGAATCAACCAATAGTGAAATATCATCAAATGTAACAACACGAAACAAGAACAACAATTCCCCCTGGGAGACTTGGGTTAGAAACTTCCATACATGAGATCATTAAAAAATCTTGACACTATCCTAATCTCCCATATACTATCCCCAAATAGTAAGAAATAGAAATGAACTCCTATGATACCACTTTGTAACATCCCCGCCACGGGTTCTACTAAATCAGTGCCCCGAGCCAGGTCGTCACATGACCTCAAGTGTGCCTCCCCATACAATATAGGTTTCTAACTAGAAGAGAGCGTCTAATAGGTCACATGGGGAGATTATACCCTCTTTACTGGAGTAATCTATAGTAGATCACAATATAAATAGTGTAAAAATAGGAAACAACCAATAACATGCATATCCAAACATCTCCCAAACTGGGTACAATCCACAAGTAATGGTAAATATGTCATGTCATGCTATAATGACAAGTGAAAAAAACCCAAAATAAAACAAAACAATAGAATAACCAAAAGGGTCCTGACTCCAAGTCTGGGACCTCATCCAAGCATGTCCCATGTCTAGCTCAACTCCCTAGCATAGGGACCTTGCCCTTGTCCTGAACTGTAAGCTTGAAATCTACATGGGTACCCAACAACGGCCCAAGTAGGGTGTGGGTACAACTCAGTAGGCCCCCACCAAGGTTGGATACAAATATCTAGTCTAACAGATATTTCATTCATGTATAAATAACTAACAAGAAAAGGAAAGACAATTTGGGGCCACTAGTTAACAATCTCTACATGGCTATACTAACCAAGGTGCCAATTCATTATGTCACTTTTGTTACTAGTTCATCATCAGTCACACAAGGTTCATGGAATTCATCATTTTCATAAGGGAATAATTAAGTCCATAACTCACTATGGAAAAAATATCACAACATCATAATCTCCTCACCTCGAAGCCTCCGTCCGGGTGGAATGTAACCATTAGAGAAATAGATCTATGTCCCCTTCCCTAAGCCATTCATTGTGGGTGGAGTTAGAGCATCAGTCCAACTCGACCTGTGTGAGGAGCCTCATTCCTTTATCCCAAACCTCAATACATGTTCACATACTTATCCACTCATTCACCACACACAAACCATATAAAAACCAACACAAACAATAAATATAACAATCATAATCCATAACAATAAATATGGAAAATAATATTGTGTCATAACCCATTAACTCATTTCCATTTACATAGATCAGCCCATTTAGCCCAATTCTCATTATAAAACCTAGATTAATACTCATATTCAACAATTCCCTTGTGTCAACCCATTATACACATTCATAAATCCCCTTAAATATTTTTCACATTCTACACACCATTATCAATTTAGCATAAAAAACCTTTCACATGCACTAAATCACTTAAGAATATCTAACATATTTTATAATCCTCTTAACTCAACCCCAGTTAACCAATACCTCATTTTTACTTCCATTAAAAATATCATCCTACTCAACAAGGGCTCTACATGACTACACAACAACCTAGAACTTACTTAGCTAATTATAGGTCAAGAAAGTTTCGACGCACCCCATGGGTGGAATTAAATTGGTCAAATAATCTTTGAAGCATACCTTGGGTTCCATGAGGGTTTTCATTCATTATTAAGAAACCCAAAATACCAAATCTTATCATGGGCTACAAAATTACATCAAGAAGTGACAAAGAATAATGTCGGGCATGCACAAATCTTCAACAAAACTATGGGATATAACTTGTAGACCACCTACCTCAAATCTCTTGGAAAACACACTCCCAAACAGGGTCTTATATATAGATTCAACCACATATTAAAGATCCAACCTATATATCTTTGTAAAAAGAGGGTTTTATAGCTTAGGAAGGAGATGGTAGAAAGATGAAAACCCTAATCAAGAAGTTGAAGAAAGGTGGAGATTAGACTTACCCGAATCTTCTATCTACAACCAACGACACTCCAAACAGCCTCTAGATGAAGGATAATAACTCTTATAATCTCTTTGGATCTATTCCTCATCACTAGGGTTGAAATGGGTATAAATTAGGAAATCCCGAGTTGGGGTTAAAATTCCCGTAATGGCATTTTTGTAAATTTATCGACATTACTAGGATGCATGATTTACCCACACGGTTTTCCAAACTGTTCAAGATATACTGTCTCAAAATCACCCCTTAACATAGTTTCTTGGTAATTCCATATGGTTAGATAAACCATGTGGTAACCATGCGCAAGCCACTATCCAAAGGTGCATAGTTACCAGGGTTGATCCACATGGTTTTCCCTAATTGTGCACAAACTATGCAACATGCCCATAAATTCCTTTTTTCCTCCTCTTTCATGCCCCGAACCCCGAAAATAGCACTGATCCTTCTCGTGAACTTGGGGAACACTTATTTGACCAAAATAATGGATTTAAGTTGAAACATAAACAAAAACATTCCTTAAGAAAAAACTTGGATCTTACATTTGGTGCCTTAGGAGCGTTGCCTAAGGCCAAGTAGCATCTAACCGCCTTCACAAGACAATGAGGAAGGAGAGGGACATTACACACCACACATTACTAAATTATATGATCTTGGTTTTAAATAATTTTTATTATGTGTCTTTAGTTTAGGAAAACTTTATTTCTGTGTCCTGTATTTTTTTAGATGGATTTATTTTCAACTTTGGGAATAAATCTTGCTTCTTTTATGAAGATGTCATATGTTAAGGTAAATCAAAACTTTATAATGGTATTTATGTGCTGGATTACATAAAAAACTAATGGAAATCTTTAACAACTGTAGTTCACATGTCTCACATCATACCTAATTGTGGCATCACTACTTAGGTCAAGTAAACAAAAAACACATGAATAAATTAAACCAAGATAGATATTTAGATCCTTTTAAATTAAAAACAATTTGAATATTTTATTCATGTTTACTAGGTAAAATGTTCAAATCTCCATTTAGTGGAAAATGCGAAAGAGATATAGAGATTCTTGGATCATTTCATGTCGATGTGTGTTGACCATTTCCACTTAAAATAAGGGGTTGGTACAATTACTTCCTAACTTTTATTGATTAATTTTTTAGATATTTATATTTCTACTTAATGATTTGTAAGTAAAATTACTTATAAAAGTACAAGGAATACAAGAATGAAGTTGAGAACCAACTTTTTATGAATACAAAGAAACTTCAATCAGACCATGGTAGGGATTATCTTAACCAATAATTCATTGATTATTTAAGGGATTTTGGGATATTATCCTAACTCACTCGTCCTTATACACCACAATATAATATTATAAGTGAAATGAGGAACCATGATTCACTAGATATGGTAATATCAATGATGATTCATACAAGTTATTAATTATCCTTTTGGGGATATGCATTACAGATAGGCTCACATATACTAAACCAAGTGCCAACTAAAATGACAAATGATATTCCATATGAACCCTGGCATGGAAATAAATCTGTATTTTTTAAATTATGATTTTGGGGCTACGAGGTGTTTTCTAGGGCCTCCTAGGGTATCAAAATTACACCCAAAGGAACTAAGTGTATATTTATAGGATATACTAAGATAAATATAGGATAATAACTATGTGACCATTCAGATAAGAAAGTTGTGGTTAATAGGCATCACACCTTTCTTGAGAGGGATCATATATCTAAAAGAGATAGTGAAATATAGATAGACTTTGATTAATTCATATATCTAGATACACAATAGTTGGTGCATGAATAGATTCCATAAACCCCCATGGAAGTGGATGTTTAAGAGGAACAAATATGGAGTAGGAGTATATGAGATGTTAGAGAACCTGAAAGATATATTCTTCTAATCACTAAGGGAGGTGACTTAGTATTAGTAGATAATAATGATCTTAAAACCTAAAAATAAGTAGTAAGTGGAATGGAAGTTTCCTAGTGGAAAGAAGCAATAAATTCTAACATTGATTCCATGTACCAAAACTATGTTTGTATTTTGGTATATCCTCTAGTGGGTTTATATATCATTGGTTTAAAATGGGTATTAAAGAAGAAACCATACATTGATGGAAACGTCGGCGCTTATAAGTAATGACTGATTATAAATGGATTTAAACAGTTTTAAGGTGTAGAATACGATGAAACCTTTTCAGTGGTTTCTAGGTTAAAATCCATCATAATTATACTTCCCATAGCTAGTTATAATGATGGTGATATCTGGAATATGGG
Organism: Viscum album; assembly: GCA_963277665.1. NCBI lineage: Eukaryota > Viridiplantae > Streptophyta > Magnoliopsida > Santalales > Viscaceae > Viscum > Viscum album. The sequence continues at coordinate 988,758,940 of OY728129.1, forward strand.
TGTCAAAATATACTTCCTTAATGAGAAACTTTAGAAATATGTCTATATGACACAACCAGAAGAGTTTTTTACCATAAATAATAATAATAAAGTATACAAGTTGTAGAGATCCATTTATGGATTAAAGAAAGAATACAGGTCACCGAACATTCATTTTGATGAAGCTATAATGGAATTTGGTTTCATAAATAATGAATGTAATACTTTTGTCTATAAATGGTTTAAAAGAAGTGTGAACATTTCCTTGATAGTGTTTGTCTATGACAGATTACTTATCATAAACAAAATAAAATTTTTATAGAATATTAAGTCTTAGTTAAACATATGTTTCTTTATGAAATACTTAGGTGAAGTGGTATATATTATTGGGATCATAATCCATTGTGATATATCCAATAATCTTATTGGACTAAGACAAAGTATATACATTGACAAGATACTGATGAGATTTGGTATAGAGAAATCCAAGACGGAATTGTTGCCAATATCTCATGGAATTAATCTCTCTATGGAAATGTGTCCTTGGAAATATGAGTAGATACAAATAATGTCACGAATTCCATGAATATTTGTTATAGGGTTAGTTATCTATGTTATTTTATGTACTACACTAGATGTTGCATACACCTTAAGTGTGGTTGGAAAATATAAATATAATCTATGAACCCATAATTGGAATGAATTAAAGACTATCCTTAAGTATCATAGGAATACTAATTATATTTTCCTAGTTTATGAAGGAGATGAGGAACTAGTCCTTAGGGGATATATAGGTGTTATTTTACAATTAGATAAAGACAATCATAAATTTCAATCAAGATATATCCTCACTCTCAATGGATGTTTTATGATCTAGAAGATCTCAAAGAAATTCATGGTCACTGATTTTATAGTGGATTCTGAGTATATTATGATTTATGAGGTAGCTAAAGAAGTGGTTTGGATAAAAACATCATCCAAGATCTACACGTGGTGCCTATTAGTAAAGATCATATCACACTATATTGTGATAATATAGTAATACTGGATCTTTCAAAGGTCTCATCAATGAATAAAGAACATAATCAAAAAGTTTTATCTCTTGAGGGATTTTTTCATAGATAGGTGATGTTTTAATAAGAAGAGTTTCCATAAAAGAAATCTTGGTAGAACTATTGACTAAATCTTTATCTCAGTAAAATAATAAACATCATGTGAGAGCTAATTTAATTAAGTTCATTAGTAGTTTCCTCTATTCCATAATACTAGAATTTGTAACTATATCGATAGAACTATACCAACAGTTTGGAAAAACCAATGGTATAGGTCCCATAAACCAATAGTTTTAACTAACTATTGGTATAGGATGCTGTAAAATTCCATATACTAATGGTTTATAAAATTATTAGTATAGTATTCTTCCAATACTAGATTATGTGACCGCTTTAATTTAGTGAAATTGATTTCCCCCATGGATATATTTTTGTCATCTAGTGGTTCCATTTGAATATACTTATATTATAGTTTGATTCATCATTCTTCTATTCTAGTTTGATTCGTCATTCTTCTAATAATTTTTAGGTTAAATCATCAATGTATGTTGATTCTATTCATCATTCCTCTAATTTTATCCCCATATTTCTGCAATTTAATGACCTCAATTGTGAATGAACAAACCTAATAATATAATTTTCATATTTATATGTGATTTTATAAAATAAAGTTTTAATTACCTAAAAATAAGTTTTAGTGTGCTTTTCAAGTCAATATACTACCTTTTTTATGGAGATATCTTAGACCATGTTCATTGAACATGGAATACCTCTTTACTTTTAGAATAAAAAATATTGACCAGAAATTCACATTAAAAATCATAATTTGTTTCATCTAAATTTTGAAACCTATATTTATTATATATATTATAAGATTACCCAATGTTTGATTAATTCTTCATTGATCCTTTAGAGGTGTGTATATGTTTTACCTCTAACTTGAATATTCTAAATTTGAGAAATAAAATTTATTATCATGATCTCTATGTTTTTCAACATGAAATGTTTCTTCAATTTTATCATTTATAACATAGTTAAAGTAATTATTATCACACCAAGGAGTGTCAAAATTTTTCCACTACTAGATTGATATGTTTTGAAGTTATATTAGTTATAAGTATATTTTCCAAAATTATAACCTTCTAGAATTCAACTTTATCCATAAAAAACATATCTTAGTCATTATCTAGCCTTGATCATGTGAGGTTAAGAAATTATAACTTCCCCATGGACAATTTACAAGGCTAGTCTTGAATTTTTATTCCAATTAGAAGGGTGTAAGGGTTTTGAAATATCATAAATTATAAATTGATTTTTTACTTGACCAAACATTTTGTTTGAATTAGACCCATCTTTCTTATTATCTAGGTATTTTAATGTCAAGTCGTCCAAGTTTTTTTATGGTTGAGAGATTTAGAAATTAATTTCATTGTAAGTAGTGGCACTATAAACCTTAACCTTCATTCATTTGTTTTACTTTACATCCTATAATGTTTTAAATGAATCTTCCTATTTTTTGAATAATCATTTACTTCCCTCACCCTTAGAGAAAGAATGGAAACATCTCAAATAAGGATACTTATCCATCATCCCATTAAAAGAAAATTAATTTAATTCCATCATGAAATCCTTAATAAATGTGTAGGAATAATATTTTCAAACACTATTGAAACTTGATAACAGCTCCGCTCGATTATGTTTAATCATGATTCTCTTAATTTTTAAGATACCAATATTCATGATTACATTCCCCAATACTTGGGGTATCTCAATATACTTTAATCTTGGTAAACTTGGATCCCAAAATATTCTAAATTGAAACTAATAAATTAAAATGAACATATAAAGATGAATTAAACTATATTGGAACCTAACAAACAAATATGTAACTAAAACAAACCAATTAAAAAAAATAACATGAATTGAACCAAAACGAATTAAACTAAATAGAGTAAATAAATAAAACAAACCAAATGGAATTGACTTGAACCAAACTGAATCAAATAAACCCAACCTAAATTGAATGGCATAAAACCAAATTGAATCAAACTAGACTAATCCATCCAAAACATACCAAACCGAAATCAACCCAATCCAATCCAAATTGAATTAAATCAAAGAAACATTAATAAAACATAATAAAACTGAATGTAAAAGTACTAAACTGATTTTAATAAAATCAAAGTAAAACAAAACCCATTAATTTATATAATTTTAAATATAACATAATTAAATCCATTATGAACATAGGTAATCAATATCCAATCAAACTAGATAGAATAAAAATTATTTGATCAATGATAAAAACATATCTATTAAGTTGTGGAATTATTTTGTTCTAATGACATGTGTTAAAAATATTTATGGAATTCATGAAATATCTAATTAAATTATATTATGTGGATATTAATAGAAACATTTTTTTTCTACAGAATGGATAAAATTTGGATGTATGATATAGATTGGATCTCAACCAAGTTTCAAAAAAAGTTGGATTGATTTTTTTTCATTTTTCATTTGATAATGATTTAGATAGAGGTATTATATACTACCATGGTTTTAATTCTGTTGTAATACCATGGTTAAGTAATGAATAAGTTAGTTACCATATAATAAAAGTTTTCTTTCAAACAAACAATCGTGTTTGGTATCATAATGGAGAGAAAAGGAAATCGTAGACTATTAATAATTGAAATAAAAATATTGGAATGGGGAATTTGGTATTTGATCGGTATCTAATCATTTATAATAATGGGAAATAAATTGTTCCAATGAAATAAGATAATTATTTGAGTACACCCATGTAATGAAAATTTTAATGTTGAGAGGGTGAAAATCGATGGATGGTGCAGGAATCCTGTATATCGGGCATGTGGTAAAATGAAAAAGTTTGAATTTTTAATCTTGTTGTATCATGGGAAGACTATATATGGATGTTTTAATAATACCATCAATCATATTATTAATTTTTGGAAGTAATTACTTTCTGATGACTTAGATAATCCCTCAATGTGATTTAACAGTTTACATGTAAAATGTTAACTCATTTCACATGTAATTAAGTTCGTTTTACATGTAAAATATGAATAAAAATTACTTGTAATCTAAATTTAAAAATATATTATATATAAAAAAATTTAATTAGTTCCCTGGGTATTTAAGATACATCAAATTAATTTGGTTTTTAATATTTTTAAAGTTTATAAACATCAAAAAAAGAACTTTCATTGTTTCTCTTAATGTAATAACATTATGTGTAATTTTATTCCCATTTTTTCCATAACAATGAATGCTTATGTTAATTTAACTAATATTTTATTAGATATTAAATGATCATGTGCATTTTTTATTATTTATGTATTATAATTTTATATTTAACTATATTTATATTGGATATTAAATGATCATGGGAATTTTTTTATAATTTATGAATAATAATATCATATTTAAACTGATGTGCATTTTGTTTTGTTAACCTATGTATTTTTTATAAATTCATATTCTATCATTATTTATGAATTATAATTTCATATTTACACTTTTCTTCCTTTAAATTTTATTATTTAGATTTATTTTTCTTAGTTTCTTAAATTTGGATTATTAAAATCATAAAAATTTCATTCAATGATTTTTAATATTTATTTTCCATTATAAAATACATTAATCCCCATGATTTTCATTTATTTGTCCTTTAAATATGTTAAAAATATATGCATAATTGAAATTGGGAAGAATTTTGATATCCTGGATAAAATAGGTTACCTACACATAAATAGGTTGTTCTATATAAAGGTGAAATTGTTTATCTTTATACATGACTATATTTGGATAACCTTAATGCACTTGGGAGTCTAACACTATGTGGAATTAATAAAATAGGCCTTACCCAATCACAAGAGAGGGATCTACCCTGATGTATGGATATATTGACTTTCCCCTAAACGAGTTACCCTGATGCAAGGGATTTTACTTTACATGAACTAGCTAAAAGCCCACTTACATTTATGCAGCACATAGGATTCGAACTACCATTACATGATAGAAGAAAATTTGGTGTTACTTTTGAGTAGGGATGGGGACCTGCATTATGGTAAGAAGGATTTAAAAAAAATAAAATTTCAATTAAATAATATCATAAATAAATAAAAATATAGAATTTATTATAATTTTAAAAGTTTTAAATTACATCCTAAAATAATTAAATCAATTTAAAATTCCTGATAAATTTCAAAATTAATTTTTTATAACATTGTGATTACTCTTATTAAATTATAAAATACACTCTAATATAAATTATTAAAATATGAAAAATCTATTGAGAAAATGAACAAACCCGACAAAGAACTAAATAACATAACTAAAAAATAACCGAATAAGCTAACACAAAATTAATTAAATGAACTAACCCAAAATGAACCAAATTTTCTAATTGATTGAACAAATGAACAAAAATCAAAAAAATGAACCAAATGAAAAAATGACCAATAACTCAAATCGATTATAACTCACATAAACTAATCCAAACCACCTTAAACACAACCAACCAGAACCAAATAAAAATCAAGCATAAATCAAATAGAAATAAACCATCCTAAAATAATACAAATTTAATTAACCTAACCCAAACTAAATTGGAATTAATTAAACATACATGTATAAAACCATATCATACCCATTTTTTGAACTATTTTTAAATAGTTTTGAAACTGTTTATAAAAAAATTTAAATTTTTTACAAAAAAACACATATCAAACCATTTAAAAATTATTTAAATTTCTATTAAGCATTTACTTATGAAAATAACTCTTTAAAAATATCAATATATATATAAAATATTGATGATTCTCTATCATGGTAACCTCAATAAACAAAACCAAAAATTTCTTCCTGAGACTACCGAATAATATCCCAATCATAAAAACATAAAGTGAATGATATTTTAATGATTTACCACCCAAAACCTCAATATCCCTTAGATTTATAATCAATCCTGGTAACCTCAATACCCAAAAACCACAATTATCATCTTGATACAACCAAATAGTATCCCAATCATTTATTCAAGATAAAAAATATATATATATATATGGTTAAATCCTAAATTACTATAATTCACTCTTTATTACCACACAACTATTATTCTATCAAATAATACACTTCACCTTTTTGTTTATACACTAAATATACACTAAAAAAATAACCACCCAAACCAAAATAGACCAACCTAATTCCATCCAAGGTTTCTATAAATAATGGTGTAATCCTAAAAAACCATTCCCAACTCTATCTCAGTTATAAGACCATAAATGAAAATTATCCTTCTAATTAACATGAAATTCAAAAAATTTATATTCCAAAAAAAATCAATCTAAATCAATAACTCATAAAATCATGAAAAAAAATACAATTATAACTAAAAGAAACCTTAGAAATAGCAAAATTAAATTAATGAAAAGTATCCCAATAGGGAACCATAGAAACCATGGTTATGACCACATAAATATTTTCATCTCACATAATCCAAATTAATTAAACCAAACAAATCCTAACCAACAAGGTTAAATATGTTTTGAAATATAAATCATGTGAATACCATTCTTTTAAATTAAAATCTTGGGTTTTAAGTCACATAATAATTTAAAATTAAAATTTTTAGAAAAACACCCCATTTAATTTGAAAACCAAATAATTAAAAATATTATAAAAAAAACATTTTTTATCCCAAACATTTCCCATAACACTAATTAATGTTTATTTACCTTAAAAATAAATTATCATATCCCAATATAAGCTCATTACTGTCATTAATTAATAAAATTACAAAACTTTGGAAGAATTCATTGAAAATAGTTAAATCCATTTCAAAATAATAACTTTATTAAAAAAACCTCACTATCCTTCTACACCATACTCATATTAAATTAAATCACCCACTCATTTTGAATCACTTTTAACCCAAAAACTGATTTTTTTTAATCACCCAATACCCAAAAAATTAATATTTTTGAAACCGTGTTTTTATATGTAAATTAAATAAACAATAAAATTTTACTAAATAATATTTTCATACATTCAATGCAATTTTTAGCGGTGATATTTAATATAGAAGGCAATATACCTCAGGTAATTTTTTTTTTCTCGAGTACAAAGAAGAAATATGGGAGCACTACAGATGAAAAAACTAAAGAAAAAATTGCAAGATTTATTCAGATGCTTTAAAATTTTAATATATATTTTTTAAATAAATATCTCATTTATATTTTCAACAGGATTCTTTAGAGTACCTGGATAAGAAATAGGATGAAAACATCAATCCATAAGATCATTTTCAATAGATATTTGGTGATTGAGATTATGGAATATTTTGTTTTTGACCCAAGAATAGTGTCATCCCCAATTGGTATTAGCCTACTTCCGTAACCACTAGCAGCTCTAGTAGCACTGAGTTGCAAGAGGCTAATACAAAGGTAGTATAGGACCATATAGATGGAGCAGAGGGTAAAATATTACTCATTCGAGAGTGTAAAAGTAGCAAAAAAAAAGTCCAAGAAGTAGTTTCTAAAATCAATAGAAGATTTATATCCATCACTTACATGAGATACCATTTCGATTTTTGATATATACATGTTAGTGATGTTATATTTATATGATAAACTCGATGATGGTGATTATAATCTTAGTGGTGGGTAGGGTGATGACTTTCCTTGTGTTGATGGAAATAAATTGTAAGATGCAATAAAGCTAGTGAGGATACTTGTGATGATTGTGATGACAGTAATGGCCATGATGGTTGTGGTGGTCATGATAAAGATAACGATCCCCTATATTTCTGACATGATATTCATAAAACAACCATTTGGATGGTGTTTTATGAATAAAAATGATTTCATATATGTGGTATGATTTTTTTGAAGTTATAAAATGATTAAATGTGAAATATATAATATATGTGCTATTTAAAATTTTAATTTTGAGCGGGTAGTGTGACTGGGAGTGTTAGCTAGTTATTGGGGAGTACTGGTGAGTGTCATTGGTTATTAGTGGGGGAGGATATACTGGCATTTTTGAACCACTTGTATAACCTATCTATACTAATGGTTTCTATAACCTTTGGTATCAAGAATTGTTTGGCCTACCTATACCAATAATTATAATAAAATAGTTTGTATTGGCTATTACAACTCCCCCTACCTAGCTGTTATGGGAATCATTGGTATACTCTATGCCAATGGTTGTGGAAACCATTTCTATATCCGATATCAATATTTATAATCCACATTTCAATGATTTATAACCATTGGTATGGGGTTGTTTCCGAATAGTTTCAATTGGGATTCTGGTGGAGTTGGTGTCCTAGAACAAAATTTTTTGTTTTTTAGATCACATGTAGATTCACATACTTGAATATTAATAAATAAATTATCATATATTGATTTTTATTAAACAAATTTTTTTTATGATAATATCCTAGAGTATATTTCACATTTAAAAGTTCATAAGTAATTCCCTATTGTGATAATAACCCTGGTGTTAAATGATGATATTATTAAACTTAGTCTTATGGATATATGATGTCATCTTACTGGACACAAATTTTGTATACTTTCAAGTGAAAGTACAAGTAAGAGGATGAGACTTTATCTCATAAATTTCATACTTGATAATATCCCAGATAGAATATCATGATGATAGACCCACCTGTAGGAATTCATCATGTTTACATGTTATTGTATATTTCTATCTATGAGTGTAAGGATACCTAGACTTTAAGATAATTATCACTACATATCATGAGTCATATATAGAGATTTTTTGTTTTAAATTGTAATGATATATGTTCAAAATGAATTTGGGTATGTCTAGTATGTCATGAGTGTTATGTTATTGATAAATAATTCAAGAAAGTATTTTTCCCTTCCATATTCATAGAAGTTAATATCTCATACCTCTGATTTAAATGTAACTGTCACATTAAATTATATAGCCATGGTTCATTGAATAGTTCATTTTAGGAATTCAATGAAATTAATATCAAGAATATTGGTTGATGACATAGGTATAAAACCTGTATGATGAGATAACAAGTCAACGGAAATATATTACACTGTGAGTGTTCGTATATGGTTTCAAAATTTTAGAATTAAATAATTCCTCTTGGGTGGATTTATATATTATTAGATGTTGATTTTGGACTTTATATAGACATACCTAATTCCACTACTGAATAACCCAATAGGGTCACATACTTAGTGTTTCTATTGATCTCAATTAAATTCTAAATGAATTTAATTAATGTAAAAAATATTATTCTTCAGTCTAAGGTATAAAATTTATTTGGGATTTATTTATTACAAATAATAAAAATAAATATTTATTCACAAGGTCATGAATATTATAAATACTAATTTATTAAATGAATGAATAATATTTTTTAAAAATAATTATTCAATAATTCAATAAATATTGAGGAGGATGAATAGACCAAAATTTGGTTCTTGTGATAAATATTTATTTATCATACCGTATAATAATATTTATCATCGCATGGGTGCCTCGCTCCAAGAGAGATGAACTCTGTGTAGTAGTTGGCATACATATGGCTGAGAAACACCAGAAGTATCTCGGGCTACCCACGGTGATTGGCCGGTCCAAAAAAGAAATTTTCGCATCTCTTGTGGACAGGATTGAGAAGAAAATTCAAGGCTGGACCCCAAAAGGAATCTCAAAAGAAGGAAAAGAGACCCTCATTAAAGCTGTCATCTAGTCTATCCCAAGCTTTTTTATGTCCCTGTTTAAGCTTCCGGTGGCCATCGTCAACTAGATCCATACACGTATTGCCAACTTCTAGTGGGGGAAAACGATGGAAGGAATAGACCCCACTGGATGTCCTGGGAGAAACTTTGCATCCCCAAGATGGAGGGAGGGATGGGATTCTGGAATCTTCTTCTCTTCAACGATGCATTGTTGTCCAAGCAAGGATGGCGCCTTATAAACCGTCTATAATCCCTCTGTGCGTGGGTATTACGAACTAAGTACTTTCCCCACACGAACTTCCATGTTTCCTCACTTGGCCCGCATCCTAGCTTCCTCTAGAGAAGCATTTGGGGGGCCCGAAAGCTCTTGGAAAAAGGACTGGGATGGAGGATTGGGGATGGCTCATCTGTCAACATATGGTTGGACCCATGGCTGATCGATACAGAAGGTATGCAGGCTACATCCCCCGCTCAACCAGGCATTTAAGACGCCACTGTCAGAAGCCTCCTTTTTGACCAAGGGATGGGGTGGTGTGAGGATAAGATTTTTGAATGGTTTAACGAAAGAGACCAAAGAATTATCCTAAGCATCCCCTAGGTCCCTGACGCAGTCCCAAACCATATCTTCTGGAGAAATTACATGTCGGGTGAATACACGGTGATATCCGGATACAGACTTGCTCTTGGAAACCACCCAACCGACCAGAATGAGGGACCATGGAAATCTCTTTGGAAGCTCAACGTCCCCCAAAAAATATTCCACTTTTGGTGGAAGGTATGCATGGGAACCCTCCCTATGATGAGACTTCTCGTTTATCGACATATGTCCAATGCCGCTTTCTGCCCATTTTGCACGAACATCCCAGAGACCCCCTTGCATGCCATCATTCACTGCCCAGGAGCTAAGGAAATCTGGAATAAATAGGACCCGACCTAAGATGCATCACTGGATACGGCTTCTGACCTCCCCACTCTCCTGGTGCGATGGTGCTCCTCTCTCTCATCGGCTAAGGTAGGTTCATTCTGAACCCTGGCCTGGATCATCTGGGTCCGGCGTAACGATGTTGTTTTCTATCACATGCATAAACCTCCTGAATTCTGGACAGAATGGGCCACCTCATGGATTGGGGGATGGAATCACCACAATGGACATCAAATTCCTGATGCTCCCCCTCCTTCCCCCCTCATTGAAACCCCCCAATGGAAGGTACTCTTAAGATCAACATGGACACGTCTCTCCCCAAGGATGGACTTGTCTCCCTCGGTCTCCTGGCATGAAATCATCTGGGGCAAATCATCGCAGCAAAGTATGAATCACATCATGCCTTTTGGGAACCTGCTGTTTCTGAGGCTAATGTCATCCTGGCAGCTTTGATGCTGTCTTTGGAACTTGGGTGGGTTGATATTAGCATTCAATATGACTGCCTCACTGTGATCGATGCCATTAACCACAACAACGGCGGACTCCAGTCATTTGGCCTCATCATCAAGATAATTATCTCGCTCTACCAATGCTTTTCATTCTGCACCTTCTCCTTTACAATAGGAAAGGCAACAATACGGCCCACCAGTTGGAAAAATCAGGCCCCTTCTAGGCCAACCAGCTATGGCTGGACAATTTTCCTTCGTGGCTTTGCATATGTACGTCTGCTGATATTCGTCATTAATAATATTGGTTTTTTTCTCAAAAAAAAATGTCATGTCATAAATAATATTATTATTGGGGTATACTATGGGATTAATATATGATTAAGGGTATTTTAAAAATCAATTAATATTAACCCCTGTGTTGACTCAATATATAACCTATTATGTCATTTTTGAAAGGGTTGGAATTCTTTTGTGTATAACACTCATCCTTTCCTCCCTAGAGATTTCTCATAACCAAGAACATATCTTGGGTTTATCTAAATAATGAAAGAAGTGACATTCGTCCTCCTTCCTCCCAAGTTGGAGATACCAAGTGATGAATATTCAAGACTAAAGGGATTGTTGTTGTGGTCAAAGAAAGAAACACAATATGATCAATACTACCACACTAACACCCAAAGTACCATTGATAATGCATTGAGATCAAAAGGAGCATGTGTGGATCAATGCTAGATGGATTATATCTTTGGATCCTCAAAGTCCAATGAAAGTTTAACCAAACAACATTCATATAATCAACCTCTTCTAAAAATAAATAATTCCCAATACGAATATATTTTTGGTTGTCTAAATATAAATTTAATGTAAAATATATCTTTTATTATTGGTTCCAATGTTTATTTCAATTAATTCATTGTTCTTTTAAATCTTTGCCATGTACATCTTATATTTTTCATAGATTAAGATGAAAATTTGAGTTTGCTACTACCCTTGGGTAGTTCTATTGAATTTGAAACCTTCAAGAAGTAGGAATAAAAACGCTTTTCATGCCCCTTTGTGATATAATATATATCATAAATAATGATATAATATATATAATAAATAATGAAACACCCATAATTCATGTATAACCCATAATGAATGCAAGTCATATCCTATGACTTTGTTATATCATATCTTTCAAAATAGAATTTATATATATATATAACGGAGTTAAGGAATATATCCTTCATATTAACCCCAATGTAACAATAAACACCATGCTCAACAACTTATATAGTATTAACCATGTTCACCTAAAGAACACGTCATACGATAAGCTGATATATAAGGGTAACCCATGCTTTCAGTATTTTCTTAAGAGTGATATTGAACCTAACTATCATGGATTATGATTAGCCAATAAATGGGAGTAACCCTTTATTATAGGTAATTATATCTTATGATAGGCATCAATATCATTATTATGATACTATGTCCTATTTTTAAGCATGGAACAACACCATCATACCATATTTCATCCCTATATCATACCCTATGATATGTTGAAAACCAAGAGATTCCGCTATTTCTCCACCCATGATATCTTATATCATACGGTTCAACTAGAACTCACCTAAAATATAAAATATCATATATCTAGATTCATTTCAAATTTTCAATCATTTTTAACAACATACAATACAACATCAAAAGTATCATCTGATTTCTTCATTTTTCAACATGATTTTAAAAATAAAAAACCATAGTAAATCTATGATACCAATAAAAGGTGGAACCGTATTTATTACTTATATACACATGTCCAACCTGTAATTCAAATGATCCTATAAAATCACTCCATTTACCCAACTCTTTAGACTATGAAACTATTTGCATTGACAAAGGAACTCCTTAACGAAGAGCCACACTTCATCACAATTCAAGTGTTAGAGTTCCCAAGAATTGGTTAACTCTTAAAACTTTTCTCTGATATCACTGAAATGTTTCTATGGATTAAACAACACTTTTTTATCATATCATAATTAATTATAAACTCATAAAACCATGATATTCCATGTTAAAAATTAAAACCATTTATAAACAGAAATGATGAATAGTCATGTACCTCACACCTACCAAGCCACTGCTACTATCTTCATCACAATGATTTGATAAAGATGCTTTAAAGGAGTCCAAAGGACTCCCTCCTATATAGTGTATCAATGAGTTGAAATGAATTTCCCATCAATAGTTCTGACTCTCCTTCACTCCAATAGCATTCTAATTCCACACATATTAAAGAAAAAAATGAAAAGTTCTCTTAGGGAGACGGATAATCAGTAAGAAGAATGAAAAAGGCTCTAACCCCCACTATCTCATGATAAGTGCTCTTTATATATCCATCTAGGATTCTATTTGATTCATAATTAATTGACTCATATGTTACAATACAAGAATTTTGTAAAAAAAAGTTGTAACCCTCAACAGTTACTAATCTCCCATGTGTTTCATATTATAAAATGCTTGATAGTAATGATAGCCAACATAGGGAAGAATTAAATTTCAACCTTTAAAATTCTACTATTTTACCAATTATACGATGCTACTGTCTTCATATAATATGAAATGTAGCATTATGATATAACCAAGGAAGTGGTTTTGATATCCCTATATTGTGTCCAATAATATGTCTAAACCAAAACATATAAAATTTATCTAACTTACATATGTTATATCATATGACATAGCTCAATTGTACACTATGATATATAAATATAGGGAATATCTCCAACATAAACTATAGGATATATATTTAATAATATTATATAAAAACCCAAATTTATAATCATAGTGAAGAACTTATGATGACCCACCCCCATTGAGAACCCCTCCGGGGCTGGAAACTAATACGGGAGTAACCCCCAATGCCTACCTCCAATAGTCCCTTGGTTGAAGACTATCACATAGGGTATAAATGAACATATTGGGAGGCATTTCTTGAAAATATCTATGAATCATAACTTAAAACCTCCAACCAATCCACCATACTATAAACAAAAAAACTAAAAATATCATACAAGAAAATATATCACGTGCATTCATATAAAACATATGAAAATGTATATAAAGGAAATTAATTCCAAAATAAAATCATGTGGTGATGACTATAAAAACTACAAGCTCTGAGATAATACTATATGTATCGATCACAAAATACATCCTAGAAACCTAGATGACGTATATATATAGGGGTTATAATTAAATGTATTCTCAGTAGGATCATACCCAAGGAATCACGTGAAAATATTAAAAGAGAATACTAATACCCAGGTGCCCAAACAGAATAACTAACCATCACCTACACTGGTCAAATAGATTTTCTCCCCAACCTCACCAAGGACCACTCACCTAGTAGTTAAACTAATAATAGTAATGTAATATCATAAGAATATATATAGATTTTTCATGTAACCACTTCCCAACTGGTTTTCCACTCTCACCTAATGAGAATACATATGTTGCTCCCATCCCTTTCATATCCACCAATGACGGAACCAATCATATATCATGTCTTGTGGTACCAACCGCATATCACTTTCTAAGGCACAAAATAAACATCACATGTCTCAAAACTAGGTTATTAGGGTATCATGAGTGTGAATAACATCAACCTCATGCCCTCCTCCTACCATGCATGACCCTATCCACATATCTCATCATCCATCTCTGAGTGCTGCCCCCAACTATGTATCAAAACAATCACCAAAAGAAACTATTGAAGGTATATTGGGAGATATGGGGTATTCAAACATACATATACTCCCTATCTTGGATTTCAAGTGAAAAACCCCTATGGTATATGGGTGTTGGTAAATTTATCCAACTCAGGTGGTGTGTATAAGGAAACAAAATATAATACAGGTATATAATAGTAACACAATGGAAAACACTTATGGGTTCACAT
Organism: Viscum album; assembly: GCA_963277665.1. Taxonomy (NCBI): domain Eukaryota; kingdom Viridiplantae; phylum Streptophyta; class Magnoliopsida; order Santalales; family Viscaceae; genus Viscum; species Viscum album. Next base: position 988,774,041 of record OY728129.1, read on the forward strand.
AAGAAACACCACCAAAACAAAAACTAGAACACTACTAATATTATTCCCCCAAACACTACCTCTAATATAGAACAACCATCTTATAAGCATCACACAAAGGGCCAAAATTCAGTTTCCATTTCCCTTATCTAATTTAATAATTCATCTACCCGGATTTATCTATTTTATAGTTAATTTAAACTTGTATAAATTAATTATTTATCCATTACCACATTGTTATATATTCCATTGATTTAAACCATTACCAAAAAAACTATGTCAAGCCTCTGTATAACAACCAATGCCACCAAGTTTTAAACAACCAAGGCCACAAATTCATACACAACCAAGGTCTCCAAGTCCCATACATCATGTCAAACATAGAATAGGCACATTAAACTTCATATTTTTTATTATTGAATTTAATTATTTAACCATTTAAAGGGTATTATTAAGTAATTACAACACTACAAATCATATTTATATATAAATCATGTAGAAGGAAATAATAATAATATCAATGAAAACCAATAACCGCATGCACATCACACCATCCCCATTCAGTTTCATTAGTTTGGTGCATTATTCTCCCTATGTTAATTCATAAAATTCACCAACATAAATAAAAATCATGATAATATCATATATTTACATAAATGGGATAGAGAATGTGAATCTCCTACCTAAAAATAATCCTTATGATTCATTTCAAAAAATCAAAGAAAAATAGGATGAACCACAATGCCACAACCACATAAGGGATCCTCAAATCAATATGAAACATAGTGTTGCCTCATCAAAATCATTAGTCAATAAACCCCAACTCCAAATAACATATCAATTTTGAAACCTCTTAAAAAATAAGGTAGAACACAAAGAGAAAGAGAAGAATGGATCACCTAGAATCACCAATATCGAAACTCTGAAGGCTGAGGATGAATTCCAAAGATCATGGGTTATTAGAGCTACCCAAATCAACTTAGAATTGCCTAAAGTTTGTAATAAGACTAGGAGTAATGAGGGATATTAGAGGGATTATACGATTTATAATTATACTAGAATAAATCCATTCATGACGTGAAGTATTAGTTCATTCTATGAACTATACATTGTTTACATAAACTTAAAAAGGCACTTGATCTAACTAACTCAGGAAGTATTTCATGTCATGAAAAAATATTTCATTTCATGAATTTTTAGATGTATGAATCCCCTAAAAAACTCCATCATGAACAATGATTCATACCATTAACTAATACAGGATAGAAATTCCATAAACTATGTCTCTCAAAATTTAAAACTCCACCATGCCATGAAACTTCATTCACATTGTGGACAGGGATTCACCGCATGAATCACCACCTGCAGTTACATAATTAACTTCACCTCCTCCTCATCCTTCCTCAGACTCATCCCAAGGATTCCAACACCCAAAAATGAAAATGAAATGGGGAACAAGGTTCTAAGACATTACATTAGATACCTATCAAACAATGATCATCATCAAGAATAAATACCAACCATAAAAAGAAGCACCAACTAATAGAAACCACCACACTCCTTTAGGAGATACATTTAAAAAACATGATAAATCCATATCTCAAAACATAATAACAAGATATATAACAACCATCACAAAAGTATAGCATCAAGACAACCAAAACATCAGGGAACAAAAATAAATAAGAAAACAACTCAGAAAATTAGGCATGTATTTATGACTCCCACTTCTAATTACTCTCCTCCAATCCACTATGCCTTTATAGAACTCAAACCTAGGGAATCACATGCCCTCATAGAACATTATACTAGTGGTCCTAAATCTCAACCAGTTATTTAAAGAATTTTGAATTGTCTCTAATATCCAAGACCCTCTAGTCAATGATGTATGAATCATTCTGAATATACCAATGAATCCGAGACATGTGGAAGACATCTTGAATTTTGTACTACAATAGAGGTAATTTAGAATAATAATCCACCTTGAAAACATGCCCCAATACCTAAAAGGGTCTAATAAGTAGGGGTGAGTAATTTCTCCCTTGACCAAACCATTTCTACCCACATCAAGGTTAAACCATTTGGAAACATAATCTCAAACCACAAACTCCAAATTCCTCCTCTATTAATTGGAAAAATCATTTTGGAAGTCATGTGTTTCCTTTATCTTCCTTTTAACCACATTAATCTTCTTTGCCATGTTTTTTTACCACATTGAGATAAATAATGATTTCCTCACGAATATTGATCTCACTAAATGGGGATTTCCATGACCTCTCATAAAATTCCTCAAGTGGATCCATTTCAATGGATGATTGATAGTTTTTATTATAATAAAACTCAACCAAAGGTAGTTTTCACACCCATGATCCACAAAAATATAAGACGAACACCTTTAGTATATCCTCCAATGTCTAGATTGTATGTTCTATCTTCTCATCCATCTGGCGATTGAAAGAAATGTTAATGCATAAATGATATCCAATTGCATGTTGAAATCCCCTATAGACTCATGAAGTAAACCGAGGGTGTAAATAATAAATGATGGTCCTCATAGATATATGAATACTTTACTTGTCATCTACATATAAACTCACTAAAAACTAAGGTAATCAACTCTTGGGTCACCAGAAAGTGAGCAGAATTTATCAATAAATCTATGATCAACTAGATAGTATCATATCCCCCCTGAGCCTGGGGTAACCAGGTGATGAAATCCATTTATGTGTCCACCCACTTCCACTCAGGGAAATCTAAAGGCTATAAAACACTATTAGGAACATGATGTTATATCTTCACCTACTATTATACTATACATAGTTCCACAAAATCCACCACTGACTGCTTTATACTTGACCACCAAAATGTACTCCTCAAGCCACAATACATATTATATATGTTGGGGTGTACTGTAAGAGGTTACATATGAAACTCATGGTGTAATCCCTCATGTATTTCCAATGGAATGAATTTCTTTCCCTGGAACACAACCCACTGTTGTCCATCCTATAACAATATGGTAGGGGCATCCTGATAAATGATATGGTCATGCATCACTTCTACTTCTGATTCCCCCCACTGAGACTCCTCTAACTATTGCAACAAAGTGGGCTCTACCATATTTTCTAATAATTATCCACTACCATCATCCTCCTCTCATCTAATATGCAAAGACATTAACCCCTCCATCGCCCTCCAGGCATCCTTGAACTCTCAAATAGATTCTTGTGACTTTTTTTCAATGGATTTTCCATGTTGGTTCCCCATTATTGTCATATAATAGATCATTAAATTGTAGTCCTAAACAAAATATATCCACTTTCATTGTAATAGATTCAAGTCATTCTAAGAAAATATATTATTCGGGCTCATGTGATCTATGGAGACCACAAAGAATTCTCGAATGAGGTAATGTCACCATAGCTTCTGGGAAAACACCATTGTCATTATCTCAATATCATGGGAGGAGTAGTTACGTTCATGGGGCATAACTTCCTAGACCCATAAGATACCAATACCAATTTTTTTATCTGGGCACATTCCAAACCCAAGAGGGAAGCATCAAAAACACCTCAAACACCACACCCACCTCATCCAACTCAAGAACTAGGGTGCTGACCAACTACTCCTTCAAGTATTCAAATACTACCTCACACTAATCAATAAAAATAAAGCCTCAGCCCTTCCATTTTATGGATATTAATGGGTATATACTCTAAGATAATTCATACATAAACTTCTTATAATCACCCACAGTCCCAAGAAATGTATATACATCTATCATATTCTTGGGTGTTACCTGAAAAACAATTTCCTCAGCCTTTTTCAGGTCTACTACTACTCCTTATTGGGATATTACAAGTCTATGTAAATTCACTTATCATGTCTAGAACATGCACTTAGGAAATTTCCCATATATATGGTGGTGTAAAAGAGTCTAAAAAATGATCCTCATGTGCTCACATTCTCCTCCTATAACCTCAAGTATATGATAATTTCATTGATGAACGTGACTATGAACTATTCTAGGAACTCATGTAACATATATTTCATGTGTCCCATGAACGCAACTAGTGTGTAAAAAACAACGAACTAAAAAACTACAATCTCAAAGTGCCCATATCATCATTGAAAAGTTGTCTTTTGGATATATTCCTCCTTCAAACTTAGTTAATGATATCTAGACGGTATATCTATTTTAGAAAACTAGATAACTCCTCTAAATTGGTCAAAGAGAACATAAATTCCTAGAAGATGGTAAAAATTCTTAATTTTTATCTGATTCAGCATCTAATAGTCTATACACAGCCTCAAACTACCATATTCATTCATGGAAATAAAAAATAGATCTCCCTATGGTGAAACACTTTTCTTGATAAATACTTTCTATATCAAATCATCAATTTGAATCTTAAACTCCTATAAATATAAGGGTGTGATCCTATAAGGATAAATAAAAAATAATGTATAACTTGACCAAAACTCTATTCCAAAACTCAACATCACATCGAGAGGGTATTTTCATGACCTCCTTAGAAAGAACAATATAAAAACTCTACAACAACTCTAGGTACATCCATCACTTGATCTCCCAATAAATCTAACAAAAACATAGATATAAATGAAAGAAGGGGTTTTTTATTGCCTAATACCCATCTTAAAACCTCTATTTTTGGAAAACACTAAATATTTCCCTCCCATGTAGAAAAAATCAATTCTTCTCCAAAAAAAACAACCACCATGAAAATAGAATACAACCAATCCATACCAATCATGACATTTTATGGTTGAATCTATAGTAAAAAAATATCAATGACTAATGCTTCCCAATAAAAAATATTCATCCCAAAAACACATAAAAGATTCTATCCTAACCTTCTAGTAGTGTGGATAAAACCAAGGTCACTAGAAGCCTCTGCATGTTTAGTCCTAATTCTCATACTAAGGTGGGTGTAATAAAGAAGTGGAAATATCTAAAATCAAATAAAGAAGAAAAATGGTAGATGATAAAATAATAGTAACATGAAAAACCTTTGGGACCTCTAGAATAAGATCATTTATTGATGTTTATAACCCCGATCAACTCCACTTTCTCCCTATTTATGGACTTTGCATCTTTAATTTGGCATGGGTCCCTGATGGTAAGTGATGTCCTATGGATACCATCCCCCAACTCCACCTCCAACAATATAAGAATAATCCTACTGAATAGGCTGCTGAATATATCCTAGTAGGACCTACTACTAATACTTCCTTGGGGAAGCTACTTCTACCAGAAGGGTGTTGGATATCCAAACCATACTAACTAACTAGGGTTGATGGGAACCATCACTAATACTGACTATGACCACTACAACCAAATAAAAAAATAGGATATCTCTCCGTAGATGTATGGAAACTTTCAGACCTCAAGAAACATAATTCTTACATTTTAGGTTTCCTTCATATAGATCAAAACCATGACTAGGCCAATATTTGTGGCTCTCCATATGACATCTTTCTCCTCATAGGTCCCTGATAACCCTCAAATAGAGGTGTTCCATTCTACTCATGCACCCTCTCAATCACTTCCTCCATCTTATTCACCTATAAATACATATTTAACATAAATTGGGAGACCATATAATAGAGGGTGCGGTGAAACACCTTCTCCAAGAATCATTAGGGGGACTCCTCATCTAGAAAGATGTTAGGGGAAAATAGTCAAAGGTCATTAAATTTAATTACCAACTCTTGAATGATCATGATCTATAGATAAAGAGATAGAAACTTCTTACTATTTTTCATATTCACCATCATATATAAGAACTCATCCTTGAAATCTTATTGGAAATCAACCCATGATACATCGGTATCCTTTTTATCCACTAGATATATCATCCACCATTAACATGTTTCTCTCCTCAACAAGTTAACCACTATGAGAACCCAATACTCATATTGAGGTCGAATCAGAAAAAAAAAGTGATATCCAAATCCTTTATATAGTGCTCTTCCTCTAGATCAATGATTCTTCCCTCATACATTTTCAGGTTATGATGCTAAAAGGCATGAAACATCTACTACCACTAATCATCCTCCAAATACAGATCAACCATCTGATGATTAACGGGGTCAGCCTATTGAACTTCCCAAACTCAGAACACACATGAGAATTGACCAAATATCATCTCTATAATTAAAGGAGATACACTTAAGTCTAATATAAATGGATTTATTTATATTTAATTAATTAGTTCTATCATTTAATCATATAACTACCCTATTTGAAACATTATTCAAGAAAACATGATGTATGTATATCTCTAAGGTCTATACCATAAAAATAAGTGTTTCATTACTTAGTCAATTAATAGAGTTTAAGGACCTTGCATCGGATCATTGGGGGGGCCTAAAAGTCTGTTCCCTAATTGTTCTCCATTATTTTCAACACATACTAAACTTGGATAACATTGTTTCCTTACCAACCCATGCAGTCCTAACCATTTCCTAACTCCAAAATCCACCCCATATCCGAAAAAACTCCTTTGATATCACTTTTTCATGACCCGACCCCACTAGGAAACACTCCTAGACTAGAATATTAGATGAGATAGTCCTTTGAATTCCACATCCAATAAGGATCGGGTTGGAAACTAGCACTGAGGGTATAAACACGCATAATAGAGGGCATTACCCTCAAATATCCTTGGATCATAAGATAAAACCACTAAAAAATCCACCATACTATAAAAAAACAAAAATACCATACAAGAAAATATCTCATGTGCATGAATATAAAATAGACACAAACATACTCAGGGGAAGTTAATACCAAAACAAAATCATGTGCCAACGACTCCAACAACTCCACGATCCAAGCTTGTACCATTCATCTCGATCACCAAATACCTCCCCAAAACCTAATATATATATATATATATATATATATATATGTATAAGCATAACATGTATACTCAGTAGGATTATACCCAAGTTTTCTCATGAAAATGTGAAAAAACATACTAATTCCCTAGTGGACAAACAACAGAACCAACCAGTACCAGTATAAGTCAACTAGTTTTTCTATCCAACCTCACAAAGTATCACTAACCCAATAACACAACCAAGAATAATAAATTAATATCATATGAATATAGATAAAGGACCATTAAAACCACTTCCCTACTGGTTTTCCACTCTTACCCAATTGGAAGGAATCATTTTCCCATATCCCTTCCATATCCACTAATTATGGCAATAACCATATATCATGTCTCACCGCACCAAACATATATCACATCATGTGGAACCAAGCATATATGACACGCTTTAAACCCAAGGTGGTAGGGTATCATGAATGTAAAGAAAATAAACATCATTACCTCCTCTTTTCATAAATGATTTATACTATATATCTCATCATCCACCACTAGGTACCTCCCCCAAATATATATCACTGGAATCACCAGAAGATACTATTGATGAAGAGTAAAGGAAAGGGGTAGTCAACCATCTATATTCCCCCCATCTTGGATGTTAGGGAACCAAATTTTATTACACAAGAAAACACATATGTGTTGACACAAGAAATACCACCACAACCATCTTAAAGACACTAATAATTTATCACCACCAATAACTACCACTAATGAAGAAAATACATCCCACAAGAATCACAAAAAAGTCCATAACACAGTTTCCATTTCCCATAGGTAATTTAAAATTTTAGGGACCAAGCTTTAGATATTAACAAATTATTATATATTTCTTTACTAGTGAACCAATACCAAGAAACAACCATGTCAAGCTACCATATGACAACCAAGACCACCAAGCCACAAAAAACCAAGTCCACCAAGTCACACACAACCAAACCCGTCAAGCCGCACACATTATGTCAAGCAGGGAATATGCACATTAAAATTATCATCTTTATGTATTTAAACATTTAAAGTGTATTTTCAAATCACTCAAAAACTATAAGGAATAGTTATATAGAAATAATATATCACGAAAAAATAATAACAATATCAAGGAAAACGAGTAATCAAATGTGCAACACACCATCCCCTTCATTAGTATTGTTTATTATCTTCATTATATAAATTAATACCATTAACCCAATGAAAATAAAATAAATGATAATAACATTGATTTGAATAAATATGAGAGAGAACTTAAATCCTCTACCAAAAAATAAGCCTTCTATTTCACTACATGAAGCTAAGAAAATGAGGATGAACTACAGGGACACAACCAAAAAAGGGATCCTTGGATCAATCTAAAATGCTGCATTACCTCATCAAAATCACAACCCAATAAACCCCTAACTCCAAAAAACGCATTTTATATGAATTTTTTGAATAAAAAAGGGGAATTTGAGAGAAATAGAGGAAGGATTCACCCAAAATCATTGGTATTGAAACTAAAAAGGCTAAGGATGCAAGACTAATATAAGGGGATGTTCGAGAACCCAAAATCAATAAGGAATTTCCTAAAGTTTGAATTTAAAAAGGGGTTGAGGGAAATAAGAGTAAGGATTTGATTTATAGATATCCTAGAAAAGAATCCATTTAGGGTGTGAAGGAATTATTCACACCGTAAAACTTACACGGTTCACATCCACTAAAAAACAAGGCTCGTGATCTAAAAAACATGGGTGGTATTTCAAATCATGAATAAATATTTCATTCCATGAATTATTTAAATCCAAAACCACCCCCTCAAAACTCCATAATGAACATTTATTACACAAACAATGATTCACACTGTGATCTACTCCTAGATAGTAATTACATAAACCCATCCTCCTAAACTACGAACCGCCACTAAGACAAAAACATCATTTATGCCATAAAATTATTATTCATGGTGTGAATAACCAACTATAGCTATAACTTCAACTCAAACTCCTCATATTCATTCCTTGGACAAATTTAAAGGCTTCCAACACCCAAAACTCATTACTTAATGGGATGGATGGTTTTGATCTATTACATAACTTCTATAATATATTGATGTGATAAATATTCTATGGATGTTATCATATAATGAAATCATACTTCTCTTGTTTCAAACTTTTATTATTCCTTGACAATTTTTCTAGATGTGTTGGTATGGGATGGATTTATTTGTTGATGATTTTGGAGATGTTCTAAGTTATGTATTTATGGGGGTTTTTAATTTAGTTAGAATTTTCTTATATGGTGGATAATATAAAAGTATATAGTTTAATGTATGAATTTAGCGTCTTATGGTGAGGATTTGATGGTTCAACGATGATATTTAGGTATGATATAGTTGAACTATCGATAGTTTGTGTGTTTTTTGTTGTGACGGTGACTGTGTCATCGAAGGAATGTTGTGTTAGGTGTTGAAATTATTGACATTGTGAATTGTGGAATTAATTTATATTAATAAAAAAATTAGTAAAAAATATGTTCTAAAGACCTTGGTTTTCCCACTTGGTAACCCTTTTGGCTCGATCTAGGTGTTGGTTTTTTCATTTTTGAATTTTTAATTTTTAATTTTTGTCCTGTCACTAGTTTTGTATTTTTAAACATTTAAATTTGAGTTTATTGGTTATTTTGATACATATAATGGTTTCTAATTAACCCAAAAAGTAGTTTTATTCAAAAATTAAAAAATTATTAGTGATAATAAGTGATAATATTAATCATCATGTATAAATCAAACTATATACATGGGCTGGTAATCAAAAATAAATGAGATAAAGTTTATTTTAAATAAGAAAACATAGTTTTAATCCCTCTAATTCATAATAATATTTAATATATGGAAACATATATATCCTATGATAGAGTTAGTGGAAGGATTTGATCAGTGATGATGCAATTGGCAGTTGTTTGGTGATTGTTGGTGTGAACATGGATGAAAAAAAGTGGAACTCATTGTCATAAACTAGAATGGTCCCATCCTAAACCAGCCTATGGAAAGGACTAAGGGGTGTTCTAAATACCCATAGGCCAGTGAAAATCACCATATAATCGGATTCTACGTAGTGGGAATGGTTTTACTCAAATAAATAACATTTAACTAGTATTTAAACTTTAACAAAATTATGTAATGATGAATCCATACATTAAATGACCATGAAAAATTAAATTATTAGGTATAAGATAAAGTGAATCAAAAATAAGAAATCATCCTCACCTCTAATTCCTTTACCAAGAAACAACCCCATTTATTCAACATCCATAACAACATATGCATAAACACCACCCACAAAATAAAGGAAGAAAAGTGGGGATGGAAGATTTGGTTGGACTACCAAATCCCTAAAAATAAAACTAGCATACCTGACCAATCTTCCCAATGTGACTTAGGGTTAAAATATATACACAAACTTGAGAATTTCTCTATGAGTTTTATTGAAGAAGAGTCCAAGAGGTTTAACTCTTTATAATCAGAGTCCAAACCATCAAGATTCACTTAGTCTATAGGCACTGATTGATGTAAGTATAGTGTGAGGAAAATAACCCCGTAGGATTTCACCAATGGGTCTATGCATTCACTTTTAAAAAACACTCCATAAATTATAATTTTAAATTCACTAATATAGAAATATTTTTTCCATAAAATTTGTAAAAAAATCCATGTATTTCTTTATAAAACTCTTTTTAATACCCCAAACTATTTAGACACATGATTTATTTGAAAAAACATTGTCACTAGAACATTGATTGACTTATTCTTGAAAAAATTTGATGGGAACTGAATACACCTTAATAAGTAACCAAAAACATAAATCTTAATAATAAAAAATTTATTAAATGCCCACTAATAAAATAAATCCCAAGTATTTAAAAACAAAATAAAGTACTAAAAATGTAAAAGTAAATGAATTTATAATCATTAGTTGTATAAAGTAAATCAAGAGTAAAATAAAAACAAAAAAATAGAAATTTAAAATAGGTGAAATGGAAGAAACATCCTAAGGTCACTAAGACTAGAGGAACCTAGTAATTTTACATCAACCTAGTGATGAATTTTGGATTTCTAACATGTCTCTAGCTAGATGAGGATCCATATAACTACGTCACTAGTATTACCAGTGGTGGAAGACCTCTTCCTCTACAGGTTATCCTACCCAAGAATATGAGGTTTCTAATTATTTTTAACAGATATAGACAACCATTAGAAAAAAAATCAATATGAAATAGAAGAAAAAATATTTTTTATAAAATACGCTTCAATATATTTCCACTACCCGTTTTAAATGGATGGCTTAGGAAACACCTATCCTTTTTAAACTAACCACAACTAGCATTATATATTTTATATAAAATTTCATTGGATGAATTTAAAATTAATAATTATGATAATAATAATATTTATTATGCAATTAATTATTTCCTTTGAAATTTCCAAATGGACCTTTGGATTCAAATTTAGAAAGAAATGCTAGAAATACTATTTTAAAACTTATTTGGAAACCCAATTCAAATATCACATTTAAACTTGAAGGATTACCTTTATTTTTATAGTTATTGATTATAAACTTAACATAATTATTATAATAATATCATGATTTAAAAAATACATCTGACAAATAGTCACACAATCCAAGAGCCTAAAGGTTTCGTGTCATGGATATTAACTACATACAAATATTATTATACTACACTTACAAACATTTATCCATTTTCATGATACTCTAGACCCTTTACTATATATTTCACATGATATAATCGTCTTTATAACATAGGGATTAGAAAAATAAGACATGGGTGAGCTCAAATGATCATTAAGGAAAAAAACATATCATAACATGAAGGAAAACACGAGGAAGACATAAACATCATACAAGATAAAAATACCTTAGATAGTAATGATAAAACATTTTAGAGTAACATAATATCATAAAATATCATTAAGGATGCATAAAATATATAACCTACCTCAAAATAAATATCAATAATTATAAACCATGTGATCATGATATAAAAGTTTGTAACACTTTAACAATAAGGCTTGATCATGAAAACAAGGAATTTCATGGAAATAAAATACATCTTGTAAAATTGGTATAACATGAAAAAAAAACATGGGAATTTGGAAAAACCATAATCATAGGAAAAACTATGTGATAAAACCCATTATTACCATAACTATGTAAACATACTCATTATGTCCATGCCTAAAAATGTGGGCAACCCATCATGCCCATGCATGTGTGAACAAACTCATTTTTCCCATGCATGACCATCTTGTGAGATATAAACATAATCCAATGCACTGGAGGGTGATATAATACCCCACCTATCATCATATATATATATATATTTTCCACTTAAAATATATCATCATTGTAACTTAAATAACCCATGTAAAATAATTGGTTTCTTTAAATTACAACATAACATGATCTTAAGAAATCATAAGATATCAAAATCCCATTTCCCAAAAGGATTCATAACATAATAACATATATAGGATGACTAAAACACCACTTCATAAAAGATAAACCTTAGAGGAAAATATAATTGAGAATATAAAAGTTTCACAAAAACTTGTAAACATTATTATAAATGATGAAGTGTAAATTAATTTTAAGTAAAACATTTTGGAGAAGGGGAAGAGAATAATTTTTTAAAACACCATTCTAAAGAATTTAAAATAAATGATCCTTGAAAATTCTAAATGGTTTTAAAAATTAGAACTAATAAAACTTTGAAAATTTTTACTTTTGAAAATAATCTTTAATAGTGGAACCTTGAAAAATATATATAATTTATCAAAAGAAAATTTGGAGTGAATGATAAATATTTCTATTTTGAAAATATTGAAAAACATTTTGAAAATTTTGAAATAACCTTGTTTAAAACCAACATAATTAAAATGGATAGTGGAACCTTTTTAAACACCATAAGCTTCCATGGTACGCTTCTCTTTGAATAATACAATAACTTGAGTTGTACGTAACTTCGAGTTGTAACACACCACGACCAATCAAACTAGCCATTATGAATAGTAATACCCACTTTTTAAAATTTTATAAATTTTATTTTTCCAAATGGACTTCATTTTTGGATTCAGAATATCAAAATTAGCATAGGGTGAATTTTTGGTATTTTTATGAAACCTTTCAATTTTTGATGAATAGTGAAAAACACTTTATTGTTTTTTAAAACTGAATTTTTATTTAGATAATTAGTTATTTTATTTAAATTTATTTTAGGTAAAAATATATACATAATACCTCTATTTTTTCAATGTAATTCATTGGAGTCATTTTAAAATAATATTTGATATATAAAATTTTATTGAACTTTTTACTGTCTTATACCCACCTTCCTGGCACATTTGCAAATTTGCATAAAATGTAATTTTACCACTTCTGTGAATTGAATTTCAAAAATATGAGAGACATAGTTGACATCAGAAAGTAAAATGTGTTTCAATAAGATAAAAATATTTTTTTGGTGAATAGTAACTTTTGCCTTTTATTTACCACGTTTAAATGTAAGTTGGGTAATTAAATGTAAAAATGATATTATAATTACACTAACACATGTCCTAATTCTGTTGTATAAGTTTATTTTGACCAAAATCAACCTTATGAATAAAATATTATCCTTTAGGTCCACTTGGATTAGATTATGACATTTATTATTATTTTATTTAAAGAAGAGTTAAAAGTGTTAAATTCAAAGTTTTATAACTAAACCATTTTTAATATAGGGTTATACATAAAATAAATTCGACTATAAATATTCATTATAAATAAAAAAATATTTCATATATAATGGTATTTTATTTATAATTTTTAGACATTAAATAATTAATTTTATTTATGACACAATGATGATGCAGTAATTACCTTATTAATGGAAGACTAAAATAATTTATATTATAAATATCCAAATAAATATAAATTGAGACTTTTGATGAATTAAAATAATTTTCTAGGTTAATATGACATGTTAGAGTTAATTAAATAAATTTTTTTCTAAGTGATAAATTTGTTATGACTTTCATAAAAACAAAATACCAAATAGTGTCAAAATTGACAAAAATGGGTTTTTAAAACAAATACTATATTATTAATTGATATAATATTCCTAAAAATCTACGGTTCAGACGAAGGACTTAGATAAGGTTAAATATATAAATACTGAACCACTTGGGGTTCTCCCGGATTTTTTATAATAAAGTTTGTTACCATTTATTATAATAATACCAGAATAGATGGTAATAGTTAAACTATTTAACTAAGAGTTCAATCTAAATGATAAGGTTAATATGGTGACCTAAACCTGTCTAAAACCTATTGGTTGAGAGGTTTTAGACACATAACCACCTTATCCTAGAAATAAATCCTTTTGGATCCATTATAAACTGAATATGATTGTATAATAAAATAATATTTCAAGATTTTTCAAAAGTGATCCTCACCTCTCTTATAAAAGGGTACTTCCCCTTCTCTCAAAATCACACCTCCGAAGCAATTTGGATCGGCCAAACCCTGCTCAAATATCCTCCAAACTACCATCAATTCAACCTAGAGGCCTTAATTGGATCATAAATCCAACCTAAATATCCCTTTTGATCGACTCAAAAGGAAACACCTGAAGAAGATGTAATAAATTCACCACCTCTTTCAAGGTTCTTATCTTCTTCCACTTCCTCTTTCTTTGTTGTTTCCATAAAACAAAATCCAGTACGTTATACATAATTTTATGTTATTATAAATATGGTAAAACCATATTCATTATTATATCCATCCTATGAATGACAAGTCACCATACATGCGTACGTGCGACTTACCGTCTCCACGTCATGGTGTAGTTTATTATTCAACACTTCAGTATTTGGATGGGTATAATAATGAGTTTAATTGATGTAAATAATAAATATAACATTTTAATTATTCTTTATATATGATATAACATCAAATTAAATATGATTTCACCATCAATAGAATGATATTTTCGCTCGTGCGTAGGTACGGATTACCGTCTCCACGAACGCGATGAGATTCATTCCCCATCATAATAATTCAAGAGTAATTTTCATTTTATGATTAAAATTAATATTTAAGAACTTGATACCATTCTATATATGAATAAAATACATCATATCCATAACAAAAATGACTTACGTAACAAAATATATAAATGAAAATGAATCAATTAACACCCAAAACAATGATAGTACAGAAATATTATTAGCAATGAAATATTAGAAGATTGTATATGATATTATTTTTATGTATTTGGTTCTTTTATAATTTAATAACAATGATTTAACTATTATACAGGAGTTTAATGTACCCTCCATTAAGGAAAAGTACAAGTTAAGGGTTAATTCTACAATCTCTTCATTATCCAAGGTTGTTTATACATGAGTATCTACTGGGACCTCTTTATCATCCACATATGTGTTTCTTAAAAATGCATTTAAAAACATTTTTACTATTTCCTAGACTATGTATTAAAGTAATTTATACCCTTGTTTGAATTTTTATTAACTTTTTATAAAGGAATGTTTCTGTTGTCTTCCAAACAAGGTCCTTTACAACCTTTTCGACAAAATTAAGGAAATAATGTCTTTTTAACTTATACGGTGAGTGCGGCTATTTTCCGACGTTATAACACCTTATAATATTTCATTAAATGTTTATAAGAATATTTTCAAGATAAATGTTTTATTTTATAATCATGTTACTTTAGATTATTTCAAAATAAAAAGAGATATTTCTCTCAAATAGTTTTCATTTAAACAATGTCAACATCCATTGATGGATTTTACACTTGTTTGAAATTGATTTATTATAATAAAATATTCCATATTCTACTGAAGGTTTTTTGATATATTTGACTATGGATGTGTTATTTTTATACCTTTCATGGTTTATGGTTAAATTATTAACATTTCGTTTGTCAGTTTTAATATAAATTTTTATGTTTTCTTTCAACCGTTTCTTATGAGGAATAGATTGGACTTAGTAAGTGATGGTTGGAGCCCTCTATATATCCTCGATGCATCTGTAGGTCTCATGATACAAACTAGTGTCTTGGAACAAGGCCTTGAAAAAATTCTATTTGTATTCTTATCACGATGCCTTGACTATGGGGTTATGATGTCTGGCATTATGCATTCCATCATTATGAAATTGTCTAAGGGATAAGAGTGTGTCAAAGGGGACACAATGTTATTGTTTTTTCATTTCATAATGTAATGTAAAACTTATATATGTATCTATTACTTACAAGGCTACTAAACTAATCAACATTTTGGGATTTCATCCCTTGTGATCATGCCAATGTTATGTAATAATGCACCGAATATGGGTAAATAGGGTCGGGGCATTACAGTTTGTATCAGAGGAATTTTAGTACAAACCTTGGAAACTAGATTTAAAAAAGCTCTGATTAGAGAACATTACCCTAAGATAAAATTTGATGATTAGTATAGAAGAACTTCCTAGAATTTTGGTAATGTAGAGATTTTTTGAATTTTCCAAGCAATACATCCCTGTCTGGATATGAGTAGGTAGAGGCGGCTCTAGCATAGATGTACCTAGGAGTGAAAAATCTGATAAGGAGTTTCAGGATTGACCCGGGGTATCCTAGTACACAACAACGGGCCTTGCTGTACTCTTGGTTACGACACTCCTGGGGGATATGCTAAGGATAATTCACATTTTCTTTAAAACCCATTATGAAGGATTTATGATTATATATCTCCTCAAAGAAAATATTTTTAGGATTATGGATTATATCCATAAACTGTTCAATTTATATTAAGTGTTTTACAAGTTTGGGATTATGTATTGTGATTCATAAACTAATATAGTGTATGATATTATTCAGAAATGAAGCCTAGTGGAAGGAATATAAATTGTATCAACCCACATAATCCATGTAGGGATTTCCCTCCTACTCAAGATAATTATAGTGGAGTTGGTGACGCAATTGGTTCTAATCAGTTTATCACCATACCAGGACAACTCACTCCAGTTATGAATAATAACATTACCCGTATGGAGCACCCTGATCCACAACGTGGAGGATCAATGTTAGACTGATTCATGAGGAAAAAACCACCAACATTCAATGGGACTAAAAATATATTTGTAGTCAAGCAATGGATAAGTTCCTTAGAGAAAATATTTCATGATTTGGGGAGTAGCGAAAGGGAAAAAGTTTTCATGACAGTTTATCGCCTCCTGGGAGATACAGATCAATGGTGGTCATTAATTCAAAACACAAAGGAATATAAAGAAGTATAAAATATGGAATGGAAGGAGTTTAACAACATTTTTTTAGAAAAATACTTTCCTTGTGACCATCGAGAAGATATGGAAAGACAATTTCTAAGTGTGAGGTAAAAGGAGGATGAGAATGTCGAAAAGTATAAGGCTAACTTTACAAGGTTTGAAATGCATATAGAAGATTATATAAGTAACAAAAGGATTAATATTGAAAGATTATTTGATGGGTTTTTTATTTATAGTGATGCTTCAAAGAAAGGACTTGGTTATGTCTTTATACATAATTATAGAGTTATTTCCTATGCATCACGACAGCTAAAAATTCATTAACAAAACTATCTCACTCATGATCTTGAGTTAGCAGCTATAATATTTTCTTTGAAGATATAGAGACACTATCTCTATAGTGAAAAAAGTGAGATATATACCGATCACAAGAGTTTAAAGTATATTTTCTCACAAAAAGAACTCAACATGAGGAAAATATGAGGATTGAACTACTCAAAGATTATGATTTCACTGTACACTACTACTCGGGGAAAGAAAATAAGGTGGAAGATGCTTTGAGTAGAAAGGATCGTGGAGTTTTGAACAAGATGAGAGTTGAAATGGATCTTATGTTCATGGATCTAATAAATATGTATATGGGAACAATCATGGAAGGTGAAACATCAATACTTTTTCAAATGGTTTCCCAACTATATTTACTAGAAAGGATAAAAAGTTCTCAGACTGATGAGGAAGAGTTTAAAAATAAAATTAAAGTTGTGAATAATGGTTGATTGATAGACTTTGTATATGAATGTGGAATTTTGAAATTTGGGAAGATACTTTGTGTTCCCAATGTACCTGATCTAAAAAGGGAATTTTTGCATGATGCTTATAGCTCCAATTTCTCTATACACTCTGGTAGCACTAAGATGTATAGATATTTGAATGAACATTTTTGTTGGGACAACATGAAGAGAGATATTGTTGATTATGTGTCAAGATGTATGGTTTGTCAATAGTTTAACGCTGGAAGACAACATCCTAGAGGATTCATGCAACCTCTTCCCATAACAGAGTGGAAATGAGATGATATTGCGATGGAATTTGTCATGGGGCTACCAAAGACTCCTAGAAGGTATTATGAAATATGGGTCATTATTGATCATTTTATCAAGTCAACACATTTTCTAGCTATAAGATAATATTTACCACTAGAACGTTTAGCAAGACTATATATTAATGAAGTTTTCAGACATCATGAAGTACCCCTGTAGATTGTTTCTGATCGTGGTCCCCATTTTACATAAAGATTCTAGAAAAGTCTTCAAAAGGCCTTGGATACTGAACTACATTTGAGCACTGCCTACCACCCTCAAACTGATGGATGATCAGAATGAAATATTTAAACCTTAGAGTATATGTTGAGATCTTTCTCACTTGACTTTAAAGGTATGTGGGATCAGTATTTACCTCTGGTAGAATTTTCCTATAACAATAGCTTCCATTCAAGTATTCATACGACACAATATGAAGCGTTATATGGAAAGAGATTCCACACACCAACTTGTTGGGATGATGTTGGTGAAAGAAAACTCGTTGACCCAAAACTTATTGAGGAAACAATGTATAAGGTTAATATTATCCAAACCCACATCAAAGCAACTCAAAGTAGGCAAAGGAGCTATGTCGATAACGGAAGGAAGGATTTGGAATTTCAAGTAGGAGATCATGTTTTCTTAAAGGTATATCCATGGAAGGGTATTTTACAATTCGGTAAGAAGGGTAAATTGATTCCTAGGTACATAGGACCTTTCAAAATTCTAGAATGAATTAGAGCTATAGCTTACCATTTTGCAATGCCACCAAGTCTCTTCAAAGTTCAGGATGTGTTCCACGTATCACTATTGAGAAAATACATGCCTGACCCAACGCATGTACTCACCTATGAAGAAATAGAACTGCAACCTGATCTGTCTTACTGTGAAGAGCTTGTCAAGATTCTTGATACCAGAGAACAGGTGTTGAGAAACTGGATGACTTGTCTGGTAAACGTTCTATAGTGAAACAATAAGATGGAAGAGGCAACGTGTGAACCGGAGGAACTTATGATGAAGAACCACAAAAATCTTTTTATGTAGTAGTGTTCTAGAAATTTCAAGGACGAAATCATTTTAATCAGGGAAGAATGTAACACCCCAAGGTTCCATAGTACACTTCTCTTTGAATAATACAATAGCTTGCTTTGTACGCAACTTCGAGTTCAAACACACTACGACCAATCAAAATAGCCATTATGAATAATAATACCCACTTTTTGGAATTTTATAAAAAAAATTTCAAAATGGACTTCATTTTTGGATTCGGAATATCAAAATTAGATTAGGGTGAATTTTCGGTATTTTTCTGAAAACTTTCAATTTTTATGAATAGTGAAAAACACTACGTTATTGTTTAAAATCGACTTTTTTATTTAAATAATTTTTTATTTTATTTAAATTTATTTTAGGTAAAAATATATATATAATACCTATATATGTTCAATTTAATTCATTGGATTCATTTAGTCATAATATTAGATATATAAAATTTTATTGAACTTTTTACCGCCTTTTACCCACCTTCTAGGCGTATTTGCAAATTTGCATAAAACATAATTTTACCACTTCTGTGAATTGAATTTAAAAAATCCAAGAGACATGGTTGACATCAGTAAGTAAAATGTGGTTCAATAAGATGAAAATAATATTTGGTGAATAGTAACTTTTGACTTTTATTTACGATGGTTAAAAGTAAATAGGGTAATTAAAGGTAAAAATAATATTATAATTACCCTAAAACATGTCCTAATTCTATTGGATAAGTTTATTTCGACCAAAATCAACCTTAGGAATAAAATATGATCCTTTTTATCCACTTGGATTATATTAGGACATTTATTATTATTTTATTTAAAGAAGAGTTAAAAGTGTTAAATTCAATGTTTAATTACTAAACCATTTTTACTATATGGTTATTCATAAGATAAATTTGACTATAAATATTTATTATAAACCTAAAAATATTTCCTATATAATGGTATTTTATTTATAAATTTTATACATTATATAATTAAATTTATTTATGACACAATGATGATGCAGTAATTACGTTATTAATAAATTTTTAATATAATTGATATTATAAACATCCCAATAAATGTAAATTGAGACTTTTGATGAATTCCACTAATTTTATAGTTTAATATGACATGTTAGGGTTTATTAAATAAAAAAAATCGAAGTGATAAATTTTTTATGACTTTCACAAAAACAAAATACAAAATAGTATCAAAATTGACATAAATGGGTTTTTAAACAAATACTATATTATTAATTAATATAATATTCCTAAAAATATAAGGTTCGTCCAAAGTACTTATATAATGTTATATATATCAATAATGAACCACTTGGGGTTCTCTTGGATTTTTATAGTAAGTTTATTAATAGTTTATGATAATAATACAATAATACATGGTAAAAGTTAAACTATTTAAATAAGAGTTAAATATAAAAGACAAGGTTAATATGGTGACCTAAACCTATCTAAAACCTATTGGTTGAGATTTTTTCGACCCATCCCTACCTTATCCTTGAAATAAATTCTTTTTAATTCATTATAAACCGAATATGATTGTATAATAAAATAATATTTCAAGCTTTTCTGAAAGTGACCCCCACCTCTCTTATAAAAGGGAACTTACCCTTCTCTCAAAATCACACCTCCAAAGCCATTTGGATCAGCTAAATCCTGCTCAAATATCCTTCCAAATACCAAAATTCAACCTATATTCCTTACTTTGATCATAAATCCAACCTAATAATCCCTTTTGATAAACTCAAAAGGAAACACCCAAAGAAGAGGTAATAATTTCACCACCTCTTTCAAAGTTATTTTATTCTTCCACATCCACTTTATTTGTTGTTTCCATACCAAAATAATAAATCCAGTACCTTATACATACTGTGATGTTATTATAAACATGGTATAACCATATTTATTATTCAATCCATCTAATGAATGACAAGTCACCATATATGTGTATGTATGTTTTGCCATCTCCATGTCGTGGTGTAGTTTATTATTCAACAATTCGTTATTTGTATGGGTATAATAATAAGTATAATTGATGTAATTAATAATTATAACATGTTAATTATTATGTATATATGATATACCATCCAATTATATACGATTTCACCATCAATAGAATGATATTTCCACTCATGCATACATACAGATTATCGTCTCCACGAACGCGATGAGATTCATTCCCCATCATAACCATTAAAAAATAATTTTCATTTTATGATTAAAAATAATTTTTAATAACTTAATATTATTCTGGATATGAATCAAATACATCCTATCTATAACAAACATGACTTATATAACAAAAAATATAAAGGAAATCGAATCAGTTAACACTTGAAACAATGATACTACTGAAATATTATTAACAAAGAAATATTATAAGATAATATATGATATAATATTTATGCCCCACCGTTGGTGGTGGGGTGGTAAGGGTTTGGGGGGTGAGGGGCAGGTCGTGGGGTCAAGTCTCTGGGCTTGCAATTTAATGTAATTTTCTTCCTTGCGTCGTGTGCCGCTTTCGCGGTTGTACCCAATTTTTTAAAAAATATATATGATATAATATTTATGTATATGGTTATTTTATAATTTACTAACAATTATTTTACTATTATAAATTAGTTTATCATACCCTAGGTCAAAGAAAAGTACAAGTTAAGGGTTAATTATACAATCTCTACATTATCTGAGGTGGTTTATACATGAGTATCTAATGGGACCTCTTTATCATCCACATCTGTGTTTCATAAAAATGTATTTAAATTTTTTTTACTATTTCCTTGAATATGTATTAAATTCATTTACACACTTTTTTGACATTTTATAAAAAATTTATAAAGTAATCTTTTCTTCGTTTTCCAAACAAGGTCATTTACGACCTTTTCGACAAAATTAAGGAAAGAATGTTTTTTAACTTATATGAAGAGTGCGTCTATTTTCCACCATTATAACAACTTCAAAGCTTCCCTTAAAAGATTATAATAATATTTTGAAAATACATGTTTTCTTTTATAATTATGTGACTTTTAAATGATTTCAAAATAGAAAGAGATATTTCTCTCGAATAGTTTTGATTTCATCAATGTCATAATCCTTTGATGGATTTTACACTTGTTTGAAATTGATTTATTATAAAACAATCTTCCATATTATATTGAAAGGTTTTGTGATATATTTTACTATGGATGTGTTATTTTTATACCATTCATGATTCATGGTTAAATTATTAACATTTTGTATGCTATTTTTAATACAAATGTTTATGTTATGTTTCAACCATTTCATATGAGGAATGCATTGGACTTAGTAAGTGACGGGTGGAGCCTGATATAGCTCCTCGATGCATCGGTATCTCTAATGAGACAAACTAGTATCTTGGAACAAGGCCTTGAAAAAATATTCTATGTAGTCTTGGAACGAGGCCTTGACTATGTCGTTATGATGTCCGACATTATGCATTCCATCATTATGAAATTGGCTATTGATATTACATGTGATTATTCGACTAGTATAATATCTATGTGAATAAGTAAATGGAATTATTTGATTTATCTTTGCCATATTATGCTGAAGTTTAAGTTTAAAATGATTTTGTTTTAGTCTTATACATTTAATTAAATTTTAATGATTATTTATGATAGTTTCCGTTATATTTTTATTCATACTAAGCATATGATCTCACCCCTTTCTTATGTTTTATTTTTCCCAGGATACAGAGAAGTATATTATGATTAACCTGTAGGAATAGGCTATGGGATAAGAGTGTGTAAAAGGGGACACAATTTTGTTGTTTTTCCATTTCATGATGTAATGTAAAACGTATACATGTACCTAGTACTTAAAAGGCTACTAAACCAGTCGGTCTTTCAGGATTTGACCCCTTGTGATAATGTCAATGTTATGTAATAATGCACCGACTCTGGGTAACTAGAGTCGGGGAATTACACTTTTTATTTAAAATTGAATAATAAGAATAAATGGATCATTATAGATAAAAATTTTATTTTCCACTAGGGAATGGAGAGTATTTGTGAGAAGTAAAAATATAGACATAAAAGAAAAATTCCTTAAAATTAATGTGAATTATTCTTAACAAAAATAAATTTTGATAAAAATTAAAAATAATTGAGGAAACAAAATTTTGGTGTGGAACATGATTTCTCCATAAAATAAGTTTAACTAAATCCTAAAATCATATAAGATAATAAATAAATAAATAATATTGATTATAATAGAAGGAAAATATTTTAGTCACAAAAACCAATTACAATTTTAGAAGAATTTAAATAAAATACACATGAAAGAGAAAAATTATAATTAAAATTAAATTATAATTAATAAAAGTTAAGTCATGATATAATTTCTCAAATAGGTATCATATATACCACATGAATTTAATTATGTCCACAAAATAAAATTTTCCTCAAAGAATGACATTTTGAGATGAAACTCATAAGACCTTTCTAACTTTTGATTATAAAGAAACCCAATGATATGAATATCATTAATAGAACACTTAATATCAATAAATATAAGAGGTTCATGATAAAAAATGGAAATAAGGAGTTATTTTCACCATTTAAAAGGAAACATGATTTATACCTTAAACATGTCTCAAAGGATTCAAATTTGAGACAAAGAAACTCTTACCTTGTTTCCTTTTTTGGTTTATTCCACTCTAATATCTTGTAAAAAACAAAGAAAACTTAATAAACTATTTCATAACCTTAATAATAAATATTATCCTTTTATAATCCTTATTATTTATTATTTATCATGAGTACATTAATTTGTTATAGCATATTTTGACAATCGAGTGTCAATAACTTTAACAACATTGTGCATGTTTGATAACGTTGATATCATTACCCATAATTTTATACCAAGTTCATCATTAATATAAAATTTAAGATTATTTAGTATGTAACGACCCAAAGTATTTCAATAGAAAAATCCCTTCTTATATCTATGTCATAAAAACACAAAATAATGAATTACTTAGTGATAAGTGACATTTAAACATATTTTTGTCACCCCTATGTTTGGAATTTTAAAAATCCGACATACACGGTTGTGTTCAAGATAGTTTTTGGAGTCTAATGAAACAAAAATAATTTTTGGTGAATAGTAACCTACCCTTATTAATAGTAACCTACCCTTATGAATAGTAAAATGACCCTAATGAATAGTAAATAAGAGTAACATTACCTATGAATAATAAAATAAAATTTAGACATCTTAGAAAGTGACAATTTGACCTTAGTAAACGTTTTTGGTATTTTATAAGTCATAAATAATTAATTATAATTAATTAATTAATTTAAAATAATATTTATTTTCCTGTAATGTATTCATAAATTATTGAATCAATGTCTAATAGTTTTTTGATAATTCTATAAGACCCTACGTAATTTTTGAAAGAACTGCAAAATCAGTTTTAATTTTTAAAAACTGTTTTTTAAGTAAATTATGATTTTAATTAAATATTAAATTAATAATATTTAGAAAATTATTTTTAAAAAATGGACTTCATTTTTGGATTCTACACGTCGAGAAATGGTTGGGTTAAATTTTTGAGATTTTTCTGAGATACTTGAATTTTTTATGAATAGTGGAATCCGATAATTTACAATAAAAGCTAAATAATGTATTAATTGAGTCATCGATGATGTTCTGCTGAAGTAAGCCCACTTGGTTCGGGATTACATTATAAAATTACTATTATTGGTCATCCAAGACTCAATATTCCTTGTCTTAGGTGAAATTAATAAACTAATCAATTTTATATTAAGGAAACCCCTCTCCCCTCCACTATAAAAGCCACCCTTCACTCCCTCTTTTCCTCACACCTCTCAAGCTCCAAGCCTTCTCTAAACTCTTCCCAAACACCTTCCCTAGCCTCTTCCCCACGTCCAAGAGCTCCTGGTCTCATAAAAATACAAATCATAGGCCTTTAAGGAGGTTCTTAAGAGGAGAATTCTAGAGGTAATTTCTCTCTCTTCTCCTTTAATTTCTTTTCAAGTTCAAGTTCCTTTCTTGATCTCTTCCTAATTATCTTCATCCAAATTGTTTTGTAACTCCAGTATTATACATATAATTTAATCTTATTATTCTAATGGTATATTATATCACCCCACACCCTTTCCCTCTTCCTTTTATTTTATTAAAGAGAGCGTTGTTCATGTTGTGATAATTTATCACCTCCAAAAACAACATGCTCTCTTCTTCCATTTATACCTTCAATCTGGTCATGAAACCATTTTTATGGTTGAAACAGAATATTTTATATGTATTATGTTCTATTTTAAGTTCTGGAAATAACCTATGGTCTTATTACTAAGTTAAATGTTAAAACAAGATCGTTGTGATCCAAAACCGCTCAAATTAACCCAAATAATCTTCATTTAATTCTTATCTAATGATTCGTCCACATGGAACTAATATAACTCATTATAAAATCATTAAAGCTTCTGTAATATCATTAATAACATGTAATATCAGTTCTGGATGTTTACCCATGATCTACCCAAACATCAATTTAAGAATACAAGTGGACCGCTCAAGAAAACCATAAAAATGAACATCCCCGAACAATGCTTTTAAACTCTATAAGTCATCCAAAGGAACATAATATGAAATAATAAAACCAGAATGAACCCTATTAATGTATAAATGGTTCTGGAATTTCTAATTAATGAATATAATGTCATTATACAGGACATTAAAGAGAAGGAGGCATTCGAGTACAAGGTAAGGGGAAATCTCGAACCCAATTTTCTTCCTTCGGGTTCTCCATCTTTCACTCCATTTTTGATATGGTTACTCCTCAAAGATCATTTGTTCATATTTTCCTTTACTTTTCTGGGATATACATGTTTCTCACTGGTTTTTATGTCCATCAAAATGTTTTCCAAAAGAACTCTTCTTTCAAGATCTCACCTTTTTCCTCTCATTCAAGGTTGATGGTTCTTGTATCAAGTATGTTGTTCCCTCTTTCTTTTGGGAACCCAAAGCTTATGAATGTGTTATTATGAGATGAAACCCATTCCTTTCCATGGGTTATTTATGTACATGTTTGATATGTGTTCTATGTGTCAAGCATGATAATGATAATGTTATGATGTGACGGGTGCGCCCGGAATTATATAGCGCAATATGAATGTTTAAATGTGACGGGTGCACCCGGAATTATATAGCGCTCCAATGCATTGGGTAAAGTGATGAATCTCATGAGTAAATGTGAAATGATGTGTGAACATTATGCTATCTTTGTTCACAAGTATGTGTGGTATTTAACCACAAAGACATGATGTCTCATTTTTATGCACTGCCACATTTCAAGTCTTTTACTTACGCTCCTCTCATGTTCATGATCTTTTGCCTATGTTATGATTATAATCACCCCATGATGTATTGTTCTTATCTATCCTCTTACTGGACTTTTAGCTCACCCCTTTTGATGTATATCCTCAGGTGGCTACATGTACTAAGGAGAGGACAAGTGCTACTAAGAAGCTATAGAAGAAGAAATTAAATAAATGTTTATAGTTGATGTTGTATTTGTTATGTATGGTCCTAGTTTGCCCAAGACACTAAACCTCTAGATCCTCCATGTGTAATACTATTGTGTTGTTTTTCTTTAAAATGATGTAATAGTAATGTAAGAAAAGTCCGGGTTGCTATAGTTGGTATCAGAGGAAAGGTTTATTTAATTTGGGAATTATGATTGGTAAACCCTAGATAAAACCTCTATCATGAGAATAAGTACAAATATGTAAACAAGAATATTTACCTAGGGATCCCATATGTTATGTTTTTGGTATAATTTTTTAAATGAATAAGTTATTCATGAATTGTTTACTTATGTTTTGTTCTAACCTTTTCTATTTTAGAAAATGGTGGGAACCAGGAGAAATCAGGCCAACAACTCTTGCGAGGGCCAATGCAACGATTGCCCGAACGACATCCCCAATGATTTTGGAGGTGGAGTTCAAAACTTCATGGCGATGCTTACCCAATTATCTCGGGTTATTAATAATAACCATAATAATGGGGAACGTCCTCCTTTACCAAAGAGGGATCAACTAGAAATTGAATGTTTTATGCAGAAACGACCACTGATGTTTTGTGGATCTTCAGATCCACTAGTTGGGGAACAATGGGTCAACTCCATGGAGAAGATCTTTTATGTTCTTCACTATTCCGAGATGAAGAAGGTGACTCTAGCCGTTTATCGTCTAGATGGAGAAGCCGATCAATGGTGGGCTTTGATTAAGAACACCAAGCCAAAAGAGGAAATTGAAGAGATGGAGTGGGAAGACTTTAAGATAATGTTTCTTAATAAGTACTTCCCAAGAACTCTTCGCACGAAGATGGAGAGAGAATTCATAGAGCTCAAGCAAAAAGAAGGAGAATCTGTCACAACCTATGAATCAAATTTCACAAGGCTCGCAGGGTATGCTTCGGGTTTTGTTATCAATAATGATATCAAAATTGATAGATTATTTAGTGGATTAAAACCACATATTCTAAAGGCTCTTGCAATTCAAGAATTTCGGAGTTATGAAGAAGTTGTTCGGTGTCCTCTCAATGTGGAGATGGAGTTTGGAGAATGGTCCCATGGATATGGTGATAATAAAAGAAAGATAGAGTTTCAAGCTGGTGGATCTAGTGACAAAGATGGGAAGAAAACACAACGACCCACATGCCAAAAATGTGGGAAGTTGCACCATGGGAACTTCTTCAAAGGTACGGCGAAATGTTTTAAGTGTGGGAAGGAAGGACACCAAGATCACGAGTGTCGAAAAGACATAAAAAGGAAGGATAATGTATCTGATGAAAGGAGAGAACCACTCGTGGTTCAGTGCTAAAACTGTAGGGAGCTAGGGCACTATTCAAACCAGTGCACTAAACCTCGAGCTCTCGAGGGTAATCAGCGCCAACAACCACCAAAGCCAAAGGAACAAGGAAAGGCTTATGCCATCACTACTGCGGAGGTGGAACATAATAATGAAGTCGTACAAGGTACACTTCCTATTCACTCAAAAATGGAAAAAGTATTATTTGATTCTAGTTCTACGCATTCCTTTATATCTTGCAAGTTTGCTAGAACTATAGAATCGAAGCCCCGAAACCTTGAAGTAGAGATATCTGTAAAAACACCAAGTGGTGAAATCATTGCAACCCAAGTGTTTGATTATTCTCCTGTTGACGTATGTGGGAATATTCTTCCAAAAAATCTCGTAATACTTCCCTTGGTGGAATTCGACGCTATAATGGGAATGGATTGGATCTCTTTATATAGAGCGCATATCAACTATCGTGAAAAAGGAAATATATTTTCATATTCCGAACCATCCCATGCTCCTCTACAAATGCAAGGAAGATCATGAATATCCTTTGAAAAATACTTCAATGGTGTGGGTGTTGATTCCCTATGAAGAAGAATACCTCACCCAAATGGTTGAGTTGAAGGAAAGTTCTAACCTTGAAGAAATTCCCATCGTAATGGAATACGGCGATGTATTTCCCAAAGAGTTACCCGAAATTCCACCGGATCGTGAGGTAGAGTTCTCAATTTAACTCATACCCGGAGCTACTCCTATCTCAATGTGCCCCTATATGATGGCTCCTATCAAACTGGAGGAGTTAAAGAAGCAGCTGCAAGAGCATCTGGACAAAGGGTTCATACGCCCTAGTGCATCACCTTGGGGTGCGCCAGTGCTCATTGTGAAGAAGAAGGATGGTACCATGCGGCTGTGTATTGATTATCGGGAACTCAACAAGATCACCATAAAGAACAAGTATCCTCTCCCAAGGATTGATGACTTGTTCGATCAGTAAAGAGGAGCTCAATACTTCTCAAAGGTGGATCTTCATTCTGGATATCATCAACTAAAGGTGAAGAAGGAATATATTCAGAAGACTGCCTTCCGTACAAGGTATGGGCACTATGAGTTTTTGGTGATGCCCTTAGGACTTACTAATGCCCCTACAATCTTCATGGATTTGATGAATAGAGTCTTTAGACATTACCTCGACAAATTTGGGGTAGTGTTTATTGATGATATTCTCATCTACTCCAAGAGCAAGGAGGAACATGAAGAACATCTAAGACTTGTGTTGGCGACATTGAGAAAGGAGAAGTTGTACGCCAAGTTCAGAAAGTGTGACTTTTGGATGAGTCAAGTCATGTTCTTGGGACATGTGATCACAAGTGAGGGAATTTCTGTGGACCCTTCAAAGACAAAGGTGATTGAAGAATGGCCTAGGCCCTCTAGTGTCACAGAAATCCATAGTTTTCTTGGATTAGCTGGGTACTATCGACGTTTTGTGAGAAATTTCTCACGATTGTCAAGCCTGCTAACTATGTTTACAAGGAAAGGGGTAAAGTATGTATGGACGGAAGAATGTGAGGGAAGCTTCAAGGAGCTAAAGAGAAGGCTGATCAATGCACCTGTACTCACACTACCAAAAAGTGGAGAAAGTTTTGTGATATACAGTGATGCTTCAAAGAAAGGCTTGGTTTTTGTACTCATGAAAAATGATAATGTGATAGCCTACACCTCACGATAGTTGAAGATCCATGAGCCGAACAACCCGACGCATGATCTAGAGCTGGCAGCCGTGATTTTTTCCTTGAAAATCTGGCAGCACTACCTTTATGGTGAGAAGTGTGAAATATACACCGACCACAATAGCCTAAAGTATATATTCACACAAAAGGAGCTCAACATGCGTCAAAGGAGATGGTTAGATCTAATCAAGGATTACGATTGCTCTATTCACTATCATCCTGGAAAGGCGAACAAGGTAGCTCATTCTCTAAGAAGGAAAGAACCTGCTACTCTATCCATGTTGAGGATTGAGAAAGACCCTATCTTCTTGGATATGCAAAGGATGGATTTGGGAATTGTAAGGGCAGGGGATACATCCTACCTTTCCCAAATGATTGCGCAACCATCCATCCAACAGAATATTAAGGAAGCACAAAGGGATGATGTGGAGATACAAAAGAGGGTGAATGCAGTAAAGGAAGGGAAGCTGCAAGAGTTCCATATCGACGATGATGGTGTTATTCAGTTTGGAACACGGATTTGCGTGCCTTCATCACCTAGGATAAAGAAGGAGCTATTGGATAATGCACATAGCTCAACTTTCTCTATTCATCCTGGAAGTACCAAGATGTATCATGATCTCCGAGAACACTTCTGGTGGGACAACATGATGAAGGATATTGCAGAATATATATCAAGGTGCTTGGTATGTCAGCAAGTTAAAGCTGAGCGGCACAAGTCCAAAGGTATGATGCAGCCATTGCCTATACCCATGTGGAAATGGGGAAATGTTACTATGGACTTTGTCATGGGTCTCCCGAAAACGTCAAGAGGAAATAATGCGATATGGGTTGTGGTTGATCAACTCACCAAGACTGCCCATTTTATCACTATTCGGGAAGATCTCTCACTTGAACAGCTTGCAAGGATATATGTGAAGGAAGTAGTGAGATTTCACGGTGTTCCACTCTCGATTGTCTCTGACCGTGATCCAAGGTTCACATCTAAATTCTGGAGGAGCCTTCAATATGCTTTGAGTACTGAATTAAAATTTAGCACGACCTATCACCCCCAAACTGATGGCCAGTCTGAAAGGACTATTCAGACGCTCGAAGATATGCTAAGAGCATGCTCTCTAGAATTAAAAGGTGGTTGTTATCATCACCTTACATTGGTTGATTTCTCATACAACAATAGCTTCCACTCGAGTATTCAGATGGCTCCGTATGAAGCTCTTTATGGGAAGCGATGTAGAACTCCAACCTGTTGGGATGAAGTTGGAGAATAAAAGCTACTTGGTCCCGATCTTGTTCAAGAGATGATAGAGAAGGTTCAAGTCATGTAGAAACACATCAAAGCTGCTCAAAGTCGGCAAAAGAGCTATGCTGACAACCTTCGAATGGACTTAGAGTTCGACGTTGGAGATAAAGTCTTCCTTCGAATATCACCATGGAAGAGAGTCATGAGATTCGGGAAGAAAGGGAAGCTAAGCCCAAGTTACATTGGCCCCTTTGAGATCCTTGATCGTATAGGAGTCGTGGCCTATCGTCTGAAACTTCCACCGAATATGGCTCAAGTTCATGATGTTTTTCACGTATCACTACTGAGGAAGTAAATTCCAGACCTCTCACATGTACTAAACTCAGAGGTGGTATAGTTAGAAGATGATCTCTCCTTTGAGGAGCAGCCGGTAAAAATTTTGGACCGAAGTGATAGGGTTCTACACAACAAGACAACCCGCCTTGTCAAAGTGTTGTGGAGGAAGCAACATGGGAACCGGAAGAGGCAATGAAGGAGAAGTACCCACACCTGTTTGTATAAAGTGAAATTTCGGGGGCGAAATTTCTTAAGGGGGGAAGAATGTAACGACCCAAAATATTTCAATAGAAAAATCCCTTTTTATATCTATGTCATAAAAACACAAAATAATGAACTACTAAGTGATAAGTGACCTTTATACATAATTTTGTCACCCCTATGTTTGGAATTTTAAAAATCCGACATACACGGTTGTGTTCAAGATAGTTTTTGGAGTCTAATGAAACAAAAATAATTTTTGGTGAATAGTAACCTACCCTTATGAATATTAACCTACCCTTATGAATAGTAAAATGACCCTAATGAATAGTAAATAAGAGTAACGTTACCTATGAATAATAAAATAAAATTCAGACATCTTAGAAAGTGACAATTTGACCTTAGTAAACATTTTTGGTATTTTATAAGTCATAAATAATTAATTATAATTAATTAATTAATTTAAAAGAATATTTATTTTCTTTTAATGTATTCAAAAATTATTGAATCAATGTCTAATAGTTCTTTGATAATTTTATAAGACCCTACGTAATTTTTGAAAGAACTGCAAAATCAGTTTTAATTTTTAAAAACTGTTTTTTAAGTAAATTATGATTTTAATTAAATATTTAATTAATAATATTTAGAAAATTATTTTTGAGAAATGGAATTCATTTTTTTATTCTACACGTCGAGAAATGGTTGGGGTAAATTTTTGAGATTTTTCTGAGATACTTGAATTTTTGATGAATAGTGGAATCCGATAATTCACAATAAAAGCTATATAATGTATTAATTGAGTCATCGATGATGTTCTGCTGATGTAAGCCCACTTGGTTCGGGATTACATTATAAAATTACTATTATTGGTCATACAAGACTCACTATTCCTTGTCTTAGGTGAAATTAATAAACTAATCAATTTTATATTAATGAAACCCCTCTCCCCTCCACTATAAAAGCCACCCTTCACTCCCTCTTTTCCTCACACCTCTCAAGCTCCAAGACTTCTCTAAACTCTGCCCAAACACCTTCCCTAGCCTCTTCCCCACGTCCAAGAGCTCCTGGTCTCATCAAAATACCAAGCATAGGCCTTTAAGGAGGTTCTTAAGAGGAGAATTCTAGAGGTAATTTCTCTCTCTTCTCCTTTAATTTCCTTTCAAGTTCAAGTTTCTTTCTTGATATATTCCTACTTATCTTCATCCAAATTATTTTTTAACTCCAGTATTATACATATACTGTAATCTTATTATTCTAATGGTATATTATATCACCCCACACCCTTTCCCTCTTCCTTTTATTTTATTAAAGAGAACGTTGTTCATGTGGTGATAATTTATCACCTTCAAAAACAACATGCTCTCTTCTTCCATTTCTACCTTCAATCTGGTCATGAAACCATTTTTATGGTTGAAACAGAATATTTTATATGTATTATGTTCTATTTTAAGTTCTGGAAATAACCTATGGACTTATTACTAAGTTAAATGTTAAAACAAGATTGTTGTGATCCAAAACCGCTCAAATTAACCCAAATAATCTTCATTTAATTCTTATCTAATGATTCATCCACATGGATCTAATATATCTCATTATAAAATAATTCAAGCTTCTGTAATATCATTAATAACATGTAATATCAGTTCTGTATGTTTACCCATGATCTACCCAAACATCAATTTAAGAATACAAGTGGACCGCTCAAGAAAACCATAAAAATGAACATCCCCGAACAATGTTTTTAAACTCTATAAGTCATCCAAAGGAACATAATATGAAATAACGAAACCAGAATGAACCCTATTAATGTATAAAAGGTTCTGGAATTTCTAATTAATGAATATAATGTCATTATACAGGACATTAAAGAGAAGGAGGCATTCGATTACAAGGTAAGGGGAAATCTCGAACCCAATTTTCTTCCTTCGGGTTCTCCCTCTTTCACTCCATTTTTGATATGGTTACTCCTCAAAGATCATTTGTTCATATTTTCCTTTACTTTTCTGGGATATACATATTTCTCACTGGTTTTTATTTCCATCAAAATGTTTTCCAAAAGAACTCTTGTTTCAATTTCTCACCTTTTCCCTCTCATTCAAGGTTGATGGTTCTTGTATCAAGTATGTTGTTCCCTATTTCTTTTGGGAACCCAAAGCTTATGAATGTGTTATTATGAGATGAAACCCATTGCTTTCCATGGGTTATTTATGTACATGTTTGATATGTGTTCTATGTGGCAATCATGATAATGATAATGTTATGATGTGACGGGTGCGCCCGGAATTATATAGCGCAATATGAATGTTTAAATGTGACGGGTGCACCCGGAATTATATAGCGCTCCAATGCATTGGGTAAAGTGATGAATCTCATGAGTAAATGTGAAATGATGTGTGAACATGATGCTAGATTTGTTCACAAGTATGTGTGGTAGTTAACCACTAAGACATGATGTTTCATTTTTATGCATTGCCACATTTCAAGTCTTTTACTTACGCTCCTCTCATGTTCATGATCTTTTGCCTATGTTATGATTATGCTCACCCCATGATGTATTGTTCTTATCTATCCTCTTACTGGGATTTTAGCTCACCCCTTTTGATGTATATCCTCAGGTGGTTACATGTACTAAGGAGAGGACAAGTGATACTAAGAAGCTATAGAAGAAGAAATTAAATAAATGTTTATAGTTGATGTTGTATTTGTTATGTATGGTCCTAGTTTGCCCAAGACACTAAACCTCTGGATCCTCCATGTGTAATACTATTATGTTGTTTATCTTTAAAATGATGTAATATTAATGTAAGAAAAGTCTGGGTCGCTATATAGTATATACACAATATTTATTTACAATTTTATTATTTCATTAAATCGATTTTTTGGATACATAGTGGGAAAACGGAATTGGTAACAACTTATTTTGGTGGTTGTTTTTTAATGTTCGAAGATGATATATTAAATATGAGTAATGTAATTCTGATAAATTTACCAAAACCATATACTAATTATTTTTATATTATTAATATATAATAAAATTATTATTTTTTCTATATTCATCCATGTTCATATTTTAAAGCATCATTAATGATGGTGGTTAAACCGTCCAAAACATGAACATGCTTTATCTCCATGGATGAGTTTTGTCAAGTAGATGTTTTGTTTGAAATAATATAATTATATAAGAATTAAAATGATATAATTTTTATTTATTTATCATGTTTGAATATATTTAAATATTTTTATATAATTTATGAAAATCTATATGAAAACAAAAAATGTTTCATTATGGAAGCGGGAGTCCTCACTTGCACACATTTAGTGTTCCAATTTCTCAACACCTGATAGGGGTGAAGGTGGATGTTAAATTGGAATTTAAGAACCATAATTATATGGTATATATCATATCTATTCATCACATTAACCATTAATACCATCCATTAAAATAGGTAATGATAAATAAATGATGTTTCTTTGTGGAGGTGGTAACTCACACAATGCATTAATGATGTTTTTTTCTAGGTGGATGGAAATGAATAAAGAATGATTGTTACATTAATATAAAAAAATATAATTATAATAATTATACCAAAATAATAATATTATTATGGTCATGATATATTTTAAAGGTTGATATTAAAAAGAAAAGCATGAGAATAAGGTAATACTTACGTTGGAGACTTGATTTTTCCTTTGGGAGTCCCCTTAAAATCAAAGGGACTTGGATAAAATTGAGTGACTAGGGGATTATTTTCGTGGGATAAGTTTATACTTATATTAAAATATCAGAGTTTCAAGAAGGAATTATAAGTATAGGTGTGACTTTTAAGGGTGTAAGTTGTATCCTTTCATAAGAGGAGAAAAGGGACACTTTAGGAAACACTAATCATTTTTCAGTAATGTCAGGATACTATTCATGTACCAATGGATCAAAAATGGATAGAAGTATAGGGTAAGGTATAATTTATTCAATAAATCCTCATCCAATAATTTCCCCAAATGTTTTGAATGTGTCATTGGGTTGTTTTAACTCTTTTTCTTTTAAACTAGGTAAATAGTTTATAACTAAGTGATCTTATGTTTTATTAAACATATAACATAACACATATAACTAAATTTTAGGTTTTATGAAACTAAATATAAACTTCATTTAATAAAATTAAATTTCTAAATATTTTAAATTAACTTTTAAATTAAAACATATAATGTGTGGATAAAATGTTTTAGTATAAAAATGACATTTTGAACATTATGGATTCTTAATCATATTTAGTATTGGTTACCAATTAAATGAGTTTTAATATATTTATTTATTTGTTTATAAATCATATTATATTAATTGTTTTAATTATTTTAATTTAATTTATTTGAAAAAAAATCTTTGATATTAATAAAACAGTAATTGTTTCACCAATATGATGGTAATTAGCATAAACAATAATAATCTAAATTTTAAACCTAAAAATGAAATTATTCATATTAGGTAATATGAAAATTATTATCTAAAATATAAGTATCATTTTATAAAATTAAATTTCTTTGTGTGTGGTAATTAATCTTAATGTTAGAACATGTAATACGTAAAACCCCATTTTTAAGAAAAGTGTATTTTTAATCATAACTTTTATGTATATTAAAAATTTATCACTATTATTTATTATAATTATATTAAAAGGATTATAATTGTATACATAATATTTATGTAACATTAAAATAAATATAAAACCTTACTTCCCCATGTATAAATTTAAATAAAAAAACGAATGAAAATTAGTTTTCAAAAAATATTACATAATTTTCTAAAATAATATTCATAGGTTTTATAAATTGAAAATAGTAATTATAAATAATTTATTTAAATTTATATATATATATATATTATATCAAAAATATTTAAAAACTTATAATTCATATAAAAGTGGTGGTATTAGAAAAAATTGTTATTTTTCACTATTCACCTAAAAAGAAATTATTTTAGAAAAATATGAAAAATAAATCATACGATAATTTTGTTGTGTTGAATTAAAAATGATATTTAATTTATCAAATTTTAAATATAAATTTTTTAAATTTATCTTTTTAAAATAAAATATATAATATAAAGAAAATAACTTTTATTGAAAATAACCTTTTCAATATTAACTCATATTCATTGTTTACCTTTTGAAGCTAATAAAAATTGATGGTTTACTATATTAGTTTTTATTATAGATTTATTAATAATGTCTTTTTATTATTTTTTAGTTTTTTAAGTTAGGTTTTGGGTGTGGTAGAATTTATAGAACATGATTTGGATTTTAAAGGATCCAAAATCTCTGGTCGTAATATTATACCCTTATTAAATAATTTATGTCCTCACAATTTAATTATCATTTACTTATAAGAATAGTTGAAGGTGTCTAAAATTTTGACATGCCTCAAGATATTATCTCTAATGAGATATGATCATCAATGTCATAGGGAATAATATAAAACACTTATTTTCCCTAAACATTTCAAGGAAATCTATCTCGTAACTTGGTATTAAGGTACATATGAAGGACTAATTTTTCTTATTAGATAATCCATAATTGGCCTTATAATAATAGATTGTCACAGTTGATTTTTAATGTTTTTTCCTTATTCTAGAAATTAATTTGGAATCAATGTTAAGATATCCATTCTATTTCCACAATCAAATAAAAAATATTAGAGGATATTATGATTTTCATATATTGTATTTCCAAAAACCTAATAATCATATCACTAAAAGTTTCCCTTAAAATAAAAATCACTAAAGGTGGTGACTTTATGCTCTTAGAAAATACCCTGTATATAATAGGATTGATAAAAGTAAAATATTACCACTAATTTAAGGTATAGTATAAGTGAAAACTAATTACCACTATATTCTTCATTGATAGTAATTATATAGGGGTTTCCTTACATAATGGGTCTTGTAGGTTGTGGATTCCTATCATCCTCATCGGTCCTTGGATTGGGGGCATTGGCTAAGATAATTCCTAAGTTTTCTACACATTATACATTGAATTTTTAGTAGTTCCCTTAAATGAATTCTATCTTATTTCATTGTGTAATTAAACTCTCCATTTTCCCTCTATGGTTTGACGATAGATTCCCTCATTTAATATAAGTAAAGAATATTTTGATCCATTTGACGAAATTCACTTGGGTGATTCTTTCCATATTTTTTAAATATAGGAAATTGAAATTTATTTCTTCATCATCTTTATCACTTGATCTTTCATGAGACTCCATATTCCTCTTAGTTATCACACCTATATTTTTAACTATGGTTACATTGTTAATAATGTTTCCTGGTAGTTATTTGGGAATAATCGCTAGATTTCTCAACCCATATCCCATTTTAATTGGTTGATCATTGAGGTAATCATCATATTGTCCCTCCAATCCAAGGTTAATGCTATTCCTTCTAGTTCTAACCATGAATAAAACCAAAATTATTAAAATTAGCGATGAATATTTAAAATCATAGGGGGTTATAATAATTAATAAGATAGAAGGGATTCAATGTCACAAACCAAGTTGAGATACCATCCAATTCGATACTCGAACCAGCCTGATACATGGCCTGAAGGGCATTCTTGATTCCCACAAGCTAGAAACTAGTACCTGGGTATCAAAAATATACCTTGAGAATGATTTTACACATTTATATGACAATAAGTCACCCATAAAATTAAGGAAACACATAGGAAATAACCATAACCAAACGTGGTAAAAAATTCAGAATAATTGTTTTATAATTTAAACCAAAAACCAAAGTGAAACAATGGTAAGGGAACCACTAAACATACTATAATCTTCCATGAAACATGAGATAAATCACCCTCAAATCACCACCACCAACTCCTAAAACAATTGGAACTCTCTAAAAGGTGGAACCACCATCACCATGACACATCTTGCCTTTACCCGGGTCATACATAACAAATTCTAATACACCCAAAGGTGTATGTATGGTGTGAGTCAAATACCGGTAGGATTCCACCCAAAATAAAATATTCTATGCTACAACATTATAAGATAAATCAACATGAACACTTATATGAAAGAACTTGGAAACATTTTTAAAGGACATTTCAAGTAAACATTTTTTGAAAAACATTCTTTCAAGATAATTTTTTTTTCAAAATAAACTAGTCACATTTCCACAAAGTATACATGGTCCACCATATACCAATGGTTGGCACCAATTCAAATTTATAATTCCAAGAGAGGGCACTATAGGAAAATTCATAAGGGTGTCTATCTCATGTGAGTCCCTAAAATCCTCCTACCTTGGTGTCAAAATCCTCCAACCCAACTACCAACATCTTTCCCGTGTATGATCCACTAGGAGGGATAATCCCATAGGCCCAATGTTCTCTAAATAATAGGATAATACCAATATTTTATCATGAACAATCCATTAGGAGGGATAATCCTCAAGGCCTAGTGGTCTCTGATCATATCACATGTTTAGTTAGTGTTTGAAGTGTAAGTCCTACTAAGTGAATCTAGGCCTTTCCACTTCCAAGTCAACTAGTGTCAATCCACTATGAGAATCAAGGACTTTCCACTTCCGAAGAACTAGAGTACTAGTTCTAGATTTCCCACTTAGATACCCTGGATTCCCATTGGGCTCAAGTTTTGTTACCACATAGCCATCGCTTTCACAAACACATATCATGCCACATATGCATAGAAGGAAAACACTACTATCAAAACAAATACATGGAAACCACCATTTCCATAAATAAAATCACTTTCTATTTCACAGACACCAAAATAATTTCCAAAAAAGCTTTTCTATAACCTTCACAATCCATGAAACCCATTTGGAAACATTACAAGAAAAGAACATAATAAATTTAACCACTTACATAGGCCAAACCCTTCCCAAATACCCATGTAAACTAGATTCACTTATCAATGTGATTCACATCATTGAATAAATTCAAAAATCACATTTCAATGTGCAAAAAAACTAACATATCAAAATAATCCATTTTAATTTAGAAACCCCACTTTCAACACATTCATTCCTCAAGTTGATTTGAAAACACGTTTTTCATATTTCACATAATCATAAAAACACATCTAAGAAGCACTATAATGAAGAACATACAAATAATAACCATTTTCCTTTGAAACTCCAATTTTTATCAAATATGCAGGTCAAAATATATCCAAAAAATATTTTCACCACACAAGAAATTCATAGAAAAAATTATAAATCCAAACAATCATATCAAAATCATATAAAAATGTTAGATCATAGAACCACCTACCTCACACTTGGAAGTTTCTGGAAATTGGTGAAAAACCACAATCACACCTCATAAAGACCCTATAAAGGAAATATCAACCAACAAACATCAATAACTTCCCTAAAATCCAAAGATCTAACCCGCTCTAGGTCAAATATCCACTATAAAATAAAAACCCTAGAAATAGGGAGATAAAACCCTGGAAAGAGGGAAGAATCAAGATAGAAACCACTTACTTGAACATTCCTTCAAGTTCCTACACCAAAATAGCCCAAGGAATGGTGTCTAATCGGTCCAAGGAAGCTTTTAAGGAGATCCAATGGATGAAAATCACATATTTGGTGGATGGGAGATGAATTAGGGTTAAATCCTGAGAGGAAACAAATGGAATTTAAAAATTTTAAAGATCTGGACAAGGTCCAAAGTTTTCCCGCATGGTTTACCAAACCATGCAGCCACCATGCGCCCCTAACTGTCTAAAAGGAACATAACACATGGTTAGCCCACATGGTTTACAAATCATATGCCAATTGTATGGTTAGACACTGTCTAAAATGTTCACTTGGACACACAGTTTCTTGGGCTATGACGCACGGTTTTACAACTTGTGAACCACCTACTGTCAAGACCAAAACATCCATTTTTCACCAAAAAAACCCATGCAATCTCAAGGTAAAACATGGGATAAAAAATAACCTGATAGACACCTAAAAATTAAGACACATATGTGACAATTCTCCCCACCATGAAAACTTTCCACCCATATAAAGTTACTCCAAAACTTGATTAGAAAATAGAAACATGTACTCCTTTTTAACCTAAGCCTTCGGCTCCCAAGTCTCATGCTCATCACAACTATGTTTCCAAAAAACTTGGCCTAATAAAATATAATTACAATGAAGCACTCTCTCCTTTTAATCCATAATCCACACTATCTTCTCAAACACAGATAAATTGGCTCCAACTCTAACTCCTCACATATCAACACATGGGATGGAGTTGGGTTGTACTTTTTTAAACTATGAGACATGGAACACATTATGAATCGGTGATGACTATGAAGTAAAATACAATTGATAATCCACCTTATTGACTCTCTTGGTAATCTAAAAAGTCCAAACATACCTTAGCATAAGTTTCCCCTACATACCCAAATGATGATGACCAAAGTGGGGTGTCACTTTCAAGAGCGCATGGTCACCCATAGAAAACTCTAGATCACGATTCATTTGATCATCATAAGACTTATAATGACTTTGAGATATCAAAAACCACTTCTTGATTAACTTCACTTTCTTAGAAGTTTCCTGAACAAGGATCAACCCCAACAAAGAGGTCTCACCCACCTCATCCCAACACAAGGCAGACCAACATGACCGACCATAAAGCATGTAAAAAGGATACATATGAATCAAAGATTGGTAACTATTGTTATATGAGAACTCAATAAATCCCAAATATCTATCCCATGAACCACCAAAATCCAAAAAAACATTCTTAGATCATGCCTTCCAAAAATCTAATTCACTCGCTTCATTCGACCATCCATTTTAGGATGGTATGTTGTGCTCAATTTGACCTGTGACCCCATTGCTTTCTGAAGGAATTCCAAAAACTAAGAAGTTAAATGTGGTTCCCTATTCAAAACAATATCCATTGGCACACTATGGAGCCTAAAAACCTCTGGAGCATACAACTATCCCAACTCATCCACTTTGGTTGAATAACTAATTGAAATGAAATGACCTCACTTGTTCAAACAGTCAGTCACTACCCAAATAGAATTCCATCCCTGAGACATATGAGGTAAGCTAACAATGAAGTCCATGGAAATCACATACCACTTCTAGGTAGGAATTTGTAGATGATAAAAAAAACTAAAAGTTCACTGATGCTCTGCTTTAATCTGATTAAACATATAACCCTATGATACAAAGTCAGTTATATCCCATCTTATTCCGGGAAACCAAAACTGTTGGTGCACATAATAAAGAACTTGGTAGATCCAGGATGAACAAACCACTACGAATGATGGATATCATGCATCATCATCTTCTGTAATAACAAACATACCACAAATAGACCTTTGAATCACAATTCTCCCTTAGGAGATAATGACCATTCATAGGGATCATCCCCATCATGAAGAAACTGCATAGAAAGATAGAAAAATAATCATTCATCTATTCCTGTTGAATCAATTCTAGGAGGGAAGGAGTCATATGTACGCTATCCAAGAACAGAACCATGATCCTTGTTCTCTAAGTGAATCTGAGTAAGGATCCCCATCAAATTCCACTCATCACTAGACTTATTCATCTTATGAACTGAAAATTTTATGCTCAAGGCATCTTCCACCACATTACCATTGCCCAGGGTATAAACTATATCAAAGCCAACCCCCTGAAGTTACACAACCCAACAGTACTACCTCAATTTCAAATCATTTTAATGGAAAATATATTCCAAGAACTTATTAATAGAATAAACCATAATCTTCTCCCCAAAAATATAATGATGACATGTCTTTAGGGCATGCATCAATGCTGCTAACTCCAAGTCATGGGTTGGGTGATTCTTTTCATGAGGTCAGAGCCGGAGAGAACCATAAGACACTATATTATCACCATGAATCAAAAAAAATCCATGACTCATACCTGAGGCATCTTAATAAACCACATATCCTTTTCCAGACCTCAGTAATATCAAAAAAGGGGTGGTAGTCAACTGCTTCATAATCTCTTCAAAAGACTCTTGGAATTCAGAAATCCTTTCAAACTTTACCCCTTTTGGGTAAGTGCCATCATGGATGAAGCCAGCTGGGATAAATTCTAAATGAACTTCCTATAATAACTTTACAAGAATAAAAAACTCTTGATCTCAAATTTCTTCTATGGCTACTCCCATGACATCACTACACTGAATTTTATTAAGGTCCACTAAAACTCCTCTCTCCGAGATCACATGAACCAAAAACTTCACCTCCCTGATCTAGAAGGTGAATTTAGAAATCTTTACATAGAGGTGATGATCTCAAAGATTTCCCAAAACAATTCACAAATATTTCTCATGATCCTCCTCAGATCAAGAATAAACTAGGATTTCATCCAAAACACCACAACGATAGAGTCAAGATACTGATGAAACACCCTATTCATAAGTTCCATAAAGACTATCGGAAAATTTTTCTACCCAAAGGGAATGAAAAATTAATATAAATGGTCATACCTATTTCAGAAAGATATTTCTGGTACATCCGCCTCTCTAAATCTTACTTGGTGATAACAAGAACATTATTCAATCTTACAAAACCACCTTCCCCCTTTAGTTGATCAAACAATTCCTCAATGGGAGGTAAAGGGTACTTGTTCTTAATCATCACCTTATTCAAATTCTGGTAATATATTCACTACTAGAGAGATCCATCATCCTTATTTTCAAATAGAACTAGGGAGGAAAAAGGATAGACGCGTGGGAGAACGAATCCTTTGGACTCTAAATCATCCAATTGTACATTTAATTCCCTCAAACCAGAGGGGTCCATATAGTATGTGGGAAGACATATCAGTTGTGTTCCCAGTTCCAAATAAATAGTGAACTCCACATCTTGCACTATAGAAAATCTTGAGAAATCCTCTGGAAAACACTCTAGGAACTCATCCACCATGAGAGATAATTCATCTCTAGAAATACTAACATTGTCCTCCAACATGAGCGATGATAATATATGCACAAGATTACCCAACTCCAGGAGTGGAGGTCCAGTGCGACTCGACCGAGGATCCCATTCACCATGAAAATTATAGGTACTGCCATTAGGTGAAACAAAAATCACTTTCTACCTATAGCAGTAGATGTGCACCTAGAATCACACCATCCAATCTATATTGGGGATTACATTGA
The DNA here is from genome assembly GCA_963277665.1 of Viscum album. Taxonomy (NCBI): domain Eukaryota; kingdom Viridiplantae; phylum Streptophyta; class Magnoliopsida; order Santalales; family Viscaceae; genus Viscum; species Viscum album. Next base: position 988,817,891 of record OY728129.1, read on the forward strand.
AGTGGTCCATCTCTAAAATCAGAAAATGATACAAAAGCTCAACCCCAAGCATGGTGAGTTCACAATATGGACACCTGATACCCTTCTCTCTCTTATTACCAAGAAGAGTTTCCAAATCTATCGCATACAACATAATCTCAGTTGGAAACTTCAACACATCCACAAGACGGGAAGAAAAAAAATGCACCAGTATAAAAACAAAAAAAAAAGTAAAGAACATTAAATGAGAATGGTACCTAAAACTATCACAAGACCTGCATATGATTCCATTGTCACTCAATCCACCACATGAAGATGCCTTGTCTCAGCCTGAACTTGAGAATTACCATTAACCTGCAGCTCTTCTCTGAACTAACTCTGCCCAAAAAAAGATCCACCCCTTCTTCCATGACCACCAAACTGAGATCCCAATATCTTGTAAGGTTCTCACTAAGATTACATCCCCCTAGAATCTATAGACACAACACCACCCTGATATGGAGGCGACACCTTTCAAAACCGCAACATGTTCTCCAAAGCTTTGCACTGATGGAAGGGTTTGGGTGGTGATGAAAACATTGATCGCTTGTTTTATATTTTTTAATACTAATGGAATAACACTAAACCTACACTATAATCCATGGATGAATATTGCTATGATGGATGGCATGAACCCCCACCACACCTATTATCTTGCTCCCCTCACTTCCTTTTCTTCTTAAATGAACCATAATGGAATACTGTAGACACAACCCCAAAGGAACCAGACTTTTCCTTATAATAAATCTACACCATAAAAGTATGGTTAACCACCTTAGAATATGTTTTTATCTTAAAAAAGAATACATGAGAAGAAATTTCTATCTGCAACCCCATATCAAACCTTCGAGATTTCATCTACTCATTGTAAACAATCATAGTTGCGTACCATACAAACTCTTCATAATAGTAGGCATACTCCATCAATACCAGTCTCCCTTGGTAATATCGATGAATTATAGGGTCCTAGAAAAATACAAAACCTCAGGACAAAACTTCTCATTAAATATGATCTTGAAATCTCTCCAACCCGTATTCTCTTGATTTCAACCTTATACCACTGAGTCCCATAACTTCTGACTGGGACCTTCCAATAAAAATGAATCCCATTTCACTCTGATATACTCAGGACTATAAAGAAATTAAAAAATTATATATATCATCTCAATCTACTCCTCCAATTTTTGAGGTTTTTCATTTACCCATAATGAGGATGGATTTCTCTTGAGGAATTAATGAGCTTTGTCCTTCCTGAGACTTGGTTCAGCACCCCTAACCTATGTAGGACCAAAACCTACTCCATGTCCCAAAGCATGGATAGCTCGAACCACTGCCTCAACTAACCACTGATCAATTGGTGAAGGAAAACTCTCTCCATACTCTTCCCCTGACTATATAGTAACTCTCTAAGGATTAATTTTTCTACAATAAGAAATAACCACAATAAAAACCATCAATACGACCATTCAGAAAATTTCCATCAAAAAAAATAAATCTCAAACACCTACATAAATCAAGGAATAACCATTTCCATCATAATAACAATTCAAAACAACCAAAATACTCCACCCCACCCGGTTTCTATATACAGTCTGCATCAAATGCGTCTCACCTTTAGGAGAACTAAAATCAAATCCCAATATCTCATGGAAACTCGAGTCTTGTCATGAGGTGTGTTGGTTAGGCACTCTACTCTCAACCAAAACCTCAATCACCAATAATCCTAGCTCTATTCAATCTAGACTCCTCCCAAAAATCATGACCCCAAAAGAATATGACCTCCTTTTGTACCATTTTTTCATAACCATGATGGGATGCCATCCAGCCCGATACTCAATCCGGCTTGAGACATGGCCCAAAGGGCATTTTCGATCCCCACGGGCTGACAAATAGTACATGTGTATCAAAAATATACATTGGGAATTATTTCACCCATTTAGATAATAATAATCAACCCACAAAAGTAATGCAACACATATGAAATAACCATAACCCAATGTTGTACTACAATATTCAGAATCAATGTTTTATAATTTAAACCAAATACCAAAGTGAAATAATGGGAAGGGAACCACTAAACATCCCATAATCTTCCATGAAATATAAGGGACATCACCCTCAAGAAACCAACAACAACACCTAAAAAAATTGACACTCTCTAGAAACTAAAACCACCATCACCACGACACATCTTGCCTTTAATTGGGTCATACATAACAAAGTCTACATACCCAAAGGTGTATATAGGGTGTGATCCAAAGCCAAGTATGATTCCAAACAAAAGAAAATATTCCATTCTACAACATTAAAAGATAAATAAACATGCACATTTATATGAAATCACTTGAAAAAAAAATTAAGTACATTTTCATAAAAACATTCTTTCAAGATAAAATGTTTTTTAAAAAGAAGCTAGTCTCAATGCCAAAAAGTATACAAACTGCACTGTATACCGATGGTTGGAACCACATCACATTTATAATGTAAAAATATATCACAATGGGAAAATCCATAAGGGTAGCTAGCACAAGTGAGTCACTAAGAACCTCATACCTCAGTGATCAAAATCCTCCAACTCAACTACCAATATATTTCTCGTGCATGATCCACTGGGAGGGATAATCCCATGGGCACAATGGTCAACAAATAATTGGACAATGCTAATACATTCTCATGTATGATCCACTAGGAGGGACCATCCCAAGTTCATAGTAGTCTCTTGTCAAATTTCATGTTTAGTTAGTTTTGTAAGTGTGAGTCCTACTAAGTGAATCTAAGCCTTTCCACATCCAAGTCAACTAGTGTCAATCCACTAGAAGAATCAAGGCCTTTACAATTCTTAAGCACTAGCGTACTAATTCTTTTTTTTTCACCTAGATACTTGGGATTCCCTTTGTGACCAATTTTGGTTACCACATAACCATCACTTTAACAAACACGTGACATGCCACATATGCGCAAAAGGAAAACCCCACTTTTATAAAAACTACATGGAATCTACTATTTTCCATAATTAAAACCACTTTACCTTTTACACACACCAAAACCATTTCAAAAACATGTTTTCCATAACTTGCACAATCCATGAAACCCATTTATAAACATTACATGAAAATAAAATAATAAACTTAATCATTTCCATGGGACAAGCCCTTTCCAAATTCACACATAAACCAGATTCACATCTCAATGTGCTTCACACAATTCACTAAATTTACATATCACATTTCAAGCAGAACAACCAAAACTAACAAGTCAAAATAATCCATTTTCATTTATAAAAACCAATTTCAACACATTTTCACCTCAAGTTCCTCTAAAAAAACATTTTACACATTTCATATAATTATAAAAAACACCTCTAAGAAGAACCACAATTAATCACATAAAAATAATAACCTTTTTACTTTAAAACTTTCAATTTTATTATAAATTCATGTTAAAATATTTCCAAAAAATATTTTACACCACACAATAAATTCATAGAAAGAATTTAAAAAATGAAAAAAATAAAATAGAAAGCATCTAAAATTTTGGATAATGGAACCACCTACCTCACACTTGGAATTTTCCAAAAATTGGTGAAAACCCACAACTCCACCTCCACAAGACCCTACAAAGGCAATATCAACCAACAACCATCAATATCATCCCCCAAATCAGAAGATCAAACCCCCTATAAGTCAAAATTATTCTAGAAAATAATAACCAAATAAATAGGGAGAGGAAACATTAGAAAGTGGGAATAATCAAGATAGAATCCACTTACTTTAAGATTCCTTGAAGTTCCTACACAAAAATCACCCATGGAATGGTTCCTAAGAGGTCCAAGGAAGCTTGAAGGGAACTCCAATGGATGAAAACACATATAGGGTTGATGGTAGGAGAATTAGGGTTAAATCCTAAGAGGGAACAAAAGGATTTCAAAATTTTAATGACCTGGACAAGTCGAATAGTTTTCCCACATGGTATACCAAATTGTTCGGCAACCATGCACCCCACACTATCTAAAAAGAGTATGCCACATGGTTATCCTGCATAGTTTACAAACCATGATACAACCATGTGATTATCTAGAATCTAAAATGTTCACTTGGTCATACATTTTCCTATACTAGGCCACATGATTTGATAACTGATGCGCCAACCACGCGCCACCTGCTTTCAAGCCCAAAACATGCATTTTTCACCAAAAACACCTGGTAAAACTCAAGGAAAACATGGGATCAAAAATAAACTAATAAATACCATAAAATTAAGACACGGATTTGAAATTAAACTTTAAAAAATCTTATTCTTTTATATTTCCAGGTTGTCCCATAGTTCCTTTAGTTCAACCTATATTAATATTAGTTTAAAATAGGTCACATTATATTAGATTATCATATGCATATCATCCTAATCCCTTAAAGTAACTAGGAAGTAAATCCTTCATAGTGCTCCATAAAGATCATATGATCAACCAAATCATATCTCATAGGAGTTTCAAACTAGGTGCATAGTAAGGTTCCATTCACAATGCACTAGAATAGTGGTCAAGATATACTCAAAAAACATTTTTCAAGGAAATTACCCCTAATTGAATATATGACAAATCCAAATCCACTTTTAGTATCCAGGCAGGGGTGTATTTATAGGAAAACTATATACTCAATACTGTACCAATATTTAAGGATATCATCCTATACATAAACTCATTTTTAGTGTTTTTACTAAGTTTCTCTAACCCTAATACCAAATTTAAATAAAATAATCTCCAAAAATAACTAAATTAATCTATAAAATAATCTCAAAAGTAACTAAAACCTCCTCTAATACCAACTATAGTGATCCATTCTAAACAAAACATAATTAGTATAATAATATTATGATTTAAAAAATACATATCATAAGTAGTCTCACAACCTAATGACTGAAAGGTTTAATATCTTGGAGGTTATCTATATAAACATATTATTATATTACACATGTGAACATTTCTCTAAATTCATGCTTCTATAGACCCTTTCCTAGATATCTAACATGATATAATCATTTTCATTACTTGGGTATTAAAAATAAGAGAAGGGGTGAACTCAAATGCTCAATAAGGTAAAAAATATCCTAATATGAAGAAAAACATGGGGGATGTATAAATAACATAAAAGATAAAAATATATTATATTGTAATCATAAAAAATATAGAGTAACATAAGATCATAAAGAAGATCGTTAAGGAAGTATAAAAGATATTACCAAGCTCAAAACACATATCAATAATCATAAACTATATGATCAAGATATAAAAATGTAGAATAATTTAAAAATAAGGAATGATCGTGAAAAAAAATGAATTTCATAGAAATTAATTGTATCTTTTAAAATTGGTGTAACTTTATAAAAAACTTGATAATTTAGAAAAACCATAAACATAGGAGAACCTATGTGAGAAAACCCATTATATGTAGGTTACTAATGTAGAAAATTTACCTTGGATTATATGAAAAACCCATATTTTATTAAGAATTTATGTGTAATAATTTCAACACATGATTAAAACATCATTTACAACAAAAAAATTAAGATTACTTGACTACATGAAAATTACAAAAATAGAATAGTTGGATCATCACATGTAATTTATAATTAATTTATGAGTAGATATAGAATTGACTCAACATGTAATTATGATATATTTGATGATCTAGATGACCAAATCTTTTCGTATCATCGTTATGCAGCAGGATCCAAGTTAGAATCTCTCTAACGGAGATCCACACATGAACCACAATATCTAAACGTTATTGTAGAATCATCGAGTTCTAGCATGGTCGATCTTGATCTCTTGCGTTGTTTTTGGTTGATCACAATAGTATCATTCTTAAAGGAGAAGAAACTCTTGATGTTATCTTGAAGACTTGAGAGATGAGTAAGTTAGAGTGCATTCTATATCTCTAGATCTTTTTATAGGTCTTTAGGAAGTCTCTCTCTATCTGTTGTGTGCACCAAAATTGATTATGGAAAATTTTATAATTATATATTTATTATGGAAGTTTTAGGGTTGGAAAATTGAACAAAACCCCTTTCCATATATAATAATTCTTATTTGACCTCATGTACAATAATATTATTATTATTATTAATTTATTAACATGTTAAACACTTTAAAAATATAAATAAATATCAATTGTAACATTTCTAATTGGACTATTTATCTCGATCTTCTTTCCCACGTCCATATTTTGTAATCCTTAAATAATTATTATTTATTTGAAAAATAAATATTACTACATTATTCATAGATAAATATAATAAATATTATATTCTCCAATACTTACAAAAAAATTATTTATTATTATTATGTAACTATCATATTATTTTGAATAACTTGTGATTAAATCTTGGAAATCAACTAAACCCAAATAAATATTATTTATTCTAACTTGTTCAATTCAATACTTAAATTTAATTGAGAATGTTGATATACTTAGTGTCTACCCCTCTAGGAATCTTTCTTTGTGACATTACGCATAACAACCTAAAATCCAAAGTTAGCATCTAACAACATTCCAAGGATCCCATAGAGAAATGATTAAATTTCATAATTTCATTCAACCTCCCATGAATTCTTACCGTGTAATATAATCTCTTTATCATGATATCTCAAATCAAGTAGGTTGCATACTGGTGCCATCAACCTGTATGCTCTATGTCTCTTTATTTTACTTTTTGGAAATGAAATCATCCACTAACCACCATTACCATGGATTTATCTTGGTAGTTAATTCCCATAAAATGGCTTGAGATATCAACTTCCATCAAGGAATAAAAGGGATAAATCTTTTCTCGCATAATCTCTTAATACAATATTACTAGTGATGTACCCAACATATCCTACCTCACCGTGAGCATATGTCATCATGGTTATTATAAATACATCAAAGTACATTATTCATGATATAAATTAATGATGATATAAAATTACATGTATCAATGCACACATACTCATATAGGAATATCCAATGAAACATGGAAATGTTGATTTCATATTAACAGGTTTGTTCTCTAACCTCATGTCTTGGAGATTACCAAAAGATAACACCATGAGAGGGTGTCCCAATGTATCATGATCATGAAACCCCTGATATTCTATATAATATAGTTCCCAACAAACTATATCATCTATCCATATAACATTATTCAAGAATACTATCATAGAACCTCAAGGTTCTCATCGTAGCAGGGAACTACCATGACCCTTTAGTGTGATATTTATTCTTAAGAACACATTAAAAAAATGTCATGTAGAGGAATAATCATGATGTGATAAGTAAATATTCATTAATAAAACATGTAATAAAGTACTAATAAATTCAATTCTGGGGAACTAACTCCAACAGACTCCCACTTTTACTAGATCCAACTGACAACAACTTTCAGTCCACTAACTCTCACATTATATTCATGTGTTTGCTAAGATAAAGCCTTAGAAAATGGGTCCACCAAGTTTTCCTCTATGGATACTCTGCTCACTACAACTTCACCTTGTTGAGAAAAATCTATAAAGAGATAAAATTTCTGATGTATATTCTTTGTCCTTAGTTGGGAAATTGTCTCTTTGAAGAGAGTCACAGATGCAGTGTTATCCTAGTAAACTGTGAAATGGTATTTATTTCTAGTCTCCACATCAAGCACATGGATAAAGTTGTGAATTAAAATATCATCCTTAATTGTATCTAAATTTGAAATATACTCATACTTCACTATAGAATAGGTGACAACTGGATTCTTAGAACTCTTCCATCTCATATATCCTTCATTGAGACAAAAGATATATCCATATTATAACTTCATATCATTATGATATATCTAAAATATAGAATCTATATAACCCCTGAAAACTAGATATTCATCTCCTCTATACACCAAAACATATCCTTAGTTCACCTTATATACTTATGTATAATCTTAATTTTATTCCAATGTTGTTCACCTAGACCTATATGATATCTACCTACCATGATCAAAGAAAAGGAAACATCATGTGTCATGACCCGAGCCAAGCTGGGGATCGATCTACAACTACGCCAAGACCGCATCCATAGGCCAGGGGGTGGTGACCATCACCATAGGAATATATAATATGGTGATACCTTTTTCTAGGTACCTGTATGAACACACATAGCCAACTCGATGCAGAAGTGCATAGAGAAAGAGTAAAAGATACAACACAACTATAAATTAAACCAAGCAAGCATAACCTCGAAGGTGTAAAAGAGTATGATAAATAAAAATGAAAATTAAAGGGGAAAAATACTTTCCCAAATATAAAATATGTCAAAAACTGATAGAACTATAAAATTAAACTGCTGATAGAGCCAATCTTCTGAATCCCAAGATACAACCATCGAACATAGTCTTAAGTACTAAGTATCCCTAAGCTCCTTTGAAGTCACCACTGACCTATTCATTGTCTTTATAAGAAACAACACATGTGGTAAAATACCATACAGTGTTGTGTATATACATAACCATTAGGATACCCTAAAAGATGAAGGGGAAGTAGTAAGAGATAAAACATGAATAGAAAGACAGTAGATTCAAGATACATTCAAAGAGAATGGATTAACCCAAACCAAGATTGAAAGTACCCTCATCCAAACACAAGGGGCTCAACATAGTGATTAGATTAACAACACATCGAGTCTTCTCCTCCTATAGTAATATATTAGACTCATTCAACCATGACAAGCTAAACACAGAAAGAATGTGGAATACCCTGTGTGTTTTTTCTCTCCTGTAAGGAGAGTAAAAAAATACAAGGGTATAGATATAGAATAATATGTATATATATATTTTTAGTCATAAGAATACAAAATGAAAGAGTAACGCAATCACCATCTCACAGCACAATCTAGGAAGAAGAGTAAGTAAAAGTTCCAGAAATCCATCAGGGATGCCCAGCATCCCATGCATCTTCCTAGAAGTAATCATGAAAGTTAAACCAAACCTCATCACTGTGATGCATAGTTGAGGGGTCATAAACTCAAAGTAGAGGAACCATGCCCTAGTACATCAGAGGGATCCAACTTTTTTTGTATCTATAGATAACCTGCACTCATATCGATGGGGGTTCCACTTTGGTGTCATGAGGACCCATTCCCTGTACCGATAGGGGGTTCCTCTAGGTAGGTCGAGGAACCACCTCTTGTAAACCTAGAGAGTTCCACTCTATTCATAAAGGACCCATTACCTTATGTATCATGGGTTTACCACTAGAAATTATATGCATAGGACCCACACCAATGTTGATAGGGGGTTCTACTCTAGTCCTCAAAGACCCGCGCCCTAGTGTGTCAGCGGGGTTCCACCTAGATGATAGTTGTAGAGGACCCACACCCATGATAATGGGGGGGGTATCACTATAGTAGTAGAGGACCTTCACCCTATCTAATAGGGGGTTTTAATTGAAATAATCCTCTGATGATCTTGCTTGATCACTACTATCATCGGGCATCGCCTCAATAATTTTTGTGCCTAGAATATTTCACATCATATCTCAAAATACACAGATAACATAACTATCATGTTCTAAAAGGAAAAACACTCAAGATAGGATACTCACAATCCAAAATCTGAGTACAAAAAAAGGAGATACAGAACCTCAAAGTTTTCTCAAAAGGAAATAAGGGGTACACAACGTGTGAGGGGACCCACATGGTGTGTGGTCCTGTTCCACTACCAATATGTGTCCCTATCCAGAACACAGATACCAACCCATGTGTTGGTCGGATTGGATACTCAAGAGGGGGGTGAATTGAGTTCCAATTAAAATTTCTATTTGAAAAACATTGTCTTAAAAACCCCCAAATAATATACTGAATTAAACTGTAGTGAATTTATATCAAAGTAAAGGTTCTGTTGGGTTCTCAAGGGATTGATTATTTCCCAGTTAATCAAAACAGAAAGGTTGATTAACTTTTGAAACCAAATTACTGATTTATAACTAATATAAACACTTGTGAATTTAATTATCAAAGTGACTTTAAAACATTTTTGGTTTTAAAGTAATTAGCAGTAGAATAAAAGAATAAATTTGAATCATATAGCACAGCAGATATAACCAAGAGGTTCAGTCTCAAGCCAAGACTTATTTTTCTCAACAATTTATATAAATTTGATCCACACCCTGGGTCGGGGTTCACAACAGTTTACAACTGTCCAGGTCCAAGACCTCTACCACTGTTATTCACGGGAAACAGAACAACAACAACCAGTTGTCCAGGTCACACACGACCTCTACCACTATCCCAGTGGGAAATAAAAGATGCAAGAGTTTGAGTGAGAATTCACAGATCCTCTAGTTAAAGTATAGGATACAGTGTGTGTGTAAAATACAGCAAATAACACACACTGCTTGAAATGTAAAATAATGAATCACAGAGCAGAGATGTAGAGTTTAGAAATGGATCTAGTGATTGCAGTGAAGCTTTGTACTCCTTGAGTTTGATCAGAAATGATTCTGAGTCCTCTTCTGGTTTTTGTCTGAAAAACAGAGTGCCGTCTGCTTGGTATCCAGTTTTAGAGACAGTGAGAAATCTAGTCGATGAAGTTCTTCAATGTCCTCGTGAATGTACAGAACTCTTTTTGAGTAAGCTTGAGTGTGTATGAGCTTCTGTGTCTTCTTATTTTAAGGTCTTCTCTTTTCTTCCACAGTTATATCATCCACCTTGTTTTGCACTCATATAAGTCTTGTCATTGTCACATGGTGTGGTTGCACCAATAGGGAATTCTTGTATTTATGGCATGAGCTCCAGCAAAAGAAATGATTTCTTTTTGTAGGTACGAGGTACGGTTCCCTGACATCCAACAATCTTCATTAAATAAATGTCAGAGCATTAAAATATACCTAGTATGACCATTGGGTAGATTAAATAAAGATAAAGAAATTCAAACAGCTGTTTATGACTATCGGTGAGTCAAGCGATCGGTAGCTCATCAGTATCATCATTAGTGGCTAGATATCGGTGTGTTCTGATCGGTGACTCAGATGATCAGCGTTGGTGTGTCATGATCAGTGACTCATTTGATCAGCATCGGTGAGACAACTTCGGTGACTCAGATGATTAGCATCGGTGTGTCATGATCGGTGACTCATTTGATTAGCATCGGTGAGACATCTTTGGTGACTCAGATGATCAGCATCGGTGTGTCATGATTGGTGACTCATTTGATCAGCATCAGTGAGACATCTTCGGTGACTCAGATGATCCGCATCGGTGTCATGATCGGTGACTCATTTGATATGGATCGGTGAGACCATTTTCCTTTGATATGGATCGGTGCGACCATTGTCCTTTGATATGGATCGGTGATACCGTTGTCCTTTGATATGGATCGGTGCGACCGTTGTCCTTTGATATGGATCAGTGCGACCGTTGTCCTTTGATATGGATCGGTGAGACCGTTGTCCTTTGATATGGCACAAAGTGTCTGTTTGATCTAGAAGACTTCCAGAATACTTGTAAATCAATATCAAGCATAGATAAAAACATGATCCAACCAATATAAACAGATTCACTAAGAGATTTTGATTATGTATATGATAAATCCACCCGGATTAAGTAACAATGATTTCGGATTATTAAAACAGCAATCATAGGAAGAATTCAACAATCTTTTAGAGGGCTCAACAATCTCCCCCTTTTTGATAATCACAAATATTAGTCATAAATAAATATAATATATCATCAATAATAGTGACAAGGCATAATAAGAATAAAAACACAATGAGATATAAATCTCCCCCTGAATTTATGCCTTTAAATATTTATGCAAGAATTTCCATAGAAAGGTTCTCCCCCATAGATAAAAAAAATCTCCCCCTTTAGAGATGCATCTCCCCCATATATATACATATTTCTCCCCCTTTGGGATAATCAAAAAGGAGTGAATATAGATAAAGAAGAGATTAAAAGAAGACATCAGAGGGAATAAAAAGAAAAGAGAATAATGTTTATAAGGTACATCACAGTACAAACACAACAGGGTTCACCCTATCAACAACAACACACAACTATTTCTTAGGATGTAACAGGGCTTTGCCTTCGTCAGAAGGATCAATGGTTGGTAAGTTGGAAGGCTTGGAGGCAAGTTGAACTGGGAAAATTTGAAAAGGTGGTAAGATGACTCTGGAAGGTGGAGGAGAGGATGCCACTGGGATTTGCTATGGAGCTGTAGGAGCTGGTTGAGAAAATTGCTGAGGAACTGGTCATAGGTGAGATAGAGCTTGAGCAACGGAGATCTGATTTGGAGCAACATCATAGGCAGTGAGAGGTGCAGCAGTAGGAAGCACAATGGCGGTGGCTTGTTCATTCAAATAATGATTCAAAAGATTTATGATATCCTGAATAACTTCTGCACCACACTGCATAGCCTTCTCAAAATCATCCTTATTCTCCATGAATTGTTCCATGGTAGAAGTAAAATCTTGCAACTAATGAACTTGAGTCTTGAAAGCTTGAGTGACTGGAGGTAGTCTCAGATTATCAGCTAACACTTTGAAATTCACGATCATCTCATGCTTGGTATAGATTTTTAAAAAGTAATGGTCAAACTTTTCCTTGATCTCTCTCTGAGATTTAGTGGCATCTGCTGAATATACTGTTACCATCTTATGAATGTGATCATTGTGCTCCTTCATCTTCCTCAACGAGTCCAAATCAAGGAATTGTCTAATGGCGGCCAATTCATCATGCACAATCTGCCTTAGATCCTCTAGCTCACGAGTAGTGATCTTGGTTATTTTGGTTGTACTGGCTTGAGCAACTATCTGAGTTATCTCAGCTTTCAACTTTCTCAAATCAGACTTCTTAAGATGTTCAATAAGATTCCTCAACACTTCCATCATACCAGAGATGGTTGATCTAAATTCGTTTGATAAAGAAACTAATCCAGATTGTAGATCCTTCAGAATTTGATTTAGAGAGGCTATGTGCCTGCCAATAAACTCACCAGTATTGGCCAGGTCTGGTCTAATAGCATTTGAAATTTCTTCTCTGACTGTATCTCTCACAGTAGTAAGAAACTCACTTTTGAACTTATCAAAATCAGACTGAGAGATAGTAGAACTAGGTAGATGAGCATCTGCAGCATCAATAACATGAGAAAACCTTGCCTCAACTGGTTGGATTTCCTTCATAACCGCAGTAGATTCTGATTCTTCCTCTTCTTCTTCAGAATACTCTAAACCCAAAATAGCAAAACTAGGGTAATCATCCCAAACAGCAGCACATAGATTATATTTCGGTTTATCATAACTTTCTTTTCCACTGATTTCTAGAGAAACTCTCTTGCCATTGGAATTTGTTTCTGGTACAGTTTGATGTGTTTTTGTTGAGGTACATCAAGACCATCCACTGGTCGGTTATCACCATCATCATCATCATCATCATCATCATCATCTCCATTCCCATTTCCATTCTTCACAGAAATGTCACTGTCAGATACTTCAGTGTCACTAGATTCTTCATCACCAAGAACTGGTTCTGATTCAGGTAAGGGTAAAGGTGGACTGGCAGGTCCAAAGTCTCTTCTTCTCTTAGGGATCACGGTATTAGGATCACTCCTATCATCAGGAGGTGACATACTGCCTTCTTCTGTTTCAGCTTCTTCCATCCCTTGTTTACCAGACTCTTCAGTGTCCTTATTCCTTTCAACATCTACTTCTTCCTCATCATCAGAATAAATTGGCTCCTCATCTGATTTCAAACCAGGGTCTCTCAAACCCTTCGGCCTCTTTCCATGATCAGTGGGATTGTAGGATTCATACAACTTGTCCTCATCAGAAACCTAGCATTTCTTCCATGGGTTCCAATTTATTTTCATCCGTTTACAAATTTATTTGTTAAAACAAAAATCACTATCAGATTCAGCTATCTCGTCAGCTTCATCAACACATTCCAGATTCTTTAACATAGCATAGATCACTTTGGAATAGAACAGGGCAGTGGCTTTCTTAGAAGGTTTCACCATTCCAGCTATGTGCACCATTAGATATCTACACAAATTGATCTTCTCATGGGTCTTTAGTAAAAACAATAGAAAAACATCCTGGTATCTTACAGCAGCAAAATCTCCTTTCCTAGGGCAAATTTGGTGCTGAATAAACTTAAAGAGATGTCTACATTCACCATCCAGATCTGAGGTTGTAATTCTCCTTGACTCTCTGTTTCCAGTCAAAAGATATAAATCTAACTCATAAGAGAAGTATTCAGTGGTTGGAGTAATGTTTCTAGCATAATCCTCATACCGACCCTCATGGGGTACATTCAAACATTCAGCCCATTGTTTAGACGAAAAAGATAGTTTCTTTCCTTTCACTACAGAAGACATTCTGGCAGCCTCTACACCATCTAAAGTAACTTGCATATTTATATAAAACTCATGCACTAGCTTTGGGTAGTATACACGAGTGTTATCTGAGAATCAGTGTTTCCATCCTTGTGATTCTAAAACTTGTAACAACAACGACTTACTTGTCAAAAGCCAGGAAGAACTGACTTCCTTTTCTACAGCAACAATCCGAGTTTCCAGGTTCAGATTTACTGATCTTTGAGTGGTACTACTCCACTCTCCTTGAGCACGCTTTGAAGGTACAAGACTTTCTGATCCTTTTCTTGGTCTCTTCTGCTTAGCCATTTGAAGATTCTGGGGAATGTAGGAGTTAGAAGGTTCGAAGTAGAGGAGAAGAGAGGATATAAGGCTTGGCGGGAAATGAAAGTTCGACGGTTTGGGGAATATAAATAGCCGCGTATCATTTATTTCATCATTTAGGGTTTCCATAGTAAAGGTAAAAGTAATTAATTAATTACAACATAATAAAAAGTAATAGAAAGAAAGATCGGTTTGACAGATCAGTTTCACAGATCGATCATACACAATTCTTGTTTAATAAAATTCATTCTTTCAGAGCATAAAGGCTTTGTAAAAATATCATCTAATTGATGTTCAGAACTAATAAATTCTATAGAAATATCACCTTTCTGATAATGATCTCTTAGAAAGTGATGTCTGACATCAATGTGCTTAGTCCTAGAGTGAGACACAGGGTTCTTAGATATGTTGATCGCCCTAGTGTTGTCACAGTTAATTGAAACATGTTTAAAATCAAATTCGTAGTCCAATAAAGTGTGTTTCATCCACATAATCTGTGCACAGCAACTACCAGCAGCTATATATTTTGCTTCAGCAGTAGACAATGCAACTGAGTTCTGTTTCTTACTACACCATGATACTAGGGACTTTCCAAGTAAATGACATGTTCCATATGTGCTCTTCCTATCTATCTTACATCCAGCAAAGTCAGCATCTGAATAAATAGTTAGGTCAAATGATTGTCCTTTTGGATAAAACAAACCTAAATTCACAGTATACTTAAGATATTTAAAAATCCTTTTAACAGCCAGTAAGTGTGATTCTTTAGGATTAGCTTGAAATCTAGCACACATACACACACTAAACACAATATCTGGTCGACTAGCAATAAGATAAAGTAAACTCCTAATCATACCTCTGTAATAGGTTTGATCAACTGGTTTCCCAGTTTCATCAACATCCAATTTACAGGTAGTACTCATAAATATATCACTTTCCTTAATACTATCTAAACAAAAACGTTTTAATAAATCCTTAGTATATTTACTTTGATTTAGAATAATACCATATTTAGTTTGAAATATTTGAAATCCAAGAAAATACTTAAGCTCTCCCATTAAGCTCATTTCAAACTCATTTTTCATAACCTTTGAAAAATCATTACATAAAGAATTTTTAGAAGATCCAAAAATAATATCATCAACATAGATTTTTACTATTAAAACATCTTTTGAAATCCTTTTTATAAAAATAGTGGGATCAACAATTCCTTTTGTAAATCCTTTTGAGATAAGAAAGTTTGAAACTCTTTCATACCAGGCTCTTGGAGCTTGTTTTAAACCATATAAAGCTTTAGAAAGTTTAAAAACATGATTTTGAAGATGAGGATTTGAGAAACCAGGTGGTTGTTCTACAAAAATATCTTCAACAATAAAACCATTTAAAAAATCACTTTTCACATCCTTTTGATATAACTTGAAATTCAGATGTGATGCATAGGAAAGTAAGATCCTAATAGCCTCTAATCTAGCTAGAGGTGAAAAGGTTTCCTCATAGTCAATTCCTTCTTCTTGATTGTAACCTTGTGCAACTAGCCTAGCTTTGTTTCTAATGATGTTTCCAGATTCATCAACTTTGTTTCTAAACACCCATTTTGTGCCTATGGCTATAGTGTCCTTAGGTATTTCTACTAATTTCTAGACTTTGTTTCTTTCAAATTGATTTAGTTCTTCTTGCATAGCCATTACCCAAAATTCATCATTGATAGCATCATTGATATTTTTAGGTTCTAACTTTGAATGAAAAGATTGATGTTCAACATGATTTCTTAGAGAAGCTCTAGTCTGTGTTCCTCTATCTAAATTACCTACAACAGCATCTAACAAATGGTTCTTTAGAATCCTGGTTGGTCTAGAAAAGGTAGGACTCGAGATTTCAGGTTCTTCTACAGGTTGAGGTTCAACAGAAGCAGGTTCTGGAAAATTTCCAGAACTGGATGTTTTAATTACAGGTCCACTGTCTTTATCATTAAGGTTCAAAACAAAGATATCATCTTCAAGATTTTCAAGAGAGTTCTTAGGTTCATGTGGATCAGTTTCATCAAATTTGATGTGAACAGATTCTTCCACACATTTGGTTCTCTTATTGAAAACTCTATATTCTTTACTAGAAATAGAGTAACCTAGGAAAATTCCTTCATCACTCTTGGATGCAAATTTGTCAAGATTATATTTAGTATTAAGAATAAAGACTTTGCAGCCAAAAACTCTGAAGTAGTTAACCTTAGGTTTCCTATGGTTCCATAACTCATAAGGGGTCCTCTTAAGAACAGGTCTGATCAAGACTCTATTGATAACATAACAAGATGTATTTACAACTTCAGCCCAAAAATAAACAGGTAGGTCATACTCATTAAGCATAGTCCTAGCAATTTCTTGCAGGGTTCTATTCCTTCTTTCTACCACACCATTCTGTTGAGGTTTCCTAGGGGCAGAGAAATTGTGACTATAGCCACTGTGTGAGCAGTAAGATTCAAACTCATGATTTTCAAACTCAAGGCCATGATCACTTCTCATGTTTTTAATTTTAATTCCACTAAGGTTTTCTACAGACTTGGAATATTTTACAAAGAAAGAACAAGCTTCACTTTTGTGAGCTAGAAAATATACCCAAGTATATCTAGAAAATTCATCTACAAGAACATATACATAGTGCTTCCCATTTAAACTAGAAACTTTGGAAGTTCCAAATAAATCCATGTGAACCAACTCGAGAGGTTGAGAGGTTGAAACTTCTTTCTTTGATTTAAAAGAAACTTTTTGTTGATTTTCCTTTTGACAGGGATTACAAACTTTGTCTGCTGGAAATTCAAGTTTGGTTAGGTCTCTAACTAAGTTCTTCCTAGCAAGTTTTCTAAGTGAATGCACATTGCAGTGTCCTAATCTTCTGTGCCAAAGCCAAGACTCTTTATGAAAAGTATTTAAACAAGTAATATTCTTCTTAGCTAAATAATTTAAATCAACAGCATAATCATTTTCATTTCTTAAAGCAAAAAATACTAAAACATTTTTAGAATTAAAAACATTGCAAGAATCATTTTCAAATTTAACATAAAAACCATCATCACATAACTGAGAAATACTTAACAAATTGTATTTAAGTCCATCAACAAATAAAACTTTAGAAATTAATATTGATTCAGTGTTACCAATCTGGCCTAAGCTGATGATTTTTCCTTTTGAGTTATCACCAATGGTGACAAACCCTCCATCAACTCTGACTAAGCTTTTAAATCATGAGAATTCTCCTGACATATGTCTTGAACATCCATTGTCCAAATACCAAGACTTTCTGTAGGAGATCTTTAAGCAGGTTCCCTACAAAACAGATTTAGATAGGAAATGATTTTGGTACCCAGATCTTCTTGGGTCCAGATAGGTTAGCCAATAAAACATTAGGTACCCATATTTGTCTAATGGGTCTCATAAGATTTCTAGAGTCAACAGATTTTGAAAGATAAATCTTATTAGATCCATAACTATGAATATAACTAGTTGAGGCATATGAAGTTTCAGAACTAGCTACATTCTGTCCAGATTTAGGAATGAATTTAGTTTTGGTAATTTTCCTTTCTCCAGGTTGGTATACTATACCAGTAGTGTATCTAGGTTCTATTTTCTTACCTAGCATCTGAGTAAGAGTATCTTTACCATTGGTAAATTTCTCTAAGTCTTTCTTGAGTTGATCATTAGATAATTTCAGTTCAGTGTTTTCTTTAAGCAACTGAGCATTCTTTTCCATTTCAATATCAACATTAGATTTATGTTTAACAGTTAAAGCATACTGTTTCTTTAAACCTTTGTATTTGTCTTTCATCTCATTACAGGTTTCTTCTAACATATCACAGTATTCAAATAGTTCAGATTTTGACATGTTTTCTAAGTCAGAATTATCTTCAGAATAATATGAATTTAAAGCAGGAGTTTCAAATGTTACCTCAGAGGTGTTTTTCATAAAACACATGTTTGCCTTATTTCTATGTTCAGTTTCAGAAACTTCAGATTCAGTGGAGCTATCCTCAGAAGCACTCCAAGTAGCGTTCATGGATTTCTTAAACTTATTGTCCTTGTATTCATACCTCTTCTTGTATTTCAAATTTGGACAGTCTGCTTTTATGTGTCCCTTTCTTTTGCACTCATAGCATACAACTTCATCTGATTTTTCAGATTTCTTCCAATCCTTTTTCCAATGTCCCTTGTTATCATACTTACCTTTATAATTTGATTTTTTGAAAAACTTCTTCTTCCTATAAAACTTTTTAAACCTTCTGGCAATGTGAGCCATCTCAGCATCACTATCAGAATCACTTTCACTGTCTTCATAGCTTGAACTCTCATTTATAGCTTGAAGTTTCTCCTTATCCTTGTTCTTTGAAGTTGAAGTTTTGAAAGCAACAGAATTTCTTCTAGGTTCATCTTCTTCTTGTTTGTTAACCTTGAGTTCTTCTTCATACATCATCAACTTTCCAATTAGTTCCTTGACTGGCATTTCACCAATATCACATGATTCTCTAATGGAGACAGAAGTTCCTCTCCATATTTCAGTTAGACATCTCAGAATTCTCATAATTTGTTCCCTTGATGGAACATCCTTTCCCAGAGAGGTCATTGTGTTGACAATTTAATTAAACCTGAGATACATATCAGAAATGGGTTCATCGGGCTTCATCTTAAAATTATCATACTTAATAGTATAAGTGTTCAATCTCATTTCCTTAACATTAGTTGTTCCTTCATGAGAAACAGCTAAGGTATCCCAAATTTCATAAGCAGTTTTACAAGTAGATATTCTATTAAATTCCTCATCTCCTAAATCACAGTACAGAGCATTCATGGCTTTACAATTATTGTTGTAGGCTGTCTTAGTAGCTTCATTCCAAGTAGATCTAACAGTAGTAGGAATTCTATATTCTGATTCTATAGCAGTCCAAATATCAAAACTCATGCTCTCTAAATGAATTTTCATCTTGATTTTCCACTGAGCATAGTTAGTGCCATTGAAAAGGGTGTTATATTGGTAGAAACACCTTCAAGTCTGTTGTCCATGATAACTTACTAAAAGCAAGGATTTTAAAGAGATAAAAATTTAGAAGTAACAGAAATTTTAAGAACTTTAAAATAAAACTAAAATCACAGTTGAAAAACAGAGTACAAAATATTTTAAACAAGCCTCTGATACCAAATGTTGGTCGGAGTGGGTACTCAAGAGGGGGGTGAATTGAGTTCCAATTAAAATTTCTGTTTTGAAAAATTAGTCTTAAAAATCCCAAATAATATACTAAATTAAACTGTAGTGAATTTATATCAAAGTAAAGGTTCTGTTGGGTTCTCAAGGGATTGATTATTTCCTAGTTAATCAAGACAGAAAGTTTGGTTAACTTTTGAAACCAACTTACTGATTTACAACTAATATAACCACTTGCGAATTTAATTATCAAAGTGACTTTAAAACAGTTTTGGTTTTAAAGTAATTAGCAGCAGAATAAAAGAATAACTTTGAAAGATATAGCACAGCAGATATAACCAAGAGGTTCAGTCACAAGCCAAGACTTAGTCCTCTCAACAATTTATATAAATTTGATCCACACCCTGGATCGGGGTTCACAATAGTTTACAACTGTCCCGGTCCAATACCTCTACCACTGTTATTCGTGGGAAACATAACAATAGCAACCAGCTGTCCAGGTCACACATGACTTCTACCACTATCCAAGTGGGAAATAAAAGATGCAAGAGTTTGATGAGGATTAACAGATCCTCCAGTTAAAGTACAGGAGACAGTGTGTGTGTAAAATACAGCAGATAACACACACTGCTCGAAATGTAAAATAATGAATCACAGAGCAGAGATGTAGAGTTTAGAAATGGCTTTAGTGATTGCAGTGAAGCTTTGGAATCCTTGAGATTGATTAGAAATGATTCTGAGTCCTCTTCTGGTTTTTGTCTGAAAAACAGAGTGTCGTCTGCTTGGTATCCAGGTTCAGAGATAGTGAGAAATGTAGTTGATGAAGTTCTTCAATGTCCTCATGAATGTACAGAACTCTTTTTGAGTAAGCTTGAGTGTGTATGAGCTTCTGTGTCTTCTTATTGTAAGGTCTTCTCTTGTCTTCCACAGTTATATCATCCACCAATTTTTTCACTCATATAAGTCTTTTCATTGTCACATGGTGTGTTTGCACCAACATGGACTTCTTGTATTTATGGCACGAGCTCCATCAAAAGAAATGATTTCTTTTTGCAGGTACGAGGTACGGTTCCCTGACATCCAACAACCTTTATTAAATAAATTCCAGAGCATTAAAATATACCTAATATGACCATTGGGTAGATTAAATAAAGATAAAGAAATTCAAACAGTTGTTTATGACTATCAGTGAGTCAAGTGATCGGTAGCTCATCAGTATCAGCATCGGTGGCTAGACATCGGTGTGTTTTGATCGGTGACTCAGATGATCAGCGTTGGTGTGTCATGATCGGTGACTCATTTGATCATCATCGGTGAGACATCTTCGGTGACTCAGATGATCATCATCGGTGTGTCATGATCGGTGACTCATTTGATCAGCATCGGTGAGACATCTTCGATGACTCAGATGATCAGCATCGGTGTGTCATTATCGGTGACTCATTTGATCCGCATCGGTGAGACATCTTCGGTGACTCAGATGATCAGCATCGGTGTCATGATCGGTGACTCATTTGATCAGCATCGGTGAGACATCTTCGGTGACTCAGATGATCAGCATCGGTGTCATGATCAGTGACTCATTTGATATGGATCGGTGCGACCGTTGTCCTTTGATATGGATCGGTGCGACCGTTGTCCTTTGATATGGATCGGTGCGACCGTTGTCCTTTGATATGGATCAGTGCGATCGTTGTCCTTTGATATGGATCGGTGCGACCATTGTCCTTTGATATGGATCAGTGAGACCGTTGTCCTTTGATATGGCACAAAGTGTATGTTTGTTCCAGAAGACTTCCAGAATACTTGTAAATCAATAGCAAGCCCAGATAAAAACATGATCCAACCAATATAAATAGATTCACTAAGAGATTGTGATTATGTATATGATAAATCCAACCAGATTAAGTAACAATGATTTGAGATTATTAAAACAGCAATCATAGGAAGAATTCAACAATCTTCCAGAGGGATCAACACCATGTAGTATTACACACCATTTTGGTGGACTAAATGGTGTGTCTAGACTAACTAGGACCGGTTTTTTTCCTGTTGAATGTGTCCATGTACTGACCTTGGGTCCGTGTACTTTGGTACACAATGTATTGCTTCACACGGGGGTGTTTCCTATGTGATCTATCCATGTCTATGAACTCAGGCACACGACCATGTACCTGGTTGTGTAATTACACAGGGGATATCACTGGTGTGATCCACCACACAGGTTTCCCATCAGGGGAAGGTGTACACAGCATGTAGGAGGGAAACACATTGTGTCATCCTTAAATCTTCCCAAAACCCTAATCGCCACTATTAAGGGTATGCATGTTGTGTGTTCATCCTTGTACATGACATGTAGTTGGATTTTCTCCATAACTATAGATCTTCGATATACACCCTGGATCAAGCCTCTCCACTTCAAATCTGGTCCTATCACTATCCAAAAATAGTGGATCCATTCGAGGATCATGGATTTCGACCGTCATTCACCGGAAATCAGATCCAAGGGTTCATTGGGGGGGGGGGGTTCTCCATTCATCCCATACACCAAAAAATATAACATGTTTTTAATGATTTTAAAACCTCTAAAATATCATCTTTTCCTCACAATGATTCTATATCTAGCCTTAGTTTTTCGTTCCAAGACTCGATTTCCATTTCACCACAGTTCTGAGGTCTGATCGGGCTTAGTACCACCCAAAAAAGTAAAACCAGGACCGATGGGTCCTACCAGTGATGAACATGGATAAAATTAGGGATAAATAAAATAAAAAAGGATTAAGTCATCTTTTTCCAAGCATTTTTTTCCAACAATCATTAACTAGTGGTTGTGGTTAGAAAACATTGAATTTAATTAATCTTTTGTACATGAATGCAAGAAATTGGACATAATTAGCATTGATCCAAGAAAAAGGATCGAACTACTAAAGGTATTTAATAAAAAGGGAATAAACACTAATTGAAGAGTCTAAACCTTGATTATTGATTGATCATATTTGAATAATTCACCCTCTAATGATTGAAGGAAGTCGTTCTGTTCGCTACATTTTGATCTGCTCTGATCTGAAGTTTTGTCATCATCTAACATGATATTCCAACAAAAGGATGAAGGATAGATTCATCAATGATTCTAGGATTATGAGTCTAACCATAGTAAAAATCACTATGTAAGTATATTTATAAACATTTTTTTAGCTCAAAATGACTTAATCAATTAATTAAATAATTAAGTTTCCCACTGATCATAGCGCCAATGAGCAAGATTTCTGAATGCCCCTCACTGAACCATTTTATGTCATTCCTAGGGTAATCACCACATTTCATACTCAACCATGTTCTTGGATTTATGATCCAAACTTCCTTTTAAGATTTATACTATTTTCATTAACAAGTTGTGTGAATGCAATATAAAATATATTTAATCTTTTTATAAAATTAATTTCAGGCACACTAGGTCTCGTAATCATAGGCCTTCTTGGCTCCCAAATCTGGAAATATATATATAGAAATATTTCAATGTCTTATAATGAAAAAATTGGATCTCTTCATAATTCCATCCTTTAATCTTTTCATCCCGAAAAATAAAAAATAAGCAAAAAACTTGGGATACTAATCTCTCACTTGGGCCTCCTAATCCTAAGAACTCTTTCGAATGTTCTCATGATACCATAGGAAATGAACCAAGGGAATGGTATATCCACATAAGGTACTCTCTTATCGATCCTTGATCTCCACCAGGTGCTCCACAAAAGTGGATCCATCCTTGATGTCCATCTCACCCTAGTCGATAATGTGCATAGGGTCACACATGTATCTCTTATTCTATGACACCTAGAATACTTCATGAACCCACTCAATTTTTGGGGGCAGGGTGAGGTGGTAAGAAACCTCATCGACCCTCTACATGATCTCAAACAGCCCAATGAACCTCAGGTATTTCTTACCTCCCCATCTGAACCTACATAATCCTCATCATGGGTAAACTCTTAGGAAAATGTGATATCCCTAATATAAATACAAGGGCCTATGATAATGATCTACATAATATTTATATTTTCTTTGGCCTGTCCTCATCTACTCTTGCATGACCCAGACTTTCTTCATCATCACCTACACCATCTCTGGACCAACAAGAGATGTCTCGCTAATCTCTATCCAATACAAGGGTGACCTACAAGGTCTCTCATAAAATTCCTCAAAAGGTTCCATGTTGATGGTAGGGTGGTAAATATTGTTGGACACAAATTCTAATAAGGTAAAGTGATCATCTTAGCTTCAGAAAAAGTCCAACACGCAATCCCTTGACATATACTCTAGCACCTGGATAGTGCACTTGGTCTACCCATCAGTCTAGGGGTGAAAGGTTGTACTCATCCTCATTTGGTTCAAGAATTCCTATTTTAGGCCTCTCCATAATCATGATGTAAACCAAACTTCATAATCAGAGAAAATCGTCAAGGGATCACCATGAAGGTGAACGATCTACCATATATACAACTACCTCAAACTCTCCAATGAACTATGCTCCCTAATAGCAAGGAATTACGCCAACTTCATAAGTCAGTCAAAAATCACCCAAATAGCTTCACAACCCTTCACTATTTGTGGAAGCCTTATTAAATAGTCTTTGGATATTGTATCCCTCTTTCACTCCTAGATCTCAAGGGGCTACAAAAAAACCTGCCGAAACTTGGTGCTCATCCTTCACCTGTTGACAGTTGAGGCACTAAGAGATGAACTCATCTATGTTTCATCTCATGAAAACCCACCAAAACATCCACTAAAGGTCTATGTACATATTTCTCACACTGAGATTTATAGCTAGGGGATAAGTGTGGAACTCTCACATCACCTCCTCTCATATCATAACTGGAACCACCATCTGTCCCTTCAAAAAGATGATGTGATTCCCTCCTTTATAATATCCATATATTGAGTCACCTTTGGATATCTAGTCACATAAGACCTTGTAGTTGATGTCTCTCAGCTAGGAATCTCTCACATTCTAAAGAGGTGAAGGATTCAAAACCGTCAACTACAAAAAATCCATACCCTCCTGCTCCACTAAGGTCAGTTGTAGGGAAGATAACTGCTCCAAGGATTCTTGCACTAAGAGAGCTTGGGAATTCTTTCTAAGGGGATATATTATAATGTTTACCTTCCTTATAGTATATAATATCTCATATTCATAGTCCTACATGAACTAAAACCAGTGTTATTGTCTCAAGTTTAGGTCTCTCTGTATGAAAACATACATGAGACTCTGGTGGTCTGAGTAAACCACAAAGAGCTTTCCCAGATGATAGTGCCCCCACATCCTTAGGGAAAAGACTAATGATACCCTCTCTACGTTGTGATTTTCACAGTTCTTCTCATGGGGTCTCAAATTCATCAACCCGTATGTGATTATTTCTTGATTCTGTATCGATGCGCATCCAACCACTTCTCCTGAGTCATCCTAATAATCTACATACTCCACACCCTCCACTGGCAGTCTCAACATAGGATCACTCATCAACCTCGGCCTAAACTCCTTAAAGGACCTCAGTGTGGTTTAGACCAGGTAAACAGTTTCCCTTTCCATGTAAGGTCAGTCAAAGGGGATACAATTCTAAATAATTCTACCACAAACCTCCTATAGTACCCCAAAAAATAAATTATTCTCCTCACCTATGACATGATCTTAGGTGGATCCCAAGAAAGAACTAAATCAATCTTATCTGAGTCCATGGATAAACCATGATTAGAAATGACATTCCCCAAAAATTAAACCTTCGGAATCTAAAACTGTCAATTCAAGAGATTTCTGTAAAGATGGTGCTCTCGAAGAAAATCGAGAACCATACTCAATTTCTCTTCATGTTCCTCCTAGGATGTAGAGTATATGAGTATTTCATTGATGAAGAATAATAAAAACTAGTCCAAGTATGGGTATAAAACCATTTCCATAAAATCCATAAATACGGTGGGAGTATTCATTACACAAAAGGGAATCAAAAGGAGCTCATGGTGTCTGTAGTGACATTGGAATGACAACTTTGGAATATCAGCCTCGTGAACTCTCAACCGGTGGTAGTCATACTAGATATTGATCTTCAAGAACCATATAATTCCTTGAAACTTGTCAAAGTGGTATTCAATCCTTAGAAAGGGGTACCTATTCTTTATCTTTGTCTGGTTCAGGCAACGATAATCCATTTAAAGCTACAAACTATTGTCTACCTTTTTCATGAACAATATGGAGGTTCATAGGGGGACACACTAGGCCAAATGAAACCCTTCTCTCAAAGGTCCTCCAACTAAAATTGCAGCTCCGGAAGCTCTATAGAGGTCATCTGATATGCCTCAAAAGATATTAGAGTGGTGTCAGGATGAACTTCGATAAAAAAATCAATCTTGTTCCTTAGAGGTAGTCCCAAAACATCCTCAGGGAAGACATCCATATAATACTCCCCAACTAAATGAACCCAGATTCATGAAGAACCTATTACACTAAGGACTATACTCACTTACTGATGATTGATGGGTTGTATCCTCCTACTCATAGGACCCACTTATCTCTCCATGAGATCTCTCTCTCCAGAAAAGGAGAATCTCATCTCATTAGTGGGTATACATCTGATTTTCCTGCAGGGACAATCAATCTATGATTAGACCATGGACAACCAATAAATACCCAAGATGACATCATAGGGTTCCATCATGATGTCCAAAAGGTACCATGTGAACCTCTCTTCACCAAGCATATCTCACACTACCAATAGATAAAAGATACAAAAGAATCATTCCCTATAGGAGCCTCAAGACAGAGATGTTGAGAAAGCACCTCAACTAGGAGCTCCAACTCTCTTACCAAGAGTATAGATATGAATTAATGAAAAGAACCTATTTCTTATAATACTAAATCTAGAGTTTGATAAACATAGATCATACCTCTAATCATCTTGTGCACTGTGGGATCATAAACCTCCAAATCCTGCAGCTTCTTATGGCCCTAGTCACCAACTCCCTGAGACTGACATGGGCCACCAGGTGTGGTGGTGGAAGGATATCATAGCATATACCACTTCCCATAGATCCTCATACTCCTATTCCAGCTCCTACACCTTAGGGATCACCCTGTCTTTTCCTAGGAGATCCTTGATGACTACACTACCTCTGTCATGGTAGTCCATTAGTTATCTATATGTATTGTTCAGTATGTCTATTAAGGAAGTCTCACACCATGTGACCTTTCCCATAATAAGAAAATAGTATCCCATCTTTGGGATTCCCTGATCCTTTGTGCTTCCCCTGACCACATGCTTGATTTTGATCATAGAGAGGTATCTTATGTTTATATCCAAAAAATTGGAATCTGCAAGCTATTGAAAATGACTCAGATCTATGACACCCATTGCTATCTCTTGCTATCTAATGCCCCTCTAGCAGAAATATCTCAGTCACTAGTGTCTGCTCCAGCACCCCGACATAGGTGGGGATGCACATGGGCACCAGACAGGCACAAATCTCTATTTAGAGTCCCTACTCAAACTTTTATACTCAGAATTATCCATCCCATACCATATCAATAGTGTACCTCATAAGGTCTATGAACCTTGTTGCATACTCATCCACCTTCATCCCTCCTTGTTACATCTCCTGAAGCTTTTGGATCCAAACTAAGCACAAATAAAAGGGGTAGTACTCCTCACAGAATAGATGTTGGAAGTCAGGCGACGAGAGTGTCAACTAATCATGCATCTATGTAACAAGGATCGACCAGTTCCCAGCTACTCCATGGAAGAGGCTAGTGACCAATTAAACCACCTAATCCATTGGGGTTTAAAAAATCTTGAATACATGTACCACCTACTATATCCAATCTTCTTCTTTCTGAGGATCTGGATCATCACAAAACCTTAGTGGCCTCTGGTGCTGAAACTCATGGAGGAAGCTAATCTAGTGCACATCCTCATTCTACTATGTTTGAATGATCTACTACTCGATAGTTGTAGGTGCTTCTACATGTCCACTAAGAAGAAGGGGGTGCAGGGTGGACCCTAAATTGAGTCCTCGTCACTCATCAGATCGTTATCATGGTCTAGAGCTAGTATCCTGGTTGGCTTTCTTCATGACGGAATCCTAAAAGTTATCAAGGCATACTAGGGTCAGATGAGCATATATATATATATATATATAATAAAAATGGGAATCTAAATCAAGAAGGACATTCATATACTCGATTTTATATAATGCATGCACCATTTATCCCTGAAACGAAGGTTTCAATATTACAAGTCGACAAGTAGTTATTAAAGGTCTTAGTGAATGGATATGTTGGTCACCCACACCATCACTTGATTCCATAGCCTAAGAGCTGCACTCAAAAAACTTTGACATTGTTTCCCTAAATCCCAACCAAATCCTCATAAGGGGACTAGTCTGAACAATGTCCAAGGCAATGAACTTGCTCTAATACCAATCTATCATGACCTTACCCAATTCGGGGATTGATCCATAACTACCCCAAGCCCACCTACATAGGACAAGGGGTGGTGACCATTGATAAAGTCATATCTAACATGGGGGGCCTTTTTATAAGTACCTATACACAAAACAGATCCAACTCGATGTAGAAGTATAGATGGAAAGAGTAAAATATGAAACATAAATATAAAGTGAAGAAAGCATGCATAACCTGTAGGGTGTACAAGGGTATGATGTAGAAAAATAAAAATTAAAGGGGAAAAACATGACCATCTAGAAAATATGTCCCAACCTGACAGAACTGAAAAAGTAAACTGCTGAGAGATCACAACTCCTGAATCCCAAGCTACAACCACCATACGTTTTCCAAAGATCCATGTATCTGTAAGCTCTTATAAAGTCACCACTTACCTATTCATTTTCTGCATAAGACATTACCCATGTGGAAAAATCCCATAAATGGGGGAGTATATACATACCCAATAAGATTCACTAAAAGCTGTAGGGGGAGAAGTAAGAGATATAACAGGAATAGAAAGATAGTAGATGCAAGATACAGTCAAAGAGAACATCTCAACCCCAAAAAAGAGTGAAAGAAACCTCATCCAAACATAAGGGGATTTATATAGTGAGTAGATGAACTAAACGTCGAGTCTTCATAACATACATCAAGATATTATACTTATCTAACTAAGATAACCTAAGTATATAAAGCACTTGGAATACCCCGTGTGTCTTCACCTCTCCTAGAATGAGATTTAAAAAAAACAAGGGTATAGATATTCAGGAATATATATTTACATACTCTATTAAAATAATCCCAAATGATAGATTAAGGGGGTCTCCATCTCACACATCATCCCAGGAAGAAGAGTAACCAACAGTTCAAAAAAAAATCCATCGATGATGCCTGGAATCCCATGCATCAACCTAAAAGTAATCATGCAAGTCAAACCATGCGTCATCATTGTTCCACATAGTTGAGGGGGAATGAACTCGATGTAGAGGAAGTTTTCCCTAGTACATCAGTGGGATTCCACTCTATAAGTATTTTTAGAGGACCCTCACTCATGCTAATGGGGGTTCCACTCTAGTGTCATGAGGAACCATTCCATATGTTGATGGGGGTCTACTCAGTAGGTCTAGGACCCATGTCCTAGTACCATAGGGCGGGTTCCAATCTAGTCAAGGAGGACCTACACCCTAGTGTGTCAGGGGGTTTCAACTTGGAAAGTATCTATAGAGGACCCACACCCATGATAATGGGGGCTTCCATTCATTCATCGAGGACTCGCACCCTAGTTCATTAGAGGGGTTACACAATGAAAGTAGCTACAGAGAACCTTCATACATACTAATGGGGTGTTCCATTCTAGTGGTCAAGGACCCATTCCCTATCTGATTGGGGGTTCCACTCAGAATAATCCTCTGGTGATCAAGCCTGATCACTTCTGTCATCGGGTGTCACCTTAATAAGTGTCATTCTAGGAACATTTCTCATCATATCTCAAAATCCAAAACCGAGGTAACCATCTTGTTCTACATGAAAAAACACTCATGATAGGATACTCGTGGTCCAAAATTAGATTATAAATGAAGGATATAAGAAACCTCAAATTTTTTCTCAAAATGAAACAAGAGTAAATGGTGTGTGAGGGGACTCACATGGCATGTAGTCTTGATCCACCACATGGTCGTGTCCATAGACAGAACATAGATCTCAACCCATGTAGTAGTACACTTCATTAAGGTGGAATACACGGTGTGTCCCGAATAACCAGGATCAGTTTGTGTCCTTTTAGCTATGTATGTGTATTGAACCCATGTTTGTGTATTTTAGTACATGGCATGTGGCTTCACACGGGGTACTGCCCATGTGATCTAGCCATGTCCTTGTACTTGAGTACATGGCAGTGTACCTGGCCATGTACTTCCACATAGGATCTAGCTCGTGTGATCCACCACATGGGTTTTCCATCTAGGGATGCGTTAAATAGAATGTAGGAGGGATACATGTCATTACATTTTTAACATTTCCCAAAACCCTAGTAGTCACCACTGAGGGGGTTTATGTCATGGGTTCATCCTTGTACATGGTGTGTAGTTGGGTTTTCTCTATAATTCTAGATCCAATATGATCCCTGAATCAAGCCACGGAACTTTAGATATGTCCCTATCTCTATCCAAAAATAGTGGATCTGCCCAAGGATCATGGTTTTCAGTGATCGTTCACTGGAAATTAGATCTTGGGATTCATCGGGGGGATTCTCCATACATCTCATACACCACCAAAGATTCGATTTTTTATTTCCTAATATTTAACCATTGAAAATATCATTCATTCCTCACAGTGATTCTAGATCTAGCCTTAGTTTGTCATTTCAAGCCTAATTTCCATTTTCTTATGGTTTTCGAGGTCCGATCAGGCTTGGTACCACCCAACAAAGTCAAATAGATACTACGGGGTCATACCAATGAATAATGTAGAGAAAACAAGGGAGAAAGGCACAATAAAAAGGTTTAAACCATTTTTGGACAAGATTTCTTGGACAAAGATCAGGAATAGGCATCCATAGTTTGAAAACATTGAAATTAATTAAGTTTCTATACACAGTCCCATATAACTGTCCACAATTGGCATATATCCAAGAGAAAGGATTAGTCTACTAAAACTATTTAATCAAAAGGGAATAAAACACCAATTTATGAGTCCTACCTCAATAATGGATTGAACTTCATCGAAGAACACACCCACCAATGATTGAAGGAAGTCTTTGCATCCTGATCTGCTCTAATCCATAGTTTCATAATTATTTGATATGATCTTCCAATGAAAGGTGGAAAGAGAGCATCGTCAGTGATTCCATAATTATGATGATAACTGTGGTGAAATTTACATGGAAGTATATTTATAAACATTCTTTTTTGGTCAAAAATTAATTAATCCACTAATCATACCACCAATGAGTGAGATGTCAGAATGTCCTACATAAACCAATTTTATGTCATGAATAGGGTAAAAACCACATTACAAACTCAACCATGGTCTTGTATTTCTGATTTGATCTTCCATTTATTATTTATCCCATTTTCTTTAAGAAGTTTCACACATGAAATATAAAATATTTTTAATATTTTTATAAAATTGATTATGGGAACATCGTACCTCAGAATCACATGTCGTCTCAACCCCTAACTCTGGATATATATATAAAAATATTTCAAAGTCTTACAAGGAAAAAACTACATCTCTACATCATGCCTCATATATAACATGGCATAACTAATATATCCCATCGCATAAGTGTATGAGATCTTACTCATTATCTCTCTTTATTCTTGAATCTAAGGACACATTTTCTTAGAAAGTTATATACCATGTGACTCTAGAATAAATACTCTATTGGATTATTTCATATAGAACCTCTTTAGTAACTATTCATGTACATACCTTGAATTATTCTATGTGGCCTCTTAGATTTATCATGCATGATCTCGATCCAAATAATGTAAGTTGTTTCACCTAATTCCTTCATGAAGAATCACTTTCTCAACCATGAATTAACCTATTATAAGGATGATATATCATTTCCAATTAGTAATATTTCATCGAAATATACTACTATGAAAACAACTGTACTCTGACTAAACCTCTTGTAAACACATTTCTCATATCTATTCTTAATGAAACCAAATTTTTTTACGTATTCATTGAACTAAATATTCCATGACTTGGATGCTTGATTTAATCTATAAATGGATATATGTAACTTTCATATCATTTTCTCATTCCCTTGAGTCACAAACCCTTATGGTTGTATCATATACACATCCTTTTAAAGGTTCCTATCAAGGAAAATAGTTTTGACATCCATTTTCCAAATCTCATAGTCCTAGAAATCAGTAGTGTAAAGTACAATTCTATTGGATTTAAAAATTAAAACTAGAGAAAAAGTTTCATTATAGGAAATTTCT
Source organism: Viscum album (assembly GCA_963277665.1). Classification (NCBI taxonomy): domain Eukaryota; kingdom Viridiplantae; phylum Streptophyta; class Magnoliopsida; order Santalales; family Viscaceae; genus Viscum; species Viscum album. The sequence goes on from OY728129.1 coordinate 988,850,231, forward strand.
TTACATTTTTTAAACCCTTTAGCCACTATCCATGATTTATAGGTATTTAATTTACCTTACATGTCCATTTTTCTCTTTAATACCCATTTACACCTAACAATATTTCCATCTACTATATAATCAATTAGAATCTAAACTTGATTTTTATACATGGAATCCATATCATAATTCATGTATTATTTCCATCTTATAGATTTGGAGATCGCTAATGCCTCCTTGTAGGAGAGAGGATTATCATTGTCCACCAATAATGAGTTACATTCATCAGTGACTATAAAACCATATCTATATAGTTTCCTTCCCTCTCTTGAACTCATATGAAATGATTGTGTTTTATAAACAACTTATTCCCAAAGAGATTATAGAATCTGTTCCTATACCAAATTCCATTTATCTTGAGCATTGGATTCATCAAAGTCAATCTTTCTCCCACAATCCTTCTTGAGGATGTGATCCCTTTCAAGAAAGATAGAATGTCTTGTAATAGTTACTTTCTTTTATGAAGGTTTTTATAGATAAAAATCCCCTTGATTCCTTGGGATACTCTATAAAGATACACTTCATACCTCAGGGTGCTAATTTGTTTCTTGATATATAATTTATGAAAATATTACAACCTCATGCATGAACATGTGAAAAAACTTGTTTATTTTTACTCTATAACTTAAAGGAAATATTTTTCTTTACTTTGGTTAGTACTCAGTTTATTAAATATGATGTTGTTTGTAATTCATATCCTAAAAAATATAATGGAAGGTTTTGATGACTCATCATCGACCTTACCATGTCCAATAGTGTATGGTTCCTCCTTTCACTAGCACCACACCACTGTGGTGTATAAGGTGGAGTAACTTGGGATAAAATCTCATACTCCCATATAAATTTGATAAATTCTGGGTTAATATATTCACCACCTCGATCATATAAAAAGTTTCCTTATCTTCTTACTAAGATTATTCCCAACCTGATTCTTAAACTGCTTGAACTTCTCAAAGGATTCGGACTTATACCTCATCAAGAAGATATAACCATGCCTACTCAAGTCATCAGTAAAAGTAATAAAGTATGATAATCCACCTCTAACCTCTACTTGAAATGGTCTTCACACATTAGTGTGTACAAAATCTAGAATCTCTATGGCCCTTTCACCTTGACCACTGAATGTTGGTTTGGTCATCTTACCTTTTAAACAAACATAAAATCTTTCAAGTTGGTTAAGATCAAAAGAGTCTAAGTAACAATTTTGATAGATACTTCTCAAATTCTTCTTGTTTATGTGACCAAGATAGTGATACCACAACTAGGTGTTATATGAGTTTCATGTATTTGTTTCATTATCAATTTTCAATGATTTATTTTTAAAATTTAGCACATAAAGGTTGTTATTTTACTATGTCATACCATATCAAATGATATCTTTATAAAATTAGAAACCATCATTTCCAAAACTGAAAATAAATTCATTCATGTCGAAATAAGAAATGAAAAAGATGTTCTTGGTAAGACTATGAACCAAATAAAAATTATTTCAAACCAAAATAAATAATATGGGAAATGTTATAAGATAGTCTCCAATGGATAGAGAATCCATCCTCGATCCATTGGTAGCACGTGGATCTACATCATCTCAAAAAACCTTCTGAAATCTACATGTATTGTTATTTGAATACAAATATGAAAACCATAGGAAGTATATAATACCCAAACTGTAGATATGAAAATATTAAACTCAATAAAAAATGCACTTAAGGCTTCCTCTTTCTTCTTTGGCTATGTGAAATTCCTCTTCTAGTTTCCCTTCATTCCAAATGAAAAACAAATTACATCTTATTCCATTTCTTAATTATAGATTTTATTATTCTTAGAGGGATGATTCTCTAGAGCCTTAGACTTAGAATGAGTATTCATCCCCTTTTACTTATTCATCCTATTTTTATTTACCATAAGGAAAATGGGTTTTTCACACCCCATGTATTTATCAACTTGTTCAATAAGAGTAATAAGTTTTGAAAGTTTATTCTCACTATTTATCATATTATAATTCCCAATAAAACTATATAAGTTTTTATTTAGTGAGGAAAGAATGAGAAATTTTTTCTTCTCATTATTGATATTAAAAGATAAGATGTCTAAAAGATTAATATATCCAATCATCATGACTACATGTTCCTCAGATGGAACTGACTCTCCAAGGTTACATGTGAACAGTGTATTGGAGATCTCATATCTCTATGGTCTCACCGTCTCTTGATAGAGATCCCAAATGTGAGAAAACATTTTATATGAATAAATATCCTCATATTTATTTTGAATCTCATTTTATATACAGGGTAGAATAAAACATTGGATATTAATAGCATCGTCCATAGGTTTCACATGGATATATACTTCTTCCTTACTAGCCTCTTTAGAAAGTGACTCAAGAAGTGGGGTTTCCAGCATGTAAAATTTTCATTCATGGTGTAGTATAACATACGAGTTCATATACCATTCCTATAACTTCATGCCAGTGATAAGTTTATCCTTCTATAAAATTAATTGTATAGATATTTTTGAATTTGTTTGATTTTCCATTTCTAAAAATTAAGATAAGATAATTAGTTTTCATTAAAAAATAGATAAATAAATTTTAAAATTAAATTCCATTAATCTCCCACTATTTCTCGAATCCTAATATCCCCTAACATTAGTTTTATAATATCTTTTCACATAGATATTCTAGTGGAAAGGATCTATATTCCTCTTCTCATAATATAGGATTGGTTATGAAAAGTTATTCAAAGATTTTTAGGTGGGAATAACTTTCCAACTACATTAACTTATAGTTCATTGATCTGTTGAGTAGACTTCCCAATCCTAAAATCATGGATAAATATTTACTTAACACTTGACTCTTATTTACACTAATTCCATCTTGGGAAGTATACCCTTGATGTGATCTAAGTAAATTCAACCTAATACTTCAAGCTAAAAGTTCCATGATAATGGAAATCAACCCAACTTGGGTTGGTAAATAATTTTTAGCTTTGCGTTTGATTCGGAATTAAGTAGTGGATGGTTATATTGATTTAATATTTTAGTTGAGGAAATTTTAACCTTATGTGTAAATACAATTTTTTTTCACATCCATTGTTATTATTAAGTGGATTTTTCCTAAATGGTTAACCATGCCTAATTAAAAATTCATACATAATATGGTTATATATTATTCTATATTTCATTATTGTTAATTAATTTATTAGGTCATCATGAAAAATTCACCAATATAAATAATTAACCATGAAACTATCAAAAATAAAATATAAGTGGTGTGATCAGGATATTATCTAATGGTTAGTGTATCTAGTAGAAGATAAACTAACCCTCGGCCCTAGCGAAAAAATATCTCGAACTGTAACTTGGTTTATGTTACAAATTTCCACTTGGATCCTATGTATTTCCTCAATTAGTTTCACCTCATCTTCTTGACTTAGAACACCTCCTCTCACCTATGAGCTCTATCCTTACATAATCTTTTACTCACAACCAGGTGAGGGGATCCAATGGATTGTATAAAAGGGGGTTTATATAAAATAAATCATGAGAACATATACCCTTACATAATAAGGAGGAGGGGATGACATGAAATCCATTAGATTCATTTAATAATAATAAATTAAATGGAACTGATCACATACACAGGGATGGTATAATTTCATGATCTTAAACACAACATGAAATGAGCATACATTTTCAATATATTCATCAATTAATTTGATTTTTTCTTTAATTAATATAATGTGCCACAAATTAATCTAACTAATTCAATTTATCTTAATTCCATAAAATAATCTTAACTCACTATCATCTATAATTTTAAGGAAAATTAATTTCATTTAAAATTAATGAAGTGCATAAATGTATATGGAGAAAATTTCATTTTCTTATTCAAAATTTTATCTTTGAAATAGATTTGATATATAATTATCAATCCTATATCATGAAATATACAATTAATGACACATAGAACACAAGTGAATAGGTTTAATTATATATTTAATTATTCTCTTCATGAATTTTTTTGAATATTTCCTACAGTAGACTACATGGAATATACAATTTACATGGTGTGTACTATCTTCTACTTGTGTCCACAATACATTCCTTGGGACTAGGCATGTTTCCTACAACAAATGACTATGAGGTTCATGATAAGTACCACAAATACATGGTGTGTAGCCTTTGAGTTTCATGACTAATCAATCCCCCTATCGTATATCGAATACAAAGAATACTGCGGCACCCCATGTTCTTAGTCATGAGAAACCGGTTAATATATATCATGTACAATTGTTACAATCCATTTAGTTTTTCAATCCATGTTGCATTCTATCTGTATCCATACATTGATCTTCTTTTGTTGAATATTATATATTTCTGACTTTATCATGATATGTAAACACAAAAACATTATTACATGGCATGTATGCAAGCAGTGCATGTCATTTAATTTGGTTTTGTCTAGTAAGAACCTTTGGATCCTCCAAATTGTGTTCTTCGCATGTTTATTTTTAAATCTTAACCATTAAGTGGTTATGTTTTCAAGAATAAAGAAAGGAAATAGATCAGGATTTTATATATTGAAAAAAATAATATAAATAAAATAAAATATAAACACTTGAAAACAATAAATGATTAATAAATAATTATATATATAACATGTGACCACTATGATGCCACTTTTAGGTTTCAGGCATAGGGGAAGAACCTTGGATAGTTTGAACAACTTGGATTTTAGTCTTAATTTAAGTGTAATCATTGTCACATATGATTAAAACATCATATACAATGAAAACCATAGATTAATGGAATAGATTAAAATTTCATAACTATAAGGGGAGATATTCACATGTATTTTATAATTAATTTATGAGAAGATATAGAATTACCACAACTTGTAATTTTATTTATGTTGATGATTCAGTTGTCCAGATCATTTCATATCATCATTTCGCTATAGGATCTAATTGTATGATCACTATAGAAGTGATCCACACATGAACCGTAATCTCTAAACATTTTTGTATAATCATCTTTTGCTAACATGATTGATCCTGATCACTTTCATTGTTTGCGGTTGATCACAATAGAATTCATACTCTTGATGTTCTCTTAAAGGATTTAGAGAATATGAAGAGAGAGTTTGTTATACATCTATAGATCTATCTCAAGGGATTTAGAGAGTCTTTATGCATGGATATTTGTTGAAAATCCTATATCAATAGTTTATTTACCTAATCATGAAATATAGTGCACACCTAGGGTAGGTCTCGAGGAGGCAGCTCACACAACTCCAAAATTCTATTATCACTATTTAAATTCTAACTACTAAAACAATAAATAATATAAATAAGTATATTTTGAAATATGTATGAAATATTAATATATATATATATATATAATGTAGATATAATGAATGATGTTAGACAGAAAGGAGATCCTCCCAAGAGAACACCCAGAGTGAACCTTCATCGAATCTTTATTATTTTCAAATCTAATTAATGAACATACTCCATCGTATGCATGAACATACTCTCCTACCCATTTCCTGAATATAAAGTACACTCAACAATCAAAGATAGACCACACACCCACCTCCTCGGTTGAAGGGGAATATATTAGAAAGAATAAGCTAAGGCTTGGGTGGCAAGTGGAGATACAGAGGTGTCTTTCCCATTAAGGTCCCCTCATCATAACTATAAAAAAAATAAGAAACATCAAAAATTATAACTCAAAAATTTTTGTTAAAAACCATATTTATCTCCCAATAACGTTATTGGGTTATTTAATCATGATCATGAGTATAAGAGATCACAGTGGAGAACACATTGAAGTGGAAACAGAAAAGAAAAAATGAGATAATGAGAGGAAGAATAATAATAATATATAATAAAAATGTATAATATTATTTTATAAAATTATAACACTAAAAAGATACTAAAAATTTCCACCTAGAGTGTCAACCCTCTGAAATGAATAAGGGATACATTTTTATATGAAAAATTGTTGAAATATTTTACTCCATAATTTTAAGCCAAATATATGCATGTGTTATTCAAAATTAATGACCTATTTTGGAAAAAAAATCTTTAAAGATTTTCTTTTATTTATAACCTTTATACCCAAAAATATATAAGATTCATTGTATATGTGTGGGTAGTGATATTTTCAATTTACTCTGGGAATTTAAACGGCCAAGGAAGACTCTTTAAATTCAACATGTATGATTTCTAATGCATTTATGGCTTTGAAAATGAAGTAATAAGGCATGTACACATTTATTAAAGTTGTTAAATAGGATTTAATCTTGATCCATTTTTAATTTAAACTCAATTGGATATTAAATTTATGAGATATGGAACAAAAATAAAAAAAATCTAGATATGTGTACAGATTTGGAGACCTGCATTGTGTTTTGGTTTTAGACCTTAAAAGATGGATTGAGATTTGAGCTCTGAATAATGAAATAAATCACATGATTTCTAGAAACACAAAAAATCAAATTTTATAATTTTAATCAATATTGAAAAATTTATGGCTGAAGTACATAATAAAAATAAAATAGTTCTTCAAAAACCATAAAATGTAATAATTTCCCATAAAATAACACTATGGTGGGATTAAAAATAATGAAATTAAAATCAAAATATTTTTTCTATCAATTACTCCAACTTAAACATTTTTCTCTCATGAAATCATCTAATATCATGGTCAAAACAAACTTCCCATAGCAGAAATGAAAACACAACTCAATTATCATATCAAAGAAAATAGCATGCCTCCAACATGTATCAAAATTAAATAACTCATAAAAAATAATAAAATATCATTAAATATCATGTTAATCCTAATGTTCATGTTTTATCTACCTCCTCATAAAATATTTCTATCTTCACTCAAGTATTTTATTGTTGAGTTTTTTTGATTCTCAAAAACATGTTTGATTTTAATTGGCTTGTTATCCTCCTAATATCTCCACTTGAAAGAGTCACAAATGTTTCAATCATGAGAAATTTTTCATTGTTTTTTTGGGGATAAGGGTTTGAATGTTTAAAATATAAAAACTACTAAGTAAAAATGAGGAGTGTTAAGCTCTAAAGTGAATTAAATTCATGAAAATAGTGTTTCTCCAGAATGGTGTGCTCCTCAATAAGCTCAAAAATGAATCACCTCTAAACACCTATTTATTTTATTGGTATGTTAAAAATTGATATTTTCAACATCAATGACAAATTTCTTCCAAAGTTTCCTTAATTTTTAGTATTTTTTCATCTGGAATCCAGATCTAGATTTCTCTTTAAAATCATGTTTTTGAGGAAAAGAGAGGAATATATTAAGATTTAAATAGTGGTGAAAAATCAGACCATATTTGTAATGATATTTTGGGACACTAAACCATATTTACATCATAAAAATTATTCCACTCGAGAAAAATAAATGTGGAATCACTTTAAATTCATCTTAATAAAATTCTTATGGAAAGAAAAATACATCTCAACTTCTCCCTCCCCCATACTTGAGTTTATCAATAATCAGGCATCTAACTTCAAGATAGGGTTTGAAAGGCATAAATGGATTATAATTTGGATACCTAAAAAGGTATTTCATGGATAATATGGTCTTAATAAAGTTCATGGGAAATTTATAGAGACCCAATCTTGATGTACATGGACATTACATCACTTTTGCGGAATAATTAATACATTACACAAACACATGCCTAAAGACCATATTAGTTTAGGGAATATGGAAACATGGAAACATAAAAAACTAGTTAATAACATATACACTTCTTATATTGCATATTTCTTCATAACTATACCCCTTTTTGACATATCATACTTATTACCTTTCTTCATATCCTGGGGAAAAGAAACATATGAAAGGGTGAACTCAGATGCTCAGTATGGGTAAACATGGAAGATATGTAAACATAACAAGAACATAAGGGTATTAAAACATGAGCATAAAATTTTTATTTAATTCCTTTCATATCATAAGAACATATTAATGAGTAATGGTATAAATATTATCTATTCATAATACATGAATCATAAAGAAATAAATAACATAATCCATAAAATCATAGCATTAACATAAGAATAAAATTGTGGCATACTAATAAACATGTAATTTTTTGAATATGTATAAATAATATAATGTTCACTCATTAAATTAAGGGTATGAAATCATTCCCCTGCATAAACATATGGACAAGAAAACCAAGTCCTCGCATAAAATTATGGACATGAAAACCAGGTCAGTTCATAGAATTGTGAACATGAAATCAGGTTCACACATAACATGTATACCTCATGAGTTATAAATCTCTAACCAATGAATTGGAGGGATATATAAGTACCACCTATCACATAATGAAATATTTATATATGTGTTCCACAATAACATAAATCATTCATCATATCAGAGCCCATGGAATGAAATGGATTTCATAAACATCATTCAATCATAATATAACCCATGAAAATAAATGGGTTTCATAAATATAATTATTTCATTAAAATAAACCATTCATAGAAATAAATGAAAACATTAAATCATATCCCTATTAAACCATAAGTAAAATAAAACAATTTTATCTTATATGGAAAATAATTTTGAGATATCTCTTGAAAATAATTCTTGAGGAAAATATCCTTTTGGATTTGAAAACATTTTCTTTACTTGAAATGCCATGAAATTTTAAAATAAAACATTTTATTTGAAAATAACCTTGTAATATTGTAAGGTATTATTCTAGGAAATAAGGATTCATGAAATAATTAAAATTCTTTCATGCTGAATAAGTTCAAAAAACATTCTTCTCATACATTTTTTGAAAAATTTGAAAAAGTACCTCGTTTGAAAAACATCAAAAATATTCCTTTAAAACACTTTTATAAAAGTTATAATATGGGTAAAAATAACTCAAAATTTTTTAATAATATATTAAAAATATTATTGAATTTTTTTTTAAGAAACATGGACATAGATGACAAATATTCCCTAGTAGATACTTACATATAAACAATCTCAAATAATAATGAGATTGTGAAATAACCCTTACAACTTTATAATTAGTAGAATTGTATGCCCCATGAAAGAAATAAAATTATATAAATATTAAAATACCATAATATTATGGTTAATATTCATTAAATAAATTCATGGAAAGTATATACAACACACAGAAAAAAAAATTAGTGTATGAGGCATTTGTCTCACATAAGTAAAGGTGAGACAAAAATCACTTACCTTAGGTCTAATTCCCTTCATACATGTACAAAACTTATTTATAGTGGGTTTAAACAAATTATTAACTTATACCAGAATCATAATAATATTTATGATATCATATATGATTCATTTATGAATTTATACTACTTGTTATTAACAATTCCAAGTTAAAACAATGTTTCGGGTAATAATCGCTTTGTTTATCATACGTGCTTTAACTTTTTATTCTTGATCCTATTTTTTAGATCATGATTTAATTACTTAAATAATGTAAAAAAATTATAAATAATATATATTTAGTATATAAATATATATATAATATAAATATATGAAATGGAATACACCGTTCTGGGAGATGATAAGTCATACGTACACATGAATGCTACTTCCATTTTTTTATCATACTGAATAGAAGAAGGTAAATAAAATATATTTATATATATATATTATTCCATTATAATTATTATTTCATAAATTTAATTTCATAAATTTTTATAATCATTCTTTAAATGGTTAACAAAGAAGATGAATCTCATCGTTTCATGGAGACGATGGGTCGTACGTACGCATGAGCGATTATATCATTTTCTTAATGGTAAGAGGGTGAGTAATTAGGTGGTATATTAATTATAAAGAATAAATATCACGTAATATTTATTATTTATATACATTTTATCAATCATTATATCTATCCTAATAAATTAGTTATGAAAAACAGATTACACCATAGCGTGGAGACGGTAAATCGTATGTACGCACGCGTGATACTTTCATTTTTCAACGGATGAATAAAAGGTTGAATATGGTTGTTCCATAATAATAATAAAATTTAAGAATATAGAATATACTATATTTATTGCCTTATAAGGGAATCAATGCATGAAGAGGAATTAGAAGAAGAAACAATTTGAATGAGCTCATAAGAATATTACCTCTTCTTCGACGATCTTCCTTTAGATCTCCTCTTAGAGACACTAGATTTGGTATTTTGAGAAGACCAGAACCACTATAATGTTACTAGGGAAGTTTATTAGAAAAATAAGTAGGTTTTTGTTGATATAGATTCCTCAAATTAGAGTTAATAAGTGATGTAGAAGGTGTCCTTTTATAATTGAGGTGAGGGGCACTTTTGGAATCTCCAAAAATATTAATTTATAATAAAATCAAGCCACATCCAAAAACCTCCAAAATGTCATATTTTAAAATATGGGATGATATAAGGTTTCAATATCATCGAAAAATAAATTTTAGAAAAGTTTTTTTGTCAATTTAAACCTTATCATTTTAATTAACCATTAATTATTCTATTTTAATTTTAACTAAGATAAAAAATTCTTCAATATTATAATAGCTCAATGTTTACTTATTTGATATTAATTGGACCATAAATGGGAAATTTATAACATTTTATAACATATCATAATTATTTTATATTTTTTAAAAAGTATTATAATTTTTAAATAATTTAATAAAACATTATTTTGACAAAATATAAATAGTATCAATTTTGACACTATTAATTTATTGTATTTTGAAAAATATCAAGATTAGAATTTATCCTCAAACAAAATATTTTATTATATTCCTAAAGGGTCAAGGTCATCTATAATTTTTTTGGATATATTAATTATTCAAAATTATATTTATTTTCATATTTTTAATAACATTAATTTGATATTTCCATTAATAAAATAATTACTACATCAATTTTTTGTAATTATTTAATATAATTATTTTTTGAAATAAAAAAAATAAATTACTATGTAGAATATAAATCCTTTATATTTCATAATAATTCTTATATTATAATATATATTCTGGAAAATCTGACATTATAAATGTTATATTTATTAAAACATGAATGTGACAACTTTAACATTACTTTAGAAAAAATATTATAAGTATCATAATATTTTCCATGTGGCTCTAAATGGTAAATAACTCAACACTTGGATGATTATGGTCTAGATATACTCAACCAATAATATTTATCCATGTTTTCTGTCCTTTTAATGGTTTTTATCCTTTTAATTAAAATTATTTCATTGATTTTTCATTTATTAAATAATTTATGCATCATCATTATATAATCCTTTAAGGTAATTATTTATTTCCTAAATATTAAAAATAAATTATGATGATAAATAAAAACATTTTCTATTTCAAATGAGTATTTATAGTCGAATTTATATTTTTTATAACCTTATATTAAAATGATATAGTTATTAAAAATTTGAGTAAGACATCTTTTACTTTTATTTAAATAAAATATATTAAATGTTCTAATCTCATCCAAGTGGCTTCCAAAGGATACCATTTCAAACCAAGAATTATTTAGGTCGACACAAACTCATACAATGATATTTGGACAAGTTTTAGGGTAATTTAGTAATATTATTTTTACCATTAATTTTTAAATTTACCCGTTTACTGTATTTATAAAAATTATCGAAGTTACTATTCATAATGCCCAAAAAATAAAAAATAAACTATTATTTAAATAATTTGGAACTAATTATTAAAAATACATAATCCATTTTTTAAAATTAAAAACACATAAATTGTAGAAATTAATTAAAAATTAATCTCATTTTCCAAACGAGAAAATGAGTTTTAAATGTTAAAACATTGCAAAATATTGAAATGTTTTAACATCAAAATTCAATATAAAATTAATGTTAATGAGATAAATTATATTAAGTGAAACAAATATATTCTATTTATATTTTAAAACCATTAAATAATATAACTTAACCATATAAATTATTTCGATGAAAAAATTTGTTTACAATTAAAAATTAGTATATTTTTACTATTCATCAAAACTTGAAACTTATCACAAAAATATCAAGATTCCATAAAAATTGATAGTTTATATCCCAATTAAAATTAACAAGTTTATTTTTTAAAATATAATATAAATAGGTATTAAAAACTAGATTTAAAATGGGTGCTCCATCAAAAGGTGGGAAAATAATATTTTTTGAAAAATACTTTTTTATTTGAAAAATTGAATTTGTTCTTATATAATGTCTAGAAAAAATATAAGATTAATTTTATATATTTAATTAATAATATCCATAAATTTTTATTTTATTATTTTATAAACTCACTTATTTCCATTTGAATTGTTTTTTCAGAAAAACATTTCTTTTTATTTAAAAAGGGTTTTATTTTCATTTATAATTAATTACTCACCAAGTAATTAATTATATATACATATGTAAATAATATTTTCATAATTCAGTTAATATTTTATATACCCACTGTTATAATGGATAGTTTATGAGTTAATATAATAATATTTAGTTGTTTTCTTAAACTATGTTTTGTATGAAATGAATTCTATCAAAAGAAATTGGAATTGTGTGTAACACAAGCCAAGCATAGTGTTGCGTATACCATAAGCTAATCTGGTTTTGTGTTTAGTGAAATATTATATTTATGTATATTAAAACACAATACATCAAATAAATTTAAAAAAAACTATCTCATAAAAATCTCAGGGTGTTACAAAAAGTTAGGCTAAAATTAGTGTTCAATGTAAAAAAGGGGTTTTCAAAGTGGTTCCTCAATCATACTTGACACATTCCATGAAATATAATATCTTTGAAAAAGATAAAAAAAGAAATTTATATATCACAAAATATGTCTAAAGACTATAAATAAAAATATAAATATAAAGAATACATCAAAAAGTTTTACAAACCGCTTGGGTTGGGTAAGATTTTCAATTTGGATGGTATTAGTGAACATGAGTTTCACAATCAATCGACCTTATTCAAATGAAAATATGGTAAATCAAAAAAAATCATTATTAAATCATTTAAATACTCAAACATTAAAATCAATTAATGGTCTGAAAACACTAAGATGGTTTTAACTTCTAAAGTATTAGATTTACATAAGAATCCTAAAAACACACCAAAAATGAAAAAGAAAGAAATGAAAAATTAATAAAAAAATAGGAAAATAAAAAATGAAATAGAAAAAATATTCCCAAAAATAGATTTAAATCTCTCCCCCAAAATAATTCCATTTATTAACCTCTTTTTAGATCAAATTAGATCATTAAAGTTTTAAACTCATAATTTTAATTAGGAAGCAAACAAAATAATTAAAAGGAAAGGAACAAACTTATTTATTTTTAGTGGTTTCCATGAGTTAAGTTCTTACCTTCTACCACTTTAAAAATAAAATAAATAATTTAAAATAAATAAGATAAATAAAGATAAATAAAGATAAAGTGGGTATAAGAGAGATAATTCTTAGTTTAGACCCCCAAGTGGGTGTGAGGTTTTTACTGCCCCTAGTTAGGCAGTTAAAATGGATTATCCCCAATCCAATAGTGCTATGGTTTCTTTAATATGAACCACCACATGTGGATTTTACTATTGTCTATGATTAGACACCAATATTGAAGAACCCCAATTAATATAAGAGACTTCTCAACCCCCAATAAAGAATAAATATAGAATTATAGGTCCAAAGTGTGAGGGAAAAGAAAATAGGGGTGCTCCCTATTGACTTATATGGTTTCCTACTATATATGGTATAATTTTATTGTAGAGGAGGTAGTCACACCACTAAATTATTCTCTAGCTTTTCTTATTCAATTACCACCACTTGGGTGGTCTCTTCCTTAATATCCAAGGCCTTCTTCATTTGTGATATGTTGAAGATTTCAAAAAATATAGAAGTCCAAAAACAATTTATCATGAATATTATTAAAACATTATGAATCAATAAATAAATATTCACTTTCATGTAAGTCAACTTGGAGATTAATCTTTTCTGGAAAGATCATTATAGCTTAATCTTGGTAGGTTCATTTTCAAAACTATATTCCAATGTAAGAGAGAGGTTTAAGGGTATTTATTTTTTATTATCAAAATGGTAAGATCAAGTTTTAGTTTATCTTCAATAAAATTATTACAAGATTCTTCTAAAAAATATTGATCTCCAATAAGTGAATCATCTTACATGTGTACTTCAAGGACCTCTTAGAGAAATGAATGAGTGTCAGATGATGTTATTAATTTCTTGAGTATCTTCTTATCAACCATTGGTGATACCCAAATTTACCCAACTAGTAGAGGTTTTCAATATAATACATATAGGGTTCGAATCCGTAGGGACCAAATAAGTAATCTTTATACACTCAAAGATGTTTGAGGGTTTGGATATGGTGTGGGAAACTTTTGGGTTGATTTAAATTGGGATACCATAATAATTAAGTTATTAAGATAATTTTTTTAATTTGTAAATTAAAAACCTAATTATTTGAATGGAAATAATTAAATAAAATGGGTTGATTCTAGTTTGTTGTTAGGGTTAAAATTGATGTAATTGTTTTTCTATAAATTTTTTATTCACTAATTCAAGTGTTATCCAATCAATGAGATAAGTCCCAAATATAATTATCCAATGTAATCCCTAGACAATAATATTTTTAATTTCCAATTCAATTATATAATCACTTTCATTATCACTCCAAGTAATTGGATCATACTTGCACTCTCATTGAAGAAAATTGAGAAAATAAGTCAAAGAAAGGAACTCTCAAACCATAGAACTAATGTAAGAATTTAATAAAATTAAATAACATTAAATATACACACAATAAACTTCCTATAAAAAAACCAAAAAAATATTATCCTTCCATTGATGCAAGGATCTCAATGGAAGGTGTAATTTGACTTATAAAGGTAGAATTGAAGAAATCAGAAACAAAGAAAAACAAACACTCCACCATTGTGTGAGGAATTTCATGATTGTTGGTGTGAATAAATTCACAATATGATTCCAAATTATCAACATGATAATAAAAATTAAATATTAAATGAAAAATAATAAGAATAATAACTTTTATTAAGAAATAAAGGTGAATGGAAAACTTACATGACAAAAATTCAAGACGCCATTACAAAAATGAAAGAATAAAATTACAATTGAAATAATAAAAAATACACCCCAATTACTTAACTACCACCACCTTAAATAGTTATATTATAATCCTAGGTTGTAACCCCCATAAATAAATTCCTTCCCATTTAATTAATAGAGTCAAAGGTGGGTGATAAATCAAAGAAAATTGGACTTTTCAAGGTTGACTAGAAAATTAGGACTAGATTCATCCCCCTTTGTGGCGTGAAAATATGGAATTGAAGATGGATGAATATTTTATGGTCATAGAAGATAAATATATTATTACGTTTGTACTATAATGTATTTAAAATTTTCATTCCAATTGGATCAACCATTTTTATTTTATTCTTGAAATGGTGGGATGGTTTTATGGGCCCTAAAATCTGGCCCATAATTTAATCCTCCTATTGGGCTCCCTGGATATCCTAGAAAACATCATAATTAGCTCTATAAATAGTTTAATAAAATTATCCCCATAATTTTCTCTTCCTATAGTTACAATTTGAGATTAATTGGGCATGAATTGTGGGCTCCACTTCTATTTGATGGGCCTAAGGCCCATTATACTTTATCCAAAAATTTCTGTATTAATTTAAAAAAATGGTCATATTCCATTGTGATTTATCCATTGATCCTAAAAGAAAAAAAATGTTCCAATGAAATTGATAAATATTATCCCAAAATATTAAAATCAAATAATCAAAATAATTAATTCCACAATCATATCATTAATTGGGACGAGTTTTACACACTCTAAACATGAATTGAATATGTGATGAGAAATGAAGTTCAATTTATAAAATGCACTAAAATTTGTGTTTATGGACATTTAAACACATTAATATTAAAATATAATCAATTAATATTATTCTCTTTCATTGTATAATCACCCCTCCCCTTAACGTGAGTTTTTCTAGTATCGAACAAAAAGTATCTCAAAAATATGAAATTGAATTTCATTTTTTCCAAATAAAATTAACATAAAATTATCATGAAAATTCATCATACCAAAAAATAATTAAACTTATCAAAATCATTTAACACAATATAGGATCAAAAGAATATCCCAAGACCTAATCTAATTCCTCTGTTCAAATTTAACACTGCATTTCATCCTATTTCATTTAAGCATGATGATGTGTTGTGCATCACAAAAGACATGGGGTCCATTTTCTAATTCAAGGGGGGAATAGAAGCACTAGGTGGGAATCATATTAACCGTAATATTAGTATCCAATTTCATCTTATATTTTCTCTTTTTTTTTACCATAATAGAGATGAAAAGACTTAATCTGGGCAAGAAAACTATGGATACATGATCCCCAAGTGCATAACACCATGCATTTTTTCAATTATAAGATCTAAAATAGAGATTTAAATACTAAATATAGGCAATCAAACTATGGGGTCATGATCCCCAAGTTTTGAACGCCATGAATTTGGAAAAAACATTTCTCTACGCATTCTTATTTTTCATTTTCTTTGTTGGCTATTAAAATAAAGTTAAAACATTCCCCAAACCCTATGTTATGATTAAATGTAGACAAGAACTCAAAATTACGCCCAAAATTAAATGGAAATTCATTGTGGAATTTTTATATAAAAATATAAACATTGAAAATCACATCAAACAACTGAACATCACAAAAATTATTCCCATGAACATAAATATGAATTAAAATCATAATCAAGGTATTAAAAATCATTTGAAATTAATTTTTCATGTTTAAAAATGTATGTTAATGCATGGAATACTAATGAATTGAAATTCTACACAAAATCCCAAAAAATTTTAAAATCACATATTTTCACTCCCCTCAACTTAGATTGAAAATTTCCATAGATTTTTAAATAGATTAGAAGAGAGAGATTATAATTGGGAATAAAGAGTGGTAGATGTGATTTGAAATGAAATCATGGAACAAAACCACATGGTTTTAATTTTATGAACCATCAATAAGAAAATGGTCACTTTAGCTTTAGGTCACAAGTATACATCTCCGGGATGATTGATGGATGGGTTTGAACATTAGAATGAATGTACTTCTTTTGGGGACACCTAAATTTACCCTACTGGTAGAAGAAGTCATTTTAGTGCATGTAGGGTTTGAATCCATAGGGACCAAAGAAGTAACCTTTAGAAACTCAAAGATATTGGAGGGTTTGGCTATGGAGTGGCCAACTTTTGGGTTGATTACAATTGGGATACTATAATAATAAAGTTATTAAGATAATGGTTTTAATTTATGAATGAAACACTTAATTGTTTGAATGGAAAAAAATAAATAATATGGGTTGGTTCTAGGTTTTTATTAGGGATATAATGGATGTAATAGTTTTTCTATTAATTTTTTGTTCACTAGTTCAAGAGGTATGCAATCAATGAGATAAGCCCCCAATGTCATTATACTATTTAATCCATACACAATAAAAAGCATAATCACCAATTCACTTAGAGGGTCACTTTCATGATCACTCCAAGGAATTGGATCACACTAGCATTCAAAATGTGTATTCATTAATGTCCGCAAAGACAAAGAATAAAATAAGTCAAAGAAAGGAACTCTCAAACCATAGAAATAATTTAAGACTTTAATAACATAAAATAACATCCAATCCACACCCAATCAAATCCCTAGAATCAAAACACAAAAGTTTTATCCTTACGTTGATACAAGGCTCTCAATAGAAGGTGTAAGTCGGATTATAAAGGCATAATTGAATAAATAAAAAACAAAGAAAAAACAGACACTCCACAAATATGTTAGGATTTCAAAATTGTTGGTGTGAATAAATTCACATCATGATTCAATGGTATCAACATGATAATTGTAGGGTCCTGAAAAAAACAAAAAGTGAAGTAAATACTCCCACAATCACTTTTCATAAGGAACCAATCATTTCTACAAGTCCATAAAAGAAAATGGATGCAAATTGAATTAAAAATTTGAGAAGAAACTTGAAGAAATAAAAATTTTCAAAGGGTTTTAGGATAACCTTGTAGCATCACCGGGAAAGTTTCACGGTGTGCATAAACCACGAACCATCGGTACGCTGAAGAACTCACATGGCGCTAGCCTATGAGACATTGTCCCGTGAGGTGATGGCCCCCTCTTCTAATCATTCCCTTCCATTATCATCTAGTCCTCCAAAGCTCCTCCATGAACCAATCCACTGGAATCATGCCAAAGCCTCCTCCAGAGCCACCAGACCCGTATCATTAGATCATTGTGCACACCATCACACCCCTCTAAGTCTACATAACCATGGTAATCGAAGTCACAAAAGTAATACTTACTTCAGTATGGGTTCCCAGAATTTTATTAAGTCTATATTCCCATGGTAAACCAAATTCCAACCTTGTGATACTGACTTGAAACTCCCCATTATAGGGATGATGCTCCTCCCTTTTCCCAGAACCAGTGTAAGGGAACTGCTCTTGAGGTTAGCCCCTATACTTTTGCGAGGGATGTCACTCTTCACCCTCTTCACCTTAGATCATGATGTGTCTAGATAGATCACAAATATTTTATTATCCTAGATATTAACACGGGTGAGGGAGGTATATTCAAATCCCCTCTCTCTCTCCCAACTCTAGTACCATCTACCAGTAGATGATGTAGGACATGAAATATTTATATCCTATACCTCCTCTTGTTTCTCACACCAAGAATGATTCATGTGGGATTAGGGGTTTTTGGTGATCATGAAACTCACATAGTCCCAAAACATGGGCATCCTCTTAGGTGTATTCCCCAACCAAACCTTCAAATCATCATAAGTATAGATCCTCCTCATGCTTCCATAAAAATGGGAAGCTTCCATGCATAAGCCCCACCCTAAACAAACTATAAGAACTCTGAATCCCACCATAATTGGGATACATAGGATTCCTACTTAAGGCCTGAGCTCAAATTGGTACCCTTTTTCAAAAGGGTCACCCCAAAATTTTACCAAACAAAGGGAATCCTCTTTAAAAATTAGTTCTGATTTGATTCTCTCATATGGGAATAACCTCTGCATAATCCCCAAGAAACCATTACCTCATGTTGTTATTCCTTATAGTATAAGTCCTAATTATTCTAGAACTCCATGGACTTTGATTCCCCATTGGACTTGGATATGTGGGAAGCCTCCTTGAGGTCCAAATCTGACCTCAAATCAACCCTAATGTTTTTCAGGCCATATGATCGGTAGGGTCATGTCCACCCAAGAGACCACATATCTCTTGAGAACTTTGGGATACCTTAACATGAGTCCCACATTGAATCTTCACTAGGAAACTTTTTCATAGGCATCCTCACTGCATAATGTTAAACTACATTGTTGGGTGCTTGTCACATGACCCTGAAAGGTGATGCGTCCAGTTGATTGGCACTGAACTCTGTGAATTTTGATTACTCTCATGAGGATACAAAGGAATCCTATCTATTTGGTTCGATACCAACATCAAACCACCTTCCTTCTCTCTTGGATGATGATAAAATCTAGAGAGCCTTGTCAAAATGCCCGCACTAGTGTTGGCTTAGCAATTCTTGACCCATGCATATCCATGATTGATTTTTTAACTCATGGGTAACCCGTGGATAAACTCTTTGGGAATGAACTAAGGATTACCGAACATATGAACATGACTTAAATCTATAAGGGATTACCTAAATACGAAATAATTCCCCCTAAAATGGTTTGATGAGCCCAAACTCCCATCATCTCGACCAGTGGAGTGTTAAAGTGTTGTTTGATAAATCTCCATCCAACAAACGCTTACCTTTGGAAAGCAGGTCCATGAATCATGGATAAAAGGGTCTTTGGGTGTTACTAGATCCATTAATAAACCCATTGGAGACCATCTAAGGAAATCATATCCTATGTGGACCAATTTCATAAATACTTAACCCCCCTACAATAACTTGTTGGGACTATTCGATTGTGGCACCTCCTTCGTTGTACAAAAGAAGGGGTAAACTGCCCAGTCCCCATATGGTAAATCTAGTTCCCCCTAAAGAATAATGACGTGAATTGGGTTTGAAAAAAAATGGTGAACCTGGTGTGAATCCTCAACCAAGGTGGTGGTTTTACCCCACTCAAGCCCCTTATCCTCATAAAAAGGAAGGGGCTAATCTGAATAATCAATTATGCATATGATCAAGAGATGATAATTTGACGGGGTTTTTGTCTGTATGTGTCATATAAATATTTCAGGTTTCTAGAGAAGACTTTGATTCAAATGGTATCTCAACAACCAATTCAGACATGCACCTCAGTGGTCCCATAGGCAGTCAGAACCCAGATGAAGAGCAAGACCCCCTCATCGACATAATAGCTTCAACACTAGGTATCCAACACGCTGATTAGAGAGTACCACCAAAACAGTACTCTCCACATAGTGGAGGCCGCAAGACAGGCCCTCCAATCTAAAAAATCTCACTAGCCACCTCCCAAGCCACAACTGGCACCCCAACATAGGGCGGACCTAATGGCCATCTCCAACCGCTTCAAGATCCTATCCCTATAGTATGATAACAAGTACCTCCCATATCTTAGGGAGGTAGATGAAGTCGATTTTGATGAATTCATCTCAGCTGCATAGGGGTCTTACTCACAGGCCACTGCTGGAGAGCATTGCCACCAACATCGTGCGACCAAGTATCCTCTCTAGGAAGAGGATCTCATGCTGAGGTAACCTACTGAAATCCAAAGGACACGGGCCCCTCAGGCCACCCACTGAGGGAAAAAACATATAACTAGGAGAAGATAATTGCCTTGATTAATGAAAAGGAAACACATTATACAAATGTGGTGGCATTCCCTAAGAAATACATGCAACTCTATCTCCTCCACTCAAGCCCACCATGAAAATAGAGTGGAACAATATGAGAACATGCACATTCCTTCCAATGATCATCAGTTCCTCCATGCATACTGAGCGAAGAATTACAAGTAGATGCAAATATATTCTGATGTACAAGAATCTCGTAATCCAAATAGGATGGCAACCAGCTACAGGCAGGCACAAACATCTTCTAATACGAATCAATCACATCATCCAAATAGGATGGAAACTATCTACAATTAGGAAAAAACACCTGCAAATGTGTATCAATCCCACCATCCAAATAGAGCGGCAACAAAATATGAGCATAGTCAAATTACTACAGATACATACAAAGATAGTGAGACAAATATAGCGGAAAACAAGAATATGAAAAGTCTCACTCATAAATATGAATCCCACCAGTCAAATATAGTGGAAACCAGAGGATAAAACCAACAAAAGATGTGTTACTTTGTCCCTGTACAGGAGAACTGCCAGTATCCACTAGCAACCTAAGGGGGATCATAGTAGGCACAAGCACCTTCTCTGACATCAAAATAAGACTTCATACCCATTACAACCAAAGATGTATCTTAGAAAATCCTAGAAATGATTGAAGATCAGACGTTGATTCCAAACCATATCCTCCAGACATGTCAAGACATCATTGCATCGATGGAAACAGAGAGGAACCAGGCCCACGACCCGATTTCCTTGAACAGAATGACTCATTTTCAAAAGGGTTTGGTCACTCTAGAGTATTTCTGCATCCTAGCTCCATTCCAGTATGGTTGATGGAAATATCCTGTGATACACAGACAAATGGATCGGGAACAAATACCCATTCCAATTGGGGGATGTTATTCCAACATGGTGGCCACTCTAGGGCAAGCATATATCCCAATCAAAACTCAAGATGTTCATTGGAATATCATTGCAGTATCACAGGAACCAAAAAAACAGAAACCCATATACGAAGGTCATTACCAATAGAAGACGGCCCTAGTTTCCCATAATAGAGCATCCAAAGATGAAATTCACCAAAGGCAACCGAAAAATGAATAGAATATTCATGATTTTTCTCAACTGAAATCTAGAGTTCTTGATGAAATCAAGCATATATCAATAGAGTCACAAGATCTTATCATTACATTACCAAATTATGGAATTGGAAGTAGCATTTTCGAAGTCCCTCCTCACAATGTTGCTACTAGAAGCAATGAAGGCCCTCACCATAACACCCACTAGGGCTTAATCCATGGGTCATGAATGATCGATCACGAGATAATATCTCCTGATGTGTGTCAAGGTATCCCTACCCTTGAGAAGAAGATCAAACAGTAATAAATCCCTCCCCTTACTATCATCCACTCTGATGGTCCTCCTCAGGGTATACATTGTAGTATGCTTCTTCTTATAGTCAGACATCAATCCATGATGGTAGTCCTCACTATGATGGAAACCAATGTTAAGGCCTTACCTACAATGGAAGTTTCTATGAAGGCACTCCCCACAACAAGATCAAGCAATGAGACTATCTTTCCCTCATTACAATACATCCTAAATTCCCTCCAAAAAATGTACGTTTCAGATATTATTATCCTTGAAGTCAGACATCAAGCCGTGATGGTATTTCTTGACATCATAGAATTCATCAAGAAGGTCCTCCCCTTAGTGACATCAAGTAGCAAGAAGTTCCTCCTCCTAATAAAGCCTGCCCTGAAAGTTCCTTACTAGGGTATACGCCATAGGGAAATTTCCCATGGTCAGGCATCAAGTTGCAATGGTAGTCCTATCCATTGTAGCACCAATTGAGAAGGTCCTCCCTACAGTCAAAATTCAAACTGAAAATAAGGTCTTACCCTTTCTTGGGAAAATGTGAGAAATCCATCCTACATTAAGGCACTTAGAAAGATGGAGTCAAACATGTCATACACTCTTTCTATGACGAGTGATATACTTTCTCAACCTAAAGATGTTCTAGGGCCACGCTCATCTTCAAGTCCACCCTTATACCGCTCACATGTCAATGAGCCTCCTCCCATCCCCAATTCTTAAAACTAAATTAGGGAGAATTCAAGTGGGGTAGGACTAGAAGAGGAGTCTCTGGAAGGGAAACAATAGGATATGTGGCTCCTGATAAGACAGCTAGTTAGGGATGACATACCAGTGATGTATTGGCCCACAACCACTTCTTACTTTTACATACCAAGTGAATTTTTAGAATAATATACACATAAAATTTGCCTAAGTATATGGAAAATATTTTCCATCAAAAGGAAAAATTCCTTACCTATGAGGGATATGCAGACCATGTCAGCATACTAGGGGAGCTCCACCATCTAATCAACATGGAAGATCTCCCGTCTTCACAGCGGTCACAATCAGATAGGTGAAGGAAAGATCTCAAATTGTCCTACCTCCATGTGTTGAAAAAGTTACGTTTCCTTATCGGTGATGCCATGTCCAAAGTTCACATTCAGGGATGAGGAGAACTGGGATATCTACACTTCACCCCACTTCGCGTCTACCAGAACTCAGTGGAAGTGACATCTTGAAATGTCATTACCCAAAGGCAGTAATCCAATGGAATCCATACTTATTAAATATGTAATTCTTAACAAGAATCGGCCTTTAGTATGTATCAAAAGAATTAGTCTTGATGAGAGCAAGCCATCGAGAAGCTTTTGAGCTAGGAAACTGAGAACATTCAGCAAGCTTCCCACCAAAGGTAATCCAACCAACGAGCAATGCTCATATACTTAGAAAAAATAAATCCCACACAAATACAGTTCCATACTCAGGTCACACTTGTTCAAGAGTGTGTTAAATCAAGAAGACAAAAATAGTAACAGCTACCGTCGTGATACGAGAACATCCCCAACCTATCGGTTTGAAGTCATTTTAACTCAAAATTCCCCATAAAAACAATGAATATGGGCCATATCACATCAATGAAAGAATGGGAGCAACCCCATCCCATAGGGCAGCGGAAATTTTTACCTCAAATTTCCACACAGAG
The DNA here is from genome assembly GCA_963277665.1 of Viscum album. Lineage (NCBI taxonomy): Eukaryota > Viridiplantae > Streptophyta > Magnoliopsida > Santalales > Viscaceae > Viscum > Viscum album. The sequence goes on from OY728129.1 coordinate 988,874,272, forward strand.
GACGTCTATCTTCTCCCATTTGGGAAGAACAATGAGTAGATAGGTCACCCATTGAGTCTTGTCTCATGGTTCATACGCCCTGGATGAAGTCATATTATGAAGTTAGATCACGGAACCCTTCGGGTCTCTCTTTTCCAATAAATCCAAATAATACCACATAATGGAAGGCGAAAGTCCAAAAAATGATTTAAAAAATATATCCTACCATTTGGAACTGAGTACACTACCCCCAATGTGGTATGCATCAGTGAACATGGTGGAATTTAGTCCCACAGACCTCATAGAAAATGATACAAATGAAGAGGATGCAAGAGAAGATGGTTCCCTCCTAGAGGTGGTCCATACTGAGCATTAGGGTGTTCATACTTGGAACTAGAGAGTTATCTGAAATCTAAGCACCCCCTAAGCCAATCTTTCATTACCTCTCGCATGAATCCCCAATTAAGAGAGGAATAAGAGAAAGGTATATGACCCACCTCCTCCTCCCCGTGAATATGATTCCCCTATAGTTGAGGATAGATTTTCTTGACAGGAGAAAGAAATGAAAGAGTTGAGGTGTCTCAACACTAAGTTTTTAAGAGAAAACCATCATGTTGGGTATGTTCCTTAGGTATAGTGTCAAATCATACTTCCATCGGACATCCCTCTGCCTCATAGGCTCACCTGGACGAATGAAGCAAGGATGGAAGGCTCGTTCATGGTGGCATTGGGACCATCAGTCTACCTGAAAAAAATCCCAAAAGTATATCAAGATTTCCCTCCATTGGGGAAGCAACTAGAACAAATTTAAGCGAATACACAAAGCATGCACCCGGTGGGGTATCTACCTCAATGCCCAGTAGCTCCAGAACATTCAATATTTCCCCATGCTGCACCTATTTATGCTCAAGTCCAACAAGATATTCATCAAGTGATCTTGAATACCGTCTAGAAATTGACAGCTCAATTGGAATCTATGGAAGGGAGACACTCTCCAGTACAACTGGAATAGAGGCCTTACCTCGACTGGGTGAGCCACGTCCAGCCTCCACCAAATTTCAGGAATCCCATATTTCTAGTGTTCAATGGTTCAGGAGTCCCAAAACAGAATCTAATGAACTAATCGTCCAACAGTGATCCCATGATGGAAACTTTAGAATAACAAGAGGTTGTGAATCTCAAATTCTTTGTGTGAACTCTATAAAGTTCATCCTATGTGTGGTACACCATTTTTTAGGTTAACTTAATCATAGTCTAGGAGGATCTCGGGTGAAAGTTTCTCTTTCAGTTTAGTTCAAAATTTCCTAAAACAACAATCAATGATCTCATGAACTATAAGTGGAAAGAGAATGTAAGAGTTTCAAACTTCATCGTCAGATGGAAATTCCTGACTAACTACCAAAATCATCCACTCCCATAGGATGAAATTATTACTATTTGCATCGATAATCTCCATGATGAATTGAGGATGCCATTTATCTCAATTAAGTACACAAGTGGGTTTTGATATTTCTATGCCATTTCCCAAAGGATAGAATACTCCTTATAGAGGACCAATCTAAAGTCCCCAGTGGCCCAATAAGCCCCAATAAAAAGGATGGAAAAAAGATAAAGTGCATTCTGTCATGCTTAAGCCACCCCCGACACCAACTCCAGTCGCGAGGCCTCCACCAAACTGTGTAGGACCCCCTGGACGCCAACAGCTACCCCCACCATGGAAACATGAGTGAAGGGGTTCCAAAAGTAATCAGTTTGAGGAATGAAGAAATAAATTCTACTCATTCCAAGATGAAAAAGTGTGTGGCTACTTCATAGCCACTATGAATTTCAACTTGTTATGGATACCAAATCCAAATCAAGCCAATGAAGTGGGTCTTGATGACTGTCTAAATTATTGTCCTTACCATTGGATACTAGGATACACCATCCAAGAGTGATTCATATTCAAGGATCTCCTATAAAAGATTTCTTTCAGAAAATTCAAGTTAGGACCATGTCCAGCACAAGTGGCGTATGTTTCTATCTTACACCCAAGTGAGGAAGGGGAGTGGAAAACAGGCATCAGTAAAATGGAGAAAAACAATTACAGTTAGATGACTCAGAAAACAGTCAAACGACCTCATGGAATCCTCCTATCATAGTTCAAGTAACCAACAATTACCCCAATAGCTCTGGGTACAACACAACCATTGTCATCATCCCCAAAACCTCCAAGGGTCAGCTATCCAGGATACAGTCTTATCATAAAGGCAGAAAGAATGAGAAATAACATGAACCTACACTAAGACCAAAGTCAAACTTGACACTTTCGGACTTCATACCATCAGACCTGAAATCACGATCACCACCCCTACAAATGGGATAATGGGAACCAACCTTCCAAATGGGACAACAGGAACCACCTTGCTAAATGGAACCATCAGAAGAAGACGGCCAGACAGAATCATTCTCCGATCAAGAAATGGTCTTTGGTGCCATTAATTTGATTCACTTAATGGACCCCTTATCTAATGGAGACTATGGATATGAACCCTAATTCCCTGCATCCAACCAGAGATATGAAGGAAGAGGCTGCATAGGCCTAGGGCTTACAAGAAGGCTTGGTCATGACAGGAATCAAATTCCTGGCCACACCTTAACTCAAACTGTTAATGTTGTGGAAACTCATAGAAGGACCCTCCAACAAACACAATAGGAACCAAAGTGTTTCTATTCTCCAACTGAATGAAATCCTAGCCTAGTCATCTAAGAGTATCCATCCGATTAATAGCAGATGTCTAATCACCCAAAGCATGTAGGTTGACCAGTCCGGCCAAATCCAAAAAGCACAGTAGCACCATCAGTTCCCATCCCAGAGGTCACCTCCTTCACCTATATGGATCAAGTCCCTAAAGTTCTTATTAAAGAGTACTCCCAATCTGGGAAGTGCTGGTCTTTAGAGAAGAAATATGGTATTATGAAGTAGTTATCCTTCGTATTGGTAAATCTATCGATCTTGGATGCATTTCATCTGTCAGAAGACCTTAGAGAGGTTCTCATTTAAGCTTTACTAAGTACCTGGGAATTTAAAGTTGAAGTGAACGCTGCCAAAGTCTATCAAATAGAGGCCAACCCCGAAGAATTCCATGGTACCATCTCCTTCATATATCATGACGAATACACTATCACGGAAGGACACATCAAACCCTTATATGTTCCTGGCAAGATAAATGGGATTGATGTCCAGAAAATTTTCATCAACAATGGATCTAGAGTTAACCACCTCCCACTGCGAACACTTTTTCGGTTGGGCTTTGATGAGGATAGTTTGACACCCTACACCACAACTCTGCTGGGATATGAAAAAAGTGAGAAAAAGATATTGCGGTGAATCAAGATTAAAACTTGTCTTGGTGACCTCATGTATGATTTTAAGTTTTGGGTAGTGCTGTAAAATACGGCCTTCAATGTCCTATTAGGGAGGCTCAGGAAGCATCATCATGATGTAATCCCCTCATCATACCATCAGTGTGTCAAATATTGAGCTAATAGAAATAACGGGACATTGCATGCTGAAAAATCCTCATTCAAATCATGTGAGTCACATTACATTGACGCATTGTTCTATAAACCGAAAGAGAAGCAGTCTTTTCCCAACGACATTGATTAGATCACTGCCCCAAATGGATTGGAAATGGATCCCACTAACCCCCTAAAATAACTTGGTGAAGAGTATGTATTACCCATCAATCTGTTTGAGTTCATAAGTTCATGCTGAGAAATGGACTCATCCATCTGCATGATCTCCATTATGGCTGTCGGGTCCATGGATGCTAAAAAGAACACTAACCCCCATGATGATGGTGAGTTCTCAAACAAAAATTCCTCTAGTCCATACTTGGGGATACAGACAATTCCTTTCTTACTCACTAAGGTATAATATGATGTCTTATCACTAAAATAAAGTGAGGAAACTCATACACCCCCCATTCCATCCTATTCATAAAATTACCCACATTCAGTTGGGGCAAAAAGAATTGCTTCAGTTTCCAGAAATTAGAGTTGTGATTCCTCTCCCAATGCTGGAGAGTTTCTCTCAAGAATCATCTCTCCATCAGAAGAGGAAGAAACTGAAAAATGGGATCACGAAGTGGATAAAGAAGAAGAATAATAGGAAGATCTCAAAGATTCCCCTCCAGATTTCAAAAAAGGCATCTCCATCACAATCAATGAACTTAGGGAGATAAACTTGGGCACCGAAGATCACCCATGGCCCACCCTGATTTGTGTGGCTATGCCTTTTGAGGAGAAAGAGGCATACACCTCCTTACTAAATAAGAATCAATATGTTTTCCATGTAACTACACAGAAATTCTAGGCCTCGATCCAGAGGTCGCTACTCATCACCTGGGTCTGCTGGAATACCATCGTGGTTATATGAAGGATTCCATAAGGACCCACCCGACACATGCTGCCAAAATAGAGGCTAAAGTTGAAAATATAATCAATTATAACTTCATTAGATAAGTCTAATATACGATTTGGATGGAAAACATAGTCCCATTCAAAAAGAAGAATGAACAAATCAAAGTATGCATTGACTTTAGAGATCATAATTGGCATTGCCCGAAAGATAATTTCCCAGTCCCAATCATGGAATTGCTGATTGATGTGACCTCCATATATGAGGCTTTCTCTTTCATGGATGGCTACTCTAGATAAAACTAGATCCGCAAAGCCCAAAAATATAAAGAATCCACTTTCTTCAGGGCTTCCTAGAGAGTAATATTCTACAAGGTGATTCCCTTCGGTCTTAAAAAACTGGCTCCATATATTAGCATTCCATGCATCGTATTTTCAAGACCTTCATGGGAAATTTTTTTGAGTGATACATCGACAACCTAGTGCTTAAATCCTGAAATTTCTTAAACCACCTGATAGATCTCAAAACTATCTTCAACAAACTGCGACATCACCTTCTAAAGATGAATCCCTTGAAGAGTGAAATCAGCATTACCTCTAGGAAATTCCTTACCTTCTTCATACTCCATCGTGGCATCCAAGTCGACCTTGGGAAGATAAATTCCATCCTCAACATGACACCATCTCACAACCTCACTGTGTTTAGGGGTCTCTAGGGGAACCTGGCCTAAATTTTTCACTTCATAGCCAAAATTTTAGGTAAGTGTTTTCCTTTCACCAAGTTAATGAATAAAGGGGTCACATACCAGTGGGATAATGATTGTCAAGAAGTGTTCGAAAATCTTAAAAGGCATCTCTTAATCCCACTAGTGCTAATGCCACCAGTTGAAGGAATACCACTCATTTTGTAAGTGATCGCTTTGGAATGGTCACTGGGTGCTTTCCTCACACATAAGAATGATGTTGTTAGAGAGAATAGTCTCTATTACCTCATCTGAACAATGATCAATGCTTAGACTCGATATTTAGATATCGAAAAGAGCTTCCTAGCCCCAATATTTGTGATTCAGAAACTCAGGAATTACCTACAGCACCACGAGGTCCATTTAGTCTCCTGTTGAAACCCGCTCAAGTATATTTGCAGCCTTATTGTGTTAATTGGACACCTATCATGGTGGAAATTCATCCTATAGTAGTTTGACATACGGAACGTGCCCCAAAAATCCATTAAAGCCTAGGCGTTTTCAGATATCCTAGAAGAGAACCCCTCAGTAGAAATGACCCCATTGGATACTAAAATTCTTGATGAATAATTATTCTATATCCAAGAAGGCCCCTAGGCATGTGAAATATACTTCAACGGTGCCTCTAGAATCTCAGTAGGGAAAAGGATGGAAGACCACAAAATCAATAAAGTGGGGCTGGGAGTTATACTCATATCTCCAAAAAAGGTCATCTTACCTTACTCCTTCCTACTTTTACAGATATTCACAAATAATGAGGCAGAATAACACGACCTCATTGTAGGCATGGAGCTGACATTTCAAGCACAAGATGAGAACCTAAAGATAAAAGGTGATTCGGAGTTGGTCATCAAGCAAGTCAATGGTGACTATGCAATAAAAAATGAGGTACTGGTACCTTTGATAAACCATGTCTGAGATCTAGTGGAAGAATTCCCATCAGAACCAACATTGACTTATGTCTCCCAGTCACAAAAATTCTTGATCTAATGCATTATAAAATGAAGCCAAAACCCTATATAATCCATACTGGGATGAAACAATCATCAGCATTACCCACTATTGGGTGTTCCTTCCATTCATTCAAAGAAACACGGAAGAGATCGATGAGATTATCCCCATTCTTGAACCTTACAGTCACACCGCTGGCTGGATGACTCCCATTCCAAATTACCTCTAGAGGGGGGAAATCCTACTAGATAGGGTTGTAAGAGAACAAATTCGGAGGTGGGTAGTCAATTTTGTTATGTATGATGGCACAAACCAAGAAAAGGTTCTCTACAAGCGAGGCCTTGACGGAGTCCTTCTCAGGTGCATTGATGGAGATAAGACTGATGCCATCATGAAAGAAGTGCACACCAAAACTTTTGGAGCACACCAATCATCATCCATGATCTCCCATCAAATTTGAAGGATTGGATACTATTGGACCACAGTGATACAGGATTATGCCACATTCTCCAAGAAGTGTCATTCCTTCCAAGTTCATGCCAATTTCATCCACCAACCCCCAGAGCTTCTTCACATAGCTAATTACTCCTGGCCATTCACTGTATGGGGGATGAATGTAATGGGACCATATCCTCCCACCACATCCATACAATTCAATTTAATTCTCATTACAACTGACTTCTTTTCTAAATGGGATGAAGTTGTACTCCTTAAATAGGTTGGGGCAAGAATAATTGTTAGGGTTGTGAAATCCAACATCATTACCAGATTTGGTGTCTCTCATGCAATACTAATAGACAATGACACTGACTTCTACTCTGGTGAGTTGGACAAGCTATACCATGAATATGGAATCAAAGCCAACCATTCACCCTGCTACCATGCAGTGGCCAATGGATAGATAGAAGATTTCAACAAGAATCTATCCAACATACTTCAGAATATGGTAGAAAAATACAATAAATCATAGACGGACAAGATCCTCCATGATTTAGGGGCCTACCAGACCACGACCCACACTACCACCCAAGAAACCCTGTACTCATTGGTATATGGGAAAGAGGTAATTTTTTTCCACTGAATTTCATGTTTCATCGCTTTATGTTGTCGTTTTTGATCAATTTTCCACAGATGAGAAATATTAGAAACAGTGTGATGAGTTGGATCCACTAGATGAGAAAAGGTTGCATACCTTGCACCATTTTGAAATATATCAAAATCAGATCACATGAGACTTCAACAAGAAGGTTTGCCTTCGGTCTTTCCTCTAAGGAGAGATGGTGTTGGTCCTTAGAACCCGGATAATACTCAGGAAGAATCCTCCAAAATTGGATCCAAAATTGTAGGGACCATATATCATACACAAGGTCTACTGTAATGGAGCATACACCTTAATTTCAATGGATGGGCAGCTCAACACAACCCCTACCAATGCAAGGTTCTTAAAGAAATATTTTATATAGAATGGTGAATTCATCCTAGCATCATAACATAAAACTACATAGAAACATTAATCTTCATCATCAAATGACGTGAAAAGGCATGATCAGTCATCCTCACCATGTGACGTTAAACTGCAATGCCAAAATTTTCCTTATCATAAGATGTTAAACTACATGGTATGTGTTTTGTTTCATCTAGAAATATGTCACATACAAGTAAAATTCATGTGAGGAAAAGATAGAAACACCCTCCCCCTTTCTTTTCACAGGTCAGACCGACACAGGAAGGGAATTCTAGAACAATGTGTAGCTTGATTCCTAATCATTAGTGGGATATGTAGTGACACCTTGACCCTTGATCTTGGCCTAGCTATCACATGAAATAGAATTCCCCTATTATATCCTCTAGCACCACATACTATAAGGTAAATCCTTGTTTCCCCTTGTTTCTCACATCAAGTATAACTCATATGAGCTTAGGATCGGTGGTAAGGGTCCCCTTGAATATACAAATCATAGAGGAATATGATATACCCAGCACCTGTAGAGGATGAAACCAAAATTCCCCTACTCCAACACTTGATTTAGATCGGTACAAGGAGAATATTGTGTGTATAACTACGTATGGCTTGATTCCTTGAATTGCAAGATAAGTAGTGATGCTCAAATTTAATATCTTGTCCCAGCCACCAATCAAAGAAAAATTCCATATTGTTTCCCTACACATGGACCATACCCCTATAAGGAACATACAGAACTATGTATGGCTTGATTACTGCTTTCGCAGGATATGTAGTGATGATGGGGTCATCTATCCTTTCCCATCTATCAAAACCAGATGAAATCCACCTCCCTCCTTGTGAATGGACTAGATTTATATAGGGAGGGAATTTGTAGAACTACATATGACTTGATCCCTATCTCATTAGGATACATCATGACGCCTGAATCACGGTTTTTGGCCCAACTGCTATATGGTTACAATTCTTGTCAGTTTACCTACGTCTTTACCGCATGATTTCAAACTACATGGAATCCTCTAGAACTACATATGGCTTGATTCTTATCTCATTGGGATACATAGTGATGTCTGGATATCATATCCCAGTTCAGCCATCATTTAAAATGTATTCCCCCTCCCAATGCATGGGCCATTCCTTTATAAGGAGGATATGTATAGAACTAAGTGTGCATTTATTCCCTCCCTTGTAGGATACGTAGTGACACTTTGACCCCAAATCTTGGTCTAGCCACTGGGACACAAAACAAAATCCCTTTTCCCTATGTATGATCCATACCTATGTAGGGAATTCTTTTTCATAACTACATATCGCTTGATTCCTACCCTTGTAGGATATGTAATAATGCCTGGATCATCCATCATGATCCATCCACCATTCAAAAAAACAAAAAAAAAACAAATGCCCCTTCCTCTGTGTATAGGTCAGACTTGCACAGAGGAATCCATGAGAGGTCCTAACCACATGAAATTAAACTACAAGGTTCCTCAAGAATCACACGTGACCCAATTATCAGTGTTAAAAAATCCCAAACATGCCCCCAATTTCCTACATAATAAATGCAAAGAGATTAAGGAAATAGAAGTCTAAATTCCGACACCCAGAAGGAGTCAAAAGATCATACTTTCCCATACATATGAGAAAGTTCTATGTATAAGCTTCCATAGTTCATGACTAATCAAGACATTTATATTTCTTACATTTCCAGACACATCTTTCCCATTCATCAAACTCTATACTCTAGAAAAGCATCGGTCTCTATAAACATTAACGACCATCAGAAATAGATGGTCAGTGTCCTGTGGACACCATTGTTTGATTATAAACCTCATTTTAGAGACCCCAAACTTGACTTACATGGTAATTAAATTAATTTTGCAGAATACTTAATACATAACAAAAACATACACCAAAGGACTGTAATAGTTTAGTGTTTTTGGAAACTTGGAACATAATCTTCTAATCTTGGTGAAAGATCTTCAACATCTCCCATAAAGATCTTCCCTTTTTTTCTTACCTAAAACCTTTCTTTATATCCTGGGGAAGAGAAAACATATAAGGGGTGAGCTCAAATGCTCAATAAGGGTAAGCATGGAGAAAATAAAACATGAACATAATATTGAAACATCAAAATCTTGAGCAATGACATAAAATATGGAAGTATGTAAGGCATAGATCATAATGGAACATAAATCATGATAAAATAGTATGGGAATAAAACATTTAATTGTGGAAAACCATTAAGAACATGATATGATTTCCATAGTATCCAAGGCATTACTTCCAATACCATCTTAGTGGACAAAGTCCCTTTCTAAATCGAGTTCACTCCTCATTCCAGTCCTATATCACTGAACCCGATTAACTTACCATTCCTGCCATGTCTATCTCATGAGATATAAATATTTACCCAATTCATTAGAGGGAGATATAGGTGCCATCCATATTATAATGAAATCATTCTTACCTGTTCCACAAAATAAACTTAAATCATTCATCATAACCCAAAGAATAAAATGGGTTTCATAAACATCATCCCATCATCACATAATCCATATAAAACAAATGGATATCATTTCATCATAAGAAAAGTGAATCCATGTAAATCATAGAGACATTATACTTGAAACATACACATATTAAATAATGTCATCTTAGAAGGAAAATGGTTTTGATAAAATACTTGAAATGAATTCTTGAGGAAAATATCCTTTCTCCTTAAAAATCATTTTCTTTTCACAAAATACCAAAAAAAATTAAAAGAAAATGATTTTATTGAAAATAACCATGAAATCTTGTAAAGTAAGCTTCAGGAAAATAAGGCATTATAAAACCGTAAAAATACATTCATGCTATATAAGAAAAAAAACATTCTCCTCATACTTATAACGGAAAAGTAAAAAAGTACCACGTATGGTAAACAAAAGAAAGATTCATTACATAACACAAATTAAAAGTAAAATAGGGGTAAAGATGAATAAAAAAATACATGTAATAATATTAAACACTTTATGAAAAACATTTTTATGGACACAGATGAAAAATATAACCCCAGTAAATACTTACGTATAAGTAATCTCGAATAAAAATGAGATTGGAAAATTATCCCTTACCTTAGATCCAATATGCTTTGTACGTATCTGAAACTCCTGTATAATGATTTAAATTATGTCATTAACTCATTATAGAATCATATTCATTGTTATGATATCATATATGGTTCACTTATGACTTTATATTACCCTTTCTTTTGTAAATTTCATGTTAAAGAAATATTTTGGGTAAAATCATTTCATTTATCGTACGCGTTTGGATTTTTTGTTATTGATGTTATTAATCATATAATGATTTAATTAATTCAAGAATTTAAAACATAATTTATATATAATATATATTCAGTATATAAATATATATTATATATTGATAAATGGAATGAAATACACCGTTCAAGGAGGCAGTAGGTCGTACGTACGCATGAACACTGTTTTCGTTTCCTTATTGAATTGAAAGGAATTAAGTAAATGAAAAATATATGTACATAAATACAGTATAATTATTATGTAATATATTTCATTATTATTTATTATATATATACTTTATAATCATACTTGAATGGTTAATCATGGAAAATGAATCTCATCGCGCTCATGGAGACGGTAGTCCGTACGTACGCACGAGCGATGATATCATTCCCATAATTATTGAATAGAATTGTAGTGGATGATATAATATCACAGAGTCAGTATGATGTTATAATAACCATATATAGTTATTATTTACACCATTATACCCATCCAAGTAAGGTGGTGCTGGAAAAACTAATTACACCACGACCTGGAGACGGTATTCCGTACGTACGCACGCGCGGTGATTTTGTTTTCCATAGGATCGATAAAAGATGAAATGGGGTTGTTTCATATTTATAATAACAAATCAGTATATTATTGATACTGATGTTATTACTTTATAATCAAACAACTAAATAAGAAGAAGTTGAAGAATAAAGAAACTTGAAAGAATCAGTAGAAGAGATTACCTCTTCTTCAACGCACCTCTTTTAAGATTCCACTTAAGGAACTAGAGTTGGTTTTTTGAGAAAAAAACCTCCAGAATATTTCTAGGGAAGTGGAGAAGAGAAATGGGAAAGGGTTGGCCGAGCTTGAAGGCTCAAAGTTGTGTAAAGAGGATATGGAGGAGGTTCCCTTTTATAAGGGAGGAGAGGGGCACCTTTGGAAAGTGTGGAAATATTATTTTATTATAAACGTATCTTCGGTTTCAAAAGATCCAAAAATCATTAAAGATGAAGATAAGATGACTCATGGTCGAAATAAAATCATCCAATCATAATTGGACATGTTTTGGATAATATTTCAACCATTATAATCTTATTTATTTAAATCATTTATTAATGAGGTAAATACTGCATCATTATTGTGTCATAAATAATTTAATTTATTTGATGTCTAAAAGTTATAAAAAAAATACCATCATGTAGGAAATATTTTCAGATTTCCAATGAATATTTATAGTCTAAATTATAATTTATATAACCCCTTATAAAAATTAATTACTAAAAGATTTTTGTTAATGTCAATTTTGCCTTTACATTAAATTAATTAATCAAAATTGTCATTATCACTACCATGTGGCTCAATGGGGTCCCAAAATCGACCCAAGGATGACCATGGTCGGTCACTACTCATCCAATAAGGCTAGGACAATTTTTAAGGTAATTTTGAATTATTATAATATTCTTTTAACCTTGAATTACCCTATTTACATTTAACCGTGTTAAATAAAAGTCAAAAGTTACTATTCACCAAAAATTATTTTCATCTTATTGAACCACATTTTACTTATTTATAACAACCATGTATGTCAGATTTTTGAAATTCAATTCACAGAAGTGGTAAATTTTCATTTAAATTAAAGAGTCTGTTTTTTTAACTACCACTAAGTGGTTTCACTATTCATCAAAAATTGAAGTTTTTCAGAAAAATACCAAAAATTCAGTCTAAGATATATTTGATATTCCGAATTCAAAAATAATGTCTATTTTTTCAAATTCAAAACATAGAAGTGTCATTAATTAATTTTAAAATTAATTCTCGTTATCAAAACAAATAGCATATTTTTAAGAAACAATAACTATCAAAAGATCGACACTTGTTTATGTCCAATTTCAAAGTGAAATTAATTCCAATGACCAAAATTGGATTAAATGGTAAAAATATATTCTAATTACACTTTAAACCCAATTAAAAAGATAATCTAACCATATAAATTATTGCGATGAAAAAAGTTGTTTTTAATTAAAATATAGTGTGTTTTTATTATTCATTAAAATATGAAAGTTATCAGAATAATATGAAAAATTTATCCAAAGTAAATTTTTATATCATGATTCCAAAAAAGAATTTTATTTTGTCAAATTTAACTTATAAACATGCCAAAAACTATATTTAAAGTGGGTGCGCCATCAAAAGGTGGCAAAACTGCATTTTTTGAAAAATACTTATTTTACCCAAAAAAATTATTTTGTTCTCATACCATCTTCTATAAAATGTGTAAGACGAATTATAATGTCATAATAATTCAAAATATAGTTACTACTATTCATAATGGCTAGTTAATAATAATTTTATAACCATATATCGTTGTTTATTGAAACCCGGTATTGAGTACAACACACGCTATCGAGGAAGGTCGTGATTGCGTGTAATGCTAGCCAAGTCAGGGTTGCGTGTAGTGAAAGACTGCATTTTTGTATTATATAACATAATCCAACCATATTTCATTTATACATTGAATATATATATATATATATATACACTCAATGTTGCGTAGAATAACTACTATCAAATGAACTTGAAATTGTGTAAACACGATCCAAGAATAATGTTGTGTATACTGCAAGCTAATACAGTGTTGTGTATAGCGCAAGATAATCTTGGGGTAGAGTACAACAGAATATATGAAAGAAATTAAAAATAATATATCTCGTAAAATCTCGGGGTGTTACAATCATGCCACGGTGGCTCTACATATGCTTCCTGCAAAATGGTTTTCAATAAAAGGAAAATTCCTCCTCATGGGAGGATTTTACTACTTCTGTATGCCCAATGGATTCCAATCCCCATGTCATTCCTCCTAATCAAAGGGCCCTTGGGTCTATGGTCTAAACCTTCTATCATTTCTCATGTCTAAGGAATATTAGAATATCCTGACCATAATGAACCCATAGTTATTTATGGTATTTGTGACAAGTTGTCCCTGTAATATGATAGTAAAATGTGCTACCAATGTCCTTGATACATGAAATTAAATTGAAAGGCCAAAAGTTCCCTTTTTTATGACATTAAACTACACCTTACAATGTTAATTCTTAGATTCTAATCTTGGATTGGAATCATCCAAAAAAATTCCTTTCCTTTCTATGTGTGGACTACCTCTGCAAGGAATGTTCATTGGGAATAATGTGTGACTTGGTTACCCCCTAATAAGATGTGTGGTGATACTCGAATCCTACGATCTAGAATCAACCACAAAAAATATTAAAATTTACCCTTCTCTGCGCATAAATTGAGTCAAAGCAAAGAATCCACCAAAAATTCATATTTACATGACTGCTCAAGGGTAATTATATTTCCCTTATTTTACATCAATATTAATCTACCTCCAACCCACATGGTGATGAATTTTTTGGAATTCTTCCTTGATTCACAACGTAAAACTGCAAGATGTTGTTCTAAGAATAAAATTCTCCCTACCATTAAGTATTCCATTCTTAAGTGGTGACCCAAAATCCTTTCCATCCCTTGTTTCTCACACTGAGCATAGCTCACATGTGTATAGGGACCCCAATATGAAATCCACCATGGAATCATGGAAAATCAGTCCAATATTTAGGTCCAAGAAGCAAGACCCTAAAAGGCATGTTATGGTTCTCCCCTTCATAATAAGGAACCCCAGGTCCTGACCGTACGATGTTAAATTGTAGGGTACTCCAAATATGGAATGGATTACTCACCCTACATATGAGCCAGATCTATGTAGGGGATTATTTGATCCCATGGGTGAATCATATGTCGGACGCTTCTAATGTATCTAGATACACTCTGGACACGCATAAAACTCGATGATTTGAGTGATCTTGGATCCCCATAATCCTCCATGGCCATCAGAGATGGAAGGCCAACATCATGTGGACACCTATGTTTGACTATTCACATAATTATCCAGTGGATCTGTATATGTTTCCTATAAAACAGCCATTAACCAAATAAAAATCTATCCTCAGGAGCGTCCTTTCTAACCTCGGTACTCCAAACGGCTCTCATTCCTCGGGGCATCCCTCGTGATTCAAGAACCCTCAAATTCATGGTTTACATTCTATTTCCTACCCATGTCCTAGATATGTCAGAATATCCTAGCCCGATTTACCTCTGGTTACTCAAGGCTTCTATGAAATGAAGAGGCCCCACCCATATGCATGAATTTGATCCGTGTATGGACAAAGAAAATTCCCCAACTTATTTACAGATTTCTCGATAATTTCAGCCAAATAAATGTCCCATTTCATATTTAGGAACACCCCTATTCGCAAGTCATACTTTGTGACCAAACAGGTCCCAACCCCCGTAATTCTTCATGTCCATCAGATATGGAATTCTAGTTTCCTACAGACACATTTGTTTGACTATGCATATCATTCCTCGGTGGCTTTGCATATGTTTCCTACAAAATGGCCATCAACTAAAGGAAAATTCGTCCCTAGGAGAGTCCTTTCCTATTTCTGTACACCTGTATGACATTTATGTCTCATCTCACTTCCTAGATTCATAAACCCCCTAGATTATAGTTTACGTATTTCCCTTTTTAAATTACCAAAGATAAAAATTATTTCTAGTTGAACTGATAAATCCATTACTCTCTCTTAGTTAGAGTAAAATTATCTCCCATAATAAGTTTGAAGTGTTCCGGTTGTATGATTCTAAACTATACCATTCACCAGCCCTCCTTTACACAATCCAAATTCATTTGGGAGGGGTTTCTCACTCAAAATTGATATAAATGATTTTTTTCACTTTCATACATCACTCCCTTAATAGGACACCATTGTGGTCCTCAAGCCACAAAACAAATCTAGAACTCCTATAAATCTACCAGGCCATTGTAAATGGATGGTCAGTGTCATTCAGACACCTTTGTTTGACTATGCACATCATGCCCTGGTGCCTCTGCATATGTTTCCTATAAAACGGTCATCAACCAAATGAAAATTTGTCCTCAGGAGAGTCTTTTACTACCTCTGTACACCTAAAATGGATACCATGCCCCATATACATCAAAAACTCACAAAGTCATGGTCAATAAAGATCCCTCATTCATATCTGAAAGTTAGTAGGAAATTCTTGGCTGATGAATCCCAAATTGGGGCCCCTGCCCCATCAATTTTGGTCAAAGTTGTTCGACCTAAAACATTATTAATAAGTCTTATTGGAAAGACTATAAACTGTTAATGGAAAATATTCAATAATCACCAGAGTGAAGACCTATAAAGGGTTCCCATGAATAAAAGTTTATTACCAGCTCATTAAAAGCTATACTATGTATGGTTTAGGAAAAAATGTCAAGAAATCAAATATTCAAAATAGACTTAAATCTTGTTGGGTCGAAAACTCATAAATGGAGTCCAAAGAAAAAGCCAATTTAAACTCACTAAGCCCTTACCAAATCAGTCTTAGTAAAAAATTAGGGTGATAATGAAAAAGTCACAAAGTGTGTGGGGTTTTTCATATAACCCCAAAAATAGTAAAACTATACTCGTTGAGTATCACGTCTCAAGAAAAACTTAGAGAATTATTTGATTTACTAGTTCTTGACTAAATTAATACTTGGTTAGAACGATATTTATATGATCAATTGTGATTGATTGATATTGAAAAATGAAGAAGAAACAATAAACAATAAGAATGTTTCTATTCCTATAAATGAAAGGGAGTTCAATCCCCAGTCTAGAGTCTCTCTGTGATATGAAAAAGGGGGTGGTATAGAGACAGTTTGGGGAAATCACAACAGAACCTATCTCTCCATTTCCAATAGATCAATAACTATTTATCGTGAATCATTAAGGGACCTCTCTAATGTATCCCTCTGTTCAGCTTCATCCTCAAACATCAGACGTACTCGCTTTATAACAGCTCTGAGGTCCTGACCCTTTTGCTTAAAGTATTCATAATTGAAATTTTACAAGTCTCTCATTCTCACAGCTCTTCTATCTGGGTGATTACCAAATCATGAGCTCTCGTCTTCTTAGCCACCATATGATCTAGTTCCTCATAAACATCTTGGACGGTCGTTTCTTAATGATGTGAAGCATTGAATTTGGAAATGTTTTCCTCACAAAAAGTGAGTTCTTCCCAGGATATAACAACCTAGTGTATAAGAATGTGTGAACTCCGATGATCAAAGCCACCCAATCCCAATTTAGCAAATAATCACTAGAATTTATCCTCTTAATCGGTGAAGTTATGCAGAGGAGTTTCTACAGTTAGGGTGCATAATTGACACCCCGCCTATTTTTTCATAGATCGATGCCTCCTCATAGCATTAGGACCTTTTTCCTTCCCTATTTTAATGGGTACATAGATAAAAAGCATCAATATGGTAGTTTTAAGGGTCCTAAGATAGGTTACCCAAGAAGGGGGGATTTCCCCCCTAATAGATGGTTTGTCCCCTGGAGCTGAACACGGGGGACATGATATGAATTCTGAGATATCTGGTGATACTCTACTGGGGCTAGCCTCATTAGGACCACAAGAAGTGTCTAAAGGGGGAGAGCAGTCTAAATCAATTTCTACTCAAATGGTTTGTGTAGATGAAGCCCCTTCCAAACACATTTGACAGTGGATGGAGTTCCTTCTCACTATAGGGAGAGATGCAGATGGTGCAGCTAGTATAGTCAGAATAAGATGAGGAATAGTCAGTGGCATATGAACCTGCTGAATTGGAATTTCTAGTACCCTATCAGGGTAGCAAGTCATTCATAGCTGGGCATACTCCATTGATATAAAAGTTGAAGTTTCCCCAGGGGGAATCAGGACCTCCATGATAGCATCCTCCCACATCATTATCATCCATAATTAGAAAAGAATCACAGGATGATATTCTCCCTTCAACTGGGTAGTAGGGAGGGACGTGATTTGTTGTAGGCATCCAAATTGCCTATAAAATCAGTAAGGGGTATATGGATCACAAATGGTCACCCTATCAATGCGTGCAACCAGTATTCAATCCCAAATTACAATAAGGTATGAGTGTTCTTCTAGGTAACCACTCCCGTTATCTGTCGTTACTATGTGGGGCACGGGGTAAGGTGTGAAAGAGAAGTGGTAGAAATAATTCAACAATTCGACTGCATCATTAATACTTAGGGATTGAGGGAGAAAAACATCAATGTTGATGAGAGCTGGATGAAAATTGGAATGAGTAACCCTTGCAGTATGCTGATATACATAGCAAGAAATGTGTTATGCCATCCAACCATATAAAATTTGAATGTCATCCTCAGGTGATGTGGGGACTTCCCTTCTTGTATCTACCCTAGCAGCTCGTAATGCCGGGCGAGAGTGGGGATGGAAAAGATTATACGTTGGCCCTATAACAACATGGCCACCATCATCAGAGTACAAGCTATGAAACTAATATATAAGTCCCAAGAGAGGAAGATCCATACACATAGAAACATAACAAATAATCCTTCCAACCTATAGTCAGGGGGTACATCTGATTAGATCATATAGCCCAAGGTGGTGTATTGGCCTGCCTCAAGGGTTGCATAGTTTGACCCTGGGATTTTTCAGGATTGCTGGGTTGGATGAGTTTGATGATGGTGAACCCTTGGCCTAGGCACATTCACTTGCAAAAATAATCATATCCAAGACTCAAATGAAATAAGGGAATGGGAATTTAGGGGTTGATTGAGTATTCCCTTACCATGACTAATAAGTTCCTTGCCAAAAGAGATACCCGGTTGATGTCTTCCTAGGTGTTGGCTACTATGACAAATTCATCATACATATTCCTGAGAAAGGGGATACCTCCAAGTTGATGGATGTCCTACAAGATAATCCCCACCTCTATGAGATATATGGAAGGTGTTGGTTCTATAACACAAATGACTAAGAAATTTGGGTAGTATCTCACCAGGTGAATAGATTGAAGATTGGTAAACCCACACTTCCTGATATAAGTTCACCACTTCAAACTAGAAAAGGGTTTTAAAGAAAATTTGATGCACTAATAAGGTCCAATCCCACTCGTCAGAGAAACATCCTACGAATCGTAAGTCCCATTTAGTGGACCACCCACCACCAAGGTTATTTCAAGCAAGATTAGTAATGGATGTATATTTTTGGATGACTGATTCCAAAGAAGCATCGTGATGGGGATGATTTATTTGAGACCACATAGAGCCCCACAGGGTGAATGCATTCTCTTAAGAAGGAGCAGTTCTATTTTTTCTCATCAACAAAATATTTTCCCAATCATGCCTTTGGTATGTCTTCAGTTGGACAATAGGGGTATTTTAGTAAGTTGGTGGAAAAGTAACATCATCGATAATGAAAAAGTTGTAAATAGAAATTTGCATGGATGATGGATACATCAAGATCTCTCGCGGAAGAATATTTTTGAGAATACCTTCTCGGGGGACAATGTAAGAATGAAGGTCCTCTTAAATATTATCAACTATAGTCACTCACCTTCCAGTCGCACTCCCCAGGGTCAAAGGAAGTGCCCTTGTAGTTTGCAAAAAAATATCCAAAAGGCCACAAAAAGTTAGTCCAATGAGAAAAATATTCGAAAAAGGATAGAAAAATGGCCAAGATAATTAAAAAGAAGGTCTGCATGGGCCTTCACGCACTACTCCCGAGAATGGTACGTGGAAGACATTTCCCACGTACTTTAATAGTATGCATAAGGCATATCCCACGTATGGCCTCGGTTTTTAGGAAACCTGTGAGGCACTGGTCCATGAAGAGTTGGCCAGCAAACTAATTAGTTTGTGGAATAAAGAAACCACGATCCAAGGCTTTTCTATTTATATGTTCCCATATTTTCAATTGAAAATTTAAGTTCGATTTAAAATAGTTCAAAGTTTAGTTCTCTGGTTTAATGTTCGGTGTGAGGAACAGAAAATCCATGTAAGAATATCACTAACTTAGGTTTTAAATGCCAAAACATAGTTCACGAACTCGAATTCAGTTTGTAGAAAAAGGAAACTATAATGAATTCAGTTTTCAGAATGTACGGAATAGATTGCATGTGTGGATTTCTTAGAGGAATCGGTACAGGGAAGCAAAGTAATCCAAGGAGAGGTTATGATCCCTTTTCACTACAAGAAATGGTAAAAGAAAAATGACCTTGGACCCTATAAATAGGCATAGTCCCCCCCATCGGTTCTACCTTCTCTAACAAGAACCAGTTTAGTTCAGGACCACTCCGGAATCGAAATATCCTCCTCTTCATTCCGATCAGACTCCATTCCGATGGGGGTCATTCGTAGAGTCCTAAAAACTATTAAAATGGAAGTAAATACTTCCACAAGCACTTTGAAGAAGGAAGAACACATTCCTACAAGCCCAGTAAGGAAAATGGATGCGAATTGGATTACAAATTTGAGAAGAAAATAGAAGAAATCAAATTTTGAAAATGATTTTAGGCTAACCAGGTACCATCATCAGGAAAGGTCCGCGAGGTGTATAAACTGCGAACAATCGGTAGGCGAAAGAACTCGCGAAGTGATGGCCTACGGGGAAATGGCCAGAAAACCTAGGACACCCCAACCGTATCGATTGATGGAAAAAAATTAATAAATTCCATTGCATACCACCCTGCATAACTAATAAGTTCACAGGTGAAGCAAGATGGTGGGTTCTGTGAACAACGTCTCACGAACCATAGTCTCTGCAAACCCCAGTTTACTGAGTCTTTCATGGGTTGAGGTATATCTCCATGGGCTTCCACCAATGGTGTTGCATGCCCATAGATATGATTTCTCTAGTGCTTTATAAAAGGATCATAGGACAAACTGAAATGGGGGAGTGGTGGAAGAGAGCACGAAGGAGACCCAAGAGGCTCGAAATAATAATTCAGATATGGAGAAGATTTAAACTTCGGTTTTGAATCATTGACGAAGTGCGAACCGTGAACCACTTTTTCCATAGGTATATCCCTCCACAAATGATAAGAAAAAGGAACTTAATAATAATTGGTGAACTGCGAACCTAATTTTTTAAATATTGAACCATAAATCCATCACGAATGAATTCCTCATGGACTACAGGCTCCAGGACCCTTCTTCAATTCAGTGCTCCACATAGTGAATCACTATGCAGATTGAACCCTACGTCACATATTGCATTGGTATGTAAATTGAACCCAGGAGGATATGCAAAACCACATCCAACTCTGCATAAAACTCTAGTATGTGGACCATATCTAGGACTACGTACTAGCTTGATATGTGGTGATCCATACTTAGGTATGTGTACCACTTCGGTACGTGGATGATCCCTCTACCTGCATAGTAGTATGCAATGAAGGGATACCCCCATCCCGCATGAGAAAACAGTACACAGAATGGGGTGTCTTCAGTTGTCCATACCCCTACTCCAATCATTCCCCTCTATTACCATCCAATCCTCCATAGCTCCTCTACAAACCAATACATTGGCATCAGGCCAAAGCCCCCTCTAAAGCCACCAGACCCATATGATAAAATCATCGCATGCACCAGCGCACCCCTATGAGTATACATACCCATGGTAATCAGATCCACGAAAGTAGTCCCTGCATTGGTAAGGGTTCTTGAAATTTTCTTAAGTCTACATTCTCATGGTCACCCAGAGTCCAACCTTGGGATACTGACTTGAAACTCCCCGTTCCAGGGATGATGCTCGTCCCTTTTCCCAGAACCTGTGTAAGGGAAATCCTCCTAAAGTATGCCCCTATCCTTTTTCGAGGGGTGTCACTCTTCACCTTCTTCACCTCAACTCAGGATGTGTCCAGATAGATCACTAATATTTCAATATATTGGATATCAACACGGGTGAGGGTTTCATATTCAAATCCCCCCCTCTCGGCTCTAGTACAATCTAACAACAGATGATGTAGGACATGTGATCTTCATATATGTTTCCTCCTCTTATTTACCACACCAAGAATGACTCACATGGTATTATAGGTTGGTGGTGATCATGGCACCCGCATAGTCCCAAAACATGGACATCCTCCTAGGTGTAAGCCCCAACCAAACCTTAAAATAGTCATGAGTCGAGATCCTCCTCATGGTCCCATAAAAATGGGCAGTTTCCATGTGTAATACCCACCCCAAAAGAACTATGAGAACTCTTATTCCCACTATAATTAGGATATATAGTATGCCTAATTAAGGCCCGATCTCAAAGTGGTAACCTTTTTCAAAATGGTCACCCCAACAATGTACACAACAAAGGGCGTTCTCTTTAGGAATAAGCCCAGATTAAATTATCTCATACGGGAAGCACCTCTACATAATCCCCAAGAAACCATACCCTCATACTAGGCTTCCTTGGAGTATAAGTCCCTATTCTTCTAGAATTATATGGAATTTGATTCCCCGTTTAACCAGGATACATGGGAAGCCTCCCTGAGGTCGAAATCCGACCCTCAAATTAACCCTAATGTTCTCCATGCCATATGCTCGGTAGGGTCATGTCCACCCAAGATACCACATATCTCCTTGGCACTTCAGTATGCCTCGACATGAGTCCCACACCAGATCTTATTTAGGCACCTTTTCCCTAGGCATCCTCACCACAAGACGTTAAACCACATGGATGGGTCCTTGTCACACAACCTTGAAAGGTGATTCTTCCAGTTGAGTGGCACCAAACTTCATGGATTCTAATTCCTCTCATGAGGATATATAGGAAGACCATCTCATGGGTTTGATCCCAACATAAAACTACCTTTTGTCTCTCCTGGATGATGATAAACTCTAGAGAACCTCATCATAAGGCTCACACGAGCATTGTATCTGCAGTTCTTGACCCACGCATATCCATGATTGACTTTTAAACCTAGGGGTAACCCATGGATACACACTTTGAGAATGAAATAAGGATTCAAAAATATATGAACATGACTTAAATATATAAGAGAGTTCTGGAATAGTAAATAATTCCCCCCAAAAGGGTGTGATGAGTCTGACTTCCCATACTCTTGACCAATGGAGTCCTGAAGTGTCGTTGGAAAAATCATCATCCAAAAAACATATTCCATTATAAAGAAGGTCCATGAATCATGGATAAAAGGTTCATTGGGTGTTTCTGCATCCACGAATAAACCTTTTGGATACCATTCAAGGAAATCATATCCTACATGGGTCGATTGCACAAATACTTAACCCCCTTGAAATCATCTATCAGGACTATTCGATTGTGCCACCTCCTTCGTCATACAAAAGAAGGGGTAAACTTCCTATTCTCCATGGGGTCAATCTAATTCCCCCAAAGAATAATGACGCGGATCAAGTTGGAACAAAAATGGTGGTGTGAAAGTCTCAATAATAATAGAGAAATGCTTTTCACCCATTGAACCATTTTTTATTCCCCTAAACACGTCACATCAGGTAAAAATAATAATAAAAAGGAAATTAAAAATGAAAATTAATAATAATAACTTTTATTAAGAATTGGAAGTGAATAAAAAACTTACATGATAAAAATTAAAGATGAGATTATAAAATAAAAGCATAAAATTACAATTGAAGGAATAAAACATCCACCCCCAATTACTTTACCACCACCACCTTAAATAAGAATATTAGGATCCTATATTAGTTACCCCATTAATTATGAGAGACAAATGTGAGTGAGGAATCAAAGGAAATTGTACTTTTCAAAGTTGACTAGAAAATTCAGACCAGATTCATCCCCCTTTTGGTGTGAAAATATGGCATTGAATATGGATGAATATTTTATGTATATATAAGATAAATATATTCTTCTAGTTTTCCTAAAATATATATAAAATTTCATTCTTATTGGATCAACCATTCAGATTTTATGCTTGAAACGGTGGGTTGACTTTATGGGCCCTGAAATTTGGACCATAATTTAATCCTTCATTTGGGCTCTCTGGATCTCCTTGAAAACATTAGAAATAGATCTGGAAAAAGTTTAATGAAATAATACCCATAATATTATATTGCTACATTTAAATTTTTACCTTAATTGGGATTTAATTGTGAGCTCCACTTTTATTTGATGGGCCTAAGACCCATTATTCTTTGTCAAGAAATTTCTGCATTCATTTATAAAAATGTCCATTTTACCTTGTGATTCATCCATTGATCCTAAAGGAAAACAAATTCCAAAAAAAGTGATAAATAATATCCCAAAATATCAAATTTAAATAATAAAAATAATTAATTCCACAAGCAGATGATTAATTGTTCCTAATTTTACACACTCTAAACATGAATTGAACGTGTAATGATAAATAAAGTTCAATCTATAAAATGTACTAAAATTGGTGTTTACAGACATTGAAACACATTAATATTAAAATATAATCAATAAATATTAGCCTCTTTCAGTAGATAATTAACCACATAAATTTATTTAACATAAAAAATGATTAGTGCAATCTCTTTCACTACTCGTTCTGGTTCTAGTTCTGCTTCTAATTCAGGATTAGGTTTGGGTTTCTCCAACAGCACGTGAATATATTCATCTACCCTTTCATATTTGCTCTTCAATTTTGTATGTATTCATTATGTTCTTCAATATATGAATAATTATCATTTTGAACTTTTTAATGTACTTATGATTGGTCAGTCCATGAATAATAATTTTAATTAAAATACATCATGAACAAAGAATATTTTTTATATTTTTTGAAATTTATGGTTTTTTGGGTTTCATAGGAAAAAAAGAAATTATTTAAAAAAATTTAAAAACTAATTGTGAATTAAGACCATTTGGATCACTAAAAACAATTACAAATTGATTCAGGGGTATTTTTTAGGGACTCGTGGTCAATAATTTATTTACATAATCTTGTAATATAGTTCACACCCAGGGTCAATCTTGAGGAGGCAAATCACACAACACCGAAATTCTATTGTCACTATTTAAATTATAACTAATATAAAACTAAATAATATAAATAATTATAGTTTTAAATATTTATTAAATATTAATAATTATATATATATGCAATATAGATTGAATGAATGCAAACAGAAATAATGATGTTAGAAAAAAAGGAGATCCTCCCAGGAGAACAACCATAGTGAACCTTTATTGTCTCTTTATTAGTTTAAAATCTACTTAGTGTACATGATCTATAGTGTCAATGAATATCCTATCCTTCACATGTTGTGAATATATGGTACATTCAACTATCGTTGAGAGACCACACATCCATCTCCTCAATCGAGGGAGAATATTGTAGAAATAAGAAACTAATCCTCAATTGGAAAGTGGATACATAAAGGCTCCCTACCAACTAAGACCCCCCTTGTACTAACTCTAATAAAATAAGAAACATTAAAAATTATAGCTCAAAAACTTGGGTTCAACATCGGATTAATCTCTCAAGAACTTCTTCAGGTTAGTTACTCATGATCATGAGTATAAGAGATCATAGTGGAGAAGAAATCAAAGTGGAAACACAAAAAATAAAAAATGAGATAATGAGAGGAAGAAGAAGGCTAAAATATACTAAAAATGAATAATAGTATTACATAAAATTAAAACACTACAAATATAATGACCCATCCCCAGTTACATAGAGTCAATGCATTATTAAATTTCATTTTCATGATCATAATATATCAAGTCTCAAAATACTAATTAGTTTAGTAGCCTTGGAAGAACTAGATACATTCTTAAGTTTTACATTACATCATAAAAAAACAGAAAAATGTGTCCCCTTTGAACACGCTCATATACCTTAACCAATCCCTGTAGGTGAAGCATAAAATACTTCTTCACATCTTGGGAAAAAGAAAACAAAATAAAGGGGTGAGATCATATGATCAGTAAGGATTAAAATATAGTGAAAAATATCATAAATAAGCATAAACATTTAAGGAAATTTATAAGACTAAAAAACAAGCGTTTTAGACATAAACTTCAGCATAATATGGCAAAGATAAATCAAATAGTTCCATTTACTTATTCACATGGATATTCTACTAGTCAGATATGAAATATCAATAGCTAATTTCATAATGATGGAATGCATAATATCAGACATCATAACCACATAGTCAAGGCCTTGTGCCAAGACTACGAATAAGATTTTATCAAGACCTTGTGCCAAGACACTAGTTTGTCTCATTAGACCTACCAATTCATTGAGGATCTATAGCCGGATCCAATTTTAACTTACTAAGTCCAATACATTCCTCATATGAAAAGGTTGAAACATAATCTAAACATTCCTATTAAAACTAGCATACGAAATGTCAATATTTTAACCACAAACCATGAAGGGTATAAAAATAGAACAACCACAGTCATACATAACTCATTAAATACAATATGGAAGATTATATCAACCTCAATAAAGAATAATGAAGTATGTTGACATAGATGAAAATAATCAGTAAAACTATTTGAGAGAAATATCCACTTTTTCTTAAAAACATTTAATAGTCTCACTTTTTATCAAGAAGCTGTTAAAAATAGATTTTTGAATCAAAGTTTCCCATACCACTTTGAAACTTTTAAAAGGAATTTTAATTTTAAAACATCCATGTCAATATAAATCCTTAAAACCATTTCTAAAACATGGACATTAATGAGAAAGATTTAGAAGAACAAATCCTTAAAACAATTAAAATAAAATTTTAGTTAGATTTCCTTACCAAATGAAAGGTACTTGAATACAAATAATTGGGGTAATAAAAACCTTATAATATCATGAGAATAAAAGGATTCATGATATATTGTGTCAAAGTACAGTATATACACAATATAAAAGTGAATTGGTGCATAACAACAAAGAAGTCTTAATGGAATGTAAATTGAGATGAAATCCCTTATAAAGATCATATCCTTAGGTTAAGGATAAATAAATGAAATAATTATGTGTGAAAAAAATAAATACACTCAATATGATTGGATATTTAGTGTAAATATATCAGAGTACATTCACACATATTCTTGTAAAAACAACAATAATGACTTGGATGTTTAACTCAATGAATGGAAGTTGAGTTAAGATTACTCTTATCAAGTTCATATCGATGACTTAAGAATTTATCAATGGATTGATTATGTGTATAAAAATTATATACACACAAAGGGGAGTGTAAATTACTACATAAGTAAATAAATAGTGATTTCACACATAATCTTGGAGTAAAATAATCAATGAAGTTTTCATAGAACCTAATGAGTTGAAATTGAAATTAGAAGTTCCTTTACCGATTTGGTAACTTATGAATCATACACTACATGAAAGAAGGATCATAAAATTAAGATTTAAATACCCATAAATTAAAGTATATTACAAAAATAATACAATCATGGGTAGCACATACACCACACAAAAGGAAATAGTGTCAATATAGCTTGAATCTCACAAGAATAAAAAGTGAGATGAAAACCCCTTTGTAATTTTCCTTAGTAGAGGGTAGGTTAACCTATTGTATAATTGTGAAATCATTATTATAAAATTATACAAGAACCACATACATAAATATGATACCATATATGATCTTCTAATATTGTTGTGTTCATAATATTTCTGAAGTATCATTGTTTCGAGTGTTAAGTGATTCATTTTCCTTTATAAGTTTCATTACGTAAGACATATTTGATATGGATAGGATGTATTTGATTCATATCCAGAATTATATTAAGTTATTAAACATTATTTTTAATTATAAAATGAAAATTATTCTTGAATGGTTACTATGGGGAATAAATCTCATCACGTTCATGGAGACTGTAATCCATACGTAAACATGAGCGACAATACCATTCTATTGGTGGTGAAATTGTATGTAATTGGATGGTATATCCTATATAAATAATAATTAACATGTTATATTTATTATTTACATCAATTATACTCATTATTATACCCATCCAAATGATGAAGTGTTGAATAACAAACTACACCACGGTGTGGAGATGGTGAGCCGTACGTACGCACGTATGGTGACTTTGTCATTAATAGGATGGATAGAATAATGAATATGGTTGTACCATATTTATAATAACATCACAGTATGTTTAAGGTACCGGATTTTGTATTTTGGTATGGAAACAACAAAGAAAGAGGAAGTGGAAGAAGAAAAGAACTTTGAAATAGGTGATGAAATTATTACCTCTTATTAGGGTGATTCCTTTTGATTTGATCAAAAGGGATCCTTATGTTGGATTATAATCAAAGTAAGACCTCTAGGTTTAAGTGAGCGTAGTTGGGAGGATATTTGAGCAGGGGTTAGCTGAGCTAAATGGCTTTCGAGGTGTGATTTTGAGATAAGGGTAAGCACCCTTTACTAAGAGAGGTTAGGGTCACTTTAGGAAAATCTAGAAATATTATTTTATTATAAAATCATATTCAGTTTTTATACAGGTTTAGGTCACCATATTAACCTTATCATTTAGATTTAACTCTTAGTTAAATATAATAACTTTTACCATGTATTCTTGTATTATTATAATAAATGGTTCATAAACTTACTATAAAAATCCAAAAGAACCCCAAGTGGTTCATTATTGATATATATAACCTTATCTAAGTCCTTTGGTCTAACCTTTTATTTCTATGAATATTATATTAATTAATAATATAGTTTTTGTTTTAAAAACTCATTTATGTCAATTTTGACACTATTTAGTATTTGGTTTTTGTGAAAGTCATAACAACTTTATCACTTAGAAAAAAAATATTTAGTCAACCCTAAAATTTCATATTAACCTAGAAATTTTTTGTAATACATCAAAATTCTAAATTTACAATTATATTATTATTTATAATATCAATTATTTTAATCTTTCAATAATAATGTAATTATTGCATCATCATTGTGTCATAAATAAATATAATTATCTAATGTCTAAAAATTATAAATAAAATACCATTATATAGGAAATATTTTTATCTTTCTAATTAATATCTATAGTAGAATGTTTTTTATGTATAACCCTATATTAAAAATGTTTTAGTTATTAAATGTTGAATTTAACACTTTTAACACTTCTTTAAATAAAATAATAATAAATATCATAATCTAATACAAGTGAAACAAAAGGATCATATTTTATTCCTAAGGTTGATTTTGGTTTAAATTAACTTATCCAATAGAATTAGGAAATGTGTTATGGTAATTATAATATCATTTTTACCTTTAATTACCCTATGTACTTTTAACTGTGGTAAATGAAATTCAAAAGTTACTATTCACCAAACATTATTTTCATCCTATTGAACCAAATTACACTTAATAATGTAGACCATTTCTCTTATATTTTTTAAATTCAATTCATAGAAGTGGTAAAATTATATTTTATGAAAATTTACAAATGTGCCTAGAAGGTGTGTAAAAGACCAAAAAAAATTCAATAAAATTTTATATATCTAATATTTTTAAAAAATGACTTCAATGAATTAAATTGGACAAATATAGGTATTATGTATCTATTTTATCTTTAAAATAAATTAAAAATAAAAATAATTATTTAAATAAAAATTCAGCTTTAAACAATAACGCAGTGTTTTTTACAATTCATCAAAAATTGAATGTTTTTAGAAAAATACCAAAAATTCATCCAAATATAATTTTGATATTCCAAATTCAAAAATTATTTATATATTACCAAATTAAAAACATAGAATTTGTATTAATTAATTTAAAAATATTCTCATTGTCAAAACCAGAAAGCGGGTTTTTGAGAAGTAAAAACTACCCAAAGATTGATATGTGTTTATGTCCAATTTAAATGTAAAATTACTTCCAATGACCAAAATTGGATTAAATGATAAAAATATTATCTAATTATACTCAAAAACCATTGAAATTTATAATTTAACACCATAAATTATTTTTATTAAAAAAGTTGTTTTCAATTAAAATTTAGTATTTTTCACTATTCATCAAAATATGAAAGTTATCAGAAAAGCACTGAAATTTTATCCAAAATAAATTTTTATGTCCTAATTATAAATAATGAGTTTATTTTTTCAAATTGAATATATAAAAGTGTCAAATATTGGATTTAAAAAAGATTCTCCTTTAAAAGGTGGTAAAATTGCATTTTTTGAAAAATACTTCTTTTATCTAAAAATTGAATTTGTTCTTATATTATGTATAATAAACACATAATATGAATGTTAAAATTATATGGAGAATATAAAATTTAAAATTTGGTTATACTATTCATAACCGCTTTTTAAAAGGCTAATTTGATAGGTCGTGGTGCACTTGAACTCAGTGTTGTGTACTTCGAACGCTATCATATTATTCAAAGAGAAACGTACCATGGAAGCATGGGGTATTACATTCTTCCCTCCTTCAATAAATTTCATCCTCTCAATTTGAAATTGTTCTTCAGAAATAAAAGGTTAAAAAATAGAAGATGCCTTTGTGTAAAACTCACATCAAAAATAGGGTTAATAAAATTTAGTCTTAATAAGAGGGAAAGGGAAATGAAAAAGTCACCACCAAATTAGGATTTCGAATAAGAGAACATTGGTGGAAATTATAATTGGAGGAAAAACGTAAATATTTATAGGGAGTGATTGATGGCATCCATCACAAACAAGTTAATGGAAAATGAGGGTCTCAAAGCAATAAATCTATGATGATTTAAAATATCGTTAGTTCAACAAAACATAAGGTATTAGAATAACACGTTTTTGGTTTCAAGATCCTTTCCCTAAAGTTTAATAATTATTTTATTCATAAAATAAGAAAAATAATACTTGGCAAGTTGAGTTCCATCCTTTAACTAATTTCTACCACAAACTCATCTTTCACTCCCAAAGATAAGTATTCAAGATGACTTGGTCACACCTGAAGCGCTAGAATAAACTTCTATAGAATCACATAATCCACAAAGGATGAACTATATATTTCCCTTGTCTTTATACATTAACCAAAATTAAAATGGTTAGTACAAGATCAGATGATCCCTAAAAAGGATAATCCATCATGGAAATAAATACTACTCTTAATCTCCAAAATTAAACAAACAATACCCAAAGTTCAACAAAGACCATTCAAAAAGAACAATTGTCCTTTAAATTCTTCAAAATAATCCAAAATTAGTTTGAAACCCAAAATTCATAAGGATTTGATAACATATTCTTCCATGATAAATCTTAACATTTATCTCCAATTAACATCAACTACTCTTAAAGTCACATACTTAAAATTAATTTACCTAATCACATATTCTCTATGATAGGTTAATCATTTTTCATAAATAACCCAAATCTCTATAAGTCCAAAAAAAACATACAATCTTCTAAAATAAAAATCCAATATTACTCCTCAAATGAAATCCCATAGTATTATATTTTTCTTATGCATATAGTGTTCCCAAAAGAGCGAATGTCTTCCAAAATAACATTTATCACTTAATCACCAAATAATTTTCTTATACTAAGGATAAATAATAAGTTCCAAAAATCAACATATGTTTTATCCATAAAATCATTTAACTAAAAATAATTAGTCATACTAACCAGGGACTTCACGTAGTCCAATGGTAGGCGATAATCCCAGCTGCACTTTGGTTGTGGGTTTTATTTCTGTAGCTTTGTCCGACACAACGGGTTGTCACACAGTCTGTGTGTTGTCCTTTTTCAAAAACTATATAATTTTATAACATTCCCAAAAATGAGATAAATTCATCAAAAATGACCATAATATATTTTAACCACAAATGTTATCTTATACCTTTCATTTTCTTCCCAAAAAGTAATAACCTATAACTGACTCAAATTCAAGGATCATATAAACCCAAATGGTTCTTTATAACTATATTCACAAAAGAAAAGATAATTCTTCCTCAAATAGAATTTTCACATAACAAACTATATGGTTACACATACAAGAGAAAAGTCTTCCAAAGCAATACCATCAACAAAGAGCATTAATACTTTGGAACCCTTGGGATGAGGTGGTCTTTTTGGTTTACTCCACTTGAGTAATGGAGAAATTTGGAGTGTGGCTGGGTTGGATCGAACCTGAATCTAATCGGGCCCTCGGAACTAAAATGTATATAAGTCACAGACCGGGCGTCCGATTGATGCGTCGTCTATCGCGTTGGAACCCTTACGACATGAAGGTCCTTTGGGATACTTCTTCATGGAAATTCATGGTGGTTGAGGTATGACCGATGGCTTGAGGAAGGTCCTCCCGAAATCAAGCGTACAATGGGAGGGAATCTAATGGCTGGAAGAGAGGCGGAGGTTTGAGACAGATCATACGGAGGTTAGTACCGAGCGATCATGTGTGGGTCAGAACCGATCCTATGTGGGTTAGATCCTGTGTGGGTCAGTTCTCAGCGATCCTATGTGGGTCAGCGTATACTGATCATGTGTGGGTCAGATCCTGTGTGGGTCATTGTGGGGGTTAGTACCTATCAACTCGGGGCAGGTTAGATCATGTGTGGATCATTGTGGGGGTTAGTACATATCGATCTTGTGTGGGTCAGACTCCATATAATCAGCAGCAGTGCCTCTTGATAGAATAATATGATCTAGCTTCACGAATAATCATATGTACTTATATACTTCCCTAATACCTGGTGTGAGCTGAGTATTTTATCTTCATGGTGTTAACTATGTGGTACCTTCACCATCATGGTGTAATCTTTGTGATGTTACCTATGTGGTACCTTCACCTTCGTGGTGTTATCTTCATGGTGTTACTTGTGTGGTACTTTTACCTTCGTGGTGTTACCTTCGTGGTTTTACCTTTGTGGTACTTTTACCTTCATGGTGTTACCTTTGTGGTATTCTGTAGATACCCAAAGCTTGATGTACATGGACATTACATTGATTTTGCAGAATACTTAATACATAACAAAAATAGACACGCAAGGATCGTAATAGTTTAGTGTCTTTGGAAACTTGGAACATAATCTTCAAATCTTGGTGAAAGATCTTCAACATCTCCCATAAAGATATTCCCTTTTTTTCTTACCTAAAACCTTTCTTTATATCCTGGGGAAAATAAAACATATAAAGGGTGAGATCAAATGCTCAGTAAGGGTATGCATGGAGAAAATAAAACAAACCATATACATTTGAACTTTAAAACATTAACATAATATTTAAACATCAAATTCTTGATCAATGACATAAAACATTGCAGTACAAAAGGCATAGATAATAATGGAACATCAATCATGATACAATGGCATGGGAATAAAACATGTAATTGTGGCAACCATTAAGCACATCTTATAATTTCTATAGTAGCCAAGGCATTGCTGCCAAGACCATCTTAGTGGACAATGTCCCTTAGTGAACTGGGTATACTTGCCGTTCCAGCCCTGTATTACTGAACCAGATTTACTTGTCATTCCAGTCATGTCTATCTCATGATATATAAATAATTACCCAATGTATTGGAGGGAGATATAGGTCCCACCCATCTCATAATGAAACCATTCTTACTTTTTCCACAAAATAAACATAAAACATTCATCATAACCCAAAGAATAAAATGGGTTTCATAAACATCATCCCATCATAACATAATCCATATAAAACAAATGTATATAATTTAATCTTTAGAAAAGTGAAACCATATAAATCATAGATACATTATACTTAAAATATACACATATGAAATAATGTCATCTTAAATGGAAAATGGTTTTGATAAAACACTTGAAAAGAATTATTGAGGAAAATATCCTTTCTTCTTCAAAATCATTTTCTGTTCACAAAATGCCATTCAATTTTAAAATAAAAGGATTTTTTTGAAAATAATCATGAAATATTGTAGATTAATCTTCTTTATAATAAGGAGTTATGAAACCATAAAAATCCGTTCATGCCGTATAAGTTAAAAAAACATTCTTCTCATACTTTTTCCGGAAAAGTCAAAAAGTTCCTCGTATGGTAAAAAAAGAAAGATTCCTACCAAACACTGTGGTAAAAGTCATAAAAGGGTAAAAATGACTTTAAACATACATGGAATAATAATAAACATTTTATGAAAACATTTTTAGAAAATATGGATGTGAATGATAAACATAACCCCAGTAAATACTTACGAATAAACAATCTCGGATAAGAATGAGATTGGAATAATTATCCCTTACCTTAGGTCTGATATGCTTCGTACATATCCGAACCTCATGTATAATGATTTAAATAAAGTCATTGAATTATTAAAAAATCATATTCATTGTTATTATATCATTTATGGTTCACTTATGAGTTTATATTACCCGTTCTTTTGTAAATTCATGTTAAAGTAGCATTTTGGATAAAACCATTTCATTTATCATCCGTGTTTTTACTTGTAATTATTAATATGATTACTTAGATAATGATTAATTAATTATAGAAAATAAAACATGATTTATATATAATATATATTAATAATATACATATATATAATAGATCTATAAATTGAAAGAAATACACCATTCATGGAGACGGTAGTTCGTACGTACGCATGAATGCTGTTTTCGTTTCCTTATTGAATTGAATGGGATTAAGTAGATGAAATACATATATATATATATACATAAATCCAGTAGCATTATTATGTCATATATTTCATGATTACTTATTATATATATACTTTATAATCATTCTTTAATTTTTAACATGGAAAATGAATCTCATCGCGTCGTGGAGACGGTAATCCGTATGTACACACGAGCGATGATATCATTCCCATGTTTATTGAATGGAATTAGAGTGAATGATATAATATCTTATAACCATTATTATGTCATAATAATCATATGTAGTTATTCTTTAAACCATTATACCCATCCAAGTAAGTTGGTGGTGGAAAACAGATTACACCACGGCGTGGAGACGGTATTCCGTACGTACGCATGCGCGGTGATTTCATTTTCCTTATGATGGATAGAAGGAGAAATGGGGTTTTTTCATATTTATAATAACATATCAGTATATGAGTGATACTGATGTTATTAATTCGTAATGAAACAACTAAATAAGAATAATTAAAAGAAGAAATAAATTTGAAAGAATTGGTAACGCGTATTACCTCTTCTTCGACACGCCTCTTTGAAACCTCCTCTTAGGGCACTAAAATTGGTCTTTGAAGAAGACCAGGACCTCTAGTATGTTTCTAAGGATGTTTAGAAGGGAAATGGGCAGGTTTTTTCCAAGATTGAAGGCTCAAAAAGGTGTGAGGAGGAGAGGGAGGAGGTGCCCTTTTATAAGGGAGGAGAAGGGCACCTTTGAAATCCTCAAAAATATTAGTTTAATATAAATTTAAACCCCACATAAAAACCTCAAAAAATGACTCAATTAGAAGATTAGATGATATGGGGTTTTAATCTCATCAACCAATAAAATTTAGACATGTTTTGATCTTATTTTAAACCTTATCATTTTGAATTATTCTTATTTAATCTATTTAATTTTATTTGTGGTAATAAAATTCTAAATTTTAAATGGTTATAAATAATCACTTATGTGTTGTTAATTTTCCATAATTGGATATATTATGAAATTTTAGACAATATAAATTTCAATTTATAATTTTTAAATATTTTTTGTGATTTGTAAACAATTTAATAATATGTTATTTTTATAAAATAACAATAGTGTCAATTTTGACACTATTCATTTATTTGAATTTAAATAAAATCCACACAGAAGATATATTCGAACTAAAATATTTAATAGGTTTCTAACATATCATATGCATCTAGAAAATTAGTGGAGCACATTGAATAGTTAATATAATATTTATTTTACTATTTTTAAAACCATTTATTTGATACTTCTCTTAATAAAATAATTTCTACAACATTTTTGTATAATTATTAAATATACATAATTGTTGCATAAAAATTAAAAATAAAATACTAGGATGAAGATAAATCTTATAGATTTCATAATAATACTTTTAGTCAGATTTATATTCTAAAACACCCAACTTTTAAAATGTTATATTTATTAAATTATGAAGGTGACAACTTTGACATCATTTAAAATAAAATAATATAAGTGTCATAATAACTTTTATAAGACTCCAAACGGTCATATATTCGGTAATTAGATTCTTATGGTGTATATATACACTAAAAATATGTTTTGGTCAGGTTTGTGAGCCTTTTAAGGTGTATTATTATTTCAATAAAAACTATATTACTTATTTTTCACTAAATAAATAATTTTTGCATCATTAATGTATTAGTTATTAAGGTAATTAAATATCTCTTAAAAATTATAAATAAATTACCATGATAAATAAAAACATTTTATATTTCAAATGAGTATTTATAACCGAATTTATATTCTTTATAAACTTATATTAAAAATACTTTAATTATTAAAGTTGAGTGAGACATATTTCACTTTCCTTTAAATAAAATAAATTAAAGGTTTTAATCACCTCCAAGTAGATTCCAATGGATTACATTTCGACCCAAATATCCCTTAGGACTAAATATAAGCATAAAATTATATTAAGACAAGTGTTAGGGTAATTTTATAATATTATATTTACCCTTAATTACCCAATTTACCTTTTACTATGGTAAATAAAATTTACCGTTGTTACTATTCATAATGCCCAAAAATAAAAAGTATCCTATTAACATAATTTGGACCCACTGATTCAAAATATGGAATCAATTTTTCTAAATTCAATACACATAAGATGCAGAAATTAATTTAAAATTAATCCCATTGTTAAGAAAACGAGTTTTTAAAGTTAAAACATTGCAAAAGATTTAAATGATTTTACCTATGAATTCAATGTAAAATCATTGTTAATGACATAAATTATATTAAATGGTAAAAATATATTCTATTTATACTTTAAAACCATTAAATATTATAATTTAACCATATAAATTATTACGATAAAAAAGTTGTTTTTAATTAAAATATAGCGTGTTTTTACTATTCATTAAAATATAAAAGTTATCAGAAAAATTTCAAAACTTTATCCAATGTAAATTTTTATATCCTGATTCAAAAGAAGAATTTTATTTTGTAAAATTTAACTTATAAACTTTTCAAAAATTATATTTAAAATGGGTGCGGCATCAAAAGTCGGCAAAACTTCATTTTTTGAAAAATACTTATTTTACCCGAAAAATTTATTTTGTTCTCATACAATGTTCAATAAAATGTGTAAGATGAATTATAATGTCATAAAATTAAAACTTTATTTACTAATATTCATAATGTATAGTTTATAATAATATTATAATCATGTATCATTATTTAGTGAAACCTGGTATTGCGTACAACACACGCTATCGTGGAAGGTTGCGATTGCGTGTAATTCAAGCCAAGTCAGGGTGGCGTTTAGTGCAAGATTATTTTTTGGTTGTGTATAATATAATCCAACCATATTTTATTTATAAATTGCATATATAAATATATATACACTCAATTTTTCATAGAATAACTTCTATCAAACAAACTTGAAATTGTGTGTAACACGATCCAAGATTAGTGTTGCATATACTGCAAGCTAATACAGTGTTGCGTATAGCACAAGATAATCTTGGTGTAGCATACAACACAAGACATCAAATAAATTAAAAATAATACTTCTCATAAAATCTCGTGGTGTTACATTCTACTCCCCTTAAAATGAATTTCGCCCTCAAAATTCGTCGGGGTTATAAATGGTTTACCACTTGAAAGTTTCTTTAATAGAAACCCACATCGTAAAAAGGAATAATAAAACTTAATTTTAAAAATTAGAGAAAGAAATGTAATGGTTATCCAGATTAACTCATCATTGGGTTTCCACATAAGAGAACATAGGTGAAAATATGGATATGGAAGAGAAATATAACCATCTTGTTCTTATGGAGATTGGTAGAGAACATGGCTATGAAAAATCCATCAATCACAAAGCCATAAATTTGTGATGATCTAAGGGACCATCTGATTCATCATATATGAGGGAACTAGGACAAAATTTTTGGTTTTCAAGATCATTTCTCTAAATTTGATGAATTAAAAGAAATACTTACATGATTTTGGTACAATCTCACTGTTGTTCGTGCCTTGAACAATTTATAATTCGTCTCTTAAAGAAATGAAGTTGAATTTGTTATTCATGAAGAGTTAGTAGATCATGTGATAGAATGATGGGTCATTCCATCTGTTTCAATCAAAAGGTTAGAAAAAATTATCAAGTATACATAAGTCTATTTATGGTGAGGTTAATCATATATGATTCCAAAAATGGACTTATACTTCATCTATCATACCACTTAATAACATAAAACCAATTTCTACTAACCAGGGACTTCCTTTAGGCCAGTGGTAGGTGATAAAGGCCTGTTGCACTTCGGTTGTGGGTTCGATTCCCACAGTCTTGTCTGACACGATGGTTTTTCGCCCATCCTTAAGGTTTTCCTTTTTCTAAAACTATAATATTATAACATAACAAAAAGTTATAGCCTTAAACAATACTATATGATGTCTAAATTAATTGATTTCAATCATTAAGTTTATCCAAAATACTTCTATCCAAACTCATAGTATAAATAAAACGATTACTAGAATGGTCATATAACAAGCACATGAATACCATCATTTATCCCTTATATATCATAAGATATATCTTGTTGGACACATTCCAAACATGTGAATACCTTAATAATTAATTCTCTTGAAAAATGAATACTCATTGAACCCTAGTGAAAACATGAATGCTGTCAAAATTAAACTCTTTCCACATACCAAAAATCCCAAAAATTCTATATACTCAAACCATGATATCACTTTTTCCTTATATCAATCATGAGCTCATGAATACTACCAAACATATTATTTTCTCTTTATCCCTTAATTATGTGCATATAATCTACTTTCCAAAAATATTTCAAACACTTCTCATGGTTACATGTACCATAAAATTATTGAAAACCATAATTAACCAATACATAGATATTCCAATATTTCATGAAAGTACCTCAACAACGTTATTCTTGAATACCAATACATAAACACTTCAATCCACCCTCTTCAATGGTTATCATGGAATAAGTCATTACTTGATTTAGAAGTAACCTCTTAGGTCTTGGCATTGAGTTGGGTAATGACTGTATTCTCCACAAATAAGACATTGAACTCCATGATAGTTTGTCACTCTGTGACCCTTTTCCCCACACAGATAACATCTTACCCTCCATTTGAGGTATTCCTCAAGGTTATTCTTCCCGTATTTATAAATCTCAATCTTCCTTTCTCTATGCTCCTCACCATGCGAACAATCATAAAATTCCATCTTCCTCTTATTTGATAGCTTAGGAATACACCTAAAGTTTACCTTGTTAATCATATATCGAGATGACGGATTCGACATAATCACAATATCTTTCTCTTTATGCATTACACAATTTCATTTCTCATGGTCACCAAATTTGTCCATCAGATTCAATGTTAACACAATTCTTTCTGGGTCCCTCCATTGACTAAAACCAAATAATAATGTGTAATAAACAGTTAAAATAACGAGGAACCACATAATCATAAAAAGTCACTTATGGGATATCGAACTTATCACACATTCTATAATCCATGACACCTTAGGTTCACCTTAGGTTATTCATGATCGTCAACATAATTCTAGTACTATAACCTATAGTTGTACTAAACCTTAGGGTCATCCCTAGACATACCTTAGAAATACCTCTAGGAATATCACTAAAGTTTTCGCATCCTAGTTTCCAAAGGTTAACTAAACCTTTCATCTGATACCAAATATAGAGTCCCAAAGCTTGACGTACATGGACATTACATTACTTTTTTGGAATACTTAATACATAACAAAAACAGACATGCAAGGACCATAATAGTTTAGTGTCTTTGGAAACTTGGAACATAATCTTCTAATCTTGGTGAAAGATCTTCAACATCTCCCATAAAGATATTCCCTTTTTTTTCTTACCTAAAAACTTTCTTTATATCCTGGGGAAAATAAAACATATAAATGGTGAGGTCAAATGCTCAGTAAGGCTAATCATGGAGATAATAAAACAAACCATATACATTTGAACTTCAAAACATTAACATAATATTTAAACATCAAATTCTTGATCAATGACATAAAACATGGAAGTACATAAGGCATAGATCATAATATAACATCAGTCATGATACAATGGAATGGGAATAAAACATGTAATTGTGGCAACCATTAAGCACATGTTATGATTTCCATAGTATCCAAATCATTGATGCCAAGACCATCTTAGTGGACAAAGCCCCTTACTGAA
Source organism: Viscum album (assembly GCA_963277665.1). NCBI lineage: Eukaryota > Viridiplantae > Streptophyta > Magnoliopsida > Santalales > Viscaceae > Viscum > Viscum album. The sequence goes on from OY728129.1 coordinate 988,914,303, forward strand.
CCGGGTTTACTTGTCGTTCCAGCCCTGTATTACTAAACCAGATTTACTTTTCGTTCCAGCCATGTCTATCTCATGAGATATAATTCATTACCCAATGCATTGGAGGTATATATAGTTCCCACCCATCTCATAATGAAATCATTCTTACTTGTGCCACAAAATAAACATAAAACATTCATCATAACCCAACGAATATAATGGGTTTCATAAACATCATCTCATCATAGAATAATCCATATAAAACAAATGGATATCATTTCATCTTAATAAAAGTGAAACCATATAAATCATAGAGACATTATACTTGAAATATACACATATGAAATAATGTCATCTTAAATGGAACTAGTTTTGATAAAACACTTGAAAAGAATTCTTGAGGAAAATATCCTTTCTTCTTCAAAATCATTTTCTTTTCACAAAATTCCATTCAATTTTAAAAGAAAAGGATTTTGTTGAAAATAAACATGAAATATTGTAGATTAATATTCTTTAAAATAAGGATTTATGAAATCGTAAAAATCCGTTCATGCTGTATAAGTTAAAAAAAAATCTTCTCGTACTTTTGCCGGAAAAGTCAAAAAGTTCCTCGTATGGTAAAAAAAAAGAAAGATTCCTTCCAAACCTTGTGGTAAAAGTCATAAAAGGGTATAAATGACTTTAAACATACATTGAATAATACTAAACATTTTATGAAAACATTTTTAGAAAACATGGACGTGGATGACAAACATAACCCCAGTAAATACTTACGAATAAACAATCTCAGATAAGAATGAGATTGAAATAATTATCCCTTACCTTAGGTCTGATATGCTTCGTATGTATCAGAACCTCTTGTATAATGATTTAAATAATGTCATTGAATTATTAAAGAATCATATTCATTTTTATGATATCATTTATGGTTCACTTATGAGTTTATATTACCCGTTCTTTTTTAAATTCATGTTAAAGTAGCATTTTGGATAAAATCGTTTCATTTATCGTCCGTGTTTTGACTTGTAATTATTAATATGATTACTTAGATCATGATTAATTAATTATAGAAAGTAAAACATGAATTATATATAATATATATTCATAATATAAATATATATAATATATCTATAAATGGAAAGAAATACACCGTTCATGGAGACGGTAGGTCGTACGTACACATGAACGATGTTTTCGTTTCCTTATTGAATTGAATGGAATTAAGTAGATGACATAAATATATATATATATATATAAATCCAGTAGAATTATTATGTCATATATTTCATGATTACTTATTATATATATACTTTATAATCATTCTTTAATTGTTAACATGGAAAATGAATCTCATCGCGTCGTGGAGACGGTAATCCGTACGTACGCACAAGCGATGATATCATTCCCATATTTATTGAATGGAATTGGAGTGAATGATATAATATCTTATAATCAGTATTATGTTATAATAATCATATGTAGTTATTCTTTAAACCATTATAACCATCCAAGTAAGGTGGTGGTGGAAAAACATATTACACCACGGCGTGGAGACGGTATTCCGTACGTACGCATTCGCGGTGATTTTGTTTTCCTTAGGATGGATAGAAGGTGAAATGGGGTTGTTTCATATTTATAATAACATATTAGTATATTATTGATACTGATTTTATTAATTAATAATGAAACAAATAAATAATAATAAGTAGAAGAATAAATAAATTTGAAAGAATCGGTAACGGATATTACCTCTTCTTCGACACGCCTCTTTAAAACCTCCTCTTAGGGAACTAAAATTGATCTTTGAAGAAGACCAGGACATATAGTATTTTTCAAAGGAGGTTTATAAGGTAAATGGTCAGGGTTTGTCGGAGCTTGAAGGCTCAAAAAGGTGTGAGGAGGAGAGGGAGTATGTGCCCTTTTATAAGGGAGGAGAGGGGCACCTTTGGAATCCTCAAAAATATTAGGTTAATATAAATTCAAAACCCACATAAAAACCTCAAAAAATGACTAAATTAAAATATTATATGAGATAAGGTTGTAATATCATAAACCAATCAAATTTAGACATGTTTTGATCTTATTTTAAACCTTATCATTTTGATTTGTCCTTATTTAATCTATATAATTTTATTTGTGGTAATAAAATTCTAAATTTTAAATGGTTATAAATAATCACTTATGTGGTATTAATCTTCTATAATTAGATACTTTATGACATTTTAGACTATATAAATTTCAATTTATAAATTTTAAATATTTTTTGTGAATTTTAAACAATTTAATAATATGTTATTTTTATAAAATAACAACAGTTTCAATTTTGACATTGTTCACTTATTTGAATTTAAATAAAATCTAAAAAGAGGATATATTTGAACTAAAATATTTAATAGGTTCCTAACATATCATATTCATCAAAAAAATTAGTGGAGAACATTAAATAGTTAATATAATATTTATTTTACAATTTGTAAAACCATTTATTTGATACTTATTTTAATAAAATAATTTCTACAACATTTTTGTATAATTATTAAATATACTTAATTATTTCATAAAAATTAAAAATAAAATACTAAGATAAAGATATATCTTATATATTTCATAATAATAATTTTAGTCGGATTTATATTCTAAAACACCCAACTTTTAAAATGTTATATTTATTAAATTATGAAGGTGGAAACTTTGACATCATTTAAAAGAAAATAATATAAGTGTCATAATAACTTTTATAAGACTCCAAATGGTCATATATTCGGTAATTGGATGCTTATGGTGTAAATATACACTACCAATAAGTTTTGGTCAGGTTGTTGAGCCTTTTAAGGGGTATTATTATTTCAATAAAAACTATATTACTTATTTTTCACTAAATAAATAATTTTTGCATCATTAATGTATAAGATATTAAGGTAATTAAATATCTCTTAAAAATTATAAATAAATTACCATGATAAATAAAAACATTTTATATTTAAAATGATTATTTATAAACGAATTTATATTCTTTATAAACTTATATTAAAAATACATTAATTATTAAAGTTGAGTGAGACATATTTCACTTTCCTTTAAATAAAATAAATTAAGGGTTTTAATCACCTCCAAGTGGGTTGCAATAGATTCCATTTCGACCAAAATATTCCTTAGGACGAAATATAAGCATCCAATTATATTAAGACAAGTGTTAGGGTAGTTTTATAATATTATATTTACCCTTAATTACCCGATTTACCTTTTACTATGGTAAATAAAATTTACCGTAGTTACTATTCATAATGCCTAAAAATAAAAAGTAGCCTATTAACATAATTTGGACCCACTTAATCCAAATATGGAATCCATTTTTCTAAATTCAATACACAAATTTTTCAGAAATTAATTTAAAATTAATCTCGTTGTTAAGAAAACGAGTTTTAAAAGTTAAAACATTGCAAAAGATTGAAATGATTTTACCTATGAATTAAATGTAAAATCAATGATAATGACATAAATTATATTAAATGGAAAAATATATTCTATTTATACTTTAAAACCATTCAATATTATAATTTAACCATATAAATTATTACAATTAAAAAAGTTATTTTTAATTAAAATATTGCGTGTTTTTACTATTCATTAAAATATGAAAGTTATCAGAAAAATATCAAAAATTTATCCAATGTAAATTTTTATATCTTGATTCAAAAGAAGAATTTTATTTTGTAAAATTTAACTTATAAACTTGTCAAAAATTATATTTAAAATGGGTGCGCCATCAAAAGGCGGCAAAACTGCATTTTTTGGAAAATACTTATTTTACCTGAAATTTTTATTCTGTTCTCATATCATGTTCTATAAAATGTGTAAGATGAATTATAATTTCATAAAATTCAAAATATATTTACTAATATTCATAATGTCTAGTTTATAACAATATTATAATCATATATCGTTGTTTAGTGAAACTCGGTATTGCGTACAACACACACTATCGAGGTAGGTTGCGATTGCGTGTAGTGCAAGATTATTTTGTGGTTGCGTATAATATAATCCAACCATATTTCATTTATACATTTCATATATATATATATATATACACGCAATGTTGCGTAGAATAACTTCTATCAAACGAACTTGAAATTGTGTGTAACACGATCCAAGATTAGTGTTGCGTATACTGAAAGCTAATACGATGTTGCGTATAGCACAAGATAATCTTGGTGTAGCATAAAACACAAGACATCAAATAAATTAAAAAAGAATACTTATCATAAAATCTCGGGGTGTTACATATTCTTCCCTCATGTATGAGACAAGTGTATCTTGATAACTTAGGTATATGTATGGTCGTATACCTAAGTAGAGTTGTTGACTAATTCGTGCTTTGTGATTGAGGTTTGGCTTTGTGGTCTTTCTTTTGTGGAACATTGGGAGACCATTGGGGGTCTTAGGGTCCCTACTGAGTATTGTTATACTCACCCCTGCACAGGCTTCGCCCACACCTTATTGTGTCTTGTGAAAATGATGAACAATGTTGATCGAGGCTGAGGGATCTAGGACTAGACAGTGGTTAGAGGTGGACCATTTGGTGTGATGTGATTCAGGGACTACTAATTAAGAGTTGCACCTACCCTTCAGGTAGGATCCTTGGTGGAAAATCCAGGAGTTGTTTTCACTTTTCAGTTGTATTTGTACTTTTCAGTTGGGCTTGTATTCTGGTCCCTTTACTTTCAACACACTTTTACATCAGTAGTTTACTTCATGGTTGATTCTTGTTGCATTCTTGGAATTTGTGTCTATACAGCTTAAAAGGCAATGCCTTCCCGTTTTAGGGATACTTCTTTCTGGTGCTAGTCGCCAGCCCCTGGCCTATGGAAGGCGGGCTTGGGGTAGTCACGACACGGGCCCTGGGGGATGGTTTGTGACAACATTTCTCCATCCATTTATTTCTACATAGGTTCTTCCTTGACTTAGAGGTTATCCTATAGAATAGGATATTGACTCAGGTAATGCCCAGGTCCCCTATATTTACAGCATATGACTATAAATATATTCTTAGGATCATTTTTATTTTCTTCCATAGTACTCTTCATTTTTACATGGAAATTCCTTACTCTATGTCCTTATTTCCCACACATAAAGAATTTATTTGTTCCATTGAGACACTTTAATGGGTGTATCCTTCCACATTTCCTACATGATGGAAAATGATATTTCTTTTCTCCATGGTCTCTTCTACTATAGCTCTTATCATTCTCCACCTTTCTCTTCTTTGTTGAGTTCGGCAGTTGGTTAATGTATATGTTATTGATCATATTTTTGGAAAATGGATTCGGCATGAACATGATATCTTTTATTCCTATCAAAATTACGTTTCTTAGCTCATTTCCACCACCATTCCCACCTTGTACATCATGTTCAATGTTACTATGACTTCCTTGGAATCCAGCTATTGACTAAAACCAGATAGCAGAGTGTGAGTAACAATAGTCATAAAATCATTTATAGAATATCATGACACCTTATTTTCAGTCTAAAACACTATATAATTGATCAAGGTTATTTATTCTGATCTTATATTAAATTCCCTAAATTTGTTTTGTAAAGAAAATGTGAATTATCCTATACATATCCCTTGGGAGTGTCATGACCAAGAGTGCGGTAAGACCCATTGTCATGTACCAGGATACCCCGGGTCGATCCCAAAAAATTCTTTTCAGAGTTTTCACTTCTAGGTACATCTATACCAGAGCCGCCTCTACCTGATCGTATCCAGAAAAGGATGTACTTCTTGGAAAATACACAAAATCTCTACATTACCAAAATTCTAAAAAGTTATTTTATTCTAATACTCAAAGTCTATCTTAGGGTAATGTTATCTAATTAGAGTTTTTCTAAATCTAGATTCCAAGTTTTGTATTAAACTTCCTCTGATAACAATTGTAACAAACTGACCCCAGTTACCTAGAGTCGATGCATTATTATATAACATTGGCATGATCACAAGAGATCAAGTCTCGAAAGACTAATTAGTTTAATATCCTTGTAAGAACTAGATACATATGTAAGTCTTATATTACATCATAAAGAAACAATAATGTGTCCCCTTTGAACGCCCTTATATCCAATAACCTACCCCTACAGGTCAAGCATAAAATACTTCTTCACATCCTGGGAAAAATAAAACATAAGAAAGGAATGAGCTCAGATTCATAGTAAGGATAACAATATAGTGGAAACTATCATAAATAAGTATAAACATTTAAGGTAATGTATAAGACTAAAACACAATCCTTTGAAACTTAAACTTCATCATAATATGGAAAAGATAAATCAAATAGTTCCATTTACTTATTCAAATGGATATTCTACTAGTCGAATATATAATATCACTAGCTAATTTCATAATGATGTAATTCATAATGTCAGACATCATAACCACATAGTCAAGGTCTCATGTCAAGACTACAAATAATATTTTGTCAAAGCATTTTTCCAAGACACTAGTTTGTATCATGAGACCTAATGATGCATCGAGGAGCTATAGTAGGCTCCACCCTTCACTTACTAAGTCCAATTCATTCCTCACATGAAAATGTTGAAACATAATCTAAACATTCATATTAAAACTAGCATATGAAATGTCAATATTTTTACCACAACCCATTAATGGTAAAAAATAGCACATATACAGTCAAATATAGATCATTCAATAAAATATGAAAGATTATATCAACCTCAATCAAGAATAATTAAGGATATTGACATGGATGAAAATAATCAATAAAGCTATTTGAGAGAAATATCCCATTTTTCTTGAAAACATTTAAAAGTATCACTATTTATCAAGAAGATGTTAAAAATATATTTTTGAATTAAAGTGTCTCATACCTCTTTGAAATTTTTAAAAGGAATATTAATTTTAAAACATCCATTTCCATATAAATCATTAAACCATTTTTAAACCATGGACATTAATGAGAAAGATTTAGAATAATAAATCCTTAAAAAAATTAAAATGATATTTTAGTTAGAGTTCCTAAACAAATGAAAGATGCTTGAATAAAAATAATTGAGGTAATAAAAACATTATAATATCAGGAGAATAAAGATATTCATGATATATTATGTCAAATTACAGTATATACAGCATATAAAAGTGAATTGGCGCCTAACAACAAAAAAGTATTAATTGAATATAAATTGAGAGGAAATCCATTATAAAGACTATATCCTTAGGTTAAGGATAAATCAATAACATAATTATGTGTGAAAAAAATAAATACACTCAATATTATTAGATATTCAGCATAAATCAATCAAAGTAAATTCATACATATTCTTCTAAAAACAACACCAATAACTTGGACGTTTAACTCAATGAATGGAAATTCAGTTAAGATTACTCTTATCAAGTTCATATTGATGACATGATAATTTATAAATGGAGTGATTATGTGTATCAAAAGTATATCCACGAAAAGGGTAGTGAAAATTACTACATAATTAAATAAATAGTTATTTCACACATAATCCTGGAGTAAAATAATCAATGAAGTTCACATAGAACCCAATGAGTTGAAATTCAAATTAGAAGTTCATTTACCGATTTGGTAACTTATGAATAATACACTCCATGAAATAATAATCATAAAATGAAGATGTAAATACCCATAAACTAAATTATATTGCACAAATAATACAATCATGGGTAGTACATACACCACACAAAAAGGAAATAGTGGCAATATAGCATGAATCTCACGGGAATAAAAATTGAGATGAAAACCCATTACCATGTACTTTTCCTTAGTATAGGGTAGGTTAACCTCCTGTATAATGGTGAAATAGTTGTTATTAAATTATAAAAGAACCACATAAATAAATATGATATCATATATGATCTTCTAATATTTCTTTGTTAATAATATTTTTGTAGTATCATTGTTTTGTGTGTTAACTGATTCATTTTCCTTTATATGTTTTGTTATGTAATTCATGTTTGATATAGATAGTATGTATTTTATTAATATCTAGAATGATATTAAGTTTTTAAAAACCTTATTTTTAATCATAAAATTAAAATTATTCTTGAATAGTTCCTATGGGGAATGAATCTCATTGCGTTCATGGAGACGGTAATCTGTATGTACACACGAGCGACAATACCATTCTATTGATGGTGAAATTGTATGTAATTCGATGGTATATCATATATACCGAATCATTAACATGTTATATTTATTATTTAAATCAATTATACTCATTATTATACCCATCCAAATGATGAAGTGTTGAATAACAAACTACACCATGACGTGGAGACGGTAAGTCGTATATATGCACATATGGTGACTTTTTAATTCATAGAATGGATTGAATAATTAATATGATTGTAACATATTTATAATAACATCACAGTATGTAAAAGGTACTGGTGTTATTATTTTGGTATGGAAACGACAAATAAAGAGGAAGTGGAAGAAGAAAAGAACTTTGAAAGAGGTGATGAAATTATTACATCTTCATGGGTGTTTCCTTTTGATTTGATCAAAAGGGATCCTTAGTTTGGATTATGATCAATATAAGACCTATAGGTTTAAGTGAGGGTATTTTGGAGGATATTTGAGTAGGTTTTGGCTGAGACAAATGGCTTTGTAGGTGTGATTTTGAGAGAAGGGGAAGTACCCTTTTATAAGAGAGGTGAGGGTCACTTTAGGAAAAGGTTGAAATGTTATTTTATTATACAATCATATTTGATTTATAATGGATCCAAAAGGATTTACTTAGAGGATAATGTGGGGCTAGGTCGAACACCTCTCAACCAATAGTTTTTTAGACAGGTTTAGGTCACCGTATTAACCTTATCTTTTAGATTTAACTCTTAGTTAATAGTTTAACTTTTACCATGTATTCTTGTATTATTATAATAAATGGTTAATAAACTTACTATAAAATGAAAAGAGAACCCCAAGTGGTTAATTATTGGTATATATAACCTTATATAAGTCATTTGGGAGAACATTATATTTTTAGGAATATTATATCAATTAATAATATAGTATTTGTTTTAAAACCTCATTTATGTTAATTTTAACACCATTTTATATTTGGTTTTCGTGAAAGTCGTAACAACTTTATCACTTAAAAAAAATTATTTAATAAACCCTAAAATTTTATATAATCCTTTAAAATTCACGTAATACATCAAAAGTCTCAATTTACAATTATATTAATATTTATAATATCAATTATTTTAATGTTTCAATAATAAGATAATTACTAGAACATCATTGTGTCATAAATAAATTTAATTATTTAAGGTCTAAAAATTATAAATACAATACCATTATTTAGGAAATATTTTTATATTTCTAATGAATATCTATAGTAGAATTTATCTTATGTATAACCCTATATTAAAAATATTTTAGTTATTAAACATTGAATTTAACACTTTTAAATATTCTTTAAATAAAATAATAATAAATGTCCTAATCTAATCCAAGTGAACCAAAAGGATAATATTTTGTTACTAAGGTTTATTTTGGCCTAAATACACTTATCCAATAGAATTATGAAATGTGTTAGGGTAATTGTAATATCATTTTTACCTTTAATTACCCTATTTACTTTTAACCGTGGTAAATAAAATTCAAAAGTTACTATTGACCAAAAACAATTCAGCCTATTTAACCACATTTTACATAATGATGTCCACCATGTATCTTGAATTTTTGAAATTAAATTTATAGAAGCGGTGAAATTATGTTTTATGCAAATTTGTAAAAGTGCCTAGAAGGTGAGTAAAAGACAGAAAAAATTTCAATAAAAATTTATATATCTGATCTTATTATAAAATGACTTCAATGAATTAAATTGTAATAATATAGGTATTATGTATCAATTTTTAATTTAAAATAAATTTAAATTAAAAATAATTATTTAAATAAAAATTCATCTTTAAACAATGACGCAGTGTTTTTTACTATTCATCAAAAATTGAATGTTTTTAGAAAAATAGCAAAAATTCACCCAAAGATAATTTTGATATTCCAAATTCATTAATGATGTCTATTTTACTAAATTAAAAACATAGAAGTTGTATTAATTAATTTAAAAAATATTCCCATTGTCAAAACCAGAAAAATGGTTTTTGAGAAGTAAAAATTATCAAAAGATTGATATATGTTTTTGTCCAATTTAAATGTAAAATTACATCCAAGGACCAACATTGGATTAAATGATAAAAATATAATCTAATTATACTTCAAAATGATTAAATTTATAATTTAACACCATAAATTATTTTGATTAAAAAAGTTGTTTTCAATTAAAATTTAGTATTTTTCACTATTTATCAAAATATGAAAGTTATCAGAAAAGCACTAAAAATTTATCCAAACTAAATTTTTATGTCCCTCTTTTAAATAATGAGTTTATTTTGTCAAATTTAATATATAAAAGTGTCAAATATTGGATTTAAAAAAAGTTTTCCATTAAAAGGCTATAAAATTGCATTTTTGAAAAATACTTCTTTTATCTAAAAATTTGAATTTGTTCTTATCATATGTCTAAAAAATAGATAATATGGATGATAAAATTATATAAAGTATATAAAATTCAAAATTTGGTTATTACTATTCATAACTGCTTTTTAAACGGTTAGTTTGATAGGTCGTGGTGTGCTTGAACTCAGTGTTGCGTATTTCGCACGCTATCATATTATTCAAAGAGAAACATACCATGGAAGCTTGGGGTGTTACAAAAAATCTACCAAAAATGGCCACCTAGAGTTCCAACCCTTTGAAATTAAGAAGGAATACATTTTTATAGGCAAAATTGGTGAAATATTTTTCTCCAAAATTTTCCTCCAAATGTATGTGCATGTTAGTCTCATTTAATGACCTAATTTTGAAAAGTTGTCTTCTATAAAGTTTTTCTTATATTTATTCTATTTATACCCACAAAATTTTAGATTCATTTTCCATGTTTTTAGAGATATATATCCAATTTACTCAAAGAATTTATTTTATCCAAGTAGACTCTTTGTATTCCACATATCTAATTTCTAATGAATTTAAGGCCTTGCAACTAAAGGAATCAGGCATGTCCACCTTTATGAAATTTTTTCCTCTTTATGTCTTATTTCTCCATGTTTAATTTAAGCTCATTTGGATCTTATATCTATGATATATTTTCCCAACACAAAAAATTTCTATATATGTGCACAGATTTTGAGGCCCGCATTGTGAGATGGTTTTAGGCCTTCAAAATATGGATAGATATTTGGGCCCTAAATAATGAAATTAATAACATACTGTCTAGAATCCAAAAAAAAGAATTTTCAAATTTCAATATATTTAGAATAATTTATTTCCAAAATATAGAATAAAAATAAAGCACTTAAATTCCAAAATAAACCATTTTTTCAATTAAGCTAAAAATACTTCAAAAACCATAAAATATGGAAATTACCCATAAAATAACACTATGGTGGAATTAAAAAATGAAACAAAAAGAAAACTAATTGAAAATATTTTTTCCTTCAAGCCTATCTTGACACGTTTTTCACCCCAAAAGTGATTATGAAAATTATTCTAATTTTATATTTATTAGGGTAGGTTTACGGTTGGAAAACTACACAAAATCCCTTTCTCTGCTTAACAATTCTTAGTTGACCCCATGTCCAATAATAATAATATTATTATTATTAAAAGAAACTTTTGAAACACTTAAATAATATAAATAAATATCATTTACACTATTTCTAAGTGGACCATTGACCTTGGTCCACTTTCCCTTGTCCAAATTTACTAATCCTTGAATAATGACTATTTGTTTAATAAATAAATATTATTACATTATTCATAGATAAATAAAATAAATATTATATTCACCAAACCTTATAAACAAATATTTATTATTATTATTTAACTCACTTATTCTTTTTAATTAATTTTTATTAAATTATGGCGATCAACCAAACTCAAATAAATGTTATTTATTATAATTTGTTAAATTTAATACTTGAATTTAACTGAGATTGTGGATACACTTAGTTTGTTTCCCTCTAGGCATCATTATCATTTTCATTAGGAGTAACCACCTAAATTACAAGGTTATTATCTAGAAATAGGCCAGTCTCTTATAGAGAAATAAATTAATGTAAAAATGATATTCAACCTCTCACGAATGCCTACCTTGTAATATAATCCATTTATCATTATATCTCAAACGAAACAGGTTGTATGTCGATTTCATCAACATATATTCTCTATGTCTCTTTATTTAACTTTCTAGAAATGAAATTTCCCACTAAACATCATGTCCATGGATTTATCTAGGTGCTTTATTCGCATCAAAGGTCCTGAGATATCAACTTCTCTCAAGGGAGAGAATGGATACTTTACTTCTTGCATTATCCACAAATAAAATATCACTCGGGATATACCCAACATATCCTACCTCACTAGGATCATATGTCATCATTATTTTTATCAATACATCAAAGTACATGAGTCATGATATCCATTAATCATAATATTAAAGTCCAAGGATCAATACACGTGTCTGCATATGGGAACATCCAATGATAAATGGAAATATAAATATCCTATTAACGGGTTTGTTCTCGTAACCTCTTATCATAAAGGATACCAATAATTAACATCATGAGTTGATGTCTCAATGTATTGTGAGCCGCCTACCCCTAATATCGTGTATCATCTATTTTCTATAAGATAATATAATTTGACCATAGAACATTATTCAAGAATATTATTGTAGAACCTCAAGGTTCTCATCTTACTAGGGAAATTCCATGACCCTTATATGCAACATATATTCTTAGGGAATTATCACATGAAAATTTTATGTAGATGAATAATAATGGTTTGATAAATAAAAAATTATTAATAAAATATTTAATCAATTACTAATAAAGTCAGTTATTGGGCACCAACTTTAACATTATGCCCATGCCTATGTGAACAAACTCATTATGTCCATGCCTGAAAATGTGAGTAAACCCATCTTGCCCACTCCGATATGAAAAATCTCATTATTTCCATGCCTAACTATATCATTAGATATAAACTTAAAATAATTAATTGGATAGAGACATATGACCCCACTCATAATTATTTTTACACATGTGTTCCACTTAAAATAAATCTCCATCATAAATTAAATAACCCATAGAAAAATAATGGGTCTCTTAAACATATCATATAACTTGAACTTAACAAATCATCTGATATCCAAATATAATTTCCTAAAATAATTCATAACATATATAGAATTATTAAAACATCACTTCATGAAAGATAAACCTTGGAGTAAAAATAGAAGTGAGAATAAATTTTTTTTCACAAAACCTTTTAAACATTGTTATAAATGATGATGTGTAAATTAATTTTAAAAGAATATTTTAGAGAAGGGGGGATAATACCTTCTTAAAACAATATTATAAATAGTTATAAATTAATGATCCATGAAAATACATAATGGATTCAAAAAGGATAATTGAAAATACTTTGAAAATTTTACTTTTAAAAAGAATCTTTAATATTATAACTTTGAAAATAATATGAAAGTTATCAAAAAAAATGCATAGTGGATGATAAAAAATGTTATTTTTAAAGGAGAGAAAAACATTTTGAACATTTTTATATAACCTTGTTTAAACACAGATCTTTAAAAAGGATATCAAAACCTATAATTTAAAATGAAATAAGATCAATAAAAGGATCATTATAGATAAAATAATTATTTCCCACTAGGTAAAAGAGAACATCATAGGGAAGTAAAAATATAGACATTGAAGAAAAATTAATTAAAATTAATGGGAATCATTCTTAAAATTAATTTTAATGAAGCATTAATATAATTAAAGAATGATAGTTTTGTATGGAAAATTATTTCCCTAGAAAATAAGGTGGAATAAATCCTAAAATCATCAAATGTTATAATAGATCGATTGTGTAAGACAATAGACAAATTAGAGTGATTATGACCTAAGGAAAATATTTGAGTCACGAAAACCTTTTAAAACTTGAGAATAATTTAAATAAAATCCTTGAGAAGAATTTAAATCATCATTCATGTAGGTGGTTAAACTATCTAAAACATTAACATGCTTTATCTCAATCTGTGAGTATGGTTAAGTAGATATTTCATTTGACATAATATTATTATATAATAAGTATAATGATTTTTTTTATTTTTTAATCATTTTTTACCATATTTTAAGATGTCGAGATAATTTATGAAATTATATATGATAAATGAAAAATGTTTCATCATGAACGTGGGAGTCCTCATGTACGCATGTTTAGCATTCATGTTACTCAAAACTTAACAGAGGTTAAAGAGGAATATTAAATTGAAATTTAATAATCATAATTATATTATATATATATATATAATATTTATTCATAATTAACTCCATTAATACCATCCATGAAATGATGTAATTAAAAACAAATGACATCACTTTGTGGAGGCGGTAGTCCATGCAACGCACTAATAATGTTCTTTTAGTTTTCTAATTGGATGTAAGTGAATCGATAAGGGTTGTACCATTAATATAAAAACATATTCGAATACTAATTATACTCAATTAATCATTTAATTATGGTTATAATTTGTTTTTAGGAGTAATATTAAAATCCATCACTAGTGTTACCACTCTTAGGGGGAAACGATGGCGCCTTTCTCTCCCGGCTCTCCCTCTCTCGCCCTCAGCTCAGCCTAGGGTTTCCACCTGAAAACCCTTCACTATGGGGTTCAGTGACAAAGCTGAGCGGTGTTTCTCTTCTTTCTTTCTTTCATCTCCTCATTTTCTTCTTTCTGCTCTTATAGCTCGACTTCTCCCTGGGATCTTCCCCCTATTTTCCTCTCGCATCTTGTCCCCTCCTGTCTCTTGTTGTCTTCAATGTCAACCTCATCTCAGCGGTGGATATTCTGTCTCATTATGGCGTTGGCCAATCTCTTAGACCTGATGGTCCCTGATGCTTCACTGGTCATTCTCCCGATGCCCCAACGCTCTCGCGTCTCCCTCTCCCATTTTAGGGTTTCCTGTTTGATTTCCCGGCGGTGAAGTATCCTTCGCCTCATTCGGCCTCATCGTTTCTACTCCATTCTTGGCCTCAGCTTGGCTTCCTCTTCTTGGTCCCACTCGATCTCACCTCTACTCTTCCTGCCGGTCATAACTCGTCGGACCCCAATATTGGTCTTGTGAGTTGGTGCTCACGGTGGTTTGGGATGGTGACAGTGGCTTCGTCTGGGCGATTCTTCTGTTGGGTTTCGGATCTGGTCTTGCTCGTCAACACTCCTTCTATGCCCTTATTGCCTTACCCATTGTGAAAGACCCCATTTTTGGTCAAACATGATGGAGTTTTAGGGATATTTTGGATGGTGATGGTGGTAGGCTTGAAGGCGATTTCTCTCTGGCGATGTCGGTGTTCTCGCGATGGATGGATTCAGTTCGACTCATGACAATGTTTGACAATGTCGATGTTTCCTGGCATTCTGGTTCCGTGGATATCGCTGGCTATTGGTGTGAATGGTTTTGGGTGTTTTTTTCAACGAACATGATGGAGATTTTGCGACGATGATAATGGACTCCGGCGATCTGGTGTAACGACCGGCTATGGATTGGCGTTGATCGACTCTAGCGGATGGCGGCTCCGGTGCACTGGTGTGATGATGAACGGCGATGACGTTGGAGTAGGTCGGCGTGTCCTCTGGTGTGACTCATGATGGTGATGGCAGCTAACATCGAAGGTACAGGCTTTGTTGGGTGCGTGTTACGGGTTGGTTCATGGCCCGAGATCGGTTATGATGATTTTCGGTCTTTTTGGAATTTGAATTTTGGAAACATGGTATGTTCGTGGTTTTCTCTACCTCTTTGAATTTTGAAGTGGGCGGGTTGTGATGTTGTATGGTTTTTATTTTCTTGGAATTGTGTTAGGGTTCACACTAAGCCTTAAAAAGTGTCATTTGAAAATTTAAAAATATGGATTGGATTTTTGTTGAGGAGTAATATTAAAAATTAAATCTTAAGAAGTGGGTAATACTTACATTGGAGACTTGATTTATCCATTGGAAGTCCCCTTAAAGTTTAAGGTATTAGGATAAATATGTGTAACTAGGGGATTATTTTTATGGGATATGGTTCTAGGTAGAGTAAAATTTAATGTTTTAAAATATTAATTCCAAGGTTAGTTTTAACTTTGAATAGTGGAAGTGGTGTCCATTTATAAGAGGAGAAAAGGGTATCTTTTGGAAATACTCTTCATTTTTCAATACTTCCATGACACTATTCAAATTTCAATGGAAAAAATAGAAAAGGATAGATTGTGGAGTATTTTTTGGTCAATATAGCATCAACCAAGTGTTTAAATACATGTTTTAATCATGTTATCGGGTTTTTACTAATAAGTTTTTAGATTTTACTCTTTTACTTTTAAACTTTGTAACTAGTTTTTAACTAAGTGATTTAATGTTTTAGTAAGCATATAACATTAACCGTATAAAAAAATTGGGTTTTATAGAAATAAATTTAACCCTTATTTAATCCAATTAAATCTCTAAATACTATAAAAATAACTTTTAAATTAAAATAGATAATGTGTAGAAAAACTATTTTTGTTGAATAATTACAATTTATGCATTTTGGATTCCTAATCTGAATTAATATTAATTTCCAATCAAATGAGTTTTAAAATATATTTTTATGAGTTTATAAATAATATTAGATTCATTATTTTAATTATTTTAATTTTATTTATTTGATAAAAATTCCTTGATATTAATAAAACAATAATTTTAAAATAATTGTTCCACCATTATTGTAGTAATTAGTATTAATCCTAATAATATGAATTCTGTATATAAAAATTAAATTATCCATATTAAGTAATATTAAAAATACTATATCAAATATAAGAATAATTTTATTAAATTAACTTTCTATGTATAGGGAAATTAATCTTAACGTTAGTGCATGTGACTTGTAAAAACTCATTTTTAAGACAGGTGTATTTTAAAGCATAAAGTTTATGTATATGAAAAAGTTATCAACTTTATTGATTATAATTATATTAATAAGATTATAATTTTTTAAATAATATTTAAGTTACATTAAAATAAATCATAGGCCTAATTTTCCTAAGGCAAAATTTAATTAAAGAAACTGACGAAAAATAATTTTCATAAAATATTACTTGATTTTCTAAAATGAGATTTATGGATTTTATAAATTGAAATTTGTACATTTAAATAATTTATTTGAATTTATAAATATATTTTTTTATATCAAACATATTTTCAAAAAAAAACATCTATGTCATATAAAAGTGATGTTATTAGAAAAATTGGTATTTTTAACTATTCAACTAAAAATCTGTTATTTTAGAAATATCTCAAAAATAAATCCTAAGATAATTTTTTCATGGGGAATTAAAAAATTAATTTTACTATATCAAATTTAAATTCTAAAAAATATATAATATAAAAAAAATTGATTTTATTGAAAATTATTTTTAAATAACAATCATTTTAATTATTTTCCATCTAATGGTAATAGGAATTCATGGTTTACTATATTTGTTAGAATCCTATAGATGATAACACCCTGAGAGGGGGTGAATCAAGGTATAAATAATTATTTATCTAATTAGGATCTTGTTCTCTCACCTTTAGTAACACTTTGATATCTCTTTTCTTTTCCCCTCAATGAGCGACAAAAGCGGTAAATAACATGGATGATTCTACTTGGTTCACCCACACTAGACTATGTCTAAAGAGAATGCACTATAATGAACCTATGCACAAGATTCACTAAAATATTTTTATTCAAAGTATAATTCAAAGATACATCACTAGACCTCCAAGTTCACTACCATGAATAAATAGAGAACTCACTGCTCTCCCTTAATAAGGAACTCAATACTCCATGTGTTGGTGCTTCCTAATTTACACAAAGATGATCTGAAAACACACCAAGAATTGTGTTTATATTTTTCCTAATGATGTTAATATCCAATAAGGATTAGAATCTTGGAATTCCTTCTTTAATCCACAAATCTTTAGATTAAATCTGAAACAAATCCCCTAGAAATATTGTAACAACCCGAAATTT
This sequence comes from Viscum album, assembly GCA_963277665.1. Lineage (NCBI taxonomy): Eukaryota > Viridiplantae > Streptophyta > Magnoliopsida > Santalales > Viscaceae > Viscum > Viscum album. Next base: position 988,932,421 of record OY728129.1, read on the forward strand.
TGTATAAATCTTGTTTCCTAATTTTATGTGTTATTTTATTTTATTTTTATACTCAACAAAAATGTTTCATTTGATAACATGAGTATAATTAAAATGAGACTGTTGGGTTTTGACTGTTATTTGACCATTGGTCAATATGACCGCTGGAAACTAAACGTTTTGATTATTGTCTCTAAATACAAGTAATCTTGGTTAATTAATATAGAAAGAAGATTCGATGGCCTCACCCAGTAGTCTTGGACCAATCGAAGCCCATCTAACAGAACTTGGGAAGGAGGTAGCACCACTGGGCTTTGCTCTGGACCAAACCCAAGCTGAACTTCATCGTATAAAGCTAGAACGGGATCGCCTTCGTGAGAAGTTCAAACTGATAGAAATTACTACTCGTGCGATGTTGGTCGAGCCTCCCTCTGATTCTCTCACCTTAGCACACCTTACACTTAGGTCCTATGCTGGTGTGATAAGGGGCTATGTAAGGAGACCGTAACTGTCTTGTGTAATCCTTTGTTTTAAATAAAAATTTTGATTTCTGTTATGAATTTTCAAATGACCGGATAAATATAGTATGCATATTTATGATGAATTTTAGAAAAAGGATATTTTAAATATGTTTATGTAAACCCTAAATAATTAAAAATGTGTAATGATTTTCAAAAAATGGTCTTCTACAATTATGTTCTGTACGAAATTTAGAGTCTAATAAGATCAACTTGATTTTTGATGAATAGTAAATTATGAATAGTGATTTTATGATTAGGATTAATAATGTGTCCAAATGGATTAGTAATCTTACTTAAAGAAAGTATTAAAATAAGCTAGGCCCTTTGATTAAGTAATGTGATTCAATAAAATGGTTAAATAACGGTTTCATAAATTATTATTCAAGTATTAGTTTTTTCGGGTGAATAGTGTTTTTTAATTAAAAATTTAATTAAAAATATTTAGATAATTATTTTTATAAAACGGATTTCATTTTTGAACTCAGAGCACCGATATTATGCTATGGTAATTTTTGGGGTTTTTTCTGAAAAAAATGAATTTTCGGTGAATAGTGTTTTTATTTAAAAATTAAATTAAAAAAAAATTAGAAAATTATTTTTATAAAATGGAGTGCATATTTTTAATCAGAGCGTTGATATTTGGTTAAGGTAAAATTTTGGGATTATTCGGAGATAGTTGAATTTTCGATGAATAGTGAAAATACAGTTTTTAAGTTACGGGTGTTTAATGACATCATTAAATGATGTATTAAGTTTGTAATCAATATGTTCGAATTATGAATAGTGAGATAAGGTATGAGGTGTCCCAAGTGGCCAATACCATGGGAAAATACCATGGGCAAGCCCATGGTTTTTCCAAAACCACTAATGAGGTGTCCCTTTGCCATTAATGCCTTGTCCCCTCACTTTCCCTATAAATACCAAGCCATCCTCTCATCCATTCGACTCCCCACTCTTCCCCAACGAAGTTCTGGTCTCATTACCTCCCAAGGAGTCCTCCCAAGGTGCCCCCAAGCCCTCAAGGTCCAAACCTTTGAGTTTTAAGAGTTACGTTTTAAGGTAAGGGATCCAATCTCTCTCTTTCTTTTCAAGAAATCTCTTTTATGTAATTTCTTTTATGCTCCATGTTCTTATGTTAAAGGATGTTCTTTTATACTCATATTACTGCCCTTTTCATGTTCATATAATGAGAGATCCCCTCTTGCTCTCATTATTTCGTTTTATGAAGTTTTAAGTGGCGTCGTTAGGCTGCCGAAATTTTTGTAACGGATTCTTTCTCCCTTCTCATTTTTCAAGATCTATTATCATGTAAAGTATTTCAAGTTCCTTTTTGTTATGTCGGGGTATGATCTCTAAAATTATCATACTGATCTTTTATTATCATATGATGAGAGACCCTGTTTGATCTCTTCAATTCAGTATTTGGAAGTTTTAAGTGGCGTCATTAGGCTGCCGAATTTATTAAGTGGTTCTTCACCCTTCTCGTTTTGAATTTCTACTTTCATGTCAATTCTTTCAAGTTCCTTTTTGTCATATTGGGGTATGATCTCTATATCTATCATACGGGACTCTTATTTTCATATGATGAGAGACCCCATTTGATCTCTTCAATTCAGTATTTTGAAGTTTTAAGTGGCGTCGTTAGGCTGCCGAATTTTTTTAGGGGATTCTTTCACCCTTCTCATTCTTTTCAAAGTTCTACTTTCATGTCAAGTCTTTCAAGATCCTTTTTAATTATGTTGGGGCATTATCTCTATATCTATCATACTGAACTCTTATTTTCACATGTTGAGAGACCCTATTTGATCTTTTCAAATCATTTTTGTTGAAGTATAAGTAACGTCGTTAGGCTGTCGAACTTTCATAAGAGAAATCTAATTTTTGTCTTCCTTCCATGTTTTTCATTTCAAATGGTATGTCTTTGAAATTTCACTACCATGATCATGTATCCTTCTTATTATGTCCATCTACTGTTTTATGGGTCATTTATGAATGTTTGACCCATTTTCCCTCTCTTTTTAATGTCCTTTAAAACCTCGTAACATAGCCGCTATGCTGCAGAATTTCCGTCTCAAAATGTCTCTCTCTTTTTCTAAAGTTATTTTATATTATTAAGTGAATACTCAAAGATCTTTCTTATAAAGGGATATTCACATATATACCAAAATTTTCTATTTTAAATTCTGGGATTTACATACATGAGACCCACCTTCCTTTTCTGTGGGTTTTAAAGTGACGTAAAGATCATGTCTTTAAAGCAGTTTTTAAAACGTTATGATTATGAAATGAAACCCATTTATTTTATGCTATATGGTTTATTTATGAAATGTTAGATGATGATATATGTGGATAACATGATAATAAAGGCAAATTTAAGGGTGCTCCCTGATAGCGCTCCAATGCATTGGGTAATGATGTAACCACTAGAGATTACAATTTTCACGATACCTTGGTGAATAACCTTGGTAATTTTCAAATGACACCTTGGGGATGGACCTTGGTGATATGTTCATGATTGTCTAGGTTAAATGATGTAGCCACATTTTCAAGTTATGAAAAATGTTATTTTTATTATGATATGCCTCCTTATTTCATTCTCATGCCTTAAAGTTCTTTTTCATGACCTTATTGAAGTATCTCAAGTTCACATGTAAAATGTTTCTCTTGTTTTCCTTACTGGGATTTTTGCTCACCCTTTCTTTTGATGTATGCTCCCAGGTTATGTGATGCAGTAATGAACCTAGGATGAACATGAGGAGAATACTTTCAAGTGTTTTAGAAGAATGTTTTATGTTTTCATGTTTAAAGTTCCTGGATTCCAAGACACTAAACCTTAAAGATCCTCGGTTTTGTAAAATGAAATGAAAGTTTATGTGATAAAGAGGCGGGATGCTATAGTTGGTATCAAAGGATGGTTTAGTTATTTGTGGAAATTAGGATATGAAAACTCTAGGAAGAACCCTATATAAAAGTGTAAATATAGGAAATCTTCCTGGTATTTTGGTGAGTATTGAGTAAGGGGTTGCCAAGCAAATACATCCCTGTCTGGATACGAGCAGGTAGAGGTGGCTCTGGCACAGATGTACATAGGGGTAAAACCCGAAAACACCGCTTTGAGCTAGACTCGAACGGGAACTGGTACACGACAACGGGCCTTGCTGCACTCTTGGTTACGACACTCCTGGGGGATATGCTTTGGTAAATTCATAAGCTTGGTATGAACCATTGTTAAAGGAACAAAGATAAAATAAAATAAAGATTCACATAAGAATATATGATCATGGATAACCTAGATGGGAACCTAGGGGATCACAAGTTAGGGTATACTTTTCTTCTACAAGTTATCCCTATATGCTTTAAGTTCCTTTTCATGATTATTGGTTAAGTATTTAAGCCTCTAATTATACTTTCCCTTCTTAGTTAATGGTGGGAAATGGAATAACGTGTCCCAACAACCAATGTGATAGGAAATGCGACAATTTCCGTATTAATATGACAGAGATGATTAGGGGATTAAAGGATGATTATTATTTTGGAATACGTTCACTATTTTAGGGACCCTATATGATCGAGGTAAATAGATTACTAAGGTATTTTCATTGAGGAGTAAGGTTGACTTATATTTTGAAGAATTGATGAATTTAAGGTGGACTTATAGTAATTTAGGTTACTTATGGGAATGATTAACCTATCTTGGGTAAAATATGTTTAGGTTAGCTACTTTTGTTATAAGATGTTGGGAGTGGTTGATATTGTCTGGAGATGAACAATGAAGTTGTTTTGGAAGACTATGTTATCAAATCCTTCTTGTATTTGGGTTTCAATCTTAGTTTGGTTTATTTTGAGGAATTTTAAGGACCGTTATTTATGGAATGGTATATGATGAACTTTGGGTAGTACCATGTAACTTTAAAGATTTAAAATTAGTTTCCATTCCTATGGGATTCTTTCTTTTTGAAGAGTTGTTTTACCTTAACCTTTCTGTTTTTTGGATAATTTTTAAAGATAGAAGAAATAGATAGTTAATCTTTTGTAGATTATGTGATTCTCTAGAAGATGATTCTTGTTCTTTTATGAGACCAAGTGTTTTTTTGAATTCTCATCATTTGGAGAAAAGATTAGTGTTGGTAGGGACTTATTAAAGGATGAAACTCTACTTGAAGGTAGGTATATTTTCTTATGTTTTTGTTCTAAGTAGTAAATGAACTCCTCAAAATTATGAAAAGAAATGTAAAACAAAAAAGTTGTTGGTTTATGTTTCCTACTAGGTAATCAAAGACCATTTACACACATCATAAGTTTGGGATTTTCTTATGGTTAACTTTCTCCTAATCATGTTCTCTATCACTCTCCCTCAGAACTTGACCCTTTGTTTTCTCCTCCATGTCCATGTTTTCCTACATGTAATCCTAGTGTGGGTTAACTCGGGTGACCTTTGTACTTCCCTTTCTTTCTTTTAAAGTAATAGTTTTACTGACTCCTTTTCCGATGTGGGACTTTCAATGAAATTTCGAAACCCAATTTTAAAAAAATTGCGAGGACGCAATTTCTTAAGGGGGGAAGATTGTAACAACCCGAAATTTTGAATAAATCTTGTTTCCTAATTTTATGTGTTATTTTATTTTATTTTTATACTCAACAAAAATGTTTCATTTGATAACATGAGTATAATTAAAATGAGACTGTTGGGTTTTGACTGTTATTTGACCATTGGTCAATATGACCGCAAGAAACTAAACGTTTTGATTATTGTCTCTAAATACAAGTAATCTTGGTTAATTAATATAGAAAGAAGATTCGATGGCCTCACCCAGTAGTCTTGGACCAATCGAAGCCCATCTAACAGAACTTGGGAAGGAGGTAGCACCACTGGGCTTTGCTCTGGACCAAACCCAAGCTGAACTTCATCGTATAAAGCTAGAACGGGATCGCCTTCGCGAGAAGTTCAAACTGATAGAAATTACTACTCATGCGATGTTGGTCGAGCCTCCCTCTGATTCTCTCACCTTATCACACCTTACACTTAGGTCCTATGCTGGTGTGATAAGGGGCTATGTAAGGAGACCGTAACTGTCTTGTGTAATCCTTTGTTTTAAATAAAAATTTTGATTTCTGTTATGAATTTTCAAATGACCGGATAAATATAGTATGCATATTTTTGATGAATTTTAGAAAAAGGATATTTTAAATATGTTTATGTAAACCCTAAATAATTAAAAATGTGTAATGATTTTCAAAAAATGGTCTTCTACAATTATGTTCTGTACGAAATTTAGAGTCTAATAAGATCAACTTGATTTTTGATGAATAGTAAATTATGAATAGTGATTTTATGATTAGGATTAATAATGTGTCCAAATGGATTAGTAATCTTACTTAAAGAAAGTATTAAAATAATCTAGGCACTTTGATTAAGTAATGTGATTCAATAAAATGGTTAAATAACGGTTTCATAAATTATTATTCAAGTATTAGTTTTTTCAGGTGAATAGTGTTTTTTAATTAAAAATTTAATTAAAAATATTTAGATAATTATTTTTATAAAACGGATTTCATTTTTGAACTCAGAGCACCAATATTATGCTATGGTAATTTTTGGGGTTTTTTCTGAAAAAAATGAATTTTCGGTGAATAGTGTTTTTATTTAAAAATTAAATTAAAAAAATTTAGAAAATTATTTTTATAAAATGGAGCGCATATTTTTAATCAGAGCGTTGATATTTGGTTAAGGTGAAATTTTGGGATTATTCGGAGAAAGTTGAATTTTCGATGAATAGTGAAAATACAGTTTTTAAGTTACGGGTGTTTAATGACATCATTAAATGATGTATTAAGTTTGTAATCAATATGTTCGAATTATTAATAGTGAGATAAGGTATGAGGTGTCCCAAGTGGCCAATACCATGGGCAAATACCATGGGCAAGCCCATGGTTTTTTCAAAACCACTAATGAGGTGTCCCTTTGCCATTAATGCCTTGTCCCCTCACTTTCCCTATAAATACCAAGCCATCCTCTCATCCATTCGACTCCCCACTCTCCCCCAATGAAGTTCGGGTCTCATTACCTCCCAAGGAGTCCTCCCAAGGTGCCCCCAAGCCCTCAAGGTCCAAACCTTTGAGTTTTAAGAGTTACGTTTTAAGGTAAGGGATCCGATCTCTCTCTTTCTTTTCAAGAAATCTCTTTTATGTAATTTCTTTTATGCTCCATGTTCTTATGTTAAAGGATGTTCTTTTATGCTCCTCTTACTGCCCTTTTCATGTTCATATAATTAGAGATCCCCTCTTTCTCTCATTATTTCGTTTTATGAAGTTTTAAGTGGCGCCGTTAGGCTGCCGAAATTTTTGTAACGGATTCTTTCTCCCTTCTCATTTTTCAAGATCTATTATCATGTAAAGTATTTGAAATTCCTTTTTGTTATGTCGGGGTATGATCTCTAAATTTATCATACTGATCTTTTATGATCATATGATGAGAGACCCCGTTTGATCTCTTCAATTCAGTATTTTGATGTTTTAAGTGGCGTCATTAGGCTGCCGAATTTATTAAGTGGTTCTTCACCCTTCTCGTTTTGAAGTTCTACTTTCATGTCAATTCTTTCAAGTTCCTTTTTGTCATATTGGGGTATGATCTCTATATCTATCATACTGGACTCTTATTTTCATATGATGAGAGACCCCATTTGATCTCTTCAATTCAGTATTTTGATGTTTTAAGTGGCATCGTTAGGCTGCCGAATTTTTTTAGGGGATTCTTTCACCCTTCTCATTCTTTTCAAAGTTCTACTTTCATGTCAAGTCTTTCAAGATCCTTTTTGATTATGTTGGGGAATTATATCTATATCTATCATACTGAACTCTTATGTTCACATGATGAGAGACCCTATTTGATCTTTTCAAATCATTTTTGTTGAAGTATAAGTAACGTCGTTAGGCTGTCGAACTTTCATAAGAGAAATCTAATTTTTGTCTTCCTTCAATGTTTTTCATTTCAAATGGTATGTCCTTGAAATTTCACTACCATGATCATGTATCCTTCTTATTCTGTCCATATACTGTTTTATGGGTCATTTATGAATGTTTGACCCATTTTCCCTCTCTTTTTAATGTCTTCTAAAACCTCGTAACATAGTCGTTATGCTGCAGAATTTCCGTCTCAAAATGTCTCTCTCTTTTTCTAACGTTCTTTTATATTATTAAGTGAATACTCAAAGATATTTCTTATAAAGGGGTATTCACATATATACCAAAATTTTCTATTTTAAATTCTGGGATTTACATACATGAGATCCACCTTCCTTTTCTGTGGGTTTTAAAGTGACGTAAAGATCATGTCTTTAAAGCAGTTTTTAAAACGTTATGATTATGAAATGAAACCCATTTATTTTATGCTATATGGGTTATTTATGAAATGTTTGATGATGATATATGTGGATCACATGATAATAAAGGCAAATTTAAGGGTGCTCCCTGATAGCGCTCCAATGCATTGGGTAATAATGTAACCACTAGAGATTACAATTTTCACGATACCTTGGTGAATAACCTTGGTAATTTTCAAATGACACCTTGGGGATGGACCTTGGGGATATGTTCATGATTGTCTAGGTTAAATGATGTAGCCACATTTTCAAGTTATGAAAAATGTTATTGTTATTATGATATGCCTCCTTATTTCATTCTCATGCCTTAAAGTTCTTTTTCATGACCTTATTGAAGTATCTCAAGTTCACATGTAAAATGTTTTCTCTTGTTTTCCTTACTGGGCTTTTTGCTCACCCTTTCTTTTGATGTATGCTCCCAGGTTATGTGATGCAGTAATGAACCTAGGATGAACATGAGGAGAATTCTTTCAAGTGTTTTAGAAGAATGTTTTATGTTTTCATGTTTAAAGTTCCTGGTTTCCAAGACACTAAACCTTAAAGATCCTCGGTTTTGTAAAATGAAATGAAAGTTTATGTGATAAAGAGGCGGGATTCTATAAATATTCCACAAAATTGTTCCTTTATTTTTCTTATCTTTGATCTATATTTTTCTATGTATTTCATTGCAGTAAGATATCACTTTTAAAATCAATCCAAGGGATAGGATATATCTCTCTCAAAATAGTAATGTGATAAGTGTCCCTCATTTTAATTTATTGATTCATCCTCGATTAATTTTTAATTAACTAATGGGAGTTTTAATGCACTACTCTCTTTAATTTCAAAACAGTAATAGGTACACTATGGAATAGATAGGATTGTTATGGAATGGAGAAACCCAGGTTGTGGTGTGGTAATTACCACTATAGTTTTGAGACACTCATTTAACTAGATCCCATTTTTTAGGAGAATTAAATTCTCATAACTCTCCATGATATGCAGTGTTGACTCCTCATAACTGCTTCCCACACCATACTAGAAGTAGTGTGGACTCAACACTTGTGACATAGCCTCCTGTAAGAAAGGAACATCTAAAACAACACTTATTCCAAATTCAGACACTCCATGTCACAATGAATAACTATGGTATGGAACTCCTCCCTCTTAAAGGGATTATGGCATAGCCATAATGACCATGGCATAAACACCTCTATTTTTACAGTGGCACTAAAATCTTCTCAACCACTCATTGTTCCATGGTGATATTGGATATGGTGTAGTGTGAAAACTAAATGTCTCACATTAGAAATATTTTTACTTTTCTTACATAAAATAAGTTAACTCTTTCCTTCAACCTACTAGTAGTGAGTAATGGGGAATACTCCCATCCTCCTCCAATGTGTCTCCCTACATCATGGACCCCCATCTCTACACTTCCACCCATATGGCACAGACCATTGCTCTGTGTACATACCAACCCATGTAATCTCTCGCCTGCCTCCTTGGTGCCACCAGTGGCTAGATGTCATATCCAGTTCCCCTTCATGGTTGATCATTCTCCTAAATAGGCAGGTTTTATCTATATTTTTTAGTCAGTTCCTAGTTGGTCTTATTTTTTATGACAAAAAAACATGGCTAAAGTGTATCACTTAGACTATGGCATGGCCCTTTTCCAAAAAACTTCCACTTATTTCTTCATTTTTGTTAACAAACACAGTATAGAAATCTCTAAAGGGGTTTTGGATAATAATCTATCCCTTTGTGTTTGTTGAAAATCCGCTAAAAATTAAAATCATTCCATCTTTCAAAAAATGTATCAATGATCCGCTATTCATCAATTCTAAGCCCAAATGAGAAACTCTTGGTGAGAGAAACAATAATTACATGAAAATTTATCTTGATCACCATTGAATAATTTCAACAAACTTAAAACTCACCCTAGTTTTTATGAACATACACTCCTGCTTAGTCTTTATCCCCCCTTCAAGCACACTTATAGATTTTTCTCCCCCTTTTGCAATGAACCCAAAGTGTTCATGACTCTGAAAAACTTTATAAATATTAGGTTATAAATACAGTATATGGAGGTAAGAAAACATATCTATGGTGAGTGGGGGTTCCATCTTGTACCAATTAATTTAACCGAAGTGGTTGGACTCCAAGATTCAACTAATGCTTCTCAGATACTACTTTGGGTCATGCCTTTATCAATATATCTTACACTTAATAATGTGTCAACACATACTCAAATGTTATAACTCCTTGCTCCACCATCTCCTTTATGAAATTATATTTGATCTCAATTTTCTTGTTCCATGAATATTGGATAGGATATTTTCTATGATTGATCACATTTGATTTTTTTGCACATGATTGGAATGGGATATGTTACTGTAACACCCACATCATCATGTTATCACTTCATCCATAGAAATTGGGTTCATTCATGAGTGTTAGAAACATATTCATCCTCCATAATTCTTAAATAAATACAATATTTATTCTTTATAAATTGCTATAATCTAGAATACAATTCTCTCAGCACTTTCTTGAGGATGTACAAATCCTTATTTAGTCAGCACACCTTTCCTTTATCTTCATCAATGATAAACCCATACAGTTTCCCATTATACACTTCCTCTTCAAGAATAACATTCAAAAAGTAATATTTAATGTCCATTTGATAAATTTTTAACCCCTTGTGAATTTTCATGTATAGAAATAACTAAATGGTCTAAATCCATGAAATGGTTGGATATGTTTCATCGACATTATTGATTTTAATCTTATAATACACTTTGAACACAATCCATTATTTATTATGAATCACATTGTCATCTTCATTTAATTTATTCTGGGACACCCACTTGATTTCAATGACATTCTATTCACTTTTCCTTGTAAAAAATTCCCATATATTGTATTTATCTATTTGATCGAACTCTTCATTAATAGAATTGACCCAAATTTCATCACTTTAAACCCCTTTAAAATATTTTGGTTCTACCAAAGATAATAAGGAAACCTTATACTGTTGATCCTTCATTATTTTGGTTTGGATCAGGGTTATCCGGTTCCTAAAAATATTCCTTTAAGTTATTTCAGACCATCTAGTATGTCTCCATGAATATGCTGAAATTTTTTGAGTTTCATCAGAATTTGAGACTTCATCAAAGGTCACTTAATTCCTTGAAACTCCCCAAGATCCTTTTCCAACTTCATTACTTTCTAATTATAAAATTTGTTGGATGTCATGGAACATATTTTTATTTATTGTTTTCAGGTTCCAATCTTAAACCACCATGACATCACTACTCATAATCATCTTTAGAATCATTTTATTATAACATTTGTAATTTTTTATCTTTGATGAATATCCAATAAATATTCATTCATCACCCTGATATTTAAATTTTCTACACTTTTCTTTATTGAAATAAATTATTTTCTTCCAAACTCTTGAAATTATTTGAGAGTAGGTTTCTTTCCATACCACATTTCATATAGAGTTCTATATTAATTTATGAATAGAGATTCTATATTGGAGATGTAAACCACAACAAGAACTATTTATTTCCAATATCTTCTAGGAAGATATTTTTTAATCAACATTTTTTCGAGCCATATTGTTGACTGTATGATCTCTTCTTTATAAAACCCTATTTTTAGGGTTTTTTGGTAGCTGATACCAAATATTGATTTCCATGTTTTTCAAGATATTTTTCAAATAGATGATGTCTAAATTTTGTCCCATTATCTATTTGAAACTTCTTTATCTTTACTCCAAGAATCTTTTCAATTCCCCTATGACATAGAGTGATGCATCTATGTACCTCAGTCTTGTGTGTAATGGTCATAATCCATAACATTTTGTTATTATCATCTAAAAAACACATTGTAACTACCTACATCTATACCATTGGGTTTGATTGGCCCATAAATATATACATGCACAAGCTCAAGAAACCTTGATGCCTTTATCTTCTTTGGATTATAAGACTTTCAAATAATCATCCCCTTTTTTCATGAATCACATGTGTGATTGTGATCATACATGAGATAGGTAATATCATGAGTACCATTTATCTTTACCAAACTTTCTAAAGATGTTTGGATCTAATGGTCAAGTAGACTATTCTAAAAATGGTTCTCCTCTTCTTTATACAACATACATAAATTTTATACACCCACAAGATATAGATTTCCCTTAGTTATTCTTCCCTAGAGAATAAGTAAACCATATTTATCTTTGATGGTAAAATCCTTTTGATTTAACTCCACTGCATGTCCATGGTCACACAATTGACTAACACTAAGAAGATTATAACTCAAATCATCAACCAAGAGAATTGCAGTTCACCTGAGATCATTTCCCCCAATCTTATATTTTTTAGAATCAAAAATTTTGAGACCATAATTTTTCTTAAAATGAAATATTCTATCATTTTTTTTGAAGTTCACAATGAGTTCTTTACATCTAGAAATATGTGAAGTGAATACACTATAAACAATCCACAAACTTTAATTTTTTGTTTATTTCAATAAAATTGTATCATTATTAGTTTTATATGCATTTCCTTCTATCGCCCATGTTGGTTAAGAGTATAATTCTTCCATAACTAACTCTAAAATTTATTCTTCTTCTATCAAAATAGAAAATCTGGTCTAAGTCTCTACATTTTTTGTTGAATATTATAGCTTCTAATTTATTATATTTAAATGTATTAAAAATTAAAATTGTTTCCTTCTTGAAGAAAAAAAAATTACTTATGTTTGTATCCTTCATAAAAAAGATTATCCATTAAAAGAAAAATAATGATCAGAAATTTTGCTTGCTTGATAGGAATAATGTTGTTCCCAGATAAACCTCCGAGAAATAGAGAACACCTGGTATGTGTTTCCCAAATTTCAAGAGTAAAAAATATATAAATCTTGATGCATGAGATTTTCCCTTGTCTACAAGATTGGATACCTTACCAGTGTTGTGAAGAACTACCTTCTCCTGGGGATTCGGTTCCTATGGTTTAACCATAGATTTTCCATTAAATAACTTAACTTGAGGGATGGGTATCTATTCCTTCTTGAAAAATTATTTTTATTGAATTAATGATTATTCTTAGTTATTTGTGGTCATCATTATAGGTGTAAATAGTCATTATTGATCTTCACAATTTCGACACCAGTTCATAACTTCTTCTTCCAGTTATTCAATCATCTTTACTCTATAATTGATAGTTCTATCTAGACCATAAATTATTTGGGATTGTTATTATATATTGAGTTTCAACTCAACTTTCTTCCCTAAATATTATAAATTTCTAGATCTGAGTTTTTCAATTTATAACTTCAACTATAATTTTTCTTCTTCTTTGTATTCCTTATAGAGTTTGGAATCATGTTCCACTATATTGGATTTCTTGGTCTTTACTCTCTATATATCATGTTATTCAAGGATTACCTCTAGCTCTCCCTATAAATCAAATCTTCCAACAACTGCTCCATTACCATCATCACTATCATCATTTCTTGTATTATTTTTAATATCCATTAAAACACATTCATCTTTATAGTTTTCAAATTCTTCCACCACACTTTCCCTAGAACTATATTCTTCTTTAGAGATAATATTTATTATTTTAAAATACCTCCATTGATAATTTTTTGAACCATATTCTATCATTTTATTGAGAGTTTTATCTTAAATATCATCTTATTTATAGTTTTTGGGACATTTATCTATGATATGTCCCACATTTCCATTATTTAAACAAGAAAGGGAAGCTTTCCATTAAACCATATTTTTTATCTTTTAAGATTAGAGGAAAAAATGATATTACATCATCAAATTCTGAACATTATATGATTGAGAGGTTCTTCATGGAGTTAAATTCCACCTCCTATGTACTTTATTTTATTCCCAACTCATTGTATTATTTTCTCATTTCATAGGTCACCAGATTGCTATGTAAGCTATCAAGAGTGATCTATTTCAAATATTTATCTTCTAGAACTGATACTTTTTTAATGAAATGAAGAGGTATTCTTATCATGATTCTCTTAACAATATTTTCAACTTTCATATCCTCATTAAGATCTCACATATCTTTAACAATAAAATTTAGGTGGTCAAAGAAAGAATCTATCATCTCATTTGAATTCATTCAAAAATCTTCATACATGTTCCACAAAACCTATAAATTCGTCACCCAAACCTTTAAATCTCCTTCAAAAATGTTCAGTATCTTATCCCATATAACATAAGTGGTTTTACATGACATTACCTTTGTAAAGATATGGTTATAAAGATAACTTCCCAAGAAATTTATGGATTTGGAATTCTCCTCCAATTCTCAATGATCTCTTTCCACCAAGGCTCCTCCTTTAATATCTACAGTGATACCATAGATGGATACATCATAAAAATCTATTCCCAAGGATCTAAAATAATATTGAATATAGAATTTCCAAAACTAGAAATTACTAACTTCAAATATGGGCACTCCTTTATGGTTGACAACCATTCCCATGTTTTCAAAAGAGAAGAAGAATAAACTTGCCTTTGATACTACTTATGAGAGTCCTATAGATGATAACACCCCGAGAGGGGGTAAATTTGGGTATAGGTAATTAATTATCTAATTAGGATATTTTTGTATCACCTTTATGAACCCTTTTATATCTCTCTTCCTTTCCCCTCAATGAACTATAAAAGTAGTAAATAATATAAAGGATTTTACTTGGATCATATACACTGAGCTCCGTCTAAGGAGAATGCACAACAATGCGCCTTTGAATCAGATTCACTGAAATATCATTTATAAAATTTTAATTCAAAGTAGCCTTACTGGCCCTCCGGGTACACTACCATGAACAAATAGGGAAATCACTGCTCTCCCTCAATGAGGAACTCACTACTCCACTTGTTGGTTATTCTTTATTCAAACAAAGATGATCTGAACGTACACAAACAATGGTGTTTCTATTCATACCATTGATGATGATCTTATATGAGGATGATAATCCTATACTTCCTTCTTCGATCCACAAATATATAGATTAAATATAGAACAAACCCCCTAGCAATATTCTAAAGAAATGTTCCTTTCATCTGCCTATCTTTTCTATGTATTTTTCAGTGTCTTTAACAAAAGTGGGATCTCCCTATTCAAATCAATCCAAGTGTTGGGATGGATCCCTCTCTGTCTAGGATTATGAAAAGTATCTATAATGTTAATTGATTTTTTTATCCACCATTAATTTTAAATTAATCGATGGGATTTTGAACCCATAACTCTCTTTAATTTTGAAATTGTAAGAGACATATTATGGTGTGGAGAGGTTGTTATGTCATGGAGAAACCCCAATTATGGAATGGTAATTAACATTATGGAGTAGAGATTATCATTTGACTGTATTCCCTTTTTCAAGAGAATTAAATTCTCATAAATCCCCAAGATATGCAGCATGGACTCCTCACAACTATTTCCTACAACGGACTAGTTGCGGTGTGGAATCATCTTTTGAAACATAGTCTCTTATAGGAATGGAACTTCCAAAACTATGATTCTTCAAAATTTGGACATTATTCATTCTAATGCATGGATATGGTGCGGAGATCTTACCTCTCAAAGGGACTATAGTGTATCCATAATGACTAAGACGTGGACACCTCTATTTTTTCATTGGCACTGAAATCCTCTCAACTACTCATTGCATTATGATAATATTGGTTGTAGTGAATCATAAAAACTCTTTATCCTATATTGAAAATGTTTTTAATTTTCTCACAGAATATGTAACATCCTAACATGGGTTCCACACACTGGTTCCCTGATCTCGTTTGTTACATAACCTCATGCATGCCTCCCCATATGAGAGAGGTTACTAACTAGAAGTGAGGGTATGATATCAATCATGGGGAGACTATACCATCTTTATAAGAGTAATACCAAATAAGAAATAAAATATAATAACCAAATGATATAATCAATAACCAAATCAACTAGAAAAATACCAATATCACTTGATGGCCAAAACAAGAAATATAATATCCAACTAACAGTTGATATGTTATTCCAATACATTTCAAGTGTCAATATGAAAAACCTAAAGTAAAGAAAGACACTTACTACTCCTAAGGGAGTTTCAAATCCAAGCCTGGTTCCCTCATCCATGTTCCATCCCATATCATCCATCTACATAGGGCCATTTCCCTTAACATATCTTGCAACCATGAAATCTATTCGAGTACTGATCATGAATCCCTAGTAGGATGCGAGTGCAGCTCAGTAGGCCACCACCAATGATGTCTAAAATAATATCTAGTAAATAATAGTGTACGCAGTTGTATAAATAATAAAGTACAAAAAATAAAGTAAATAGTTTATATTTAATCAATTAATCTTTATTTAACCACATAACTCTTTGGTTCTCGTGGACACTAGAACTCTCAATACCTTCTTCAGCTCATTCCAGAGTCTGAATATTATCACATATCCAATTATTATTTCATTATAACACATGGGATTTCATTATCCATTTTATTTCAATTCATAACACGGATAATTGGAACCATAGTCTAATTCCAACTCGTGGGGGTATACCATCAAGTCTAACACCCTGTGGGTATTTTGAGCCTCATTCCTTGTCCTACACCTCAATAATCACTATGGGATTTTGGAGCAGTAGTCCCTATCCCACACATGAAGATTAATATTTACCACTATGGATTTTGATGTAGTAGACCCTATCCCGCACATGAATATCAATATTTACCATTGTTTACTTTTGGATGCAGCATACCATTTCCCACACACGAAGGTCAATATTTATCACTATAGGCTTTTGATGTAGCAAACCATGTCTCACACACGATTATAATGTACATCACAATATCATAATTTCCCTTGTATCACAATTTCACATGTATCAAAACGATCCATTAATTAATTCACCAATTTATTAATCCAATTTATTAATTTTATATTTACATCAATCCATCAATTAATTTTGCAAATAATTAATCACATTAACTCCATTAATTAATTCAACAGTTAATTAATCACATCAATCCCGTTAATTAATTCAACAAATTAATTAATTAGATCAATTACTTTAATCAATTCAAAAATTAATTAATCACTGCAATCCCATTAATTCATTAAAAAATTAATTAATAACATTAATTTCATTAACTAATTTGACTATTAATTAATCCAATTCAATCGATTTAATGATCACAACAATCTCAATTAATTAATTCAACAATTAATTAATCCAATTCAACAATACCAATATTCCCATGATTAATTCGACAATTAATTATTCCAATCCAATAAATTTCATATTCACAACAATTATCATTAATTCATTCAATAATTAATTAATCCAATTCAATAATCTCAATATCCCCAATTTCACAATGTCTTAATTAATTAATTTACCAAAACTTTAAGAAACTCAATTTCTAATCATTCAATTGAAATTATACAATTACATACACATAATTGGAATCAAGATTTTGGGATTTTAATAATAGACCACCTACCTCAAATTGATGATGAGTGATTGCCCAATAGAAAGTCCCCAAATTGAATCGGAAAGGTCAAACCCATGAAGAAGAATGAGATCTTGCATCAAATCATAGAAACATGATCAAACATACCATGATCCATCAAACCAAGATCTAGATCTATAACCAATAGGGAAAAAACATCCCTCCTAAGTATGAGAGAAACATAGAGAGAGGGAGGGAGGAAACCACATGGGATTTGGATCTCTTCCCGAGAGGAGTGCAGATTGTAATGACCCAAAATTTTATAAATAGGATTTATCCCTTATTATAATTATTTAATATAGTATAAATCACATAAAATCACATAGATACCATAATAAAAACTTTATAAATGAAGAATGAATAAAATAATAGGCTTTTTCAGAAATTAAGGAACTTATACTGATAGAATAGTAATTAAACCTTTGGAATAGTAACATGACCCTTAGGAATAGTAATTCATCCAATAGAAAAGTAAATTTACCATATAAATAAAGTTTTGGTATCTTACAAATAAAAATATAATATATTTATATCCTGAAATAAGTAAATAAATATTTTTAAAATGATAAATTAAGTATTGGTATTGATATAAGTCATAAATATTTACTTACAATTTTATAATTAATATAATGATTTAAAAGAAAACTTATTTTCAAAAAATAAAGTCATAAATTAATATTTTTTTGTCTTATTATTATATGATAATTTTATGAGACCTTAGTTAATTTTAGAACATATCATAAAAGCAGTTATAATTTTAAAATTGGTATTTTTTAAATAAATAATGATTTTAATTAAAAATTAAATTTCTCTTATTTAAAACATTATTTTCATAAAATGGATTTAATTATTTAATTTTAAACATCAAAAAATGGTTAGGGTTAATTTTTGATATTATTCTGTAATATTTGAATTTTTTATGAATAATAAAATACGGTAACTTAACGTATAAATACATTATAAGTTAAATGCACTATTACTTGAGTAATTTATGATTTAATAACCATAATATCAAACTACCATTAATTAGTTTAATATATTTATTGATAATTCTCAAAATATTCATAGTCGTGAGACAAAATAATAAACTAATGAATAAAATAATGGGAAAACACCCCTCTCCTCCCCAATAAATATCACCCCTCACTACCTCTTCTCCTCACACCTTCAAAGATTTGAGACTTGTCCAAATTCTACCCAAATAAATTCAAAATCCCCTACAAAACTTAAAGGATCCATTGGTCTCATCAAAAGTCCAAAAACTTTTCTATAAGGTGGTTCTCAAGGAGGAGAAATTCAAGAGGTAAAATCCTCTTTCTTTTCCTTTTAATTTTTGTTAATTTCTTTTTATTTTATTTCATTCACCTCGTGTACTCTATCAAAATGTTCATGATAACTATATTTAATTTTATATATTCTAATTATATCATGTTAATTTAATATCAATCATCAAACTCTTTTCTCTCTCTCTCTCTCTCTTATTCTAAAAATGAAATCATCGCCCGTGAAGTGTTAATTTATAGAAATCGTTGATGAAGCATTTTTATTTTCATTTAAAGCCTTCATGGTTGCTCATAAAACCACTATAAGGGTTGTTAAGTACATTAACATTTATTTAATAACCCTTTTTATCTTCTAGAACTAACTAATATGCACAATAATAAATAATGGAACAAAACTAGTTTATGATGATCGAAAAAACCGCCCAAAAATCTAAATGATTATCACTAACATTTTATCTAATGATTCATCCTCATAAAATTTAACCAAATGATATATATAACCATTTAAAACTCTATATGTTAATTAATAAGATATAATTTCAATTCTATAGAATTATACCCATTCTATATAAACTTCCATACTCATATTCAAGTGAACCAATCATGAAAACTAAGAAAATGAACACTCCCAGACGACGAAATTAAACTCTATAACTCATCTAAAAGGATATAAATGAACTTAATAAAATTATAACAAACCAAATAAATTTAAAATAGGTTATTTATATAGTAATTAATGAATTTAATTTTATTATATGTGACATTAAATTGAAGAGAGATTTCAGACATAAGGTAAGGGGATTCTTGGACCCAACTCCCTTTCTTTGGGTTTACCCTATTTCAATCCATTTTTTAGTATAGATATTCCTTTAATGTTTATTGGATATAATTTATTTTTTCTTTCACTTTTATTTTTTGGGACATACATGTGTCCAATCTGGTTTTATGAAATATGAAAATATTTTTTCAAAAGAACCTTTATTTCCAAAAATACATCTTTTACTTCTCGTGAGATTGTTTCTTCTTCACTCAGGAGTGATGATTCATTAAAAATTATGATATTACCTATTTATTTTGGGAACCCCAAAGTTTATTCATGATTGTATGCTTTATTAAATGAAACTTATTCCATTTCATGGGTCATATTATTTCCAAGATTGATATATGTTCTATGTGGCATGCAGGATTATGAAAATGTTATGATCTGATGGGTGCACCTAGAATTATATAGTGCGTGTAAATGATATAATGTGATGGGCGCACCCAGAAATTATATATCACTCCAATTCATTGGTTAATGTGAATAATCTCATGAGATAAATTGAAATATATGTGAATATTATGCAATCTTTTTTCACAACTATGTGTGGTATTTGACCATTAAGACATGATGTTTCATTTTTATGCATTGGCACATTCCATGAATCTATCCAATGATTCCTATACTTATTATTATTATGATATCTTGCTTATGATATAATTATTATGATTATGATCATCCCATGTTATGTTGATCAATGTTATTATCTATCTCCTTACTGGGCTTTTAGCTCACCCCTTTTTTGATGTATATCCTCAGGTGAATACTTGTACTATGGAGAACACAAGGGCCACTAAAAAGCTAGAGAAGAAGTAATTAAATATATTTTTTATGTTTTATGTAAATTTTATATATGGTACTAATTTTACCAAGATAGTAAAGCTTTTAATCCTTTTTTATAACACTTTTATGTTGTTTATCTTTAAAATTCTATGATAATCATGTAAGAAAAAAGTAGGGTCACTATAGTTAGTATCAAAGCATGGTTTAGTTAATTTTGGAATCAGTATTAGAGAACCTTAGTGAAAACCCTTAGTATGATACTAAATATATTTTAGAACACAAGAATGTTCACTAAACATAGGGATCCCACAAGACATTCCTTTAGAGTTAATTTCACAAAGGGATAAATTAGTCATGACTTGTTAACTTATGTTTTGTTCTAACCTTTTATATTTTACAAAATGGTGGGAACCAAGAGAGACCCGCCCAAAAAACCATTTGAGGGACAATGCAACGATTTCCTGAATGACATCCTCAATGCCTTGGGAGGTGGAGTTCAAAATTTCATGGCGATACTTACCCAGCTATCTTAGGATATGAACAATAACCTGAACAATGTGTAATTTCCTCCTTCACCTAAGAGAGAGAAACTTGCTATCAAGTCCTTTATGCGGCAATGACCACTGAATTTTAGTGGATCTTTTGATTAAATAGTTGCAGAACAGGGGGGCAACTCATTGTAGAATATCTTTTTTAGGATTCACTATTCTGAGATGGAGAACGTGACTCTGGCCATTTATTATCTAGATGGAGAGGCTGGACAATGGTGGTAATTGATTAAGAACACCATGATGAAGGGAATAATTTAATAGATATAGTGGGAAGACTTAAAGATAATTTTTCTTAATAAGTATCTTTCTCAAACTCTTCATACAAATATGGAGAGAGAATTAATAGAGATGAACCAAAAGGAAGGTGAATCTTCCACATCCTATGAAGAAACTTCCATAAGTCTTGAAAGGTAAGATTTGCGTTTTGTTATCAATAATGATAACAAAATTGATAGATTTTTTAGTGGGTTAAAAACACACCTTCAAAAATATCTAAGAATTCGAGACTTTTGGAGTTATGAAGAAGTTGTTCGATGTGCTCTCAAAGTGGATATGGAGTTTAGAGAATGGTTCCATGGATATAGTGATAAGAAACAAAATATGGAGCTTCAAACTGGGGGATCTAATGAGAAAGGTGTAAATAAATATCAACCACTCACATGTAAAAAATATGGGAAGAAGCATCATGGGAACTACATAAAATGGATGTGGAAATGCTATAAGTGTGAGATATAAGGCCACCAAGATCATGAATGTCAAAGAGAAATAAAGAAGTCAGCTGATACAATAGAGGAAATTATATCACCACCCATGGGACAATGATTCAACTATAGGAATAAATGGAACTATGATCGATAGTTCACTAAACCTTGAGTCATAAAGGGTAATCAGTGTCATCAACCACCAAAGAAAAAGGAGTAAGGGAGGGCTTATTCCTTCATTACTGCTGAAGTGGAGTAATAAAATGAAGTTGTACAAGTTACACTTCCTATTCACTCAATAATGTAGAAAGTCGTATTTGATCTTAGTTATACACATTCCTTTATATATTTTATGTTTTCTAGAACTATTTAATCAATGAATCAAAACCTTTAAGTAGAGATATCTATAAAAACACCTAGTGGTGAGATCATTTCAACCCATTTTTTGGACTCTTATCTTATTAGCGTATGTGGGAATTTTCTCCCAATAAATCTCGTGATACTTCCAATGGTGTAATTTGATGCTATAATCAGGATGGATTGGATCTTCATATATAGATCAGACATCAACTGTTGAGAAAATGAAATATATTTTCATATTCCAAACCATCCCATGCTCCTTTACAAATTCAAGGAAGATCATAAATCACCATTGTAAAATCCTTCAATTGTGTAGGTATTGATTCCCTGTGAAGAAGCATACCTCTCTCAAATTGTTGAGTCAAAGGAATGTGTCAACCTTGGGGAAATGCCCATTATGAGGGAATAAATTGGTGTATTTCCAAAAGAGTTACATGGACTTCCCCAAAATCGTGAGGTAGAGTTCTCAATAAAACTCATACCCAGAGCTACTCCTATCTCAAAATTTCCCTACAAGATATACCTAATAGAATTAGAGGGGTTAAAGAAGCAGTTGCAAGATCATTTGGATAAAGGGTTCATATTCACTAGTGCATCACCTTGGGGTGTTCCAGTCCTCCTTTTCATGAAGAAGGATAGATCAATGCGATTGTGTATCAATTATCAAGAACTCAACAAGATCACCATAAAGAACAAGTATCTTCTTCCAAGTATTGATGACTTGTTTGATCAACTATAAGGATATAAGTACTTATCAAAGGTGGATATTCATTCAGGATATCATCATCTAAAGGTGAAGAATGAATATATTAAAAAGACTATCTTCCATACAAGGTATGGGCACTATGAGTTTCTAGTAATACCATTCAGACTTACTAATTCCCCTATGATATTTATGGATTTGATGAATAGAGTATTTAGAAACTACCTTGAAATTTTTTTCAGTAGTGTTTATCAATGATATTATCATTTAATACAAGATTAAGGAGGAGTATAAAGAACATATATGGATTTTACTAATGAAATTAAAGAAGGGGAAATTGTAAAACAAGTTTATTAAGTTTTATTTCTGGATGAATCAAGTCACATTCTTGATATGCATGATTAAAAGTGAGGTAATTTCTATAGACCCTTCAAAAATAAAATAAATTGATGAATATCTCAAACCCTCTAGTGTCAAATAAGGTTCTTTTGATATTTTGTGTGAAATTTCTCATGATTTTATATCCCTCAAACTAAGTTAATAAGTAAAGGATTAAAGTATTTCTGGATGGAACAATGTGAGGAAAGGTTCAAGGAGCTAAAGAAGAGGCTGATCACTACACTTGTACTCACATTACTGAAAATTGGAGAGAGTTTTGTGATATACAATGATTCTTTAAAGAAATTATTGGGTTGTGTAATATTTCAAAATGATAAAGTGATAGCATATGCCTCAAGGAATTTAAATATCTATAAGAAGAACTATCTGATTCATGATCTAAAGCTAGTAGCTATGATTTTTTCTTTGAAAATTTTGTGGCATTGCCTCTATGGTGAAAAGTGTTGAATATATACTGATCACAAGAGACTAAAGTATATATTCACAGAAAAGGAGATAAACATGCATCAAATAAGATGGTTAGAGTTAATCAAGGACTATGATTTCTCTATACACTATCATCCTAGGAAGGCGAACAAGGTAGCTGATGCTCTTATCATAAAATAATCTGCTACTCTCTCCATGATGCGGATTGAGAAAGACTCTATATTCACGGATATTCAAAGGATGGATTTGGAAATCATGATAGTAGGGAATACAACCTACCTTTACCAAATTATTTCCCAAACATACATCCAAGATAATATTAAGTAGGTACAAAGGGATGATCTGGAGATAAAAAAGATGGTGAATATAGTAAAGGAAGGGAAGCTGAAAGAGTTCCCTATCGATGATGATGGTGTGATTTTGTTTGGAATAAGGATTTGTGTTCCTTCATCACATGGGATAAATAAGGATCAATTGGATACTGCACATAACTCCACTTTCATTATCCATCCTGGGAGTACCAATATGTACTATGATATTATAGAACACATCTGGTGGGATAATATGAAGAAGGAGATTATGAAGTATATCTCAAGGTTCCTGATATATTAGCAAGTTAAACCGGAGCGATAGAAGTCAAAAGGGATAATGAAACCCTTTTTAATACCCATGTAGAAATGGGAGAATATCACCATAGACTTTTTCACTGGTCTCCCAAATAAATCCAAAGGAAACAATTTGATACGGGTTATGGTGGATCAAATCACTAAGATTTCCCACTTTATCTCTATTTAGGAAGATCTCTCACTTGAACAACTTTATAAGATATATGTGAAGGAAGTGGTAAGGCTGCATGGGGTTCCACTTTCAATTATATCTTATCATTATCCAAGGTTCACATACAAATTTTGGAGAAGTCTATAACATTATTTGAGTATTGAATTGAATTTCAGCATTATCTATCACACCCAAACTGATAGAAAATCTGAAAATACTATTCAGACACTCGAATACTTTCTAAGAGCATTCTCAATGGAATTTAAAGGTGTATGGGATCATTATCTACCATCGGTTGAGTTATCATACAACAACAACTTCCAATCGATTATTCAGATGGCACCATATGAAGATATGTATGGAAAGCGATGTAGAACTCTAACTTGTTGGGATGAATTTGGTGAATGAAAGCTATTATGACCTGATCATGTGAAAGAGATGGCAGAGAAGGTTCAATCCATCCTGAAACATATTAAATATTCTTAGGGTCAGAAAATGATCTATGATGACAATGGTTTAAGGTACTTGGAGTTCGAAATTGGAGATAAGGTCTTCCTTTGAATATCAATATAGAAGAGAGTCATACAGTTTGGAAAGAAAGGGAAGCTTAGCCCAAGGTACATTGTCCCCTTTTATATCCTTAATCACATAGGAGCAATGTCCTATCATCTTGAGATTACACCAAGTATGGATCAAATTCATGATGTGTTCTGTATATCACTCCTGATGAAGTACATACCAGATCCCTCACATGTACTGAACTCATAGGTGATACAACTGGAAGATGATCTCTCTTATGAGGAGAATCCAGTAAATATTATGGACCAGAGAGATAAGGTTCTATGCAACTAGAAACCCCACCTGATGAAAGTGTTGTGGAGGAACCATAAGTATGAAGAAGCTACTTGGGAACCAGAGGAGGTGATGTAGGATAAGTACCCTCACCTGTTTATGTAAAATGAATTTTCAAGGGAGAAATTTCAAAAGGTGGTAAGAATGTAACCATTCAAACTTTTATCAATAGAATTTATCCTTTAATATAATTATGTGATATAGTATAAATCAAATAAAATCAGATATATATCAAAATAAAAAACTTTATAAATGAAGAATGAATTAAATAAGTGGTTTTTTCAAAAATTAAGGAAGTTATACCGATGGAATACTAGCTTGACCTTTAGAATAGTAACATGACCCTTAGGAATAGTAATTCATCCAATAGAAAGGTAACTTCACCTTTGAAAGTATAAATAAAATTTGGGTATCTTATGGATGAAAATATAATATATTTATATCATGAAATAAGTAAATAAATATTTTAAAATGATAAATTAAATATTGGTATTTTAATAAGTCATAAATATTTTTTCATAATTTTAAAATTAATATAATGATTTAAAAGAAAATTTATTTTCATAAAATAAACTCATAAATTAATATTTTTTGTCTTTTTATTATAAGAAAATTTTATGAGCCCTTAGTTAATTTTTGAAAGTACCATAAAATCAGGTATAATTTTAAAATTGGTTTTTTTCCAATAAATAATGATTTTAATTAAAAAATAAATTTCAAATATTTAAAAATTATTTTCATAAAATGGAGTTCAGTTTTTAATTATAAAATTTTAAAAAAATTAAGGTGAAATTTTTGGATTTTTCTAAAATAGTTGAATTTTTGTGAATAGTAAAATATGGTAATTTACGATATATATACATTATAAGTTAAATAAACTATTCATTGTGTCATTAATGATGTAATCACCATATTCTTAAACTAACCTTAATTATTTTAATATATTTAATGATAATGCTTAAACTATTCAAATTCTTGATCCAAAATAATAAACTAACGAATAAAATAATGGGATAAGACCCCTCTCCTCCCCTATAAATACCACCCCTAACCACCTCTTCTCCCCACACCTTCCAAGCTTTTAGAAATGTAAAAATTATACCCAAATATCTTCTCAACCCTCTCCCCCATGTATAGGGTCCCTTGTTCTCATCAAAATACCAAAACTTTTTCCCTGAGGATGTTTTCAAGGAGGAGAAATTCAAGAGGTACAATCCTCTTTATTTTCCTATTAACTTTTTTAATTTATTTTCCTTTATTTATTATCTCCTCACCTCCTTTAAAAAATCTTCATGATAACTCCATTATATTTTATATACTGGATTTATATCATGTTAATGTAATATTCATCATCAAATTCCTTTCTCTCTCTCTTTTATTCTAAAAATGAAATCATCACCCGTGATGTGTCAATTTACCGACATCATGGACAATGCATTTTCATTTTCCTTCAAATCCTTAAAGAATGTTCATAAAACCAATATAATGGTTGGTAAATACTGTAAAATTTATGTAATAACCTTTTTTATTTTCTATAACTAACTAATATATACAATAATAAATAATTGAACAAAACTAGTTTGTGATGTTCGAAAAAAACCGCCAAAAAATATAAATGATTATTACTAACCTTTTATCTAATGATTCATCCTCATAAAATTTAACCAAATGATATATATATATATATATATATATATATTTAAACCTACTTATGTTTATTAATAACATATAATTTCAATTTTTGTATAATTATACCCATTCTACATAAACTTCCATACTCATATTCAAGTGAATAGATCATGAAAACCAAGAAAATGAACACTCCTGAATGATGAAATCGAACTCTATAACTCATCTAAAAGGATATAAAATAACTTAATAAAATTATAAAAGAAAATACATGTATAATAGGTTATATCTATATTAATTAATTAATATAATTTTATTATACAATATATTAAAGAAAAGAGAACTTTTATATATAAGGTAAGGGGATTCTCGAACCCAACTCTATTTCTTTGGGTTTTCCCTCTTTCACTCCATTTTCCAGAATAGATATTCCTTTAATGTTGCTTAAATATCATTTCTCTTTTCCTTAAATTTTATTTTCTGGGATATACCTGTTTCTAATCTTGATTAATGAAAAATGAAAATATTTTTCCAAAAGAACTCTTTTTCCAAAAATACATCTTTTACTTCTCATGAAATTGTTTATTCTTCACTCAGGATTGATGATTCTTATACCAATTATGATATTCCATATTTATTTTTTGAACCCCAAATTTATTCATTATTTTATGCTTTATGAAATTAAACTTGTTTTTTTCCATGGGTTATATTATGTCCAAGATTGATATACTTTCTATTTGGCATTCATGATTATGTAAATGTTATGATGTGATGGGTGTGCCTGGAATTATATAGTGCATGTAAATAATATGATGTGATGGGTGCACCTAAATTATATAGTGCTTCGATGAATTGTTTAATTTGATGAATCTCATGAGATAAAGTGAAATATGTATGAACATGATGCTATCTTTTTTCACAACTATATATGGTAGTTGACAACTAAGACACAATGTTTCATTTTTATACATTGAAAAATTCCATGCCTCTATATAATTATTCCTCTTGTGATTATGATGATGATCCCATGATTAAGTTATGATTATATTTATTATTCTCACCCCATGTTATTTTGATCCATTTATTATCTATCCCCTTACTGGGATTTTATCCCACCCCTTCTTTTAATATATATATTCAAGTGAATAATTGTATTAAGGATAAAATGAGGGCCACTAAGAAGATAAGGAATAATGTGTTAGATAAAAAAAATATGTTTTATGTAAATTTTATGTATGTTTATAATCTTCCCAAGACATTAAACCTTTGGATCCTAGTTTTTTAATACTTTTATGTCTTTTATCTTTAAAATGATGTAATAAACATGTAAGAAAAAGTAGGATTGTTATCCAAATCTTTAATCTGGGATTCAAGTCATCAATAATGGAGGTTGAAAGGTCTTTAAATCCATATAGGAACCTCTAAAAATGATAGGAATTTTTTTATACCTTAGTTGGGTTGAATTAGGGTGAAGTCTGGGGGGTTTAGGATTTTAAAATATAATTTTAAGGTTAATTAAAACTCATGCATGGTTTCCTATAAAAGGGTGCATAGTTTTCCAAACCATGCACCCATTCTAGGGGGGTGCATGGTTTTTCCTAAGAGGGCATATAGTTTGAAAAATTTTGTGCCAGCTCTTTGATCCCATCTGTTTGGGTTGACACTATTTGATGGATTGGGGAACACAGTTTGGGAAAACAATGTGCTAACCATGCACTACCTCTCTTCCATCAAAATTTCTCCAATTTCACCCAAAACATACCCAAGAAATAACCCAAAAAATTACTCAAAATAAGAAAAATGAGTACCTATAAATGATCCCATGACATCTCTAGAAAAGGTCAGGATCTTATAATCTTATCACCTTATAACAGCTCATCCTCGAGCTGTAATCCCATGCATCTCTAAGATTCTGAGTAAAACATATTGGGCTATAAATTCCTCATATCCAATTCTATTTCCCATGTTTCCTCCTACACACGCCCATGTTGGCATAATACATGAATTATTGGGATGGTCATTCCCAGTACACTTTCTCACTGTGATCCAAAAAATGTATAAGATGCTCCCCAAAATATATATCTATCTTTAGATCAACATCATTTACATTGATCACATGATAAGGGTTGGGTTGATACAGCTAAAGTTTTGATGCATAAAAACATCATGCATAGCACCATATCTCTAGGGAAGTTCTAATTAGTATGCCACTTTCCTGATTCTCTCCACGACCTTAAATGGTCCAAAAAACCAAGGTGCCAACTTTTCCTACCTCTATATCCTATAGTTACCCAATCTAGGAGACACTAGAAGGAAAACATGATCGCCCCCTAAAAACTCAAGGGGTCATCTTTATCTATAAACATATGACTTTTTTCTACTCAAGTCGTAGCCATACACTTGTGAATCAGCTAAACCTACTCTGATTTCACCAATATGAGAATCAGTAGTACAAATTATGACTTACCAACCTCCATCCAACATAGAGGTGATCTTCATGGCCAACCATAAATAACCTCATATGGTGCCATATGCATAGTTTCCTAATAAATATTGTTATAGGTGGACTCCACTAAATCTAGGATCTTTTCCCAAGACCCACCAAAGCCTATGACACACACCTATGGGAGGAAAGTCGTACTCAATAAAACCTATATACCAAGCACCTTCTATAATCCCTTCTTGAAGTGTGAAGTAAAATATGAGTTGTAGTTTGAAACTATAGTTTGTGGAACACTGTGCAGATGAACCGTCTCTCAAACATAAAAATATCCCTATTTCTTCACTAAGAAAGTATCTCATACTAGAAATAAATGTGCTACCTTTTTCAAATGATCAAAAATTACCCAAATAGAATCATTCTTTTAAGGCATCCTCAAGAGACCCACCATAAAGTCCATAATAATTTTTTCTACCTCAATTCCAAAATGGGAAACAACTGTAGTAAACCACTAGATTGTTGTTTATAGAACTTCACCTATTGATATATGTATCATCATTTCACAAACCCTACTATCTCTTTTTTCATTCCCAAACTCTAAAACTATCAACGTAGGTCACAATATATTTTGGTCACACCTAGATGCACCGCCCATTTTAAGGCATGAAATTCACCCATAAGCTCCTCTTGAACACCTGTAGGTATAACAACCCAACTCCTGAAATAGATTATATCATACTCATCTATGATCCAATATGAAGGTGACTCCCCACCTTCAAGGATTTACATCAAGACCAAACATTATGGATCCTGATACTGTATGTCTTTGATTTGTCTCCAAAATTGTAGACTCTATTGAAACTGATATGAGAGTCATATACTCCTAACTCTCCTGAACCAAAACATGAATCTCACCCAGTAAAGTCATCATATTCCATTCAGTACTAGACTCCTGAACTACCTGAGTTTTAGTTTTCCTACTCAAAGCATCAACAACATTGTTTCCCTTTTCAAGTGTATATGTTAGCTCAAAGTTGAATGAATACATATACTCAACCCATCTATGTTTCCAAAGATTCAAATATCACTGTGAAAATATATACTTTAAGATATTTTGATCTATATAAACAGTTTACTTTTCACCCAATAGATAATGTCATCAATACTACAATGCATAAACCACTGCAGCTAACTCTTGGTCATGTGTACGGTAGTTTTATTCATGTGGCCTCAAATGCTAAGACCCATATGCCACAACTCGATATCCCTGTACCAAAACTTCTCTAAGTACTATAATTAAAGCCTCAGAACACACTGTATACTCCTCACCTGAATCAAGTAAGATCTGGATCAATTTTGATGTCAAGTGCCTCTTCAACTCCTATAGGTCATTCTTGCATGTTTCTGGCCACTAAAACTTTACGCCCTATTTTTTCAATCCCAAAAGTGGTGATGAAAAATGGGAAAAGACATGGACGAACCTTTGATAATATTTAGTTAATCTCAAAAATCAATGGATATTGAAAATGTTCTTGGGTTGATCCCAAGATACAACTAATTGAACCTTCACTGTGTCCACTGACACACCTTCGTCTAAGATGATTTGATCCAACAAAAGTTTACCTTATTAATCCAAAATTAACACTTATATAGCTTGGAGTAAATTCTATGCTCTCTCAGTGTACTCAGGAAGATTTTAAGGTTTTGGTCATGATTGTCATGGTCCTTAGAGTACACCAAGATTTCATCCACAAACACAAACACAAACTGATCCAGGCATGGGTGTAATATTATGTTTATCAAGGCCATAAACATTATTGGTGCATTCGTCAACCCAAACATCATTACGATGAACTCATAAAGTCTATACCTGTTTCTAACATCATTCCTACATATATTAAAAGGTTGAAATATCAATTGATGGTACCTGAATATCAATTCAATTTTTGAGAAGGCACAATCTACCCTCAACTAGTAAAAAATATCATTGATATGAAGAATAGGATATTGGTTCTTCATATTCATTTAGTTAAACTTTTTGTAATCAACAAATTAGTGTATATTTTTATCAGACTTATTTGCAAAAAAGACCAAATTGCCCCAAGGAAATACACTCGGATAGATAAAACCCTTATCCTTTGAATATTCTAGCCTAATATTGATCTAATTAAGATTTGGTGGTTATAATATGTATGGTGGAATAAAAACTGACCTAACCTCTGGTATAAGATCAATCATAAATTAAAAATCTCTCTCAAGTTGTATCCCTGATAATTCCTTAGAAAAAACATCCTAAAACCTATCCACTATGGGTGGAAAGACATCCTTCTTTACAGATTTTTCATCCATAAAAAGACTAGAAACCTGGGTGGTGAGCTCCCCTAGTTACTGACGGATTGGCCTTGTATGACCCACCTAGATATACCACTCTCCACAGTGAATATAATTGTCACCCTTAGGATATGTAAAATTCAATCTCTTGTGGTAACAATATGTGTAGACTCAACATGCTAATAACTAGTCTATACCCAAAATTAGTTCAAATCTAGACATGTTAAGGATGTAAAGATCCCAAAGAAAGTGATCTTCCCCAACCTCAAGAGAACACCCCTTTCAAAAACAGATGTTGCTCGACCATACCCCCAACAGTGTATCTATCATCATAAATCCACTCAAAAACTCTACTTACGGGCTCAAACCATTCACAAGTGGGGTATATATAAAATAATGAGAGGCACAAATATCAAATAATTCACTAGAAAGTATATAATCAACAAGGATAGTACCTCTAATTGTCAATGATCCATCCTCGTTATCCAATAGTGTATGGTAAACTACATGTAACTGTCATGCCCCTCTTCCCTATGATGTAGTTCGAGCTCCCTAAGATGCTCCACACTGATGGTATGGGTGATCTTCCCTAGAAGTATTGTGTCCACTACCTCTACCACCACAGCTAGTAGAACTCCAGCTGCCAACCTAATACAGTGTAGGAGATCCCCATCTTGCACTCTAATTCTGTCTAGCTCCTCCATTATTACCCATCTGTCATGGGTTCCTTCAGATCCTCTATAGGTGTCCCATCTTTCCCAAGATCAGCACTCTACCAGTGGTCTAGGGAACTCTCCTTGGAAGTGTCCTGACTTATAACCCTAGTGAGAGATCACCTGAGTAATATCTTGTGTGATTGAACCTTCCCTCTTGCTACTCTTCTTACTATCACCCTGGCTGACATTCTCATAGCAATGCTTCTTGCTCTCAAAAGTTATACCTCTTGACCATCCATCATAAACCACTTGTCCTCCACCAGAATCCCCTTTTAGGTTCCTCTTAGATATGAGATCTTGATTCACCACATCTAAAAACTTCTTCAGCCTGAAGATATTCACATGTGCCTTAATTTCAAATTTAAGCTCATCCTGAAACCACTTTTACATCATAGGATCGTATCCTGCCATCATTGGAGAAAATAACTAAAAATATATAAAGAATTTAGCATCCTCTACCATGTATATACTCCACTGAGTCAACCACATGAACTCAGTTTCTCTCTCATTCCACAACATCTCTGGATAAAAGTTCTCTGGGAACTTCTCTAAAAAGTACTTCAATACCATACCATCAACCTGCCTATTTCTAGCTTAAACATCTCACTAGTACCTCACTGATACTCATAACATATAAGTATCCAACTTGAAACTCTTCTCTACAGGAGTCTCAAAATGGTCAAGTATGGTTTGGATGGTCTCAATCCAAAACTTTACTGCCTCAGTTCCACCCTCTCTAGTGAAATTCATAGGGTGATGTAACTAAAACACCCATGTAAGGTCATGCATACTATTAAAAACCCACTTGAGGTCTCTCTCTATAAACTACATAAACCAAGAAAAGATCTCATAGAACTTTTCTTATGCTTCCTCACCCAACATTATCAGTTCCTTAGGTTCCACTTCTGGTGGACCATCCCCATCCATAACATTCGGTAGTCCTATCAAAAAATCATCATCATGGTGGAATACCTCTAAAATTCCAAATACATAGCATAGGAAATGTTACACAACTTTAAAATAGTTAATAGGAGGGGTTCACACAAGTCCATAATAATACACTCCCCCAAACTCCGTCACACGGTCAAAATTGAGGCACTATCGCTACCCTTAACCATCTTACATCTAGGTCATTGTTAACAAGGGTAAAATCATCCTCATATTCAAGTTTCTCTTTATAAACCCATTTTTTTACATCTTTCATCATTTTAAAATTTTAAATTTCACATTAGGCACCTTTTTTAGTTCAATTTCACAAGCAAGGAAAAAAATCTATTTCAACAACTTACCCAAAACTCATTTTTCTATGAATGCATAAAATGATGCATGTCATAAAATAATCCTAATTGCATAGAATTATGAATGAATAATAAACTATTGTGAAATTTCATACCATGATTCAAATATCATAAAATCTCAATATCAATAGTCACATCACACAAAAAGTGCATCACCCAAGGTGAAATAACATCCAAATGTAACAACAAATACCAATAACAACAATCCCACCTTGGGTACTTGGGTTTCCCCCCATAAATAGGGTAGATACTACCATGAAATAGATTATAACCAAGGCCCAAATCTTCCTAGTCTCCTACCTACATTTCTCAAATAGTAATAAAAAATAATAGAAAAGAAAAATGGGCTCTGATACCACTCTGTAATGTCCTGACCTGAGTGCCATGCACCAGTGCCCCGAGACAGTTTACTACATAACCTCAAGCATGCCTCCTCATATTCCAAAGGTTTTTGACTAGAAATGTGGGTGAAATATTGATCATAGAGAAACTATTCCATCTTTATCAGATTAATACCATAGTAGAAATAAAACAGAATAAACAAATGATCTAACAAATAACCAATAACCAAACCAACTATAAAAATACCAGTATCACATGATGACCAAAGTAGGAAATACAATATCCAACTAATAGTAGATATGTCATTCTAATACATTTCAAGTGTCAATATAAAAAACCCAAAACAAATAAAGACACTAACTTCTCCCAACAGGGTCCTGAATCCAAGTTTGCTTCCCTCATAAATGATCCATCTCATATCATTAATCTACATAGGGCCATTTCCCTTAACCTATCCTACAACCATGAAATCTATTTGGAAACTGATTAGGCATCCCATGTATGGTGTGATTACAACTTAGTAGGCCACCACCAACGGTGTCTAAAAAAATATCTAGTTAATAAAAATGTATACAGTTGTATAATGAATAATGCACAAACAGTAAAGTAAACAATATACATTTATTCAATTACTCTTTATTTAACCACATAACTCTCAGGATCCAATGGATACCCAAACTCTCAATACCTTCTTCATCCCATTAAGGAGTCTAAATAATATCACATATTCAATTCACATTTCATTATAACACATGGGCTTTAATTATCCATTTCATTTCAATTCATAACACGACCAATTGGAACCATGGTCCAATGTCAACTCATGGGAATAGACAATCATGTCTAACACCCCGTGGGTATTTGGAGCCTCAGTCCCTTACCCACACCTCAATAATCACTATGGAATTTTGGAGTAGCAGTCCCTATCCCAGACATGAAGATCAATATTTACCACTATGTGCTTTTGATGCAGCAAACCCTATCCCACCCGCGAATATCAATATTTACCCCTATGGGACTTTGATTCGGAAGACCATGTCCCTCACACAAATTCCAATATTTATCACTATGGGATCTTGATTAAGCATATCATTTCCCAAACATTATTATCTTGTATATAAAAATTTCACAAGTATTATAATTTCACATGAATCAAAACAACACATTAATTAATTCTCCAATTAATTCATCCAATTTAACAATTTCATATTTACATTAATCCATCAATTAATTCAACAATTAATTAATAATATTAACTCTATTAATTAATTAAACAATTAATTAATCACATCAATCCCATTAATTAATTCAATAATTAATTAATCACATCAAGTCAATTAATTAATTTTAAGATTAATTAATCACATAAATCCCATTGATTAATTCAACAATTTATTAATCAAATCAAATCCATTGATTAATTTGATAATTAATTAATCCAATTCAATCAATTTCATGATCAGAACAATCCCAATTAATTAATTCAACAATTAATTAATCCAATTAAACAATCCCAATATCAAAATAATTAATTCAATAATTAATTATTCCAATCCAATCAATTGTTAGTCACAACAATTCCCATTAATTAATTCAATATTTATTTAATCCAATTCAATAATCTCAATATCCAAAATTTCACAATACCTTAATTAATTAATTTACCAAATTAATTAATTATCTTTAAGAAACTCAATTTCTAATCATTAAATAACAATTATACAATTACATACATGTAATTGAAATCAATACTTTGGGATTTTAATAATAACCACCTACCTCAAATCATTGATGAGCGATCGCCCAAATGGAAATTCCCTAAATTGAAGTGGAGAGGTAAAACCCATGCTGAAGAATGAGATCTTAAATCAAATCCTAAAAAAAATATCAAACATTCTGTGATCCATCAAACCTAGATATGGATCTAAAACCAACAGGGGGAAGCATCCCTCCTAAGGATGAGAGAAAAATAGAGAGGTAGGAAATCACACAGGATTAGGATCTCTTTCCAGGAGGGGTGAATATCTTCAATTCAGGCTTAGAATTGTCAAGAATAGAGGTCTTAAGGGATTGGAATCCATCATAGAGCCTCCAAAAATAGGATAAATCCTTTGGTGTCAAGTTGGGTATAATTAGGGTGAAGTTCGGGGGGTCAGGATTTTAAAATCTAATTTTTGGGTTAATTAAAAACCTACACAAGGTTTTTTGGGTAGGGGTGCATGGTTTTCCAAGTAATGCGCCTTAACCATGTGCTTCTTATAGGGGGGTGTTTTCTCCTAAAAGGGCACATGATTTGATAAACTTTGTGCTAGCCAGGTGAATCCCCTCTGTTTGGATTCGTATGGCCTGTTGGGTTGGGGCACACAGTTTGAGAAAAATATGCGCCAACCATGCACTACCTCTCTTCCTTTAAAATTTCTCAAATTTCACCTAAATAATCCTCAAAAAATAACACACAAAAATACTCAAAAAAAGAAAAAAGTACCTATAAATGAGCCTGAGACATCTCTAAAAAAGTTTGGGATCTTAAAATCTCCCCACCTTATAACAGCACATCCTCAGGCTATACACCCATTCATCTCTAAGATTATGAGTCAAAAATATCGAGCCATAGATCCCTCATATCCACATCTCTTTCCCATGTTTACTATTTTACATTCCCATTTTCCCATAATACATGAACTATCATCACGGTCTTTCCATACAACACAATCTTACTATGATCCAACACGCGTATCAGTTGTTCCTCAAAGACGCATCTATCTCAATCTCAACATCATCCAAATCGATCACATGATAAGGGTCGGGGTGATATCATCTAAGTTATGACACATGAAAAACATCATGAACTTTACTGTATCTCTGTAGAAGAGACAATTGGTATGCTATCATTGTGATTCTTTTCACAACCCCAAATGGTCCAAAAAACATGGGAACCAACTTTCCCTGCCTCTGTATCCTATAGTGGCCCAATTTAGGTAACACTCAAAGGAATACACAATCACCCCTACCAACTCTAGGTATTTTCATCATATATTAGAATACGAATTTTTTATATTCTAAGATATAGCCATACACTTCCAAATCAGATAAACCTACTCTAACAACTCCTATACAAACTCAATCCTACCAACTCTGACACACCTACCTCCATCCAACATAGAGTTGATCTACATTTCCTACCATAAATATCATCATACAGTTCCATCTAAATAGTTTCTAGATAATTATTTTTATAGGTGAACTCCACCAAAGATAGTTGCTTCTCCCAAGAACCACCAAAATCTAGGACACATTCCCATAGCATATCCTAAATTATCTATATAGTATATTATAATTTCCCATCTATTTGTTGGTGGAAATCCATAATCAATAAAACTTGTGTACCAAGTTCCCTCTGTAATACCTACAAAAAGAACAAAGTAAAACATGAGTCTGAACCTATAGTATGTGGCACCACATGTAGATGAGCTATCTCCTAAATGTACATATCTCCCAACTTCTCCACTGATAAATTCTCCCATACTGGAAATAAATTCTCTACCATTTTCATAAGGTCCACAATTACCCAAATAGCATCATTATTATAAGGAATCCTTGGTAGACCCACTATAAATTCCATAGTAATCTCATCCCACTTCCATTCTGAAATGGGAATGGTTGTAGTAAACCACCAGGTCATTAATGCATAGACTTCACCTATCGATAGGTATAGCTTCATGTCACGAACTTTTTTCTCTCATTTTTCATGTCCAACCACCAAAACTATCGACTTAGGTCATGGTACATTTTGGTCACACCTGAATGCACCACCCAATTCGAGGAATGAAATCTATACATCAACTCCTACCACATTCTCATAGGTACAACAACCTGACTCATAAGATAGATGATCTCATCCTCACCTATGCTCTAATATGAAGGTGACTCCCCACCTTCAAGGATTTCCCTCAAGACCAAGCATTCCAAATCCCCATACTATTTGTCTCTGGTCTATCTCAAAAGTGTAGACTCTAATGAAACTGATATGAGATTCATCTTCTCTTAACTCTCTTGAACCACAAAAATAATCGCAGCCTGTAAAGTCATTATCTTCCACTCAGCACTAGACTCCTGAACTACTTGGGTCTAAGTTTTCCTACTCAAAGTGTCAACAACACTATTTCAATTATCAGGTATATATTCTAGATAAAAGTCAAATGACTACATATACTCAACCCATATCCACTGCCAAATATTCAAATATCACTGTGAAAATATATAATTCAAGAACTTGTGATCTGTATACATAGTAAACTTTTCACCCAATAGATAATGACACCAACACTTCAAAGAATAAACCCCTACAACTAACTCAAGTTCATGTGTAGGGTAGTTATTTTCATGTGGCCTCAGCTACCAAAACCCATATTCCATGACATCATCTCCCTGTATCAACACTGCTCCAAGTGTTATCCTCGAAGCATCATAATACATCATATGCTCCTCACCTCGCTTGGGTAGGATCAAGATTAGTGCCTATGTTAAGTGATTCTTCAACTCTTATAGGTCATTCTCACATTCTTCTAACCATTCAAACTTTACTCCCTTTTTATTCAACCAAGAAAGTGGTTCTTCCAAATGGTAAAATTCTAGGATGAACCTTCGATAATATCCATATAATCCTAGAAAACTACGGATATCGAAAATGTTCTTGGGTGCTCCCAATATAAAACTATATAAACCTTCACTGGGTCCACTAACACACCTTCTTATAAGATGATGTGACCTAATAAGTTTACCTGATCAATACATAATTAACACTTAGATAACTTGGAATATAGTCGATGCTCTCTCAGTGTATTTAGGATGATGTAAAGATGTTGGGAAAGATCATTATGAATCATTGATTACACCAAGATGTCATCCAAAAACACAACCACAAACTGATCCAGGTATGGGTGGAAGATTCTATTCACCAATGCCATAAACACTATTGGTGTTCTCATCAACCAAAATGATGTTACGATGAACTCATAAATTCCATACCTTTCTCTAAAATAATTACTCAGTATATCAGAAGGTATAACTCTCAACTGATGATACCCTAATCTCAATTAAAACTTCAAAAAGACACAAGATCCCCTCAACTGGTCAAAAAGATCATTGGTATATTGAATAGAATATTGATTCTTCACTTTCATCTAGTTCAACTTCTGTTAATCAAAATATAAGTATAGAGTTTTGTCATCCTTATTTACTAACAAGATTGGAGAACCCCAAGGTGACATAATAAAATGGATTAACTCCTTATCCTCCAACTCTTACAGCAGAGTTCTAAGCTCTTGAGTCTCGTTTGGTTCCATTATCTATGCTGGAATAGAAACTGGATTAGCCCCCAGCATGATCTCAATCGTAAATTCCACATCTATCACAGGTGGAAGCCCTAAGAAGTATTCAACAAACACATACTAAAACCTATCCACTATGGGTGGAAAGACATAAATCTTTACACCACCATCATCCATAAACAGACTAGAAACCTGGGTGGTGAGATCCCCCAGTTAATAATAGATTGGATCTGCAAGACCTTCATGGATATCCCACTCTCTATAGTGAATATAATTTGCACCCTTAGGAGATGTAAAATTCAATCTTCTGTGGTAATAATCTATGTGGGATCGATATGATACTAAAAAATCCATACCCAAAATTAGGTCAAAACCTAGCGTTTAAAGGATGTAAATATCCCATATAAATAGATATTCCCCAAACTCGAGAGAACACCCCTTTCCCAAATAGATGTCTCTTGACCGTACTCTCAATGGTGTATCTATTGTCATAATCCCACTCACAAACTCTACTCCAGACTCAAAAAGTTCAGAAATATGTAATAGAATGAGAGGAACCAGTATCAAATAAGGCACTAGAATGTGTAGAATCTATAAGGATAGTACCTATAGTTATTGATGGTACAGCCTTTCTATCCACCAGTGTAGGTTGAACTACATGTAACTGTCTTTCTCCTATTATTTATGATTCAGTCTGAGATCCCTAAGATGCTCCACTCTAATGGTATGGAAACTCTTGACTAGAAGTATCATGTAAATTGCATCTACCACCATGTCCAGTAGAACTCAATCTGTTAGACTGATGCAGTGCAAGATATCCCCTTCCTACATTATGGTTATATCTAGTGGCTCTATCATAACCTATTTGTCATGGGTTCTTATAGAACCTCTATAGGGGTCCTATATTTTCAAAAGATCATCACTCCATCGGTGGTTGGGGCCACTATCTCTAGAATTGTCTCAACCTACCACACTAGTGAGTGATCACCTGAGTAAGATCTTATATGACTAACCCTTCCCTTTGGATATTCTTCTTTCTATCACCCTATATGATACTCTCATAGTGATGCTTATTTATCTCTGAATTCATACCTCCTGAACATCTAGCAGAAACAACTTGTCCTCTATTGAAATCCTCCTTCATATTCCCCTCATATATGAGAGATTGATTCACCACTTATGAAAAATTATTTTGCATGAAGATATTCACCTGGGATTTAATTTCACATTTAAGCTCATCCTAAAACCTCTTTGTCATCATAGCCTCATAACATGCCAGTGCTAGAGAAAATAGATACAAATCTATAAAGAGTACACCATACTCTATCATGCAAATACTCTCCTATGTCAATCGCATGAACTCAACTTCTCTCTCCTCCCTCAACATCTCTGGATAAAATTGCTCCAAGAACTTATCCAAAAAGTCCTTCCATACCATACCATCAGCCTACCCAATCCTAGCATAAATATCCCACCAGTGCTTCAATGATCCTTGTAACATATAATCATCCATGTTTACCATCTTATCAGCAGGAGCCTCTAAATGGTCAATTATATTCTGGATCGACTCAATCCAGAACTTTATTTCCTTGGGTCCACCCTCTCTAGTGGCATTTGGAGGGTGATGTAACAAAAACTCATATATAAGATCATAAATACGCTTCAAAACCCACCCTAGGTGTCCTTCCATAAACAACATAAACCAAGAAATGTTCTCATGCA
The DNA here is from genome assembly GCA_963277665.1 of Viscum album. Classification (NCBI taxonomy): domain Eukaryota; kingdom Viridiplantae; phylum Streptophyta; class Magnoliopsida; order Santalales; family Viscaceae; genus Viscum; species Viscum album. The sequence goes on from OY728129.1 coordinate 988,973,301, forward strand.
ACTTCTCTCCTACTTCCTCACTTAACACTATCGGTACCTCAGGTTTAACTACTAGTGGAGCATCTCCATCCATAACCCTCGGTCATCCTATCTACAAGCGTCGTCATGTAGGAATATATCTACAATGAAAATCACACATATTAGGACACATTACACAACTTTCACATAGTTAACAAGAGGGGTTCACACAAGGTGATAACAAGTCATTCCCTCGAACTTCTCCACACTTTCAAAACTGAGGCACTATCACAACCCTTAATCATCCTAAATCTAGGTAATGGTTAATAAGGGTAAAATTATCCTCATATTCAAGTTTCTCATTAAAAACCCATTTTTTTCAAATATTTCATCATTTTAAAATTATAAAGTTCACATTAGTCATATTTTTTAGTTCAATGTCATGATCAAGGGAAAACATTTATATTTCAACAACTTACCCAAAACCCATTTTTCAATGCCTGCCTAAATTGATGTGTGTCACAAAATAATCCTAAGTGCATAAAATTATGAATGCATAATCAACTCTCATTCAATTTCAATCCATGATTCAAATCTTAGAAAATCTCAACATCAATAACCACAACACACAACAAGTGCATCATCTAAGGTGAACTAACATGAAAATGTAGCAACAAATACTAATAACAACAATCAAACCCCAGGTAATTTGGTTTTACCTCGTACATGGGGTAGATACTCCCATTAATGAACTCATAACCAAGGCCTAAATCTTCCTAGTCTCAGGACTACCTTTCCAAAATAGTAATACAAAATAAATTCAAAGAATAATGGGCTCTAATACCACTTTGTAACATCTGGACCTGGCTACCACACATTGGTGCCCTGATCTAGTTTGATACGAAACCTCAAGCATGCCTCCCCATACGACAAAGAATTCTAACTAGTAGTGAGGGTCTAATATCGATCATGGCGAGACTATACCATCTTTATTATATTAATACTATGTCGTAAATAAAACAGAATAAACAAATGATATAACCAATAACAAAACCAACCAGAACAATAAAAGTGTCACATGATGACCAAAATAGGAAATAAAATATCCAACTAAAAGAAGATATGCCATGAAAATATGTGTCAAGTGTCAATATTAAAGACCCAAAATAAATAAATCCACTGACTACTCCTAAATGGGTTCCTAATCCTAGTCGGGTTCCCTCATCCATGATTTATTCCATACCAGCCATCTATATAGGACCCTTGACCTTAACCTATCCTAAAACCATTAAATCTATTAGAGTTCCAATTAGGCAGCCTGAGTAGGGTGTGAGTACAACTCATTATTCTACTACCAATGGTGTCTAAAACAATATATAGTCAATAATAGTGTTTAATGTTGTATAATGAATAAAGTACAAACAATAAAGTAACCAGTTTACATTTATTCAATTACTCTTTACTTAAACACATAACTCTCAAGTTCCTTTGGATACCTGAACTCTCAATACCTACTTCATCCCATGTCATATATTGAATCATATCACATATTCAATTCATATTTCATTATAACACATGGGCTTTCATTATCCATTTCATTTCAACTCATAACACAGCTGATTGGAAACATGGTTCAATGCCAACTCATGGGCGTAGACCGTTGTGTCTAACACCATGTGGGTATTTAGAGCCTCAATCCCTATCCCACACCTAAATAATCACTATGTTATTTTGGAGTAGTAGTCCTTGTTCCACACGCAAATATCAATATTTACCACTATGGGATCTTGATGTAGCAGACCCCATCCCGCACATGAATATCAATATTTACCACTATGGGATTTTGATGTAGCAAACCATGTCCCACACATGAAAGTTAATATTTTTCAATATGTTCTTTTGATACAATAGACCATGTCCCACAGCTGATTATCATGTATATCACAATTTCACATGTATTACAACAACCTATTATTTAATTCACCAATAAATTAATCTAATTTAATAATTGTATATTCACATAAATTCATCAATTAATTCAAAAATGTATTAATAACATTAATTAAATTAATTAATTCAACAAGTAATTAATCACATCAACCTAATTAATTAATTAATTAATTAATCACATTAATTTCATTAATTAATTCAACAATTAATTAATCAAATCAAATACATTGATTAATTTGATAATTAATTTATCCAATTCAATCAATTTCATGATCACAACAATCCCAATTAATTAATTCAAAAATTAATTAATCCAATTAAACAATACTAATATCCAAATAATTAATTCAATAATTAATTATTCCAATCCCATCAATTGTATAGTCACAACAATTCCCATTAATTAATTCAATATTTAATTAATCCAATTCTATAATCTCAATATCCACAATTTCAGAATACCTTAATAAATTAATTTAAAAAATTAATTAATTATCTTTAAGAAACTCAATTTCTAATCATTCAATAACAATTATACAATTACATACATGTAATTGAAATCAAGACTTTGGGATTTTAATAATAGACCACCTACCTCAAATCATTGATGAGCAATCACCCAAATGGAAATTCCCTAAATTGAAGTGGAGAGGTAAAACCCATGCTGAAGAATGAGATCTTAAATAAAATCCTAAAATCAATATCAAACACTCCATGATCCATCAAACATAGATCTAGATCTAAAAACAACAGGGGGAAGCATCCCTCCTAAGGATGAGAGAAAAATAGAGAGGTAGTAAATCACACAGGATTAGGATCTCTTATCAGGAGGGGTGAATATCTTCAATTCAAGCTTTAAATTGTAAAGAATAGAGGTCTTAAGGGCTTGGAATCCATTAGGGAGCCTCCAAAAATGAGATAAATCCCTTGGGGTCAAGTTGGTTCGAATTAGGGTGAAGTTCAGGGGTCAAGATTTTAAAATCTAATTTTTGGGTTAATTAAAAACCCGTACATGGTTTTTTGGGTAGGGGTGCATGTTTTTCCAAGTAATGCGCCTTAACCATGTGCTTCTTATAAGGGGAATGTTTTCTCCTAAAAGGGAACATGATTTGATAAACTTTGTGCTAGCCATGTGAATCCCCTCTGTTTGGATTCGTATGGCCTGTTGGGTTGGGGCACACAGTTTGAGAAAACTATGCGCCAACCATGCACTACCTCTCTTCCTTTCAAATTTCTAAAATTTCACCTAGAAACTCCTCAAGAAATAACACAAAAAAATACTCAAAAAAGGAAAAAAGTACCTATAAATGAGCCTGAGATATCTCCAAAAAAGGTTGGGATCTTACAATCTCTCCACCTTATAGCAGCACATCCTCAGGCTGTACTCCCATGCATCTCTAAGATTATGAGTCAAAAATATCGAGCCATAGATCCCTCATATCCACATATCTTTCCCATGTTTCCTCTTGTACATTCCCATGTTCCCATAATACATGAACTATCAGTACAACCTTTCCATACAACACATTCTTACTATGATCCAACACGCGTATCAGATGCTCCTCAAAGGACGCATCTATCTCAATCTCAACATCATCTACTTCGATCACATAATAAGGGTCGGGGTGATATCATCTAAGTTATGACACATGAAAAACATCATGAACATTATTGTATCTCTATAGAAGAGACAATTGGTATTCTATCATCCTAATTCTCTTCACAACCCTAATGGTCCAAAAAACATGGGAACCAACTTTCCCTGCCTCTGTATCCTATAGTGTCCCAATGTAGTTAACACTCAAAGGAACACACAATAACCCCTACCAACTCTAGGGGTTTTCATCGTCTATTAGGATACAAATTTTTTCTACTCTGAGCTATATCCATAAACTTCCAAATCAGCTAAACCTCCTCTAATGACTCCGATACAAACTCAATCCTACCAACTCTAACTCACCTACCTCCATCCAACATAGAGTTGATCTACATTTCCTATAATAAATATCATCATATGGTTCTATCTAAATAGTTTCTAGATAATTTTTTTTATAGGTGAACTCCACCAAAGATAGTTGCTTCTACCAAGACCCACCAAAATCTAGGACACATTCCCATAGAATATCCTAAATCATTTGTATAGTACATTATAATTTCCCATATATTTATTGGTGGAAATCCATAATCAATAAAACTTGTGTACCAAGTGCCTTCTGTAAGACCTACCAAAAGAGAAAAGTAAAACATGAGTCTGAAACTATAGTTTTTGGAACCCCATGTAGATAAACTATCTTCTAAATGTACATATCTCCCAACTTCTCCACTGATAAATTATCCCATACTAGAAATAAATTCTTTACCATTGTCATACGGTCCACAATAACCTAAATAGAATCATTATTCTAATGAATCCTCGATAGACCCACTATAAATTCCATAGTAATCTCATCCCACTTCCATTCTAAAATGAGAATGGTTGTAGTAAACCACCAGGTCATTAATTCACAGACTTCACCTATTGATTGGTATAGCTTCATGTCACGAACTTTGTTATCTCATTTTTCATGTCCAACCACCAAAACTATCGACTTAGGTCATGGTACATTTTGGTCACACCTGAAAGCACCACCCAATTCGAGGCATGAAATTTATATATCAACTCCTACCACATTCTCGTAGGTACAACAACCTGACTCCTAACATAGATGATATAATCCTCACCTATGCTCTAATCTAAAGGCGACTCCCCACCTTCAAGGCTTTCCCTCAAGACCAAGCATTCCCGATACCCATACTATTTGTCTCTGGTCTATTTCAAAAGTGTAGACTCTAATGAAACTGATATGAGATTCATCTTCTCTTAACTCTCTTGAACCCCAAAAATAATCTCATCCTATAAAGTCATTATCTTTCACTCATCACTAGACTCCTGAACTACTTGGGTCTAAGTTTTCCTACTCAAAGTGTCAACAACACTAGTTCCCTTATCAGGTATATATTCTTGCTAAAATTCAAATGACTACATATATTCAACCCATATCCACTTCCAAATATTCAAATATCACTGTGAAAAGATATAATTCAAGCTCTTGTGATATGTATACATAGTAAACTTTTCACCCAATAGATAATTTCACCAACACTTCAAAGCATAAACCCCTACAACTAACTCAAGTTCATGTGTAGGGTAGTTATTTCCATGTGGCCTCAGCTACCGAAACCCATATTCCACAACATTATCTCCCTGTATCAACACTGCTCCCAATGTTATCCTAAAAGCATCACAATACATCATATACTCTTCACCTCGCTTGGGTAGGATCAAGATTTGTGCCTATGTCAAGTGCTTCTTCAACTCTTATAGGGCATTCTCACATTCTTCTAACCATTCAAACTTTACTCCCTTTTTATTCAACCAAGAAAGTGGTTCTTCCAAATGGTAAAAGTCTAGGATGAACCTTCGATAATATCCATATAATCCTAGAAAAATAGGGATATCGAAAATGTTCTTGGGTGCTCACAATAAAAAACTATATAAACCTTCACTGGGTCCACAAACACACCTTCCTATAAGATGATGTGACCCAATAAGTTTACCTGATCAATCCATAATTAACACTTAGATAACTTGGCATATATTCGATGCTCTCTCAGTGTATTCTAGACGATTTCAAGATGTTGGGAAAGATCATTATGAATCTTTGATTACACCAAGATGTCATCCAAAAACACAACCACAAATTGATCCAGGTATGGGTGGAAGATTCTATTCACCAATTCCATAAACACTATTAGTGTTCTAATCAACCCAAATGATGTTACATTGAACTCATAAATTCCATACCTTCCTCTGAAATAATTACTCGGTATATCAGAAGGTATAACTCTCACCTGATGATACCCTAATCTCAAGTGAAACATCAAAAAGACACAAGCTCTCCTCAACTGGTCAAAAAGATCATTGGTACATTGAAGAGAATATTGATTCTTCACTTTAATCTAGTTCAACTTCTGTTAATAAAAATATAAGTATAGAGTTTTTTCATCCTTATTTGATAAAAAGAGTGGAGAACCCCAAGGTGACATAATAAAATGGATAAACCACTTATCCTACAACTCTCCCAGCTGAGTTCTAATCTCTTGAATCTCGTTTGGATCCATTATCTATGCTGGAATAGAAACTGGCTTAGCCCCCAGCATGATCTCAATCGTAAATTCCACATCTATCATAGGTGGAAGCTTTGAGAAGTATTCAACAAACACATACTAAAACCTATCCACTATGGGTGGAAATACATAAATCTTTACACCACCATCATCCAAAAATAGACTAGAAACCTGGGTGGTGAGATCCCCCAGTTAATAATAGATTGGCTCTGCAAGGCCTGAATGGATATCCCACTCTCTATAGTGAATATAATTTCCACCCTTAGGAGATGTAAAATTCACTCTTCTGTGGTAATAATATATGTGGGGTCGGTATGATACTAACCAATCCATACCCAAAATTAGGTCAAAACCTAACATGTAAAGGATGTAAATATCCCATATAAATAGATATTCCCCAAAATCGAGAAAACACCCCTTTCACAAACAGATGTCTCTTGAATTTACTCCCAATGGTGTATCTATTGTCATAGCCCCACTCACAAACTCTACTCCAAACTCAAAAATTTCAGGAATATGTAATAGAATGAGAGAAACCAGTATCAAATAAGGCACTAGAAAGTGTAGAATCTATAAGGATAGTACCTATAGTTATTGATGGTACAACCTTTCTATCCACCAGTGAAGGTTGAACTACATGTAACTGTCTTGCTCCTATTCTATATGATTTAGTCTGAGATCCCTACGATTATCCACTCTAATGGTATGGAAACTCTTGACTAGAAGTATCATGTAAATTGCCTCTACCACCATGTCCAGTAGAACCCAAGCTGTTAGACTGATGCGGTGCAAGATATCCCCTTCCTACATTTTGGTTATATCTAGTGCCTCTATTATAACCTATTTGTCATGGGTTCCTATAGAACCTCTATAGGCATCCTATATTTCCACAAGATCATCACTCCATCGGTGGTTGGGGGCACTATCTCTATAAGTGTCTCAATCTACCACGCTAGTGAGATATCACCTGAGTAAGATATTATATGACTAACCCTTCCCTTTGGATATTCTTCTTTCTATCACCCTATATGATATTCTCATAGTGATGCTTATTGCTCTCTGAATTCATACCTCTTGACCATCTAGAAGAAACAACTTGTCCTCTATTTAAATCCTCCTTCATATTCCCCGCATATATGAGAGCTTTATTCACCACTTATGAAAATTTATTTATCATGAAGATATTCACCTGGGATTTAATTTCAAATTTAAGCTCATCTTAAAACCTCTTTGTCATCATAGCCTCATCACATGCCAGTGATGGATAAAATCAATACAAATCTATAAATAGTACATCATACTCTATCATGGAAATACTCTCCTATGTCAATCTCATGAACTCATCTTCTCTCTCCTCCCTCAGCATCTCTGGATAAAAGTTCTCCAAGAACTTATCCAAAAAAGTCCTTCCATACCATACCATCAGCCTACCCAATCCTAGAATAAATATTCCACCAGTGCTTCACTAATACTTGTAACATATAATCATCCATGTTTACCCTCTAATTAGAAGGATCCTCTAAATGGTTAATTTTATTCTGGATGGACTCAATCTAGAACTCTGTTGACTTGGGTACACCCTCTCTAGTGGCATTTGGAGGGTGATGTAACAAAAAATCCTATATAAGATCATAAATACTCTTCACAAACCACCCTATGTGTCTTTCCATAAACAACATAAACCAATAAATGTTCTCATGGAACTTCTCTCCTACTTCCTCACTTAACACTATCGGTACCTCAGGTTTAACTACTAGTGGAGAATCTCCATCCATAACCCTTGGTTATCCTATCTACAGGCATCATCGTGTAGGAATATCTCTACAATTAAAATCACACATATTAGGACACATTACACAACTTTCACATAGTTAACAAGAGGGGTTCAAACAAGGTGATAACAAGTCATTCCCCCGAACTCCTCCACGCTGTCAAAACTAAGGCACTATCACTACACTTAATCATCCTAAATCTAGGTAATGGTTAATAAGGGTAAAATTATCCTCATATGAAATTTTCTCATTAGAAACCCATTTTGTTCAAATATTTCATCATTTTAAAATTATAAAGTTCACATTAGTCACATTTTTTAGTTCAATGTCATGATCAGGGGAAAACATTTCTATTTCAACAACTTACCCAAAACCCATTTTTCCATGCATGCCTAAAATGATGTGTGTCACAAAATAATCCTAAGTTCATAAAATTATAAATTCATAATCAACTCTCATTAAATTTCAAGCCATGAGTCAATTCTCAGAAAATCTCAACATCAATAACCACAACACACAACAAGTGCATCATCTAAGGTGAACTAACATGCAAATGTAGTAACAAGTACTAATAACAACAATCCCACCCAAGGTACTTGGGTTTTACATCGTACATGGGGTAGATACTCCCATGAATGAACTCATAACCAAATCCCGAATATTCCTAGTCTCATGACTACCTTTCCAAAATAGTAATAAAAAAGAAAAGCAAAGAATAATGGGCTCTAATACCACTTTGTAACATCTGGACCTGGCTACCACACATTGGTGCCCTGATCTAGTTTGATACGTAACCTCAAGCATGCCTCCCCATACGCCAAATGATTCTAACAAGTAGTGAGGGTCTAATATAGATCATGGGGAGACTATACCATCTTTTTTAGATTAATACTATATCGTAAATAAAACAGAATAAACAAATGATATAACCAATAACAAAACCAACCAGAATAATAAAAGTGTCACATGATGACCAAAATAGGAAATATAATATCCAACTAACAGTAGATATGTCATGAAAATATATGTCAAGTGTCAATATTAAATACCCAAAATAAATAAATCCACTAACTACTCCTAAATGGGTGCCTAATCCTAGTCTGGTTCCCTCATCCAAGATCTATTCCATACCAGCCATCTATATAGGACCCTTTCCCTTAACCTATCCTACAAACATTAAATCTATTCGAGTTCCAATTAGGAATCCTGAGTAGCGTGTGAGTACAACTCATTATTCTACTACCAATTGTGTCTAAAACAATATATATTCAATAATAGTGTTTAAAGTTGTATAAAGAATAAAGTACAAATAATAAAGTAACCAGTTTACATTTATTAAATTAGTCTTTACTTAAAAACATAACTCTCCAATTCCTTTGGATACCTAAAGTCTCAATACCTACTTCATCCCATGTAATATTTTGAATCATATCACATATTCAATTCATATTTCATTATAACACACAGGCTTTCATTATCCATTTCATTTCAACTCATAACACAGCTAATTGGAAACATGGTCCAATGCCAACTCATGGGCGTAGACCGTTGTGTCTAACACCATGTGGGTATTTAGAGCCTCAATTCCTATCCCACACCTCAATAATCACTATGTTATTTTGGATCAGTATTCCTTATTCCACACACAAAGATCAATATTTACCACTATGGGATTTTGATGCAGCAGACCCCGTCCCGCACATGAATATCAATATTTACCACTATGTGATTTCGATGTAGCAAACCATTTCCCACACATGAATGTTAATATTTTTCAATATGTTATTTTGATATAATAGACCATGTCCCACACACGATTATCATGTATATCACAATTTCACATGTATCACAACAACCTATTAATTAATTCACCAATAAATTAATCTAATTTAACAATTTTATATTCACATAAATCCATAAATTAATTCAAAAAAATTTTAATAACATTAATTAAATTAATTAATTCAACAAGTAATTAATCACATCAACCTAATTAATTAATTAATTAATTAATTAATCACATTAATTCCATTAATTAATTCAAAAATCAATTAATCACATTAATCCCATTAATTAATTCAAAAATTAATTAATCACATCAATTCTATTAATTGAGTCGATAATTATTTAATCCAATTCAATCAATTTCATGATCATAATAATTAATTAATCCAAATCAATAATCCTTATATCCCCGTAATTAATTAAAAAATAAATTATTCCAGTCCAATCAATTACATAGTCATAAAAAATACACTAATTAATTCAATAATTATTTAATCAAATTAAATAATCTCAATATACTCAATTTCATAACCCCTTAATTAATTAATTTATCAAATTAATCACCCCCACAAAAATCTGGGGTGGTGGGGGGATGAGGTGTGGGGTTATGGTCATGGGGTCGATTCCTCAAGCCTCTTTCTTATTCCGTGTTTGTCATGTAAAACCCTCCTTTTAATTTACCAAATTAATTAATTCTCTTTAATAAACTCAATTTTTAGTCATTAAATAGAAATTATATAATTACATACATGTAATTGAAATCAATACTTTGGGATTTGAATAATATACCACCTACCTCAAATCATTGATGAGTAGTCACCCAATGAGAATTCCCCAAATTGAAGCAAAAAGGTCAAACCCTTGATGAAGAATGAGATCTTAAATCAAATACTAAAAAGAAGATTAACCATTCCATGATCCATCAAACCTAGATCTAGATCTAAACCCAATAAAGGAAAACATCCCTCTTAAGGATGATAGAAACATGGCGAGAGAGGGAGGAAACCACATAGGATTGTGATCTCTTGCCAGGAGGGGTGCTGATCTTCGATTTGGGCTTCAAATTGTCAGGAACAAAGGTTCGAAGGGATTAGAATCTATCCAAGAGCCTCAAAAAATGATAGGAATCCTTTAGGCTTGAGTTGGGTTGAATTAGGGTGAATTACGAGGGTTTATGGATTTTTAAATCTAATTTTTAGGTCAATTAAAAGTTCATGCACAATTTCCTATGAATGGGTGCATAATTTCTCTTAATAAGGCATATGGTTTGGCATACCGTTCACCAACCGTGTAAATCCTCTATATTTGGGTTCGCATGGTTTTCTGGGCTGGGTCGCATGGTTTGGTAAAACTGTGTTCCAACTGTGCACTACCTCTCTTCATTCCAAATTTCTTAAATTTCATCCAAAAAATAACCCAAAAAAAGTAATCAAAAAAAGAAAAAAAGAGTACCTATAATCCTGCCTAAGACATCTCTAGAATAAGTCAGGATCTTATAGAACATAAGTTAACTCTTTCCTTTGACCTTCCATAAGTGAGTAATGGGGTCCTCTCTAGGCCTCCTCTATGGTTTTTCCCTCCATCATGTACCACTATCTCCACTCTACCACCCCTATGGTGTGAACCACTACTCCATGCACACGCCAACCCATGTACACTCTCGCCTGCGTTCTTGGTGACTCAAGTGGTTAGCTGGCCTGGCTAGTTCCCCCGCATGGTTGAACATGCTCCCACATGAGTGAGGTTGATCTGGCTACACCGTTCAGCCCCTATTTGGCCTTATTTTTTACAACACAACAAATAGGGTTGCAACGTAGCACTTGGACTACTGTGTAGCCCTTTGACCAGAACACTTTCACTTCCTTCTTCATTTTTTCAGTAAAGACAACACACAAACTTCCAATGTTATTACGCTCAACAATATTAGTGTTTATTCTAGTGTTATTAATAATTTATTTTTAATATGTTTTAGTATGTTTATGTTGGGTATATCATGTGATACAAGTTATATAATATAGTTTGTATTTTAAAGGATCCAAAATCTCAAGTCATTATAATCGTTATACACATATACATACATATATATATACACACACATATCTCAATACACATATTCATTTATTATCATGTGAATATATATATACATATATATATACACGTATACATATGTGTATAAAACTTAACATGACATCAAACACTCACACGTGAATCACATGTGAATAACATAAGGACGGATCAAGTAAACTCAAATAATTGGAAAAAATAATGGAATCCAAACCTACTGAGGATCTTAAACACATACGCCAAATCATGAAATTTCATAAAAAATATTAAAAAATAATTAAACACTCAACTTCTATATGAAAATTATCAAAAATATTTTATTATTTAAAAATATAACAATTATTTAGGCATGGAAAGATAATAGGGAAAATCTATAAGAACCCATCTAGAAATCAACTATAATTTCCTAAAAACGATGATCAATAAATATATTTAATTTAATTTTCACTCAATAACATGCCTAATTTGAGTAAAAACTAATTTATAACACCTAATCACGCGTTGTATGTTAAATAAAAATTAAAACATAGAAGCGCATACCTGAAATCATGTGCGGAAGAAGAAAAACTTAGAATATGATGATAGAAGAGCCTGAAGAGAAAATATCACACCCTAAGAAACAAATTTTGAAAGGATTAGCACCAAAAATCCACCTAGGGTTCATACTAATGATCCATGGTGAAAGGTAAAAAGAAATAATAACAAGTAAAGAGAGTAAGATTGATAAGAAGTGGAGAACCCCTAACCTAGGATGATTCTATTCAAAATCAGAGGGAGAAACGCTAATAATTTGTGTATAGAGGAAGGGGTTTATGTGCATGAGGTTCCTACCTGACTTCAAAGTTCATGTGATAACCGATAGGGTGAGACCCAAATTTGGTTCTAATTAGGGTGAGTGGTAATACCATAAATTCCAATTTTTAAATCTATGGGTAAACCACATGGTTTGGCTAAACAATTGGCCAAACCATGCACCAACTATGTGACCCCTCACTAGATACTTAGGGAAATAACATGGTATAGACACACAATTAGACAAACTATATGCTAACTGTGTAAAACATCTCTGCTAAGTTATATACCCCTACTACATAATTGTTGTATGGTTTTTCCAATCATGAGTCCAATCATGCGACATGCAAAAAATCTTAAAATTTAAAAAAATGCCAAAATAAAAAAGGACCAAACCTTAATAAAAATGATGGGAATAAATAAATATATAAAATAATTAATAAAATAAGGGTCAATTTGTGACAATTATCTCCACTATAACTCTTTATTTCCCCCACAAATTCATTGAGTTTGAAATAAAAGGCATAGTTAAAAGAGTTTTCAATCAAAAAAGAGGATCTAATAATGATACAACCTCCAAACTACTGAAATAGGGATAGAGAAGTGAATCTAAACATGATTATAAATCCTCGAACATACATAAATTCTAGACCACCATTCACACCCAACCACTAATAATGGGATTTAGAAATTGAGACTCACAGTGGATCTCCCCTCCATTTATAAACCACTCTAACACGAGGAGTCAAATAGTGAAGGAATCTAAAGAAAACACTATAAAATTACAACCAATCAATAACTAATATGATCCAAAGGATACATATGTCTAGTTTCATGTCCGTCATTCCATAGAAACAACAACTTATTCTCTAAATAGACACAAGATAAGGAATTTCTAAAGGAAAATTCCAATCAATATAATAGAAATTAGGAAATAAGGAGTGAGAAAATAAATAGATGAAAGAAAAGGTTAGCTATAATCTCTATTAGAATACATTGGAAGAAAATGAGAAATATATTACTGAATACAGAAGCAACATCAGAACCAAGAGACTTCACCTAGACAGATTCCTCAAACCATAACCTATCACAACCCTCAAAACTTCACTGAAATTGAAGAGGACTAACTCCACCATAATGATCACACTAGACAAATATTTAAATGAGTTTTGTCCAGATGAGAGATCTCTAAGAAAAATATTTATATAAAGACCTATTACAATGAGATACACTCTCACAAAATTACTCGACACAATCCTACATGAATGAAAACATCCTACTAGCATCCCCAAGCCACTCCATGTCATATTGAGAAAATAAATCATCCCAATAATAGGGATTAGAGGTACCAGACTCTTCCTATACACACGGAGTCTCAGTAGGGCGGTTATGTAAAATAGATATACTCAAAAACCTAGGAACACCTACCCAAGGGAAACTCAATGATACAAACATACCATAATTTCTAAAGGCTTTTTTAGGGGAGAAGCATTGCTTAAAGGTCAAGGTAAAATATGAACCATAGTCAATAAAAAATATCAAAACAAAGAAACTATAATTAGATCATTCCTAAAATGATAGAGCAAAAAATAATACCACAACTTAAAAAAAAGAATAAAAAAGTGTCCATTTAAAAATCATTTTCAAAGACCCGTCCAGATTTAAAAAAAATTATGATCTTACCCAAAAACCAATTTAAACTCCACACTTCAATTTCTAAAAAGACTCAAAATTCAAATTTTAAGTCACCTTTAAACATTACAAGTTCCTTTTTGAAATTACTTCATGTGTCTCAAAATTCCAAATCCATTTCAATTTATTTTAAATAAAATCTTCTGTACTTATTTCAAAACTAAATTTTAACATTTAAAATTGGATTCCCTTTTTGAAAGACAATTTTAATTTCTAAATCATATGAGGAATAAATAAAATAACACAAATAAAATAAGAAAATTATCATTATTTCCCCAAAATATTCTCAATATATGATCTAAAGAAACTAAATGCCCCAATGTAATCTAAAATCAAATTTTCAAAATTGGTTAGTAACTACACAAGGTTTGGTTATAGGGTTTAATGGACCATGCGCTAACCATTAGTCTTATTGGAGTTGGTTACATAGAACCAAATTATACTTACTCTATGACTTCTTGTATTAATTTTTTTAATATTAATAAACTTCTTATCATATCATGATTATTCTTCTGTGTGACGTTATATGTGATAATTTCTTAAGAGTAACTATTACACTAAAAGGACATAGTAGTTCCCTACTATGATGACAACCTATAAGTTCCACGATAGTATTCTTAAATATATGTTCCATAGAAAAATGATATCTTTTTATGATATTTAAATGATACATGATATTATGGATGGATACTCATAAGACTTTTAGGCACTTTCTCATGGTTTAGGCCCTTAGTAATTTCTAGTGTAGGATATTCTAAAAACACATCCCACTAGTAGGAAATCTACATTTTCATGTGTCATTGGATGTTCTTATATTAAAACATGTATATTAATCCTTATATTTTAAGATTAATATTATTATTGGATATCATTAGTTATATACTTTGATGTATAGATGAAGACTTTGATAATATATGTTCATGGTGAAGTTGGATATATTGGGTGAGTCATGAGTAATATTGCATTAATGAATAATGTGGGAAGGATTTTTCCTTTATATTATTTAAAAAAAATTATATCAAATTCACTTTTATGGTAATATAATAGCCTAAATAAATCCATGAACATGGTATTCTATGGGAAGGTTTAATTATGTAAAGTCAAAGAAAGAGTTATCAAGCACACAGGTTGATGACACCAACAGGAAACCTGTTTGATTAGAGATATTTTGATAAAAGGGTCATATTACATGGTTAGTGTTTGAATTAGGTTTATATAATTGTGAAATTAACTTTTTTCTTGATGGATTTCTTGGCATGTTTGTAACACCCCAATATTTTATGATATATTTCACTTTAAATAAATCTAACTTCTTTAATAGCTTACTTTACATGAAACACCAAGTTCAAATAAACCCTAAAAACTATTGAAATATTATTATGTTATAGCTATATTATTTTTTAAGTCAACATATCAAAATTATCTTAGAGTTGGTATTTTTTTGAAAAGATCGCTTTTTCAGTGAATAGTGAAAAATACAGATTTTTTGTAAAACTATCATTTCATTTCATTAAAAAGAATAATTATGATTTTAATTTGATATTAAATTAAGATAAATTTAATTTATTTATAAATAATATAATTAATTACACAGTAATCATATTTATACTTGATTTTAGTATAAGTTCATTTTATGTCTTAAAATGCATGTTTCTAAAAAACTATTTTTCATTACTTTTTATGATATTATATTAGATGTAATTTATATAATTTATAAGAATTTAATTTGATGAAATGGAAATTATTTTTGGATTTAGAAACTAAAATTTATCCTAGTATGAATTTTTGATATTTTTCTGAAGAAGGTAAATTTGTATTGAATAGTAAAAATAGAGTTTTTATGAAATATGGTATCTTTTATGATATCACCAAGAAATAAATATGCAATAAAAAATTTATTAAAATTATTGAATGAATATTGTATGATAATATACTAAAAATACAATATAAAAATAATTTATAACATATAAATTATAATTTATTTCATAATAAATATAAAAATCATTTTCAGTGCCAACGTAGTGCTTGCACAGCACTAAAAAAGTCAAATTTGGTGTCCTAAAGATAATATTTGAGAAAAAAATTATTTTAATGATTTAGTTAGTATATATGAATTATTATTGATTATTTTTATGGATATATGTGAATTTTTGAGTTATATAACAAACAAATCGTCCAAATTCTTATTCAATGCTTTTTCAACGCTAGACAAGTCAAAATAACATATGAAATAAGTTTTCATGACATAGATGTCACTAAATATACATATTAAATGAATATAAAAGTTTATATTTAACTTAATTAATTTATTTCTATGATTTTAATTTATTTTTAATTTTTACTGATGAAATAATTACCTTAAATTCTTACACAACGTTGACACTATGCTTTTCTATGCAATGGAAAATCAAAGAAAATAATTTTAAAAACCTTTAAAATAATTTTTTGGTAATTAATTGTGGTTTCACAAGAATTTAATTGCTAATAATAATTTATAATTGATAGTTAAAATTATTATATTCTAATTTCATCTCTTTATTGATGTATGTTATGTCAAATTAAATGAATAATGTTGAAAATGACATTAAGGATATTTTATGAAAAATAATATTTTAGTAAATTATTTTGAAAACATAAAAAATATTTAAAAAGTAAAATTAGAGAAAAATGTTCTAAAATTTTATCCCTTGTTCATTTATGAGAAAATTTTCTCTTTATAAGTAAAATTATAACCCTTTAATATTGAAAAATCCATTATTGTGGTTAAGGTAAAAATTGTTTAACAAAGGGGTTGAAAAAAAAGATAAGGTTTAAAATACCACTTAAAACTATAAAAATTTTATTGGGTGAAGTTATTTCAACCATATCCTATCATAGATTCTAAATTTTATCCAAATGGTGTCACTTTCATATGAAAATGAACTTATTATATTTAAATATTTTTTATTTAACTCCATGTGCGTCCTTTCATTCACTATAAAAGGACACCAAAAATCATATGTTATATACACCACTTATAGAAAATTAGCTTGTAAAAAACCTACCAAAAACTATTCAAAACATTCTTATCCAAATTATAGAGGTTATTTACTTCAAAAATACCAATCCTAAGTCCCTCAAGAGGAGATCTAAAGGGGTTCTTTCAAAGAATAGGTAATCAACTTCACTGAGAACTTAAGCCCGAATGGCCCGAAGGCCTTCTTTTTTATTGATTTTTGATAACCCCCATTTCTAGGGATAAGGGGGAACCCTTACAAGGTCCGTAGGCTTAGAGATTACATGGCCCATAGGTCATAGGAAATATACATACTATAATTGGAACTACTCCTCCCCAGCCTTTTCATCGTGATATAAGCTCTCCACCTTTGCATGTCTTGTTCAGCTAGGATTCCCATGTAAGCACAGGTTGGTCCCTATGGAAATTCCATACCCTCTCTTCCTAACAAATCTTCTTAGCTTCTGCTCTGGTGAATGTGCCTGCTCTGAATTCCCATCTAGATTTTTCTCCTTGTAGAGTTTGTCTGATCTTTTAAGCTCAATTTCAGGTGGCCCGAAGGCCTTGAGGTGGCTCGAAGGCCTTGAGGTGGCTCGAAGGCCTTGAGGTGGCCTAAAAACCTTACTGGTCCGAAGGCCTTGGGTGGCCCGATGGCCTTAAAGGACCCGAGGTCCAAATCGGTGGCCCAAAATCCCAAATGGATAAATATTTTTGGTTGCTACAGTACCGAACAATGTTTTCTACAGTACCCCAGAAATATGTCTCCACCTGGTTTTGAACTCGGGTCTCTTGGATGCACTTGCTGAGTCCTCACCAACTGATCTGAGGCTATTGTGCTTCACCAAGCACTTACATTTTTCTTATTTTACTACCATAAACTATGTCATAACCATTCCAATATAATAACATCAGTATCTCTAATATAATAATATGTTATTATTTTGATCAAATAGTATTTATAAATCTCTTTATCCATCGAATGGGAAACAAAATCTTCGCTCGTGTGTACATAAGACTACCGTCTCGCGAACCGATGTAATTTGTTTTCCAATACCTTCTCATGTGGATTTTAATAATGACATAACTAATTAATATAAATTATACTTAAAAAATATTTATAATAATATAATTAAAATATATCATCTACTTCCTTGCCCTTACAACTGTTAAAAAATTGATAATGTCACTCGTGCATACGTACGACCTACCATATCTAGGAAATGGAATGGTTAGTTTTTCATGTTTATTTCTCATATATGATTTCAAAAATGTATATAGTGAATATTTATATTTTCTATATCATTATTAACATTATTTATATTATATATTAATTATCAAGATATAAGGACCATAACTTCTGAATCAAAACATACATGAAAAATGAAATAGTAAATGCCCAAAACAATGATAATAATAAAACATTGTTATTGAACTGGTAATAATATGTTATAAATAGATCATATAAAATATTATAAATATTTATATGGTTATGGTATGTAATTATAATAAATATAAATTTATTATACGAGATATTAAAATCAATTATGAGTCAATTCAAACTTGAGGCGAGAGATTTCATCGCAATTTCCACTCTATTGAGAAACACCTATTTGTTTTTATGTTGTGTATATACTGACCCTTTAATGTATTTAACCTTAGTATATATTTATTAATAATGATTAATTTTTCAATTAAATTTTAATATTTCATGGGGATAAAATTTAAATGTCACCAAAGAGGTAATAATTTATTTTATAATCTCATTTTTTTTGGGATTGCACTTATTTTCATTGAAGTAATATTATAATATATCCTTTATAAAATCCATATATGTTTTGATACTTTTTATATTTATGTATTTTAATTTTTTATTCTTTATTTTCTTTTCTTTTTCATTTGAATCAATCTAATAAATTTTTAAAATAAAAGTAGATTTTATTTCTCTTTTTGATTGGGTATATTTTTCTTCCATGACCATATTTTTCAAAATTGTTTTACAAAAGTCATTTTTATTTACTCAAGTGATTTATTAATGACATTTTATGTTATCCTTGAATTATTAAAATGTTTTAAATGAATCTTTCTAAATTTTTCCAAAATTTTCATTTTTTACTTTCTTTTCAAAAAGTTAAAAGGAATGTTTCTTTTAGCATATTCGAGGTTAACAAATTTTCCCACCTCCATAACCATTTCACATTATTTAGCTTCTTTTGTAAGTTTGTAATGGTTTTATAAATAAAAATATTTAATGAAACTTATTTTAATATTTCACTTCTATTTTCTTTATTTCTCAAAATTACATGATTTTATTACAAAACGTGTATTTATGATGTATCAATGGTCATCTATTATCTCTTATTAATTTTTTTTGTCATTAAATCTCTCTAGAAACATTCAATGTCTTATGATAATATTTCATTAGACATTAAATTTATATTAAATATCCATATCCTTTGTGTCATGGATATGGTTATTTCCTAAACTATATACCATTTCAGCATATGGTATTTTACTATGAAATTAATTATATTGATTGGGGAAATCTTGATATTTCATATTATTTACTCAATATGAATATTTATTGATAAGGAATTTTTTTTATAGATTAAATTGATTATTAGATATATGATGAATTCATTGGACATGTAGTGATAGTTTGGGACCGGTAATAGATATCCCATCGATGAATTGATAGGTCTCATGAGACAAACCAGTAGTCCAAATTTATTATATGGGTTACCATCGATAAAAATATCTTGAGACAAGGCCTTGATGGTAAAGATATCATGATTTCTAATGTCATGATGTCCAACATTATGTATCCTTTATTAATAATTCAGTTATTATTATTCATGATATTACTGTATTGATATTATCTATTTATTCACTTTATGCTCAAGTTATTGATTAAATGGAATGTGTTTCTGTTATTTACCTTGTCATATTGATTATTCCTTATTTTCTCATGATAAATTTCACTGTACATAACCCTTAATGAGAATCTGAGCTCACCCTTTATCTGTTTTCTTTTCCCTAGGATATAAATAAAGATATTATAAATAATATCAAGGATGTGAGAATGTTTCTTATGTTATGTTTTAAATTTTATCTCTAATGTAAAATGGGAGGCATGTTTGTATTTGGTTCTTCAATACTACTAAACTAACCAATCCTTGCTGATGTGATCCCTTGTATCTTATGACAATATAATAAATTAGACACCAACTATGGGTTCTAGATTCTAGATTTCTATAGTGTTTCTAGATGTTACTCTGGGATATTAGGTGGTTTCACCTAATACCACTAAGAAGGAGGTATATATGGTCACACAATGAGTGTATCTGGAATCTCAGTTAAATTCTGTTTGAATTAAATAAGATAGAGTAAATATTATTCTCACTTTTAGGTTTAATAATTATTCAGGATTGGTTGATTTCCAAGATTTAATCACAAGTTATTCAGAAGAATTGATATTTGAATTACATAATAATAAATATTCATTCACAAGATTTAATTGATAAAATATTTATTATATTTATCTGAAAATAATGCAGTGATATTTAATT
Organism: Viscum album; assembly: GCA_963277665.1. Lineage (NCBI taxonomy): Eukaryota > Viridiplantae > Streptophyta > Magnoliopsida > Santalales > Viscaceae > Viscum > Viscum album. The sequence goes on from OY728129.1 coordinate 988,994,042, forward strand.
ATTAAATAAATTTTCATTATTGATGGCTCGATAAATATTGAGGTGGTTTGTAGACTAAGTTTAATGGTCTATCTAGAAATAATATATTAAATATCATTAAATAAATAATAATTTATTTAGTTAACAACTGGTATATATTTATCTATAGGTGTTGAGAAAGTCAAGAAAATAATAATATTATTATTATTATTATTATTATTATACATGGGGTTATCTAAGGAATAAAGGATTATCTAATACCATATCTACAATTAAAAACCCTATCCTAGCTTTATAAATACTCAGTTATATCACATTTCAGGTTTAGCTACTTGATGTACATAATAAATATAGAGAGAATTATCTCAATTCCTAGAGAGAATTATCTTAAGAACGTGCTAAAAACAAGAGTGTAAATCCTCCTCCAACCAATCAAGCCTTATAGAGATCCTTAAAAAACCTTCACTAATTTAGAGATTCTTCTGATGATCAAAGACAAATGACATAAGTGATCATAATTGACCAAGATAGCACCCAGTGATTCTATGATTATGTTCTAAGATTTTCTAGCATGTGTGGATCACTGTTCGAGGGATTTTTCCCTTAGATCCTATAATGCAATGATGGTATGGTGAGATAAATTAACCAAATAATCAATGAAGAAATAATTACAAGAAAACTTAATGCTAAATCTATCAATAAATTAATTATAAATTTTATGTGATAATCCTACCCTCTGGTTCCGAAATTAACAAGTCAATTAACCTTTGAATTAATTCCATTATTCCTGACATTCTTGGTCATTTTCATCTTGAATTATTCATTGTTTATGAAAAAAACTAGGTTGGTTATGCCTAATAGGTGCTTCCATTATTATAGGAACCTTCAAGTGGTATCAAAGTATTAAAATAATTAATTTATAATTATTTATTAATTATTAAATAGTGATATTCATTTATTTCTAGTTTTATTTATGTATTATTTATTATTTAAATTTGAATGTTAAATTATTATTTTCTCTTCTTTGTTCTCTCTCTTATAACCAAAAAGGTTAAATTTACACAAATAATATCTAAATACTCCATCAATAGATGTTGAGGGTTTTAGTCATATGACGTAAGAGTAAATAGTGTTTATCTCGAAGGTACACATTTTTTATCCTTGTGTAATGCACCAAGATGACTCACATTAAATGTGGGTAATCATGTATCAACTATACATGAAGTTTATTTAATGTACATTGTGTGTTGACTAGAATGGGATGTAATGAAGTTTGACCAAACTATATGTCATGTAACTCACCTACATGTTGTGTAGTCCACGTGTTTTCGTGGTGGAAAACATGGGGGTCCAAGTCATGTCGTGTATTTACTACACGACACAGGGACTGCAAAACCATGAAACATCAAGATCACATGATGTGTAGTTAGCATGCATTCCATGTACCTCATGCATATCCATGGTCAATAAATTCATCCAGTCCTTGGTAATGTGTCAAGAACATGGGTATAAGAGGTTACATGATGTATAAATCTAGTACATGTTGTCTAACCTGTTATACCTCATTTAATTAATTTTATATAGAGAAAAAAATTAATGATATAATTAAACTTATTTATATGTGTTTAGTTTTTTATTTATTTGACAGTACACACCATGGGATATGATTATAAATTATATATTAAATTAATTTCTATGTTAAATTATAAACTACAAGTTGTGTATGGTATTTACATGTAGTGTACTCCATATGTGTTAATAGCATCACATGTCACACAATTAACATATTATCATTCTTCATTTATTGAACAATTCATGTCTTGTAATGATGGGACTCAAAATATATATTGTATGTAATGTGAATACATAGTACAAGTACTATTCTAAGTAGTTTGGATATATACATGTCATTTCCTCCAAGTACACTTGTGTACTTTGTTAATTTTAAATAAAATTAATTTTTTTAATTTTTTTAAAATTATGGATGATGGAAATTTCACAATATTTTGGATGGAATTAAGATAAGTTGAATTAATTAATTAGTTGGATTAATTCGAGGTGTGTATCTAAATTAAAGAATGAATTAAAGTAATTATTAGCTAGATTGAAAATGTTTATTCTTAGGGTATGTGGGTGATCATGATATTAGAACATACCAATGTATGTGATTGATTTCCTTTTAATTTATTATTATTAAATTAAATTGATGTCTTATGTATCATCCTCTCCTCTCGTTATATAAGGGTTTGTGTGTCTATGGTTTATTTTATGTAAACCCCTTTAAAAAATTAATTGGTTCCCCTCACCTAAATGTGAGTAAAGCTTATGTAATGGATGTATCTCTTGGGTGAGTGAGAGTGGTTCAACTTTGGATTTAAGGTGAAAACAATCCAAGAGGTTCACAAGATCACATATGCAATTTTGTAGCTCAAACAAATACAGGTTCAAGGATTTATTCCCATAGGGTGAGAGTTAATTTATCATCCACTAAATAAGACAAATATTAGATAAATCTCATGATCATGCCACTATTTATTTATTTATATCAGTTTCAGGGTTTTTTTATTTGAATGGATTAAATTCACATTATATAAATGAATTAACAAATCATACAAGATGGAATTAAATAATTGGATTATACATAATTTTATCACGACATGTTTAATCACTTAAGTAAATAAACTTAATATTAACAAGCATGTAATAAAGATAAAATGATTTATTTATTCATAAATATAAAATTCCTAAAATTAAATATCAATTTTTTACAACTTTAAACTACTTTGTCTGAAATCATACATTAGTTCAAAGTTATTTACCAACCTCTGTTAGGGCACTTTCAGTTATAGGGGAATTTTTAACTTGAATTTTGGTTTGAGTTAACCTAGTTCGCATTAAGGGTTGATTTCCTCTATGAGACTTGGTGAAACTAGTAAGAAAAAGTTGAGGAAATATTCATCCATGATTTTTGGATTTGTAATTCCACTCAATGGATCTATGAGTTACGAGTTAATGTAGTTAGAAAGTTACGCCAACCTAAATACCATCAAATATCTTTCTAGACCTCCATCTGGGTTATGAGAAGGGAAATATGGATCCATTCCACTGAAATATCTATGAGACCATATATTCTAAAACCAATGGTGAGGGCTATTGGGTTTCGACAAAATAGTGGGAGATGAATAAACAGATAAATTAAAGTTTATTATTTAATTTTGTAATCCCAATAAAGTACTAAAATTATGTTCTTGTTTATTTTAGAAGTGGAAATCCATATTAATTTGACTATATCACCATAATCCATATTGGATAAGGATAACCTTCTCACCAACTCAAATTTCTAGGAATTTTATAGGTGATCACACATTATACTACACCTTAAATGGAAATTATACATGATGGAAACCCCACTTATTAAGTCACTTGTTAAATAGGCTAATGAGAAAGAAGTATCTCCAACCTAAAACAAATGAATGATTCCATGGATGTCCAATGTTTCATGTTATCATCCATGTAAAGTGAGCTAGTTATGTAACATGAGAATATGTATGTGTATAGCATCATATCTCACCTTCATGATATTTATCAAGAGAAGGAAATACAACTGAGATATGAGATCCCTAATGCACTATTCATATGTAAGATTAGAGATTCGACACAAGAAATTCCTCATATAGTCATGATGATTAACTACATAGAGTGATTATATTTCTTGGGTTTTAAGATCAACGATGATATATGCAAAGATCTTATTCTATCCTCGTTGCCTAATGGCTTCTCCAAATTTATTATGAACTATAATATGAATAATAGTGAGAATACTCTTTCAATACTTCTTACACTTATTCACCAAGATGATAAATACATGGGGTGTGAAAAAATTGTGTTCCATATGGTGATTAAGAGAAGAGCAAGGCAAAGGAAGCAAAGACTCATTCCATGTCTAAGTATCCTGATCACCATCCTTCCAATAATAAGAAGATTCAGTGAAAATAAAAGGGAAAAAACATATTATTCTTTGCATGTGTCAAGCTAGGCCACCAGAAGAAGAAATACATCCACTTAAAGAACTAAGTTGAAGCTTGAGGTTCATTTTTTATTGAGTAAAATATTACTATATCTATATATTGTGTATTAAATATGACTTTTGGAGCTCATATTTGTATCCAAATACAAGAACCAAGTAGATTTCAGAATATTTTTAGATGAGTGATTGATCTTAGAGTAGCTAATGGATCACGACTAAAGTTTTTGGCTATAGGAGACTATTATATTTTGTTTACAATATTAATTATTATGGTTTTAAAATATTGTTTTGTATACCAACTATTACCATGATTATAATTTTTATATCATGTTTCAATACAAATGGTTTTATTTTAAAGTTTAGAAATAAGAGATAATTATTTTACAAAGAAAACATATATTATGGTATGACACATTTAAATAATGTTCTTTATGTTTTAAATTATGAGAACCAAGTATTGGAAATTAATAATGAATCGAGTTCACATGAATCATTTAACACCTAGTTGTGGTGTCATATTCTTGGTAATGTAAATAAGAAACATCTAACAGGACTCTATAAAGATGGTTATTTAGGTAATTTTGATCTTAAACCATTTGAAATTTATCATGCTTATTTATAAGGGGAAATGGATGAACCACCGTTTTTTGGAAAAGGTCTAAGAGCTAAAGAGCTTCTTGAATTGATACACACTAATGTGTTTAGACCATTTATAGTATAAGACAAAGGTGGGAAATATTAATTCATAAATTTTACTAATGACTTGAGTAGATATTTATATATTTACTTGATGAGGTATAAGTCAGATTCCTTTCATAAATTTAAATAATGCAAGAATGAATTATAGAATCAACTTGGAAAGAAGATAAAAAATATTTAATATGATCAAGGTGGTAAATATCTTAACCAATAGTTTATCAAATTTTTACTGGATTATGAGATTATATCTAAACTCACTCCAACTTATACTCCATAGTGGAATGGTGTTGTTGAAAGTAGAAATCAAACCAGTTGGAACCTCTTTATTTTAATTCTCATGGATCATGATTATTATATTTAAAATAAGATTACTATTTTATGATTTATATTATTTTGTAAATAAATTTGGCTACTTATATATCTGCCATTATTTCAAAAGATCCATAGTTAGTTCAGAGTTTTGCTACTACCAGAGTTATGCCACTGTCAGAATTATGCTACTGCCAGCTATTCTACATCCATCTGTGCTACCATCAAACTTGTGATACCACTAGACATGTGCTACCACCATACATGTGCTACTTCCATATATGTGTGGCCACTACATTGTGCTAACATCACATGTTCTACCACTAGATTTCTACTACTACCAGACAAGTATTACCACTAGAGTTCTAATACTACCAGACTAGTGCTACCATTAGGCTTGTGCTACTTCTATTTGTGTTAGCGCCAAACTTTTTCTACTATTGTACCATGATATGATCCACTATCATCTTTCTACCATTGTTGTTTTGAGTATCATTTTAATTTAATACCTTAAAGTTCTAGTTCATGTGATTTAATATAGATAGCCTCACATAGATTTATTAATGATTATTCTTAAACCACTACATAGATTCATTGAAGACTAATTCAAAGGTTTCCTGATTTGATGCTCACTATAAGGATCCAGGATATATTTATTATTATTCTTTAATGGATAATTTAGACCTGAATAGCTATATATTCTAGAGATATCCCTCATACATGTTTTTTTGGATTATATATTTATATCTATGAGTGTGAAAGTGTGTAATATATATAAGATCTAGAACCTTTCATACACAAAATCAAGAGACCAGTGTGAAAGTTTTCCAGATCATATATAGATAGAAAAGAAAACTCCATGACTCTTTATTTTCCTTAACTATCAAAGTGACTTGTTTGATCTCATCACCAAGTCAAATACAAGAACCCATGATCATTTGAATCTATTTAGACCAAGCAGTACTACTTCTTTCCATCACTTCTTATTTTATAACTCTTTTTTATGATTTACATTCAATTAATGTGTTGTTTTACTCTATTTATCTTTACACACTAACTATTATTATTTAACCAGAGAGTTCTAGACTCATTATCTCATATTTATTTATCTTGTATACCCATAGAAACTGTGGAAGTGGTCTTTCATGGACTATGTTTTATTTCCTCCCACATATAACTATGGAAGATTCTTTCATCCTAGATAGCTTATGTGTGATTATTTGTATACTTTATCTAGGTTATATATCTGATTATTTTTATAATAATCTACCTAAAAATAGGTGATTTCCAAGTTTAGGGGATTCAGTCTCATCTTGAGACTAAACCCATTGTTTTCTTCCATTGTGTGATCTTTTAGTTTTTTCTGCTTTTCAAAGTTAAAACTCTTTTTTTTAATTTTTAAATAGAACTTATACTTTGATATTTAGTCTTAACCTATGTTTAATAAAGGATTTAATTAATAAAATTGATTTAAAAAGATAAATTAATTTCAAATATTGTTTTAAGTGATCCCTAATTCTGCTTTGATAAATATTTTGAAGGGTCAAACTTATATAATTATATTTTTTTGATTCACTGGGAACTTTTAATTAACTTGGGAATTTTTTTAAAATATTTTTTAATAGAAATTTTTATTGAGAGATCAATTCACTCCCCTATTGAGTTACTCACTCCAGACAACATTTTATATTAGAGGAACTTTAAATATCTTTTCAACTATGATTTAGTTTTATTTCAAAGATCTTAAATTTCTGTAATTTCTAAATTTAATTCTTTATGGATAATAGAAAAGAAGGATTTTCTACAAACAGACATCCTTATTTTAATAGAACAAACTATACTTAGTGAAATATTAAAATGAAAATTCATCTTGAATGCATGGGTTTTGAAATATGGACTGTATTTGATGAAAAATGTGAACTACCCAAAACTACTAGAGTTACATGGAGTGATACCACCACTAGTGGAAAAAACATTTAACACGTCGGTATTTTTCACTTTGGTTCTATATAACCAACATGAAAAGCTATAAAAATCAATTTATCATGTCAGTTATTTTATAACCGAAGTGATAAATCGATGAGAATCAATTTTTTACATCGGTTATTTTATAACCGATGTAATAAAAACTGAGATTAGCATTATTGTGTCGATTATTTTATAACCGATGTGATATATCAAATATCGGCGATTTATCATGTTGATTATAAAATAACTGATGTGATAAAGCTAATCTCGGAAATTTATCACATCGTTTATCAAAGGAACTGACGTGATAAAGTGACATTTATCACGTCGATTATAAAATAACTAATGTGATAAAAAAAATTCTATGTTGGTTATTAAATAACTGACATTATAAACATTAAAAAAATAGTTTACCACATGGGTTATTAGATAACCGACGTGATAATGCTTTTAAATTATTTATCGCACCCCATATTCAGTCATTCTGTTTTCTTCGATCAGGCGACTCGTGACTCGTCTCTCTCATGCGGAAAACCTAGAAATGATTCTTTGAATTCGTGCCCTCTAGCCTCATTTTTTCAACATAATTATTCATATTTATTATCATCAGATCTATAAGGTCGACTCACAACACTCAAGTAAGCCTCACATGGATTAGTTTCAGTTTTTATTTTCCATGATGCCCTAAACTAATTTTTTTAGATGTTATTTTTCTTTGTTCTTGCTATCATGGTAAGTTTCATAGTGTTCCTTTATACCATGCTAAATTCTATTCTGGTAAAATAATCCTATGGAAGTGATATCATGCAAGTTTATGATTTTTGTGTGTTCTATCATGTGTGTGGGTGCGTAAAGGGGGTTTCCAAGGGGGTGGGGGTTGTGAAAGTGGGTGGGGGTGTACAGGGGGGTTAGGGGTTTTCCAGGGGGATGGGGGTGTCTAGGGGGTTTCAAAGGGGTGGGGTGGTGTCCAGGGGGTGTGGGGGTTGTCCAAGGGTGTTAGGGGTGTCCAGGGGGTGGGGTGTCCAGGGGGTAGGGGTGTCCAGGGGTGTGGGGGTGGTGTCTAGGGAGGTGAGTGGGTTGTCCAAGGGGGGTTGGAGTGTCCAGGGGGTAGGGGTGTCCATGGGGGGTGGGGTTTGTCTAGAGAGTTGGGTTGTTATCCAGGGGTGGGGGATGTCCAGAGGTGTGGGGGATGTCCAAGGGGGTGGGGTTGTGTCCATGGGGTGAGGGGACTGTCCAAGGGGGTGGGGGTGTCCAGGGGTGGGGGTTTCCATGGGGGGTGGGGGCTGTTTAGATGGATGGGGGTTTTCCATGGAGTGGGGGGTATGTCCAGAGGGTTGGGGGTTCTCCAAGGGGTGAGGGCTGTCTAGAAGGGTGGGGGATATCCAAGGGTGTGGTGGTGTCCAGGGGGTGTCCAAGGGGTGGGGGTGGTGTCCAAGGAAGTGAGGGGGATTTTCAATGGGGTAGGGGTTTCCAGGGGTTGGGGGTGGTGTCTAGGGGGTGAGGGGGTTGTCCAAGGGGGTGGGGTGTCCAAGGGGGCATAGGGTGGGGGTGGTGTCTAGAGTATAGGGGTATCCAGGGGGTGGGGGTGGTGTCCAGGGGTGTGAGTGGGTTGTCCAAGGGGGTATGGGGTGTCCAGGGGTGGGGCTGTCCAGAGGGGTTGGGGTCTATCCTGGGGGTGGGGGTTATCTAAGGGGGGGGGGGGTGTCCAAGGGGTGTTCAAGGGGGTGGGGGTGGTGTCCTGGAGGGTGAGGGTGTTTTCCAAGGGGGTTGGAGTGTCCAGGGGGCAGGGGTGGTGTCCAAGGGTGATGGGGTTGTCCAAGGGGTGGGGGTGCCCAGGGGGGTGTGGGGTGTCCAGGGGGTGTCCAATGGGGTAGGGGTGGGGGTGGTGTCCAAGGGGTGTGAGAGGGATTTCCAATGGGGTAGGTGTGTCCAGGGGGTGGGGTGGTGTCAAGGGGGGTGAGGGGGTTGTCTAGGGGGGTGGTGTGTCCAGGGGGTGTCCAAGTGGGTGGGCGGTGGGGGGTGGTGTCCAGGGGAAGTGGGGGGTGTCCAGGGGTGGGGGTGGTGTCCAGGGGGTGAGCGGGCTGTCCAAGGGGGTAGGGGGTATCTAGGGGTTGGGGTTGTCTAGGGGGTTGGGGTGTCTAGAGGGGGTTGGGGTGCTGTTTAGGGAGTGGGGAGGGTGTCCAGGGGGTGCAGCCTAACCATGCGCAGTGCCCGAGTTCTTTAAAAATGTATTTTTTTTACCATTTCCCCTATCGAATTTTAACACTAAAACACCTCTTTCTCCTTCATTTGGAACATGAAACCCTATTAGTATCATCCTCCTCTTCTCTATGCCTCTCATCTCCTTCCAATGGCGATTCGAATTGGTTTTTACAAGTTTGGGGGTGATTTTTCGTTATAATATCCTCCTTCTCCCTCTTCTTCCTTCTTCCTTTTTCTTCTTAGTTTTTCTTCTCCATTGGTTCCCTTGGTCTAGGTTTCTTGTTTCTTTGTTTCTAAATTTAGCATTTTTTCTTGTTACAATTCTTCTTGGTATTCCTTGGTCATTTGGACCTTCTTGAAGCCATTTTGAGTGGTCATCATTGAAGGTGTCTTGGATTGAGGTAGGTTTCCCTATGTATTGGCCTTTAAATTTAGGAATCATTGATTTCTTGATGTTTATACATTGATTTTATGCTTGTTAAAAATAAAAAAAAAATTGAAAGATTACTTGAATTAAATCAAGTTTCATTCCCATTGAATTAAATTTTGTGGAATTATTTTACATAACCCTACACAACAAGTGTTTGACTAAAATCCTGGTTGGCCCTTATAAGAGGTTTATGATTTCCAAATAATGTTTTTCCTTTTCAAATGTGTTTTAAATATTTCATTGATTCCTAAATGGTGTGTTTTGATACTTTTGAAAACTTTTTTATTTTAAAAGAATGGGTGTGTCCTAATTGACACTTTTAGAAAGTGGGTTTTCTTTGGAAAACTCTCCTTGGAATGTGTCTCTTTCCTTATCATTATTAAGAGGAATAGTAATGTCCTTGGTATGGGAATTCCATTATGTGTTGATGGCCCTATGTCAAGGGGACTTCCTTGGAGTGGTGTTATGGGGTGATTCTTGTGGGTGTGTGGTTTATGTGTGTCTTGTTCTTATTCTTTATATACGGTTGATTGTTTGACACTCCTCGGATCCCCCCATTTTAGTCATAACATGGTAACCTAGAATTGGTAGAGTATTATTCTGGAATTCTTGCTATAATAGTTTAATATTATACTCTAGCTAATTTACCCTTATTATAAACACACTCTTATTTGGGGATGGTTCCCCTCATGTGTTAGGGATGTTTGATTGCATGAGGCACGCCAAAAGGATGGATTAGGTTACAATATGTTCTATATTTTTCCCTAAGATCCTAGGTATTAACATATTCTCTAACACTTGTTTATTCTTGGAGGATAATCTAGGTGCCTCATATAGTATGGTTACTTGAATACTACTTACCCATTTCCCTTATTATGTCATTATTGATTATGCTCCCTAATTGTGGTGTGTCTCTTTGGTAAAATTGAATGGTTGGTTTTAAATGTTTTCAAGATTATTATTTTTAGAAAAAATATGTTTATTTTCCTATATTTAAAACTAATAGAAATTGAATCTTTTATTTAAATGAAATGCATAGGGACATCTCCTACCCCCTAGGACACCCTAGACAGCCTCTACCCCCTGAATACCCCCTAATCCTAGGACACCCTAGACAGCCCCTACCCATGTGGACAGTCCTTACCCCCTTGGATAGCCCCCACCACCCCCCCTTGGACCGGCCCCTACCCCCTTGGACACCCCCTTGGTATATATATATCCCAATAGCTTCATTTAACCCATTGGAATATTTTAAATTCAGGTAGTCTATACCAACGGTTCCTGTAGAATCGTTGGTATATGGTTATTGCAACGATCATCATGCCAACGGTGTGTGAAATTGTTGGGGTATTCTATCCTAATGGTTTCAGGGGCTATCCCATTGGTTTCAAATCATTAGGATATGTGTAATTTTATGTAGTGAATGTATAAATATTTTAATATTTACACTTCATATTTCTTTTTTACAGAAGGGTGAATTTGGTCTCTAGTTGCATCAAGATGTATTCTTTGTGTACCTTAAGAAGAAAGGATCCAAGATGAATTTAAAACTATTATATCTAACTATATTTTCTTTTTAATGTCATTTTCATGCATATTATTTTCAAATACGCATAGATTTGTTTTATATTTCAAATTTGTTTTACATTCAAATTAGGATATTTTTCATATAAATATATATTTGTCTTATCTTAAAAAGATATAGAATTTTGATATTTTTTATAGCTAATAATGAGTCGAATTTGGCTTATGGCACATCGAATGAGTAATGAATATGAGGAAGGTGTTGATGCCTTTTTGGAATTTTCTAAACAAAATGTTCCAAGTAATGACATTTTTTTCTATCCATGCCTGAAATTTTTGAATATGAAGAAGCTGAAAAGTAGAGAGATCAAAGATCATATGATTTTTCATGGTTTCAATCTGAGTTATAGCCCTTGGATTTGGCATGGTGAAACTGGATAGAATGTCAGATCTACTAATGATGATGATTTTCAAGATGGTAACTCTGATTGAATTGAAGAAATGATCTGTAATATTGCAGCAGAACAAATTCACATAGAACCGACAGTTGCGCATCTATATGGTGATGCTGAAAAACCATTGTATCCTGGTTTTATGGATTTTATGGTTTTTTCAGAGGTGTTAAGATTAATTAACCTGAAGGCGAAACATGGATGGAGTGACAGAAGTTTTACAGAGATGGTGCAATTGTTGAAAGGAATTCTTCCCAAAGACAATGATCTTCCAGATTCACATTATAAGGCCAAGAAAATATTATTCCCGATGGGATTGGGATACAAGAAAATACATGCCTTTCCAAATGATTGTATGATATATAGAAAGGAATATGAATTTCTGTCAGAGTGTCCTAAATGTGGGACATCACTGTATAAGTTGAAAGAAAAATCACAGGCTTATGTAGAGATTACAAAGATCCCTTCCAAGGTATTTTGGTATCTTCCTATAATTCATCTTTTGAAACATTTATTTTCTAATTAATGTGATTGAAAAATGTTAATATGGCATACTGATGAGAAGATATGTGATGGAAAAATACTTCATCCAACTGATTATCCACAATGGAAGAAAATTTATGAGTAGTATCCTTCATTTGGAAATGAAATTAGAAATATCATTCTAGGGTTGTGCATAGATGGAATGAATCCATACTGAACCCTCAGTAGCACACATAGTTAATGGCCTATTTTATTAGTAATTTACAACCTCTCTCCTAAAGTTTGTATGAAGCACAAATATTTCATGTTGATTATAATGATCTCTAGTCTGAATTAACCCAGAAATGATATTGATGTTTTCTTATCACCATTGATTGATGATTTGAAACTTTTATGGGAGGATGGTATTAGGGTGTATGATTCTTATAAAATGGAATATTTTCAACTACATATTGTGCTTATGTTCACTATAACTGACTACCCTACATATCGAAAAAAATTTGGATAGAGTGTTAAGGCGCATAAAGCATGTCCAATTTGCGAACAACAGACTCCATATTGTCAATTGCATCATGGGAGGAAAACAGTGTGCATGGGTCATAAAAAAGTTTTACCTATGGATCACTCTTATATAAGACTAAAAAAGGAATTCAATGGCTCACAAGAATTTGATATTACTCCAAAACCTTTATCCCCTGATGATTATTTTGAGAGGTTGGAAAACCTTGATGTGACATTGGGAAAGACACAAAAATCTGATAATGATAGATATATTTGGAAGAAAAGGTAAATATTTTTTGAGCTACCATATTGGAGATATCATGAAGTGAAACATAATATTGATTTCATGCATGTGGAGAAGAATATATGTGATAGTTTGATCGAAACATTTCTAGATATTAATGGAAAGATAAAAAATGGGTTGAATGAAATATTAGACTTACTATCAATGGGGATATGTTTGGAGTTAGATCCCACTCTTAATGGAAGATGAACATTTCTTCCCCCGGCTTGTCATACATTTTCCAAGAGGGAGAAAATTAGCTTTTTTAGTGTCTTCATGATATAAAAGTGCCTCAAGGTTATTCTTCAAATGTAAAAAACTTTTGTCTCTTTGAAGGAATTGAAGTTCATAGGTATGAAATCTCATGATTGTCATGTCATGATGCAACAACTTCTACCAGCTACATTGCATGGAATATTTCCCATCCATGTTAGAAAGACTATAATGAAGTTGTGTTATTTTTTCAATTAAATTTGTAATGAGGTGATTGATATGAATTATTTGAACATTTTGGAAAAGGATGCAATTTTTATACTTTGTTAATTGGAAATGTATTTTCCTCCATATTGTTTTGATATAATGGTGCATTTAATGATTCATCTAGTTCAATAAATAAAGCTTTGTGGACCTATATATCTTTATTGGATGTATCCTTTTGAAAGGTATATGAAAATATTGAAGGGGTATGTTAAGAATCCATATCGACCTAAAGCCTCTATTATTAAAAAGTATATTTTTGAAGAGGTTGCAGAGTTTTGTATGAGCTACTTGACTGTGGAGGAGCACATAGGTTTTCCTCCATCTCACTATGAACATGTTAATAATGAGGGAAAGGGGATTCGTGGCTTGAAAGTCAAATCGTTGTCAGCTGAACAGATGAAGAAGTTAAAATTACACATATTGAATAACATAGTTGATGCTCAACCGTATATCACATTGAATATTAATGAGTTGAAAAAAAGTCATCCAAAGAAGAAATAAATGTAGATTTTGAATGATCACAATAAAACATTTTTTTCATGGTTTAAAAAGACCTTTCTTGGTAGATCAGATATATAAGAGACATTAAGATGGTTAGTGGGTGGTCTATGTTTAAATGTGATAACATGGTCCGGTTATGACATTAATGGCTATACATTTCATATAAAAGCTCAGGAAAATAGAAGTGAAGTTCAGAATAGTGGTGTATTGGTGTTTTCATAAGCAATTTATTTTTCGAGTTCTAAAGACAAAAACCCAATTTCTGCATCAACAGCATATTATGGAGTCATTGAAGAAATATGGGAGGTTGATTACTTTAAAATTAAAGTTCATGTTTTTAACTGCAAATGGTTTATCGGTAACAACAGTGTCATACATGATGAATTTGGAATGATAGTCATTAATCTGAATAGATTGGAAGACACAGAAGATTCATTTATAATGGAAACACATGAAAAATAGATTTTCTATGTAGTTGATCAATCAGATATGCAGTGGTTTATTTTTTTACAAGGTAAAAAACAATAAGTTGGAGAGGATAAACTTGATGAAGATTATGATTTATGTGAGATCCCTACTTCCATGGAAATATTAACAAAACATAATGATGAGCATGTTTAAGATATGGTTTGTTCCATAAGGAACGCTCATGATGAAGGAATTTGGGAAAAAATCCATTTTTACATTCCTAATATTACGGGTAACATATGTTTATTTATTTTTTACATTTATTATTTTCATAAAATGTTTGATATTATAATTTTTTTCTTTATTAAAATGTGTATTAAAACAAATAAGTAGAAGTTTTTGTTCATTTTATTTTTTTTAGTTTATTTTATCATGTTTACCATTACGTAAATTATATATCTATTATTTTTGTTGAATGACAATTAATTTACCATGTTTACCATGTTTACCATGTTTACCATGTTTACCATGTTTACCATGTTTACCATGTTTACCATGTTTACCATGTTTACTATGTTTACCATGTTTACCATGTCTACCATGTCTACCATGTCTACCATGTTTACCATGTTTACCATGTTTACCATGTTTACTATGTTTACCATGTTTACTATAGTTTACCATAGTTTACCTTTATGTAACTTATATATTTATTGATTTTGTTGAATGACAATTACACTACCATGTTTACCATAGGTAAACATATTTACCATTGTTCAACATGCTTACCATATTAACCATGTTTACTATTATGTAACTTAGTTCAATTTTACATTTTTTATTTACATTAGTATTTTAGTATTTGAATTTGTATATTTTTAAACTAATTTTTTTTATATTTAAAGGATAATGATAGATCAATCAGTTGATCAACCATATGATTCTAGAGATGAGTATAATGATCATACCTCTAGGGAAGAACATTCACATACTCCTCTTGATGTTCCTCAATCTTCCTCATGTGCTCCCATAATGACAAAGAATAGTTCAAGAGTTGGTAAACATGGGTGCACACGTTTACCAAAATTATCACTTGCTCATACACAGGACTAGAGGATACTCGTTGAGTTTGATGAGAATGATATTCCAATAGGTCCAAATGCAAAATATTTTAAGAGTTTTGAATCAAGTTAGGGTATGAGAAAAGTAAGCATTTTGTATGATGATTGGAGAATTGTGAACAAAGTGATAATATCTCAGTTGTGGGAGACAATTTTGGTAAGATCTTTTTCTATTGTTTTCCTATTCATTTAATGTTTCTAGTATAATATGTTTTACCTCTTCTTTATCAGAAGACATTTGATATTCCTGATATTGTTGGAGTTAGGAAAAATGTTTATCGATGGATGCTAGGAGATGGAGGGATTTCAAATCAACCCTCACATATTTTTTCATTTTTGGTCATAGGAGTCACGAAAATCCATTTCATATATATCATTTCATAGATTAAGAGACATGGACATAGTTTGTTGAAAGTATAAAAAAGATTCTTTTTTGGAAAGGGAAATGTAAACTTTTATAATCTTTCTTATATAAATGGTATTATTAATGTTTTTTTAATGATATCTTATTCTTAATTTACAGAAAACAAAGATATCTCATTAGGAGATCCAATCCAAAAATATATACCCACATAGTTTATCTTGGGGAGAGTATACATTATTGGAATAAAAATTGATGGCGGAAAAATTACAATCACCGAGAGCTGAGTATTTAAGATCTGGAGAGGTTGACCCTCCATCCCCTCCATCTATACATGAAAAATGAAAGAGAGCTTCTATAGGAAAAAAGTGGAAATATCTTTCAAAAGATTCAAGAATCGTAGTTGAGAGGATTGTAAGATATTTATTTAATTTATTTAAGTTAACTATATTCTTTATATAATTTGAATCATTACATAAATGTTCAATTAATTAATAAAGGATTATCTTGAGGAGCAGAGCTCATAGGGGGCATTTACAGCTGTTGGGAGGCAAGATATTTTATCCACAGCATTGGGAAAGCCCGAACATCCTGGTCATGCATGAGGATATCTGACGGGTGTATCGGTAAGAAAAGTGTTGCCACATTCTTAAACTTATTTCATTGAGGGTGTTTATAAAAAAAAATAGAACCCTTGGAGGTTGAAGTTCATAATATTAATGCGAAGATGGAGGAAAATATTAGAGCGTAGGTACAGTCTATTTTTGCATACATGCAAATACAATTTTAGACTACATCTCCCACTCCTCCACCTCCCCCTATAGACCCCATTATTAATCCTCCACCTCCGCTAGTATCTCCCACTCCTCCACCTCAGCCTGTGGACCCCATTTTTTATCCTACTCCTCCGCCACAACTTCCTACTTATTTCGAGTTGTATGTTGATGATAGTAAACCTAATATAGTTGCATATGGGCTGTTATATTGTATATGAGATACAGTTCATCATCAACAGTTAGAGGTAGAGCATCATAGGGTCCCTGTATAGGATATTATAGATAGATCAGCTTGAGTACCATTACCTGTATATGAGGTGACGACAGTTGGACATAGTATCAGACATTTTTTAATTTGGCCATACAAACTTCTATAACTCATTACCATATAGGAATGTATGTTATATCATCTATTTTATTTTTTATTAAAGTTGTTATAACATTTAAAAACAAATATATTTTTCTATTTATTTTTACAGGAATACTTCAAAGGTAAAGAAATATTGTATAGACAACAAAAAAGACAAATGGCACTAAAATCAGATACAGATTCTAGTAGTCTTGACAGATTTTCAAGATATTCAAATTTTTTGGCGAATCATTATGAGTTTCCATTGGAATCTCATGTTTGTGGACGTGCAATAAATTTGTGGATTCTAAAAAATGATATCATGGAGCTTGTTACTGGAGATAAGTTGGGCATCAACGTGGTGCAAATTTTTTCCATGTAAGTCTTAACACCTTTTCCCTGCATTATATTTATTAAAAATGTATACTTATGTCTGTTTTATATTAGGTATCTTTATAAGATGTGTGAGAATAATGAGCGGACAGATGTATATGGATTCATAGACCCGCATTTGATTTCCCCTGAAGCACATGCATTTGATGAGGAACAAATAATGCTTTATATTGCTCAAATATTTGAACATAATATAATCACACAGTGTTGGATAATTAATTTTTGTGAGAGGTATGAAACATATATCTGTAAAAGAGTTCATTATCTTTTATCATAAAAAACTACTAACCTTAAATTTTCTTTTATCAGTGATCATTGGATGTTAGGTGTTTTTTTCAAGGGAGAAAACACTGTATTGGATACGCTCTATCCATGGTGATGTGCGGGAAAGTTTTAAGAATATGTTGGAAAAGTAAGTTTCAATTTCTTAATAGTTATATATATTATAATTCATTTTAAATTTATCACATTCGTATTATTTTCTAACAGGGTATGGGTCTACTTTTGAAAAAACACAAAGAAAAGGTGTGCCAATATCAAAAATGTAAAATTAAAGGTAAATATCCATTTATAATTTGTAATTTTTGATGTTTTACATAAAAAAATATTTTGAATTTACACTCATTTAAACAGAATTTTCATGAACAACAAGGTGTCTTCGAATGTGGATATTATATGTTAAGATTTATGTATGAAATAATTACAACTGGAACACTTGTTCACTTTGACCTGGTAAGATTTCCTTTTAAACATTGCCATAATATTTCATTTGATTTATTCATTATACATGTTAACTACTATCATTTTACTTTTTATCTATTTGATGACCCACAACCCTATAGTGCTCAAGATTTCAACCACTTACAAGTGGAATGGTCAAATTATTTTACACATTTGATTGGATTTTAGTTTGTTTGTAGTGTAAAATGTAATTTTGAATATTGTGATTATAATTGTGTATTTGGTAGTAGTTTAGGTTGTATTTAGGTTTTTGTTAGTTGACATTGTAAGTTTTTAATGTTATATATTTGAATGTTTAATTTTGGTCTACTTCTTGTTTTGGTCTAGTTCTGATGGTTTTTCTAGTATGGATTCTGGTCTTGGGGGGAGGGTGTCTAGGGGTGTGAGGGGGTGTCCAGTGGGGCGGGGAGTTTCTAGCGGAGTGGGAGGGATGTCTAGTAGGGTAGGGTGTCTAGGGTGTCCATGGGGGTAGGAGGGTATCTAGGAGGGTGGGGGTATCTAGGGGTGTCCAATGGAGTGGGGGTTTCCAGGGGTGTGGGAGGGTTGTCAAATGGGGTGGGGGTGTTCAGGGTGTCCATGGGGGTGGGAAGGTGTCCAGGAAGGTGGGGGTTGTCCAAAAGGGCGGGGTGGCTGTCCAGGGGGTGTCTAGGTGTGGGGGTGTCTGGTGGGGTGGGGAGGTTTCCAGGGGTGTGGTAGGGTTGTCCAGTGGGGTGGGGGGGGGGGGGGTTCCAGGGGTGTGGAGGGTTTTCCAATGGGGTGGGGGTGTCCAGGGTGTCCATGGGGTGGGAGGGTATCCAGGAGGGTGGGAGGGTTTTACAGGGGAGTGGGGGATATCTAGGAGGGGTGGGGGCCTTCTAGGGGTGTGTGGGGTGTCCAGTGGGGTGGGGGTTTCTAGGGGTGTCGGAGGGGTGTCCAGTGGGTTGGGGGTGTCTGGGGTGTCCATGGGGGTGGGAGGGTGTCCAGGAGGGTGGGGGCTGTCTAGGAGGGTGGGGGCTGTCCAGGGGGTGTCCAAGGGTGTGGGTGTCTAGTGGGGTGGGGGTGTCCAGGGTGTCCATGGGGGTGGGAGGGTGTCCAGGAGGGTGGGGGATGTCCAAGAGGGTGAGGGTTGTCCAGGGGGTGTCCAGGGGTGTAGGTAGGTGTCCAATGGGGTGGGGGTTCTAGGTGTGTGGGAGGGTTTTCCAGTGAGGTGGGGGTGTCTGGGGTGTCCATGGTGGTGGGAGGGTGTCCAGGAGAGTGGGGGGTTGTCCAGGAGAGTGGTGCTGTCCAGGGGGTGTCCAGGGGTGTGGGGGGTGTCCAGTGGGGTGGGGGATTCTAGGGGTGTGGGGGGGGGATGTCAAGTAGGTTGGGGGTTGGAAGGTGTCCAAGTTGGTGGGAGGGTTTTCCAAGGTAGTGGGGGCTGTCCAGGAGGGGTGGGGGTTGTCTAGGGGGTATCTAGGGGTGTGCGGGTTGTCTAGTGGGGCGGGGGGTTTCCAGAGGTGTGGGAGGGTTGTTCAGTGGGGTGGGGGTGTCTGGGGTGTTCATGGGGGTGGGGGATGTCCAGAAGGGTGGGTGTTGTCCAGGGGCTGTCCAAGGGTGGGGGTGTCCAGTGGGGTGGGGGTTTCTAGGGGTGTGGGAGGGTTTTCCAGTGGGGTGGGGGTGTCCAGGGTGTTCATGGGGGTGGGAGGGTGTCCAGGAGGCCTGTCTAGGGGAGTGGGGGCGGTTCAAAAGGGGTGGGGGCTGTCCAGGGGGTATCCAAGGGTGTGCAGGGTGTCCAGTGGGGTGGGGGTTTTTTAGGGGTGTGGGAGGGGTGTCCTATGGGGTGGGGGTGTCTGGGGTGTCCATGGGGGTGGGAGGGTGTTCAGTTGGGTGTGGTTTGTCCAAGAGGGTGGGGGCTCTCTAGGGGGTGTCTAAGGGTGGGGTGTCTAGTGGGGTGGGGGGTTTCCAGGGGTGTGTGAGGGATTTCCAGTGGGGTGGGGGTGTCCAGGGTTTCCAAGGGGGTGGGAGGGTGTCCATGGGGGTGGGGTGGTGTCCAAGAGGGTGGGGGATATCCAGGAGGGTGGGGGATATCCAGGGGTGTGGGGAGGTGTCCAGTGGGGTGAGGGTTTCTTGGGGTGTGGGAGGGATGTCCAGTGGGGTGGGGGTGTCCAGGGTGTCCGTGGTAGTGGAAGGGTGTCTAGGAGGGTGGGAGGGCTATCTAGGGAGTGGGGGTTATCCAAGAGGGGTGGGGGATATCCATGGGGTATCTAGGGGTGTGGGGGTGTCCAGTGAGGGGTGGGGGGTCCAGCGGTGTGGGAGGATTGTCCAGTGGGGTGGGGGTTTCTGGGGTGTCCATGGGGGTGGGAGGGTGTCCAGGAGGGTGGGGGATGTCGATGAGGGTGGGGTGGCTATCCAGGGGGTGTCCAGGGGTGTGGGGTGTCCAGTGGGGTGGGGGTTTCCAAGGGTGTGGGAAGGTTGTACAGTGGGGTGGGGGTGTCCAGGGTGTCCATGGGGGATGGGAGGGTGTCCAGGAGGGTGGTAGGGCTATCCAGGGGAGTGGGGCTGTCCAGGAGGGGTGGGGCTGTCCAGGGGGTATTCAGGGGTGTGGGGGTGTCCAGTGGTTTAGGATGTTTTAGGGGTGTGGGAGGGTTTTCCAGTGGGGTGGGGGATATCCAGAAGGGTGAGGTTGTTCAGGGGTGTGGGGGTGTCCAGTGGGGTGGGGGGTTTCCAGGGGTGTGGGAGGGCTTTCCAGTGGGGTGGGATGGTTTTAGTCTATTTTTGGTCTAGTTTTGTTCTGTTTTTGGTCTTTTTCTAGTCTGTTTCAGGTTTTCTTATGCAGGGAATAGTTGTGGTTGAACAGTTTTATTAAAAAAATCGGTTTTTACATCGGTTATTTTATAACTGACCTAAAAAATGCATGTTTATGGGTTTTAACATCAGTTATTTGAAAACCGATGTAACAAATGCATGGGAATGGGTTTTTACGTCAGTTATTTCATAACTGACCTAATAAATGGAATGGAAATAAGTTTTTACGTCAGTTATTTGATAACCGATGTAATAAATGGAATGAAATAGTTTTTTAAGACGGTTATTTAATAACCGACGTAGTATATATGTTTTCATGTCGGTTATCATTTAACCAACGTGAAAAACCCTGGGCAGACTGGTTTATCATGTCCTTTAAGAACATAACCAATGTGATAAACTCTTCATAGGTGCAGTTTATTACATCAATTATTCTATAACAGATGTAAAAAATTAGATACCACATCGGTTATTTAAAAACCTCCATAATAAATCATGACTCCAAAGTGTTTTCCATGTCGGTATTTGATGAACCGACGTGAAAAACCCTTCGGATTATTTTTTTTACGTCGGTTTTAAAATAACCGCATAAAAAACAATATTTATAATGTATCCTGTAATAATGTCAACCAAAATCCAACGTAAAAAATGAAAAATAACCACTGTAAAAAAAATTTCTACACTAGTGTACTAAAGTATCCTATAATAATAATTATAAAGCCATGAATGCTTTATATTGTGCTTTGGGTGATGAGGAATTTAATAGAATTTCTATCTGAACAACTACTTTTGAAATTTGGAATACTTTATCTATTTATCATGAGGGAATATCTAATTTCAAATAAATGAACTTAAATACTTATACTATTAAATATTATTATTTTACGATAAAACATGGTGAACCTATTTTTGATATATATCTCAGGTTCAATGGTATCATGAATACAATGAATTCATTGGGGAAACCTATTTATAAAAAAGATCAAGTGATAAAACTATTGAGGTTTTTACCATATAGATGGATAATAACTTTAGTGTCAATCCAAGAGTCATATAATGTTAGAAAGTTGACTTTTAAGGATCTGATAGGAAAACTAACAATATATGAGGTGGAACTTAAAGTAAACATAGAAGAGGAGAGTGAACCAAAAATAAAATCTATAGCCTTCAAAACTAATTCTTCAAAACAAAAGGATAAAATAAAAGCTGATAGTTCAAGTGATGAATAGTTACCTATTGATGGTGATGAAGAAATGGCCCATTTTTTTAGAAGATTCAAAAAAATAAAAGAGGAAGAAATTATTTAGGAAACCTAATTATAAATTAAAATATGATAATAGAGGAAATTGAATAAAGGACTGGAAGAAAGATGATATTATGAATGAGATAGTTAGATATGAGAATAAGAGGAAAGGTCGTTTCAAAGATGACTTCCCTAAGTTAATATTTAAGAAGAAGTATGATGATAAGGATAAGAGGTGTAAGAAATCAATGAAAGAAACATCAAGTGCTTCAGAAGATAGCTTAAGTGATTCATACTCGACTCAAGAGGACAAGCGTGATAGAGCTAACATGTGTTTTGTGACAAACACATCTTAAGTATCTACTATTTTTCCTGCTTCTCCTATTCATATTTATAATTCTTATGAAGATTAAAATAATGATGAAAAAAATTATAAAGAATAAATTTTCAAATATTTTAATGTGTTTTAAGATACTTTTAATGGTCTTAATGATAAATATAATATTTTAAATAAGCAGCATGCCTTGACTGTTAGTTTTAAAACTGATATTAGTATTAAGAAGGATAAAAATGCTCAATTGTAAAAATAGAATAATGAGTTAATTTATCTAATGAAAAACTAATGAAAGATCTAGAAATATTTACCAATTGAATAAATGCACATAAATTATTGGAAAGTAGACTGCTCCCAAATATACTACTGGGTAGACTATCGGCCAGGATAGAGGAGGATCATTAAAAATAGCTTTATTCCTAGTTCCATATAGTTTAATTTTTCTACTAATTTTTATTCTTCTAAACCTAATAAAGTTTTTATTTATAAAATTTTAAAATATTCTTATAGGGAACCTATTAATCAATTATGGGTTTTTAAATCTTTGATTACTAACATTTTTGGACCCAATAAGATTTGGGTACTAAATTCATTTTTGGTTTAAATTTTATTTTATAGGAAACCTACTTGAAAACCTCCAATAAGAACTTATGGAACTTGTACAGTGGCTATTCAAGACACATGACTGTATATTATTCCAGTTTCAAGAACCTGATAAAGGTTAATGGTGGACATGTCACTTTTGGTGATAATGATAAAGGAAAAATTATCAGGTTTGGTCAAATTGGTAACACTAACACTGTTATAATTTCTAAAGTTTTATTTTTAGATGGATTAAATTATAATATGATTAGTATCTCACATCTATGTGATTATGGTTTTCATGTTAATTTTGGAAACAATGCATGTAATGTTTTTTATTATAAAAAGGATTTAGTTTTTTCTACTTTAAGAAATGATAATGTCTATGTTGTTAATTTAGATTCTTTATTTTCTTAAAATATTCGTTTTATAATTGTGTTTCACAAAGAATATTGGATTTGGAATAGGATACAAGGCCGCTGAAATATTCATTCACTTTGAAATCTCACTAGAAAAGGGTTAGTCAAAGATCAACCTAAACGAGAATTATCAAATGATAAAGTCTATAACCCAAATTTTTTGTTGATTCAAATGTACTTGTTTGGACCATCTAGAGTTTCTAGATTAAATGGGAAGCACTATGTTTATGTACTTGTAGATGAACTTTCTAGGTATACTTGGGTATTCTTTTTATCTCACAAAATGGAATCTTATTATTATTTTACCAAGTATGAAATATTTATAGAAAATATTAGTGGACTTGGAATTAATACCTTAAGAAGTGATCATGTACATGAGTTTGAAATAAAGGCTTTGAATCTTTTTTCTCAAAAAATTAATATAATCATAAAATTTTTTCTCCTAGGACCCCGTAGAAGAATGGTGTTGTAGAAATAATAAATAAAACTCTTCAACAAAATTATCATAAAATGATCAATGAGTATGATTTACCTATTTATTTTTGGGAATAAACTTTAAATATAGGTTGTAATATAATAAATATAGTTTTAATTGGAACTATCTTAAATAAAACTCCTTATTAAATATGAAATTATAGGGAAAAGGTTAATTACTTTATATATTTTTGTTGCAAAGTCTTAATTCTTAATTCTAAGGATAATCTGGAAAACTTTTCTTCCAAAAGTGATGGAGAAATTTTCCTTGGTTGTTAAACTTATAATAAATCATATAGGGTGTTTAATAAAAGAAAAAATATTGGGGAAGAATCTGTTCATGTCAAAATTTATGAAATATATCCACATAAGCCTATGATCCCTTCATAAAATCTTGAGGATTATCTGTAAAATCAGAATATCAATGCCAAACCTTATGAAAATTCTGTGAAACAAAAAGAAAAATCATCTAGTTTTTAGGAACAACCTAAAATTGAACCTATTTATGATAATGAGATAAAAACCCCTTATTTTCCTAGAATATTTAGGACTCATAGATACAATCCTCTATATGTTATAGTTTGAGACTTAGATAGAGGCACAAAAACTAGATATTCTACTAGAAATCATGTTGAACATAAATCATTCTTATCAAAACTTGAATCTAAGAACATCAATGATGCAATTAATGATAAATTATGGGTGATGGAAATGAAAGAAGAACTTAAAAATTTTAAATAAATAGAGTTTGGTAACTAGTATTTAGACCTAAAGAAACTCTAACTATTAAAAATAAGTGGGTATTGATGAGTCAGGAAATATACAACCAATTTCAAACTATTCTATCCTGGAGTACAAGAATTTGATTTAGTGATTTATTTAGATGCAGACTTTTCTAGATATAAGTTAGCTAGAAAAATCACCTATGGAATATGTCACATTTTGGGAGAGTATCTAGTATCTTGGTTTAATAAAAATAAAAATTATGTTGCACTGTCTATTATTGAGGCTGAGTACATAAATATAGGAAGTTTTTGTGTATAGATTCTATGGATAAAACTAACTTTACTGGATTATGGGTATCAATTTATACATGTCCCAATAAATTGTGACAAAACAAGTGCGATAAATATTTAAAATAATCTTGTATCTCATTATATTAAAAAACAAACCAATGTAAGACATCACTTTTTGAGATATCATTTCCAAAAAGCTGGTATAAATATTGAATTCATAGGGATTGAACATTATCTTGCTGATATTTTTAAAAATACCTTGAATTATGAGATATTAAATAATATCAAACATGAACTAAGAAAGATTTAGTAAATCTATACACTATTGGAGGATCCACCATTGTAAGATCCACCATTGGATGATCCACCATTGGTGATCCACCTTTGGAAGATCCTCCATTGGAAGATCCATTGTTGGTCATCCACCGTTGGAAGATCCACCATTGGTGATCCACTGTTAGAGGATACACCATTGGAAGATACAATGTTGATGATCTAATATTGGATAATCCATTTTTGGTTTATCCACCATTGGGTGATCCACCGTTGGGCGATCCACCATAGGGAGATCCACCATTGGGCAATCCACCATTAGAGAATCTATCGATCAAATCTCTATTTTTCTAGTAGTCCTATTTATCTGTGATTAAATTTTTATTTGATTTATTCAATTATATTTTATTATATTTTCAATTTCAAATTCCTAAATGATAAAATTGAATTTAAATCTAATTTGAGTCATTCTCGCTCATGCCTACCCTTCAAACTATTTTGACTTCCCTTCTCTCTCGACCGTCAACCTTCCTCATGCTCTTCCTTCATATTTCGATTTTGTGAAATGGTGAGAGTTAATAACTGATCTATGTCATCTCCAAAAGTACCACATCCTGTAAATAAATCTCATAGTGAATTGATCTGAGTTATAGTCAAACCAAAAAACACTCAACTTGCGACCTGAGTAGTTTTTGTAAAGAAATAAGTAGATGAGGAATGGTTGTTGTCAAGAAAGTAATTGGTACTCAAGGAGATTCGGGACTAGGGATGGTTAGAATAGTTTTCAAGGAATGTTAAACCATTTTATCCAAGGTTGGTTCATCATTTTTACCAATACATAGATTACAACTTTAGTGAGAATAAAGATATCATTTGAAGTATGATATGGAAAATTGATTAACTTTTATTCAAATAAATTGGATAAGTTCATAAATATACCTCACTAAGAAGTTTCTGATGACTATCAAGGTTCTATACTGAGTGATAGTGAGTTGTTTTTATGAGAATGTGTTGCTGGAGTTAACAAGGAATGGTACAGTGAGAATACATAATTCTATAGAACTCGATGGTGAGTGTTAACTTCTATTCAAATTCATCCAGCATATTCTATATCCCAGGAATGGGGATTTTAGCACAATGATATATTAGGATGTATTTATTTTATTCCTTGTGAAAATATGTGATAAAATTAACCTTTATAGATATCTTATAGTGCACATGATGTAGATGTGTAGGTCCTATACCTAGTCAAATTCTCTAATTTATCTAAAGAAGAACTTAGTTATGTTGAAAGATAAGAGCTTGGTTGATGAAAATTGAGAAGAAAAGGTAAATTTTGGTGTTTTTTGTTTGAGTAAAATTACTTGTAAGATAATGAAAGTCAACTAGAATCCTTGGAAAATGAAATGGGTTGAGGATAATAGTAATCTTTATGAATATTTTTATCCTATGGAACATCCTATAAGGACTAATAATATAGTTGATCCTAGCTTGGAGACAAATGAAATCATGGTTTATTCAGATGAAGAAGTATAAGAAGAAGTAGATGAAGTTGAAGAAGAGTTTTTTATTTTAGTTAAAGAGGAAAGTGATCCAGATATAGTCAATAGTCCATATATTTTATTTTTTCATGTTATCCCTTCCATTTCTCTCCCTATTAAAGGGAGTATGTTAAGTTAAATAGAGGAAGAGGATACTAAAGTGTCCGAAGAAGAATAGATTCAGAGTTATTTTGAAACCTCTAAATAAATATTGTAAGTGTATGATTTATCTGAGGATGTAAATAGTGATGGATCTCATGACTTTGAAGGTCGTGATGATGGTGATGGTGATTGTGTTGATAGGGATCAGTCACGTCATTTATCTCCCAATGTTTTAGTTTTATTTAGGTCTATAGAGAGACCAGATGGTTTTTTTACACTACTGATGGTGTTTCCTCTATTAGAGGTAAGATAATGGCATTTGTTGAGGGGGGAGGTTTTACCTACCAGAATTCAATTCATAGGGATGATCCTTCTTCCTTAACTGAGGATGGATTTTCATCCAAGTGGGAGCCTTCACTTGTTTCAAAGTTACTTGTAATTTCTTACCTTATGTTTAATGAATATTGTGATAGTGGTGATGGTAATAACAGTCCACCATATCATCATGGACCTAATGTCCTAGTAATCGAAAAATATCCAAAGGGGTATCTAGTGGATAAAATTGATAAACTATTGACTTTTATCCTTTTACTTTTGATTCTATAGCTACTGCATCAAAGCATGCATAGGTTGGTTTTCCTAGTCCTGAGAGGGTTCCTTCATCTCTTTTTGTTTCTACCTCTATTCCTTCAGACTATGTTCCAAGATCTATTTTGGAAACTTTCATAAAAATGTTACTTTATGATTTTAGTGAGATTCATATATCTCAGGCTTGTATAGGTACTCGGCTCAGTGAAGCTGATATTAGTCACATCTTTGAGATAGTCATCTTTCATATTCACCCCAAAATGATTTTGAAGATTCATAAAGTTGAGATTGAGAATAGAATATTGGAAAATTAGATGGAATCCATGAGGTTTATTATAGAGGGTATTATTTCTAGTTTTACTGCTATTTAGGTATCTCTTTTAGAGAGGATGGAGAATTTACCTTTATATACTATATCTACATACACTAATCCACCTCCTTCATCCTTTGTTGACAGTGATATGAGTAGATCCATAGTCATAAAGAAGTTTCATGCCATCATGGGTGATCTGACTACCTCACAATAAGACCTTTGAAAAATTATACAGCATAGTGAGAATTTATATAAACTGGTAAGGGAGTTTTTGAATGAATCATGAAGTGATAGTGAAACTATCACTAAGGTAATCAAGTACTAAATTTCTAGAATACATAACAAACATGAGTTTAATTCTCATTTTAATTTTCTAGATGAGAACATGAGAATGAAAACTATTACTAAATCCTTCAATGAACATATTGAACAGCTTAAATTCTTGATCCTCTTCTCATTTTTTTTATGGATGAGAAGAAAGTCTTATTCATTGCTTTGTAGAGAGGTGGAAACATCATCATTGTAACGTCCCGGATCTGGGTGCCACTCAACGGGTGCCCCAAACCCGGTTGGTCACATGACCTCAAGCGCATTTCCCCAAATGCCAGAGGCTTATGACTAGCAGTGAGGGCCTAGGTCTGATAGTGGGGAAACTATGCCCTCATATGTCAAAGTGTAGCATAGTAGAAATAGATATAAACATACCAAAAGCGGAAGCAGTAAATAATACCCAACTGAGATGGATAACAGTATAGAAGTAACTGATATCAACAGTCATATATATATGATGATGAAATATGTCCCTAAGTCTAAGAAATAAACCAAAATAGGATACACTGCAATCTAGAATAATCCAATACAAGGTACGAGTACAGCAAAGGAAAAACAAATCAGTGTAGTAGGAACTCAACCGCATTGTGAGCCTAAGCTCAGTCCCATGCTCTCCCACTCCTCCACATAATCAAGTACCTATAAAGAGAATTCTGCCCTTATCAACACCTATAGAAATATAATCTGTTTTGTACGAAGACATGACCCAAATAGGGTGTGAGAAATAAATCCCATTAGGCAACCACCAAAGGCTCGTGCCCAACTGTCAGTGAATTTGTGCAACAATAGTGTACAGTAATGAAATACAGTAAACCAGGAAGTACTAAAAATTAAACATTCCTACTAGTTCCATTTCCATTTAATTATTATTTAACAATTCTATATAATTGAATTATAAGTTCCTGAGACTTAGCCTCAGCCGACAATCTCCTAAATGGTGTCACAGCTAAGACCACAACAAGTTATCTAACAAGTATAAGGTAAAACAATACCAAGCCTATGCTTTAGAGTGGAAGGTATAACATGTGAATATACGAGTAAACAGAGTCCTCAGACATGAAAAACCTTGCCCTCAGGTAATTAGAACCATGCCCTTAGGCTAATCATAATTCAAACCCTCAGGTTATTTCCCTCAATCATAACGAATATTTCCCTCAGGTGTACTAGATAATGCCCTCAGGCACAGAAGAAAATGCCCTTGGGCATATGAAACATTACCCTCAGGCTAAATGAAACACTTTCCCTTAGGATAAACAACTAATCGGGCCGATCCCAACACATAGCAAGCAATTCATATTCATTTTCTCTCAAGAAAACTCAGAGCATTCTAAAAACATGGTATACCCTAAGGTAACCTAGCCAAACGACTAAACAAGGGAACGTACCCACGGGGTGGCCCTGGATCTAAGAAATGATCCCAAACATTAGTTTTACATATTCATTAAACTACCTACACAATTCTAGGTATTTAATTAATCAAGGCTTTAGTCGTACGACACCCCAATCATGGTCGCGTAGCATAATGGTACACAAAAACAACATGATAGTTGGAATTAAAACATCAGACCACCTACCTCGATCTCCACTAATCGATATATGTGAATGACGCCTCCTAAATCAACCGAGAACGGCATAGATCTAGGATAATATATTTCCCATTCAAACGTAAGTAACTTACATTAGAGGAATAATTGGCAGGAAATACTCATAGAGAGGGAAGAACTCACCCACGCAGTTCCAACGTGATCGATGGCGGAAGAAACGGATTCTCGGCGTGTGATCGAGAAATCCTCAAAGCTTTGACCTCTCCTCCTGGGATCCAAATGCATCCAATGCCTCATCTTCCAAATGAGGAGGATACTGCCCATTTTAAGAAAAAAAAACAAACTACACGGTGTGTACTCTCAAGTATACGGCGTGTACTTTTCATCATTTAACTATTCCTCTAGGGGCTACTTTTCACTGCCACACTATTCATCTGTCGACATGAGTACACGGCGTGTATTTTTGAGTACACGGCGTGTATTGTCACTCCACTGGAGGCTACTACCACCATCTTACTATTCACCTGCCAACTGATTACATGGCGTGTAAATACCCAGTACACGGCGTGTAGTCAGTTTTTACACCTTTCATCGTCGACAGGCCGACACACCCTATGTACCCATCCCATACGGCCAAAGTACACGGCATATGGAAAATTACATGGTGTGTACCAATAAAGTTTGGGATTTTCCCCTATTTTCCTTATTTTCTAAAAAACACTTAAGGACAGAGAAAATGAAAAAACTCATACCTCAAGAATAATAACCAGGTTCTTACAAACTTCCCCCCTTAAAGCAATTCGTCCCTGAATTTTCCTTCCAAGGGTGGTGAAGCTAAAGCTCATAACAACTCTGTCCACTGAGCATGTACGTCGGCCTACCTCTCCCAGGTTTCATCCTGCACTCGGCCATGCTGTCATAGCACCTGTACGAGAGGAACCGAATAGCCTCGTAGAACCTTCGTGCTCTTATCAAAAATGTGTATCGGATGCTCCTTGAAGGACGCTTATGCTTGAAGATCAACCTCCTCTAGCTGGAAGAAGTGAGACGGGTCTGAGTGATAACGGCACAGCTGAGAAACATGGGAGACATCGTGCATGGCCCAGTACCTCTTTGGTAACTACAACCGATAGGCAACCAGCCCGACTCTCTCTAGAATCTCAAACAGCCCCACATACCTCGGTGAAAGTTTAACCTGTCTCTTGATCCGTCTTTGTCCTAACCTCAGTGAGACCCACAAGAAAACCTAATCCCCGACCACAAACTCCAAGGGTCATCTTCGGTGATCAGCATAAGATTTATGATGAGACTGTGCAGTAACCATCCTCTTCTGAATCAACTGGACCTGCTCTGAAGTCTCCTACATGAGATGTGGTCCCAGTAAAGCTGCCTCACCTGCCTCCAACTAGCACAAGGGTGATTGGTATGGCCTACCATATAAAGCCTCGTAAGGTGCCTTCTCAATAGTTTCCTGAAAACTATTATTATAAGAAAACTCGACCAGGGGTATGTGCTTCTCCTAAGATCCCCCAAAGTTCAAGATGCATGCACGCAACATGTCCTCAAGATCCTGTATCGTACGCTCTAATTGGACATCGGTCTGAGGGTGGTAAGTTATGCTCAAAAGAACCTGTGTAACCAATTCCCTCTAAAAACTCTGCTAGAAATGAGATGTAAAATAGTTGTCCCTATCTGAAATGATAGAATGAGGGACCCCATGAAGACATACTACCTCTAGGATATAAAACTTACCGATCTTTCCAACACTGAAGGTCTCCTTGATCGGCAAAAAGTGATCTACCTTTATAAGTATGTATACAACAACCCACATGGCATCACTGCCTTGAGGTGACCTCGGCAACCCAGTCACGAAGTCCATCACAACATCATCCCATTTCCACTCTAGAATGGGTAACTGCTGTAACAGTCCAGCTAGCCTCTGATGCTCCACCTTCACCTGCTGATAGGTGGAACATCTTGAAACAAAACTAGCTACCTCTCTATTCATTCCCGACCACCAATATTGAAGTCTCAAGTCACAGTACATTTTGGTAACTCTGGGATGCACTACCCAAGCTGAAGCATGAAACTCCCACATCAACTCCTCGTGTATATCCCCTGGAACCCATACTCGTCCATTGATACGCATCACCTCATCATCGCCTATCGTCCAACCAGGAGGAGGGTCCTCTCTTGCCACTGACTCCCATAGAACTAGGACTTCGGAAT
The DNA here is from genome assembly GCA_963277665.1 of Viscum album. NCBI lineage: Eukaryota > Viridiplantae > Streptophyta > Magnoliopsida > Santalales > Viscaceae > Viscum > Viscum album. The sequence goes on from OY728129.1 coordinate 989,025,780, forward strand.
CAGATAGTTGTCTCATCCTCAGTCTATTCAGGAGGGTAGAAGTCACAGCTAAGGAAGAAAGATAGGATTTCCCCTGACCATTGTGCACCTCTAAATTCATCTCAGAGAATAAATCCATAAGCTTCCACTCACCAATATCCTCCAAAACTGCCTGTATCTGAGTCCTCCTACCCAGTGAATCAGAAACTGCGTTACCCTTACCAGGTGTATAGGCAAGCTCAAAGTCGAAGGACTGAAGGTATTCAACACACCTTCGCTATCTCAAATTCAGGTCATGCTGGGTAAAGATGTATTTAAGACTTTTTTGGTCCGTAAACACCACAAAATGTTCTCCCAAGAGAGAATGTCTCCAACAGCGTAACGCATGAACAACTGCAGCCAACTCGAGATAATTCCTTGGGTAATTTCTCTCATGTGGCATCAACTGCCGATACTCGTACACAACAACCTGATCGCCCTACATCAACACTGGTCCCAGCCCAATACCTGATGCATCACAGTAAACTGTATAGAACTTCCCTTGCTCTAGAAGTATCAGGACTGGTGCTGATGTCAACCTTCCCTTCAGCTCCTGAAAGGATGTCTCGCAAGCTTCTGACCAAACAAACTTCACACCCTTCTTAGTCAAACTCGTCAATGATGCTGCTAAGCAGGAGAAGTCCTGTATAAAGTGCTTGTAGTAACTAGACATCCCCAAGAAACTCTGTATCTTAAACACGTTCTTAGGCTGCTCCCAGGAAACTACTGCTCTCACTTTCTTTGGGTCTACTGCAACTCCTACCTCTAAGATTATATGACCCAGAAAATGTATCTGGTCCATCCAAAAGTGGCACTTTGAGAGCTTACCATATAGCTGATTCTCTCTCAGTGTACTCAGTATGATCTCAAGATGGGTATCATGGTCGTGTAGAGTATGAGGGTACACCAAGATATCGTCCATGAAGACTACCACAAAGGAATCTAGATAAGGGTGGAACAAACGATTCATCAGAGCCATGAAAACTGCTGGCACGTTCGTGAGTCCGAACGGCATGACCAAATACTCGTATAGACTATATCTTCTCTGAAAACCTATAAGCGGTATGTCCAATGGTCTAACATGTAACTGATGATATCTAGATCTCAAGTCAATCTTCAAGAATACTCGTGCTCCTCAAAGTTTCACTACTACAAAAACGGGATTTAACAGGACTAAAAATGGGCTTTAACAGTACTAAAAAAGCACTGTAAATCTTGGCGTTGATAAAGGGGGGTACCCTTTATCATCGCTTACTGAGCGCTGATAAAGGAGTACTTTATCAGCGCTAAAAAAGAGCTGATAAGGTAAACCTTTATCAGATCTAAAAGATCGCTGATAAAACAACACTTTATGAGTGCTAAAAGAGCGCTGATAAATGAGTGTTTTATCAGTGCTCCTTTAGCGCTGATAAACTGATCATTTATCAGCGCTTCTTTAGCGCTGATAAAGGTGTAGTTTATCAGAACTTTTTTAGCACTGATAAAATCACCATTTATCAGTGCTAAAAATGCGATGATAAATGCCCTGCCTACTGCTACAAAATAATCTGCAACAGCACACCTGAACACCTGCAAAAAAAATCGGCATCTCAATAAGCTAATTAAAGCAAGTATACCCATGCAAAATTAACACATAAATCATAAGCTAATTATACCAGGTATACCCATATAACAAGTATACTCGTACACCATTAACACATAATTCATAAGTTAATTAAGTACATAAAATTATCTATTTACTGTAGAATCTCTAAAAGGTCATCATCCCTTACCAATCACTCATAATCTCCACCCATCTTCTAAAGAATAAATAATGTAGTATTGAGCGGTAGAATACATTATGAGAATAAAAAAGTACAACACATAAGATATCCACAGAAGAAAGATGTTGATTCAACATCCAAGCCTTCTCCACATCTTCCACCAGCAGAGTTATCATGTTGTCTTCCCCTTTGTATAGTAGCTTTCCCCTCATCTTTATATATGTTTTAATATATTATATCCCCTTTCTTTTTTTAATTAATTTTATCTCTGTTATACATTCCCATTCTTCTTTATATTTATTCGTATCACAATTTAGATTTGTTAGAAGGTTATCATTGGTTTTTGGAGTTCTCCATCATTATTCTAGGAATATGAGGCCCTCATTCACAGGTTTCTATAATTTTCTCCAAGGAAATGGGATGTATATTTTAGAAATCACATGGATATCGAGTATTTTATATTATATTGAAACAGATTTTACAAAATGGACAGAAACCGGGGGGAATACACGTTATTGGTTTTTGGAGTTCTCTGTCATTATTCTAGGAATATGAGGCCCTCATTCATAGGTTTCCATAATTTTCTCCAAGGAAATGGGATGTATATTTTAGAAATCACATAGATGTTGAGTATTTTATATTATATTGAAACATATTTTACAAAATAGATAGAAACCAGGGGGAATACCCATTATGGAATCTGATTCCCATCATGAATGCCTCTTCCTGAAGTTGGTAAATCCATATCCCCCTTGATAATAACTCTTTAATCCAAAAAAACACTCAAATTCCATATTCAAAACCTCACTAGGGTGGATAGTATTTAAAATGTAGAAGAATTTGTCTTATCATTTTTCATTTACCCTTGGCCCATCAAAAAGAATAATGTTGTGGACCCCTTATCCTTGAAAAATGCAACACTACCATATTTGTAAACTCTATGTAATAATTTAAACAATATATCAGATATTCTTATCATAAACTCTGGTTAAAATTATCCAAAATGTTTTAGGTAATTTATATATTGTATCCACAACCTTCGGTTCAAGCCCCATGATTGTGATGACACAATGGTCAAGCCTGCGATGTAGTGGGTGTTAATTATCCAATGCAACATATTCTTCTCTAAAGCTTCCATAGTGATAATATGACACAAAAAAACCAGAAATGGTGTCACCAGGGATATTCCACTTTTTTTTTATTTGGACATCATAGTTGTCTAATTTAGTTTATGTTATCATTCATGGATTTTTCACAATATATGAAATTCATGGGGGTCATCCCAGTCTCTAGATGTCATCCACGGAATCTCCTAACATTGGAAATATAATTTTGGCTAGATATTGAGATATCACATTAGAATCTATGTAAAACTAAACTGAGATACCCTAGTGGCATAGTGATTTTGAGGGTGGTAGGCTACGACAGTTGCATCAAGGGAATGTATGATTAAGGGAACATGAGTTGTGAGTGTTGAAAGGATTTTTTTGTAATTTACAATCCCCTAATCTCACCTCATCCAACATGTGATAATTACATGGGATCCCACTTCCATATACTTTTTCCCCTGACTTTATATTTATAATCATGTCATATTATAGTTAGTGGAATCATACAACCTCACAATACGACCCACAAAAGTGATGTCCCTCATCCATTAGTGCATATAATATCCTAATGTCGCAATATTCTCTTCTACTCATCCACCTACCTCTACGTTCACAATTAAATATCTTTTCTTCCATAATCCATCCATGTTGGATACCCTTTATGGAATTTAATGCCCCATAAATCTAATGTATTTTCTATGTGGCTTGAACCCTTTCAGTTTGGGGATACCATGGGTTGGACAAATTATTTACCTAAAAATATATAAAACACTTAATTAAGATTCTTACACATCACCAAGGACCATTGTATTGTTCTCATAAAATATCAAGGAAATCTGAATGCATTTGGTCGGATTTTCATAGGTCAGTTGTTGTTTTCAATTAAAATTGTGTCCATTTTAAACAAAAGAGAGACCCGTTGAGTGATAACGGCCACATTGTGCCTCGGATTGATGTGGGAATGACTCTTACACGTCACAAAGGACCTGTGGATCATTCAAATAAAGGATCAACACAATCCGAATGTGTTTGGTTGTATTTCCGTAGGTCAGTTGTTGTTTTCAATTAAAATCGTGTCCATTTTAAACAATAGAGAGACCCTTTGACTGGTACCGGCCACACCGTGCCTCGGATTTAGGAGGGGATGACTATTACATGTCACAAAGGACTCATGGATTGTTATCCTAAAGGATCAAGGCAATATGAATGCGTTTGGTCATATTTTCTTAGGTCAGTTGTTGTTTTCAATTAAAATAGTGTTCATTTAAAACAAAAGAGAGACCCTTTGAGTGCTATCAGAAACACCATGCCTCAGATTGAGACAGGGTTGACTCATACACGTAAAATAGGGCCCTTGGATCATTCTCCTAAAGGATCAAGATAATCCAAATGCATTTGGTCGGATTTTCGTATGTCAGTTGTGGTTTTCACTTAAAATCGTTTCCATTTTAAACAAAATAGAGACCCTTTGAGTGATAGCGGTCACATCGTGCCACGGATTGAGTTGGGGTTTACTCTTACATGTCACAAACGACCCATGGATCTTTCTCCTAAAGGATCATGACAATCTGAATGCGTTTGGTCAGATTTCCGTATGTCATTTGTTGTTTTCACTTAAAATCGTGTCCATTTTAAACAAAATAGGGAACCTTTGAGTAGTATCAGCCACACCGTGCCTCAGATTGAGGCAGGGATGACTCGTACATATCACCAAGGACCCTTGTATTGTTCTCATAAAATATCAAGGAAATATGAATGTGTTTGGTCATATTTTCATAGGTCGGTTGTTGTTTTCAATTAAAATCGTGTCCATTTTAAACAAAAGAGAGACCCTTTGAGTGCTAGCGGCCACATTGTGCCTCGGATTGAGGAGGGGATGACTCTTACATGTCACCAAGGACCCTTGGATCATTCTCATAAAAGATAAATGCAATACTAATGCATTTGGTTGGATTTTCATAGGTTAGTTATTGTTTTTAATTAAAAATTGTGTCCATTTTAAACAAAAGAGAGACCCTTTGAGTGATAGCGGCCACACTATGCCTCATATTGAGGCAGGGTTGACTTGTACATGTCACAAAGGACCCGTGGATTGTTCTCCAAAAGGATCAAGACAATCCAAATGGTTTTGGTCAGATTTTCGTACGTATGTTGTTGTTTTCACTTAAAATCGTGTCCATTTAAAACAAAATAGAGACCCTTTGAGTGGTACCGCCCACACCGTGCCTCGGATTGAAGCGGGGTTGACTATTACACATCACCAAGGACCCTTTTATTGTTATCCAAAAGTATCAAGACAATATGAATGCGTTTGGTTGGATTTTCATAGGTCATTTGTTGTTTTCAATTAAAATTGTGTCCATTTTAAACAAAAGAGAGACCATTTGAGTTGTAACTGCCACACCGTGCCTTGTATTGAAAATAGGTTGACTCATAAACATCAAAAAGGACCCATGTATCATTCTCATAAAATATCAACACAATCCAAATGCGTTTGGTCATATTTTCGTACTCCAGTTGTTGTTTTCCCTTAAAATCGTGTCCATTTTAAACAAAATAGAGACCCTTTGAGTGGTACCGGCCACACCATGCCTCGGATTGAGGTGGGGTTGACTCTTACACATCACAAAGGACCCGTGGATCATTCTCCTAAAGGATAAATACAATAATAATGCGTTTGGTTGGATTTTTGTATGTCAGTTGTTGTTTTCACTTAAAATCGTGTCCATTTTAAACAAAATAGAGACCCTTTGAGTGGTAACGGCCACACCGTGCCTCGGATTGAGGCAGGGTTGACTCTTACACGTCACAAAAGACCCCTTTATCTTTATCCTAAAGTATCAAGACAATCCTAATGCGTTTGGTCATATTTTCATAGGTTAGTTGTTGTTTTCAATTAAAAATTGTGTCCATTTTAAACAAAAGAGAGACTCTTTGAGTGCTAACGGCCACACCGTTCCTCAGATTGAATCGGGGTTGACTCTTACACGTCAAAAAGGACCCATGGATTGTTATTCTAAAGGATCATAAAAATCCGAATGCGTTTGGTTTTATTTATGTATGTCAGTTGTTGTTTTCACTTAAAATCGTGTCCATTTTAAACAACATAGAGACCCTTTGAGTGTTAGAGGACACACAGTGCCTTGTATTGAGGCGGGGTTGACTCGTACACATCAAAAATGACCCGTGGATCGTTCTCCTAAAGTATCAAGACAATCTAAATGTTTTTGGTCGGATTTTCGTACGTCAGGTGTTGTTTTCACTTAAAATCGTGTCCATTTTAAACAAAATAGAGAGTCGTTGAGTGGTACCGGCCACACTGTGCCTTGGATTGAGGTGGGGATGACTCATACATGTCACCAAGGACCCTTGCATCGTTCTCATAAAATATCAAGGCAATACGAATGTGTTTTTCAGATTTTTATAGGTCATTTGTTGTTTTCAATTAAAATTGTTTCCATTTTAAACAAAAGAGAGACCCTTTGAGTGATAGCGGTCACACCGTGCATCGTATTGAGGCAGGAATGACTTTTACACATCACCAGGGACCCTTGGATCATTCTCATAAATTATCAAGGAAATCCTAATGTTTTTGGTCAGATTTTCATAGGTTAGTTGTTGTTTTCAATTAAAAATTGTGTCCATTTTAAACAAAAGAGAGACCCTTTGAGTGCTAGCGGCCACACTGTGCCTCGGATTGAGGCGGGGTTGACTCTTACACATCAAAAAGGACTTGTAGATAATTCTCCTAAAGTATCAAGACAATCCGAATGCGTTTGGTTGGATTTCCATACGTCAGTCGTTGTTTTCACTTAAAATCGTGTCCATTTTAAACAAAAAAGAGACCCTTTGAGTGGTATCGGCCACACCGTGCCTCGGATTGAGGCAGGATTGACTAGTACACATCGCCAAGGACCAATTGATCGTTCTCCTAAAGGATCAAGACAATATGAATCCATTTTGTCAGATTTTCATAGGTCAGTTGTTGTTTTCAATTAAAATTGTGTCCATTTTAAACAAAAGAGGGACCATTTGAGTGGTACCGGACACACCGTGACTCGGATTGAGGAGGGGTTGACTCTTACACCTCACAAAGGACACATGTATCGTTCTCATAAAATATCAACACAATCCGAATGTGTTTGGTCAGATTTTCATTCTTCAGTTGTTGTTTTCACTTAAAATCGTGTCCATTTTAAACAAAATAGAGACCCTTTGAGTGGTACCGGCCACACCATGCCTCGGATTGAGTTGGGGTTGACTCGTACACATCGAAAATGACCCTTGTATCATTATACTAAAGGATCAAGACAATAAGAATGCTTTTGGTTGGATTTTCGTATGTTAGTTGTTGTTTTCACTTAAAATCGTGTCCATTTTAAACAAAATAGAGACCCTTTTAGTGGTACCGGCCACACCGTGCCTCAGATTGAGGCGAGGTTGACTTGTACAGGTCAAAAAGGACCCATGGATCATTCTCCTATAGTATCAAGACAATATGAATGTGTTTGGTTGGATTTTCATAGGTTAGTTGTTGTTTTTAATTAAAAATTGTGTCCATTTAATACAAAAGAGAGACCCTTTGAGTGCTAGCGGCCACACTGTGCCTCAGATTGAGGCGGGGTTGACTCTTACACATCATAAAGGACATGTGGATCTCTATCCTAAAGGATCAAGACAATATTAATTCATTTGATCAGATTTTCGAACATCATTTGTTGTTTTCACTTAAAATTGTGTCCATTTTAAACAAAATAGAGACCCTTTGAGTGGTACCGGCCACACCGTGCCTCGTATTGAGGCGGGGATGACTATTACACATCACCAAGGAGTCGTAGATCATTCTCCTAAATTATCAAGACAATACGAATGCATTTGGTCGGATTTTCATAGGTCAGTTGTTGTTTTCAATTAAAATTGTGTCCATTTTAAACAAAAGAGAGACCATTTGAGTGGTACCGGCCACACCGTGCCTTGAATTGATGCAGAGTTGACTATTACACATCACAAAGGACCCTTGGATTATTATAATAAAATATCAGCACAATCCGAATGCGTTTGGTCATATTTTCATATGTCATTTGTTGTTTTCACTTAAAACCGTGTCCATTTTAAACAAAATAGAGACCCTTTGAGTGGTACCAGCCACACCATGCCTCCGATTGAGGCGGGGTTGACTTTTACACATCACCAAGGACCCTTAGATCATTATAATAAAATATCAACGTAATCCAAATGTGTTTGGTCAGATTTTCATAGGTTATTTGTTGTTTTCAATTAAAATTGTGTTCATTTAAAACAAAAGAAAGACCCTTTGAGTGCTAGCAGCCACACCATGCCTCGGATTGAGGCGGGGTTGACTCGTACATGTCAAAAAGGACCCGTGGATTGTTATCCTAAAGTATCAAGACAATCTGAAATCATTTGGTCAGATTTTCATACGTTAGTTGTTGTTTTCACTTAAAATCATGTCCATTTTAAACAAAATAGAGACCCTTTGAGTGCTAGCAGCCACACCATGCCTCATATTGAGGCGGGGATGACTCATACATGTCACAAAGTATTGATGTGGGGATGACTTGTACACATCACCAACGAACCTTGGATCATTCTCATAAAATATCAAGGCAATCCATATGCATTTGGTCGGATTTTCATAGGTTAGTTGTTGTTTTCAATTAAAATTGTGTCCATTTTAAACAAAAGATAGACCCTTTGAGTACCAGTGGCCACACCATGCCACATATTGAGGCGGGAATGACTCGTAAATTTCACCAAGGACCCTTGGATCATTCTTATAAAAGATCAAGGCAATCTGAATGCATTTGGTCGTATTTTCATAGGTTAGTTGTTGTTTTCAATTAAAAATTGTGTCCATTTAAATCAAAAGAGAGACCCTTTGAGTGATAGCGGCCACACCGTGCCTCAGATTGAGGTAGGGTTGACTCTTACACATCACAAAGGACCCTTGGATTGTTCTCCTAAAGGATCTAAATAATCTGAATGTGTTTGGTCGGATTTTCGTAGGTCAGTTGTTGTTTTCACTTAAAATCGTGTCCATTTTAAACAAAATAGAGACCCTTTGAGTGGTACCGGCCACACCATGCCTCCGATTGAGGCGAGGTTGACTCTTACACATCAAAAAGGATTCGTGGATCATTCTCCTAAAATATCAAGACAATCCGAATGCATTTGGTCAGATTTTCGTACGTTAGTTGTTGTTTTCACTTAAAATCGTGTCCATTTTAAACAAAATAGAGACCCTTTGAGTGTTTCATCATTCTTGCATGTTGCTGGGGCATATCATCTGTTAAAATGGGAAAATGACTCATTGAAGAAAGGATGTTTTATTTAATAACAATCACAATTTTCCTACGAACATTTACATACAACAATGTTTCATCTTTAGATCCCCTTAACCCCTATCAAAAATGACCACCAATTGTACATGTCCCCAAGTAAGATCTTCATTGTATTTGTGTAAAATCCGCCATTAGGTATGCAACCCACTCATTTCTTAACACATCTATATCGTCTTGTGAGTATGAGTCTTTTCGGTAGTCAGAGTAGTACTGAAAAATATAAAAATAAAGAATTAATAAATAACTTAAATGAACTAGTAGTTGTTTTTGAAAATACCTCTTTAGGGATGCTAGTTTGTTGATGAAAAATGATCTCTTTCATAAATTTACAAACATAATAACCGAAATCATTATCTTTTGTTTTTTTGGACACTACAAAAAAATTGATCATTAAGAGAATAAGTAACTTGTGTTGAGATGTGTTTGGATAGTGAAATTTTATTATATATACCCTGATATTTGTCTAGATGTAGTACTTGATCGCCTCCTTATTCTTATCCCCTTTCCTCATTCCTTTTTTAGACGATAATGATACACCACCCTATCATAACAAAATACTCAGTAAAATATAATATAAATTATATTACTTGATGTTTAGACCTAAAACGTAAGATGTAGTGACTTACATATTCACAAACTTCATCATGTATGGTTGGTTTGATGGATATCCTTGCTTTGAATCTAGAAAATAAATCTCTGGAGTATCCAAGTTCACTGCAATTAGCAACCAATGTTGCCTAAAACACAAAAAGGAATAAGTAATAAAAGAAGTGAAAATATAATTGATATGCTTTAATCGTAGAGTATTACCCCTGCATGGTTGGTATTAGGAAAAGTCTGTCATCTGTAATCTTACTTTCAAATGTTTTCAGCAAGTCATTCACTATTTCATCCCTTTTTTATGGCTCTATTTTTGTTAGGTGTGTTGATGTGATATGAGGACTAACGAGTACAAATCTTGGCTCATGGGAAAATTCCTTCAACTATTTTTCATAAATGCGTTTGTCAACAATATAAAATGCATTTAGTCATAATTTTCACATTAGATCAGATTTTAGAAAATAAATTCATGGAAGCATACCTCATATATACATTTACAATTGTGACGCCTAGCCAACTGTTTTCAAGGATCTCATTTACATTTTCAGCAGCAACGAAATCTTGACTTTCCTCTCTGTATATATTCTCTTCGAAAACCACTATATGACTATTACCATCTTTTATCTTTGTATCCACATGAGTCTCCAATGCTAGTAAATGTGGATAGAGAACAGGTGGTGTTATTGTGCTTTCAGTAGCTCCTTGGGATCAGTTGTTCGATCCTTTAGATGGTTTTGAGCTGACATTTGTCACCCCCTTCCCTTTCTCCGTCTATAACAACAATCATTGGTTTAGACCCTTTTTTCATTAATTTTTAAGGTTTTATCTTGAAAAAAAAAGGGAATAAATACCTCTTTGTCCGCATGTACTCTTACAAGTTGTGACAGCCATGCAATGAATGTCCCAATAGCCTTTTTGACTGTATGAATATCATCATTATCAAGTGTAATATGTAGCTCTGCATTTGGATCATGAGATATAGTAATCTTCACTTTTAGATGATCTTTCAGAAGTGGTCTATTATGCGGTGTGGCATCTGGGATATTGAACACTGTAGCCCTCGCTACAAGGTGATAGGTGGGTGTTGACAAATATAAATCATAATCATTATCACCCTATAGAAGATCAGTATAGAAAAATTATCAGTGTTTTTCTGATTCACATTTCATGGGAACAATTATTAAAATATTGATTACTATGGCTAAGACAGTTTTTTGAGGCGAATGGATCACCTCAAAGCTGGTGGGGGGAGGGGCGGGATGTTCACACGCTGGTTGTTCCTGAGTTGTGTCTTCCCTTTTCTTCCCACCCAGAAAAGTTTCTAGCAACTCTCCCTGCCATTGAAATCGTTCTTCAAGGGTTGCTATTTTTTTCTCATTTGTTCCAATTTTTCATCTGTATCATCCATTTTTTTCTTCTTCTCAAAATATACTCGGGGTGTCACCCCAAACCCTGCACCTCTGACACGACCATATTTTTCTGGCTGTTTTAAAGCCGTCGATAATAGGTATGTATCCTCTATAGGATTAGCTGATTCCTGTGACTATTGGATATAGTAAAATAACTAATTATTTTTATGTAATAGCAATTTAAAACAAATCTTTTTATCGGCTGTCATACTTACACATATTTCCCACACTTTCTATGTGTTCTCATATACTAATGTCCCTTCTTTGTTCACACGTGCCTCCTTCCATAGCACATGGCACTACTGGAAATGTGGTTTTTACCCACGGTTCTTTACCAACGGTTTGCTTAAACCGTTAGTAAAGAAGGGCTAGGAAACCCTTTGCCAATGGTTCCATTACCCTTTCCCAACGGTTTCTTGAAACCATTGGGAAAGGGAACCCCTTTTCCAACGGTTCTGTTGAATCGTTGGGAAAGGGTACCATGAACACCCCTTTCCCAATGGTTTTTAAAAACTGTTGGTAATTCTTTTCCCCAAATACAATCAGGTCACTGCTCTCCCCCAGTCGCGACAGAACCCTAAAATCAATTCGGCGCTCGGCTCCTCTCTCGAACTCCCCCATCCAAATAGGTGAAAATCCATCTAAATCATTTCAATTCAGGTATTTTATTCTTTATACACATATGATAACTTGTTTTTATTGTTATTGATCTAATATTTTAGTTTTAAGATTTGATTTTGATGTGATTTCACCCTGAAAAATAGGGAAATGAATGAATATTTTGTTAATTAATTAGTTTCCCATGGAATATCATTTGTGTTATAATTTCCATGCTAAATAAAGGGGTAATGTAATAGAAGACCTTGAATAAATTGTGGAATTTGGGGTATGTTGCTTCTATGAGAGGTTTTTTGTTGTGTTTCATTGTATGTTATAGGCTGTTGTGTAGTGATTGAGGTGACCAGTTGGGCTTTGTGATATGTGGGGTTGTAATGTGATGGTTAGTGGTCATGGATGTGACATGTGAAGTTGTGTGATAGTGATGATGTGTGGTAGTGTTTTTCCATGTGGAGGTGTTGTGTGATGAGGTTGTGGTGTATGATGTGGTGAGGTGGTTTTGGTTGTGCGGTGGTTTTTGATTTGAAATATTTTTGTTGTGATATGTGGTTGTTTTGGTGAGATGGTTGGCCGATGTAACATGGCGACGATGGTTATTGTGAGATGGTGAGTTGTTGTGTGGTGGTTTTATTAGTTTCCTGATTATCTATGGAATAAATTTTGTTGTTAAAACAAAAAAAAACAAGATAGTAAATAAATGATATGGAATATAAATGGATGTGTGGTAAATGGATTTAATTAATTTAACATTAAATGAATGGAAAATGTAAGTGTGAATGAAGTGGCGTATAAATGAAAGTGGGAAATGCTATGTGTCTTGTGTGGTGGTGGTGTGGTGTGTTGCATATAGTGGTGAAAGTGGTTGTGATGGTTTATGTGTTGTATGGTAGTAGTGAAGTGTGTGATGATGTAGTTAATGTGAACCCATAGGTTGGGTATTTTGTGCTATCTATATATCATGTTTTTTATTTTATTTCTACACATTCCCAACCAGAGTTGGATAAACTTACCAATGATCAGAGGTTTTGAGTTATGGGTATTTTTTCTAATATCTAGGATGGTGGTTATATGGTTGGATAGCTACCATGTCTTACCTACTCTTCCTTCATAAGTGATTGACCATGTGTTTTTAGGCAAGATGTGATGTGATTTTTCATGTGTCTTCAGGTGAGATGTACAATGATTTCCCTAGTGTTTTCAGGTGAGGTGCAATGTGATAAGGCTATAATAAGATGTGGCATGTGGTTGGGGTCATGTAGGGTAGGAGGATGGCACAAGGTTTATGTTATTCATATTCATGATACCCTACTAATATGGTTATGGGATGAGGCATGTTGTGATGTGATAACACATTAAGTTCTTGTTGGTTTTACATTTTTTCAATAACACATTAGTATGTTTTTTCTCACATGTGTAGTTGATACCATGATTATTTTATTCCTTTATCGTTTACTTAAATGTATTTTCTATTAAAGTTCAATCCTATTGAATTGTTTATGAAAAAATGACTTATATAAATTCTTTTTACAGAATGGACAGAAGTTGGATGTATGAAACTGATCGGATCTCAAGCAATTTTCAAAACAATTTGGAGAGTTTTATAGATTTTTCATTTCACAATGCTTCAGATAGTGGTCGCATACACTGCCCATGTTCCAATTGTGTTGGTAGACCTTGGTTGAGCCTTGAAGAAGTCAGCTACCACATAACCAAAAATGGTTTTCAAGAAAACTACTTTGTGTGGTATCACAATGGGGAGAAAATGAAATCTCAAATTGGTGATGATCGAAATGAAAGGACCGGAATGGAGAATTTGTTAGATGATCGGTTTCCATTTATTCTTCATCATGAAAAAGAAAGGATTTTGACTCAAGAATACTTCGATATGAGGACAGCTGATGCATCTAGTGAAAATGATGTTACTGATAGGGTGAAAAAATTGAATGATGCTGCCACGACTCCAGTATATCGACAATGCGATAAAATAAAAAAGCTAGAATTTTTAATCCGATTGTTTCATGGGAAAACTATCTTTGGGATTTCTAATACAGAAATCGATTACATTCTTACCCTCTTTAAGGATTTACTTCTAGATGATGCAGATATTCCCTCAAACCACTATATGGCATGGAAGTTAGTTGAGGAACTTGGATTTTCAAGAAACAAAATTCATGCTTGCCCGAAAGATTTCAGTTTATTCTAGGAGAAAACTGCTGAACGAAGTGATTTTATAAAATTTGGCGCATCCCGCTGGAAGTAAAAATCTGATGGAACACCATCCCGCGTTCCATAGAAAGTAATGTGGCACTTTCCATTGATCCCCATAATCCATAATCTTTTTATGTCTGATGACATGTCAATAAAAATGAGATGGCATGATACCGAGAGAAAGAAGACTAATGATGAGTTGGTTCATCCTGTAGATGGATTTTCATGGTAGATATTTGATGCTTGACATCCTGATTTTGTAGCTGACGTTCGTAATGTGAGTTTGGGTCTTTCATGTGATGGTTTTAATTTGTTTGGGTAGATTCTTACTTTGCACAGCACATGGCTAGTTTTTATACACATTTATAATCTTCCCCCATGGTTGTGTATGAAAAAACCTTTCACTTTCATGAGTATACTCATATTTGGTTCTTTTGATCCTGGCATTGATATTGATGTATACAAGTAACCTTTAATAAAATAGTTGAAACATCTTTGGGATGTGTGTGTGCGCACATACGATGCATGTTCTAAAGACATATTTCAGATGCGTGTTGCGCTTACGTGGATGATCAATGATTGTACGGCTTATGCAATGATGTCTGGATGGAGCATGAAGGGAAAAATTTCATGTCTAGTTTGTATAAAGAATACACGATCCAGAAGACTGAAACATCGTTGTAGTTTCAGTTTTATGGGAAATCGACAATTCTTGCAAAAGGATCATCCATATAGAATGATTCGTCGAATATTTGATAATACCATAGAGACTGATGATCCACATCAGCGTATGTCTGGAACTGACGTGCTTAATGAATTGAAAGATTTCAGTTTTTCATTCGGGAAGGGTCAAATGAAATCTGGAAAGAGAAAGAATTTTTCCACTAAAACCTGTTACAGTTGGAGGAAGAGGAGTATCTTTTTTTATTTTCCTTATTAGTCAACTAATTTTTTACGTCATTTCTTAGACGTAATGCATATTGAAAAGAATATATGTGAAATTTTGCTTTCGGTTCTTCTAAATGTCAAGGGGAAGACAAAAGATGATTTACGATCTCGGCGTGACTTGGTGGATTGGGGCATCAAACCAGAATTGCATCATGTGCGTATCAGTGAAAATAAATGGAAACTTCCATGTGCTTCTTATGTGATGACACCTACAGAAGAAAACAATTTCTAGAAGTATTAGAGACTATTAGAGTTCTTGATGGATATTCAAGCAACATATCTAAATGGTTCAACAGAAGAGAGTTGAAGCTAAAATCTTTGAAGACTCATTATTATCACGTTCTACTGCATGAGTTGCTTCCAATAGAAATCCGTCATCTTTTGTCCAATAATATAAGGGTGGATATTATTCGGTTGTTCCATTTGTTTAGAGATCTTTGTGCTAAGAATTTTTCCAAGTCTTTCTTGCAAAAAATGTTGGCAGATGCCCCATTAATTTTGTGTGAGTTGGAGAAAATATTTCCTCCATCATTTTTCACATGCATGCTACATCTGACTGTCCATATTCCCACTGAAATACTTCTCAGAGGACCTATTTCTTTTCATTGGATGTATCCAACTGAAAGACATATGTTCACATTAAATTCTTATGTCCGAAACAGAAATCATCCCGAAGTTTCTATCGTGAACGGTTACTTGGCTCAAGAATGTATGGATTTCTGCTCGATGTATTTGTCTGATCTTACTACAAGATTGAATAGACCTATGAGAAATGAAGAAAAATAGTATGAGAAAATTGAACCCAGTTTTCCATCACTTCCTCAAACAGGAGGAATTCATGGATCATATACATTGAAGACATTAGGCCATAAAGAGCGGGAGATGGCACATCGCACAGTTTTATTCAACTGTGATTTGTTCGATGACTATATTAGGTAACTAAATTGATTATGTATATCTTACATACATATATGTTAAACTATTCATATTTTTTATCTACAGGGAAAATAAAAACAATGATAAATAGGAAGCATCATTCTTTATCTTTGAGAAGGAGAGAGACTTTGCATAGAAAATAGTTTTCTACTTAGTTAAAATTGAAGGTAAAAATATTACTGTTTAAAATAATTATATCAATACTTAATTAAGTTTAATAGTCATTTATATTGCAGGTATTGAGTTTTTCTACTGACTCTGTCTCTGAGGAAATAAGAGCTTTGGATTTGGGTCCTAATACCGTGGTTCATGACTGTAAATCAATTATTATCAATGGGTACAAATTTATTGTCACTGAACAAGAAAAGAACATGAGAACACAACATAATGGTGTTATGGTTACTGCCACAACAGATTGGTATTCCAGTGCATCAGATAGTAGACCGCGATTTGAAAATGTAGGTTATTATGGAGTTGTTGAGAAAATAATAATATTGGATTATTACTCTCATGGACGATTCACAGTGATGAAATTCCATTGGTTTGATTCGATGACAAGACATGGCACATTTATTGATGATTGTGTATTTCAAGTAATTAATATGACTCGCACTCTTTCTACCGAAGAACTATATGTGTTGGCATCAATGGCTAAACAAGTTTTTTATGTCAAAGACCAACTTCGACCTGAATTTGGTGTCATAGTTGAAGTAATTCCAAGACATATTTTTTATTATGGTGATGATAGAATTGAAACTGTCCCTAGTTCCATTGGAACCAATCCATTTTTTTTATGACTCTAATAGCTCAATTGTTAGAGTTGATTGTGAACTTGAAGTTGTGGTTGCAAATATATAGAATCATTTATCCATGTTCTCAATTCTTTTGGTTTTCCTCGAGTTGGGTTGTTAAGGTTGGTAATATTCAAATTGATTTAGTATTGATCACAAATATGTTTTAGCTGACTTGACCGTTATGTGAATTTTCAATTTTTATTGGTTGTAGTTTTATTTGAATTGCATTTTCTAATTTGGAATTAAACTGTATTCAAACCTAGTCAAACAATATTTCTAACTTGGTGAACATTACAACTTGTATGATTTATTAAATCCATTCAAGATCTTCTAAAACAATTGATAGCTAAATTACTAATGAATCCCCATATTCCATCATATATTTAGTTTGTTGGGTTATACATTAGTTTCCTTTTTCTAATTAATTACATATTTTTTTTCAAAAGCAGGAAATGCAGCCAATTGAAGAGAGACAAAGGAAAAAAATAATGGAGAACAATCGTCGAATTTCAAATTGATATATTTAAAGAATATATAATGTCATGTGATTAATTTTTTTGTAAACATTTTTGTAGGATCCACCAATACGTCGATAGTTATTCAACGAGGAGACTAGTACTAGTCCTAGTACTTAGGCCGGTGATACGAGGAGGGTTCATACCAGAGGTGGACGAGCAGCGCACGTACCCGACTAGACCCTGCCCCTCCCACTGACATGGCATCCTTCCCACATTCTGATCCTGGTGTGTCATTAGGGACACACGTAATATTTAGGCCTCCCATGTTTTTACTACCTTCTGCATCTTCTGGCCCATCATTTTCACATCCCATGATGATTCCCACTCCCCAGTCAGAATCCAGTCAGAAAGTTGTCTCATCTTCTTTTCCTTCTACTTTTATCTCTCTGAGATTCTATATTCCATCGTCTTCGACTCCTATTCCACCACAAGGTGTTCCATCAGTTTATGTGGATCCAGCGGCGCTCAGCGATCAGACCGGCGCAGGTATATTTATAGAACCCTAACAAATTTTTATAGCAATATTTATTTTCATTATAACATGTTTTGATAAAATATTTGTTTTTTTTTATGACAGATACATCTACTGATAGGAGGCATGGGCGGGGGCGTACACGCATGCGTTCGGTGTGGAACCGCCGCACACAGGTTATGGTGGATTATAATGAAGACAACCAAATGGTTGAGAAAACAGGGCAGCAATGTCGGAGTTTTTTGGCGACGCTTACCAAATACTCTGACATCATTCCCGTCAGCCCGCTATCATGGATACATTTGCCACATGAGGTCAAGGATAGAGCTTGGGCCGAGATATGGGTAAAAAAATTTGTTCTATTTAATTCCATGAATTATTTTTGTATTTATATGAATTAATATTTTGATGTCAGCTTCGATTTAATTTTCCTGATGGTGAGGGTGCACAACCGGAACGTCTAAAGGATTTAGGCAAGATTTGGAGAGCCTAAAAGCATGAGTTGTATATTGGCTGGGTTTCTAGAGTTGGCACTGAGTTAGAGGCAGTACCAGTGGTGGATGATTGTCCTATAGAGCAGTATCGTCAGATGATTACTCATTGGACGAGTACCCAGTTTAAGTTATTAATTATATTTGAGGTATTTAAATAATAACTTTCATGTTTTTCATTGATAATATATGTTAAATTTTCAAATTTTATTTAGGAATCATCTGGAAAAATAAAAAGAACATTGATAAAAAAAATACCTCCACACACTGGGACGCACTACGATGCCTAATCATGATAGGAAGTAGGTATGATAATTGTTTATAAGTTTTCTTTACGACTTACACTTTATTTTGATTCCTATATTATTTAATATTTTGCTAAATTTTTCATATAACTTTAGTTTTCAATGTCATTGTAGAGGCAAATATAAAATATTGAAGTATGTGTGCCTCGAGCAAAACTGTTTTGCTCAAGTAGACAGAAAAAGGATGGAAGTGACGTCAATGAAGCGACTCGACCGCAGATTGTTAGTTATAATCTGTTGATTTTATATTTTAATATCTATTTTGTAAATTAATAATATATTTATATTTGTAACAGGCTGATTTAGAGGCCCTCGATTCCCAAGAACCAGACAATTTTGGGCCAACTGATCACTTACATCAGGTTTTTGGAGAGGAGCATCCTGGCAGAGTATGCTGCCGACCTAGGATAGCCCCAACGAGGTATTAGACCTCCTCAGGTACGAGTTATAATGCCACCGATCTGTAGAAAGTTAGGGCGTAGGTAGAACAGGCTGAAAAAAGGGCCACAGAGACGGAAGAACAGTCTGCTAGGGAAAACAGTGAATTTATGAAATGTATTGAAGTTCTAATTCTGACACTTCCACCAGAGGCTAGCCCAGCTTTTGATGAATATATTTCATCGATACATTCTATATATGGAGCACCAGGTGGTAGTTCTATTGGTGGTCAAGATGATGTCCAGGCTGACGATGATGATGGCGAGGAGTCTGATGCGGAAGAGGAGGGAGAGGAGTAGGGCGAGGCGGATGGCGAGGGTGAGGCGGAGGGCGAGGGTGAGGAGGAGGGTGAGGAGGGCGAGGACGATGATGGGGATGAGGATGAGGGTGATGATTATGGTGATTATGGTGATGGTGTTGTGGGACAAGTTGATCCGTTACATTTTTGACTAATATTACTGAGATTTGATGTTTAATCTATTCTAGTTGTTAGTTTTATCCAGACCTATAGTATAGTATTGCAGTTGAGTTATTTTTATATATTGCCTGTTTTCATGGACCCCAGATAGCCCCCCCCCCCCCACCATCTTCCTCGGTCCCCGAACAGCCCCCCGAATAGCCCCCCGGACACCCCCCGGGACAGCCCCCCGGATAGCCCCCCCCCCCCCACCCTCCTCCCTGAACCTCGGACAGCCCCCCAGAAATCCCCGTAGATAGCCCCCCATACAGCCCCCCACCCTCCTCCTTGGACCCCGTACAACCCCTCGAACACCCCCTGGACATCCCCCCGCACATCCCCCCTACCCTCATCCTTGGTCCCCAGACAACCCCCTGGACACCCACCAGACAGCCCCCCGGACAGCCCCCCGGACAGCCCCCCCTGACAGCCCCCCCGGACAGCCCCCCACTCTCCTTGATTTCATTTACTACTAGAAAATCTATAATATACATTTTATTTATTGTCATCATGGTAATAAATGTAAATCACATTTACACATCTAATCAATATCATAGATTCTTGGTATGTTATAAAAGGGATGTATTCATTGGGCATGGCATTGTTAGCTCTAAAATGTTTCATAGCATGATAAACTAAAATCTAATCCATAATAATAATGATATAAAAATATTCAATATGAATTTCCACAAGATTTTAAGTAAATACCATTCCACTAATAGACACATGAGGATTCTCATAAATCATGATTACCTTAATATTTCCACAAGGATTTTTAGTAAAAGTTTTATCTTCTATTAATTTTCTGATATTCTCATTTTAAATGTAAATTTTTCATAAATAAATTAATTTAAATACCCATAGTCAAATAGTGTATTTGAATAATGTGAATAAACAACTAACATACCACTCTAATTGTGTCTCTTTTGTTTAAAATGGACAGGATTATAAGTGAAAAGAATAACTAACATATAGAAAACTGAACAAACGCATTTGTATTATATTGATCATTTATCACAATGATCCATGGGTCATATGTGACGTGTACGAGCCAACCCGGGCTCAATTCGAGTCGCGATGTGGCCGGGATCAGTCTAAGTGTCTCTCTTTTGTTTAAAATGGACAACATTTTAAGTACATACAAAAATCCGACCAAATGCATTTGAAATGTGTTGATGCTTTAGGACAACGATCCATGGGTCATATGTGACGTGTACGAGTCAACCCCGCCTCAATCTGAGGCGTGGTGTGGCCAACACCATTCATAGTGTCTCTCTTTTGTTTAAAATGGACAGGATTATAAGTGAAAAGAACAATTGGCATACGGAAAACCGACCAAAAAAATTCTGAATCTGTTAATAATTTATCACAATGATACATGGGTCATATGTGACGTGTACGAGCCAACCCAGGCTCAATCCGAGTTTCGATGTATCCAGGATCAGTCTAAGTGTGTCTCTTTTGTTTAAAATGGAAAACATTTTAAGTACATATGGAAATCCGACCAAACGCATTTGAAATGCGTTGATGCTTCATGAAAATGATCCATGGGTTATATATGACGTGTACAAGTCAACCCCACCTCAATAAAAGGCGTGGTGTGGCCGAAACCATTCATAGTGTCTCTCTTTTGTTTGAAATGGACAGGATTATAAGTAAAAAAGAACAACTGGCATACGGAAAACCGACCAAACGCATTCAGAATCAGTTGATAATTTATCACAACGATCCATGGGTCATATGTGACGTGTACGAGCCAACCCGGGATCAATCCAAGTCGCAGTGTGGTCGGGATCAGTCTAAGTGGCTCTCTTTTGTTTAAAATAGACAACATTTTAAGTGAAAAACATCAATTGGCATACGAAAAACCGACCAAATGGATTCAGAATGTGTCGATACTTTAGAAAAAAGATCCATGGGTCATATTTGACGTGTATGAGTCAAACCTGTCTCAATACGAGGTGTGGTATGGCCGACACCACTCTAACTGTGTCTCTTTTGATTAAAATGAACAGGATTATAAGTGAAAAGAACAACTGGCATACGGAAAACTGACCAAACGGATTCTGATTGTGTTGATACTTTAGCACAATGATCCATGGGTCATATGTGACGTGTACGAGCCAACCCAGGCTCAATATGAGTCGCGGTGTGGCTGGGATCAGTCTAAGTGTCTCTCTTTTGTTTAAAATGGACAACATTTTATGTACATACGGAAAACCGACCAAAAGCATTCGATTTCTGTTGAAACTTTAGAAGAATGATCCATGGGTCATATGTGGCGTGTACGAATCAACCCCGCCTCAATCTGAGATGCGGTGTGGCTGACACCACTCAAAGTGTCTGTCTTTTGTTTCAAAAGGACATCATTTTAAGTGAAAAAACATCAACTAGCATACGTAAAACCGACCAAACGCATTCGTATTGTGTCTATACTTTAGCACAACGATCCATGGGTCATATTTGATGTGTACGAGTCAACCCTGCCTCAATACGAGATGCGGTGTGTCCGACACCACTCTAACTATGTCTTTTTTGTTTAAAATAGACAAGATTATAAGTGAAAAGAACAACTGGCATATGAAAAACTGACCAAACACATTCATAATCTGTTGATAATTTATCACAACAATCCATGGGTCATATGTGACGTGTATGGGCCAACTCGGTCTCAATCTGTGTCGCGGTGTGGTCGGGATCAGTCTAAGTGTCTCTCTTTTGTTTAAAATGGACAACATTTTAAGTACATACGAAAAACTGACCAAACGCATTCGGTTTCAATTGAAACTTTAGGAGAATTATCCATGGGTCATATGTGACGTGTACAAATCAACCCTGCCTTAATATGAGACACGGTGTGTCTGGCACCACTCAAAGTGTCTGTCTTTTGTTTCAAAAGGACATTATTTTAAGTGAAAAACATCAACTGGCATATGGAAACCCGACCAAACGCATTCGGATTATGTCAATACTTTAGCACAATGATCCATGGGTCATATGTGATGTGTATGAGTCAACCTCGCCTCAATACGAGACACGGTGTGGCTGACATCACTCTAATTGTGTCTCTTTTGTTTAAAATGGACAGGATTAAAAGTGAAAAGAACAACTGGCATACGGAAAACCAACCAAACGCATTCGGAATCTGTTGATAATTTACCACAACGATCCACAGGTCATATGTGATGTGTACGAGCCAACCCGGGCTCAATCTGAGTTGCATTGTGGCCTGGATCAGTCTAAGTGTCTCTCTTTTCTTTAAAATGGACAACATTTTAAGTACATACGGAAAACCAACCAAACGCATTTGGTTTCCATTTAAACTTTAGGAGAACGATCCATGGGTCATATGTGACATGTAAAAATCAACCCTGCCTCAATCTAAGACACGGTGTGGCCGACACTACTCAAAGTGTCTGTCTTTTGTTTCAAAAGGATATCATTTTAAGTGAAAAACATCAACTGGCATACGGAAAACCGACCAAATGCATTCGGATTGTGTTGATACTTTTGGAAAATGATTCATGGGTCATTTGAGATGTGTACGAGTCAACCCCATTTAAATACGAGACGTGGTGTGGCCGGAAGCACTGTAACTGTGTCTCTTTTGTTTAAAATGGACAGGATTATAAGTGAAAATAACAAGTGGCATATGGAAAACCAACCAAACGCATTCGGAATCTGTTGATAATTTATCAAAAAGATCCATGGCTCATATGTGACGTGTACGGGCCAACCCGGGCTCAATTCAAGTTGTGGTGTGGTCGGGATCAGTCTAAGTGTCTCTATTTTGTTTAAAGTGGACAACATTTTAAGTACATACGGAAAACCGACCAAACGCATTCAGTTTCCATTGAAACTTTAGGAGAACGAACCATGGGTCATATGTGATGTGTACGAATCAACCTCGCCTCAATCCGAGGTGTGGTGTGGCCGACACCACTCAATGTGTCTCTCTTTTGTTTAAAATTGACTTCATTTTAAGTGAAAACAACAACTAGCATACGGAAAACTGACCAAACGGATTCTAATTGTTTCGATACTCTAGTACAATGATCCATGGGTCATATGTGACGTGTATGAGTCAACCCCACCTCAATCTAAGATGCATTGTGGCTGACACCATTCATAGTGTCTCTCTTTTGTTTAAAATGGACATCATTTTAAGTAAAAACACAACAACTGACATACGAAAAAATGACCAAATGCATTCAAAATGTTTTTATGCTTTATTACAATGATCCATGGGTCATATTTGATGTGTATGAGTCAACCCCACCTTAATATGAGGTATTATGTGGCCGGGATCACTCTATGTGTCTCTCTTTTCTTTAAAATGGACAACATTTTAAGTACATATGGAAAACTGACCAAACGGATTCTGATTGTGTTGATACTTTATCACAACGATCCATGGGTCATATGTGATGTGTATGAATCAACCCCGCCTAAATCTGAGACGTGGTGTGGTTAGTACCACTCAAAGTGTCTATCTTTTGTTTCAAAAGGACATCATTTTAAGTGAAAAACATCAACTGGCATACGAAAAACCGACCAAACGCATTTGGATTGTGTCGATACTTTAGCAAAATGATCCATGGGTCATATGTGACGTGTACGAGTCAACCCCTCCTTAATAAGAGACACGATGTGGCCGACACCACTCTAATTGTGTCTCTTTTGTTTAAAATGGACAGGATTATAAGTGAAAAGAACAACTGGCATACGGAAAACCGACCAAATGCAATCGAAATATGTTTATGTTTTAGGAAAAAGATCCATGGGTCATATGTGACATGTACGAGTCAAAATATCCTTAATCTGAGGCACGGTGTGGCCGGGATCACTCTAAGTGTCTCTCTTTTGTTTAAAATGGACAACATTTTAAGTACATATGAAAAACTGACCAAATGCATTAGGTTTCCATTGAAACTTTAGTAGAATGATCCATGGGTCATATGTGACGTGTATGAATCAACCTTGCCTCAATTTGAGACACGGTGTGGCCGGCACCACCCAAAGTTTCTGTCTTTTGTTTCAAAAGGACATCATTTTAAGTGAAAAACATCAACTGGCATACGGAAAACTGACCAAACGCATTCGGATTGTGTTGATACTTTAGGAAAATGATTCATGGATCATTTGATACATGTACAAGTCCACCTCGTTTAAATACGAGATGCGTTGTGGTCGGAACCACTCTAACTATGTCTCTTTTGTTTAAAATGGACAGGATTATAAGTGAAAATAACAACTGGCATACGGAAAACTGATCAAACGCATTCAGAATCTGTTGATAATTTATCACAATGATCCATGGGTCATATGTGACGTGTACAGGCCAACCTAGGCTCAATCTGGGTCGTGGTGTGGCTGGAATCAGTCTAAGTGTCTCTCTTTTGTTTAAAATGGACAACATTTTAAGTACATACGGAAAACTGACCAAATGCATTCTGTTTCCGTTTAAACTTTAGGAGAACGAACCATGGGTCATATTTGATGTTTACGAGTAAACCCCACCTCAATACAAGGTGTGGTGTGGCCGACACCACTCAAAGTGTCTCTCTTTTGTTTAAAATTGACTTCATTTTAAGTGAAAACAACAACTAGCATACGGAAAATTGACCAAATAGATTCTGATTGTGTCAATACTTTAGAACAATGATCCATGGGTCATATGTGATGTGTAAGAGTCAACCTTGCCTCAATCCAAGATGCGTTGTGGCCAACAACATTCATAGTGTCTCTCTTTTGTTTAAAATGGACATCATTTTAAGTAAAAACAACAACTGACATACGAAAAACTGACCAAATGCATTTGAAATGTGTTGATGCTTTAGGAAAATGATCCATGGGTCATATGTAATGTGTACGAGTTAACCCCGCCTTAATCCAAGGCACGGTGTGGCCGGGATCACTCTAAGTATCTCTCTTTTGTTTAAAATGGACAACATTTTAAGTACATACAGAAAACTGACCAAACGGATTCTGATTGTGTTGATACTTTAGCACAAAGATCCATGGGTCATATGTGACGTGTACGAATCAACCCCGCCACAATATGAGATGCGGTGTGGAAGGAACCACTCAAAGTGTCTGTCTTTTGTTTCAAAAGGACATCATTTTAAGTGAAAAACATTAACTGGCATAGGGAAAACCAATCAAACGCTTTCGGAATATGTTGATACTTTAGGAAAACTATCGATGGGATATTTTTGACATGTACGAGTTAACCTCGCCTCAATCAGAGGCACGGTGTTGCTGGTATCACTCCAGGTGTATGTATTTTGTTTAAAATGGACATCATTTCAGGTAAAAATATATGGTATACAAAAAACCGATCAAATTATGAATGGAATTCCGGATTCCACATATAATTGTCATCTAAATTTTTAATTGAATTATAAATGAATTATGTATGTTTATAATTACATTATGAATTCTAATTTAATTATGGATGTGTATAGTTCCAGGATGCATTATATGTTAAATGTGTATGAATTTGTTCTCTATATGTATGTGTTAGTTGGTTATTGCAGGTACAATAATTGTATATGTATGTGTTAGTTTATTGCAGGTACAATAATTGGATTCAAAATGAGAGGGAATGCAAAAAATGGGGCCTGTTGTGTGCAAATTACAGAGCTGCTGTGAAAATTACAGGTCGTTGTGCAATTTGCACAGCATAGGCTATGCCAACGGTTTCAAACCATTGGCATATCATCTCTGATTATTTTTTTACCAATGGTTCAATGAACTGTTGGTAAAAAACCTTTCCCAATGGTTTAGAAATCGTTGGGAAAGAGGATATTCCTTGGGATTTCCCAACGGTTTAAGCCAAACTGTTGGTAAAAACTATCCCAATGGTTTGGTACAACCATTGGGATAGGTTAATTTTTCCCCACCCTATCCCAACGGTTCATTGTAAACTGTTGGGAAAAGATTTCCCAACGGCTTACTTCCCTATGGTTTGCAGAACCGTTAGTATAACATATACCAACAGTTCTACAAACTTTCCCAACGGTTCAGAACCGTTGGGAAAGACTGTATTTCCAGTAATGTGGCGTGGAATGTAAGTTCATTTGGTTTTAGACTCATCAATCTACATATAAACATAGAAAGATAATTATGATGTTGTTTATTGGCTCCTAACAATATTACTGTAAATTTAAAATACGTACCATTTTCTTTTCTAATGAAGTGTACCCCATCCTTACTTTATGATAGGGGTATATCAGTTTTGATGCACATTCCTTATTTTTAGTACAGAGTTTCTGTTTCATAAATGAAATATTGACAATCAAAGTGATGAATACAGGTATCCTCAAACAACGTATTATCACCCACAATGTACCTGAAGCTTCTCATCCCCACGGTAGCCAATAAACTCATCCCATTCTTCTTGGGATATCAGGTGAGCGTAGACAATGGGTGGTTGAGGGTTTATTTTACCTTTGTAATCTTTTAGGTGACATCTTGTTAAAATAGTGTGAAAATCTCGATGAATTATTCCTGGAAGCCTTAGTACATAATCCTTTTCTGAATCGTATACTATAAATGTACTCTACAAGATATTGATAAGAGTAATACATTGTTTCATTATATTATTTTCTAGTAAATTAAATTCATAATGTTACTATAATTTCTTCCCAGATCACAGCCTTCAGCCCGGACACAACATGGTACCATGAATCTATGTCAATCGGCACACGTTGTCGAGTGAAAACTCCAATGTAGCTGCTAAACATAGCCTTGTTGGGATTCAAATGTTGGCCTCGTGCATTCCATCCAACTTCAAATTTTATGCCTTTTCTTTTCGCCTTAAGAATTTTGGCTAACACCGTCAAACTATGATGCACCTGTGTTTTCTGCGACGTCGGTCCTTCATTCCTGACCATTTCATCGATATCAATACCATCTACATGTTCATCTGAACTAGTATCAATGGCATGTGCTGATGGTTGTTGGACCTCAACACTAAGGGAAGCAGGACCCGCAGAAGCAGGAGCAGTAGAAGCTACAGCAGGAGCAGTAGGAGCAGGAGGAGCTGCAGCAGGAGGAGCAGCAGGAGCAACAGGAGCCACAGCAGGAGCTACAAGAGCAGCAGCAGCAGCAGCAGCCGCAGTAGAAACTAGCTTGAGAGACTTGTTCAGCCTCAAGGTTAGGAGCACCAGAATGTGCAGAAGTCATTATCTAAAAAAGTGGTTGAACAGTTAATTTAGATTACATAAATTCAGTAATGATAAGATAATAACATGAGATAACAAGATCTATATTACAAACAAAATATAACCTGTTTATTGAACTCTGTTTCTTTTTTTCAAAGGTTTAAGGGATTTGACACCTCTTTCGATTATCCAAATACCTTCATTGTGGTCTCCTCTAACATACAAAACATCATCTACATTGGGACCACTATGAAATGATTGTGATGTACCACTAAAAGGATCATCCTCAACTGAATTTTTATTAGAACCTTCAGTAGTTTTGGATGATAACAGAACAATCGACCACTTTCAGTTTGTAGGATCCAGAACATAAAAAACTTGTACCGCTTGTGATGCCATTATAAACTATTCTTCTTTGTACCCTTCTTTACTAAAATCAACTTTCACAAATCCCCATTCATCTATTTTAACACCACTGGTGTTATCAGCCCATTTTCATTGAAAAATCGGAAATTGGATTGTCGTATAATCCAACTCCCATATTAGTTTGATAATGCCAAAGTATGACATATTTGCATAAATTGTATTTCTTTCCTTACTACCATAAACATGCATCACTTCATCCACTAGTGTAACTCCACTATTTTTTATGGTACTATCTTCATCATGTTCGTCTATATAGAATGTATAACCATTAATTACATAACCACTATAAGATAATACATACACACTTGGTCCAGCGGCTAGCCATCGAAGTCGTTCTGACATTGAATTCATATTTTCATCCAACTACTTAAAAATATGGTCCTGAAACCATTTTATAAACTTCTGATTATGTGTATCTGATAACCATTTTTCATCCCTTGATGGATTGAACTACCTAATAATTTCTTTGTGAGTTTAAATATATGGAGAAACCTCCCAACTGTTATGCAAAACATAAAGATAGGCCTACTCCCGATCTGTAATACTGATTGTCACAACTTCTCTTCCAGAAATTCCCTCACCCTCAATGCGTCCAGTGTGATGAGATTTCAGGAGACCAATGCTTTCCACATCAGATAGGTATTCAGTAAAAAATTCAATGGTTTCCTCAACAATACATCGCTCCACTATACAACCCTCTGGACGACTTCAATTTTTGACATACCCTTTCAAAATATTCATATACCTTTCAACAGGATACATCCATCTATAGTGCATAGGACCACAAAGTCGAATCTCTCTCACCAAGTGAATCATCAAATGAACAATCATATCAAAGAATTTTGGTGGGAAGAACATTTCTAATTCACATAATATGATGACAATTTCTTTTTCCATAGCTTTCAATTTCGCCGGGTCTAAAACCTTGCTATATATAGCTTTGAAAAAGAAACAAAATTTGGTTAACGTATGATGAACATTCTTGGGAAAAATGCAATGTAAAGCTATAGGAATTATATCTTGCATCAAAACATGGCAATTATATGATTTAAAACCTTTTAACTTCAAATCATTCATTGACACAACATTCTTGATATTTGATGATTACCCCTCTGGAACCTTTACATCATTGAAGAAGTTTAAAAACTAATATTTCTCCTCCCTAGAAAGAGTATAAGCATTTGGAGGAAGAAACATTCAATTTTCACCCTTCACGAGAGCCAACTCTTCTCGTATTTCCATGTCAACCATGTCCAACCTTTCCTTAATTCCATCTTTTGTTTTTCCATGGGAATTTAACAATGTTCTGATAACACTGTCACATACATTTTTTTCCACATGCATCACATCAAGAAAATGTTTGACGTATAAACAATTCCAGTATGGTAATTCAAAAAAAACTGATCTCTTTTTCCAACCAATTTTCGTAAGGTTTTTCGAAAATGGTTTACCAAAAATAGTGTTCATATATTTTACTTTCTCAAATAGTTGATCACCTGTTAGTGGAGATGGTATTGCGCGTTGTTCTGAACTTCCATTGAATGATGTCTTCCAAGATCGGTACTTATGCTGACGAGGTAGAAATCTACGATGTCCTAGAAACACAGATTTAGATGAATGTTTCAACCTAATTGATTCTGTATCTTCTTCGCACACGGGACACCCTTGAGTTCCTTTAATGTTATAGCCTGACAAATTTCCATAAGCAGGGAAATCATTTATTGTCCCATAAAACATCGCTCTCAACGTGAAGTATTCACTTTTATAAGCATCATACAACATTACACCTGAATCCCACAATAACCTCAAATCCTCGATCAAAGGAGCCAGATAAACATCAATATCGTTACCTGGTTGTTTTGGTCCTGATATGAGCATAAATAACATGATTAATTTCCTCTTCATGTATAACCAGGGTGGAAAGTTATAATTTACCAACATTATAGGGCATGTACTACGAGTGTTGGATTGAAAACCAAAAGGATTCACTCCATCTGTAGATAATGCAAGACGAAGGTTTCTCAGCTCTTTTCCAAATTCAAGATACTCATGATCAATTTTCTTCCATTGAGGAGAGTCGGTCGGATGATGTAATTTCCCATCTTTATTTCTTTTATCTGCATTTCAAAACAATTGTCTTGCAGTTTCTTCACTTCCATATAGATGCCTAAACCTTGGAATGATTGGAAAGTACCACAAAACTTTCGTAGGATTGGATTTATCACTAGTACAAGAATGAACTTTATCGACCGCCAAAAGCCGTCGCTAAAGGCCTATAGCGGCTGCCTAGCATCCGCCAAACGGCGGCCACTTTTTCCCCATCGTTTTTACTATCAGCGACCGCCATTTGGCGGACACTGTAGGCAAGCCGGGATGGGCTTTAGCAGCCGCCAATTGGCGGCCGCTATTAAATTTTCATTTTTTTTAAAAAAAAATAAATTATACATTAATATACCCAAATAAATCCAGGATTTCATGTTCCAAGCTCCGCATCCATCATCACATATAACTGCATAACAAAATTTAATAACAAACTTAGTACCGAATAAAACCTAGAAAACAAATATTTAACTTCAAACTTACTGTAACAGATCTAAAGTATTTGATTTTCAAAATAATATTCATAATTTTGATGACCGTTTTAAAATTTAAAATCATTAATTCTATTGTTCTAATTGGATTGTTGTCCTGCGATTTCAGGTCAATCCGATGTCGCCCGCTATGAGTTTGACCGTTAGACGCCCGTTTTGGACGTTTATGACACTAGAACGGCGTTCCCGCTCACCGCGGGCACACGGAACGTCCGACTGACGTGTCGTCTACTCGACCACATCACAATTCACTCATCCTTTGATGTCGTCCGATTTCAGGCCATTCGGACTTCGTTCGGCCCATTTGGACCCCCCCCCCCCCCCCACGCGCGTTTATCAAGCGCGCGCAACACTTAAAGAACGTATAATGATCCCTACCGCATAGACCGCATGTCTGATTGACGTTATGTCTGTGCGTGCACGTCGCGAATAATAATTGGATTGTTGTCCTGTGATTTCAGGTCAATCTGATGTCGTCCGCTATGAGTTTGACCGTTAGACGCCCGTTTTGGCCGTTTATGACACCAGAACGGCGTTCCCGGTCACCGCGGGCACACGTCACGTCCGATTGATGTGTCGTCTACTCGAACACATCAAAATTCACTCACCCTTTGATTTTGTCCGATTTCAGGTCATTCGTACTTCGTTCGGCCCATTTGGACCCCCCCCCCCCACGCGCGTTTATCAAGCGCGCGCAACACTTAAAGAAAGCATAATAACCCCTACCACGCAGACCGCATGTCCGATTGACGTGCCGTCTATGCGTTCATGTCACAAATAATAATTGTATTGTTTTCCTGTGATTTCAGGTCAATCTGATGTCGTCCTCTATGAGTTTGACCGTTAGACGCCCGTTTGGCCGTTTATGACACCAGAACGGCGTTCCCGGTCACCACGGGCACACGGCACGTATGATTGACGTTTCATCTGCTCGACCACATCACAATTCACTCACCCTTTGATGTCGTCCAATTTCAGGCCATTCAGACTTCGTTCGGCCCATTTGGACCCCCCCCCCCCCCCACGCGCGTTTATCAAGCACGCACAACACTTAAAGAACGCATAATGAGCCCTACCGCACAGACCGCATGTCCGATTGACGTGTCGTCTGTGCTTTCACGTCAAAAATAATAATTGGATTGTTTTCCTCTGATTTCAGGTCAATCCGATGTCGTCTGCTAGGAGTTTGACCGTTAGACGCCCGTTTTTGCCATTTATGACACCAGAACGGCGTTCCCGGTCACCGCAGGCACATGGCACGTCCGATTGACATGTCGTCTGCTCGGCCACATCACAATTCACTCACCCTTTTATTTCATCCGATTTCAGGACATTTGGACTTCGTTCGGCCCGTTTGGACCCCCCACGTGCGTTTATCAAGCGCGCGCAACACTTAAAGAACGCATAATGAGCACTACCGCGCAGACCGCACGTCTGATTGATGTGTCGTCTGTGTGTGAACATCGAGAATAATAATTGGATTGTTGTCCTATGATTTTAGGTCAATCTGATGTCGTCTGCTATGATTTTGATCGTTAGACGCCTGTTTTGGCCGTTTATGACACCAGAACGGCGTTCCCAGTCACCGCGGGTACACGGCATGTCCGATTGACGTGTCGTCTACTCGACCACATCAAAATTCACTCACCCTTTGATGTCGTCCGATTTCAGGCCATTCGGACATCGTTCGGCCCATTTGGACCCCCCCCCCCCCCACCCACACGCGTTTATCAAGCGCGCGCAACACTTAAAGAACGCATAATGAGCTCTACGGCGTAGACCGCACGTCCGATTGACGTGAAGTCTGCGCGTGCCTGTCGCAAAAAATAATTGGATTGTTGTCTTGTGATTTCAGGTCAATCCGATGTTGTCCGCAATGATTTTGACCGTTAGACGCCCGTTTTGGCTGTTTATGACACCAGAACGGCATTCCCGGTCACCGCGGGCACACGGCACGTCCGATTGACGTGTCGTCTACTCGACCACATCATAATTCAATCAGCCTTTGATGTCGTCCGATTTAAGTCCATTCGGACTTCGTTCGGCTGGTTTGGACCCCCCCCCCCCCCCCCTCCCCCACGCTCGTTTATCAAGCGCGCGCAACACTTAAAGAACACATAATGAGCCCTACCGCGCAGACCGCACATCTGATTGACGTTCCCTCTGCGCGTGCACGTCACGAATAATAATTGGATTGTTGTCCTGTGATTTCAGGTCAATCCGATGTCGTCCACTATGAGTTTGACCGTTAGACACCCGTTTTGGCCATTTATGACACCAGAACGGCGTTCCCGGTCACGGCGGGACACGGCACATCCGATTGACGTGCCCTCTGCTCGACCACATCACAATTCACTCACCCTTTGATGTCGTCCGATTTTAGGCCATTAGGACATCATTCGGCCCGTTTGGACCCCCCCCCCCCCCCCACGCGCGTTTATCAAGCGCGCGCAACACTTAAAGAACGCATAATGAGCCCTACGGCGCAGACCGCACGTCCGATTGGCATTCCGTCTACGCATGCATTCAGGTCAATACGATGTCATCCTCTATGAGTTTGACCATTAGACGCCCGTTTTGGCCATTTATGACACCAGAACGGCGTTCCCAGTCACTGTGGGCACACGGCAGGTCCTATTGACGTTCCGTCTACTCGACCACATCACAATTTACTCACCCTTTTATGTCGTCCGATTTCAGGCCATTCGGACTTCATTTGGCCCATTTGGACCCCCCCACGTGCGTTTATCAAGCGCGAGCAACACTTAAAGAACGCATAATGAGCCCTACGGCGCAGACCGCATGTTCGATTGACGTTCCGTCTACGTGTACATGTCACGAATAATAATTTGATTGTTTTCTTATGATTTCAGGTCAATCCGATGTCGCCCGCTATGAGTTTGACCGTTAGACGCCCGTTTAGGCCGTTTATGGCACCAGAACGGCGTTCCCGGTCACCGCAGACACATGGCATGTCCGATTGACGTGTCGTCTACTCGACCACATCACAATTCACTCACCCTTTGATGTCGTCCTATTTCAGTCCATTCGGACATCATTCGGCCCGTTTGGACCCCCCCCCCCCCCCCACGCGCGTTTATCAAGAGCACGCAACACTTAAAGAACGCATAATGAGCCCTACCGCGCAGACCGCACGTCCGATTGACGTGCTGTCTGTGCGTGCACATCGCGAATAATAATTGGATTGTTGTCCTATGATTTCAGGTCAATCCGATGTCATACTCTATGAGTTTGACCGTTAGACGCCCGTTTTGGCCGTTTATGACACCAGAACAGCATCCCCGGTCACCGCGAGCTCACGGAACGTCTGATTGACGTGTCGTCTTCTCGACCACATCACAATTAACTCACCCTTTGATTTCATCCGATTTCAGTCCATTAGGACATCGTTCGGACCATTTGGACCCCCCCCCCCCACGTGCGTTTATCAAGCGCGCGCAACACTTAAAGAACGAATAATGAGCCCTACCGCACAGACCGCCCATCCAATTGACGTGTCGTCTCTGCGTGCACGTCACGAATAATAATTGGATTGTTGTCCTGTGATTTCAGGTCAATCCGATGTCATCCGCTATGAGTTTGACCGTTAAACGCCCGTTTTGGCCGTTTATGACACCATAACGGCGTTTCCGGTCACCGCGGGCACACGGAACATCCAATTGACGTGTCGTCTACTCGACCACATCACAATTTACTCACCCTTTGATTTCGTCCGATTTCAGGCCATTCGGACTTCGTTCGGCCCATTTGGACCCCCCCACGCGCGTTTATCAAGCGCGCGCAACACTTAAAGAATGCATAGTGAGCCCTACCATGCAGACCGCACGTACGATTGACATGATGTCTGTGCGTGCACGTCGTGAATAATAATTGGATTGTTGTCCTGTGATTTCAGGTCAATCCGATGTCGTCCTCTATGAGTTTGAGTGTTAGACGCCCGTTTTGGCCGTTTTGACACCAGAACGGCGTTCCCGATCACCGCGGGCACACGACATGTCCGATTGACGTGCCGTCTACTCGACCACATCACAATTCACTCACCCTTTTATGTCGTCCGATTTCAGGCCATTTAGACGTCGTTCGGCCCATTTGGACCCCCCCCCCCCCCCACACACACACACACACACACACACGCGTTTATCAAGCGCGCGCAACACTTAAAGAACGCATAGTGAGCCCTACCGCGCAGACCGCACATCCGATTGACATGCCGTCTGCGCGTGCACGTCACAAATAATAATTGGATTGTTGTCCTGTTATTTCAGGTCAATCCGATGTCGCTCGCTATGAGTTTGAACGTTAGACGCCCGTTTTGGCCGTTTATGACACCAGAACGGCGTTCCCGGTCACCGCAGGCACACGGCACGTCCGATTGACATGACTTCTGTTTGAACACATCAAACTTCACTTACCCTTTGATTTCATCCGATTTCAGTCCATTAGGACATCGTTTGGCCCGTTTGGACCCCCCCCCCCATGCGCGTTTATCAAGCGCGTGCAACACTTAAAGAACACATAATGATCCCTACCGCGCAGACCGCACGTCCGATTGACATGCCGTCTGCGCGTTCATGTTGCGAATAATAATTCTATTGTTTTACTGTGATTTCAGGTCAATCTGATGTCGTCCTCTATGAGTTTGACCGTTAGACGCCCGTTTTGGCCGTTTATGACACCAGAACGGCGTTCTCGGTCACCGCGGTCACACGGAACGTCCGATTGACGTTCCGTCCACTCGACCACATCAAAATTCACTCACCCTTTGATGTCGTCCGATTTCAGGCCATTCGGACTTCATTCGGCCCATTTGGACCCCCCACGCGCGTTTATCAAGCGTGCGCAACACTTAAAGAACGCATAATGATCCCTACCGCGCAGACCGCACGTCCGATTGACGTACCGTCTGCGCGTGCATGTCGCGGATAATAACTGGATTTCTGTCCTGTGATTTCAGGTCAATCTGATGTCGTCTTCTATGAGTTTGACCATTAGACGCCCGTTTTGGCCGTTTATGACACCAGAACAGCGTTCTCGGTCACCACGGGCACACGGCACGTCCGATTGATGTGTCGTCTACTCGACCACATCAAATTTCACTCACCCTTTGATTTCGTCCGATTTCAGGCCATTAGGACATCGTTCGGCTCGTTTGAACCCCCCCCCCCCCCCACGCGCGTTTATCAAGCGCATGCAACACTTAAAGAATGCATAATGAGCCCTACCACGCAGACCGCACGTCCGATTGATGTGACGTCTGCGCGTGAACATCGCGAATAATAATTGGATTGTTTTCCTGTGATTTCAGGTCAATCCGATGTCGTCTGCTATGATTTTGACCGTTAGACGCCCGTTTTGGCCATTTTTGACACCAGAACGGCGTTCCCGGTCACCGCGGGCACACGGCACGTCCGATTGACGTTCCGTCTGCTCGACCAAATCACAATTTACTCACCCTTTGATTTAGTCCGATTTTAGGCCATTCGGACATCGTTCGTCCCCTTTGGACCCCCCCAGGCGCGTTTATCAAGCGCACGCAACACTTAAAGAACGCATAATGAGGCCTACCGCGCAGACCGCACGTCCTATTGACGTGACATCTGCGTGTGCACGTCACAATTCACTCACCCTAAAAAGATACAAATATTGAAAGTGTTCTTGGGCTTCTCCCAAGAAACAATTGTCTGGAGTTTTTCTCCATCCACTGACACACCTTCCTCTGAAACTATTTGACCCAATAACTATACCTATATAATCAATACAAAACAGACATATATATAGCTTGACGTATAGTCAATTAGTGTAATCTGTATGATGTCAAGATGTTGGGTATGATCATAATCACTCTTGGAGTGCACGAAGATGTCATCCACAAATATTAAAACAAACTAATTTAGGTAAAAAAGGAAAATTATATTCATCAAGGATATAAAAAATTCTAAAGAATTCATCAAGACAAATAAAATTACCTCATGCATGGGGTTCATTCCCATCTGGATCACCAATATCACTGTGATGTCCACCAGATGTATTTGGAGCCTACAATATATATCAATATTATGTATCTTAAACATATCAATAAAATTCAATTTGTGTATGGTTTGTTTTATTGTTTACCTATGGCGCCACTTGTTGCGTCATCATTTCATCGATACGTTATGACATCTGTGACAACCTCTCCTCATAATCTGCACGTAACTGCTGAAACTATGAATCAAAATTGTGTTGCATATCCTGCATGGAAGCATCTATCTCAGCCTGTTTGCGAATCCCTGACTCTTTGCATGCACCCATCACATCTGCTCTAACAACTACACGTTGTGGGACACCACCACCATAAGTCAAAGAATAACCATGACCATCACGCCCCACGACATGGTGAAATATTTCATCTCTACGCACAATAATATGACGTTTATCCTCTGGAAACTCTGATAACTGAGCATCAAACTGAGCCTGTAGCATATAATGAATCAATGAACAAATATGAATAATTTATATAAAATAAAAAATACATTTATTAATTAGTAAATAATTTTCTTACTATAACACCGGCAACATCGGGATCACCCGCCCTACGAGTACTCATCCATATGGACATCCGATCGATTGGCTCGCCGCGTTGGTGTAACTATAATAAATGGTTTCACCATGTTATACTACAATATTTTTAAAATATGAATGAAATAGTGAATTCTGAACTTACATCATGTCTGAGCTATGACACATGTCGAGTGCCAAGTCTGGAAGGCGTGGCCTTCATCGCCCGATTATGTGAATGACGAGCAGACTCGGTCTACATTCAACGTATTTACTTAATAGACATTTGAAAAATTAGTCATTTATAGATTAAAAGTAATAAATCTTACCATCACTGCCTCACTCGACCAAAACGCAACCAAATCCTGCCACTGCGCAGGAAGAATGCCCGGAGGGACTCGCTGTAGAATGTCTGGAACACCCGCAAATGGTGTCCATTGATCTCTCTTCACCCTTGACTTGTAATCCTTCCATAATTTTCGGCATTTGTACATACAAACATCCTAAAACTCATCTGGACAGGATTTCAAATTATCCTGTTAAAAATATTGTCAGTAAATGGGACAATAATAATAACAATATCATGAAAAATTAAACATTGAATTTACCTGAACCTCCCTCCATAATCTTTCCGTCGTATCCTGAGGGAAAGAACTCCATTCAGGAGTCATCAGAGGGAATCTATGTGAGTCTCGTATCATATTCCCAAACTGACGACTCAATGCAGTAGCACCATCTCCAACTGGATGAAATGTGTCGTCAAATAACACATCCAATCGGGCTCCAGAGTTCCAGGATCGAACCCTTCTACCAGGACCCATGTGTCTGCTGGAAGAAGCAGTAGATCCTGATAAACATAAATTCATAATTCAATAATAATATAAATTAATTATTAGAAGCAGTTAGGGAAATATAAACAGAAAATTGCAATCAATTAATTTAGAAAAATGAAAACATACATACCAACAACATCAGGTGAACCACTGTGACCACCCTGTGACATACCTACATTAAAAGAAATTATAGTTAAATCAAGCAATTTTTATACATATATAACTCATAAATATTTTTACAAATAATAACTAGGATTATAATTACAATTTCCACTAATCATGCAAGTCTATCGTATGTCCTTCAACTGTCTCTCTGGTCCATTGTATATCTTCATCTCGTACAGCTACTATTGTTTGGTCAAGTGTTTGATCAGGAAATGCGACAACTTCAGGTTCCTTTTGGTCAATCAGAAAAACCCCTCTTCTAGACATTTTCACCACTACTTTCCAATCATAATCAATGCCAACAAAGTAAACTTTTTTTGCCTGCGATGTCAGTATGAAGGGCTCATTGCTAACCCGGTCATCTTTATATAGAATATTGTTAAAGTTTACTAATGTAAATTGGAATTTATCAACTTTCATTCCACGAACTGGATCGACCCAATCACACCTTAATAATATGTGTTTTAAGCCACGATCATAAATAACCTCAATAATATCTCTCAACAATCCATAATAAAAACCCGAACCAACAAAAGAACAACCAATGCCACTATTTTGTGTGGCTCGGTTCATGTCAACATCGCTAATACGAAATCGGAATCCGTTAGCATCCAAAGACTTGTAGCGACGAGATGTAATAAATGGACCATCAGCTAGTTGGTTGAGTTCTTTGCTCACATGCTGGGTTAAATCATGTAACTTTTGAATCTGCAAATTTCACATATATAGTTTAATGGATAAAGGATTTTGAAAATACAACTTAGTTTCACTATAAAAATATTAAATCAATTATACATACATGAGTCTTGAACCACTCATGAAATGTGTTGAAATGATGTTTTTGGATTTGATACTCAGTTGCACGGGGCCTTTCACGTTTCAACTCAGCGATATGCATCCTAAATCACAACACAATATAAGGTAAGCAATAAAATAAATATAGAAACAAAATACACATCAACTATGAAACTTAATGTATCAATGGAATAACTGATGGAGTGTTGAACAACACATATCGATGAGCTTGAACCCACTCGTCGTTCCGCATATCAAATGTTATTCCTTCTCCAATTGGACCCTTGTCAGTCTGGGACAGTTTATCTATCTTTGTTTCAACCTCATCAATATATGAAGCATAGAAATTAGTACACTCATCCATTAAATATCCCTTGGCAATTGATGCTTCTGGACGATCTTTGTTGCACACATAGCGTTTCAATGTATTTAAGTATCGCTTTATTGGATACATCCACCTGAATTGCACGGGACTGCCAGCAATGACTTCACCAGTTAAATGCATGGTCAAGTAAACCATGACATCAAAAAAAGATGGCTGAAAGAGTTTTTCTAGGTGACATAGTGCAAGTAAAATCTTATCCTGTAGATTTTTCAAATCACTCATGCGATGATTCCTAGAACAGAGCTGTCTGAAAAAATTAGAAACTCCAATCAACGGCTCAATAACCTGGGAAGGTAAGCAATCACGAATTGATATAGAAATTAACTATTGAAGAAGAATATGATTATCGTGACTTTTCAAACCCTGTAATTTCATGCTCGTCATATTCACGCGCTTTGAAATATTAGAGCAATAACCACCTGGCACCTTAACAGTCTTCAAAATTGATAGAAATGTTTGTTTCTCTTTTTTACTCATTGTGTACTGTGAAGCAGTCATGTATGACTGATTACCTTCACCCAGCTGTAAATGTAAAGGTTTTCTCAATCCCATTTCTTGCAAATCACATCGAGCATTATCATTGTCCTTTGATTTCCCCTTGACGCCTAAAATGGTGCACAAAATATTATCACATACATTTTTTTCAATGTGCATCACATCTAAATTATGCCTTAAAATATTATATTTCCAATAAGGTAATTCAAAAAAAAATACTTCGTTTCTTCCAATTATGACTTCACTGTCTATTTGCAGCAGGAATAGAAGGCAATGTAGGAACCAATAAATATTGAAAATCATACATTGTACTGATGTTTTCTTCATCAAGTTGTGCACAAATTTCAACCCCAGAGAGTATTTGTGGTGATTGGTCAAACTCTCTATTCCCATCAAATGATGCACGGTCTTTTCTGAACCTGTGCAATGGAGGAAGAAAGCGTCTATGACCAAGATATGCCCACTTTATACAGTGCTTAAGCCATATAGATTTCTTACTCTTATTACAACAAGGGAAAGCAAATTCTCCTTTTTTACTCCAACCTGATAAGTTAGCATATGCTGGTAAATCATTAATTGTCCATAACAAAGTGGCCCGAATTCTAAACATTTCATTTGCTGCCAATTCAAAATTCATTACAACATCGGCCCAAATTTCTTGCAGATCATCAATCAAAGGTTGCATATAAACATCGATTTTATCACCAGGTCCTCTCGATCCATCAATTATAATTGACAGTAAACAAAAAGGTTGCTTCATACATACCCATGGGGGAATGTTGTATGGAACCAACACCACTGGCCATGTACTATGTGTCGCACCAACCATGGACCTAAATGGGTTAAAACCATCTGCTGCCAAAACCAGTCGAATATTACGATCATCTCGTGAAAAGTCTGGGTGTCTCTGATCAAACTCTTTCCATGCCAAAGAATCTGCCAGGTGAGTTAATTTATCAACCTCTTTCTTTCTCTCTGAATGCCAAGTCATCAATTTAGAAATTTTAGTGGACAAGAAGAATCTCTTCAGTCTCGGTTTCAGTGGGAAATAATGCATCTGTTTAGCGGAAACTTGTTTCCCTTGATTCAAGACTCTCCCAGGAAGAATCTGACTACCTTGATTAATCTCATTGGTCTTCCACCTGGATGTATAGAAAACAGTACAATTATTTAATTGCGCATTCTCTTTTCTGAACAACATACAATTATTGCGACATGCATCAATTGTATCATATGTAAAACCAATATCATCGATTAACTTGCGAGCTTGATAGAATGACTCCGGAATGTTTTCTCCAGAAGGGAGTACCTTCTTCAATAATACCAAAAACATGTCGAATGAGGTGTCTGACCACTGTTTCAAGGCCTTCAGGTGTAACAATTCAACGATAAATGAAATTTTACTAAATTTAGTGCATCCAGGATATAATTCAGTACGTGCATCGTCAATAATTTCAAAGAATTTCAATGTTTCTCCATCAGTAGAAGAACGAGGATTACTCAATCCAACGTCCTCATTTACGACATTACTGTCTTCAGATTGAAACTGACGCATCATATCATTCAGCATTATGTTCATCGGATCAACTGTTCTCGAATCAACATTCATATGAATATTTTCTAAGTGATGACATGAAACAGAATCTTCTCCATGACGTGTCCATGTCTTATAGTTTTTCAAAAACCCATTAAAAAACAAATGTTCTCTAACACTATCTCGTTTGAAGAGATATCTATTTGCACATTTTTTTCATGGACAACTAATCATATCACTTGGAAATTTGTTGGTGAAATCCATAAATCACTTAATCCCCTCATAATATTCAGCTAAAAATCTATCTTTCATATCAATCCAACTACTATCCATATCTATATTTAATAGAAATAAAAAGTGAAACATCTTATTTAAATTCTAAAAAAAACATATCATTAAAATTTAAAAACCAAATTTGGATAAAAAAACATTACCTGTGGAGGAATCGACCGCGGGTAATGGGGTATGACTCGATTGCGGATCCATGACGATGCAGTGACTTGAAAACAGAGGTTCGACAGCCAGACTTGAAAGGAGCGGAACCGTTGGACGAAGCGTGGAGGGTTCTACAGGGCGGGGCACAATGGACCGGAAGGGTCCAACGGAGGCAGGAGGACTTACCGGAGGGATGCAACGGGGCCGCAAGGGGACGGCGGCGGCGGGGCTGTCCAAAGGAGAAGCATGGGCAGGGGTGGGGGTTGTCGGGTCGTGGGGGTGTCTGGGTCACGGGGGCGCAGCGTGGAGGCAAGGCGGTGGGGGTCGCCGAGCTGCAGCGCGGGCAGGGGGTGTCAGGGTCACGGGGGCGCAGTGTGGAGGAAAGGCAGTGGGGGTTTCCGGGGTTGCCAGTGGCGCAGCACGGAGGCAAGGGGGTGGGGATCTCCGGGGGTCGGGGTCGTCGGGGGTCGGGTCGCCAGGGGTCGGGTCGCCGGGGTCGCCGGGAGGTCGGGGGTCTGGGGTCGGGGTCGACGGGGTTCGGGGTCGCCGGCGGGGTCGGAGTCATCGGGTGTCGGGGAGGGGTCGCCGGGGGTCGGGGAGGGTTGCCGGGGGTCGGGGTCTTGGTCATGGGGTTGGGGAAGTGGGGGGTCGCGGGGTTGGGGAGGGGAGGGAGGGGAGGGAGGGGAAAATAGGGGTTTTTTTAGGAAATATTGCAGCGGCCTCCATTTGGCGACCGCTGTTGATAGTATTAGCAGCCTCCAAATGGCGGCCGCTATAGGTGCCCCGCCTCCAAAACCAGATTTTCTAGTAGTGTATCTTTCTTGTATCGAGAAGCACCACCCTGTGGAAATTATGTAAATTATTTGTTCTCCTTGCGAAACAATATACAGTCTTTCGGGCAAGCATGTATTCTTTCAGAAATCATACCCATCGAGTGTAGCATTCATCTAGCTTCATATGTCCGGCTTGGGAGCTCATTATCTTCCGGGAGCATGTCATTCAAGAGAGCAAGTAGTTCTGTAAAACTGACATCACTCCATCTGTTTCCTGCTTTCAATTTATACAACTTCAGTACAGCTGACAATATTTTATACTTAGTGCAAGCAGCATACAATGGCGTATTTGCACAACTCTTTAACTTCTCAAACAATTTTGGGCAATCACGGAGTTCATATTCAATTTTCTTTGTCATTTCCTCAATACAATCTTCATCATCATTGACATTTGTAATCACATCCTCCATACGGTCTTCTTCATTATCCATATTTGTATTCATATCTGATGATCCATAAAAAGAAGATTTATCCCAGCCATTAGCTACATTCGCTTTTTCTCCATGTTTATTCCAAAATTTATAACTACGATCTATTCCGTGACATATAAAATGTTCTTCAAACTCCTCTAGAGTAAGTAGTCTAGAATAAAAACAATTTAAACATGGACAAAGGATTTGATAAGGATCCTTTGTGTGATCCGTTGCAAACTTGATGAACTCTTTCACTCCATTCTTATACTCTATTGTCAAACAATTAGAATCCATCCAATCTTTATTCATATTAATCTTATTTGAATCTCAAATATTAGTATTTATGGTTCAAGTACACAAAAAAAGACTTCCAAATATAGTATAAGAGAACCACTTCCTTATAAAAATAGAGATTAATATAGCCTAACCATTAGTATTTATTCATCTTCATTAAATATAATTACTTTATATTTATTATAGTTTCCTCAAATCACCCCAGACCAAACACAAGAATAATCAAGAATGATACATCTACCACTCCTAGGTCTCTTCCCTACATTCAATATCATCATGCCTAAATAACCATATATCCACACATAAACTTGTCACAAACACATAAAAAACCATATCCACATCAGAACCAAAGTACCAATATGGATTTCAATCAGGTTACTCGACTCAAGTGGTGGTGTGTAAGAAATAATAACAAAATATAATAAATATATAGTCATAGATAAATCTCAAACTAGTGTTAATAATCCAATAAACCAAAGGTATCATTCTATCTATCAAAATACTCTGAAGGAGCTCATATGTGACAGTAGTCCCAGGTGTTGAAGGTTCCTGAGGAGGAAGGGGAGAACATGCACCTATCGGGGTTTGAGGTCAGGTCACTGAGGTTGAATGTGGCCTGATACTCGTACAAGGGTTCATTCCATATTTCACAAACCATGTCCCGGTACCCTAGGATGTTAACCCATTGCTGGTGGAAGTGAAATCGTTCATGATGATCATGCCAAGAAGAAATGGAAACCAAGAGGGGGAGTGAATCAAAATACCTCAAGCAAGATGGAAAAACATGGTATTTGAGAATAGGTTAGTGGATTTCATGTTGTCTAGACACCTATACAATATACTCCACAAGTGGTGATGACCCCTGCAGTTGTTGCACCAGGTGAAACTATCACCTAAGATGCTGAGATCAATGAGGCCCTTCCCATCCATGAACTAAACAAATTCCATGATGGCCTTCCTCTGGAATAGGCTTCTACCTTTCCTTTCCTTTGGGTTGAAAATGATATTAAAGTCACCCCCAACAAACAATGGATGGTGGCTGGGATCGAAGGTATTTTGTTCAAAAGGAAAATCAATCCCCCTCAATTTTTTAAAATACCAATACCATAAACCATTTAAAACAGGACATTTTAATTTATTTTTGAAATCATTCCCAAAAAAATTCAATAAACAAACACATGCCAAAACATTTGGAATTTTATTTAAAGAATCAACTTATCTTTATTTTAAACCATGATTTTCATTTATAATATCAAATCCACCAACATTAGAAGGAAACCTAATTTATTTCAATGAAAAAGGTTAATTCACAACAAGATACCATCCATTCCATATATTATTTTCATTAATAGGGTTATTTTGTGCTTCAAAATGATCAAAACATGTCTAACCAACTTCAAATAGATAAA
This sequence comes from Viscum album, assembly GCA_963277665.1. Classification (NCBI taxonomy): domain Eukaryota; kingdom Viridiplantae; phylum Streptophyta; class Magnoliopsida; order Santalales; family Viscaceae; genus Viscum; species Viscum album. The sequence goes on from OY728129.1 coordinate 989,070,560, forward strand.
ATATGAATTCATGAAACACATGAATCCTGAAAAGAAGATATAGTATAGAAACACCCACTTGGAATATTTTGGATAAAAACACAATGAATCTGAATGAGTCTACTCAAATGAAGAACATTGAATCAAATAAAAGGAATCTCAATAAAAGTTAAAAGAGATACTATTACCATAATTCCCCCTAAAAATTATAGTTCTAGTAAATACCAAGGCTTACATAGCCCCCAAGAACAAAGAATCAAGTGATGGAGAGAGATTGAAGTTTAATAAAAGAAATAAATACCAAAAGAGGATCACCATTTCGAATGAAACTTCAATCCACCAAGTGATGAGGATAGAAGAGCCAAACTATCCAAAGGGGCTCCCAAGGTTTGAGTGGGTTGAGTTAAACTTGAGGGAGAAGATAAAATAAATAAATGGGGGTATCGGGGTGCAATTACCCTACTACCATAATGCTTCCTCATATACAACGACACCACAGGCTAGATAGTGGCCCTCACCAGCTAGAAAATGGTTATAGTATAAATGTTATAACCATAGGTTATCCCACAGATAACGAAAGTCTGGTTCTGTTGGGATTTCATGATGCTCAGCACGCCATGCCCTTTGAACCCACACTTTTAAAAAAAAGAAAAAAAGGTAAAGATAGGTTATCCCACTGGCTAGTCACTACAGACCCACCAGCTAACTGATGGCTATAGATTTTTTTTGTATCCATTGTGAATCCCATTACCTATCCAATTACCCTAACCAGCCATTCGATGGACCACATGAAGCTTTTTAACCTACATTTTCACGTCCACACCTTCTATGACAGTCTGGGACATCCTATGACCCCTCAAGAAACCTAAAAAAACTCAAAGAGCATTGCTTTGATGAAAGAGATACTGAGATGTTACAATTCTCCCCATCATTCCGCTTTTTATCCAAATAAATATTCTAGTACGAAGGATAGAAAATGATGAGACAAAAATAAATTCCACACAATAATTATTGTGTGGAAAATTCACAAAATATAGGAAGATTCACCAAATATAGGACCACTACGAAAAAATTAAAATGAACAGATAACCAATATTCCTAAGAACCCTTAATGTATATCCTCCAAGAACATCATACATCTCCAAATGACATGTCTACATCACTAAGAAGAGAGAAAATACCAATAATGTCCAGAGACCTAGCATAGGTCACCCAACCATTTAAATTTTTACTAAAATGGTGGTACATAAGATGGAAATATACTAAGAACACATCTCTTCACCAAAATAAGAGACTAAAACCACTAACCATGAATAACCACTAAGAGAATAATTCGAAACCTAAGGAAAGGTACACCCAAAACATACCAATGAATCCAAATGAAATAACACAATCAATATCCATCAATGATTCAACCAACAACAAGAAAGTAAAAAACTAAAAAGGATTTATTCCTCGATCAAGTACTCGATGGAAACCTTGAATTCCCACTATAGAGTGTCACCCATCAACGGTCTCATTGAAGTAGACACCAACACCTCCCAGTGCCTGGTCCATCAAGAGACATCATAATTCTAGTCATTTGAGTACACACCAAAATCCTATCTATCTCCAACCATAAATAGATCATATAAAATGGTTTTTTCACAAAGATGGAAAACTAATCTCTTAAAAGATAGACCACCCAGCACATCAAGATTGATCTCTAACCAAGAATTTGTGAATCAGAGGACAGTAAGAAATAATAACCACCATAATGGTCTTGAACACCCACCCAAAGAAGACAACCATGGAAGGAAACATAAGGTATTTTAAATGGAAATAACCTAAAACATCCTTAGGTTTCCAGAAAAGGATGAATCATGTAGCCTACAGCCATCACAATATCAAATATCCATTAAATCTATAATGACAAATCAAAATATGGTTATGTGTGATGGGAGAGGAGAACAATATTAAAAAATGATTTGGAAAACAGGCCTTAAAGGGAGGTCCAGCAAACCGAAGCTCAAGGGCGTTCCGGGCAGCAGAGATCTGGAAAACCAAAGCTTGAGGGCGGAGGAGGTCCGGAAACATGAACTCAGTGGGTGGTGGAGGTTCGGAAATGAGAAGCAAGGGCGGTGGAGGTCCAGCAACTCGAACTCAGCAGGCGGCATAGGGGAGTCGCAGGGTTCCAGTACAGTGAGAGCTTTAGGTCACGATAAAACGAGGGCACTGTGCGATCGACTTTATAAAAAAATGGACTAAGGTTTTATCAGCGCTAAAATTTTAGTGCTGATAAAGGTGTCCTATATTAGCGCTTTTTTAGCACTGATAATGGTACTCTTTATCAGGGCTAGAAAAGTGCTGATAAAAAACAATGTATCAGTGCTAAAATTTTAGCGCTGATACAAGGATTCTTTATCAGCACTTTTCTAGCGCAGATAGAGGGCCTCTGTATCAGCGCTAGAAAAGCGTTGATAAAGAATCCATGTATCAGCGCTAAAATTTTAGCACTGATACAGGGTTTTTTTATCAGCGCTTTTCTAGCGCTGATAAAGAGGCCCTATATCAGGGCTAGAAAAGCGCTGATAAAGAATCCCTTTATCAGCGCTAAAATTTTAGGGCTGATAAAGGGTAACCTTTATCAGCGGTTTTTCTTAGCGCTAATATAAGGGGGAGCTTCCCTTGCCCATTTTTTTAGTAGTGTTGATCAAAAAGATCATAAACCTTTGGTAAGGGATATTGGTTCTTGACCGTCAACTGGTTCAACTTCTGATAATCCACGCAAAGTCTAAGGGTATCATCCGCCTTCTTAGAAAATAAGACTGGAAAACCCCAAGGAGAAGTACTGGGTCGAATGAAACCCTTTGCCTGCAACTCCTCCAACTTTCTCTTGAGATCCTGCAACTCTGGTGTAGCTATTATATAAGGGGGAATGGACACTGGTGCTTCTCCTGGCACAAGCTCAATTGAGAAATCTACCTCTCACTCTAGAGGAAGACCTGAAAAGTTTTCCGGTAAGACATCCCTAAAACGATCAACTACTGGAGGGAAATCCTTCTGACACATTCCTTGGTCATCCAGATATAATCTTGCAATATGGGTTGTCACTCCACCTCGCCCACGATGGTCGGGTCCAGCTCAGCTCGCCTGGACATCGCACTCACCCTTGTATAGAAACTATCTGCCCTCTGGTGATGTGAAACTCACCCTGCGACGATAGAAATATACAAAGGCTCGAAAGTTTACCAACCAGTCCATCCCGAGAATGATGTCATAGCTCATCATCTCTAATACATATAGGTCCCATAGAAAGTGACACCCACCAACCTCTAGGGGGCACTCCTTGCACTAACGTACACATGCTGTTCTAATCCCCAATGGAGTATCTAGAGTCATAACATCAGAAGAAGAAGAAACACAGATATCAAGTATCTCCACAACGAGCACAGATATAAAGCTATGTGTAGCACCTATATCGAAAAGTATAGAAGATAAATAGAAGCTACTAGAATAGTACCTATGATAGTAGAAGGACCAATATCCTTCTCATGTTGGGTCTGTTGCACTGCAAATGTTTGCCTAGTGTCGTGGACCTGCGACACAGCCTGGCTACCCTAAGCTGACCCGCCCTACTGTCTCTAAGATCTTGGCGTCTGGCTACCACGGCCACGACCACCACCTCGTCCTGAACTTCCTGACGTATCCCAATTCCCTAACTGGTAAGAAGTTGTTGGCCCTAATTCTACATGCAGATTCTGCATAGAACCCCTCTCACTATCCACTGGAGGAAACGCCCTGAAAAAGCACTGCAGATGACCCATCTTTCCACAATCTCATCACTCCACTGGGTCACGTGGACACTAAGGTCTCTTGTTCCACTCCTTACCACACTGTTAACACATCACTAGGCCACCTGAAGAACTCTTCTGGCTAGTACGTCCACCGTGAGAGAAATCCATCTTCCTCTTCCTCTTACTGGTAGAAATAGTAGCAGAAACTGGTGTTGAACCGCCCTGGCCTGCACCACTAGCTTCTCGCAGGTTTCGTTTGGTAATCTGTGCTTGTTTCACAATATCATGCACTTTGGGAAACCTGAAAACGTTCACCAGCACCCAGATGTAATATCGAAGACCATCCTCAAAGTGTCGAGCCCTCAACATCTCATCACCCACCAGAATAGGTGCAAAGCACTGTATCTCGGTGAAGCGGGCAGAATAATCCATCACTAACATGGCACCCTACTGCATATTCATGAACTCTCAAGCTCTATTTTCCCTCAGCATATCTGGGAAGAAGAAATCATATAAAACAGACTGAAAATATTCCCACAACATGTCTCTGTGATTCTCGGTCTAGGTGGTAACATTCCACCACCTCTTGGTAGAATCACGCAGCATGTATGTAGCGAGTTTGAACCTCCGCCCTGGAGGCATCTCCAAATGCTTGAAGATAGTCTAAATAGAATCCATCCAAGACTCTACAGCCTGTGGTCCTCCATCCCCTGAAAATGTAGGCATATGTTGCTACTCGAATAAACATGTCAGCTCTGCCATAGATGTGGCAGCCGGCGGTGCTCCATAGAAGGTCTGCATAAACCGCATGAAGATTTCACGGAACTGAACCTCCACACCTATGTCTGGTATAACGGTTGGCACCACATTTGGCTCTGCTGAAGGATCCATTGGTAGCCCATGGCCTACCTTCTCTAGAGTATAATCTTTGTAGCTCTCCTAGAGAACAACGTGTGGTCGTCTCGGCGGCATGACTCTACAAGGTCAAATATACACCTTAGATTAAGATCATCAAGGACCGAAAACAAAGAGTGTGTGAAGGGAACAGGAGAAAGAAAACATTCAAGTTTTAAAAAACAAGACTACATGGCGTGTATAATAACTACACATCGTGTTCCATCAAGTATTTCACATGGGCGTGTACTTCTACCAAAACTGGTCATGTAACACCCCAAACACGCGGCATGTTGTCCACACACACGACGTGTACTTGAATTTTCTTCCTTTGCCTGAGTCCTTCTACACGGCTTATTCACACGGATCTCCTTTAAACGAGACTACAAGGAATGTATAATATCTACACGACATGTTCTGTTTAGATTCCAACTGCCTGTGTTGTTAGTGACACGGTCGGCTACTCGGCCGACACTACACAACATGTTACACCCGTACACGGCATGTACACCACCACGTTTCCCCAGCCACATGACCAATTCTACACAGTCTCTCACCGGTCAAGACTACACGACGTGTCCCACAGGTACATGGAGTGTCCACGCTCATATTTCTCCTCCCATGTTGTTAGTTACACAGCATACACAGGGTCAACACAACACAGTGTGTATAATAACTACACTGTGTGTGCCCTTAAAGTTTCATTATCCCATGTTTTTGCCTACACGACCTATGACACCGGTAGAAACTACACAGCGTGTACATACTATACACGGCGTGTACTTAATTTTTTTTCTTTTCTTCTCAAAGAGAAGATTAAACGGTGTGTAATCAAATCTACACAACGTGTATGCTGGGTTTTTCCAGACAATAAGCCTTAGAAACTTCTCTGGAGCCCAGAAAAATACTAAAACCAACACCTCAGTGCCAAATTATGATCCTTGAGGGCCCATACTCCCCGTGAATCAAATATTGGAATCTTATACGTGTTATAAACAAGGTAAAAAGTCAATGATCCACCAAATTCCAGTCAATGAGGTCCCATACTCCTCAATAAACAAACTTTGGTGTTGATTCTACAAATCCTTACATAACAATACCCTATCAAATAACAGGTATTTTATCAATGCATCTATCACAACAGCATACATTTTCTAACACAATATCTATCACAACAACACACATTTTCTAACACACCTACATGGCATGGAAACCATGCATGGCATGTGATTCTAACATGTGCCTAAATGATGCATGAGATGGCATACCCTCATCTCATCGGGTTTCCACTAAATAGAACCCAGTATAAAAATATAAACAGCACACCATAAGTGTGTCACCCAATGGTGAAAATCAGATCCACTGTAAAGTGAAAATTCAGTAAAATTGCAATACCAGGTAAATTGGCTTTTCCCTGTACATGGGTTAGCTACTCCTGAGCATAGATTATTACCAAGTACCTATTCCATTCGATCTCTGGCTATAGGCTCCAAACAGTAAGTCAAAGAAAATAAAGCCTCTGATACCACTTTGTAACGTCCCGGATCTAGGTGCCACTCAACAGGTGTCACAAACCCAGTTGCTCACATGACCTCAAGCGCATTTCCTCAAACGCCAGAGGCTACCGACTAGCAGTGAGGGCCTAGGTCTGATAGTGGGGAAACTATTCCCTCATATGTCAAAGTGTAGCTGTTTCCTCTAGAAATGGGGATGGACTTTTTTGTTTAAGGTTCAAACATTCCAATCTGTTTCTAACGGGTTTGTTCGTAGAACTGGAGACATCCGATGATTCTATATCCATTTGGACCTACTTTCCAAAGGTAGGTGCTCATTAGTTATGAACTGATGAGGCTTAAGAATTTTCATTGGTCAAGAGGATGGGAGGTCGGACTCATCACACCTTTTTTGGGGGAATAATTGTCTACTCTCGGACTCTCTTTATAGATTTAACTTATGTTCATGAATCCTTATTAAATTATCAAGTATGAAAATGAGCTTTCCTTTAGATCTAACAATCAATTATTGATATGTATGAGATTTAGAGAATCTTTTATATGTATTTTAGGTTCTTCATTGATAGATAATCATCTATATTTGTTAGAGATTCTTATTCAATGGTATCATTCAACACATTATATGGAAATCTCTTGGTCATTATGATAACCATACTGGTTTTAAAGCCACTCAGTGGGGCACTTGAAGTTTATTGGCGTTCAGAAGGACATGGATTATTTCAGAGTTGGGATCGTACCTGTAGATGGGCTACCTACGTATCCTTGTTTAGAAAAGGAATCACAACCCACATAGTTCGAGTAAAAGAGTATGGATTTTATGCATGTTTGATGGCCCAAAGAAAAGATGTCATAATTACTTTTACGCTCTAAGATCACGTGAGTCATGCTTGGTGTGAGAAATAAGAGGTATCAATAAAACCTAATGATTGTGCCACAAAATATGCAATCATAAGAAATAATGTGGGGCTTATGTATGTATGACTACCCAAGATAGATGAGGATTGGGATTTACTTCAGGGAAGAAACCTGGGAACAAGGTCCATAAAGGTATGTGTGCTTTATGGAGATTTGGATACTTAACTTAAGACTTAATCCAAAGAAGGATTCCCAGATTAGAGGGGACTTATGATTGGGTCTTATTCCTAAAAAGGAAGTCCAAATCAAAATAAATTAATACTGGTTAAAAGAAATTATGATTGTGGCTTATTCTTGAGAAGGAGGCCCAGGGTAAGAGGAATTATGACTGGGGATTATGCCTGGGAAGGAGGCCTAGGTTAAGGGGAATTATGGTTGAGGATTACTCCTAAGGAGTATTCCAGTTTAAGGTAATTTGGAATTTTGGACTTACTCCTAAGGAGGATGCCCATATTTGGGAACTTGGGGATTACTCCTGAGGAGGATTCCTAGATTAAAGATCTTAGACTGGGGATTACTCCTGAAAAGAAGGCCCAGGTTAAGAGAACTTGGACTAGGGCTTACTCCTGAAAAGGAGGCCCAGGTTAGGGAACTTGGGGCTTACTCTTAAGGAAGATTCCTAGATTAAATATCTTCTCATCTTTAAAAGATTAGGTTGAATGAATGAAATCTATAACCTTAGTGACATAAAGATATGTAAATCACTAGGTTTTGAGAGATAATCCACATAATTCCTTTCAGATAAGGAAGCCACCAAAGGAACAATGCCAAAAATGGCCTTGAAGAGGTTTTGGAAGGCTAAATCTTGAAGAGGAGAGGTGGATTTTGAAGAAATGAGTTGAATAGGCAGGAGGGGCACGCAAAAAGAGGTAGGCGCGCAGGTCCTGTTGGTGCATGTAAGTAATGGTCGTGCAAGTATACCTGCGTGACACATGTGTACTTGTACGATGGTCAACTCATAGGGTAATACTTGGGGGAGACTTTTCTCAAGCCCTTAGTATTATCTCTAAAGGCTTCCAGAAGGGTGGCGTGCAGGTTCTGTTGAAGGGATAAGGTGGCATGCAAGTGTGACCATTTCCCTTAAGGGTTGGGCACTTAGGCGCGTAGGTGTTTATGAATTCCAACACTTAGGCCTTATTTCTCTTCTTTAGATCTTCCATTCTAGGTAAGAAATCACCTTAGAAGTGATCTAAAGACTTTAAGCAGAGACTAGGGCGCTGAGAGCTTAAATATAACTTTTGGAATTTTTCTTCCTCCAAATGGGGGGCCCACAAGGGTTATTTATAGGCTACTGAAGACCTTGGCCGAAAAGAAAATAGGGTGCTCAAGTAACCTTCGCGCCCAATATATGGAACGTAGGTATACCTGTGCGGCCATCTTGGAACTTGCGTGTCCCATGCTTAAAGAAATCCATGTTCATGCCTTTATCGATTTTTGATGTTTCTTCAAAGGATGAATCACTTTGTGTTCTAGGTATTTATCTTTTCATTCGTTAGACTCTATGATGGAAAGGAGCATCAACAAAAGTCCCCCCTCAGAGTTGGATCCGAAAGGAAGGAGGATTTGACTCTGAGGTAAAGGAGAAAACCAAGGAAGGTTGGCATGCAAGTTTTGAGTGCATGGGTAGTGGCACATAGGTGCGAGCCGTGGAGGCCTCGGTGCGTAGGGCTGCAGCCTTGCCTATAAATATGCGTGTCATTCTCATGCAAAGCACCCATCTTTGAACACTTTTGATCTCTTGTCGTGCAGGTTTCTCTCATCGCGCAGGTTGCTGGTTATCCACGGTTTCATTGCTTCTGTTCATATCGCACTTCTGCAAAGGTATTTTGACCTGCACGGTGATACCTGCGCACCAAAACCTGCGCGACACAGTTACACTTGCGCGCCAACATTGGACTTGTGTGCCTTAATTCCTTATCCATTTTTTCACTTTTCTTCACAAATTTTATGAAAAATCAACTCAATTAAGAGTTAATTATTTGACCTTTGGGAAGATTCAATGGCTCCTAGAAGAATTGGAATGGCTGATGAACTGGCTAGAAAGAGAATTGATGACATGATGAACGTTGTTGGCCATGATTACTATGATATCTGCAACATCACTCTTCTAGATTTGGCCAAGTACTTGAAGAAGTATCATGTTAACTTTCCACAGAGCATCTACTTACCTCTGTATGGTCATGGTCATCTGTAATAAGTCAACATTCCAAAGGAAAAGAATTATCTTCCGCATTCTTGGTTTCTAACTTACACCAATTTTGATTCACCAAATGTCTCAATGGGAGGATTATTTGTCAATACTGGAACAGTAGAGATGGCCTACATAATACATCATAGCCCTTGTGCCCCAAATCTGAAACCTCACAAGCCTGAGCTGCAACCATATTGTTATCCTTCAATATTCCGAAATTCTCAAATGGATCAATACAAAGGCTGGAAGAAGATTTGGGACTTCTATCCTGGAGGAGGTGTGAAGCCAACTTGGATGTGGGCATATTGGGTGCGACAAACCTGTATAGATATTTTCAAGGATTTGAAAGGAGATGTGATTTATGAAGCCATCTGGGTTAGGCAAACGTATGTCTACAGGACTAATGACTTTGTGCCGGAGCTAATCAGCCGTTGGAGTCCAAAAACCAATTATTTCCATCTGACTCACGGAGAAGTAGGCATCAGTTTGTGGGATGTCTACAAGATCTCAGGGGCTCAAATTCTAGGCAACATGTATGGTGAATTCATCCCCCCAAGGTGACTTGGAATGATTTAGAGAAGACTCTGGCTTTGGCTCGGGAATTATTGAAAATTTTATACAAGCTCAAGAACTCAAAGACCTCCAAAACGCATTTTAGAAAGGATATTCATCTAGAAGAGTGGACGGATATGTTTCTTACCAAGAATGAGGTGAAGGGGCCCACCTGTACTCGTCCTACTATCTGCCTTAGAACAGAGAAGAGGGGTGCTTTTGGCACATTATGGACGACCCTGGAAGCAGGAGAATTTGAGAAGTGGGGGTACGAAGTGGATCATAGAATCCCAAAAAAGACCCGTCAGGTGAACTTTTTAGCCTTGTGGCTTAGTGTTTATCTTTTTCCAGTTAGGGATTATAAGGGAGGCGTCAGGCCAGGGACCTTCATTGTGGAAGCCAAGTTGGCTGAGAAGAAAAAGGTTGGGTTGGCCACCCCCATTTTAGTGAAGATTCACAGGAGCTTACTCCATGTCTTTATGGGTAAGACTCCTTTGAGAATAGTGGGACCATTAAAAGTTTTGTGGGGATGGATCACCACTTATTTCAGGACATATACTGTACAGAACGGAGTACAGATTCTTGGAAGTTCTTTTAAGCCATCAGTGCATGCATTTTCTGGAATTTCCCTGTCATCCCTCAACTCCAATGATATAAAGGTGTGGTTGAGCATGTTCAAGGAATTACATTTCTTTCCTTATGGAAACTCGCCAACTGGATGGTTTGTTGATGATGGAACAACTGACCTGGAATTGAGGTCATACATGCTGGCTTGCAGAGATGGAGTATTGGCCACCAGGATTGATGGATATATTATATGCGAGGCATATGCTCTATACATATTTGCACTCCAATTCAAGTGTCTGCAGCAGACTATTGTATCCCCTCCTGTGCATGTTAGGTCAGATCAGAATTCGATGGTTTCCCGACAACTATAGTTGCTGACATCTATGGAGAAGATTGAGGCAGTGTTTGATCTACCAATTGATAAAGCGGTGAGTAACTTGACTACATGGTATGCCGAGAACTGTATAGAATCATACTCTAAAGGGGTGTTGAATCATCTGATTTATCATGTGGGTAAAAAGAAAAGAACTGTAGAGAAATAAAACCTTCATCTGGAAGGTGATTCTTCCCCACCTGGAGCTGATTCACCAGGTTCCTCACCCAGGGCTGACTCGCCAGATTCCCAAGATGGGGATGATGAGGCGCGGCATGTGTCAAAGCGGCCTCATGATAGATATAATCCTCCTATCAGAATCAAGAGACAAAATCCATCAACTCCTAGTGAGTTACTTCATTGAGGAAATTTAATCTCCATTACTTTATAGAGTAACAAGTTTTATTTTCTTATCCTTTATCTGTAGTTGCAGGAGCTGGGAAAAAGATGAAGTCTAAGATTTTAGGACCCTCCTCGCAGCTTTCTGGTACACACACTAAATATCTCTGACCAGTGGCTGTCCAGACATGGCAGAGTTTATATTTCGATGCTGAAACTACCTGGCTGGACTTGTGCGAGGGGCTACACATCCCTATAATAGGGAATCTTCAGGCCTCCACCGATATCCATTTTGAGGGAAACCTTGATGAAGTGTGGGATTACATCAGAGAGCTGGATATGCTCATATATGCCATCGATGATTCCATTCTTGTCACCAAGAGGGTGAAGTAAATGATAGATCATGGCACCACTGAGGGGACTGGTGCTTCCAGATATGAGGAGTGGCACGATTACGTGTCTCCTGAAGACGTAAGTCTCTTTCCTTATTTTCTTTATAACTTGATTCTAGTTAAATCTTTTTTACTCAAGTAAATTACTTTCTTCATCCTGAATCTTTCAAAGAAAGGAACTGCTGAGGTTCCTTCACCACAGTATAGCCCTAGTGGTACTGCCATTGGGGTTAATAAATCTCCTCGCGAGCCAGGAAATGTATCTTCAGGCCAGCAGGCCATGGAGGAGGAGTTAGATATGGCTCTTCATTCTCCAATTCCTGTATTTTGATATGATGATTTCATCACTCCCAAAAATTCTAAGAAATAAATACATCGAAGGAAGAAGTCCATGGCTAAATGTTTTATCAGTAGTGGTAAGTCCTTAGGATAGTCATGAGTGTTAACCCATGAAAATATTACTCATACTTCTTGGGATTGCAGGGGATTCTTCAATTTCCCCTTTGAGGGAGAGGATTGAACCTCCTCTAAGAACGATGGAGGGTGATGGTGAACAATCACAAGTTCATGCTGGCTTGGCTGCTCTTGAAGAGGAGCCAGCGTCTGTTCCTGGTACCACTCCTGCTGCTACTGCAAGGAGAGAAGATCCTACTTCTGGTAAATTAACAATGATTCATAAAATGTTGAATGATACATCAACTTACTTTCATTCTGTGATACTTTAGGTTCAACACCTGCACTGGAACATTTAGCGGCCACTGCAACTGACGCTGCAATTTTATCTGAAGACGTTGTCCGGGGTCAGAGGCCAAAACATGAAGGTCGCCAAGAAGACGTATAGAATGCTCCCACTAGTGAGACTAACCAAGAATCTGAGATAACATTGCATGAAATGATAGAACTTGGTGCATCTTTTGAAGATTTTTTAGATCATGTTAAATTACCATGTAATTTAGAAGATTTTGGACATGAGTGTTATCCTTCGTCCTGTTAAAATAACTTCTTATTACATCTCTGACCATGATTGGTTAAAAATGTGCAGTTCCATCTGAGCAAGCTACTTAACTTCCAATGCCTGAAGGGGGTATAGGCAACCCTACTATTGTAGAGACACTAGCTCAAGTGGAGTTGAACCCGGTAGAGCTTCCTCAAACTCATCCTGAAAATCTTTTTGAAGCTAGGAAAGATGGGGAGGAGACTTATCCTTCTGTTGATCTACCATTGGGTAAGAGATAATAATATTTATGGTTGTACTTAAATTTAAAGACAACTTAATCAACTTTTTTCATCCTTTTAAACTAACCAAAAACTTTCAATTTACTATACAGGGCCATCAATTTTAGTGGCTAGATCTGGAGGTGAAGTCTTAGCCTCCGCCCCAACAGGAATAGAAAGTGAAGTAACATGGGTTAGGGGGGAAGGAGCAGAACATGGCACTTATTTAAGTGAATTAATTTCAGATTATATTCCCCCATGTGACAGTGATTCCGAATCAGACCCGAAGGTACAAAAGGCGCTCCAATTTTCACATCACAAGGCTTGACAGAACATATGGAAGATCATATCTGAAGTGCCTCTTGAAGAGCTGTCATCGAAGATCCCCCGAATGTCATCCATGTTCATCATGTTGGGACTTGGTGGTTTTGGATATCAAGAGATTCATGCCGTGGTGAAACAAGTCATCTTAAGAAGGGAGCTAGAGCAGAGGTACCGTCAAGACCTGACCAGAGTAAGGTTGTCATCCAATATCAGCGAATTTGAGGATGCGGTGTCCCGAGCTGAGGCTGATCATGCTTCCAAGTTGAAGGAGCTCAAGCATAAAATCAAGGAGAAATTTTTCCAGCAGATGCACCTTCAGCAATAGTTAGATGATGTTACTAGGGAACTTGACCAGCTGAACAATTCACTAGAAGAATTTCAAACAAATGTTATGAAATCCATCACTGAAGCCAAGAAATCACTCCATCAAGCTGAAAAGAGTGAAGCTGGTCGAGTGCATGAACTTCAAGTGGCTGCTGACGAAGCTCGGGATGTCGTAAATCAAATGAAGACTTATGTTGAAAGTATCTTGTAATCCCTAAAAAAAGATAATAGAATCTAGTTTTTGGATGTCCTTCTAACTTTTGTGCATCAAATGAAAAATAATTTCATCTTCAATCATTTGTGCATGTCTTCTTTTGCTACCTGCTTTAGATTTTTACCTAATCCAATGGGCCTAGTAAGCATAGTTTTATTTTTTCTAGAATTATAAAAATAACCCTAAAACTTTGAATCTTTTTATTTGCTCAATATTACCTAAATCATACAAAATGTATGTTTAGTGAGCTAGGACTTGAATTTTGTTCATATTTCCTTTGTCTTTGGTGGTCAGTTTAAAGTCATGAACGTCGAACATAAAAAAGGCTAATATTTAAGGTCGAAATAGCTTTGACCAAATGGATTAAAATTGACTCAATTCTTTGATAATTTATCTGAAAACATATTACCATATTCAAGTATGGGGGAAAATATATAAGCTATGACTTAAGAAATTTTGAATCTGAGGAATGATATGAAAAAAGGTATAAAAGGCATTAGAATAATTATTTCCCAAGAATGAAGTTACCACTATTTAACAAACCCATTAGGGGGTTCAATTATGCAGGTCCACTTAAGGGAATTGGCTGCATAGTCAAATAATAGCATCTTTTGGCTGACAGGTCCGTTATGTAGACTACTTATGCAAGGCCACCTAAGGGCACGTGCTGCATAGTCAGACAAAAGAACTCTCAGAAATTTTACTTTTCTATTGCTAAAAATACAGTGAAAGTTTATGCATATTCAAATTTTCCAAAGTATAGAGTCTGCTGTATGGAGAGAGGTACTTGAATATGGAGAGGATATTTCTAATCAAGATTGTCAAATAATTGGATGAATGTCACTCCTACGAAGGTATGACCCAAACGTAAGGAAGGGAAATATAAACCATAGACTTGAATACTTTCAAATCAGGAAAAGGAGCATGGGACAAATATGTTAAGGATGGATATTTTTGTGGATCCCTACATATTGTCGTTAATACAACTAAGGACAAAAGAGGTTTTCTTCCAAAGAATTAAGTTACCATTATTTAACAAACCCATTATGGGGTTGAATTATGTAGGTCCACCTAAGGGCATTGGCTTCATAGTCAAATAATCGTATCTTTTGGCTGAAAAGTCTGTTATGTAGACTGTTTATGCAAGGCCTCCTAAGGGCATGTGATGCATAGTCAAACAAAATAATTCCCGAGTATCAAACATTTTTTGACCAGAAGTAAAGAAAAGGGTTATGGAGATCTAGAAGTATTTAAGTTTAGGAGTATGACACATGAAAAATGGGTATTGTCCAATTCATAAAAGAAATACATAGACCAATGCTAACCATAATCATGTTGTGGCTGGGTCCTGAATTAAGGTGCTGGACTTCACTACGTATCCCATAAGGATGGGAATCAAGCCATACGTTGTTCTTAAAATACAGTTTAACGTCATGTGGGATGAGAGTGTAGAAGATCTTATTTTAGGGTCATAGAGCCCGGACCATAATAATGAATACACAGTGTGTGTTTTATAAACCTGATGTGAATGAAAACTAGGGTTTTCATACCACATTCATGTTTTCACAGGGGGACTTTTCAGCCAAGGGACTGAAAGTGAAATTTGGGGTTAGGCCCAAAGACTTGGGGATGGATTCGAGGGATGCTCAAATGTTCCTACATATCCCATAAGGATGGGAATCAAGCCGCATGTAGTTCTTGAAATACCCTCTGTACAGATTTGGTTCGTACATATGAAGGGTGAAAGGGGACTTTAGTGCAATGATGGTTTGAACGAAGATTAAAGGTTCTGGATTTTCCATGTATGCACGTAGTCTTTATAATCTAACATGATTGGAGATAAATGTAAATAATTATTCCCTATCAGGTGAGGGTGTCAAATAATATTGTAGTTTATTGTCGTATAGGAAAAAAGTGTGAATATTTTAACATCATATAGCAAGGAAGATGGTGAACCAATGTAAAAAATATTGGTTCTAGGGTGTCTTCACAAATCAACATCATATGATAAGGAATTGAACCTATGTGAAGAGATTAGTTTTTGATTTGAACCTCAGGAGGTTGCCTATGTACCCAGCCTAGAAGGAAAGGATCAAAGTTTTCGTAGTTCGATTAAAGAATGAATTGGTAATCAGGTTGTTTTTTAGGACAACGACCTAAAAAAAGGTGTCGGGACTTAAACATGGTTAGTGACCCAGAGAGGGTGTTATGGTTGAAGTTTACTCTAAGCTCACGTGAGTCATACACGGTGTGAGAAACAAGATGTAGCAATAACCTTAACGATTCACAGTTTAATATCATGTTGGATGAAGAAGGGACTGTGCAGTTTAATGTCATGCAGTAAGGACTTAGGGGGGGACTATTCAGTTTAATGTCATGCAGTAAGGACAAAAGGAGGGGTTGTATAGTTTAATGTCATATATAAAGAATGGGTGTTGTACAGTTTAGATTCATGTAGCTAGGATGTATGGCTATGAAGTTTAATGTCTTGTAGTGAGGACAATGGGGACACATTTTAACGTTATGTTGGACGTATTAGGGAATTTTTCACAGTTTAATGTCATGTTGGACGTTGGGGTGCTGTATAGTTTAGTGTCATGTAGCTAGGACGTAAGAGGGACAATACAGTTTAATGTCATGTTGGACGATGGCACAGTTTAACGTCATGTTGGACGTTGGGAAACAATATAGTTTAATGTCATGTTGGATGATGGTGCGAATAGTTTAAGGTCATATGCATAGACCGGAATGATGTATTTGTGTTATACAAAATAATTCTTCAGAAATCGGGCATTATTTGGAGTCGTGATGAGTTCTCCATCCATTGAGATTAAAGAATAAGGTCCATTGGAGTAGACCTTATTTATTGAATAAGGTCCTTCCCATTTTGGCTCAAGCTTGGGCAGAGGGATCTGCTAAATAAGTCATATTAAAAGAACCAAAGATCAACTCTTTATCTGATGAGGACTCTGCCTGATTAACCAATTTAGGTTGTGCCATTTGGTGGGACGGTGCTCGTGGATTTGAAGTAGATGGCATAAAATCTACCAGAGTCAAAGACAAATTGGGCTTTGACACGATCTCATCTTCTTCTGACTGTTCCTCTTTATTTGAATTATGTCGTTTCTTTGAGGATTCTCCTTCTGATGAAGGGGGTTTTGCTATGGTATTCATAGCAGAACACATAATTGGTTTCTTCAATTACGTTCGTAAAATGGCATGAGTTCAGTTGATTGTTTTTCTGACCATCCAATCATCATATTTTTGCGCATTTTTTCTTTTTTACTTCTTTCCACTTGCTTTCTTCCTCTAGATTTGTAGCAGAAACACATGCTACCTGAGCTGAATAACCTTTCAGTTTTACCTGTCCTGAGTTCACCATCTTTTTTAGGAGGTCTTTGAAGACAAAACACTCCTGAATGGGATACCCCAACATCTGATGAAATGGGAAAAAGTTGGGATGGTCTTCATCACCTTCCTTGTTCGGCCTTTTGGGCCTTGGCAATTGAACTAAATTATTTTCCAGAGTTGAAATGAAGTAACCAATAACATGTTCATTTCATAAAGAATAAACTTTTCTCTTTAACTCCTCAAATTGTTTTCGTCTTTGATCTCTTTGATCATCTTGATAAAACGACCTCTGTCGTTGATGCTCAGGAGGTGGAGCTCTTCGATAAGATGAAGGTTTTGAAGTAGAAGCAGGTACAAGTGCTTGTTTAAGTGTAACTGTAGTAGTATCTGCTTTACCCATTCTTCTTCCTGGAGCTGATGGAATTACATGAGTCTTATCCTTAGTCTTTGTAAGAGAGTCTTTGATCTACTGATCGATCAAAGTAAGGTCTTGAAAACCTCTTGTGTATTTCACAGGTATCAATGGTGTACGTAATTCATCATGCAAATTTTCCACACTGATTGGAAACAACTCTTCTTGAGGGAGTTCTAAGCTTATGGAATATGTTAATCCCTTCTAGCAGGAAATGAAATCTAAAACTCTTTTATTCTCCCTTTGCTTACAATTTGTAAGATCAAAAACTGTTGGCTTTGGAAAAGTTTAGCTGAATTGAAGAAGGAATCATTGACGGAGATCCTCCTACCCGGTAATTGACTAGGATTGAAAGCTTGTATACTAGACAAAAGCAGGCCCTTGTAATGACTATACAAAACACTTGATCTTAAATTCTTCTTGGTGTTGAGGGGTTCCCATCATAGGATCACAACGAGAGAGAAAAAATTTGGTAAGTGTTACTCTGGGTCTCCCGAACCATTAAATATTGGGAATGTGGTACTTGCAAAATTTTATGGGGGAGGAATTGCATCAACCCATTCAGGGTAAGCTCGATTTTCTAGTTTAATTTGTGTATGATTTCCCTCCATAGCTTCCAAATGAGCTTTTAATGTCTCAATGGTAGTTATTAACTTTTGAGAAACATCTGGTTGAGCTTGGACCTGAGAAAGTGCAATAACTGGAGCTTGGACGGGTGTGGTGGATGGTACTGCAACTAATGGTAGCACCACTGATTGTTGTTGTGAATGACCCATAGGACTAGACCTGTGAGGGTGTACTGGTAATTGAGGATAATCTCGATCCATCTCAGAAGCTGCAACAAATTCCCTTGGCTAACTGACTCCAGCACGCTTAGGAGGAAGACTACCTTGAAGTAGTTCTACATTCAACCTCCTTGATTCCTTCATTTCTTCCTCCTGTTGTTCAAATCTTTGATCTAGTGAGATTTATTGGCCTTCTCCATAGGGAGGGTGGAATGTAACCTAATTCTTTCCTTTCCCTTTGTTGGATTCCTTTCAGAGAGGTGGAAGTTGGTTACTTGAAGGAATAACTAGATTTTGGGTAAGCCTTTGGTTTCGTGTACGTACACCTTCTTCATTTTCCTCTGTGTGCATAGCCTCTTGAGCAGGAACTTCTTCATCTGATCTTTCTGAGTGAGCCTCATTTGGGGGATCAGCAACAATGACATTAATGACATTTATTGATTCATAATTCATTACATCCCTTCTATCGAAATTTTTGTGATACGCTCTTTTTCCATGTCCCTGATGAGACACTGCCTTCTATTGAGTTGATCCCTCAGGAACTTCTTGAAGAACAATAATTTGGAGGGAATCTCCTGATAATTAGGCTCTTCGTTCCTCTTGTGGATTCTTCCCTAATAAAGAGAAGATTTACTTTCTCTGAGGAAGAGATTGAGGATTTGAAAAAGTCCCCAGTCCTATGGACTAGGGCTGTTCCTGCTGTTTCTTCTCAACTCCTCGAATCCTATTTGTTGATTCTGAGGGTTGGGCTAAAAGAGTCCCCAGTCTGGAAAGATGGGGTGGTTCTTGAGTTGATACATCTGAGACTTTTTTAAAATATCTCCTGATCTTGTGGAATTTAGTCTGGAAATTGGCTGGATACATCAACCTACATCCACTCAAATCACCTGGCTCAAAAGACCATTGGATGATTTATGACACTTCTGTCACTTGATGATTTGCACGCTCTAAACGAGAAGCCTGTTTGATATTCTCATTTTCCTGATGCAAGAGTAATTTGACAACTTGTTCTCTGTATTCCTAACTTTGAGAAGAACTAGTTGAGGCCTGTTCCTGAGCAAGCCTTTGATTATACACAAAATCAGCTAGATGTGGCCAATTATGGGAAATAATATTGCATGAGACCACCTTTGGTGGGATTTGTTGAATGGAGAGTACAGTGAAATGTAGTGCTCTATGAACACCCCATCCCCTGATATGAATACAAGATGGGGCATTGGAAATTAACTGGTGCAACCTTTTTAGTGCGCCAAGGCATGAACATTGAAGGGCTCTCTGCTGCTTTTCAGCCTTCAGATATTGAGAAACTGAGAGAGAGTCCAAATCAATTTGGCATTGTAACCCTTCTATTATCTTGAGATGATTTTCATATTCATCATAAGATAATATTTTCTTTTTCAATTGACAAATAGTTTTTCACACGTTGAGACTAATATCATGAGTACAATCTTCTGTCAACATCTCTGGAATGTCATACTGAGAGTCAGCCAAAGGCCAAAACATAATTGGGACTTCACCTTTCACAAGTTGTTTTCTCATATTCAGAACTTCCTCTTTATCATTCAATGAAGATTATTCTACTTGATTAGACCAGAGCTGGTGCTTCCTTGTTTCTTCATCAGATTCAACAAGATTAGTAGAGACTTAATTTACCAGACTAGAAGATGAATGACCCAGGGGTGGTTTAGAGAATGACCTACACCCTGGGTTATCTTATGATTGAGAAAGTATTTCACCTGCTAGTGGTAAAGCATCAGACATGATTGGCTTCACATTTTCAAGTGCCTCAGGATAAGAGGGATTTCTCGTTACTACATTGTCTTTTGAAGAATTTTCCATACAATGCGAATTACTACTGTGGAGAGTACTTTCGTAGAAAAATTTATCATCATGGGGAGGACCACCATGGTGGGTTACATCAAAAGATGAAACCTTCTTCTCCTTGATCTTCTGGTCACATAGAGGGTTCTTGTGGCTCTCATATGAAGATGATACTTCGATATTGACCGAACTGTCATAAAGCAAGCCTTCACGAAGAAGTGTTTGATGAAGACCTTTGGAATTAATATTCCCACTATTGGGAAATGAGAGAGTAGAATATTGAGTTCCAACAGATAATTTTTTGAGTGCATCAAGAACTCCAGCATCGAGGAAGGCCTTATTATAGATTGGCCCTTGATTTCTTGACTGTAGTGGATGGGTCTTTTTCTTAGACGCCTTATTACTCACTTTAGGAACCACTTGTTGACAAAAGTGGTTATTATGGGCAGGTTTATGTTCCTTATTAGGAGAAATAGTCAGGTTAGGCTGATTATATCCGCTCAAATCAGGTGTATGTGCCTGACTTGGTTGTCCGTATGACATGGGGGAGTATGCCCCACAACCCTCCTGGACTGGAACAGATTTGTGTGCCTGTTTCGGAGTGATATGTTGATGTGTCACTCCACTGATAGGGATAGATTTTCATTTCTTTCCCTGTGATGGTGCTGAAGCAGTTATAATATTCTAACAGGCATCCAAAATATGAGCAGGGATTTGATTCTGCTCTTTCACCATTGTTAGAATGTTCTTGGTGACGTCAGCTACCGGAACGGGAATATACGTCCATTCCGTGCTTGGAGTAGGTGTGTATTCCTGCTCCTATCCTCCCTTTCCTGTTAGTGAATTCTGACAGTACTCATGTGTGGGGGCAGAGAGTTGAGTCTGCTCCAAATTTTTCATCGAAGCTTTCCGGTTGACTTCTCCGAGTGCTACCAAACGAGACTGTTAGCAGGATTGATTAACATTGGCAGGTGTATGTGCCTTCTCTGTATTCTTCTTCAAGTATGGTTGATGATTTTCCTTCAATACTAGCAGATGATATTGTTGACATAATTATTGATTGTAAACAGGTGTATGTTCCTGCTTATCAGTTGCCACCATATCAGATTGGTGAGCTTCTTTGGTTGTAGTCGGACGAGCCTGCTGACTAACTGATGAGTTATAAATAGGTGTATATGTCTGCCTATAATACTCCACCATAATTGACTGGTGGGATTGGAATGTTGCTGCCAGATGAGTCTGTTGGGAAACAACATTAGTACGGATGGGTGTATATGCCCGCTCGTTATTTTCCATCAAGTTGGCTTGATGGACTTCTCCGGTGGGGGAAAAATAATAACCTACTCCCTGTTGACCAGATTTTGCCTCTGGCAGTTCGTCTTGCGGACTTGGGTCTGAGGAACCTGAGTCGAACCCCTGAAGGCGATACCCTCATCATGTTGATGGCACACTGCCGCACGATTCTGGCGGTGATTGTTGATGGGATCCCTCGGGAAGGACTCATGTCTCCTTAAATTAAGGCCTTGAGTGACCTTTTAATTCACCTCCCTAGAATATGGGAGGGACTGGTGATTGCATTCTGGGGATAACGACCCAAAACGGTTGGAAACGGTGGTTGGAACCACCTGCTTCTTGATCGCTGGTCGTCGCTGTCCGGACAACCAGGGTGAATTATTGACTTGGAGGGCTTGTCGAGCAGCCTCCAGATTCGGAATGGTACCGTGTTGATGGTATTCCTTAACCAGTGCATTTGATGCCCAGCGTTGAAGATGCTGGGTAGGTGATTTCATTCTCAGAGCGGACGAGGATCCATCAGGAGTAGCAACAGATGCATTCACAGGTGTGAGCCTTAGCGAATCCATTTCTGTAATGCAAAAGATTTTGGAAAAGAGTGCCTGTTTGATATAAAAGACATAATCAAGATAAGTTCGGCCACGACATATTTTGGATGAGCACATATGTTATTGATTTTTTTGTTGGCCCTCTTATTGAGTTTAAATATGGGCCTAACTGTAACACCCCGAGCTTCCACGGTACGCTTCTCTTTGAATAATACTATAGCGTGTGTTGTACGCAACTTCGAGTTCTAACACACACCACGACCAATCAAAGTAGCTGTTATGAATAGTAATACCTACTTTTTAAAATTTTAGAAATTTTATCTCTAAAAATGGACTTCATTTTTGGATTCAGAGTATCGAATTTAGCCTAAGGTGAAATTTTGGTACTTTTCGGATAACTTTAATATTTTGATGAATAGTGAAAATTACTAAATTTTAATTAAAAACAACTTTTTTAATCAAAATAATTAATAGTGATAAATTATGAATTTGAGTGATTTTAAAGTATATTTAGAATATATTTTTACCATTTAATACAATTTTGGTCATTGGACATAATTTCACAATTAAACCGGACATAAACAAGTATCAATCTTTTGATAGTTATTATATCTTAAAAACACGCTTTTTGTTTTGACTGCGGGAATTAATTTTAAATTAATTCCTGCCACTTCTGTGTTTTGAATTTGGAAAAATGGATTCCATATTTGGAATCAGGATGTCCAAATTTTGTAAATAGGTAACTTTTATTTTTAGACATTTTGAATAATTACTTCGGTAAATATTTTATTTACCATGGTTAAAGGGTAAATCTTGTAAATAAGGGTTAAACAATTATATTATAATAATACTAAATTACCCTAAAATGTGTCCAAACCTTATTGGTGGATGCATGTCCAACCATGGGCATCTTTGGGTATATTTTGGGACCCCATGGAGCCACTTGTAGGTGATAGGGACACGTTATTTTAATTAAGTTAAAATAAATACAAAAATGACATAAGCATATATCTTTTAGAAAAACAATTTTTACATGGGGTTATATATGTTGGATTTTCGACTATAAATATTCATTAGAAATATAAAAAGATTTCCTACATAATTATATTTTATTTATAATTTTTAGACATTAAATAAGTTAATTTATTTATGACACAATGATGATGAAGTAATTACCATAATAGTGAAAAAATAAAATAATTGATATTATAAATACCCAAATAAATATAATTTGAGAATTTTAATGAATTTCACTAATTTTATAGGATAATATGACATATTAGGATTTATTTAATTAAATTTTTTTAAGTAATCATTCTGTTATGATTTTTACAAAATTCAATTATTGAATAGTGTCAAAATTGACATAAAAGAGTTTTTAAAACAAATATTATATTATTAATTGATATTAAAGTCCTAAAAATCTAAGGTTCTGCCAAGAGACTTATATCATGATATTAGTTTCATTAATGGACCACTTGGGGGTCTCTTGGATGCATATAGTAAGTTTATTAACTATATAATATAAAAATACAAAGTGACATGGTAAGTGTCAAACTAATTAACTAAGAGTTAAATCTAAAAGATAAGGTTAATATAATGACCCAAACCTGTCTAAATTATATTGGTTGAGTGGTTTTCGACCCATAACCACCTTAACTTTTAAATAATCCACTTTGGAGCCATTATAAACTGAATATGAATTTATTATAAATAATATTTCTAGATTTTCCAAAGGTTCCCTCACCCCTCTTACAAAAGAACACTCCCCCTTCTCATTAATTCACACCTTCAAAGCCTTTTGTTTCGGCCAAAACCTGCCCAAATACTCTCTAAACTTCCCTCAATTCATCATAGAGGACTTAATTTAGTCAGGAAGCCATCCTAAGGAGCACTTTTGATTAAATAAAAAGGAAGAACCCGAAGAAGAGGTAATGATTTCACCACCCTTTTTCAAGTTCCTTTCTTCTTCCACTTCTTATTTATTTGTTATTACCATTATAAAATAATGAATCCAGTATCTACTATATACTGTAAAATTATTATAAAAATGGTACAACCATATTCAGTATTCTATCCATCCTTTGAATGACATGTCACTATACGTGCGTATGTAAGGATTACCGTCTCCACGACGCGATGATATTCATTTCCAAGTTCACCATTCATCGACGATTATAAAAATATATATTAATAATAAGTATGTAATATATGAAATAATAATTCTACTGGAGATATATATATATATAAGAATTTATTTACTTACATATATCTTATTCACTTACTTCCGTTCAATACTATATGAAAACAGAAACAGCGTTTGTGCGTACGTACGGACTACCGTCTCCATAAACGGTGTTTTCCATTTCATATATATGTTTGTTATACATATTTATATTATAAATATATATGATATATTTATCATGTTTTATATTCTGGAAGTATTTAAATCATGATCTAAGTGATACAACCAAGAGTGACAAGTTAAAACACGTACGATAAAGAAAGTGATTATTACCCGAAATGTTAACTTAACATGGAAATTATTATTAAATGGGTAATATAAAGTCATAAATGAATAATGTATGATATCATAAATATTAATATGGTTCTGGTATAATTTAATAACATGCTATGATCTTCATACAGGAGGTTAAACGTACCCTCAATTAAAGGAAAGTGCAAGGTAAGGGGTTTTCATCTCACTCCTTATTCCTGTGAGATTCATGCCATATTGCCACTATTACCATTTATGTGGTGTATTTACTGCCCATAATTGTATTATTTATGTAATACACTTTAATTTATGTGTATTTACATATTCATTGTATGATACCTCTTTCATTGGGTGTATGTTTCGTAAGTTACCAAATTGGTAAGGGTTAATTCCTCAATCTCATCATTATCCGAGATTGTTTATGTGTAAGTGTTTACTGGGACATTTTTATCATCCATGTCCATTTTTCATAAAAATGATTTCAAAATGAATATTTTAAGGATTTTGAAAGGTACTCTTTATCAAGATCAAAATTTCAAATGTTTTAAAGATTTATCTTTCTAAATCTTTTCAATTAATGTCCATGTTTTCAAAATGATTTTAAGGATTTATTTATATGGACATGAATGTTTTGAAATGATAATTATTTTCAAAAGTTTCAAAGTGGTATGAGAAACTTTGATTCAAAAATATCTTTTAAAATTACTTCCTTTATAAATGTGTGACTTTTAAATGATTTTACAAAAAGGATATTTCTCTCAAAAATCTTTACTCATCATTTGATGGATTTTAAGCTCATTTGAAGTTGATTTATTATAAAAAAAATCTATTGAAGGTTTTGTGATATTTTTGACTATGGATGTGTTATTTTTATACCATTCATGGTTTATGGAGAAAGTATTGACATTTCGTATGCTAGTTTTAATACGAATGTTTATGTTATGTTTAAACATTTTCATATGGGAATGCATTGGACTTAATATATGACAGGTGGAGCCCGATATAGCTCCTCGATGCATCGGTAGGTCTCATGAGACAAACTAGTGTCTTGGCACAAGGCCTTGAAAAAATATTATTTGTAGTCTTGGCATGAGGCCTTGGCTATGTGGTTATGATAGTCTGGCATTATGCATTCCATCATTATGAAAGTGGTTAGTGATATTACATGTGATTATTCGATTAGTATAATATCCATGTGAACAAGTAAATGGAATTATTTCATTTTATTTCTGCCATATTATGCTGAAGTTCAAGTTTAAAAGGCTTTTGTTTTAGTTTTATACATTTCCTTAAATGTTTATGCTTATTTTTGAAAGTTTCCGTTGTATTGCTTACCCTTACTGAGCATTTGAGCTCACCCCTTTCTATGTTTTATTTTTCCCAGGATTCCAAGAAGTGTAATGTGATTGATATGCAGGGTTAAGAAAAGGAAATAATGGCGTTCATAAAGATTATTTATGTTGTTTTTTATGACTTAAAGTGCAAATGTAACATTCATGTATGTGATCTATTTTTCCAAGACTGCTAAAATTATCGGTCCTTCGGGTCATGATTCCTTGTAATCATGCCAATGTATTAAAATAATGCACTGACTCTGGGTAACTGGGGTCGGGGCGTTACAGTTGGTATCAGAGGAAGTTTAGCAATAACCTTAGAAACTAGATTTAGATAAACTCTGATTAGAGAACATAGCCCTAAGATAGACTTTGAGGATTAGTATAAAAGAACTTCCTAGAATTTTGGTATTGTAGAGATTTTGTGAGTTTTTTGATCAATACATCCCTGTCTGGATATGAGCAGGTAGAGGCAGCTCTGGCACAGATGTACCTAGGGGTAAACCCAAAAACACCGCTTTGAGCTAGACTCGAACGGGAACTGGTGCACGACAACCGGCCTTGCTGCACTCTTGGTTACGACACTCCTGAGGGATATGCTTAGGATAATTCTCATTTTCTTTACAAACCATTATTAAGGGCTTATGAGTATAAACTTACTCAAAGAAAACATTTTTATGATTATGGATTATATCCATAAACTGTTCAATTTGTGTTAAGTATTTTACAAGATTGGTAATTATTCATTGCAATTCATAAACTGAACTAGTTTATGCTATTGTATAGAAATGGTGCCCAGTATAAGGAATGTGAACTCCCGTAATACGTATGATCCAAAGAGTAAGAAGGATCATATCTTTCGTGGTCCTAAGCCAAAATTTAGAAGGGAAATAGTTTCCCATGTATTATCATCATATGAAGAAATAGTATCATGTGTTGATAATATGAGTAAAGAATTCTTAGAGTCCTATGTATTTGAAGGGATGCAAGAGAAGAAAAGGATGGAAGAGATAAAGATGGATAAAGGGAAGAGGGAAAAGAATAATTTTCCCATATGTGATAACTGTGGGAAGAAACACCCTGGAACTTTCCTGAAAGGAATGAGAGTTTGTTATAAGTGTGGAGGAAAAGGGCACAAAGTACGTGACTGCAAGGGTAAGAAAATGGTTTCAAATGTACAATGCTTCATTTGTAAAGAGTTTGGACACTACGTGAACCAATGTCCCAGTCATCAGACTATGCTGCAAATGATGCTATTGGATAATAATCAAGTTATGATACTACCACAGATGAAGAGGAACGACTACTGTTCTTATGTTTTTATTTTAGAATTATTTCATTTAAGTGTTGTATCAATGATGTTATGGAAATAAATAAGGATTGTACTGCAGTACTATTTAATTAAGGATTTTAGATTTTATGGTACTAATAAAAGTGACTCTACAGCGAGTTAATTTTTTTTTGGAAATTACATGGTTGAAGGAAAGATAAACCTTAATATGGTCCTAATATTGA
Source organism: Viscum album (assembly GCA_963277665.1). Classification (NCBI taxonomy): domain Eukaryota; kingdom Viridiplantae; phylum Streptophyta; class Magnoliopsida; order Santalales; family Viscaceae; genus Viscum; species Viscum album. The sequence continues at coordinate 989,097,685 of OY728129.1, forward strand.
GGTAGTGATTTTAGAATAAGATATGGTTGATTTTGGTAATTCAGGATGTTGTGGTGTTGTAAAAGAATATATGAGGAAGGTGTTCACATGTTATTACCTGGAAAAAAGGATCCTCATTAAGTTTAACTTCCTTGTAAATTTTGGACTGTGATTTTGGATAATAGTATTTTGGATAAGTCTAATGGTCGGAATGGATTAAGTTTGAAAGGTTATTTTTTTGGATTTTTATAAAAGGACAACACGCAGACCATGTGACGACCCGTCGTGTCGGACAAAGCTATGGGAATCGAACCCACAACCATAGTGCAATTGGGATTTATCGCCTACCATTGTGCTACATGAAGTCTTGGATGGTATAATGTATTTTCTTTACATAAAGGGTCTGATATTTGAATTATAAATTCATTATATTTGGAACCCTATACGATTAGGATAAATAGAGTATTTTTGAGTTGTATTATGTTTTGGGGTGAAAGATGAGTTTGTGGTAGAAATTTATTAATGGATAAAACTCTAATTATAAAGTTAGTATATATCCTTATGATCTTAGCCAATCTCATAAATAAATTCATCAACATTATGAAAAGGAACTTAGAACAAAAATGTTGTCCTATATGGCACCTTAGATCATCACTAATTTATGGTTTTGGGATTGTTAGCCTTTTCATATCCATGTTCTATACCACTCTCCATCAGATAATTGATGGTTAGATTTCTCTTCCATATCCATATTTTCCTACATGGAACCCTAATATGTGTTATTTTCGGTAATCTTCATACTTTCCACTCTTTATTTTAAATAGAGGCCTCATTAATTCATTTTTCGATGTGGTATTTCAACTAAGATATTTTGAAACTTCAAAAATGTGTTATCCTAATAGCTTATGTTTTGTTGAACCGATGGTATTTTAAATCATCATAGATTGATGAATTTAAGGACCTCAATTTTAAACTTGTTTGTGATTGATGACCTCAATCACTACCTATAAATATTTACATTTTTCCTCCAATTATATGTCTATAATTTCCACCAATGTCCTCCTAATCGATATCATAATTTTTTGGTGACCCCCTCATTTCTCTTTTCATCTTGTTAAGACTAAATTTTATTAGCCAAATTTCTGATGTTAGTTTTTCCACAAAGATATTTTCTATTTTCAACCTTTATTTTCAAAGAACAATATCAAATCGTGAGAATGAAATTTATTGAAGGAGGGGAGAATGTAACACCCCGAGCTTCCACGTGATGCTTCTCTTTGAATAATACAGTAGCGTGTGTTGTACGCAACTTTGAGTTCTAAGACACACCACGACCAATCAAAGTATCCGTTATGAATAGGAATACCTACTTTTTAAAATTTTAGAAATTTTATCTCTAAAAATGGACTTAATTTTTGGATTCGGAGTTTCAAATTTAGCCTAAGGTGAAATTTTGGTACTTTTCGGATAACATTAATATTTTGATGAATAGTGAAAATTACTAAATTTTAATTAAAAACAACTTTTTTAATCAAAATAATTAATAGTGATAAATTATGAATTTGAGTGGTTTTAAAGTATATTTAGAATATATTTTTACCATTTAATACAATTTTGGTCATTGGACATAATTTCACAATTAAACTGGACATAAACAAGTATCAATCTTTTGATAGTTATTATATCTTAAAAATACGCTTTTTGTTTTGACAGCAGGAATTAATTTTAAATTAATTTCTGCCACTTCTGTGTTTTGAATTTGGAAAAATGGATTCCATATTTGGAATCAGGATTTCCAAATTTTGTAAATAGGTAACTTTTATTTTTAGACATTTTGAATAATTACTTCGGTAAATATTTTATTTACCATGGTTAAAGGGTAAATCTGGTAAATAAGGGTTAAAAATAATATTATAATAATACTAAATTACCCTAAAATGTGTCCTAACCTTATTGGTGGATACATGTCCGACCCTGGGCATATTTGGGTCTATTTTGGGACCCCATGGAGCCACTTGTTGGTGATAGGGACACTTTATTTTAATTAAGTTAAAATAAATACAAAATTGACATAAGCATATATCTTTTAGCAAAACAATTTTTACATAGGGTTATATATGTTGTATTTTCAACTATAAATATTAATTATAAATATAAAAAGATTTCCTACATAATGATAGTTTATTTATAATTTTTATACATTAAATAAGTTAATTTATTTATGACACAATGATGATGCAGTAATTACCATAATAGTAAAAAATTAAAATAATTGATATTATAAATACCCAAATAAATATAATTTGAGACTTTTAATAAATTAAACTAATTTTCTAGGATAATATGACATATTAGGATTGATTTAATTAACTTTTTTTGAAGTAATCATTCTGTTATAATTTTTACAAAAGTCAATTATTGAATAGTGTCAAAATTGACATAAAAGAGTTTTTAAAACAAATATTATATTATTAATTGATATTAAAGTCCTAAATATCTAAGGTTCTTCCAAGAGACTTATATCATGATATTTTTATCATTAATGGACCACTTGGGTGTCTCTTGGATGTATATTGTAAGTTTATTAACTATATAATATAAAAATACAAAGTGACATGGTAAGTGTCAAACTAATTAACTAAGAGTTAAAACAAAAAGATAAGGTTAATATAATGACCCAAACCTATCTAAATTATATTTTTTGAGTGGTTTTCGACCCATCCCCACCTTAACCTTTAAATAATCCACTTTGGATCCATTAGAAACGGAATATGAATTTATTATAAAATAATATTTCTAGCTTTTCCAAAGCTGCCCCTCACCCCTCTTATAAAAGGACACTCCCCCTTATCATTAATTCACACCTTCAAAGCCTTTTGGTTCGGCCAAAACCTGCCCAAATACTCTCTCAACTTCCCTCACTTCATTTTAGAGGCCTTCCTTTAGTCACAAATCCATCCTAAATATCCCTTTTGATCAAATCAAAAGGAAGAACCCGAAGAAGAGTTAATGATTTCACCACCCTTTTTCAAGTTCCTTTCTTCTTCCACTTCTTATTTCTTTGTTATTACCATTTTAAAATAATTAATCTAGTATCTCCTATATACTGTAATATTATTATAAAAATTGTACAACCATATTCATTATTCTATCCATCCTTTGAATGACATGTCACCATACGTGCGTACGTACGGATTACCGTCTCCACGACGCGATGATATTCATTTCCAAGTTCACCATTCATCGACGATTATAAAAATATATATTAATAATAAGTATGTAATATATGACATAATAATTCTACTGGAGATATATATATATATATATAAGGATTTATTTACTTACATATATCTTATTCACTTACTTCCGTTCAATACTATATGAAAACAGAAACAGCGTTTTTGCGTACGTACAGACTACCGTCTCCATAAACGGTGTTTTCCATTTCATATATATGACTGTTATACATATTTATATTCTAAATATATATGATATATTTATCATATTTTATATTCTGGAAGTATTTAAATCATGATCTAAGTGATACAACCAAGAGTGACAAGTTAAAACATGTACGATAAAGAAAGTGATTATTACCCGAAATGTTAACTTAACATGGAAATTATTATTAAATGGGTAATATAAAGTCATAAATGAATAATTTATGATATCATAAATATTAATATGGTTCTGGTATAATTTAATAACATACTACGATCTTCGTACAGGAGGTTAAACGTACCCTCGACTAAAGGAAAGTGCAAGGTAAGGGGTTTTCATCTCACTCCTTATTCCCATGAGATTCATGTCATATTTCCACTATTACCTTTTGTGTGGTGTATTTACTGCCCATAATTGTATGATTTATGTAATACACTTTAATTTATGTGTATTTACATATTCATTTTATGATACCTCTTTCATGGGGTGTATGTTTCGTAAGTTACCAAATTGGTAAGGGTTAATTCCTCAATCTCATCATAATCTGAGATTGTTTATGTGTAAGTATTTACTAGGACATTTTTATCATCCATGTCCATTTTTCATAAAAATGATTTCAAAATGAATATTTTGAGGATTTTGAAAGGTACTCTTTATCAAGATCAAATTTTCAAATGTTTTAAAGATTTATCTTTCTAAATCTTTTCAATTAATGCCCATGTTTTCAAAATGATTTTAAGGATTTATTTATATGGACATGAATGTTTTGAAATGATAATTATTTTCAAAAGTTTCAAAGTGGTATGGGACACTTTGATTCAAAAATATCATTTAAAATTACTTCCTTTATAAATGTTTTACTTTTAAATGATTTTATAAAAAGGATATTTCTCTCAAAAATCATTACTCATCATTTGATGGATTTTAAGCTCATTTGAAGTTGATTTATTATACAAAACTTCTATTGAAGGTTTTGTGATATGTTTGACTGTGGATGTGTTATTTTTATACCATTCATGGTTTATGGAGAAAGTATTGACATTTGGTATGCTAGTTTTAATATGAATGTTTATGTTATGTTTAAACCTTTTCATATGGGAATGCATTGGACTTAATATGTGACGGGTGGAGCCTGCTATAGCTCCTTGATGCATCGATAGGTCTCATGAGACAAACTAGTGTCTTGGCATAAGGCCTTGACAAAAAATTATTTGTAGTCTTTGCACGAGGCCTTGGCTATGTGGTTATGATAGTCTGGCATTATGCATTCCATCATTATGAAAGTGGTTAGTGATATTTCATGTGATTATTCTATTAGTAGAATATCCATGTGAATAAGTAAATGGAATTATTTCATTTTATTTCTGCCATATTATGCTGAAGTTCAAGTTTAAAAGGCTTTTGTTTTAGTTTTATACATTGCCTTAAATGTTTATGCTTATTTTTGAAATTTTCCACTGTATTGTTTACCCTTAGTGAGCATTTGAGCTCACCCCTTTCTATGATTTATTTTTTCTAGGATTCCAAGAAGTGTAATGTGATTGATATGCAGGGTTAACCCAAGGAAATAATGGCGTTCATAAAGATTATTTATGTTGTTTTGTATGTCTTAAAGTGAAAATGTAACATTCATGTATGTGATCTATTTTTCCAAGATTGCTAAACTTATCGGTCCTTCGGGACTTTATTACTTGTAATAATGCCAATGTATTAAAATAATGCACCGACTCTGGGTAACTGGGGTCGGGGCGTTACACTAACAAATAAGTAAAAAATAATTTTAACTTGGTTAAGGATTCACGTTGGTTTCACCATTTTTTGTTTCCTCTGGAAATGGGGATGACCTTGTTTGTTTAAGGTTCAAACATTCTAATCGGTTTCTAACGGGTTTGTTCATAGAACCAGAAACATCCAATGATTCTATATCCATTTGGACCTACTTTCCAAAGGTAGGTGCTCATTAGTTGTGAACCGATGAGGCTTAATAATTTTAATTGGTTGAGAGGATGGGTGTTCGGACTCATCACACCTTTTTAGGGGAAATTATTTTCTACTCTGGGACTCTCTTTATAGATTTAAGTTATGTTCGTGAATCCTTATTAAATTACAAAGTATGAAAATGAGCTTTCCTTTAGATCTAACAATCAATGATTTATATGTATGAGATTTAGAGAATCTTTTATATGTATTTGAGGTTCCTCATAGATAGATAATCATCTATATTTGTTAGATATTTTTATTCAATGGTATCCTTAAACACATTATATGGAAATCTCTTGGTCATTATGATGATCATACTAGTTTTAAATCCACTCAGTGGGGCACTTGAAGTTTATTGTCGTTCAGAAGGAAGTGGATTATTTCAGAGTTGGGATCGTACCTGCAGATGGACTACCTATGTATCCTTGTTTAGAAAAGGAATCATAACCCACGTAGTTTGAGTAAAAGAGTATGGAGTTTATGCATGGTTGATGGCCCAAAGAAAAGATTTCATAATTACTTTTACGCTCTAATCTCACGTGATTCATGCTCGGTGTGAGAAACAAGTGGTATCAGTAAAACCTGATGATTGTGCCACAAAAGATGCAATCATAATAAATAATGTGGGTCTTATGTATGTATGACTGCCCAAGATAGATGAGGATTGGGATTTACTTCAGGGAAGAAACCTGGGAACAAGGTCTATAAAGGTATATGTACTTTATGGAGATTTGGATACTTAACTTAGGACTTAATCCTGAGAAGGATTCCCAAATTAGAGGGGACTTATGATTGGGTTTTATTCCTGAGAAGGAAGTCCAAATCAAAAGAAATTAAGACTGGTTAAGATAAATTATGACTGGGGATTATTCTGGAGAAGGAGGCCCAGGTTAAGGAGAATTATGACTGGGGCTTATTCCTGGGAAGGAGGCCCAGGTTAAGGGGAATTATGGCTTGGGCTTACTCCTAAGGAGGATTCCTAGGTTAAGGGAATTTTTAATTTGGGGCTTACTCCTAAGGAGGATGCCCATATTTTGGAACTTGAGGCTTACTCCTAAGGAGGATGCCCAGATTAAAGATCTTGGACTGGGGCTTACTCCTGAAAAGAAGGCCCAGGTTAAGAGAACTTGGACTGGGGATTACTCCTGAAAAGGAGGCCCAGGTTAGGGAACTTGGGGCTTACTCTTAAGAAAGAATCACAGATTAAAGATCATCTCATCTTTAAAGGATGATGTTAAATGAATGAAATCTCTAACCTTAGTGACATAAATATATGTAAATCACTAGGTTTTGAGAGATGATCCATATAATTCCTTTCAGATAAGGAATCCAACAAAGGAACCATGCCAAAAATGGCCTTGAAGAGGGTTTTAAAGGCTAAATCTTGAATATGAGAGGTGGATTTTGAAGAAATGAGTTGAATAGGTAGGAGGGGCACCCAAAAGGAAGTAGGAACGCAGGTCCTATTTGGGTGCGCAAGTCCTGGTCGTGCAGGTATACCTGCGCGACACATGTGTAATTTCGCGACGGTCAACCCATAGGGTAATACTTGGGCGAGACTTTTCTCAATCCCTTAGTATTATCTCTAAAGGCTTCTAGAAGGGTGGAGCGCAGGTTCTATTGAAGGGATAAGGTGGTGTGCAAGTGTGACCATTTCCCTTAAGGGCTGGACAGTTAGGCACGCAGGTGTTGATGACTGCCAACACTTAGGCCTTATTCCTCTTCTTTAGATCTTCTGTTCTAGGTAAGAAATTACCTTATAAGTGATCAAAAGACTTCAAGTAGAGACTAGGACGCCGAGATCTTAAATCTGACTTTTGGAATTTTTCATCCTCCAAATGGGGGCCCACAAGGGGTATTTATAGGCTAATGAAGACCTTGGGAAAAAATCAAATAGGGTGTGAAAGTCACTTGCGCGCCCAATATGTGGCGTGCAGGTATACCTGCGTGACCATCTTGGAACTTGCGCGGCCCATGCTTAAAGAAATCCTTGTTCACGCCTTTGTTGATTTTTGATGTTTATTCAAAGGATGAATCACTTTGTGTTCCAGATATTTATCTTTTCATTCGTTAGACTCTGTGATGGAAAGGAGCATCAACAGTAGCACAACAGAAATAGATATAAACATACCAAAAGTGGAAGCAGTAAACAATACCCAACTAAGATGGATAACAGTACAGAAGTAACCGATAACAACAGTCATATATATATGATGATGCAATATGTCCCTAAGTCTAAGAAATCAGCTAAAACAGGATACACTACAATCTAGAATAATCTGATACAAGGTATGAGTACAACAAAGGAAAAACAAAGCAGTGCAGTAAGAACTCAGCCGCATCGCGAGCCTAAGCTCGGTCCCAAGCTCTCCCACTCCTCTGCAACAATCAAGTACATGTAAAGGGAATTTTTCCATTATCAACACCTGCAGCAATATAATATGTTTGGGCAGAAGACATGACCCAAACAGGGTGTGAGAAATAAATCCATGTAGGCAACCATCAAAGGCCCATGCCTAACTGTCATTGAATTTGTGCAACAGCAGTGTGCAGTAATGAAATACAGTAAACTAGGAAGTACTAAAAAGTAAACATTTCCAACAGTTCCATTTCCATTTAATTATTATTTAACAATTCAATATACTTGAATAATAAGTTCCCGAGACTCATCCTCAGCTGACAATCTCCTAAATGGTGCCGCAACCAAGACCACAACAAGTTATTTAACAAGTAGAAGGTAAAACAATACCAAGCATGTGCTTTAGCTTGGCAGGTATGACATGTGAATACACGAGTAAACAGATTCCTCAGACATGAAAAACCTTACCCTCAGGTAATCCGAACCATGCCCTTAGGCTAATCAGAATCAAAACCCTCAGGTGATTTCCCTCAGGCATAACGAATATTGCCCTCAGGCATACCAGAAAATTCCCTTAAGCATGGAAGCAATTTCCCTCATGCATATGAAACATTTCCCTCGGGCTAAATGAAACACTTTCCCTCGGGATAAACAACAAACTAGGCCGATCCCAACATGTAACAAGCAATTAATATGCATTTTCTCTCAAGAAAACTTATAGAATGCTAAAAACACGGTATACCCTCGGGTAACCTGGCCAAACGGCTAAACAAGGGAATCCACCCACGGGGTGGCCCTAGATCCAAGCAATGATCCCAAAAATCAGTTGTACATATTCATTAAACTACCTACAAAATTCTAGGTATTTAATTAATCAAGGCCTCAGTCATACAACACCCCAATCATGGGTGCGTAGCACAATGGTACACAAAAACAATATGACAGTTGGAATTAAAACATCAGACCACCTACCTCAATCTCCACTGATAGATATATGTGAATGACGCCTCCAAAATCAAACGAGAACGGCATAGATCTAGGATAAGAGATTTCCCATTCAAATGTAAATAACTTCCCTTAGATGAATAATTGGTAGGAAAGACTCACGAATAGGGAAGAACTCACCCACGCGGTTCCAACGTGATCGATAGTGGAAGAAACGGATTCCCAGCGTGCGATCGGGAACTCCTAAAAGCTTCAGACTCTCCTCCCAGGCTCCAAATGCGTCCAATGCATCCTCTTCCAAATGAGGAGGCTACTACCTATTTTAAGTGAAAAAAAACAAACTACATGTCTTGTACTCTCAAGTACACTGCGTGTACTTTTCATCATTTAATTGTTCCTCTGGCATCTACTTTTCACCGCCACACTATTAATATGTCAACATGAGTACATGGTGTGTATTCCTGAGTACACATCGTGTATTGTATCTCCACTGGAAGCTACTCCCACCACCTTACTGTTCATCTGCTGACTGATTACACGGCGTGTAAATACCCAGTACATGGCGTGTAGTCATTTTTTACACCCTTCATCGCTGACAGGCCTACACTCCCTGTGTACCCATCCCATACGTCCAAAGTACATGGCGTGTAGAAAAGTACATGGCGTTTACCCATAAAGTTTGTTATTTTCCCCTATTTTACTTATTTTCTCAAAAACATTGAAGGACAGAGAAAAATAAGAAACTCGTACCTCAAGAATAAGAACCGGGTTCCTACAATCATGGACTTTTTGAACCTCATGAATCCATTTTTTTTATATATGGGATAAAAGTTGTGGAACCTAATGCCATTCATGTGTATCCATTCACCTCTAAGCCATCATCTACACCTCTAACTCCTCAATTTCAGCCTTTCAATATGTCTCCATCTGAATCCATTTGACATCTCATAACATTGGTGATTCAAGAGATTCATACCTCTACATCTTACCCTCATCTTCTACCTCATTTCCTCCTACCTCTAAAAAAGGAAAAGGCCATGTTTATCATACATCCCATAGAATTGATAGTGACTCTAACTAGGTTTAGTCTTTGATAGGGGTTATGACATATTTTCCTTTTAAGATGTAATCAAATTACTTAACAATTTTATTGAATCTTGAATCTTATTCTTCTTATGTTATTTAATTTATCTTTTATCTTCTAATCTTCTCTTTTTGATAATCCCAAAATGGGGAGAATTATTTTATGCCATTTACTTTAAATTTAAGTTTTAAATTCTATTTTATACATTCAAATTTGTATCTCTAATTAGCAATTTGAAGTGTTAAGTAGGTCACCTATTTTCCAAATTCATCTATTTATTCTCATATTTGTTTTATACATGGTTTATAAAATGTCATGATTTGTGATAATCAAAAAGAGGGATATTGTTGGTACCTTATTATTTTATTGGTCACAAATCATGATTATTATTATTCTAATGAGGTTGCTATTTTATGATAGAATATTATTTTATAATGAAAATTGACTAAGTACAGATCCACTATTAGTTTAAAATATCCACCATTAGTTCATAGTTATATTACCTCCAAAGCTACGACACTTTCAGAATTATGCTACTACTAGTTGTGTTACTACCAGCTGTGATACTGCTAGACATGTACTTCCACTAGACATGTGCTACCACCAGACATGTGCCACCACCAGACATGTGCCATTGTTGTCTTGTACTAAAATCACATGTGCTACCATAGAGTTCTTCTACCTCTAGAACTGTGCTACTACCAGAGTTCTGATACCACCAGACTTTTGCTACTGTCAAGCTTGTGCTACTACTGAATGTGCTACCACTAACCTTGTGCTACAGTTGGATCGTGATGTCGTTGGACCATGCTACAATTTGTACATGCTACCATTAGAGATGATCCACCATTAGCTTAATACCATTGTTGTTCTGAGTCTCATTTGAATTTAACACCTATAATGACTAGTTTATGGGAGTTAATATGGATAGCCTCCCATGGATTTATTAATGATTATTCTTAAACCAATCAACAAATTCATTGAATACTTTGTCATAGGTTTCCCAATTTTATGCTCATAGTGAGGATCTATGATATCTTTATTATTATTCTTCAACGGATAATTTAGAACTGGAGAGATATATATTATGGATATCTCCCTTGTGTGCATTTTTGTGGCTTATATACTGATACATGAAAGTGTGAAAATGTGAAACATATAAAATATCAACAACCTTTCATACAAATAATCAAGAGACATATGTGGATGTTTTTCAGAGTATATAAAAATATAAAAATAGACTCTATGACTCTCTATTTTTATTAACTTTCATAGAAACTTGTTTGAGCTCCTCACCAAGTCAAATATGAGGACCCACAAGCATCTGAATCTATTCAGGCCAAGAAGTGCTACTTCTTTCCATCTCTTCTTATTTTCTCCCCATACTTTATGCATTACATTTGAGTGGTGTTATATTTTACTCTGTTTATTTGTATACACTAACTCCTTAACTTTAATTGGAGTGTTCTAGACACATTATCTCATATTTATTTATCATTCATACCCATAGAAACTATGGAATAGGTCCTATGTGGTATGTTTTGTATTTCCTACCATGTATAAGCGTGGAAGAGGTTTTGATTTTAGATAGCCTATGTGTTGTTGTTTATATACCCAGACTAGGTTATGGATATGATTATTGTTATAATAATATACCTATCAATAGGTGATTTCCAAGAGGAGGTTATTAAGTCTCAACTTGAGACTTACCCCCTTTTTTTAATCCTATGTGTGATCTTTTAGTTTTTTTATGACTTTCAAAGTTAAAACTCCATTTTTTATAAATCTATAAACAAAACTTATACTTTTATAGTTAGTCTTAACCTTTATATAAAGGATTTGATTAAGTAAATTGATTTCAAAAGTTAATGTAATTTCAAATATTATTTTGACTAATCCCTAATCCCACTTTTAGAAAACATTTGAATGAAAAAACTTATATAATTCTAATATTTTTATTAATTGGATGTTTTTAATTAACTTGGTGGATTTTTAAAAAAATTAATTGAAAATTTTATTGAGAACTCAATTCACCCCCCCCCCCTCTTGAGTTACACACTCCAACGAAAAATACCTTTCTAGGCATGGTAAGTTTGATGGTGAGTCATACAAGTCTTTAATTATTATTTTGTGGATATTCATTACATGTTACAGTACGATTTCTCAACTGAGTTCCAACTAAGGCGGTAAGAGGAATACTATATGAATTAATGTATAGAAAGAAATTTTTTGTAGTGACAAACTCATGTATGTGGATGTTAAGAATTTTTTAAGGCTGGCTCAGGTAATAAATTAGCACCATGAGGCATAAAGTGTATATTTATATGGTATCCCAATGAAATAAGAGGATATTATCAATATAACCCCTCATAAAAGAAGGTGATATTCGTAAGACAATCCATTTTACTTAAGAGTGAACACATCCTAAAGAAGGATAGTGGGAGTGATATTGAATTTAATAAAGTTGATTCTCAAAATACACAGGAGTTGGTACATGAACTAATTACATAGTTCTCCTTGGAATATGTCATTCCTAAAACAAAATTATTGCATAGGAGCACCAGAGATGTCATAGAAATAGAAAGATGTGGTTATCTAGTCACTGGAGATGGTAACTCATTATTGGTGAAAAATAATAACCTTATTTTCTAAAAGGAAGAAGTAAAGAGCTCAAAATATTCAAGATTGAAGGAATCCATGAATTATAAGATTGATTCCATGAATCAAAACCAAGTTTAGGTATTGTATGATCCATTAGTTAATATAAATCTCATTGGGTGAAAATGGGTATCCAAGATAAAACTAAACATAAAAGGTAAATTGAATACATATAAATCAAGGATTATGGATGAAGTGTTTAAAAAATGTCAAATAATTGACTATAATGAAATTTTTTTCTCCAGTTTCCATGTTTAAATCCATCAGAATTATACTTTCAATAATATCTTTCTATGACTATGAGATTTGGAATTTGGATATTAAAACAACCTTCCTTAATGGAAACCTTTAGAAAGATAACTATATGACACAACCAAAAGGTTTGGTGACTCTAGAAAATTAAATAAGGGTATGAAAATTACAGATATTCATTTATGGATTAAATCAAGTGTTCAGGTCATGGAACATTTGATTCGATGAAGCTATAAAATAATTTGGTTTTATTAAAAACAAATTTTAGTTATGTTAGTTGGAGGGTATGGAAATAGGGAGGGTGAATTTACTTTCTAAAAATTAAAGTGAATAAATAAATTGATGTTTTAAATGATATGAATATGTAAAAAGTAATCTATATAAACAAAGGTATGGAAGAAATAATAACAAGGAAATAATGAAAAGGTGTTGCATAAAGGTGTATACATAAAGAAAAAGGATGTGGTCTATTTAGTAAAGAAGTTTGAAAATAGTACCTGAGGGCACCCCTATGTCTTCTCTCCATGAGAATGACTGCAAGGTTAAATTTAATAAACCCCTTGTTTTTAATGGGGACCATGAAACCAAAAACACTTAGTTTTAACCGAAACTAAGAAACTCAAAAACCCTTTATTTTAATGGAATATAAATATCCTCAATTCATTGGTTTTAATATAGATCCAAGAACCAAAGAAATATAAGGGTAAGAGAAATAGATGGGTTTCTTAATTACAATCCCTTTAAAATCATAAACTTCACTCTTGAAAGAATTAGAATAAGATATAAATGGAGAGAGATAAAAGATAAGAAGCAATATCCAAGGTTTTTTTTTCAAAATGGTTATAAAGGAGAAGAGAGAAAGAGGTACAAAATGTTGAACAATAATGTCGATGGTGATTTGGATGAATTCATTAAAGAATATTACCTTATTTATTTAGTGCCTTTATCTCCCCATATGAAAGCTTAAACTCTTTGATTTTACTTTGGAGGAGGATGAGGAATATGTAACTTTGAATCCCTTAAGATATTATGAATCCGTAGAAAATCAAAGAGTCTTTCATTAGATGTGAACTATTATTCGATAAAGTTTAAATCCTCCTTAAACCAAATTTTATAGCCTCTATGGATAGTTAGGTATAATTAATTGAGCCACAACATTTAAGACCTGAATAGAATAATTTTTTACCACTATAAATTACTCCTTGGATTAGTAGTCCTAACATCACTGGATACCTAGTAGCCTCTATTGGGTAGTCGGTGGCCTACCTAAATCTACACTCAATATATCGAATCCTACTAGATACTCAGTAAAACTCCATTGGGTATCTGGTGGGTTATTTGGTGCTCTGGATCTACTACCACATGTTACTGACTAGTTGGTATCATTGTACTATCTAGACAGTATTGAACTGCTACATACACTTTAGAGCATTCCCTTTAAAACCACTTTCAATCCAACTTCAATCTAGATTCCTTCCTATCATTACAACTTAATAGAAACAAAATAAAAACATTTTAAATTACTTGAAACATGTTACAAACAAAATATAATGTATATTATCATTAAAATAATTACACTTTTGGGTATAACAATCTCCCACTATTTGTTGATCACAAACACTTGATATAGAAAACTAGATAAGTAAGTGGGAAAAGATAGAAGTAAAGAGTTTACTAAATTAACATGAAACCATGTATCCTCCATTGTGATACTTTGAAACATAGTCCTCCCCAAAATAAATGTTAAACTATATGAAAAAAACAACATTTTATCTTTTACCTTCATCAAAACCCTCTCCCCATTTTAGATTATCAAAAAGGAACTTATGAGGGTGAGGTTTAGAGAGATATGATAAGATAATAGGAAAGATATTTTTCAAAAAAAACCTTTAGAAAAGAACATTATTTTAATTCCCCTTTAAGAAAATAAATCCATAGTAATACATAAGAATTCAAAAACTATCATTCTTCATAAAATAAATAGTTAAATTAGTTAAGCTCAAGAGTCCATCAGATAAATATATAAACTCATGTTTAGTAATAATAAGAATACATGAACATAAACTTCCTTTAAAAATATAATTTTTGAAAAAAAATGACTTTTTAATTAGGAATAAATATATTCAATGAATTATGAAAATATTTGAAAATAATTAAAAAAATATCATTCCATGAGATAGATAATTTAAAACATTCTTTCAATAAGAGATAATAAATAGAGAACATGCTTAAGCATAAGATAGAATTAGATAACATTCTAAGATAAGATAGAGGATAAAGAGAGAATTTCATTAAAACAATTACCCCTAAATAAATCAGATAAATCATATAACAATATTGAAAGAAGTAAATCTTTTGATAAAATAAATAGATATAAAACAATTAATATCATATTAATTTAAAAAATATTAGATATAAACTCAATATTTAAGAGAAATTTAAAAAAAATGGAAATTAAAAGAGATATATAGATCCCCCAAAATGATAGCACAATTGAGGTAATGAGGTCATAAACAAAAAATAAAGAGAGAAATTTTTAAAATGTGATAAAAATAAATGGTTAAAAAAAATTATCCCCTTTAAAGGAAACATAGACACGAGAGAGGATAAATTTTGAAATTATATTAAATAGAGAACTAAAATAAAAATAATTAAAAACCTATTTCCATGAAGTTCAAGACTGATGTCCAAAGTCTTTTTTCGAAATGAAAGGGGTAGTATCCCCCACACTAGAATCATACAACATTAAGATCAAGGTGGAAAGATTTTATCAATTACTTCAAGGGGTAAAAACACCATATTTTAGAGAAAAGAAACCATTTTATTGATCAATGAGATTCAATGGATAAACCCTAAAATAAATAATTTAAAATATCATTTTAGTACCTTTGAGGTCCTGGAAATGTCATCATAAGATGATTTGGGCATTATAACAAATTTAGTTTCACAAATATTGGAAATTAAATATTTAGGAACCCAAAATTACTTAGATTTATTATATAGACTAGAATAAATATAGGTTTATTTATGACTTATATATCTATAATTTTTTTCAATTACATTAATTGATAAGACGGATATATTTACAATAATACTTAAAAATTTTATTTTTAGAAACACCTTTCATAATAGAATATTTTTGAAGAAGTTTAACTATCATTTGAAAAACAAAAACCATGATTATTTCTTTTAACACATTGATATCCAAGGATAATATTGAGAGTTTTTTCACCTTTGGTGAACTTTAAAAAGATATTTTAAGATCCTTAATTTTGATTTTGAAAACTTTAGCATTGGTTTTATTTTCTTAATTTAAAAATCAAAACATCCCCTTCTTTTAAAATAATTTCTTTTTCATTATTAACTTTTTTTATAATTTTTTGAAAGATTATCATATTTTTAAATAATGTATTGAAAAAAAAAATTAATATCACCTTTAGAAAAGGAAGAGAAAGAAGATAAAGAATGAGAGGAAGAAGAGGAATGAGAAGTAGAGTGGGAACTTACCTCTTTACCTACCTCAAGGTGATCCATGAAGCATTTTGGAATTGAGTTTCTAGTTTCATAAGTTGAAATTGAGTCTTCTATAGCTATAGAGACCCCAACCCCAGTAGCCCAAAGTCATTGGTAACTTTATTACATTGGAACTGGATATAACTGATTGCATCCCAAAGGATTTAATAGTTTAGTAGTCTTAGTAAACTAGATATAAACTTGGATATCACATTACAATTTAAAAATGAAATAAAACATAGTGAGAGTGAATATTCTTCTTCCTTGAATTCATTCATAGATTCCTTATTTATATCCTAGGGAAAGGAAAAAAATAATGGTGATCTCAAATTCTAAATAAGGATTAAGTATAGTTGAATATATCATGAGTAAATAAAGCATAATCATTATGTCAAGGAAAATAACTGAAACACATGTCATTTAATCAATAACTTGAGCATGAAATGTATCCATGGATAATATCAATGTAGTAATATCATGGATAATAATAATAAATAAATTCTTATTTAATTAAGTGTATATTATTGGATTTCATGGTCTCATACACCATGATATTTATACTATCAAGACCTTATTCCAAGATAGTTTAATTGATGGGTATGCGAGCAACAAAAAACATTTAACTTGGATAGAAAAATGATTCACCTCATGAGACTATCGATGCATCTAGTGGATATCTATAATCAGTCCCCACTCATCACTTTATATCTAATTCATTTCTCATATATTGAATAATCAATTCAATTCGTAAACAATATGACTTATCAATAAATATCTTTATTGAGTAAATAAAATGGATTTATCAAGGCTTTCCACAATCAATCAAATAACTTTCATAGTAAAATAAAATATTTAAAAATGGTATATTTTTTATTAAATAATCATATCCATGATATAAATAATATAGATATTTAATATAAATGAAATGTCCAATGAAAAATGGTCGTAAGAAATTAAATGTTTAAAGAGAAAGTTAACAACCACAAAATTAATCAATAAAGTGAATGTAAATACTTATCCAGGTCAAACTGATCATAAAAAATCCAAATAATAATAATTATGGTATTATTACAAAATATTTCCATTGGAGTGTAATTTAAATAAAGGGTTTTTGTCATTGATGAATATAAATATCAAAAGAATATCATTAAAAATATTATTGAGGAAAATATTATTCTCAATTTAAAAAAATCAATTTTAAAACAAAAAATTTCATAATTATTAAGAAAAAAAATTCTTTGAAAATAACCCTATAAACATTTAAAGGAAGATTCAAATCAATTAGAATTCATGATGGCAGAAAAATTCTATGCATGCTGAGTATGTTAAAATAATGACTCCTTTCACTTTATCAGTAAAATGTCAAAAAGTACCCTATTTAGAAAGATAAAATTATATTCCTTTTAACCATTTTTTTAAAATTAAAATATATATATAAATTACTTTAAAAAATCATGGTATAATATTAAAAACATTCTTGAAAAAAATTTTAAAAAACATGGATATAGAATAAAAAGAATTTTCTATTGAAAAGAGAAATAAAGTTGATTTTTCTTAAAAAATATAAATCACTTTAAGTACCAAAGAGAGGGAAAATTATACTATTACATGAAAAACACATGAATAAATAATGGATTATAAAATGAAATTTTTTTATTATATAATGATCAAATAATTTCCTTCAATTTAAATTCGAGCATAAATAATCCCGATAAAAATGAGATTGAAACATAAACCCTTACCGCTTTGGTAAATTTTGAATCATAACCCCCATGAAAGAAATAAATACCATGAATATAAATATATTCATGATGTAACATATCAAAGGGTCAGTAGATACACCTCATAAAAATAAATAGGTGCATAATGTTAAATTTATCTCAATGGAGTAGAAATTGAGATGGAATCTCTTACAAAGATCACATCATTGAAGTGAGAATAAATCTATGAAATGATTATGTGTATTAAATTTAAATCAACATAAAACAATTGTAAATAAAAAATAAAATAATCAAAATACATTATACATGTAATCTTTGAATATCAAAAACAATGAACAAGTAATATAACCCAACGAAAATAAATTGAGTTATGAAACACTTATCACTTGGTATATTTCAAGTCAAATCCCCTTGGATGGAATAAAATTAATTGAAACTTAAAATACCATGAATTATTAAGGATTAATTATATAACTTTTAAATGGGAATTATACATACTATGTAAAATAAATTGGTTCATAACATTAAATTATACCTCAATGAAATGAAATTGAGACGGAATCTCTTACCACACGTTTCCCTTTAGTTGAAAATTATTTAACTTTCTATATAATGGTTTTAAAAATGTTATTAATTTATAAAATAACCATATTAATATTTATAATATCATATATTATCTTATTATAACATCTTGTAACTTGTTCGTTAATAATATTTCATTATTACCATTGTATTGTGTGTTAACTGCTTTGTTTTCTCATGTATGTTTTATCATGGAAGTTATAGTTCTTGTGCATATGATATAGTTCCGTAATTTATATATTTATATTAATATTATAAATATAATATTTATTCATTTGACATATATTATAATCATTCTTTAAATTTAACCATGGAAAATGAATCACATTTCTTTGTGGAGATGGTAGGTCGTACGTACGCACGAGCGATATTTTCATTTCCTTAATGGGTGAAAGGGTGAGGAATTGGATGGTATAATAATTTTACATAATCAATATTATTTCATAAGTATCACATAAATTAATTATTTACATCATTATGATTATCCATGTGATTTGGTTGTGGAAAAAAATTGCATCGGTTCACGAGGTGGTGGTCCGCTGTACACACGGGTGATGGTTTTTTTCCCATTTGATGGAGGAGGATATGGATAAATATTATGACATAAAAATAATAACATATCAGTATATATTATATATTTTTGTTATTATACTGTAATTTTTAATGCATTATTTAATGTGGAAAAATAATAATTGAAAAAGAAGGAGTTTAGTGAGGATGATTACCTTTACTCAGAAAACCCTCCTTTAGATATCTTATTAAGGGACCATAAGGTTGGTATTTCAGGAATATTGATAGATCTATAATGTTTAAAATTGTTTTAGGGAGATATTTTTGTAGGTGTTTCTCAAGATAATGGATTTAGATGCTTGAAAATTGAGGGGAGTGGGTGCCCTTTTATAATTGAGGAGGAGTGTCTTTTTTATAAATACCTAAAACTATTTAATAATGGGAAGTCACTCTCAACCCAGGTTCCTCAAAAATGGATAAATAATGGGTTGGATGGAATATAAGTTCAAGAAACACCTCAAACACTAAAAATAAACATTTTTTTAAAAAAAAAATCCTTTTATCTCTGAGGTTACTCACTTTTACCATTTTTTCACCATGATAACTAGTTTTTTAACCTATGTAATTTATCCTTTAAGAATAAAATAAAATGAGACATATTATATTATTTTTAACCATTTATTATTAATATTAAATATAATTTATCAAATAAATATTCCCTTTTTTGGAAAATTAATTTATATACAAGTGCATGTAACGCGCAAAACCTCGTTTTAACCTTAACCTTGGTAATTACTTTTTTTAATATTTTTACTATTCATTATAACTAAAAATTAAGTTTAACTTATTAAATAATATTAATTGTTCTTATTAAAAATATGGAATAAATTTTATAAAATTCAATTCACATAAGTGGTAAAACTTAATTTAAAAACGAAACTGCAAAATGTTTCGAAAACTGATTTTTCAATAAATCTGTTTTTTAAGCATAAGATGATATTACATTAACTATATTACTATTGATTATAATTATATGGATTTTAATTAATATATTTATATATATAATAAATAATTTTAAGTTAAATCATTCCTTATTAGTGGCTACTATAATTAATTAAAATGGAGAAACATTAAGCACTTAAAAATAGTTTAAAAAAATGCATTTTTAAGCCTAAAAATAAACTTATACCAATATCACATATAAACATGATTAAAGTATAAATAATTAGATTAAATATAACTAAATAATTATTATTTTACATTGGGATCAAATTTCAAATCCTAATAGGACTTTTAAAATACTTTATAAATTGAAAAGAAATGAAAGTTTTACAAAAAGCTGTATTTTTCATAATTAACTAAAAAATAACTCTTTTCAGAAATAACAAAAAATTTCACCCTAATTTAATTTTTAAATGATGAATTAAAAAATTAATATAATTTTTTAAAATAAAATTTCTAAAATTTTAATAAATTTGCGACACCCTAAGACTTTATTAAATACTTTTTCAAATAAATATAATTTCTTCGTTAACTTGTGTTACACGCAACATCGAGTTTTAATGAGCCATAATATAGTATATTTTTATAACCTAGCCATTAAATTGGTGGGTATGAATAAGAATAGAATAATTATAAATATTATATGGTTTTAAAATGAATAAAATAAATTCATTTATTATCAATTGATTATAAATGAAAATAAAAATCATTTTAAAGTATAAGAAATGTTTTTCTGAAGAACTATTTTTTTACGTGCAATGAGTTTTTATCATAAAAAATTAAATTAATCACTACTGGTGAATAATTTTAATTAAATTTATATATTATATATTCAAGAGAAAATTTTATCATTTATCTAACATTTTTTACTAGGAATGGGATAAGAATAAATTCATTTTTATGCTTAAAAACAATATTTTTCTAAAAAGTAGTTTCGTCCAGTTTTCACTCTTATTTTTAAATCTAAGTTTTTCCAATTTTAGAAAATTTATATAAAAAATGAAATTATTTTTTTAAAATTATCATTTTTAAATTATCTTAGAGTGAAATTTTACAATTTTTTGAAAATATTAATTTTTTCAATAAATAGTTAAAAATACTAAATTTTATTGAAAACTGTCATTTAATTTAAAGTATTTAAAAGGTTAAATTATATTATAAAATGGTTTTAAAAGTAAAATTAGTTAAATTATATTACTATCAATCCAATTTAGATCATTTAAATCAATTTAATTTTTAATTTTTAAATAAAAACCTTTTATACTTATGAAATAATTCTCTTTGGAAAACCCTTTTTCATCGTGTCTATGGGTTTAATTTTTATTTAAATTCTTCCAATTAAATGAATTTAATTTGGAAAATTTTATTCCATATTTAGAATAATTAAAATTAATATTATATAATAACTTTAACTTAATTTTTTTTATAATGAATATTAAAAATAATAAAACTTAATTATCGCGGTTGAGGTTAAAATGGGTTTACCATGGGTTAAAATAAAACAATAATGGTTAAAATAAATTATAAATTTCTAAAATTCCTATTTTATGTATATATTTATACATAATATAACATAAGGATTGATAATGGTCAATTTTGGATCCTTGTGGCATGTCTAAAATGTGGGTATATTTTTTCTTTTCAAAGATTCCAAGTGTGTCTTCTCCCCCACTTATAAAAGGGAACCCCTTCTCCTCTCCTCTTCACACTTCCAAAGCCTTTTAGTTTGGATAATACCGACCAAAATATATTCCTTAATTCCCTACACATTTCCTATAGTCCTTATTTTTATTTTTAAACCCTCTTAAAAAGTATTTAGGTGTAAACCTAAACAGGTTATCTGAAGAAGAGATATAGTCTTTAACCATGCATTTTAATTTTATTTCTTCTTATAAGTCCTTAAAATATTATTCAACTATTATGATATAATAAAATTAGTATCTAAAATATTCTTATATTTTATTATGTTAATTTAATAGCCTATATCCATCTCCTATTCCATAAAATGGGAAATGAAATAGTTTATCGTGTGTATGACAGACTACCGCCTCGCCAACCGATGTAATTTGTTTTCTATCACTGCATCTAATGGTTGTATATAATTATGTAATTAAATTATATATATTATATTTATGACATAATTATAATTATGTGATTATAATATCGTATCTACCTCATTACCTTTCAATCTATTGGAAAACAATAATGTCACTTGTTCGTATGTGTGCACTACGAGCTCTATGAAGCGATGTGATACATTTTTCACTTTATTTTGACATATATAGTAATAAATATACATTTAATTAATATATTTGATATATATAATATAAAAATTATTTTATAAATATGAATTAATATTTTCCTTTATTTCACTTTATCTATCAAAAAAATAAAAACAACGTTCATGCGTACGTATGGTCTAGCGTCTCCATGAATGGTATAATTCATTTTTCCATATCTAACTTTTATGAATGGATATAAATATTTATATAATGAATTTATATTCTATTTATATAATTATTAAAATTCTTTGTATTATTTAACCATAATAAAATTACAATAACCAAAACTATTGAACTGAAACATAAATGAAAAACAAAAGAGTTATTAACTGAAACAGTGATTTTAACAAAGATTTTTTAATAAATTAATGATAAAAGGATATGAGTAAATCATATATGGTATGATATATGTGATTATTTTTATAAAATATATTTATAATAAACATATATTTATTATACAGTAGGTTTAAATATATACGAATAAAGTCAAGACTTGAGGTAAGGGTTTTTCGTCTCACTTTTATTTATGTGGGACATATGCCATATTCACCACCTTTTTATTTTGTGTGGTGTATACCCATGAATTTATTTTATGATTAATATCATGTAAATTATGTGATATAAATATCCATATAATTTTCTTCCTTTCATGGGGATTATAATTCAAAATTTACCAAAGCGGTAAGAATTTGATGTTACAATCTCATTATTTATCGGGGCTATTTTTTATGTTGCTTTTGAGGATGGAATATTATGACCTATATCTCAATAAACTCATAGATTTTATTATACTATGGTTATTTATATAAATCACATTTTTTTCCTTTCATTTTACTATATTTATGTACTCAATATACCAAAAGAATGTTTTTAAGGAAAACTAGTTTTATTTCTCTCTTTGGTCAAAAATTCTTTCTCTTCCACGTTAACATTTTCTAAAAATGACTTAAAGAATGTTTTTAATATTATTCGAATATTATTTCAAGCTATTTTTACCCTTTTTTGAATTTTTACAAAATGTTTTATAATTAATCTTCTAATCATTTTTCGAATGAATTACTTCTGAATTTTTACCAAAAATATGAAAGGGATATTTGTTTTAAAGTACACAACATGAAAGAAATTTTCCACCATCATGACCACTTAATTATTTGAATCTTAATTTACACTTTTTAAATTTTGTTTTCAAAGAAAATTTTATCATATTATTTGTTAAATATTTATATTTTTAATAAGTTATTTCAAAGATAAAAGTATATTTTCCTCAAGAAATGTTCCAAGTGATCTTTCAAAATAATTTTCCATCTAAGATAACATAATTTGATGTTAATTAAGATTTACTAGAGATATAATCCAATGATAAAATCATTATTCATTATTTATATGGTTTATATTTATGATGATAAGAAATTTATGAAACCCATTCCTTTCCCATGGGTTATGCTATGATGAAAATATGAAATTTTTATGAAACCCATTCCTTTTACATGGGTTATGCTATGAAGAAAAATGAAAGATTCATGAAACCTATTTCTTTTCCATGGGTTATTCTATGATGAAATTTTTATGAAACTCATTTCTTTTCCTAGGTTCTGATATGATGAATATTTTATGATATTGTGGCACAGATATGTATGATTTGCATTGTGTGATGGGTGAGACCTATACCTTCTTCCAATTTATTGGGTAAAGATTGATATCTCATGATATAAACAAGACTATAATGGGAAGTGAACCTAGTTTAGTAAGGGACTTCATCCACTATTATAGTCTTGGTAGTGAACCTTTACTACTATAATTGTTTGTGGAGTTAACTCATACCACTATGATAGTTTTGTAAATAGGACTTAACTAATAAGGAAATTATTTTCTATTATTATTTTTATGCCAAATAATCTATGTATTATTCCGATTTTATATTCCCATGGATCATGTTATTTGATTCCTTTATGATTCATCTCTTATGAACTGTCAAGATTTAGTCCATGACTCAATATTGTGATCTTTGATATATAGGGTATGGTTTTCACATTTTAATTTCATGTTCTCATACCCTTACTCACATGTTATGCTTATGTGATCATTGATATATCCCTTGTTTTACCTTAATGAGAATTTGATCTCACCCTTTCTTATGTTTTATTTCCCCAGGTTATAAATAAAGTTTTTGTGTATAATATGTCTAATAAGGGTTTTAGTTGTGAATAACTTAGTGGGAAATGATTCAGTTCACTTATAAACCACCTATTTATATATCCATGTTTCCAAATACATTAAACATGCACGGTCCTCATTCATGTTTTTATAAAATGAATTTAATATTCATCTAATAAGATGTAATATATATGTATGAAAATCTTGGGTTGCTATAGTTGGTTGTAGAGAACCAGTTTAGTTAACTTTTGAAAAATAGGATGAGAAAGATTTAGTGAGAACCATATAGATAAGTCTAAGTATAGGAAAATATCCTAGAATTTTGGTGAAGGATAGAGTGAGTAGTTTCCAAGAAATTACATCACTATATATATACTACATGTAGATGTGGCTCTAGAAGAGTTGTACCTTGGGGTGATAACTCTGAAAAGGGTGCATTTGGATTTTACTCGATCATTTCCTGGGTATGACAATAGACCTTTCTACACACCTGGTTTGACAATCATGAGGAATATGCTTTGGAAATTCACAAACACTTTTCAAACCATCATGAACTATTTGAATAAATGATAACCATAAATAACCTAGGTTAAACCTAAGGTTATATATATTGAAAATAAGTTTTCAAGTTTTAATACATCTTATAAATGATTTTTCATGATTATGCAGTTTCCTGTTGTGATTATTAGTTTTCACACAATGATTTTTGGTTTTAATTGATAATTAGAACCTAAATAAATCATGTTAATGTTGAATATGATAGAAAATGAAATGATTTTCCTCATAAGAAAATAAATGTTATGGGAGCTGGAATGAAAAATATTTTTGATATGCTCACACAACTTTCTCAATATATGAATTATGATAAACTTACAAATGAGAAAAGGAGGGAACAATATTCTATTGAGTCCTTTATGAGGCAAAGTCTACCTTTTTTATTGGATCTATTGATCCACTAGTTTTCAATAAATGTATCAGTACCATTGAAAAGATATTTTCTATTATCCAATTATCAGAGAATGAATATTTCATTTTTAAAATATATTATTAATAAGGAAAAGTATATCAATGGTGGAATCTTATCAAGAATAAGAGGAAATGATAAGAAATTAACTTCCTAGATTGGGATTATTTCAAAAGGTTATTTTTCAATAAGTAATTCCCTCATATTATTTATATGAAAATAGAGAATGAAGCACTTGAGTTAAATCATAAGGATAATGAATCTGTTTCTACCTATAAAATAAATTTTACAAAACTTGTGAGGTGTGCTTCTAGTATTATCATCTAACCTGAAAGTAATATTTATTGATTCTTTAATGGATTAAAAATGAGTCTATGAAAGGTATTAACCATAAGGTACTTTAGTATCTATGAAGAAATATTTTGATTTTCCATTAGGGTGGAAATGGAGATAGGAGTCACCTAAAAATCTCATGGTTTTGATAAGAAAAGAAAGATATAATTAAAAGTAAACTCTAAAAACCATGGAGAAAAGAATATGATATTTCCTTCATGCTTGAAGTGTGGAATAAAATATAGAGAAAATTATCTTAAGGGGACTGGTAAATATTTTAAGTATGGAAAGGAAGGTCATTGGGAAATTGAATGTCAAAGTTATGGGAAGAAGTTATCGAATGATGTGAATAGATAAATCTCCACAGAATACACCACCCACACTCTAGTATTTAAAATGCAAGGAGTATTTTCATTATACTAACTAGTTCCCAAATATAAAGGTTAATGATAATGATTGATGTCAGTAACCTCTTAAGCTGAGAGACAAAGTTAAATCACAAGTGATCGCTATTTCTGATTAGGGGTATGATAACTACGTGGTGAAAGGTATACTTTCCATCCACTCTAGAACTATTAATGTCTTATTTGACTTTGGATCCACCCATTATTTTATATTTGAATAATTTTCTAAGGATGTAAAAAATTCACCCCAATGATTAGATGTTGAATTGGCAGTGAAAACCCATAATGGCACAATGATCACATCTCAAGTCTATGATTCTTCTCCAGTTAAAGTATGTGGGTATATTCTTCCTGCAAGTCTTTTAATTCTCCCTCTAGTTTAATTTTATGTTATCTTAGGCGTGGATTGTATTTCTCTAAAAACCCCACATCAATTACCGAGGAATAGAAGTCAATTTTGATATTCCAAACCAACCAGTGATCATCTATCAGTGAGATGATAAATATTCACTTCCAAGGTATATCACATCCATTATATAGGACTTTATTCCTATTAAAAATGGTTGTTTATCGTAGATGGTTGGGGAGAAACTCAACATCAATGATATGCCTATTGTGTGGGATTTTTTTGATGTCTTTCCAGAAGAGTTAACTAGTCTTCTACCGAAATGTGAATTTTACTTCTCAATAGAACTCATACCTGGTGGTACGCCTATTTCATAGACTCCATATAGAATAACCCTGATTGATTTTTAAGAATTAAAGAATAAACTCCATGAGAATATTGATAAGGGATTCATTTATCCAATTGTGTCACTTTAGGGTGCACATTTCCTTTTTGTTAAGAAAAAATATAGACTGATGTGACTCTACATTGATTATTAGGAACTAAACAAGATCATAATCAAGAACAAGTGTCATCTACCCTGTATTGATGACTTTTTTGACCAACTAATAAGATATTAATACTTTTCCAAGATTGAAATTAATTCTAGATATCATTAATTGAGGGTTAAGAATGAGGATATACCCAAGATAGAATTTCATAAAAGGTATGGGTGCTATGAATATATAGTGATTCCATTTGTTCTTATTAATTCCCCTACTATCTTTATAGATTTAATAATTGAGTCTTTAAATATTACCTTGGTTAGTTTTTACTGGTATTTATAGATGATATTCTTATATATTTAAGGAGCAAGTAAGATAATGATAATCACTTGAGAATTGTGATGAAGACCCTAGCAAGGGATAAATTATATAAAAAATTTAAAAAGTGTAAATTTTGTCTACAAAAAGTTTATTTTTTGGATAATATAATCTTAAGTGAGGGTATATCGGTGGATCCATAAAATATGGAGGCTATTGGACATTATCCCAGACTAACCATGGTGATTGGGATTAGTAGTTTTCTTGGTTTGGAAGAATATTATCGAAACTTTGTGGAACATTTCTCACAGTTATCAAATCCACTCACCAAGTTAACTCAAAAGGGAGCCAAGTTCCTGTAAATAGATGAATGTGAAAAAAAATAACTAAAGAAAAGGTTATTCAGTGTGTAATGAAATGGATCTAGATACCCTAACCATATAGTACCCAACCTGATCTATCACATACCTAATGGGAATTTATGATCCCTACAGGTTGTAAAGTAGCACTCAAGCATCAAAAACAACCAAAGGGAATGATGTCACCCAACCTGAATTAGGAGACATGGAATATATATACATAGCAGAGAGAGACAGTGGAAAATAAAATAGAAAACATACATTCCACAACTTAAATAGGATAATTTAAATGATATAACTCAATAAATTAGAACAATTCAAGGTAAAAGACCAATAGAAAAGAAAAACTAAAATATAAAATTACTACTCCATGTGATTATGTTGGAAAAATTCCACTATCTCACCACTAGCTACCCAAACGTAATGGATAGAAACCTCATCGCCTCATTATTGTTCCTTTCCTTTCCCTAAATCAAAAGATTTAACCAGGTCTACACACTAGTGAAGGGGTGTGTAGGGTGTGAGCTAAACCGGCTCAGTAGGATCCCACCTAGGTTCTCCATAAAAATTCTCTATATAACAGTTTGAACATTATAAACTTTAAAAGAAAATGTGTCATGATAATCAATTAAACAGTTTTAATATCAAAATCATGGTAAAACATTCCCCTTTTCTATAGTTCTAAATAATCTAGGTAAATAAGATTCAAATCATTTCATATATATCAAAGTAAGTAATCAAATCCAAGAAGTAAAAACCAAAATCATAGGTAAAATCATGTTAAGGATAACTAAAAGTTAGGAAAGTTATAATACTCATACCCAATCATAGATAATTGTGTGCATCAAGTCCCAAGACATATGCATCAAATATAGAGTAGAGGAATGCCCCAAAAAGTGAACCCCTAATAGTGTTTAACAAGTCCCTAGGACACCTGGCCTAGGGGTAGAGGAACACCCAATGAGTAACCCCCACCCAACAATATCAATGGATAATGCCTACTACTACACCTTCTAACTAAGTACACAAGGTTTCCCATGTGCTAAATTTTCCAAATCATTTCATTAAAACCATACTTTGAAAATCATTTCATAAATCCATTTTATAATGTTTTTAAAATTCCTTTTCTTTTACTAAAACAAGGGGAAACCCATCTTTTCTCAAAAACCCATTTACACACAAAAATCAATAAATCATTTTAATTTAATTATAAAAGAAATTATAAAACTAGAGTATTCAAGGTTCATAAAACATAGAATATATATAGAACCACTCTAATGAACCAACCTGGTTCGACCTAACCCATCACACAAGTAATCCTGCCACATAGGTTGAAGCACATTCCTGATCTCCACGGGCTGGAGACAATCATTGGGAATAAATATCTATCACATGGGAATGATTTATCTACAGGTAAATAATCATAAAATTTCCATAAAATGGGATTTCCAATATAATATTATCATAGTCAATGGAAAAAAGATAAGAAGATACCATAAAAAATGACATGCATTAAGTAAAAACATGCCACAATAAGGCATATACATGGTATCTCAAAATAAACAACCCAAACTCAAAATAAAATAATACAATTCCAAAAAATACCTAAGTAGAACCCATCTGGTATGAAGTACCAAAAAATGACTCCACATGAGTCCATCCCTATGAGACCATGTCTCTTCTACAAAAAATTGGCTGGTGGTAATCAAGAAGATCCACCCTAGAACACGGTGCCCCTGCCTTTACCTGTGTCCTGCGAAACGAAATCTACAATCACCCCAAAGGTCACAAGAAGGGTGATAGGCAAAAATACCAATAGGATACCACCAGGAATCTATTTAAGGATTTTTCCCATGAAAACTAAAAAACCAGTTTGAAATCCATTTAAAAAACTAATCCACTTTGAGAACATACCATTTTCAATTAAGCCTTTAAAACTCGTTTGGTTTTCCTTTCCAAAAAAACTAGTTTTCTAAATTAATTTTCAAACATGGCTCAAATATATGAACAAGTCCATATAGATCAAAATGTTCAAACACAACCAAAATTCATTGTAAATGTGATAATAACATCAATATTATATAACTATATAAACAGAGAATTAAAAATGTTAATAATATATATCATCACATAAAATATCACTCATATAATTCATAAAGCATATAAAACAAACTATTATGAGTAAGAGAACCTAGGGGACCTAACCATAAGTGTAATAACCCAAGTACTTATAAAATATTTTTTTCTTTTTGGAATTTAATAGTTAAATTAATTATAAATGTATAATGAAATAAGTGATAATTAAAGAAATTAAGGAATCTATACTAATAGAATAGTAACCTCACCTGTGAAATTATAAACAAAATTCATGTATCTTAAAATTGAAAATATGATATATTTATATCATGTAATAAGTAAATAAATGTTTTGAAAGTGATAAATTAAGTGTTGGTATTTTTATGAAACATAAATGTTTATTTATAATTTTTTAATTAATTTAATGATTTAAAAGAAAATTTATTTTCATAAAATATATTCATAAACTAATATTTTATTGTATTATGATTATAATATAATTTTATGAGACCTTAATTAATTTTTCAATGTGTTATAAAATTAGTTATAGTTTTAAAATTGGTATTTTTCAAATAAATTATGATTTTAATTAAAAAAATTCTCACATTTAGAAAATAATTTTCATAAAATGGAGTTAATTTTTTAATTATACATAATAAAAATTGTTAGGTTGTATTTTTGGTATTTTTCTAAAATAGTTGAATTTTTTGTGAATAGAAAAATATGGTAATTTACGGTATTTAACAAATACATGATTTATTGAGTCATAGATGATGTATGGATGATGTAAGCCTGAAATATCAAACTATAATTCATTATTTTAATATATTTAGTGATAATACTCAAATTATTCATATTCTTGAGCCAAAATAATAAACTAATGAATATAATAATGAGAAAACACCCCTCTCCTCCATGATAAATACCACCCCTCACTACCTCTTCTCCCCACACCTCAAAGCATTATAGATTGTTTAATTTATACCCAATTATATTCCCAAGCCTCTTCCACACATAAAATACTTACTAGTCTCACCAAAAGTCCAAAACCAAGTGCCTTAAGGATGTTCTCAAGGTGGGGAATTCAAGAGGTAAAACCCTCTTTCTTTTTCTTTTATTTTCTTTTCAATTTATTTTCTTTTATTATTCTTTCCTCACATACCATATCCAAAGTGACATGATAACTATGGTATCTTACATATACTACAATTTTATTGTTTTAATATAATATTCATCATCAAATCTTTCATCTTATCCTCTTATTCTAAAAAATGAAAATATTGGTTGTGATGTGTTGATTTATCGTCATCATGGATGATATATTTTTATTTTCTTTTACTACCTTCAAGGATGGTCATAAAACCATTATTATTATTAAATAATATTTTATTATACAAATTATAATTTATATAATGTTCTGAAACCAATGTATAAATATTATGTTAAATAAAATGATATGAGTTCGTGATGGTCGTAAAAACCGCAAAAACAAAATTAAATCATTTTAATTAATATTTTATCTAATGATTCATCCTCATATCATAAAAAATTATATATTGAATAATTTAAAATTATGGAAACATTTTAATACCATTCCTTTACAATTCTAGGGTTTTTCTTCAATTTGATAAGAAAATCCATTACAAACCGATCATGGAAACTATGAAATAATTGCACCTAAAAAATGAAAATAAAAAAAATATTGTCAATAAATGGGTGAAGATTTATTAATAAAAGGTAATATAAGTTATTATATATATGAATATAGTTATTTAATATATTAATAACACTATTTAAACCATTATATAGAAGTTTTGAACACATTTTATGTAAGACAAACCCAAGGTAAGGGACTTTCCTTTAAAATCATCTTTAATTTTTTATTTTTTTCAAAATTCAAAAGGAATATTTTCATGATACAAGTATTAATGTTTTATGGTTATTTTATGGTTATTGGTAATTTTTTATGATTAAGGGTGGGACCTATATCTCACTCTAATGCATTGGGTATGTCTATGTTATAAGTCGACCGTATGGTAACTCCAAGTGTAACTGAGATGGTTACACCATAAGGTAGTCGTGAGGGTTACATTGTAAGGTATAAGTGAGAGTTACTTTGTAAGGTATATATGAGGGTTAAAACTAATATGGTATCCATGAGGGTTTGAATATTAAGTATATAATTCCCTAAGTTACATTTATGGTTTTATTTATATTCTTTATATTTTATGGAAATATCATGTTTTCATAAAGTAAATATATGATACTTTAAGGGTGAAAAGTGTATCTTGTGAAAATGATCTCATATGTTTATAAGTATTCATGTACTAGAAGTTTCTTTCTTTGTTTTTATGTCCCTTATTTATATTCTTTTTCTCAACTCAATTTTAAAAAAAATCACAGGGTTTAAGGATGGGTAAGAGAAAATAAGAAACTAAGATGAATATTGTGAATATTTTTCATGAAAATATTTCATGTTTTATAAAAAACTTTTTTATTATGGAAGAAATTTATATTGTTTTAGTAGTACCCACTTTTTATGCTTGTGGGTTTTTATGTATGAATTATGTCCTAATTCACTAAAACTCTAAACTGTAAAGATATTTGGGAATGTAGCATGTTTATTCTAGTTGAATTAACTAGATTATGTAATGTTTTAGGTCGGGACCTTATAGTTGGTATCAGAGCATAGTATAGATAACTTTAGGGTTAAGTATGATGTTAATATAATACCATAAATTATTTTTACCTTATTTTTATGTTGAAATGATATAGCATTTTAATATTACCATGTTGCTTTATCTAATATATGTCTGTTCAAAATGGTTTTCTAAAGAAGAAATAGGTAATATGAAGTAGAAAGGTGCTGAGAGGATGATATCTTTTTGAATATGCAACCTAGAATGGTGGTAATTATAACAGAGAAGTTTGTTATGGTAATGGATCAATTTACATAGGCTATAAATGGAAGTTTTATCCATGAAATAGAAAAACCAAAGCTATCATAAAGGAACATAATGATAGTGGAACATTTTATGAGGCCACACCCTCCTATTTTTAGTGGATATTCTGACCCAGTGGTGGCTGAAGGATATATTAAATACCTTAAAAAGAATTTTATTTCATGGGGTGTTCAGATAATCAAAAGGTTAGTCTTTCCATTTAATGTTATGAAGATGAATCCGACTATTGGTGGTCAATGGTCAAGAATATCAGGGATAGTGAGGAGATTGATGGCTTAGAATAGGATGAATTTTAGAACATGTTCCTTGAAAAATAATTTCCTAAGGTGATTTGAATTAGGATGGAAAATAAATCCTTGGAATTGAAACAAAAGGAAGAAGATTCAGTAGATATGTATGAAGAAAAATTCACTCGTTTGGCAAGGTACACTCTAAATCTTATTCAGGATCTTAATTGTAAGATCAGTCATTTTTAATCAGGATTAAAGCCAATATATCGAAGAGATTTGGCCTCTCATGAATTCAAAAGTTATGATAAAATTGTTTGATGTGGTGAGAGAGTATAAATGGATTTTCCTAATGATCATGTGTACTTTGAAAATAAGAATAAGAAAAGTTATAGATGGAAAGAAATGGGTAAGAATCAACCAAACAAATATAAAGGTATGCAAATCTATTTTCTAGTTTGTGGGAAGTGTGGAAAAAAAGCACCCAAGGGAATGCCTTAACAAATCTAAGAAGTTTTTTCGATATAGTAAGTTTGTACATATGGCTCGATATTTTAATAAAAAAAATATTAGTATTGGTATGTTTATTTATGATAAGAAATTTGTAAAGTATTTTAAATGTGGTACGATGGGGCATTATGAAATTACCTCCTCAAAGAAAGTTTTTAATGATGGAAAGAAACCAGACTATAAGTATAAAGGTGCAGTGAGATCCTTTGTGACTAAATCAGTAGATGTTGGGACATCAAATGAATTTGTATTAGGTATATTATTTGTTTACCCATATTTTTTTAATGTTTTGTTTGATACGGGGTCTACACATTCTATTATTTCTAATAAATTTTCTAGTAAATTGTAAATTTATCCTAAAGAAATAAACTAGAACTTATGGTTAAAACACAAGGGGAAAATATTAAGGAAAAAAGGTATTATAAGAATCTTCCTATTATTTTCAATGGAAAGACATTACCTAAAAACCTTATTGTTTTTTCCTTATTAGAGTTTGATGTTATTCTAGGTATGGATTGGATTTCTCTTTATCATACTAAAATTTATTGTTGAGATAAATATTTTTTTTCAGAAAGAGTTTTAGTATTTATACCAGCATGAACACATACCATTGATAACATATAATGAAGCTGAGAAACTATTAAAATATCAAAATTAAAGTTATCTTGCACATATTATTGAAAACAAGGGAACTGTTTAGACTATTAATGTGTCGGTGGTAAATGAATACCTAGATGTTTTCTCCAATGAGTTTCCTAGTGTAATACCTAATTTTAAAGTTGAATTTATTATTGAATTAGTTCCTTATGCTAAGACAATTTCAAAACCCCCTTATCGAATGGCTTAAGTGGAACTTATAGAATTGAAAATTCAGTTGCAGGAGTTTCTTGATAAAGGCATCATTCGTCCTAAAAATTTACCATGTGGTGCTCCTATTTTTTTCATTTAAAATAAATATGGTTCCATGAAACTTTACATTGATTATATTACTTTGAATAACATTAGTATTAAGAATAAGTATACATTGCCTTATATCGATGAATTGTTTGATCAACTCCATGGAGCCAAGTTTTTCTAATATTGACTTGAGATCCAGGCACCATCATCTGAAGGTGAATGGGGATAATATCCCAAAAATAGTGTTCCAAACTAGATATGGGCATTATGAGTTTTTTTTATGCCCTTTGGTTTGGAAAATTATCATATTATATTATGGATCTTATGAATAGAATCTTTCATGAATATTTGGATAAGTTTGTTATTGTTTTTATTGATGATATTTTGGTGTTTTTAAAAAGTTTTTAGTATCATGAAAAACATCTAAGGATTGTATTTCAAACACTTAAAGAAAATAAGTTATATGATAAATTTAGAAAATGTGATTTTTGGTTGAAACAGATTTCTTTTCTTGTGAACATTATAAATAAGGATGGTATAATAGTTTATCTTTCCAAAAAAAAGTAGTTGATGAATAAACAAGATCTATAAATGTTACTAAGATTCATAGTTTTCTTGGATTAGTAGGTTATTATCTATGGTTTGTTAAAAACTTTTCATGATTATATATCCCAATAACTAAGTTAACACAAAAAGGGGTTAAATTTATTTGGGTAGAAGACTATGATGTTTGTTTTCAAGAACTGAAAAGAAGATTGGTAAATTCTATAGTTTTATCCCTGACTTCCATAAATGGTGATTTTTTTCATCTATAGTGATGCTTAATTGAAGGTACTTGGTTTCATTCTAATGCATAATGACCAGGTAATTTCTTATGCTTCAATAAAAATGAAACATTGTGAATTAAATTCTCCCACACGTGATTTGGAAATAGAAGTTGTGGTTTTTTCCTTGAAAATTTATATACATCATTTATATGGATCCAAATTTGAAATATATACTAATAATAAAAGTTTGAAGTATATATTTACTCAAAAGGAATTTAACATTAGGTATAGAAGATGGATTAAACTACTAAAGTATTGTGATTGTATGATCAACTACCATCTAGGAAAAAAAGTGGTGGATTCCTTGAATCGAAAAAATAATGCATCATTAACCATTTTATGTTTGGAACATCTCCCCTTTGTTTATGATTTAATTAATTTTTTCTTAGAATTTGTTGGTGTAGAAAATTCCTCTATTTTGTTTCAGGTTTCAGTATAGTCATCTCTCTCAAATATAATTAAACAAGTACAGAAGGAAGACCGTGAGTTACAAAAAAATGTATAATTGGTTAAGAAAGGTAAATTTACTAAATTTAATGTTGATAAAGATTATGTATTGAGAATTAGAAAGATTTTATGTGTGCCTTATGATTCCTAAATTAAGAAAGAATTGTTAAGTGAAGATCATAGTTCTTCATTCTTAGCTCATCCTAGTAGTATTAAGACATACAGAGACCTTCGAGAGTATTACTGGTGGTATGGAATAAAAAGAGATATTTATAATTTTAAAATTAAATGTTTGACTTGTTAACATGTTAAAGAATAGTGAAAACTACCAAATTGGATGCTTCTGCCTTTTATAGTTCCAAATTGAGCATGGGAAAATATATCCATGGACTTAATGGTGGTACTACCAAATACTTATTAGGGTAATAATTCAATTTTTTTATTGTTGATCAGATGAATAAATCTTCACATTTCCTTCCAATTCAAGACACTCTTTTACTATATCATATTTCTCGACTATACCTCAAAGTGATTGTAAGGTTACATAGATTTCCTCTCTCCATTGTATCTGATCATGATCTCAGGTTCACTTATAACTTTTGGAAAGGCCTTTAAAATTCATTGGGAAATGAATTAAATTTCATCACATCCTTTCATCCTTAATCAAATGGACAGACTGAGATAACAATTTAAACATTGTAATACATTTTACGTGCTTGTTCAACGGATTACTAGGGAATTTGGGATCAACATATTTATTTAGTTGCATTTTCTTATAATAAAAGTTTTAATTTTAGTATACAAATGGCGCCTTTTGAGGCATTATATAGAAAGCGATGTCAAAATCCATCATTTTAGGATAAATTCAGGGAAAGGAAGTTGATAGGACCATAATTAATAGAGTAAGTGGTTGATAAAGTGTAGATGGTCCAAAAACACATCAGGAAAAATCAAAGTAGGTAGAAAAGTTATGCAGTTAACAAGAGGAAAAACTTTTCTTTTAATATAGGTGATCATATTTTCCTTATAATCTCTCCTTGGAAAAGTGTTTTGTGTTTTGGTAATCAAGGAAAGCTAATTCCATAGTTCATTTTATATTATGAAATTCTAGATAAATTTGGACCAGTTGCCTACAAAGTATCTTTGCCTCTGATTTTATCTCATATACACAATTGTTTTCATGTTTTGATGTTGAGAAAGTATGTGTCAAAGTCATCTCATGTTTTGAGCCCATAAGTATTTCATCTTTAAGAGAGCCTTTCTTATGAAGAGAAACATATTCATATTTTTTATCATTGAGAGCAATTATTATAGAATAAGGTGATTCACTAGGTTAAGGTTTTGTAGAGAAACCACATGGTTAAAGAAGAAACATGGGAATATAAATATGTTATGATAGAAAGATATCTTCACTTATTTAATAAGTAAATAAAAATTGATAGGATACAATTTTCAGAAGCTGGGGAGAATTTAACAACCCAAGTACTTATAATTTTTTTTCATTTTGGAATTAAATAGTTAAATTCATTATAAATGTATAATGAAATAAGTGATATTTATAGAAATTAATAAATCTATACTAATAGAATAGTAAACTCACCTATTAAATTATGAATAAAATTCATGTATCTTAAAAGTGAAATTATGATATATTTATATCATGGAATAAGTAAATAAATGTTTTGAAAGTGATAAATTAAGTGTTGGTATTTTTGTGAAACATAAATGTTCATTTATAATTTTTTAATTAATTTTATGATTTAAAAAAAATATTTTCATAAAATATATTCATAAGTTAATATTTTATTTTATTTTGATTATAAGGTAATTTTATGAGACCTTAATTAATTTTTCAATGTGTTATAAAATCAGTTATAGTTTTAAAATTGATATTTTTTAAATAAATTATGATTTTATTTAAAAAATAAATTTCTCACATTTAGAAAATAATTTTCATAAAATGGAGTTCATTTTTAAATTCTACATGTTGAAAAATGGTTAGGGTGTATTTTTGATATTTTCTAAAATAGTTGATTTTTTTGTGAATAGAAAAATACGGTAATTTACGGTATTTAACAAATACAAGATTTATTAAGTCATAGATGATGTATGGATGATATAAGACCAAAATATCTAACTATACTTCATTATTATAATATATTTAGTGTAATTCTCAAACTATTCATAGTATTTAACCAAAATAATAAACTAATGAATATAAAAATGAGAAAACACCCCTCTCCTTCACTATAAATATCACCCCTCACGACCTCTTCTCCTCGCACCTAAAAGATTTTTATCTTGTTTTATTTATACCTAATTATATTACCAAGCCTCTTCCCCATGTCTAAGACCTTCTGGTCTCACCAAAATTCCAAAACCAAGTGCCTTACAGAGGTTCTCAAGGAGGAGAATTCAAGAGGTAAAATCCTCTTTATTTTTCTTTTATTTTCTTCTTAATTTCTTTTCTTTTATTATTATCTCATCACATAAACTATACAAAGTTATATGATAAATCCATTATATTAAATATACTATAATTTTATTTTTTTTAATGTAATATTATTCATTAAATATCTCATATTCTCCTCTTGCTCTAAAAAATGAAAACATTGTTCGTGATATGTCAATTTATCGTCATTATGGACGATGTGTTTTTATTTTCCTTTAAAACCTTCAAGGATGGTAATAAAACCATTATTACATTTAAATAATATTTTATTATACATATTATAAGATATATATTGTTCTGGAACCAATATATAAACATCAAATTAAATAAAATGATATGACTTCGTGATGGTCGTAAAAACCTCCAAAAAATTAAATAATTGTCATTAATGTTTTATCTAATAAATTATCCTCATATCAAAAAAATAATAATATATGGAATAATTTAAAATTATTTTAACATATTAACACCATTTCTTTCCACTTATATAGTTTTTATTCCATTCGACAAGAAAATCCATTATGAAATGATCAAGGAAACTATGAAATAAATGCACCTGAAACAATGAAAACAACAAAATATTATCAATAAATGGGGGGAAATTTGTTATTAAAATATCATATAAGGTATTTTATATATTAATATAGTTCTTTAATATATTAATAACACTCTTTAAACCATTATACAGGAAGTGAACATGTTTTAAGTAAGACAAACCCAAGGTAAGGGACTTTCCTTTAAAAATACTCTTTTAATTTTCTATTTTTTTACAAAATTAAAAAGTAATGTCTTTATGATACAAGTATTCATATTTTATGATTATATTTTGGTTCTTGGGAATTTTTTATAATTAATGGTGGGACATATATCTCCCTCTAATGCATAGGGTATGTTTATGTTGGACGTCGACCGTATGGTTACTCCAAGTGTAACTGTGATGGTTACACTATAAGGTAGTCATTAGGGTTACATTGTATGGTATATATGAGGGATAAAAATAATATGGTATCCTATAAGGTTACAATCTTAAGTAAGTAATTCCTTAAGTTACCTTTATGGTTTTATTTATGTCTTATATGTTTTATGGAAATATCATGTTTTCACAAACTAAGTATATGATACTTTAAGGGTGACAAGTATATCTTGTGAAAATGATTTCATATTTTTATAAGTATTCATGGACTAATGGTTTCTTTCTTTCTTTTCTATGTCCCTTACTGATCTTTTTGTGCTTGTCCAAATTTTTTAAAAAAATCATAGGGTTTAAGGATGGGTAAGAGAAAAGAAGAATCCAAAATAAATATTGTGAATATTTTTCATGAAAAGATTTAGTGCTTTATTAAAAACTTGTGTATTATGTAAGAAATGGATACTGTTTTAATAGTACAAACTTTTTATGATTATGGGTTGATATGTATGAATTATGTCCTAAATCAGTAAAACTATAAACTGTAAAGATCTTTGTTAATGTAATAAGTTTATTCTAGTTGAATTAACTAGATTATGTCATATTTAAGGTCAGGTCCTTATAATAAGGCCTAATGTGAGTGAGTAAACAAGCATTCTAGCTATCTAAGCAATAGAATCTCACATGGTCTTCCCTAATCCCAAATCCAAGAGCTCGCACGGTCTCTCTAAAACCAACATGAAAGCTCACATAGTCTTCCGACCCAAATTTTCTCTCGGTCCCTTGAAAAAAATAGTGGTTCACATGATACTCCCTCTGAAGGATTAGATGGTCCTTTGAACAAACCTCTTTCTCACACCTTGATTAACCCATGAGCTACTCTATTCCAACACGTCACAAGAAAGTTCCTATATAAATCAAGCTATAACACATTCTATTTCACAAAAACATTCCCAATTTTATCAAAACACCTTTACCAAGGTAAAAAACACTTCTAAAACACTTTAGAAATCCATTTAAATTTATAAAACCTCTTTGATCCATTTTATTAAACACTTAGTGGGCATTCAAGCCACACCCATTTGGAAAACCCAAATTTAAACACCAAATTTCCAAACTAATCCATGAAGAACAAAAAACATGGAATTCAAACCAAGAATAAATAATTTAAATGGAAATTTAAATAACTCAAACCAAATGATAAGTGAACTTTAAAGGTATTCCATGGACAACACCCCTAAATACAGAAACCAACCTCAGATTCAGTTCAAATCCCATAACCTTTGATGAATACCATACAAAAGAGGTATAACCAAGCCTCACA
The DNA here is from genome assembly GCA_963277665.1 of Viscum album. Classification (NCBI taxonomy): domain Eukaryota; kingdom Viridiplantae; phylum Streptophyta; class Magnoliopsida; order Santalales; family Viscaceae; genus Viscum; species Viscum album. Next base: position 989,137,986 of record OY728129.1, read on the forward strand.
TTCCTAATAAATAAGAAATAAAATAAAAATCCATGTAAAAAAACCCTATATTTGTCCAAAACCACCCCTAGGGTTCCACAACTCCACAAAAATGGAAGAAAATGGATTGAGGAGGGGAAAGGAAGAATAAATCATGAATAAATTGACTTAATTCAATCCAAACCACAAAGAAAACAAGAATAAATATACCAAGTAAATAGAAGGAGAGATTAATAGCTAAGGATTAGGTTCACATGTGGGGGAGTGAAAAAGATCCCAAACTCTTAAGAAATCAATAGGGGAAAATAAGTAATTTTCCAATTTTTAATAAAATGGATAGGGTCACATGGTTTGGCCACATGGTTATAAAAACTGTGCACTAAATGTGTGGGTACCACTGTCCACCCAAAATAAGACACACGATTTTCTTTGGGGGTGTCTCGTAGTTTGAAAACTCATGCTCAAACCAAACAAAACCGCAATGTCAAAACTGCCGCACCCATCACACAGTTCTTGCATGGTTTAGACGAACCACATGCTAATCGAGAACCCTGGTCTGTCTACCTAAAAAATCTTGGTTTCGAACCCCAACACCTAGGAACTCCAAGAAAATACTCAAGTATAAATTAAAATCAAAATTATATGTACCAGTGACCTAACGAGTGTCACAAACTCCCCACCATGCCACTTTCTTCCCCCTTAAATTCCTCAAGATTTTCTTGAAGAAAATATAGGTGAGGCCACAGATCCATCACCCAACCTTTCCACTCCCATGTCTCTTGTCTATCTCCACCATGCTTCCAGAACACATGGACTAACAATATCACCTTACCATGGATCACCTTATTCTAAATGTCTATGATATCAAAATACATCCCCACCAAGGTGGCATAAGGCTCTAACTTTAAATCTTACCACTCCAGTGTGTGAGATGGGTCTGTATGGTATCCATTCAAATAAGAGACATAGAAAACGTCATGAATCATGTTCATCTATGGTGGAGGCTGAAACTGGTAGGCTACCTTCCCAAGATGCTCCACAACATGAAATGGACCAACAAAATGTGGTGCCAACTTCCTCTGCTTTCCTAAGAGACAACACCCAAACAAAAATGATACTACGAGGAAAACTTTATCACCATTATAAAACTCCAAAAGATGACAAAAAAGGTCTGAATATTACTTTTTGTGGCTCTGAGATGTCTTTATCCATTTCTAAATCAGTCACACTATCTCAGTTGTCTTATGGATGAGGTTCAATCCAACCAAAGAATGCTCTCCCACCTCAACCCAGCGCAATGAAGATTAGCATGGGTGATTGTACAATACCTCAAATAGGGCCATCCTAATCGAGTCTAGATAACTATTATTGTATAAAAACTTGTACAATGGTAGGTTCCTTTCCCACAAACCACCAAAAACAAGCATACAAGCCCGAAAAATATCCTTAAGAGTCTGGATGGTCCATTTAAACTCGTTATCTTTCTACAGGTGATACACAGTTCTCAACTTAAACTAGGTTCCCAAAGCCTCATAGAGTCCCTTACAAAAGTGATAATTAAAATGAGCATCCCGGTCTGACACTATCATCGAGGTCACTCCATGAAGATGAAAAACATCTCAAACATATAGATGTTTGAGGTCCTCCACCTTCATCGACTCCCTAATGGGTTAAAAATGGGATGATTTTTCAGATGATCGACAATCACCCATATAGAATCCTTCCCACTTAGATTATCAGTTATTCCAATATCAAAATATATAGATATATCATCCCACTACTACATTATCATAGGAAGTGGCTACAATAACCTGGTTGGTCTCTAATGCTCATCTTTGATCCTCTAGTAGGTTAAGAATTTGGAAATAGTGTCTTATATGGAACGTCACATCCTGGTCCACCAATATCGGCCTCTCAAGTTATAAAACATCTTGGTCCCCCAAAGGTGAATTTCCTAACTATAATGGTGTGCCTCATGCATCACCTCCTTCCTCATACTCAAAGTAATAACTAGTATTTTAGGAATACAAGTAAACTATTAGGACATTGAGACTAATAACATAATGTATCCCCACTATTTAAATCTCTATTAATCTTCTAGCACTTAGTGTTTGACTCTTGCTTAGTCCTAAATCATTTAAAGAGAGAGGGTGTAAATTTCACACCAGCCAAGAATACCTTCCCTCTATCCTCCCATATTTATAGTCTCATATTAGATAACACACTCATTAAATCCCACTCATCCACTGATTCCTAAACTACCTACACTAGAAGCTACCCACTCAAGACGTCATCAACCACATTCCCCTTCCCAGTAATATACCCAATCTCAAAATCAAAATTTTGATAGTACTTCACCCAGAATATTTGTTGGAGGTTCAGGTCCCTCTGGGTGAAAATTTACTTTAGGATCTTATGATCTGAATACACTTTCAAACACTCCCTAAAAAGTTAATGTCACCATGTCTTTAGCACATTAATAACTACTACCAATTCTATGTCGTGGGTGGGATAATTCCACTCATGGGGGCATAGCTACCCCAATCCATAGGCCACCACATGGCCATACTTTATCATAAAACAATCCAAAACCTCATTTAAATAATCACATAACATTTCATAATATATCCCAGGCTCAGGTATAATAAAAACGAGAGAGGATTTCAGATGGGTCTGCAACTTCTCAAAAGTGCTCTGGTACTTATCATTCCATTGATACTTCACCACATTCCTAGTCAAATCCATCAAGGGATAATATTTCCTAGAGAAGTCCTGAACAAAAATTTTATAATATCCAACCAAGCCTAGAAATCTATAGGTATAGAACATGTTTGTAGGATTATCTCAATACATGATTTCTCTAACCTTCTCTAGATACAAAAAAACTCCTACCTCGTAAATCACATTACCTAGAAACTTCACTTCTTGATTCTAAAACTGGTAGTTGGAAAACTTGTAATATAGATTATTATCTCTAAAAACGCACAATTGAGCCTCTAAATTGTTCATATATTTGTCATATATCTTGTAATACACCAATATTCCATCTAAAAACATGACAACAAAAGATTCTAAAAGGTGATGAAAGATCTAGTTCATTAGCACCATGAAAATAGTTAGAGCCTTGGTATTCCCAAATGGTATAACTAAATAATAAAAATTTCCATACCAAATTTTAAAGGTGATATTTAGAACATCCTCTACCTGGACCCTCAACTGTTGGTACCCGGATATTAGGTTGATTTTCAATAATCAACAGGACCCTCTGATCTGGTTAAATGGATCATCAATTATAAATAATGAATATTTATTCTTTACTATCACATAGTTAAGTTTATGGTGGTCTATGAAATGTTGGAGGATATAATCCTTATCTACAAATATCATTGTAAAGATCATAGTGAAACACTGGGGTGAATAAAACCCTTTCCCTCAAGATCCTCTAGCTTAACTTTTAACTCCTTCCGTTCATCTAGATCCATCTGATAAGATGGTAGGGAAGTTGAGATCATTATGGGGAATAGATTGATAGTAAAATCAACCTATAAATGGGGAATAAATCCCAATAAATACTCTGGAAACATGTTTGGGTACCTATCCATGACCACTGTAATTTCACCCAAAGAACACTGATCAACATTCTCAAGGAACAACCTGGAAAACTGGAATGAGGCTAACCCCAACTCAAGAGTAATCAGTCTTTCCATCCTTGATCATAGATTCCAATCACCCTAGAATACATGGGTGATCCCATAAAGAGTAAGTAACTAGACTCTATAGTGAAAACATTTTACTAGCACATTAAATCTAACCAACCAATTCATGTCGATGACGAGGTAAAATATTTCCAGGTCCAGAATAAGGAAGTCTCAAATGACTTCCATGCTAGCTGCCAAAACATGGAACCCAAGGAACTTAAAACCTTTCTTCTTCTTCCAAAACAATGGTGTTAGAAAATTCATGACATAAGGCATAAAATCAACCTTCATACCCAATTCATAAACCAACTTAAGTGAAATGAAATAATAGAATACACCTGTGTAAAATAAAATTGATGCCACATAGAAAGCAATAAGCATCATACCTAAAATAGTGGATGGTTTAGAATTTTAGTCCTCTAGAATGACCTCAGCTTCATGGATTCACCTTGGATCATACCCACTATGACTCTTCTTCCCTTGGTGATAAATCCCTTTCTATGAGGATAATATTCTCTACCCTTAAAAGCCTTTAACTGAACTTGATAATCCTTTAAGAAAATGGAGCCTACTCCACTCCCATGTGAATCCAACTGAAAAAATAACTAGATATGATCTAACTACCCACACTGGTGGCATGTCATTGAAGTCTATGAGCACTGGGGACTAGTTTATCTAGTCTTACTATATTAATAACAAAAATCAGGTTTATTATCCATAGAAACCATAGGAGCTGATATCGAAGACTATTGGACACTCTTTCCACTACCTCTCTAAGACTCGTCTCACTTCTGATTTTGTTCCTGAAGAAAAACTATGGCCACCACCCATAGAAGGAACACCACTGAGACCTATATTGCCAGTAAAATTTTCCTCTACCATAGATTCCTTATCAACCACCTCTAAATAGGTCAGTTGACAAAGAATAATGAGCATAGATATGATTTCTGGCCTTAGGCCCATATCAAAACACCAATCCTTGAGGTATTCATTCATGATGAGATCCAGAGATACATGAACTAACTTAGTAAATCTGGTGGCTTAATCCATCACTAAAGGGTCACCATACTCTATCTTCAAAAACTCATGGGCCTTAACCTCTATCAAGGTTTCTGGGTAGAATTTTCAATTAAACACCACTTTGAAAGTGGTCTGCATGAGATCCTTATGCTTCTCTAAAATCACCATTGAATCCCACCACTTCCTACCCAATCCTTCTAGCATGTACATAGAAAATCCCACTTTCTAGGTCTCATGTGTCTTCAAAAACTTTAATTACATCTCAGTTGGATATAACCACTACTCTAGCTCATTGGGTCCCTTATTTCCCCAGAACACCAGTGGATTATACCTAGAAAACTCTTTAGTGTGGCCCATGGTCTATTTCTACTCTCAAACACCCACTTGAACCAAGGTTTGGATCGTATGAATCATTGACTCGACTAAATCCGGATCAATGGGAGGGTTCTCTCATGGGGCACTCTTGACTGCACCCACCCTACACCTAGATGAGGTCCTTCTAGGAGGCATTGTCTAAAACACACCAAAATTACAAACTATATCAAGAATAATTCAAGGTTAAACAATAATAAGAAGAAAAAAATAAACCCTAAAATGGGTATAAACAAGTATTACTAACATCAAAAAGAAACCCCAAATGAAAAAAGAACCAAAAAATATAAAATTTCAATCATTTCCCATACTACATGGTTTAATCGCATGGTTTGACCAACTATGATCCAACCATGCAGGTTTCACTGGAGTTAGAGGCAAGGCCACATGTGTTGTGCATGGTTACTACTAACCATGTTCACTAACCATGTGCCTCCTCAAGACCTCCATATTTTACCCCCAAAATTAAACTAACCCCCATTCTTAGCTTGGGACTTTCCACCAATTGGAAAATACCTTGAAATATCATCGAAAATAACCCATGATTGAATTCAAAACATAACCATAATCCTGAACCACCCATGGAAACCTAAGGTTTGACATAAAGAATAGATGACTAGGCACTCCCTTATTCCTACATATCGGGTCCTGATGGTCCTAGCTCCAAACTACCACTATATCCCAAATAAAAAACCTCCTTTGATACCATTTTCTAATAAACCAACCTAGTTCAACCTAACTTGTCACCCTATTTAGCCTTCCACATAGCCCAAAGTGCATTCTCGATCGCCACAGGATGGTGATAACCACCATGTATAACCAACTATCACTTGGGAATAATTTATCCAGAGGTAAATCAGTATGACCCATTCATAAAATGGGATTTCTAAACCAATGTCATCAAATTCAAAAATAAAAGATAAGAAGATACCATAAATAATGAAATTCATCAAGTACAAACATTACACAACAAGACATATACATGGTATATCAAAATAAACAACCCAAACTCAAAATAAAATGGTACAATTATGAACAAGTCCCAAGTACAACCCATTGAGTACGAAGTACCAAAAATGAATCTACATGAGTCCATCCATGTGAGACCATGTCTCTTCCACAAAACACCAGATGACGGTAATCAAGAGGAGCCACCCTGGAACATGATGCATTTGTCTTTACCTATGTTCTGTAAAATAAAATTTTCAAATGCCCCAAAAAGACCAAGTAGGGTGTGGGGTTGCCATGAATCTATTTATGGATTTTACCTATGTAAACCAATAAACCAGTTTGAAATCCCTTTTCAAAACTAAACCAATTTGTAAACATACCATTTTCAATAAGCCTTTAAAACCCCTTTTGTTTTCCTCTCCAAAACAAAAAATGGTTTTTGAAAACAATTTCCAAACATGGATCAAATAGTTGAACATGTCTACAAGGCTCGACATACTCAAACACAACCAAAATTCAAAATACAGTTGATCATAACATCAATATCATATAATCATGTGAATGGACAATTAAAAAATGGGAATAATTCATATCATCACATCAAATGTCACTAATCCAATGCATAAATCATATAAACCAAACCGACATGAGTAAATTAAACTAGGGGCCCTAACCATAAGGTATAAGGTGAGTTGGTAAATAGGTATGATATCTATCTAAGTAATGGAAACTCACATGATCTTTCTGGGGCCTAACTCCAATATCTCAAATAGTCTATCAGCAAAGAACATGGAAGCTCACATGGTTTTCCCACCCAAAGGCTATCTCAGTCCCTTAGGAAAAAAATGGATTCTCACACAACCCTCCCTCTAAAGGCTCACACAGTATCTTGAACAAACATCTCACTAACACCCTAGTTAACTCATGTGTTACTCAATGCAAACACATCACAAGTAAGTTCCCATATCAATCAAGTTATAACACAATCCATTTCACAAAAAAAAACATGCCTAATTTTTATAAAAACACATTTTCTAATATAAAAACCATTTTTAAACCACTTTATAAATCCTTTTAAAATTAAAAAACCTCTTTGATACATTTTATCAAACACTTGGTGGGAATTCAAGCCAAACCCATTTGGAAAACTCCAATTTAAACACCAAATTGAAAAACCAATCTATGAAACACATCAAACATGGAATTTTCACCAAACACGAATCATTAAAATGGTAATTTAAAGAACACAAACCAAAGTCTAATTGAAGTTTAAAGTTATACCATGGAAAACACCCTTAAATAGAGACACCTACCTTGGATTCGGTCTAAAGATCACTGCCTTTGATGAAGACTGTCTGTAAGAGGTAGAACTAAGACTCACACACCTAATACATAATAATGAAAACCAAAATCCCCATTAAAACCCTATATTCATCTAAAACCACCACTAGGGTTCCAAAACTGCACAAAAATGGAAGAACAAGGCTTGAGGAGGAAAAAGGATGAAGAAATTATGAAGAAATAAAATTAACTCTATCCAAACCACCAATAAACCGAGAATAAATCTACCAAGGAATGAGGGGGAGCTTCATGACCAAGGAGGATAATCTACATGTGTGGGGGAAGAAAAAAACCCAAACCCTAATAAATCAATAGGGTAAAAGGGTATTTTTACAATTTTTACTGAGGTGGATAGGGTCGCACGGTTTGGTCACATGATTAAGAAAAATGTGAGGCATCCATGTAGGTGCCAATGTCCACCCAAAATAAGATGCATGGTTTTATCTAGGGTGTCACATAGTTTGAAAAACCATTCCCAAACCATGAAAAACTACACTGTCAAAACTACAGCACCCCTCGCACAGTTTGTGCATGGTTTAGACAACCCATTCACTAATTGTGTTCCCTAGTCTATCTCCCCAAAAACTCTCAGTTTCAAACCCTATCACTCAGGAACTATAAGAACACACTCAAATATAAATAAAAATCAAAATAATATGTACTAGTAACCTGTTATGTGTCACAAACTCCCCACCATTACAATTTATACCCCCAGAAATTACTCAAACTTCACTAGAAGAAAACCAATGAGAGCACTACTCTCTCACCCAAACTTCTTACTCTCATGTCTCATAGATATTTCCACCAGGATGCAAGAGAAAAAGGACTAATAGTATCACCTTCACATAGAGAACCTTGTTCTGAAAATCCATAATACCAATAGGCTTCCCCACCATAGTATCCAAATCTTCCCACTCCAGTACCTAATATGGGTATGGATCGTATCCCTTTAACTATGATATGTTGTAAATTTCATGAATCAAGGTCATACATGATGGTAGATCCAACCGATAGGCTACATTCCCATGACACTTCACATCACAAAATGGTCTGACATAACGTGGCGCCAACTTCCCCTTCTTTCCTAAGAGATGGTGTCCTGACTGAACTGATGCTCAGAGGAACACCTAATCGCCAATCCAAAACCTCAATAGATAATGATGATAGTATACATATGACTTCTAGTAGATCTGATCTATCACTATCCATTTTTGAATCAACTGCACTATCTGAGTCATCTCTTGGATGAGGCTCAATCCAACCAAAGAATGCTTACCCAACTCGACCCTACATAATGGGAATTGGCACGACTGGCCATATAATGCCTCAAATGGGTCCATCCTGATCAAGTCCATATAACATTTGTTGTGTGAAAACTCATCCAATGGAATGTACCTTTCCCAGGAACCACCAAAAACAAGAACACATGATTGCAACATATCCTCAAGAGTCTATATAGTCTAATCAAACTGGTTATCCTTATTTAGGTGATACATTATTCTCAAATTAAAATGGATTCCCAATGCCTCCTAGAGTCCCTTATAAAAATGTTATGTAAAATGGTAATCTCGGTCTGACACTATCACTGAGGTAACTCCATTAATTCGAATAACCTCTCGAATATATAGGTGTCTAAGGTCCTCCACCTTCATCGACTCCCTAATGGGTAGAAAATTGGTTCATTTTTTCAAATAGTCAACAATAACCCATATAGAATCCTTCCCACTCGAAGTATGAGGTAGTACGATCATGAAATACATATAGATCTTATCCCACTTCCACACGGGTATGATAAGTGGTTTTAACAACCCAATTGATCTCCCATTCTCATCTTTAATCCTCTATTAGGTTAAGAATCTGGAAACAAAGTCCTTTATGGCACGTCACATCCCAAGACACAAATATAAGCCTCTCTAGGTATAAAACATCTTGGTTGACCTAGGGTGAATGGACCAACTAGAATGACGTGCCTCATGTATCACCTCCCGCCTCAGACTCAAAGGAAAAAAATAACCACTTTTGGAAGAGAAGTAAACCATCAAAAGACTGAGACTAATCACCCAAAGTCTTCCCACTATTTAAATCTTTTTTAATCTACTAGAACTCAAAGTAGGACACCTAATCAGTCCTAAAATTCTCAAAAAGAGAGGGTGTAATATGTACACCATCCAAGAATACCTTCCCTTCATCCTCCTGCACATCCAATCTCAAATCTTCTAATAAGCTCATCAGACCCCACTCATCCACTGATTCCTAAAATTCATGCCTGTAATCATTATTCTCAAGGGGATGATGACCAAATTACCCTTCCTGGGCATATACTCAATCTCAAAATCAAAAGACTAATGGTACTCCACCTAGTGTCTCTACTGAAGGTTCAGATCCCTCATGGTGAAAATGTACTTCAGTCTTTTATTATCTGAATACAATGTGAAACACTCCTCGAAAAGGTAATATTTCCATGTCATTAGTGAATGCATAACTACTGCGAATTCTAAGTCATGGGTGGGATAATTCCACTCTTGTGGACATAACTTCTAAGAGCCATATGCCACCATATGGTCATCCTGCATCAGCACACACAAATAAACCAAAAATAAAGCATCAAAAAACACTATATAAGCTCTCACAAGATCAGGTAAAATAAAAATTATAATATATGTAGATGGGTATGAAACTTATCAAAATTGATCTGGAACTTATGATTCCACTAAAACTTTACCCCTTTCCTAGTCAAATCCATCAAGGTAGAATCTATCTTGGAGAAGTCTTGAACAAAAAATCTATAATACCTAGTCAAGTCCAGAAAGCTGTAGATATTGAACACTGTCTTGGGATGCTCCTAAGACATGATTGTTATAACCTTCTCTAGATCCACTAAAACTCATGGATCTAAAATTATGTGACCTGGAAAATTCACTTCCTGAATCCAAAACTGTAACATGGATAGCTTAGAATATAGATTATGCTCTCTCAAAACATCCAAAAAAACCTCCATGTGGTCTATATGCTACTCCACTTTCTTTGAGGGCACCAAGATATCATCCACAAACATGACCACAAAGGATTACAAAATTTAATGAAATATTTAGTTCATTAGTGCCATGAATACAAAAGGAGAATTATTAAGACTAAATGTAATAACCAAATTCTCAAAATGTACATACTGACTTCAAAATGTGGTCTTTGTAACATCCTCTTCTCAGACCCTTGATTTTTGGTACCCCAGTCTCAGGTTGATTTTTGAAAACCAATAGACCCCTCTAATCTTGTCAATTAGATCATAAATTCTAGGGAATAGGTATTTATTATTTACTATATATTAGTTAACCTTGTGGTTTTCTATGAAAAGTTGAAGGCTACCATCCAAATTCTTTAAAAATTACACTAGTGAAGCCCATGGTGACATGATGGGAAGAATAAAACCCTTTCCCTCAATATACACTAGATTAACTTTGAACTCCTTTAGCTCAGCCGAAGTTATCCGATAAGAAGGAAGGGAAATCAGACTCATCCAAGGGAGTAGGTCGATAGTAAACTCAACCTATCATTAGGGCGTAAATCCTGATAAATCATATAGAAACACTTTTGGGTACCTTTATATGACTACTGTAAGGTCACCCGAATAACCCTTCTCAGCACCTTCAAGGAACACCCTGTAAAAATGGCACAAGAACAAACCCACATCAGAAGCAATCAATCCTACCCTCCCTGAATGTGGACCTCACTCACCTTGGAAGACATTGGTTCCCTCGTCAGGAGTAATTAATTGGACCCTACAGTGATAAACGTTGACTATTACCTTAAATATAATTGACCAATTCATGCCAATGATGAGGTTGAACATGTATAGGTCCAGAAAAAAGAATTCCAAAACAACTTATATTCCAGCTACCAGAACATGGAACCTAGGGCACATAAAACCTTCCTCCTTTCTACCCAATAGGGTTAGAAAATTCATGACATAAGGCATCAACTCATCCCACATACTCAGGGAATCAATCAGGTTAAGTGAAATGAAATAATGGGATAAACCGAGGTCAAATAAATCTGATTCCATAGAAGAATAAATAAACACCATACCTCAAATGGTGGATGGCCTTGAATTTTATTCCTCTATAAAGAACTCTACTACATAGAGTTTCCCTAGCTCAGACCCACTCTGAGTCTTATCCCTAGGTGAGAATCCCCATTACCACAAGGATGAGATCCTCCACCCTTAGAAGACTCTAACTTCACCTAAGATCCCTTCGAGAAAATAGATCCTACACTGCTCCCACATGAATCCAGTGGACAAAATCAATAGATGTGCTCGACTGCCCACACCAATATCACATCCTTAGAGTATCAGATCACTAGGGCTGATTTTTTCTAGTCTTTCTACACTAATAATAGAAAACTAGACTACTCCCCATATAAACCACAAGATCTCATCCTGAAGACTACTGGAAAATCTTTCCACTACCTCTCTGAGACTCATCTCGCTTCTACTTCTGTCATGAGGAATAAATTTGGCTACCACCCACAAAAGGAACACCACTGAGACTTGTCTTTCCATTCAAATCTTCCTTTACCATAAATACCTTATCAACCATGTCTGAATAAGTCATTAGAGATAGAAGAATGAGAATAGATCTGATATCTGGCCTTAGACCCATCTCAAAAAGTTGAGCCTTGAGGTATCCATTCATGAAGAGATATGAATATACATGAACTACCTTAGTAAATCTGGTGGAATACTCCATCAATAAATGATCACCCTACTCTAGCTTTAGAAACTCACTGTAACACCCCCTAGATTTTATAAAAAATATTATTTTAATTTCATTAATGTCTTGTGTTGTATTCTACACCAAGATTACCTTGCGCTATACGCAACACCGTATTAGCTTGCAGTATACGCAACACTATTCTTGGATCATGTTACACACAATTTTGATAATAGTTATTCTACGCAACATTGAGTATATATATATATATATTCAATGTATAAATGAAATATGGTTGGATTCTATTATGCGAAACAATGAAAGATTCTTTCACAACACGCAACCCTGACTTGGCTTGCATTACACGCAATTGCGACCTTCCTCGATAGCGTGTGTTGTACGCAATACCGGGTTTTAATAAACAATGTTATATTATTATAATATTGTCATGAACTAGCCGTTATGAATAGTATTAACTAAAATTTTAATTTTATAACATTATTATTCATCTTACACATTTCTAGAACATGGTATAAGAACAAAATAAATTTTTCGGGTAAAATAAGTATTTTTTAAAAAATGCAGTTTTTCCGCCTTTTGATGGTGCACCCACTTTAAATATAGTTTTTGAAATGTTTATAAGTTAAATTTGACAAAATAAAATTCTTCTTTGGAATCAAGAAATAAAAATTTACTTTGGATAAATTTTTCATATTATTCTGGTAACTTTCACATTTTAATGAATAGTAAAAACACGCAATATTTTAATTAAAAACAACTTTTTTCATCGTAATATCTTATGTGGTTAAATTATAATATTGAATGGTTTTAAAGTATAAAGAGAATATATTTTTACCATTTAATATAATTTATGTCATTAGCATTGATTTTACCTTGAATTCGTAGGTTAAATCAATTCAATCTTTTGCAATGTTTTAAACAAAAACCCGTTTTTATTCGACAACGGGATTAATTTTAATTTAATTTCTGCAACTTCTATGTATTGAATTTTAAAAAATGGATTCCATATTTGGAATCAGTGGGTCCAAATTATGTTAATAGGATACTTTTTAATTATGAATAGTAACTACGGTAAATTTTATTTACCATAGTTAAAGGTAAATCGGGCAATTAAGGGTAAATATAATATTTTAAAATTACCCTAACAAATGTCAAAATCCTATTGGATGACTAAAAATCGACCCATATCACCTAAGTGACGGATTAGATTCATTTAATTAAATTTTTTCAATGAAAATAATTTAATTATTATTAAAACCAAAGAATGTGACAACATGTCACTTTCTTAAATCTTATAAGTATAATAATTTTAATCTAGTGATAAACTTCATGAAACTTCGAACATGAATAGTCTCCAGAAATCTAATACAATTATCTACATCATAGGAATTTATTTAGAATTTTTAGGGATTAAATAATTATTATTTATTATGACACAAAGATGATGCAGTAATTGTCTTATTAATGAAATATTGACATAATTGATGTTATAAAGGCCCAAATAAATGTAATTTGAGACTTTTTATGACTTACACTAATTTTCTAGGTTAATATGACATGTTATTGTTGATTTAAGAAACTTTTTTCGAACCTATCATTCTGTTATGAATTTCATAAAAATCATGTACCAAATAGTGTCAAAATTGACATAAAATAGTTTTTTAAAAAAATATTATATTGGTAATTGTTATTTTATTCCTAAAAATCTAAGGTTAAGAAAAATGACTTATATAAGGTTATATATATTAATAATAAACAACTTGGGGTTTGTTTGGCTGCTTATAGTAAGTTTATTAACCTTATAGTATAAGAACACAAGAAGACATGGTAAAAGTAAAATTATTTAACTTAATGTTAAATCTAAATGATAAGGTTAAAATAGGAACCTAAACTTGTCTAAATTCTATTGGATGAGAGGATTTCGACCCATACCCACCTTATCATCAAAATAAATAAATTTTGGATCTATTTAAAACCGATCTTGACTTTATAATAAAATAATATTTTTAGTTTTCCAAAGGAGCCCCTCTCCTCCCTTATAAAAGGGCACCTCCTCCCTCTCTTCCTCACACAACTTTGAGCCTTCAAGCTCGGCCAACCCCTGCCAAATTCTCTTCTCCACTTCCCTAGAAACATCCTAGAGGTTCTGGTCTTCCTCAAAGACCAATTTTAGTGCCCTAAGAGGAGGTCTCAAAAAGGCGCTTCAAAGAAGAGGTAATTTCCGTTACCGATTCTTTCACCTTTATTTCTTCTTCCACTTCTTCTTCTTAGGTTGTTTCATTATGAAGTAATAACATCAGTATCACTCATATACTGATATGTTATTATAAGTATTAAACAATCCTAATTCACCATCTATCCATCCTACGGAAAACGAAATCACTGCGCGTGCGTACGTACGGAATACCGTCTCCACGCCGTGGTGTAATCTGTTTTTTCACCAACACCTTACATGGATGGGTATTATGGTGTAAAGAATAACTATACATAGTTATTATAACATCATAATGATTCTGATATATTGTATCATCCACTCCAATTCAATTCAATAATTATGGAAATGATATCATCGCTCGTGCGTACGTACGGACTACCGTCTCCACGACGCGATGAGATTCATTCTCCATGTTAACCATTTAAGAATTATTATAAAGTATATATAAGCAATAATAATGAATTATATGACATTATAAAGCTACTGGATTTATGTGTGTATATATGTATGTCATCTAATTAATTCCACTCAATTCAATAAGGAAACGAAAACAGCGTTCATGCGTACGTACGGCCTACCGTCTCCATGAACGGTGTATTTCTTTCCATTTACTGATTTATTATATATATGTATATTCTGAATATATATATATATATAAATCATGTTTTATATTCTAGAATTAAGTAATCATGATCTAAGTAATCATATGAATAATTACAAGTCAAAACACGGACGACAAATGAAACAATTTTACCCAAAATGCTCTTTAACATGGAATTTACAAAAGAACGGGTAATATAAAGTCATAAGTGAACCATATATGATATCATAAAAATGAATATGATTCTGTAATAAGTCAATGACATTATTTAAATCATTATACAGGAGTTTCGGACACTTACAAAGCAAATCGGACCTAAGGTAAGGGAAAATATCACAATCTCATTTTTATCCGAGATTGTTTATACTTTGGTATTTACTGGGGTGTATTTTATCATCCACATCCATGTTCCCTCAATATGTAATATTGTTTCCATCCACTTACAATAGTTTAAATCCAATTTTACCCTTCGGTGAGTTTTTAGTAAAGAATATGAAAGGAATCTTTTGTCATTTTTTCGTACGAGGTACTTTTTTTGACTTTTCCGACAAAAGTACGAAGAATGTTTTTTTAACTTATACGGCATGAATGGATTTTTAAAACATTATTTACAAGAATCTTCCTTTACAAGTTTTCAAGATTATTTTTAATCAACTTCTTTTTGTACGACATGTTAAGAAAGGAAAAGTATTTTTGAAGTAGAAAGGATATTTTCCTCAAGAATGGAGTTCAAGTGTTTTATCAAAATTATTTTCCATCTAAGATAATAAAGGGTTATGTTTTTATCCCTATTATTACATTGATTTGATTATGTTGTGATGGAAATATTTTTATGAATTCCTTTATCTTATATGAATTGTTTTATGATGTCATGATGTTTAAGATTCCCATTTGTATTACATGGGTTATGCAATGATGTATGATTTATGATTTTGTGGAACACATAAGAATGGTATCATTATGAGATGGGTGGGACCTATATCTCCCTCCAATTCATTGGGTAAAGATTTTATATCTCATGAGATAGACATGGATGGAATGGTAGGTTATACCGGTTCAGTGAAACAGGACTGAAACGAGGGTGACTCGGTTCAGAAAGGGACTTTGTCCACTAAGATGGTCTTGGCAATGAGTCTTAACTAATAAGAAATGATTCATTATGATTATCTGTGTATGCCACAAAGTTTAATGTTTTAAGTTATGATTATTGTGATTACATTTCACTGCCATGAGTTATCCTAGGTTATGAAATTATGATCTCTTTTATAGGTTAAGATTTCCAAAAGTTATGTGCTTATGTATATGATGTGATTGCTATTTCTTTTGTTTACCCTTACTGAGAATTTGAGCTCACCCTTTTATGTTTTCTTTTCCCCAGGATATAAAGAAAGGTTTTAGGTATAAAAAAAAGAAGATCTTTATGGGAGATGTTGAAGATCTTTCACCAGGATTAGAAGATTATATTCCGAGTTTCCAAAGACACTAAACTATTACGATCCTTGTGTGTGTGTTTCTGTTATGTACTAAGTATTCCGCAAATGTAATGTAATGTCAATGTACGTCAAGCTTCGGGTCTCTACAGTTGGTATCAGAGGAAAAGTTTAGTCAACCTTTGGAAACTAGGATGCGAAAACGTTAGTGAGATCCCTAGAGATATTTCTAAGGTATGTCTAGGGATGTCCCTAAGGATAAGTATACGTATAGGATATAGTCCTAGAACTAGGGTAACGATATTAGATTAAA
This sequence comes from Viscum album, assembly GCA_963277665.1. Lineage (NCBI taxonomy): Eukaryota > Viridiplantae > Streptophyta > Magnoliopsida > Santalales > Viscaceae > Viscum > Viscum album. The sequence goes on from OY728129.1 coordinate 989,154,636, forward strand.
CCAAAGATGTTATATATTGAAGTTACTCCCCCTTTATTATGATTTTTGCCTCTCACACTATTCTTTTTGGGTTTTAGAAAATGGCTGGAAACAAGATGATTCACGATAATGGAGGATATGATGGACAATGGAATGATATTCTTCATGAGAAACCAAATGAAATGGGATTTGGAAGTCCAAACATCATTATTATGCTGAATCAGCAATCTCATAATATGATCAATAAAGTAAAATTTGGTAAGTTTCCTAACTCGGCTAATAAGAGAAAGATGGAGTTTCATGATGATCATAGAGGAAAGAAAGTTCAATTTCCCCTATGTAAATCATGTGGGAAGAGGCATCAAGGAGAATGTTTCAAAGGAACTGGATGATGCTTTGGGTGTAGAAAAGAAGGAAACAAAGCCAGTAAGTGTAAAGGAAAAGGTTTAGTTAACACTAGGGATGAGGATAATGGTATTGCTACGACATCAGCAATGGTTAAATGTTTTAAATGTGGAATGTACGGGCATTATGCTAACCAATGCCCTAAGGTAAAGTCTCATGAAGAGAATCAGTATGGTCGTATGGGTAGTATTTATGTGGATGATGATGAAGAGGCTACAAATGATATGTGAGATGAAAGAATTGTTGAAGCTTGGTCAATGGTTTAAGAATGTAGTGGAATGATTACATGTTTATCATGTGTAATGTTGTATAAGTAATCTCATGCTACTATGGAATAAAAAGACATCTATGGATTGTTACACTGTTGTCTTTCCTTGAGTTTTGAAAGTGTATGATTAATGTTACCAGTATCCATGAAAGGTTATTCAGATATTTTTGGAATGTAGATGATATGCGCATAATGAAGGGATAAGGAGAAAATTAAATGTTTGATAGTATTCATGAGCTCATGACTGATATAAGGAGAAGGTTATATCATGGTTTGAGTATATAGAATTTTTGGATTTTGGTATGTGGAAAGAGTTAACTTTTGTCAGCATTCATGTTTTCACTAAGGTTCAATGGGTATTCATTCTTCAAGAGAATACATGATTATGGTATTCACATGTTTGTAATTTGACCAACAAGATATATCTTATGATATATGGGGGATAAATGATGGCATTCACGTGATTGTTCTGTGACATTTCAAGTAATAATTTTCTTTATACTATGAGCTTGGACCGAAGTATTTTAGATAAGCCTAAAGATTAGAATGGATTATGTTGGACATAAGTTAGGATAAAACGTTTTTCGATATTATTGATGGGATGTTATAGTAATATAGCTTTAGAAAAAGGACAACCTGCAGGACGGTCGACAGCCCGTCGCGTCGGACAAGGCTGTGGGAATCGAACCCACAACCGAAGTGCGACTGGCCTTTATCGCCTACCACTGGCCTACAGGAAGTCCCTGTTTAGTAGAAACTAGTTTTATTATATTAAGCAGTATGATATATGAATTATAAGTCCATTTTAGGAACCATATATGATTAATCTCACTATAGAATGACTTATGTATATTTAATAACTTTTGCTAACCTTTTGTTTGAGACAGATGGAATGACCCTTCATTCTATCACATGATCTGCTAACACTTCACGAATAACAAATTCAACTTCATTTATTTAAGAGATGAAGTGGAAATTGTTCAAGGCACGAACAACAGTGAGATTGTACCAAAATAAAGTAAGTATTTATTCTAATTCAAATTCTTCAACTTTAGGGAAACGATCTTAAAAACCAAAAATGTTGTCATAGTGCTCATATATATGATTAATCAGATGGTACCTTAGATCGTCACAAATTTACGGATTTTTGATTGTTGTCTTTTCCATAGCCATGTTCTCTACCACTCTCCATCAGAACATGATGGTTAGATTTTTCTTCCATATCCATATTTTCACCTATGTGGAAACCCAGTGATTAGTTTATTTGGGTAACCGTTACGTTTCATACTTTTTTTTTAAAGATTGGTTTTGGTATTCCTTTTTACGATGTGCGTTTCTATTAAAGAAACTTTCGAGTAGTAAACCATTTATAACCCCGATGAATTTCGAGGGTGAAATTCATTTTAAGGGGGGTAGAATGTAACACCCCTAGATTTTATGAAAAATATTATTTTAATTTCATTAATGTCATGTGTTGTATTCTACACCAAGATTACCTTGCGCTATACGCAACACCGTATTAGCTTGCAGTATACGCAACACTATTCTTGGATCGTGTTACACACAATTTTGATAATAGTTATTCTACGCAACATTGAGTATATATATATATATATATATTAAATGTATAAATGAAATATGGTTGGATTCTGTTATGCGAAACAATGAAGGATTCTTTCACAACACGCAACCCTGACTTGGCTTGCATTACACGCAATCGCGACCTTCCTCGATAGCGTGTGTTGTACGCAATACCGGGTTTTAATAAACAATGTTATATTATTATAATATTGTCATGAACTAGCCGTTATGAATAGTATTAACTAAAATTTTAATTTTATAACATTATTATTCATCTTACACATTTCTAGAACATGGTATAAGAACAAAATAAATTTTTCGGGTAAAATAAGTATTTTTAAAAAAATGCAGTTTTTCCGCCTTTTGATGGCGCACCCACTTTAAATCTAGTTTTTGACATGTTTATAAGTTCAATTTGACAAAATAAAATTCTTCTTTGGAATCAAGAAATAAAACTTTACTTTGGATAAATTTTTCATATTATTCTGGTAACTTTCACATTTTAATGAATAGTAAAAACACGCTATATTTTAATTAAAAACAACTTTTTTCATCGTAATATCTTATGTGGTTAAATTATAATATTGAATGGTTTTAAAGTATAAATAGAATATATTTTTACCATTTAATATAATGTATGTCATTAGCATTGATTTTACCTTGAATTTGTAGGTTAAATCAATTCAATCTTTTGCAATGTTTTAAACAAAAACCCGTTTTTATTCGACAACGGGATTAATTTTAATTTAATTTCTGCAACTTCTGTGTATTGAATTTTAAAAAATGGATTCCATATTTGGAATCAGTGGGTCCAAATTATGTTAATAGGATACTTTTTAATTATGAATAGTAACTACGGTAAATTTTATTTACTATAGTTAAAGGTAAATCGAGTAATTAAGGGTAAATATAATATTTTAAATTACCCTAACAAATGTCAAAATCCTATTGGATGACTAAAAATAGACCCATATTACCTAAGGGACTGATTAGATTCATTTAATTAAATTTTTTCAATGAAAATAATTTAATTATTATTAAAACCAAAGAATGTGACAACATGTCACTTTCTTAAATCCTATAAGTATAATAATTTTAATATAGTAATAAACTTCATGAAACTTCGAATATGAATAGTCTCCAGAAATCTAATACAATTATCTACATAATAGGAATTTATTTATAATTTTTAGGGATTAAATAATTATCCTTTATTATGACACAAAGATGATGCAGTAATTGTCTTATTAATGAAATATTGACATAATTGATGTTATAAAGGCCCAAATAAATGTAATTTGAGACTTTTTATGACTTACACTAATTTTCTAGGTTAATATGACATGTTATTGTTGATTTAAGTAACTTTTTTTGAACCTATCATTCTGTTATGAATTTCATAAAAATCATGTACCAAATAGTGTCAAAATTGACATAAAATAGTTTTTAAAATAAATATTATATTGGTAATTGTTATTTTATTCCTAAAAATCTAAGGTTCGGCCAAATGACTTAGATACGGTTATATATATTAATAATAAACAACTTGGGGTTAGTTTGGCTACTTATAGTAAGTTTATTAACCTTATAGTATAAGAACACAAGAAGACATGGTAAAAGTAAAATTATTTAACTTAATGATAAATCTAAATGATAAGGTTAAAATAGGAACCTAAACTTGTCTAAATTCTATTGGATGAGATTATTTCGACCCATCCCCACCTTAGCATCGAAATAAATCAATTTGGAGCTATTTAAAACCGATCTTGACTTTATAATAAAATAATATTTTTAGTTTTCCAAAGGAGCCCCTCTCCTCCCTTATAAAAGGGCACCTCCTCTCTCTCTTCCTCACACAACTTTGAGCCTTCAAGCTCGGTCAACCCCTGACAAATTCTCTTCTACACTTCCCTAGAAACATCCTATAGGTTCTGTTCTTCCTCAAAGACCAATTTTAGTGCCCTAAGAGGAGGTCTCAAAAAGGCGCTTCAAAGAAGAGGTAATTTCCGTTACCGATTCTTTCACCTTTATTTCTTCTTCCACTTCTTCTTCTTAGGTTGTTTCATTATTAAGTAATAACATAAGTATCACTCATATACTGATATGTTATTATAAGTATGAAACAATCCTAATTCATCATCTATCCATCCTACGGAAAACGAAATCACTGCGCGTGCGTACGTACGGAATACCGTCTCCACGCCGTGGTGTAATCTGTTTTTCCACCAACACCTTACATGGATGGGTATTATGGTGTAAGGAATAACTATACATAGTTATTATAACATCATAATTATTCTGATATATTGTATCATCCACTCCAATTCAATTCAATAATTATGGAAATGATATCATCGCTCGTGCGTACGTACGGACTATCGTCTCCACGACGCGATGAGATTCATTCTCCATGTTAACCATTTAAGAATTATTATACAGTATATATAAGCAATAATAATGAAATATATGACATTATAAAGCTACTGGATTTATGTGTATATATATGTATGTAATCTACTTAATTCCACTCAATTCAATAAGGAAACGAAAACAGCATTCATGCGTACGTACGGCCTACCGTCTCCATGAACGGTGTATTTCTTTCCATTTACTGATTTATTATATATATGTATATTCTGAATATATATATATATATCATGTTTTATATTCTAGAATTAAGTAATCATGATCTAAGTAATCATATGAATAATTACAAGTCAAAACACGGACGACAAATGAAACAATTTTACCCAAAACTCTCTTTAACATGGAATTTACAAAAGAACGGGTAATATAAAGTCATAAGTGAACCATATATGATATCATAACAATGAATATGATTCTGTAATAATTCAATGACATTATTTAAATCATTATACAGGAGTTTCATACACTTACGAAGCAAATCGTACCTAAGGTAAGGGAAAATATCACAATCTCATTTTTATCCGAGATTGTTTATACTTTGGTATTTACTGGGGTGTATTTTATCATCCACATCAATGTTCCCTCAATATGTAATATTGTTTCCATCCACTTACAATAGTTTAAATCCAATTTTACCCTTCGGTGAGTTTTTATTAAAGAATATGAAAGGAATCTTTTGTCGTTTTTTCGTACGAGGTACTTTTTTTGACTTTTCCGACAAAAGTACGAAGAATGTTTTTTTTAACTTATACGGCATGAATAGATTTTTAAAAAATTATTTCCAAGAAGATTCCTTTACAAGTTTTCAAGATTATTTTTAATCAACTTCTTTTTGTACGACGTGTTAAGAAAGGAAAAGTATTTTTGAAGTAAAAAGGATATTTTCCTCAAGAATGGAGTTCAAGTGTTTTATCAAAATTATTTTCCATCTAAGGTAATAAAGGGTTCTGTTTTTATCCCTATTATTACATTGATTTGATTATGTTGTGATGGAAATATTTTTATGAATTCCTTTATCTTATATGAATTGTTTTATGATTTCATGATGTTTAAGATTCCCATTTTTATTACATGGGTTATGCAATGATGTATGATTTATGATTTTGTGGCACACATAAGAATGGTATCATTATGAGATGGGTGGGACCTATATCTCCCTCCAATGCATTGGGTAAAGATTTTATATCTCATGAGATAGACATGGCTGGAATGGTAGGTTATACCGGTTCAGTGAAACAGGACTGAAACGAGGGTGACTCGGTTCAGAAAGGGACTTTGTCCACTAAGATAGTCTTGGAAATGAGTCTTGACTAATAAGAAATGATTCTTTATGATTATGTGTGTCTGCCACAAAGTTTAATGTTTTAAGTTATGATTATTGTGATTACATTTCACTGCCATGAGTTATCCCAGGTTATGAAATTATGATCTCTTTTACAGGTTAAGATTTCCAAAAGTTATGTGCTTATGTATATGATGTGATTGGTATTTCTTTTGTTTACCCTTACTGAGCATTTGAGATCACCCTTTTATGTTTTCTTTTCCCCAGGATATAAAGAAAGGTTTTAGGTATAAAAAAAAAGAAGATCTTTATGGGAGATGTTGAAGATATTTCACCAGGATTAGAAGATTATATTCCGAGTTTCCAAAGACACTAAACTATTACGATCCTTGTGTGTGTGTTTTTGTTATGTACTAAGTATTCCGCAAATGTAATGTAATGTCAATGTACGTCAAGCTTCGGGTCTCTACACTCACTATCCTTCTCCACTCTCAAGGTCTCCAGGTAGAACTACTGATTAAAATACACTTTAAAAGTGGTTCACATGATATCCTCGTGCTTCCCCAAAAGCAATGTTGACTCCCACCACTTCTTACCTAGTCTTTCTAGAATGTATGTGGAAAATCTCACTTTCAAGGTCTCAGGTGTCTTCAAAAACTTAAATATCCACTCAATATGATCAAAAAACTCCTCAAGTTCAATGGGTCCCTTATCACCCTAGAAAACTACCACCTCAAAAACTCTTGAGCATGGTCCATGGTCCATGTCTGCTCTCAACCACCCACTTGACCCAAGGTTAGATCGTATGAATCAAAAACTCTACCAAAACTAGATAAATGAGAGGGTTCACCCATGAGGTACTCTCCACTACAGCCTCTCTATGCCTGGATGAGGTTATTTCAGTAGGAATTGTCTATGGGACATCAAAAACACAAGCTTCATCAATCATAATTCAAGATTAAACAGCAAAAAGGAGCCAAAAGAAACCCTCAAATGGGTATAAAAAGTAGCACTAACACAACAAGTAACCCCAAATGAGGAAGGAACCAAAACATAAAAAAAATCTAGTATTTCGCACACTGAATGGTTTGGCCACATGGATTGAAAAATTGTATGCCAATCATGTAGGTTTCACTAGAGTTGGGGGAAGGCTACATGGGCTACACACGGTTACAACTAATTGTGTGCCTCCTCTATACCTTCCTATTTCATCACCAAAATTCAACTAACACCCAATTTTACCTTGGGACTTTCCACCAATGGGGAAATACCTTGAAATATCATCCAAAATAACCCATGACTAGGTTCAAAACATGACCACAATCCTAAAACACCCATGGAAACCTGATGTTTGACGCGAAGAAGTTATAACCAAGAACACCCCCATTCCTACATATCAGGTTCCGATAGTACTACCTCAAAAATACTACGGAGTCCCAAATAAAAATCTCATATGATACCATTTTGTAATAAACCAACCCGGATTGACCTAACACATCACCCAAATTGACCTGACACATGGTCCAAAGTGTGTTCCCAGTCACCACGGGCTGGATACAAGCACTGGTCATAACCAATAATCACTTGGGAATGATTTCACAATAGGTAAACTAGAATGACCCATCTATAAAATGGGATGGAAAAACCAATATCATTAGAGTCAATAGTAAAAGATAAGTAGTTACCATAAAAAATTACATGCATCAAGTTCAAACATTACACAATAAGACATTTACATGGTATCTCAAAATAAATAACCTGAACTCAAAAGAAAATGTAAAATTATAAACAAGTCCTAAGTAAAACCCATTGGATATGAAGTACCAAAAATGACTCCACATGATTCCATCCCTGCAAGACCATGTCTCTTACACAAATCACCATATGATGGTAATCAAGAAGAGCCACCCTGGAACACGGTTCCCTTGTTGTGTCCTATAAAATAAAATCTGAAAATTCCCTAAAGGTCCCAAGAAGGGTGTGAGGTACAAAGCCTACTAGGACACCATAATGAATCTATTTAATAATTTTACCCATGAAAACCAATAAACTAGTTTGAAATTGTAACGACCCAAACTTTTGAATAATATTTTGTTTTTTGAAAATGTATGACTTACTATGTCATAAATAATAAAAAAATATATAAGTATAAATGAAATTTTACCATTGGGTTTTGACCTTTATATGACCATTAGTCAATATGACTGTTGGAAACAATAATAATTTTTGACTTTATAATTGTTGTTTAAAATATAATTAATAATTAATAATTAATGCAGAAAGAAGAGTTGATGACCTCATCTAGTAGACTCGGGTCATACGAGGACCATCTTTCAGAGCTTGGGAAGGAGTTAGTGTCACTCAGATTTGCTCCGGGCCAATCCCAAGATGAGATTCAATATGTTAAGTTTGAATGAAATCACCTATAGGAGAATTTCAAGCTGATAGAAATCACCACTCGGGAAATGTTGTCTGAGCCGCCCCAAGGTTCTATCACCACTACACACCTTACTCTTATGTCATATGTAGGTGTTATAAGGGGCTCTGTAATGAGTCCTTAGTTACTTTTTGTAATCCTTTTTTATAAATAAAATTGTTATTTCTTATTATGGTAAAAATTTTGAATTTAAAATGTCAAAATAAATATAGGATGGATTTTTAGAAGTTTTATATTAATGATGAATATTTAAAAAAAATATTATTTTAAAATATTTCATATAATTTAAATAAATAATAACGTGAAATGATTTTCAAAAAACAGACATATACGGTTGGGATAAGTAAGAAATTTGGAGTATGATAAGATCAACTTAGTTTTTGGTGAATAGTATATTACGAATAGTAATATTACCCTTAGGAATAGTAATATGAAAAATGGAATAGTAACCTCACTTAAGTAAGTATAAATAAAATTTAGGCATCTTGAATGGTAATATGATATAATAGCATAAGTAAATAACTGTTTCAAAAATTATTAGTTAAGTATTAGTATTTTTTTCAGGTAAATAGTGATTTTACTTAAAAAGTAAATATCTCGTATTAGAAAATTATTTTCATGAAATGGAGTTTATTTTTGAATTTAGTACATATATATTAGTATAGGGTGAATTTATAAGATTTTTATAAAATGTTTTGTTTTTTGGTGAATAGTAAAAATAGTTTTTGAGTTTTCAGTGTGTTTTATGAAATCATAATGATGTAATATATAATTTAAAATGATGGTAGACTCATTTGGATTAAAATATTATATGAGTTGTATCAATAATCCAAAACAATTGGAAAATACCATGGGCAATCCCATGGTTTTTCAAATACCACTAATGAGGTGTCCCTTAGAAATTAATAAAATATTCCCTCACTTTTGTTATAAATACCAACCCTTTCCTTCATTCCTTTCATTAAAAATTCCACCTTAACTAATATATGGTATTTTTACCTCCCATGGAGTCCTCCCAAGGTTCCCTCAATCCCCCAAGGTCCTGATCATAGAGTTTTAGAAGTTACTCTTCAAGGTAAGGAAACCTTTCACCCTCCACTTTTAGTCAAGACTTATTTTATGTTTTGTATTTTAATTTACATTTTCTTTTATGGGGAATTATATTTTGTATCATTATTTCTGTCCATTTTAATCTCAAATACTGATAGACCCTTTATGCTCTCATCAATTTATTTTATGAATTTTTAAGAGACGTCGTTAGGCTGGTGAATTTTCATAAAGAAATTCTCAACTTCTCTTTTTTCCATTCAAGTTCTCTTCTATGTGGTACATCTTTCAAGTTTCCATACCATATTCTTATTTAAATTTTAGTATGTCCCTATAATATATTATTATTATTTTATAAATTTTTTACCCATGTACCCTCTCTTTTTACTATTTTCTAAAACCATGTTTCATAGTCATTATGCTGTAGAATTTTTATCTCAAAATCTCTCTCTTTTTTCTCAAGAAATTTTCTTATTTTATTTAAGTGAATACCAAAAAATATTTCATTTACAGGGGTATTCATAAATACATAAAAATTATATATTTTATTCTATAATTGATATACATAAAACCCCCATTCCCTTTTCATGGGTTATGAATGACATAATGATCATGTTTTTAAGCACTTTTTAAAACATCGTGATTTTGATATGAAACCCATTTCTTTTATTCTATTTGGGTTATTTATCAAATGTTTAATTATAATGTATATGGATCACATGAAAATAAATAAATATTAAGGGTTCTCCCTGATATCTCTCTAATGTATTAGGTAAAGAAATTAATCTCTAGAGATGACAAGTTTTATGATACCTTGGTGAATAACCTTGGTAATTTTTATGATACCTTGGGGATGGACCTTGTTGATATGATTATGAATGTCTAAATTAATTATTGTAGCCACATTTTCAAGATATTATTCAAGTTATTATTATCATGATATTTCTTTTCTCATGCCTTTATGATATTTCTTTATGTTCTTATTGTATTCTCTCAAGTTAACATGTAAATTGTTTTCCATGTTTTACCTTTCTGGTCCTTATGCTCACCCTTTCCTTTGATGTGTATTCCCAGGTTATGAGATGCATTAATTTTTATTAGGATGAAAATTTCAAGAATCATTTCAAGAGTATTAAAATAATGTTACATATTTTCATGTATTATGTACCTTTTTTCCAAGACACTAGACTTTAAAGATCCTATATTTGTAAAATGAGATGAAAATTTATGTAATAAAAAGGTGAGATGCCATAGTTAGTATTAGAGGATAGTTTAGTTATTTATAGAAATTATAATATGAAAACCTTATGAATAACCCTATTGAAAATTTTAAATATAGGAAAACTTCCTGGTATTTTTTTGAAATATTAATTAAGTGATTTCTGAATAAATAAATCCATGTCTGGATACGAATAAGTGGATGTGGCTCTGGCACAGATGTATCTAGTGGTAAAACCTAAAAACACCGCTTTGAACTAGACTCGAATAGGAACTGGTGCATAACAACGGGCCTTGATGTACTTCTAGTTTGACACACCTAGTGGATATTTTTGGTTCATCACAAGATTTTTATTAATCATTATGAAGGATTTATAGAGAAATGTAATTGTTGTTAAAGACTAATATGTTTAAGCATGAAGTTTTAAGACATAAAAATCCTTTTTAGATAAAATATTAATAAATGAAATAATATTATCACTAAGGTTTTATTATTTTATAAAAATGGTGGTCAATAGTAGGAACTATGGAAATGGTGACTGAAATGGACCATGTGTTGACAGTCCTCCAATGGAAGTCGGAATGGAAACTTTCATTAGAATGATGAACCAACTGACTCAAGTTATGGGAAATAACTTGAATCAAGCTGAGAGACCAATTTAACCAAAATGGTAACAACTTTATGTTGAGTCCTTTATGTGACAATGAACACCAACGTTCAGTGGATATACTGACCCATTGATTGTTAAATAGTGGATCAGCTCTATCAAAAAGTTCTTTTTTGTGCTCTGTTGTTCATGACAAGAGAAGGTCACCCTAGCTGTTTACCGCTTATAGGGAGAAGCTAATTAGTGGTGGAAACTGATTAAAAACATGATTCCAAGAGGGTAGGTTGATTTTATGGAGTAGGAAGAGTTCATAGGGATATACTTCAATAAATATTTCCCTCATTTGATGAGAAAAAAAATAGATAAGGGGTTTCTCGAGCTAAAGCATAAGGGGAATGAATTTGTTGGAAGATACAAGATGAACTTCACAAGATTTATCATTACACCTCAATATTTTTCATGGATCCTAATGGGAAGGTTGATATATTGTTTGGTAGACTAAGACTTCATCTATAGAAGAATCTAGCCAACTGAGACTATGATAGTTATGAGTAGATCATGCGAAGTGCTATGAAAGTAGAACTGGAGTTCATTAAGATGAAGTGGTCTCATAAATCCAATGAAAAGAAGAGATTAATAGATCCAAGCTTAGGGAGAAGCTTTGATCAGGGAAGGGGAGGTAATCAAGTGCAATGTCCCACGTGTAATAAATTTTGGAAGAAGCATTCAGGGAACTACCTGCTCAGAAGTAGGAAGTGTTAAAAGTGTGGAAGAGATGGATATATCGTGAAAAATTTTCATAGTGAGGTAAATCCTCATATTACCAACACTAATGACAAAGGGAATATAGTACAGGACCTATCTGAAGTTCAATGCTTCAAGTGTGTATAGCTTGGGAACTTTTCCAATCACTGTCCAAATCCGAGGGTAGTGGAGGGGAATCACCATAATCCTCAGCAAAGGCCAAGAGAGAAAGTTCTTTCTTTTTCTATTATGACAGATGATGTTGAAGCTCCAAATGATGTGTTGGAAGGTAGTCTTATTATTATATCAAATCTAGTAAGTACTTGCTTGATTTTGGTTCTATGAATTCCTTTATTTTCTCTAAGTTTGCAAAGAATTTAGAATCAAAACCTAAATTGCTAAAAGTAGATTTATCAGTCAAGACTCTTAGAGTGATTATCCAAGAATCATCAATGTTTAGAAACTCTAGTATTTACTTTAGTGAGCATAATCTTATCAAAAATATAGTAGTCATTCCCGTGCTAGAATTCGATATTATACTAGGGATGGACTGGTTCTCAAAGTATAATGCTAAAATCAAATGTAGAAGTAAGTAAATCATAGTAGTATTTAATAGGAAACCTACAGTTATTTTCCATGGAGAGATTTATAGACCAGATATTTTTCTAGAAGCACCTCCTATAGCCTTCTTTATGGAGTTGAACAATGAAGAAGACGACGGAAATAAGGGTAAAATGATAGAAAATGTCACCATCGTCCATAAATACATTGACGTATTTCCTGAGGAGTTACCTGAACTTCCCCTAGAAATAGAGGTAAAGTTCTCCATTGAAATCGTACCTAGATCTCATCCAATATCAAAGACCCAATATAGGATGGAAAATGTGGTGCTGTAGGAATTAAAGAAGCAACTCTAAGATCTTTTGGATAAGGGGTTTATTTGACCGAGTGTGTCTCCTTAGGATGCACATATTCTCTTTATAAAGAAGAAGGGTGGATCAATGCAACTATGCATTGATTATAGAGAACTGAACATGATCACAGTGAAGAAAAAATACCCTCTTCCAAGAATTGATGACTTATTTGACCAACTTCATGGGGCTCAATTATTATCTAAATTTGATCTTTGATCTGGTTATCATCAATTGAGTGTGAAAAAAATAAGATATTCTAAAAACTTCCTTCCGATAAAGATATAGGAATTATGAGTTTTTTTTATTCCCTTTGTCTTGAATAATTCTTCTGTTATTTTTATGGATTTGATGAATATATTCTTTAAGGACTACCTTGATAACTTTGTGGTAGTTTTTATTGATGATATTCTGATATATTTCAAAATTTGCGGGGGGCATGGGGATTATCTAAGGGTTATTTTGAAAACTCTATGGAAGGAGAGGATTTTTTGAAAGTTCAGTAAATGTGAATTTTGGTTAAAAAAAATCTTTCTTGGGGAACATTGTAACCAATGAAGGAATCATAGTTGACCCTATAAAGAAAAATGTTGTAGAGGAGTGGTCTCATCCTACAAAAATAATTGATATTCATAGTTTCCTTGGATTGGTGGGATATTATATGAGGTTCGTTAAAAAAATCATGAATTTATAATCCACTAACCAAGTTAACTTGAGAAGTGGTTAAGTTCATCTAGACAAAGGAGTGTGGGGAAAGTTTCCAAGATCTAAAGAAGATATTGGTTTCTACACTCGTGATAACTCTTCCCTCAAGTGGAGAAGGATTCGTTATTTTTAGTGATGCATCTCTAAAAGGGCTTGGGTGTGTCCTTATGAAAAATGGTAAGGTGATTGCTTATGCATCTCAACAGTTTAAGACTCGTGACCATAACTATTCTACGCATGATCTGGAGCTGGATGTGGTTGTGGTTGTTTTTTCTATGAAGATATAGAGGCACTATCTTTATGGGGAGAAGTGTGATATAAACACAAACCATAAAAGTTTGAAGTATATTTTCAAACAAAAGGAATTTAACATGAGAAAGAGGAGATTGTTGGAACTTCTTAAAGACTATGATTGTTCAATTCATTTTCATCCTAGAAGTGAAAACAAATTCACTGATGCATTAAGTAGGAAAGACCCAGTTGTTATGTCCATGATGAGGATTCAAAGAGATCCTTTAATCAATGACCTAGTAAAGTTGGACATGGGTATTGTAAGGGAAGGGACATCATCAACCCTAACCCAAATTATTTCTCAACCATCATTACTAGAGAAGATCAAGAAAGCTCGAAAAGAATATCCTTTGTTATAGAAGAAGTTTGAGGCTGTGAAGGATGAGAAGTTTCCTGAGTTTAATATTGATCAAGAAGGTGTACTAAAATCTTTTACAAGACTATGTGTCCCATCTGTTTAGGAAATAAAGGAGCTGGTGGATGAAGCTCATAGGTATACTTTCTCTATACATCCTAGAAGCGTTAAAATGTATAGGGACTTTCGTGGTCATTTTTTGTGGGATAATATGAAAATGGAGATTACTAAATACACTACAATTTTCCTAGTATGTCAGCTAGTGAAGACAGAGCGACAACTTCCTAAAGGGGTATTACAACCACTACCCATATCAGCATGGAAGTGGGACAATATCACTATAGACTTTGTCACTGGTCTCCTAAGAACTTCTAAATGAAACAATCTGATATGGGTTATAGTGGATCATCTCACCAAGAATGAAAATTTTATCTCTATTTGGGAAGATTTATCTCTTGATCAACTTGCCAGTATTTCTGTGAAGAAAGTGTTAAGGTTTCATAGAGTTCCACTTTCTATTATATTTTTTCATGATACAAGGTTCACATAAAAATTTTGGAGAAGTATTTAACATGATTTTAGTACCGAATTGAATTTACATATGGCCTATCACCCCCAAACTGATGGCCAATATGAAAGGACTATTCAATCGAGGACATGCTGAGAACATGCTCAATGGAATTTAAAGGTGGATGGGATCAACATCTCCCATTAGTTGAGTTCTCTTACAACAATAGTTTCCACTTGAGCATTAAAATGGCACCCTATGAAGATATATATGGTAAGTGATGTAAAACTCTTACTTTTTGGGATGAAGCTGGTGAGAGAAAGCTTCTTAGGCCTGATCTTGTGCAAGAGATGACAGAAAAGGTTCATTCTATCCAGAAACACATTAAGGCTGCTCAGAGTTGGTAAAAGATCTATGTCAATAACCATCGAGGGGACTTGGAGTTTTGTTCTTTGAATTTTACCTTGGAAGAGAGTCATGAGGTTTGGGAAGAAAGGGAAGCTCAACCCTAGGAACATTGGCCCCTATGAAATCCTTGATTGCGTAAGACTAGTGTCCAATCATCTTTCACTTCCTCCAAGTCTAGAAAAATTTCATGATGTCTTCCACATATCCCTCTTGAGGGAGTACATACCTGACCCTTCACATGTAATAAATCCAAAGGTGGTACAACTGGAACATGACCTCTCTTATGAGGAGTAGTTGGTGGAGATCTTGGATCGTAGAGACAAGGTTCTACACAACAAGACTACCCACCTTGTTAAAGTGTTGTGGAGGAACCAAAAATATGAAGAAGCCACGTGGGAACCATAGGATTCTATGAGGTACAAGTACCCACACCTTCTCTCTTCTGAGGGTATGAGTTGAAATTTTTGGGATGAAATTTCTTAAGGGGGAAGAATGCAACGACCCAAAATTTTGAATAATATTTTGTTTCTTAAAAATGTATGTCTTACTATGTTATAATCAATAAAAAATATATAAGTATAAATGAAATGTGACCATTGGTTTTTGACCATTATATGACCATTGGTCAGTATGACTGTTGGAAACAATAATAAATTTTAACGTTATAATTGTTATTTAAAATATAAATAATAATGAATAATTAATTCATAAAGAAGAGTTTATGGTCTCGTCCAGTAGACTCTGATCATATGAAGCCTATCTGTCAGAGCTTGGGAAGGAGGTAGAGTCACTGGGATTTTCCCTAGACTAAGCCCAAGCTGAGATTCAACATGTTAATCTTGAACGAAATCACCTACAGGAGAAGTTCAAACTGATAGAAATCACTACTTGAGAAATGCTGTCTGAGCTGCCCCAAGATTCTATCACCATTTCACACCTTACTCTTAGGTCCTATGTAGGTGTTATAAGGGGATATTTAATGAGTCCTTAGTTAATTTGTGTAATCCTTTTGTATAAATAAAATTTTTATTTCTTATTATAGTAAAAATTTTAAATTTCAAATGTCAAAATAAATATAGGATTAATTTTTAGAAGATTGATATTAATGATGAATATTGAAAAAAAAGAGTATTTTAAAATACTTTTTATACTTTAAATAAATAATAATTTGAAATGATTTTCAAAAGAAGGACATATACGGTTGTGATCAGTAATAAATTTAGAGTCTGATAAGATCAACTTATTTTTTAGTGAATAGTAAATTATGAATAGTAATATTACCCTTATGAATAGTAATATGACAAATGGAATAGTAACCTCACTCAAGTAAGTATAAATATAATTTAGGTATCTTGAATGGTAATATGATATAATAGTATAAGTAAATAACTGTTTTAAAAATTATTAGTTAAGTATTAGTATTTTTTGGGTAAATAGTGATTTTACTTAAAAGCTAAATATCTCATTTTTAGAAAATTATTTCCATAAAATGGAGTTCAATTTTTAATTCAAAACATTGATATTAGGTTAGGGTGAATTTATGAGATTTTATAAAATGTTATGTTTTTCAGTGAATAGTAAAAATATAATTTTTGAGTTTTCGATGTGTTTTATGACATCATAATGATGTAATATATAATTTAAAATGATAGTTGACTAATTTGGATTAAAATATTATATTAGGTTTCCCAAGTGGCCAAAACCATGGACAAATTCCATGGGAAAGCCCATGGTTTTGCAAATATCACTAATGAGGTATCCCTTGGAAATTAATAAAATATTACCACACTTTTGCTATAATTACCAACCCTTTCATTCATTACTTTCATTCCAAATTCCCCCTAAATTAAGATCTTGTATTTTTACCTCCCAATAAGTCCTCACAAGGTTCACTCAATACACCAAGGTCTTGATCATTGAATTTTAGAAGTTACTCTTCAAGGTAAGGGAACCTTTCACCCTCCACTTTTAATCAAGACTTATTTTATGTTATGTCTTTTAATTTCCATTTTATTATGTTGGGGTATGTTATTTTTTATCCTTATTATTGTAAATTTTATTTCCAAATGATTATATTCTCTTTCTTCTCTTATCAACTGATTTTCTGAATTTTTAAGCGACGCCGTTAGGATGCCAAATTTTCATAAGGAAATTCTCGACTTCTCTTTTTCTATTCAAGTTCTATTCTATGTGGTATGTATTTCAAGTTTCCATACCATGTTCTTATTTTCATTTTATTTTGTCCCTATACTATATTATTATTATTTTATGAATTTTTAACCCATTTCCTCTCTCTTTTTAATGTTTTCTAAAACCATGTTGCATAGCCATTATGCTGCATAATTTTCGTCTAAAAATATCTCTCTCTCTTTTTCAATAAATTATATTATTTTCTTTAAGTAAATACCAAAACCTATTTAATTTACAAGGTTTTTAATAAATACATAAAAATGATATATTTTATTCTGTAATTTACATACATAAAACCCTCATTCCATTTTCGTGGGTTATGAAATACATAATGATCATGTTTTAAGCACTTTTTAAAACGTCACAATTTTGATATGAAACCCATTTATTTTATTTTGTTTGGGTTATTTATGAAATGTTTGATTATGAACTATGTGGATCACATGAAAATAAATAAATATTAAGGGTTCTCCCTGATATCTCTACAATGAATTAGGTAAAGAAATTAATCTCTAGAGATGACAAGTTTTATGATACCTTGGTGAATAACCTTGGTAATTTTTATGACACCTTGAGGATGGACCTTGGTGATATGCTTATAAATGTATAAATTAAATATTTTAGCCGCATTTTCAAGATATTATTAAAGTTATTATTATCATTATATGTCTCTTCTCCTACCTTTATGATATTTCCTCATGTTCTTATTTTATTCTCTCAAGTTCACATGTAAATTGTTTTCCCTGTTTTCCCTTACTATGCCTTATGTTCACCCTTTACTTTGATGTATGTTCCCAGGTTATGAGATGAAATATTTTTTCTCAGGATGAATATTTCAAGAATCCTTTCAATAGTATTAAAATAATTTTATATGTTTTCATGTATTATGTACCTTTTTTCTAAGGCACTTGACTTTAAAGATCCTCTATTTCTAAAATGAAATGAAAAGTTATGTAACAAAAATGAGAGATTCCGAATATATCCATTTTCAAAACTAAACCACTTTGAAGATTTACCATTTTCAAATAATCCTTTAAAGGCCCTTTGGTTTTCCTTTCCAAAATAAAACATGGATTTCTAAAACAATTTCCAAACATGGCTCAAATAGTTAAAAAAAGACACAAGGATCAGCATGATCAAACACAATCAAAAGGCATAATAAAGGTGAGCATAACATCAACATCATATAAACATGTAAATAGAGAATTAAAAAATGGTCATAATGCATATCCTCAAATAAAATGTCACTAATCCAATACATAAAACATATAAACAGAACCGGAATTAGTAAGTAAACCTAGGATCCATAACTATAAGGTCAAATGTGAGTGAGTAAAGAAGTATGCTAGCTAGCCAAACAATGGAATCTTACATGGTCATCCTAGAGCCTAAATCCAAGAGTTTACATGGTCTCTCAACAACCAATACATATGTTCACATAGTATTCCTACCCAAAGGCTATCTTGATCCCTTGAAAAATAAACAGGGGCTCGCACGGTCCTCCCTCTAAAGTCTCACAAGGTCCATCGAACAAACCTCTCGCTCAAACCCTGGATAACCCACATGCCACTCTATGCCAGAACATTACAAGTAAGTGACCATATCAATAAATCTATAACGCAAGTCATTTCACAAAAAAAATATGACCAAATTTATAAAAACACTTTTTTCAAGGTAAAAACCATTTCTAAATCACTTTATAAATCCATTTAAAATTAAAAAACCACTTTAATCAATTTTATCAAACCCTTGGTGGGTATTCAAGCCACACCCATTTTGAAACCCCCACTTTAAACACCAAATTACCAAATCAATCCATGCAACACATCAAACATGAAATTCAAACCAAGAATAAATCATTTAAATAGAAATTTAAACAACAAAAACCAAAAGAGAATTGAAATTTAAAGGTTTACCATGGAAAATACACTTAAATAGAGACACTTACCTCATATTTGGTCCAAATATTTCTTCCATTGACAAAAACTACTAAAGGAATTAGAATCAAGATTAACACAACTAATCCATAAGAAATCAAACAAAAATATCCATAAAACCCCTAGATTCATCCAACACTTCTCCTAAGGTTACATAACTCTACAAAAATATAAGAATAATTCTTGAGGGGAAAAGAAGAATAAATCATGAATAAATCGACTTACCTCAAGACAAACCAAAAATAAATTGTGAATAAATTCTCCAAGGAGGGTGAGAGCTTCATGACCAAGTATAAGGTGCTTCATTTATGGGGGGAGAAAAAAATATCCTGAAACCTTAAGAAATCAATGGGAGAAAATGGTTAATTTTATAATATTTAATGATCTAGATAGGGTCAAATAGTTTTTCCACACTATTAGGAAAATCGTTCACTAACCATGTGGGTGACACTATCCACACAAAATAAACCACACTATTTTCTATGGGTTGTCGCATGATTTGAAAAATTGTGCTCAAACTGTGTGAAAACACAACATCAAAACAACATCGGAATTCACATGGTTTCTTCATGGTTTTAAAAAATCTTTCTCTAACCATGTTCCCTGGTCTATCACCACAAAAACTCCAGGCTTCAACCCTCAGATCCCATTAAATTCAAGAATTCACTCAATGATAAATAAAACATAAAATAATATGTACTAGTGACTTTTAGGGTGTCACAGCTACCTACCTTAAACTTGGGTCGCACATGCCTGCAATAGAATCCACCAATACTAGAAATAAATAAGAGACAATAATAGAGTCCCTAGAATTTATTCTCAGATCTTAGAATCTCATTCCACCAAAAAAATGATATCATAGAGGATAGGTCACAACATAACTTAAAGGACACACATCCACCACACAGTGGCCAATAAATGATCGACCCCTAGAAGAGGATCGCACATAGGATCTAGAAAATGTCAATATTAACATCACCACAAGATCAAAAAATCCGAAAATGTAGTGCAATGGAACTACCTAGACCAATGGTAATGAAGAATAAAAAAGGTTTCTTACTCCAAGATACATAGCGCAAACACCATGAAGATCAAGGAACAAATGATATGGTCCTTAAGTAGAAGAGATATCTAAAATTTCCTAGTAGAGTGGCTAGTGTTCAAGAGAGGAGGCTACATGAAAAAATAAGAGGGAGTTATCCAAGCAGTGAATAAAATATATAGAACATGGGGGATTTAAGTTTTAAATATCACTCTTACAACATAAAATTAACATAACTCAATTAAGATTAAAAATACATCACCTTGGCTTAAATTATTCCAAGTAATGATTTTACATCATAATAATAGGTTTTACAACATAAAACCATTTTATGATATAAAAGGTTTTACGACATAAAACCATTTTATGATATAAAATGTTTTACGACATAAAGTGTTTTCACATCTTATGCCCAGTGCTGAACTTATGATGTAAGCACTGAACTTATGTTGTAATCCAAACATTTATGGCATAACTACCTCCTGAAGGTAGTACCAAATACAGACCCCTTCAAAAAAACTTCTAGAAACATCCCAACTCCCTCTGAATCCTTTGTCGCATTTATACCTGGAATCCATTAATTAAAACAAACATAAATTCTCTAACTTTAGGTTGTTTTCCCTAAAAAATTATCCCCATCCTAAAAATGCCTAAAAATGCACCCAAAAAATGGAAATAAAAAAGAGAGACAAGAAGTGCCTGAAAGAAGGCAATGGGATGTTTCACAGTGCACCTATTATTACATTACCCTATAGTGAAGAATGGTTTGTAATATATAGTGATGAGTAGAATAATGAGTTGGTATGTGTCCTCATGTATAATGATATGGCGATAAATTATGTCTCATGAAAATTAAACGTTCATGAGAAAAATTACCTAACTCGTGATTTAGTGTCATTTGTGATAATTTTTTCATTAAAGATGTGGAAGAATTATCTTTATGGAGAAAGTTGTGATACATAAGTATATATTTACATAGAAATAGTTTAAAATTCACCATAGAATATGGTTAGAACTATTTAAAGATTATAAATACTCAATACATTACCACTTTTCAAAAGAGAGAAAGATGGATGATGATTTGAGTCAAAAAGATCATGTTATCTTATCTATGATGAGGATTACAAAAGATCTAATATTTCAAGATTTTAAAAGTATGGACCTGGAAATCTTGAAGGAAGGGGTAATTATTATCTTTCTAAAAGTATTGTTCAATCATCCATACAAGTTAAGATTAAATAGGCACAAAAGGAAGATGTAGAGATGCATAAGATAGTGTGAAATGTTCTTGATTTTAACCTTGACTGTGATGGAATGATAAGGTTTAGGAACCATGTATGTGTATAGTACATACCATATTTGAAGAAGGATCTATTAAAGAACGATCATAGTTCCTTATTCTCTATTCATCTTAGAAGTAAAAAGATGTATAGAGATTTGAAAGAGTATTTCGGGTGGGATGGCATGAAGTGAAATATTGTGGATTTTTTATATAAATTCTAGGTATGTTGGTAAGTTAAGTTTGAGAGACAAAATTATAAGGGGATGTTATTACCATTACCCATACCAGAATGGAAATTGGAAAAAAATCCATGGATTTTTTCATCAGACTCCCCAAAATGTCTAAAGTGAACAATGTTATATTGGTTATAGTCAATCTCTTTGTAAATTTAGTACACTTAATTTATATCAAATAATATTTCTATCTAGATCATATTTCCAAGATATAAATTAATTGAGTGTTAAGGTTTCATTGAGTACCACATTCTATTGTATCTGATTGGGATCTGAGGCTATCCTCAAATCCCTAGTGAAGCCTTCGGAAAGCTCTAGATATAGTATTAAGTTTCAACACTATGTATTATACACAAATATATGGTCAGTCTGACAGAATAATTGAAACCCAACAGGATATATTGAGATCTTGTTCTATTAATTTCAATTGTGATTGGGGTCAGTAGCTTCCTCTATTCAAGTTTTCTTACAATAATAGTTTTCACTCCATAACTCATATGGATCCTCATAAATCACTCTATGGAAATAAGTATAAAACACAAATGTGTTGAGAGGAAGTTGGAGAAACAAATTTATTAAGACCAGATCTTTCTAATGAAATGTAATAGAATATTAGAGTCATTTAGAAACACATAATGGTAGTACAAAGTTGACATAAAAATCATACTGAAAACCATCAACATGATCTGGAGTTTGAAGTTGGTGAGAAGGTTATTCTATGAATTTCACCATGGAAGAAGGTTATGATATTTAAGAATAAAGTAATGTTAGAACCTAGGTATATTTTCCCTTTTTATATTCTTGATCTAGTAGGGATGGTTAATTATTATTTGGCGCTTTCACCAAACCTCTCTCAATTCCATGATGTGTTCCATGTATCTCTACTGATGAAGTACATACCTGATCCTTCACATGTACTAAACTCAAAGGTCATATTTCTAGATCATGATATTTCTTATGAATAATAACCTATAGATATTATGGTTCATAGAGATAAATTTCTATGAAACAAGACCATTCATTTGGTAGATATTTTTTTACGAAACCACTAACTTGAATAAGCTACTTAGGAACCTGAGGATATGATGAGTGAGAAGTATCCTCAGTTATTTATATTAAAGTGACAAAATTTAGAGGGAAAATTCATTTTAAGGGGGTTATAATGTAACACCCTGAGACTTTATGAAATATATTTTTTTCAAATAAATTTCTTCTATAGCTTTCATTACACACAACACCAAGCTTTAACGAATCGTGGTATAGTATACCATTAAAACCTAGACATTAAGTTGGAAGGTAGGAATAGTAATGACTAAATTATGAATATTATATGGTTTACACATGAATATAATAAATACATTTTCTATCAATTGATTATAAATAAAAATAAAAAACATTTTAAAGTAAAAGAAAAGTTTATCTAAAAAACTATTTTTTATACACGTAATGTGTTTTTATCATAATAAATTAAATTAATCCCTATTTTTTAAGGATTTTAATGAAATTGATATATTATATATTGAATAAAATGTTTTATCATTCATCTAATATTTTTTCTTGGCATGGGAAAATAATAAATCTATTTTTATGCTTAAAACTATATTTTTCTAAAAAACGGTTTTGTCTCATTTTTCAAAAAAAAATTAAAATTAATTTTTTCTAATTTTAGAAATTTTATTTAGAAAAAATAACTTAATTTTTTAAAATCATAATTCTAAAATTAACTTAGAGTGAAATTTTTAGAACTTTCTGAAAATATTAATTTTACATTGAATAGCGAAAAATTATGATTTTTATTGAAGATTGCCTTTTCATTTAAAGTATTTACAAGGTTATATTATATTTTAAAATGGTTTTAAAAGTAAAATTAGTTCAATTATATTAGAATAAATCCAATTTATATCATTGTAATCAATTTAATGTTGAATTTTGATATAAAAACTTTTTATACTTATGAAAACTTTCTCTTCGAAAAACCATTTTTTCATCGCATCGGTCGGTTTAATTTTAAATTAAATTCTACCACTTATATGAATAAAATTTAGAAAAATGTATTCCATATTTGAACTCAGAATAATTAATATTATATAATAAGTTTAACTTAGTTTTTTTTTATAATTAATATTAAAAATAGTAAAAATTAATTATCATGCTTAAGGTTAAAATGAGTTTACTGGGGGTTAAACTAAAAAGATAAGAGTTAAAATGACCGAAAATAGAGTGACGCATACTTTTAATACATAGATATTACATTTTAATAGATAAATATTCATTACATAACATTTTGATCCATGATAAAAAAAATTAGGTCTGGTATCTTTGGAAACATGGAAACATAAACAATTGGTTTATAAAATATCTACATCGTCTCCCACTTAATTCTTCATAACTAGAACCCTTATTAGACATGTCGTAATTAATAGCTTTCTTAATAATTTGATAAAGGAAACATAAGTAAATGGTGAGCTCATATGATCAGTAAGGGTAAGAATGGGAGATGTCTATGATCACGTGAACATAACATGAACACAAGGGTATAAGAACATGATCTTAACATTTGAAAACCATACTCTACATATCAAATATTATAATCTTAAGTCATGGAATAAATCTTGGTATTTCATAAGAAATATATCATAATGGAATCAAATAACATGAACCATGAAAGCTTAACATAGGCATGAGACATTGATTTTTGGCATATGCATAAGCATAGAAAATCATTTCCTTCATAGTCAAGGATCATTTCCAATTCAATCTTTATAGTGGAATAGTTTTACTCCCTAAATCATCATAGTAATCAAGGTTCACTCCCAATACTATCATAGTGGATAGAGTCCTTTAATGAAATTGCTTCACTCCTCATTTCAGTCCTATTTATCTCATGAGATATCAATCATTACTCAATTCATTGGATGAATATATAGGTCCCACACATCACATAATTAAAATCATACATATGTTTACTAAAAGATCATAAATCATTCATCATATAAGAACCCATGAAAATAAATGGGTTTTATAAATATTTTATCATACCATAAAATGTATAAAATAAACAGGTTTCATAAAAATCATGTCATCATAAACATAAACCATCCATAGAAAGAATAAGGATGGTATCCTTGGATTATATTCTCAATAAATCATAATAAACATTGAAGTTTGTTTTTATTTATTAATAAAAAAATCATTAAAACATTCTTGATGAAAATAACCTTTCAATTTTGAAATAACTTCTTTAAAATATAAAAATTTATAAAATATTATAGAAAAAAATTTCTTTGAAAATAACCATGGGAACTTGTAAAGTAATCTTCAAAACATTGATCGTCTATGATAGTGGGAAATTTTTTTCATCTCGTATAAGTTAAAAATCATTCCTTCTATATTTTTGTTGTTAAAGTCACAAAGTATCTCATTTATAAAATGAAAGGAAGATTCCATTCAAACCATTTTTTAAAAAGTAAAACATGGGTAAAAATGACTTTAAAAAATCATAGGACAATATTAAAAACCATATTTAAAATATTATTAGATAACATAGATATGAAAAAAAAAGTTTTTCGACCAAAGAGAGAAATGAAGTCAATTTTCCTTCAAACCATATTTTCAGTCTCTTGAGTATATAAGGTGAGGAAAATGAGAGAGAAATAATATATTTTCAAGAAATAAATATAGGATAATAAAATTAATGATAATATTTAGATTTATATCATATTATTTAATCATCATAACTTAATCATAAACAATCCTAATAGATAATGAGATTGTAATATAAAACCCCTTATCACTTTGAAATCCTTTGAATCATAATAACCATGAAAGGAAAAAGCTTATATATATATGTATATACCATAATTTTATATTAATAATCCTAAGATACATTAATGGGTATTATATACACCACAAAAAAGAAAAAAGTTGTGTATAATGCATGTGTCCCACATAAATAAAAGTTATATGAAAATTCATTACCTTAGGTCTAACTTCCTTCATACATGTTAGAAATTCATATATAATAAATATTTATTTGTTAAACATATATTAATAAAAACATAATAATATATATCATACTATATTTTATTTAATTATTTCCTTTTATCACCTTTTTGTTAACACTTCTTTATTAAAATCACTGTTCTGGGTGATATCTGCTTCATTTTTCAAGTATTCCCAGGTTCTGTAGATCCGGTCCTTGTATTTTGTTCATGATTCCATCATATCTATAATTTTAATAATTATATAAATATTATATATATATATATATACTTTTATTCATTATATACATTTTTATATTCATTCATAAAATTAGAGATAAAAAAATTAATTACACTGTTCATGGAGATAGTAGGTCGTACGTACGCATGAATCTTGTTTTCACTTTTTTTTATGGATGGAATGAAATAAATTTAAATAATAATTCACCTTTACAGAATATTTTTTATTTAACACATATCATATATATTCACTAAATCTATCCTCATTACCATTCAAGTAAAATATAAATGAAAAATGAATCACATTGCTTTGTGGTAGTGGCAGTCCACACATACACACGAGTGACATTATCATTTCCCAAAGGATTGGATCGTAAGAATTTTGACATGATATTATCATACTAGAATAATAAATGTGTCATAAATATCATATATAAACATTTAAACCCATTATAATACTCATCCATAAAATATGGTGATGAAAAATGAATTGTATCGCTATGTGGTGATGGTAAGTCGTACATATGCATGAGCGATACTTCCACTTCTCATTTGATGGGAAATAGGGTGTATAATGGTTTTTTAAAAATCATAATAAAATTTAATAATATTAAGGATAATGAATTTATTATTTTATGATCAACACCATATATTTATAGGAGGTAAAGAAGTGTAGAAAAGAAAGTGATTGGTTAATGCGATTACCTCTTCTTTGAAACGACTCCTTTATATCTCTTATAAAGAGATATGGGGTAGTTCATTTGGTAATAAAAGAACCTATATAATGTGTATAGGTAATTTTAGAATAGTAATTAGTATATTTTGGTTGATCTATAAGGATCAAAGTGTTGTAATAAGTGAGGGATGAGGTTCCATTTTATAATTGAGGTGGGGAGCATTTTTAGAATTTCTCAAAATATTAAATAATAATAAATTAATTCTCAAGAAAAATAATAATAAATGGTAATATGTTCTAAGATAATTTAGTATATGGTTTTTATCCTATCAAAAAACATAATTTATAAAAAAATCTATCATTTTAAACCTTATTGTTTTGATTAACCCTTAGTTAACTAATTTTAATTTTAACCACAGTAATAACTTTTTCAGTATTAAAGGTTTTAATTTTTACTTATATGGTAATCATTGTCCAATAAATAGAACATTTATGACATTTTAGATCATATAATATCCATATTTCCTCATTTAAATTTTTTTATGATTTTTAAATAATTTAATAAAATATTATTTTGATAAAATGCCATTATTGTCAATTTTGAAACTATTCGTTTAATTTGACTTAAAAGACATAAATAAAAAGTTATAATTTGAATATAATATTTTAACACAACACTAATATGTTATATTCACCTATAAAATTCACTTAACACTATAAATTACTCAAATTATATCACTTTATACATTTTCAAAATCATTTATTTTAATTTTTATTAATTGAATAAATAATATTTTTGGCATTTTGTGAGCATTTAAAGTGATTATATAATACCTTAAAATTATAAATAAATTACCATAATGAATATAATTTCATTATTAAAAAAAATAAAATTAATATTTGTTCATAACTAGTTTTTTTCCTATGTGAATACATAAATGTTATTTAAAACTAAGAGAGTGATATTTTGTAACTTTCTTTGATTTAAATCATATATAAGTTAGTTTCAGGGAAAAGTGTCCATTGAAAAGAAATTATATTCTAAGGTGAAAATAATCAAATTACCTCTATAAAATAACAATTAATAAAAAAAATTATAGCCTTAAAAATTATTTTCAACCTAGATTAACCCAATTTACTCTTTACCGAGGTAATAAATTTTACCACAGTTACTATTTATATTGACCAAAAATAAAATGTGATTATTTAAACAATTTCAACCACATAATTATAAATATATAATTTATTTAATCTAATTAAATTCCTATAAATTATAGAAATTAATTTTAAATTAAGTGCGCAAAATGCGATAAAATTTGTTTTTTAGAAGAAAAAATATATATTTTTAAGCATAAAACCGGATTTATTTTTATCCTATGCTTAGAAAAATATTTGTTGAATGTTTAAAAAAATTGATCAAGTAAATAATATAAAATTTTCATTAAAAAAATTCACCAATAGTGATTAATTTAATTTATTAATATAAAAATACATTGCATACATAAAAACATTTTTTAGAAAACCATCACTTTTATTTTCAAATTGTTTTGTGTTTTTAATTATAATCATTTGATAAATAATAAATTAAATTTTCAAATCTGTAGAGCATATATTTTTCATAATTTAGTTATTACTATTCTTACCCACCAATCCAACAACTATACGATAATAGGAACAAACTATTTTAATAATGTTATGTGGTTTGTTTAAATTTTTCATTGTGTTTAACATAAGCTATCGAAGAAATAAAATTATTTAAAGAGAAATATTTGATAAAAAATATCTAAGTGTTACATTTTAACCCCCTTAAAATTAATTTCTCCCAAAAAATTCCATCACTTTGATACAAAAAACTTAGGATACTACTACCTCATTACAACCCCAGGTTCCTACATAGCCTCCCCAAGCTGGTGGTTTTACTAAAAAAATTGACCAGGTGAGTGGTATTTTTTCATATCACTTTCTATCTATGATCTAGAATTTATATTGATTGTTCTTCATAATAAATATATTTCTCTAGTGGTACAACCTCTAAGTTCATTACATCTGAAGGATCATGCATGTACTTCCTCATGAGATATACATAGAACACATCATGAACTTGAGAGAGATTTGGTGGAAGTGCCAATTGATAAGATACCATGGTTATATGATCAAGAATTTCAAAATAACTGATATATGTATAGATTAGATTTCCCTTATTTCAAAATATCATCAGCCTCATCTAGGAAGATATTCTAAGGAATATCATGTCACTAACTTCAAACTCTAGATCTTTCTGATAATGGTCAACATAAATTTTTTGTCAACTCTGAGCACATCTTGTGTGTTATTATCCAAGAAAACATTTTTATTGTATTTGAAAAAAGAGTCACAACACGGCATGACCAAAAAAATACCATAAAAAAAGAGAGTCCAGGTGTTCTGAAGTAGTGAAGGCCAAGGGCATCCGCGCGGACAAGGTTGAAACCCTCCTGGGGGAAGGATCCAAGATCAGAAAAGCAATATAGGCGAACCCCTTAAGTTGCCTTGGACGCTAAAAAGTCAGCCACAAAATTCCCTTCACGCCATGTATGACATAACTTCGTGCTAATTCTCAAAAGCCCCTTGTATCACCGAATGGTGTAGGCAATAGCCCATGGGATGGGCCCAAATGAACACGAATGGCTCATGCATCATGGGCATGATGCGAGGAAGGGGGTGATCCGGGACCCAAGGGGATCAGTGACTCTGGCTTTTTGTGGCACTCTTGGCAGTGGGGATTCCCTTCAAGCGGAAGCCGCAGTGATGTTGACTAGTTTACTCTTATGCAGGAAAAATAATGTTCATCTTGTGGTTGTGGAAATAGACTTACATCTTGTGTGTTATTGAATGACTCTAACATTCTATTTAATTTCCATAGATATATCAGGTACCAGCATCTTTCTTTATCCAACTTCATTCTAGTAAGTTATATATCTTCACTTCCTACCATATATATATTCATAAGGATCCATCTAAATACTGGAGTGAAAGATATTATTGTAAAAAATCCACAAAAGTAAGGTGTTGATCTTGACCACCTTTGAAATTAATAGAGAAATCTCTCAACATGTCTTTTAGAGTTTAAATGGTCCTCTATGACTAACCATCTATCTAAGGATGATAAAAAATTCTAAAACAAAACTATGTATCCAGATCTTACTGAAGACTTCTCTAAAAATTCGAGGCAAGCCTCATATCCCAATTAGATAAAATTGATATTAGTACACCATGAAATATTACCACTTTCTTAATGTATAACCGAGTAAGTTTATCAAAAAAATATTCTCTAATGGAAATGAAGTATGATGAATTCATAAGGTGATTGACTACAACCCAAATAGAATTATTTCCTTAAAATGTTTTGGAGAGTCCGATGATAAAATCCATGGTGATATTTTCCCATTTCCATTCTAGTATGGGTAATGGTTGTAACATCCCCTTAAAATTCTATCTCTCGGTCTTAACTTGTGGACTTACCAAGCACTGAGATACAAACTCTATAATATCTCTCTTTATTATATCCCACAATAAATACTCATTCAAATCTCTATACATCTTCTTACTTTCAGGATGAATAGATAATGAATATCTTTGAGCCTCCTCTAATAGCTCTTTTAAATCTATTATGGATGAAACACATATATGATTCCTAGATATTATCATTTTATCACAATCAAGGTTGAAATCAGGAATATTTCTCACCTTATTTTATATTACTACATATTCCTTTTGTGCCTATTTAATATTCACATGAATGGATTGTTGAATACTCATTTGAGCCAGATAATATTTATCTCCTTCCTTTAAGATTTATAGCTCCTTCCTTTTCAAATCCATAAATATTGGATCTTTAGTAGCCTTCATCATAGATAAGCTATAATGGTCATTTATACTTAGAGAAACTACCACCTTGTTCATTTTTCTAGGGTGTTAATGTATTGATCAGTCATAATCATTAATCATCTCCAACCATATTCTTTGGCATATGTACATATCTTTTTAAGTGAAAGTATAATTTTAAAAAAATTATCAGTATACATTTCACGCATTTCTCTATATAGATAATGCATATATATCTTTAATTCAAAAAATACCACAGCTAACTCCAAATCATGAGTTGGGTAATTTTTCTCATGGAGCTTCAATTATTGTGAGGCATAAGATATAACCATATAATTTTTATGAGGAAACATCCCATACCCTTATTTTTTGCATCGCTATAGATTAAAAACCCTTTCCCACTATAGGGTATTGTACGCATAGGTTCACTGACTAGCCTTCTCTTTATCTCCTTAAAACATTCCTCACATTCATTCATATAAAGGAAATTGGTTCCCTTCCAAGTTAACATGGTGAATGGATTTTATAGTTGTGAAACAATCTCCACAAATCACAAATAATATCCATCTAAACCAAAAAAATATATGTATCTTAGACACAGTGGTTAGTATGGGACAATTTTTAATAACTTTTTTCTTTGAAGGTTCTACTGATATACCCGCAATTGAGATTATATAACCTAATAATGAAACTTTTAAAAGTCAAAATTAACACTTAGTAAATTTTTCATAAATCTTATCCTTCCTTGGGGTCTTCAACACAATTACCAAATTATCTTTATGCTCTTTCTTTCAATTTGAATAAATAATAATATCATCTATAAATACTAACACAAGTTGATCATGGTAATATCTAAAGACTTTATTAATTAAATCTATGAATATAGTGAGGGAATTAGTAATACCAAATGGCATAACTATAAATTCATAGTGTCCATGCCTTATAAGGAATGTTGTCTTTGGTATATCCAATTTCCTGACCCCAAATTGATGATATCCAGAATAAAGATAAATCTTGGAAAAGTATTAATCTTTGTAAATTTGATCAAACAAGTCATCAATACAGGGTATAGGATACTTTTTCTTGATATTGATCTTGTTAATTTCTCAATAATCAATGCATAGTCACATTGATCCATATTTCTTCTTAATAAAAAAATAGGTTCACCCCAAGTTGATACACTTGGATGAATGAATCCCTTATCAAGATTATCCTAGTGTTTCTTCTTCAATTTTTACAACTCAATCATTTCTATTCTATATGGAGTCTTAGAAATAGGTATAGCATGAGGTATGAGTTCTATTGAAAACTCAACTTCATGATTTAGTGAAATACTAGGAAACTCTTCCAAAAAACATCAATTAACTCCTACATAATAGGCCTATCTTTGATTTTGAGTTTCTCCCCAACCAAACCTAATGGACTGAAGGCCTTCTATTTTTATTAATTTTTTAAAATTCCCCTTTTAAGGTTTAAAGGGGAACTCATAAATGGCCCATATGCTTCATAAAATTACATGACCTGTAGTTCATAGAGGAATTCATCCAAACTATAAGTACTTGGAACTACTCCTCCCCAGCTTCTACATCGTGATGTCATCTCACCGCCTTCACATGACTGTTTGGATGGGATTCTCATGCATGCACAGGCTGGTCCCGATGGCAATGACATACCCTCTATTTATTCCAAATCCATTATCTTATTCTCTAGTGAATGTGTCTTCTCTAAATCCTCATCTAGAGTCTACTTCTTATAGATTCTTCTAGGTCCATTAAGCACAATTACATGTGGCTCGAAAGCCTTAAGGTGACCTGAAGTCCTTAAGGTGGACCAAAGGCCTTGAGGTGGCTCAAAATCCTTGCTAGCCCGAAATCCTTACTGGCCCTAGGGACTTGGTTGTCCCTTTATCTATAGGATTAAGAGGTTGTTTACATCTATCATCATCATTAACCTTTAGATTTGGTCACTAATTAGTGTAATTCCCATACTCCTTGTATTTAAAACATTGGAATATGGGTGGTGCATTCTGTAGAGATTTCTATCTATTTGAATCATTAACTAACTTCTTCCCATCATTTTGGTATTAAATTTCTTTATTACCTTCCTTCACACACTTCAAACATTTACCAGTTCCCTTAAGAAAATTTCTTCCATATTTACCTCCACACTTTGTGAATAAAGGAAATTTCATTTTCTTATTTCTATGGTTTTTTGAATTCCCATTAAATTAAATTGTTCTTTTCTTATAAAAACCATGATATCAATGGATAAATACAATCTCCATTTTTAACTTTATATCACATCAAATTATTTATTTATAGATACTAAAGTCTCTTATGGATACCACCCTTTTGATACTTGGTTTTAAGCCACAGAAGAATCGATCAACCTTAATTTTAGGTTGGATGATAATACCATAAGTGTACCTTGAAATACTTGTGAAATTTTCCTCATAAGTACTAATATATTCATAATCCTTCTTATTTAACTCAAGTAATTCTTTCTCTGTTTTTGTATGAAGAATACAAGGAAAATACATATTGAAAAATAAGCTCTTAAACTCATCCCACACCATAGATTCAATTTATTCTTATTGATTCATTTTCTTGATAAGAGTCTTTAATTGATCTTATTCTCATTCAAAATGATAAAAAAAACAAAATAACTTTCTCATTGTTTGAACACTAAATAATGGGACATATATTTTTAATGGTACTAATTCATTACTCAGCGACTAGTGGATCAGTGGATCCACTAAAATAAGGTGGATGTCGCATCATGAAGCACTAGGAAGAATGTTGTTCCCTTATTTTTTTCATTTGGAAACTCAATATGGTTCATATATTAAGAAATTTTTGTGAGAATATAAATGATATTTTTCATTCCAACTCCCATAACATTCAATTATTCTGGAGGAAAATCATTTCATTGTCAATCGCATTTAGTATTAACATGATTCCTTTGGGTTTCAGTCATTGACTAAAACCAAAAAACATAGTTTGAGAAACAATAACCATAGATTAAACAACATGATCATGAAAAATCATTTATAGGATGTTTGAATCATGAAAATTTATTCTATTAAAACTTATGTTTAACCTAGGTCATTCCTGATCATTACCAAAACTTTAAGAATTATTTTATACTTAAACTTATCCCTGGGTTTCTCACTAATTTTTTCTCATCCTAGTTTCCAAAGGTTAACTAAACCTTTATATGATACCAACTATAAAAACACATATATATATATTAAATCATAATAGATGAATATTTTTTAGAAGAGTCCCTCGACCAAGAGGCTAAGGTATTTATTTATAAAAATAAATTTCAAAAGTCGAAAGCATGGGATATTATTATAATAATTTTCATAAAAAGAAATCAAATCAACTGGGATCATGTCTAATCAAGTGAGAGTCAGACCAACTCCCATGTTATCAAGCCCATCCACAACCATTTTTTCCTCCTGAAAAAAATGTGTGATAATGAATTTGAGGCTTATAATAGTATTCATGCATTCCATACATTTAGCTGTAAGTCTATATGAAATATGAAAATCACCATTTTTAATAGCCTACACAAGAGTGTAAGATTCACTTTCCAACCAAAGGTTATTCTAACCCTTTAATTTTGAAAATTACACAGCATGGATGATTCCAATAATCTTCGCTTCAAGAGAAGAAGGCACACCATAAGATCCATAGAAACATTCCATGACATTATCCTCATGGTCTCAAAAAATAGTACCACGCACCAAAGGACCTAGGTTTACTTTAGAGGCACCATCAGTGTTAATTTTAATCCAATGAGGGAGATGAAGAAACCAAAAAACCTCAATTTTACCCATAACAGGTCTGAAGTTTCCTAGAACACTCAATTTTCTCATAATGTTGAATTCATGAAGAGTTTTTTCACAATATCCCATCCATGACACACTTGTGTCCTTAATAGTAGAAAAAATATGCTACAAAACCAACTTCAAATAGAATGCCTTCCTAGCATTAATGATATCATTGAAACTCAACCAAATGGAGTGCAAGACTTTAGCAATAGCGATGCTAAAAAGAGAACGCATCAAAGCAGAACATTTTATGTATGTAAAGTAGTGCATAAGAGCCTGTAAACCCAAAAATTTTAAGCCATAAAATCCCAAGAATTCAAATATATCATTCTAGATAGCAAAGGCAGTTTCACATTTGAGAATGAGATGATATGTATCCTATCTATGTTGATGACATAGGGCACATCATGAGTAAAGTGAAAAACCAAACTTCTATAAAACAACATTAGTGGGTATTCTGTTATGATAAATCCTCTAGATAAGTGTTACCAAGAGGGTTTCATCCAATCTATGTTGAAAATATAAATCCAACTAAGTCCAATATTTGAGCCCCTGATGGAATGCAGGAAAAAGATTTTTCTATTGAGAACATCATTTTTTGCCATCTCCCTGACCAAAAAATCTGGACAAGAAACAAAATCATAGTTCTCAACATGTCCCTAAAGTTTATCATGAAAAAGAGGTTGAGGAACATCAAAAAAACTTTAATAGAAATCTGAACATCAGTATTTGAAACAGGGGCTGAAAATCATCAATGAGGGAAGAACCAGACCAATTTTCAATCCAAAACTTTAAATTGTAGCTCTTATTCACAATCCATCTTGAGCATGTCATGATACTCTGAAAAGAGGATTGAATTTCTAACCAAATAGAAGATTTAAGGTAATAATTATTTCCCTATTTTATTTTATCATAAAAATGATCTCATAGAAACCCAAAAGAGACTGAATTGTCATGAATGAGGCTCCAGGTGAGTCTAACTTGAATATAATCATTGAAAATCCCAATATTCTTTATACCCATGCCACTATTGTATAAGTTTTTATAGAAAGACATCCAAGGAATAGTGACCAGATTTCTTTCATGGATATTTACACTCCAAATAAATTTATTGATGGACACATTTAATCACTTGATATGCCCTCTCATCCATTTATAGATCATGAATGAGTGGACCAATTTGTAAACAATAACATATTTCACAAACTAATCCTTCCAGCTATAGATAAACTCTTCCCCTTACAAGTTGAGATTTTCCCATTGAACTTATCCATAATTTTAGTAAAATAGGAAGTGCTTTTTCTCCCACAAAAAAGTGGAACTCCAAAATAATTAAAAAGCATGGCCTCCTCACTGATTCCCATCTCTAAAAGAATATAATTTTTGTGGCATTAGAAAAACTCTTCCCAAAAAATACGGTTCATAAATTATCTACATATTCTTTGACTTATTTCTTCATAAATATTACCCTTATTAGATACATCATACTTAATACCTTGCTTCATAACTTGGGAAAAGAAAAATAAGAAAATGAAATCTCAGATGCTTAATAAGGGTAAAAAAAATAGATATATCAATGATCAAATGAACATAAAATGAGTATAAGGGTATAATAACATGATCTTAACTTTTGAAAGTCATACCCTCTATATAAAATATCATAATCTTAAGTCATGAAATAAATATGGGTAGTTTATAAGACATGAATCAAGGGGAATCAAGTAACATGAACCATGAAAGCTTAACATAGGCATATGACATTGATTTGTGGAATACACATAAGCATAGAAAATAATTTCCTTAGTATTCAAGGATCATTACCAACGCTGTCATAATGGAATGGTTTAACTCCATAAATCATCATAGTAGTCAAGTTTTACTCCTAAAATTATCATAGTGGGGAGAGTCCCTTATTTAATTGGGTCCACTCCCCATTTCAGTTATGTTTATCTCATGAGATGTCAATATTTACCCAATGCATTGAAGGGATATATATCCCCCCCTCATTACATAATTAAAATCCTACATATTTGTTCCAAAATATCATAAACCATTCTTGATATCGGAACCTATGAAAATAAATGGGTTTCATAAACATTTCATCATACCATAACCTGTAGAAAAAAATGGGTTTCATAAACATCGTGTTTTAGTATACATAAATCATCCATAAGAATAATAAGGATGGTATCCTTGGATCATATTCCGAGTAAATCATAAGAAAAAATAAAGGTTTTTGTCATTTATGAATCAAAATATCATTAAAACATTCTTGAGGAAAATAACATTTCCATTTTGAAATCACTTCTTCAAAATCTAAAAATTTAAAAAATATTATGGAAAAAAATTGAAAATAACTGTGGGAACTTTTAAAGTAATGTTCAAAAAATTTAGTGTCCACGATTCTGGAAAAAAAATTTCATACCATATAAGTTAAAAAACATTCCTTCCATATTTTTGTAAAAAATTCACAAAGTACCTCATTTGGAAAATGAAAAGAAGATTAATTTAAAACCATTTTTTAAAAAGTAAAAAATGGGTAAAAATTACTTTAAAAATAATAGGATAATGGTAAAAACCTTCTTTAATTTTTTTTAAAAAACATGGATATGAAATAAAATGGTTTTTTGACTGAAGAGTGAAATGAATTTGATTTTCATTAAAAACATATTTTCAGTATCTTGAGTACATAAGGTGAGGAAAATGAAAGAAAAAAATTATTTTAAAGAAATAACCATAGTATAATAAAATTAATGATTATATTGAGAGTTAGATCATAATATTTCATCATCAGAACTTAATCAAAAACAATCCTAGTAAACAATGATATTATATTTAAAACCCCTTACCACTTTGGTATCTTTTGAATTGTAATCCCCATAAAATAAAAAACCTTATATAGATATTTATATCCCATAATTTCATGATAAGAATCATAAAATACATTCTTGGTTAGTATATACATCACACAAAAAAACAAGTGGTGTATAAGGCATGTGTCCTATAGAAATAAAAGTGAGGCGACAATCCCTTACCTTAGGTATGACTTCCTTATTACATGTTGGAACTTCCTATATAATAAATATAGATTTATTATACATATATTAAATAAAAATAATCATATATATCATACCATATATTATTTACTTGTATCCTTTTATCACCTATTTGTTAACACTTCTTTATTAAAATCATTATTTCTGATGATATCTACTTCATTTTTTATGTATGTTCTAGTTCGGTAGTTTTGGTCTTTATATTTTGATCATGGTTACATATTATATATACTTTTAATCATGATATAAATATAATATATATTCATTATATACATTTTTATATTCATCCATAAAAGTAAAGATAGAAAAATGAATTACATCATTCATAGAGATGGTAGGTTGTACAAACACATGAACACTATTTTCATTTTTTGATAGATGGAACAAAAGAAAGTTAAATAATCCACATTTCAAAAATCATAATAATTTCATATATATCATATATATTCATTAAAATCATCTTTATTACCATTCAAGTTAAATATAAATGAAAAATGAATCACATCGCTTCATGGAGGTGGTAGTCCACACGTACACACGAGCGACATTATTGTTTCCTAAAGGATTGGATGGTAAGAAGGTAGAATGATTTTATAATATCAGAAGTATAATTTCATTATAAATATCATATATAAATATTTAAATCCATCATAATACCCATACATAAAATATGGTGATGAAAAATGAATTGCATCGCTACGCAGAGACAATAAATCATACGTACACACAAATGATAATTCCACTTCTCATTTGATGGGAAAGAGGGTGCATAATGGCATTTTAAAAATAAAAATAAAATTTAAGAATATTTAGGATACTTAATTTAATATTTTATTTTAAATAACATATATTTAGAGGAGGTAAATAATATTATAAAATAAAGTGATAGATTAAGGCAATTGCCTCTTCTTTGAAAAGACTCATTTAGATCTCATCTAAAGGGCTATAAGGTTGGTCTTTTGGGAATAATAGAACCTCAAGAATTTTTATAGGGAAGTTTATAATATAAATTGGTAGATTTTTTTCAATATAGAAGGCTCAAATTAGTGTAAATAAGTGAGGGAGTAGGTTCCCTTTTATAATTGAGGTGAGGGGCACTTTGGGAATTTCAAAAAATATTAAATTATAATAAATTAGTTCTTAATAAAAATGGTTAGGTATTATAAGATAAGTTGTTATAGGTTTTTAATCCCATTTATATTTTAGAAATTTTTTGGTGTCATTTTAAACTTTCTCATTTTGATTAACTATTAGTTAACCTATTTTAATGTTAACTATGGTAACAACTTTTTCAATATTTAAGGTTGTAATTTTTTATTATAAAGTAAAAATTGGCCCATAAATGTCCAATTTATGACATTTAAAATCATATAATATCCACCTTGTCTTATTTTTTATTTTTAAATAATTTAATAAAATATTATTTTGATAAAATATCATTATTGTCAATTTTGACACTATTCGTTTAATTTGACCTAAAAGAAATAAATAAGAAGTTGGAATTATAATATAATTTTTTAAAGAAACATTAATATGTCATATTAATATATAAAATTCATGGAACACTATAAATTAATCAAATTATATCACTTTTAACATTTTTAAATTTATTTATTTTATTTTTTTATTTATTGAAAAAAAATTGTTTTGGAGTTGTGTAAGCATTTAAGGTAAATATATAATACCTAAAAATTATAAATAAATTAACATCATGAATATAATTTAATTATTAAAAAATACTATTAATATGTATTCATAACTGGTTTTTATCCCTATGTGAACGCATAAAGGATATTTAAAATTAAGAGAGTAACATTTTGTAACTTTCTTTGATTTAAATAATATATAAGTCATTTTCATGGAAACATTTCGATTAAAAACTCAATTTAGATCCTAAGGTTATATGGTTATAATTCCTTTCATCTAATAAGAATCAATATAAAAACAATTATGGCCTTATCATTTATTTTTAACCTAGATTAACTAGATTTTCTCTTTAATAAGGTGATAAATTTTACCACGGTTACTATTTATATTGACCAAAAATAAAAGGGACATTTTTTTCCAAATTTTTACCTTCTAATTTTAAATATGTAATTAATTTCATCTAATTAAATATCTATAAATAGTAGAAATTAATTTCAAATTAAGTACGCAAAATGTGATAAAAACAACTTTTTAGAAAAAAAATACATTTTAAGTATAAAAATGGATTTATTCTTATCCTATGCTTAGAAAAATATTTTTTGAATGTTTAAAAAATTTAATAAAGTAAAAAATATATAAATTTAATTAAAATAATTTACCAATAGTGATTAATGTACTTTATTAATATAAAAATACATTGTGCGCATAAAAATAGTTTTTTAGAAAACCATCACTTTTATTTTCAAATAATTTTTGTTATTAATTTTAATCATTTGATAACTAATGGATTCATTTTATAAATGTTTAGACTGTATATTTTTTATAATTCAGTTATTACTATTCATACACACCAATCCAATGGCTAGGTGATAATAGAAACAAAATATTTTAATAATGTTATGTGGTTCGTCTAAACTTATTGTTTCATGTAACGTAAGCTATTGAAGAAATAAAATTATTTATAGAGAAATATTTCATAAAAATCTCAGGTTGTTACATAAAAACTTATCTAATTCCTATTTTATGGTCATATTTTGACCCTTTCTCATCTAAGGTTCAATAATGATCCATTTTGGAGCCTTATGGAATGTTTTAAATGTGGTTATATCTTTTTCTTTTCTAAACAATCCAAGTGTGTCCCCCCCCCCACTTATAAAAGGGAACCTTCTATCCTCTTCTCTTCACACTTACAAAGAATTTTTTTCAAGACAATCCCGACCCAAATCTATTTATTAATTCCCTAACCACATCCTATAAGCCTTATTTTTATTAGGAAACCCTCCTAATAAGTCTTTAGGTGTAAACCTAAAGAGGTTCTCCAACGAAGAGGTATAATCCTTAACCATGGGTTTTCATTTTATTTATTCTCATAACTCCTTAAAATATTATTCAATTATCATGATATAATTACATCATTTTATCCCATATATTGATATATTATTATGTTAATTTCATAACCTATATCCATATCCTCTTCCATAAAATGGGAAACAAAACTTTCGATCATGTGTATGTAAAACTACCACCTCACAAACCGATGTGATTCGTTTTCCATAACTGCCTATCATGGTTGGATATAATAATGGAGTTAAAGTATATATATTATATTTATGACATAATTATAATTATTTAATTATAATATCATATCTATCTTCTTACCTTCCAATACTTTGTAAAACAATAATGTCACTCTTTCCTATGTGTGGATTACCGCCTCCATAAACTGATGTGATATGTTTTTCACTTTATTTTGACATGGTAATAAGGAATAATTTATTAATATATATGGTATTTATGATATAAAAAATATTCTATAAAATTGAATTAATATTTACCTTTCTTTTTTCCATCCGTCAAAAAAATGGAAACAACATTCATGCGTATGTATGACCTACCATCTTCATGAACGATGTAATTCATTTTACCATCTGAAACTTTTATGAATGACTCTAAATATTTATATAATGAACATATATTATATTTATATCATGATTAAAATTATGGATATTATGGAACCATAATCAAGGTACAAGTACCAAAACTACTGAACCAAAACATACATGAAAAACAAATCATTTATTAGAGTGAGTAATTCCAATAATTTTAGTTTTTTTGTAATGATTTTGTGAGTTACTTATATGTCTATCACACTTAGTTCTATATTTTTCAATTTCCCACTTTTCCCTTAAAAGTTCTATAGTAATAAAAAAATAACTTTGGATGGATGGATTACCCAAAATAGAAATTTTAACAAAAAATTGTTAATAAAAGGGTGATAAAAGGTTATGATTAAATTTCATATGGTATGATATATGTGAGTATGGTTCAGAAATATATTTATAATAAAACTATGTTGAACCCTCTGGGAAAATTAGTTGAACTCATATTTCCATAATATCAACTATGCTCAATCATATTTTGATAATCCCAATTATGATCAATTATAGTTTGGTAGTTACTATATTGATTAATGGTTAATTAATTATTTCGGTATTTATAAACATCATGCACATATTCATTTATTATATTATTTATATTATCTTCAAGGAATACGGTTACTAGATGAATATATATTCTAACTTAACTCATTCTGCCGATAGAATACTTAAACAGGCGAAAGGTCACCATTACAGAACAAGTCTACCGATACTCAAAGGTCACCGGTATGCAAGTCTACTGATACTCAAAGGTCACTGGTATGCAAGTCTACCGATACGCGGAAGGTTACCGATATACTAAGTTTACCGATATAAGAAGGTTACCGTCAGACAAGCCTACCGATACGTAAAGGTTACCGATACGAAAAGGCTACCGATATGGAAAGGTCACCGTTATGTAAAGCCTACCGATATGCGAAAGCCCACTGATACAAGCAAGCCTACCGATACATGAAGTTTGCCGTTACACGGAAGGCTACAGATAGAAAGGCTACCGTTACTCAAGGCTACCTCTACCAAGGCTATCGATACCCAAACCTATCGTTCCAGAGAATCCGACACTACTTTAATTTCTTTATCTTTATTTAATCTAACCAACAGTCATATTAGGTATATTTTAATACACTAAAATTTATTTAATGGGTGTTTGTTGGTTGTCAGGGAACTGTACCTCGTACCTGCAAAAAGTAAATCATCTTTTTCCAGAGCTCGTGCTTTAAATAAAAGAAGGATGTGCTACTGTTGAGAGAGGAATTAATAGACGAATACATAGAGATATACATACCACGAGGTGTGCTGGAAGAACAACCGAGTGTGCATGAAAAGATATGACTGAACTTACATGAAGAACTCATTGATTACTACATACCAGTGAAGAGCTGAGAACGATAACATCCACACAAGAACTTCATAGACTATTTTTTTCTCTATCTCTGAACCTGGAAGTCAAGGAAGTAGACGACACTCTATTTTCCAGACAAACACCAGAAGAGGACTTAGAACCAATTCTGATCAATCCAAAGGAGTCCAGAGCTGCACTGCAATCACTAGATCCATTTCTAAACTCTAAATCTTAGCCTCTGTGATTTACTTTTTACATTTTGAGCAATGTGTGTCATCTGCTGTATTTTACACACACACTGTCTCCTGTACTTTAACTGGAGGATCTGTAAATCCTCACTCAAACTCTTACATCTTTTATTTCCCACTGGAATGGAATAGTGGAAGAGGTCGTGCATGACCTGGATAGCTGGTGCTGTTTTTTTTATTCCCATGGATAACAGTGGTAGAGGTCATGGACCTGGACAATTGTATACTGTTGTAATCCCCAATCCAGGGTGTGGATCACTTTTATATAAATTTTTGAGAGGACTAAGTCTCAGCTTGAGACTGAACCTCTTGGTTAAATCTGCTGGGCTTACTTATTTTCAAAGTTATTTTTTTATTCCGTTGCAAACTACTTTAAAACCAAAACTGTTTTAAAGTCACTTTGATAATTAAACTCGATAGTGTTTATATTAGTTGTAAATCAGTAAGTTAGTTTCAAAAGTTAATCAATTCTTCTGATTTGATTAACTGGGAAATAATCAATCCTTTGAGAACCTAACAGAACCTTTATTTTGATATAAATTCACTACAGTTTAATTCTGTGTTTTATTTGGGGGATTTTAAGACAAAGTTTTTTAAACAGAAATTTTAATTGGAACTCAATTCACCCCCCTCTTGAGTGTCCACTCCGACCAACATTTGGTATCATAGGAGTTTAAATATTTTCTAAAGTACTCTATTTTTCAACTGTGATTTTAGTTGTATTTTAAAGTTCTTAAAATTTCTGTTATTTCTAAATTTTTATCTCTTTAAAATATTTGCTTTAAGTAAGCTATCATGGATAATAGACTTGAAGGTGTTGCTACAAATAGACCACCCTTTTTCAATGGAACTAACTATGCTCAGTGGAAAATCAAGATGAAAATTCATTTAGAGAGCATGGGTTTTGATATTTGGATTTCTATAGAATCAGAATATAAAATACCTAATACTGTTAGATCTACTTGGAATGAAGCTACTAAGACAACCTACAATAATAATTGTAAATCTATGAATACTATGTACTGTGCTTTAGGAGATGAGGAATTCAATATAATATCTGCTTGTAAAACTGTTTATGAAATTTGGGATACCTTAGCTGTTTCTCATGAAGGAACAACTAATGTTAAGGAAATGAGATTGAACACTTATACTATTAAGTATAATAATTTTAAGATAAAGCCTGATGAACCCATTTCTGACATGTATCTCAGGTTCAATGAAATTTTCAACACAATGATCTCTCTGGGAAAGGATGTTCCATAAAAGGAACAAATTATGAGAATTCTGAGATGTCTACTTGAAAGATGGAGAGGAACTTCTGTCTCAATTAGAGAATCGTGTGATATAGGTGAACTGCCAGTCAAGGAACTAATTGGAAAGTTGATGATGTATGAAGAAGAACTTAAGGTGAAAAAAGAAGAAGAATATGAACCTAGAAGAAAGTCTATTGCTTTCAAATCTTCAACTTCAAAGAACAAGGATAAGGATAAACTTCAAGCTATAAACGAGAGTTCAAGTAGTGAAGACAGTGAAAGTGCTTCTGATAGTGATGCTGGGATGGCTCACATTGCCAGAAGGTTTAAGAAGTTTTATAGGAAGAAGAATTTTTTCAGAAAATCAAATTACAAAGTTAAGTATGATAGCAAGGGTCATTGAAAAAGGATTGGAAGAAATCTGACAAAATAGATGAAGTTGTCTGCTATGAGTGCAAAAGAAAAG
Source organism: Viscum album (assembly GCA_963277665.1). Taxonomy (NCBI): domain Eukaryota; kingdom Viridiplantae; phylum Streptophyta; class Magnoliopsida; order Santalales; family Viscaceae; genus Viscum; species Viscum album. The sequence continues at coordinate 989,199,041 of OY728129.1, forward strand.
GACATATAAAAGCAGATTGTCCAAAACTGAAGTACAAGAAGAAGTATTAATACAAGGACAATAAGTATAAGAAAGCCATGACGGCTACCTAGAGTACTTCTGAGGATAGCTCCAGTGAGTCTGAAATTTCTGAAACTGAAATCAGAAATAAGGTGAACATGTGTTTTATGACAAACACTTCTGAGGTAACAGCTGAAACTCCTGCTTTAAATTCTTATTATTCTGAATATGATACTGACTCTGATAACATGTCAAAATCTGAACTATTTGAATATTGTGGTATGTTAAAAGAAACATGTAATGAGATGAAATACAAATATAAAGGTTTAAAGAAACAGTATGCTTTAACTGTTAAACATAAATCTGATCTTGATATTGAAATGGAAAAGAATGATCAGTTTCTTAAAGAAAACACTGAACTGAAATTATCTAATGAGCAAATCAAGAAATACTTAGAGAAATTTACCAGTGTAAAATATACTCTTACTCAGATGCTAGGTAAGCAAATAGCACCTAGATACACTACTGGTATAGGATACCAACCTGGACAAAGGAAAATTAACAAAACTAGATTCATTCCTAAATCTGGATAGAATGTAGCTAGTTCTGGAACTTTATATGCTTCAACTAGTTATATTCATAGTTATGGATCTAATAAGGTTTATCTTTCAAAATCTGTTGACTCTAGAAATCTTATGAGACCCATTAGACAAATATGGGTACCTAAAGTTTTATTGGCTAACTTGTCTGTACCCAAGAAGATCTGGGTACCAAAATCATTTCCTATCTAAATCTATTTTGTAGGGAACCTTCTTAAAGAGCTCCTGTAGAAAGACTTGGTATTTGGACAGTGGATGTTCAAGACATATGTTAGGAGACTTCTCATTCTTCAAGAGTTTAGTAAAAGTTGATGGAGGCTTTGTCACTTTTAGTGATAACTCAAAAGGAAAAATCACCAGCTTAGGCCAGATTGGTAACACTGACTCAATATTGATTTCCAAAGTTTTATTTATTGATGGACTGAAATATAATTTGTTAAGTATTTCTCAGTTATGTGATGATGGTTTTAATGTTAAATTTGAAAATGATTCTTGCAATGTTTTTAATTCTAAAAATGTTTTAGTATTTTCTGCCTTAAGAAATGTAAATGTTTATGTTGTTGATCTGAATTCTTTAGCTAAGAATAATATTACTTGTTGAAATTCCTTTCATAAAGAGTCTTGGCTTTGGCACAGAATATTAGTACACTTCAATGTACATTCACTTAGAAAACTTGATAGGAAGAACTTAGTTAGATACCTACCCAAACTTGAATTTCCAGCAGACAAAGTTTGTAATCCCTGTCAAAAGGGAAAGCAATATAAAGTTTCTTTTAAATCAAAGAAAGAAGTTTCAACTTCTCAACCTCTCGAGTTGGTTCACATGGATTTATTTGGACCTTCTAGAGTTTCTAGTTTAAATGGGAAGCACTATGTATATGTTCTTATAGATGAATTTTCTAGATATACTTGGGTATATTTTCTAGCTCACAAAAGTGAAGCTTGTTCTTACTTTGTTAAATATTCCAAGTCTATAGAAAATATTAGTGGACTTAAGATCAAAACTTTGAGAAGTGATCACGGTCGTGAGTTTGAAAATCATGAGTTTGAATCCTACTACTCACATAGTGGCTATAGTCACAATTTCTCTGCCCCTAGGACACCCCAGCAGAATGGTGTAGTGGAAAGGAGGAATAGAACCCTTCAGGAAATTGCTAGGACCATGCTCAATGAGTATGACCTGCCTGTTTATTTTTGGTTTGAAGCTGTAAATACAGCTTGTTATGTTATTAATAGAGTCTTGATCAGACCTGTTCTTAAGAAGACACCTTATGAGTTGTGGAACCATAGGAAACCTAAGGTTAACTACTTCAGAGTTTTTGGCTAAAAAATATTTATTATTAATACTAAAGACAATCTTGACAAGTTTTCACCAAAGAGTGATGAAGGAATTTTCCTAGGTTACTCTATTTCTAGTAAAGCTTATAGAGTTTTCAATAAAAGAACCAAATGTGTGGAGGAATCTGTTCACATCAAATTTGATGAAACTGATCCACATGAGCCTAAGACCTCTCTTGAAAATCTTGAAGATGATCTCTCTGTTTTGAACCTTAATGATAAGGACAGTGGACCTATAGTTAAAACATCCAGTTCTGGAAATTTCCCAGAACCTGCTTCTGTTGAACCCCAACCTGTAGATGAACCTGAAATCTCTAGTCCTGCCTTTTCTAGACCAACTAGGACTCTAAAAACCTATCCTTTAGATGTTGTTGTAGGTAATTTAGACAGAGGAACACAGACTAGAGCTTCTCTAAGAAATCAGGTTGAACATGAATCTTTTCTTTCACAGTTAGAACCTAAAAGTATCAATGATGCTATCAATGAAAAATTTTGGGTAATGGCTATGCAAGAAGAACTAAATCAATTTGAAAGAAACAAAGTCTGGAAATTAGTAGAAAGACCTAAGGACACCTTAACCATAGGCACAAAATGGGTGTTTAGAAACAAAGTTGATGAATCTAGAAACATCATTAGAAACAAAGCTAGGCTAGTTGCAAAAGGTTACAATCAAGAAGGAATTGATTATAAGGAAACATTTGCTCCTGCAGCTAGATTAGAGGCTATTAGGATCTTACTTGCTTTTGAATCACATCTGAATTTCAAGTTATATCAAATGGATGTGAAATGTGCTTTTCTAAATGGTTTTATTGTTGAAGTTGTTTTTGTAGAACAACCACCTGGTTTTTCAAATCCTCACTTTCAAAATCATGTTTTTAAACTTTATAAAGCTTTATATGGTTTAAAACAAGCTCCAAGAGCTTGGTATGAAAGACTTACAAATTTTCTTATTTCAAAAGGATTTTCAAAAGGAATTGCTGATCCCACTCTTTTTATAAAAAGAATTTCAAAAGATGTTTTAATAGTACAAATCTATGTTGATGATATTATTTTTGGATCTTCAAAAAATTCTTTATGTACTAATTTTTCAAAGGTTATGCAGAATGAGTTTGAAATGAGTTTAATGGGAGAGCTTAAGTACTTTCTTGGATTTCAAATCTTTCAAACTAAAGATGGTATTATTTTAAATCAAAGTAAATATACTAAGGATTTATTAAAACGTTTTGGTTTGGATAGTATTAAGGGAAGTGATACACCTATGAGTACCACCTGTAAATTGGATATTGATGAAACTGGTAAACCAGTAGATCAAACTAATTACAGAGGTATGATTGGGAGTTTACTTTATCTTACTACTAGTCAACCTGATATTATGTTTAGTGTATGTATGTGTGCTAGATTTTAAGCTAACCCTAAAGAGTCACACTTACTTGCTGTTAAAAAGATTTTCAAATATCTTAACAGTACTGCTAATTTGGGATTGTTTTACCCAAAAGAACAATCATTTGATTTAATAAGTTATTCAGATGCTGACTTTGATGGATGTAAGTTAGATAGGTAAAGCACATCTGGAACATGTCATTTACTTGGAAAATCCCTAGTATCATGGTGTAGTAAGAAACAAAACTCAGTTGCATTATCTACTGCTGAAGTAGAGTATATAGCTTCTGGTAGTTGTTGTGCACAGATTCTGTGGATGAAACACACTTTACTGGACTATGGATTTAATTTTAAACATGTTTCAATTAACTGTGACAACACTAGTGCGATCAACATCTCAAAGAATCTTGTGTCTCACTCTAGAACCAAACATATTGATGTTAGAAACCACTTTTTAAGAGATCATTATCAAAGAGGTGATATAACTCTTGAATTTATAGTCACTGAACTCCAATTAGCCGATATTTTCACTAAGCCTTTAAGTTCAGAAATATTCAGTTTCATTAGACACGAAATAGGAATGATAACTTATTCTTAAAACTGTTAGGAGACCTCACTGTTAGGAGACCACACCGTTAGAATCCTCACCATTAGAGAATCCTCACCGTTAGGAGACCTCGCCATTAGAATCCTCGCTGTTAGAGATTCCTCACCGTTAGGAGACCTCACCGTTAGAAGACCTCACTGTTAAGAGACTTTACCGGTGCATCTCACGCTATTTTAAACTTCTGTATTTAAGTTCGAGACTTCAAAAAAAAATATATATATAAGATTTATTTTATTTTTGAATCCTAAATGATATTAAAATCCGATATTAGACTTCACTCAATCTCACCGCGAACTTGTCTGTTCGAATCCCTCCAACCTAAACCTCTCAAGCCGCAAAACCCTAAACCTCAAATCTGTAATGGCCCACGTCAAGAGACCCCAGGTTACAGATGGGAGTGATGAGCCGCAAGCTAAAAGACAGAAAGTAATGAATTCTAGTACCTGTGGAAGTGGAAGTGGAAGTATAGCTCGAAGGAATCCAGTAAACCCGCATCTCTCAAGGCGAGAGATTGTCGTTGAGAAAGAGTTGTGTGCAGAATGGCTCATGGAGAGAAAGTCCTTGGTTCTTAAGGTTTTAGAATATAAAGGATGGTTCGAGTGATTCATGAACAACAATGGACCGTATTATCCAACACTGATAAAATAATTCTATGAGTTTGTCAGTTTTGAGACATCAGAAGAAGAGAAAAGGATGTGCTCCTATGTGAGTGGACAGGAAGTTTCTTTTACTTCAGTGGAATGGGCTGGAACTTAAGAGTTCCTCATGAAGGAGATTGTGCTTTCTATTCAAAATCTGTTCCCTTAACCAGTGATATGTTTAAGTATGAAGATGATTTGTTAGAGCTGACAAGGAATGGGACCCCTAGAAAAATCATAGCTGCAGAGATGGCAGGGTAAGATAAACTTTTTTCAAGTTTATTCAACATGTAATTAGTCCAAGGAGAGGAGACTTTGCTACACTGATATTCTAGGACATTTATCTGCTGTATCTATTAAATCATGGAGTAAAAGTGAATCTGTATAGATTACTTATGATTCAGATTGAGGATATGACTAGACCGAAGTCCAAGTCCAATGCTCTTTTCTTTTCCAAGCCGATTTCTATAATGTTGAAAGCAAAGGAGGTAGCTGGACCTCGAGATGAAACAGTTGTAGTTAAAGACAACTTTTGTATCACTAGGACTGTTTTTAAGTTTATGAAAGTGAGTTGGAACCCATGAAAGAAGTATTGGGTTAATGATGAAGGCAAAATATATGATAAGTTCACACCAAAGGACCATCCCTCTAGAATAAAGAATGTGAGAGATCCTGGTCTTGAACCAGATGAGCCAGAACCGGTCTACAGTGATGATGAAACTGAGGAGGAAGAGACATCAGTTGAGGAAGGAGGAGACCCAGACTTACCCCCTAGTCATGTGCATCAAGTTATTTCTTATGGAGCAGCTAGCCCTCCAAAAGAACTACCAAAGAGAGAAACTGTCTTGAAGGATGGTGATATAGAGACTATAGAAGAGGGAGAAGAAGCATGCCAGTATGTTGTCAAGGACACCTCTTAGGAGGATGAGGCAACTGGATCAGATCATGATGTTAATAGAGAAAAGGAGGCTGCTGGTGAAGCAGATGATGAGGAAAATGAAGAAGAAGAGCTTAGTTTGAGCCCTCTTATAGACAGTACAATCAAAATAGTACCTGATCAGGAAGAAGCAGCAACACCTATTGATGAGAGAGTCATTAATGACTCAGAACAAATGGCTATTGAATCTGTTGTAGTTATAGAGGAATTGCAGAATTACATCAAGCAGAACAGTTGGAGGAGATACCTCAGGAGAATGTTCCAAGTGAGGGGGAGAATCTTGGATCAGTATCAGTGCTATATGACATTGAAGGTTGGACATCAGATCCAGGATATATGATTCTTTGACTTTCTTATAGAGATTCTGATGAGGAAGACCAACCCCAAAAGGAATCAGTTACCCTACCCACTGTGGCTGAAAATGTGGCAACCAAGGAGGATATTGAGTCCTTAAAAGATGAATTGAAAGAAGAAATAAGGGAATCAGTGAAAGATATGAAGAAAAGTATGGTTGAAGAGATGAAAATTGTGGAGAAATCCCTTGAGTTATCCATTGAATATGGTGTATCCAGTCCTGTGAAAGAAATGATGGATAAAATTAAAGTGTGCCACACTCAGATTGAGAGTTGGACAGGAGCTGTAGTTGCTTTGAGACAATCAATTGCTTCTATGACTACCATGCATAGCTCTCAAACTCAAGTAAACTCTGACATTCGATATATCAAAGAAGTGGTCAAGAAATTTGTGGAAGTTTTTGAGGCCTTTAAGAAGTCTATTAAAGAACATCTGAACAGTCAGGATGCACTTGTTCAGAAGGTAGTTAGTAGTCTGACTCAATCCTTCAAGGAGACAGTGGCCTTCTCAATGAAACCTCTTCCCTCATCTAGATCCAGTGTGAACCTTGACCAGATCCGCACTATTATTCAGGAAGAATTGGCTAAGGCCAGTCTCAGTGGTGCATCAGATACTCAGATTCTTGCTACCACTAGGGAAGTTATTACTTTTGTTTGTGATCACCTGCAGGCAGCTACTGCTTCTCAAGAGGCAATCAAGAATAAGGTGGATGCTTATTTCGAGAAGGTTTATACCAAGAAACACATGAAAAACCATTTCAAGATTTTGATTGAGAATCTGAAGTTACCTCCAGTAACCCAATCCTTCAGAGAACAGGTTAGTAAGCTCAGAGAGCTTACTCCTACCTTGGACAAATTCATTGAGAATTGAGATGAATTTATGTCTGCAATGGAGAGAGGAGGGAGTATTATTATGGATTTCCAGAATCTGCTTCTACCATTCTTTCATGTGGATGCAAGACCTGTAATTGTACCTCCTGCACTTCCTGCCTCTGCCTCTGGGAGTACACCTCAATTGACTTCAGTTCAAGCCATCAGAAGCTTGACACCAATGATCACTCAGAGGAATACAGATTTCAGATCCAGTACAGTTTCTGTAGCTACACCACCAGTTGTGCCTTCAGCTTTTTCGACACCCTTTGTTGACCCTACTCAATCTAAACCAACACCCTCTTCTGATCCTAAGGGAAAGACTCATGTTCAAGAGGAGGATTGAGTGATTCTAGATATTTTTGATATGACACACTTGTATTTTAGTTTAATTTATAAGTATGTACCTTTTGTGCTTTAATGGAAATTTGTTGTTACAGTCTTCCCTTTACTGTATTCCTATTCCTTCTACCCTTCTTTTTGTTAATCAAAAAGGGGGATAAAATGCAATATATGCTATGGGGATATGGGAGAACACTAATAACAACACAAAAATTTATTATGAGAACTTTGTTTTAAATTTTTTTTTCTAAGAAATTTTTATTCTTTCCTCTGATACTATTTTTAATTTTCTGAATACTTCGGCATAAGTTGTGATTATCAAAAAGGGGGAGATTGTTGAACCCTCTGGGAAAATTAGTTGAACTCATATTTCCATAATATCAACTATGCTCAATCGTATTTTGATAATACCAATTATGATCAATTATAGTTTGGTAGTTCCTATATTGATTAATGGTTAATTAATTATTTCGGTATTTATGAACATCATGCACATATTCATTTATTATATTATTTATATTATCTTCAAGGAATATGGTTACTGGATGAATATATATTCTAACTTAACTCATTCTGCCAATAGAATACTTAAACAGGAGAAAGGTCACCATTATAGAACAAGTCTACTGATACTCAAAGGTCACTGGTATGCAAGTCTACCGATACTCAAAGGTCACCAGTATGCAAGTCTACCGATACGCGGAAGGTTACAGATATACTAATCTTACCGATATAAGAAGGTTACCGTCAGACAAGCCTACCGATACGAAAAGGTTACCGATACGAAAAGGATACCAATACGGAAAGGTCACCATTATGAAAGGCCTACCGATATGCGAAATCCCACTAATACAAGCAAGCCTACCAATACATGAAGTCTACCGTTACACGGAAGGCTACCGATAGAAAGGTTACCGTTACTCAAGGCTACCGCTACCAAGGCTATCGATACCCAAACCTATCGTTCCAGAGAATCCGACACTACTTTAATTTCTTTATCTTTATTTAATCTAACCAATGGTCATATTAGGTATATTTTAATACACTGACATTTATTTAATGGGTGTTTGTTGGTTGTCAGGGAACCGTACCTCGTACCTGCAAAAAGTAAATCATCTTTTGCCGGAGCTCGTGCTTTACATAAAATAAGGATGTGCTACTGCTGAGAGAGGAATGAATAGACGAATACACAGAGATATACATACCACGAGGTGTGCTGGAAGAACAACCGAGTGTTCATGCAAAGAGACGACTGAACTTACACGAAGAACTCATTCATTACTGCATACCAGTGAAGAGATGAGAACGAGAACATCCACACAAGAACTTCATCGACTATTTTTTTCTCTATCTCTGAACCTGGAAGTCAAGGAAGTAGACGACACTCTGTTTTCCAGAAAAACACCAGAAGAGGACTCAGAACCAATTCTGATCAATCCAAAGGAGTCCAGAGCTGCACTACAATCACTAGAGCCATTTCTAAACTCTAAATCTTAGCCTCTGTGATTTACTTTTTACATTTTGAGAAGTGTGTGTCATCTGCTGTATTTTACACACACACTGTCTCCTGTACTTTAACTGGAGGATCTGTAAATCCTCACTCAAACTCTTACATCTTTTATTTCCCACTGGAATGGAATAGTGGAAGAGTTCGTGCGTGACCTGGACAACTGGTGCTGTTGTTTTTGTTCCCACGGATAACAGTGGTAGAGGTCTTGGACCTGGACAGTTGTATACTGTTGTAATCCCCGATCCAGGGTGTGGATCACTTTTATATAAAGTTTTGAGAGGACTAAGTCTCAGCTTGAGACTGAACTTCTTGGTTAAATCTTATGTGCTTACTTATTTTCAAAGTTATTTTTTTATTCCGCTACAAACTACTTTAAAACCAAAACTGTTTTAAAGTCACTTTGATAATTAAACTCGCAAGTGTTTTAATAAGTTGTAAATCAGTAAGTTAGTTTCAAAAGTTAATCAATTCTTCTGATTTGATTAACTGGGAAATAATCAATCCTTTGAGAACCTAACAGAACCTTTATTTTGATATAAATTCATTACAGTTTAATTCTGTGTTTTATTTGGGGGATTTTAACACAAAGTTTTTTAAACGGAAATTTTAATTGGAACTCAATTCACCCCCCTCTTGAGTGTCCACTCCAACCAACAAACTATATATATTATATAGATAGTTTTAATGTATAAAAAATTAGATACTTGAGTTAAGGGATTTTTGTCTCACTTTTATTTCCACAGGACACATGTAATATTCATCGACAGTTTATTTTTTGTGGTGTATATACCACTCATGAATGTATTTTATTATTCTTATCACAAACATTATGGGATATGCATATACATATAATGTTTTTCTTTTCATGGTTCCTATGATTCTAAAGTTACCAAAGTGGTAAGGGTTTTATGTTATAATCTCATTTTTTTATTGGGACTGTTTTTTATTATGCTTCTAATGATGAAATATTATGACCTATCTCTCAAGAAACTCATGGTTTTTATTATCATATGGTTATTTTTGTAAATTACATGTTTTAATTTCATTTTCCTATATTTATATACTCAATATACCAAAATAAATTTTTTAAGGAAAGCTAACTTCATTTATATCTTTGATCAAAAATATTTTCTCTTCAATGTCCATGTTTTTGAAAATATTTTAAAGAATATTTTTAATATTCTCTAAAGATTGTTTAAATTCATTTTTACCCATGTTTTACTTTTTAAAAAATGTTTTAAAATTAATATTATTTTCTTTTTATGAAAGAGGTACTTTTTAACAAAAATATGAAAGGAATATTTTTTTACCACAAACTGTATGAATGTAATTTGTTTTCATCTCGACCACTCAATTATTTGAAGCTTCCTTTACAAGTTCTCGATATTATTTTTAAATACATTTTTTTCTATAATATTTGAAAAATATTTAGATTTTAAATTATTTATTTCAAAGAGAAAATAATATTTTCCTTAAGAAATGTTCCAATTGATCTTTCAAAATCATTTTCCATCTATGATGACACCCTTTGATGTTACATAATATTTACTAGGGATATGATACAATGATACCATCCTTATTACTTCTTTTTACTTTTTATTTTTATGATGAAAAATATGTTTATGAAACTCATTCCTTCTCCATGGTTTATTCTATGATGAAAAGATGAAATGTGTATAAAACCCATTTCTTTTACATGGGTTATGATATGACGAAAATGTGAAGTGTTTATAAAACCAATTTCTTTTACAGGTGTTATACCATGATTAAATGTTTATAAACCCCATTTATTTTCATGGGTTTTGATATGATGAATGTTTTATAATCTTTCAGTACATATATGTGTGATTTTAATTATGTGATGGGTGGGACCTATATCTCCCTCCAATGAATTGTGTAAATATTGATATCTCAAGAGATAAATAGGACTAGAATGGGGAGTGAACTCTGTTCAATAAGGGACGTTTCCACTATGATAGTCTTGGGGTGAACCTTGACTATTATTCTGGTTTAGGGAGTGAACCCATTCCACTATGATAACTTTGGAAATGAGCCCTGACTGTTGAGGAAATGATTTTATATGCCTATGTGTATGAAAAAAATATGTGTATTATTCCAATGATATGTTCTCATGGATCATTTTATTTGGTTCCTTTATAATTCATGTCATATTTACTACCAATATTTATTCCATGAATCAAGTTTATGGTCTTTTATATACAGGGTATGTATTTCAAATGTTAATATCATGTTTCCGTACCCTTATACTCATTTTTTGATTATATGATCATTGATATATCCCTTGTTTACCCTTATTAAACATCTGATCTCATCCTTTATTATTTTTCCTTTCCCAAGGTTATGAAAAAAAATTGTATGTATGATATTTCTAAGAATGGTTCTAGTTATGAAGAACTTAGAAGGAGATGATGTAGTTCACTGATGAACTAGTTTTTTATGTATCCATTTTTCCAAAGACATTAAACCTTTATGGTCTTCATGCATTTTTTTGTAAAATGAAATGAATATACATCTAATAATATGTAATTTATATGGATGTAAATCTTGGGACACTATAAAATTAATTATATTATTTTCTCAAATGAAGTAATAAAAACATTTTTGATGAAAAATATATTTTTCAAGCATTTAAATAATTTACTAAAAATTTAGTCCTTATTTACTAATATATTTTCTTTATCTAAAATATTTATACATAATTTTCAAAAGGTAGTTATTATTATTCATACCACCAATATTAATGTCCAGGTTATAATGGTTATATGTAAATAGTATACCACATCTCGTTTAGGCTTGGTGTGGCATCTTGTATATGCTATCGAACATAATGTTATTCTTATAAAATCTCAATGTGTTTCATTCTTTCCACCTTCAATAAATTGTGTCCTCACAATTTGAACTTGCGCTCGGAAATCAAGGGTTTGAAATTTGAAATTTCCTTTATGAAAAAACCACAAAAAAAAGGGTTAATAAAATTTACTCTTAAAAATAGGTAAATAGAAATATGAAGTTTATTTAGAATAACATATAATTATGTCTCTAAATATGATAATAATAATAAGAATTGAAAATATGGATATATAGGTGAAAAATATTGCCCAAGGACTAATATAGAGTGGTGGAGAACATGTTTAAGAGAAATTTAACCACCAAAAAACCATGAATATGTGATGGGTTAAAAGACCATAAACACATAGGAAATGATTGTAATATGATAACATTTTTTTCAAGATCCTTTTCTTAGAGTTGAGGAATTCATTTAACATATAGACTAGTATCATAAGGAAATATACTTACTCGATACCTTTCTATTTCATAAGCATAATTTCATCCATTGGTTTTACTTCGATCAATTTACACTTCATCTCTTACTCTAAGAAAAGAATATCCAATATGAATTTTTTATGCCTGAATCACTAAAATTAACTTTTAATGGATCACAAGATCCATAAAAGAATGGAAATTTATTCTTCATGAATTTAAATATTAACCAAAACTGGAATGGTTACCACAAGGTAAGATAATAAAAAATGCATAAACCTTCATATGAATAAATAATACATTTTACTTCAAAATTACCACCAAAGGTTAAACATAGATTATTATATAATTAAATAACCCTACATCCCAACTAACCTCAATATTCTCAACATTAAAAACTTTTTCATCTCAAAGGTGATCTCATACCTTTTAACATACATCCCCAAAAGTTTAATTGCATTCTTTACAAATAATCCGTTACATTAAACCTAATGGTTATATATACCGCAACCCAGTAAAACATCTCCTAAAATATAATTAATTTTCTTAAAATAAAGAAGATTTTATCATATAATATGTTTCCTAAAATCAAATTAATATTCAACCATTAAACCATTTAAGTAAAAACAATGTCATACTAACCAGTACATCAAGTAGGCTAGTGGTAGGTTTCATACCTTTGTCACCCTTTGGTTGTGGGTTCAAGAACCATGGCCTTTCCCGATGTGATGAGTTGTTATTCAGTATATGGGTTTTTTTCTAAAATTATATTTATATAATTCCTATAAAATTCCCAAAAATATGAAGAATATACTTAGAATAAAATTAATCATAAAATAACTTTTTAACCACTAAGTTTTTCTATACATATTTTTTTATAAAAAAATCAAATAATCTTAATTGACTACTATTACTTTATAATTAATTATCTTATTAAACCTAAAGGTTATAAATACCTTTAAACTTATGTACATTAATGATCATATTAACCCTAAAGGTTATAAATACCTTTAAACGTATGTCTATAAAATATTTTAGCATAATTCCTAAAACCAAAACACATACTAAACTCAAGGGTTCTTTTACCACAAATGTCTCCCAAAATCTTCCATAATCATGTTAAACTCCATCACATCATACCTCAAAAGGTGTATCTATAGTTTTAAACATATTATTAGCCTTATATATATTATCCTAAGACACTTTAGGTTTATATCATATCACTATATCATATCATAGGCTTTCTTAGGTTATATTCTTTAATTTATCATAATGGTTGATAGAGAAAATGTGGGTTAACCAAACAATCCCCCCTGGGAGTGTCAAACTAGGTTCTCAATAAGGGAACACTAACCATGTGCAATAATGATGGTTGAGATATACTCAGTCAATTCTTTTTAGGGTTATTACCCCTAGATGCATATATACCAAAACTGCATCCACTTTTAGTATCCAGACAGAGATGTATTTCTAGGAAAACCATATAATCTCTACCTTACCAAAATTTTAGGATGTTATCCTATACTTAAAATTATCCTCAAATTCATTCATAGGGTTATGTTCCCTAATCTATTTTTTCTAAATCTTGTTCCCAAGGTCTCTACTAAACTTTCCCTAATACCAACTATAGAGATTCTAATCCTAGTAGCCCAAAGTCGGTGTTAACTTTAGTACATTGTCATTAGATATAATGGATCACACCCCAAAGTAATTAATAGTTTATTAGTCTTGGTAAAATATAAACATACTTAAATCTCACATTACAATTGAAAACATGAAATACAATATAATGAGAGTAAATATTTTTCTTCCTTGAATTCATTCATAGATTCCTTCTTCATATCCTGGGGAAAGGAAATAAAATAAGGGTGATCTAAAATGCTTGGTAAATATTACATATAATAGAAGTTATCATGATTAAATAAGGTATAATAAATATGGAAAGGTAAATAACTAAAACACGGTCCATTTAATTAATAAATTGAGCATGAAATGTATCTGTAGATAATATCAATTAAGCAATCTCATAGATAACAATAATAAATGCATTATTATTGAAGGAAATTCACACTATTAGATTTCCTGATCTTATATATCTTGATATCTATATCTTCAACACCATGTGCTAAGATAGTTTAATTGATGGGTAGGTATACACCAAAATCCCATTTAATTTGGATATCCAACTAATTCGCCTCTTGAGACTATCAATTCATCAAGGGGATATCTATAATTGGGTACCACACATTACTTCATTTCCAATGCATTCATCATATATTTAATGATTAATTCAATTCATAAATAATATGTCTTATCAAAAAACATCCATATTAAGTAAATAATATGAATTTATCAAGTTTTTTCCCATCCAGTCGAGTAACTTTCATAATAAAACACCATATATAAAAATGTTATAATGTTTAAAAAATAATCATATTGATGATACAAATAATATGGATATTTAATATAAATTTAACGTATAATGAAAAATGAACACAAGAAAGTGAATGTTTCAAGAGAAAGTTACCACAAAATTAATCATGAAAGTGAATGTCAATAATTTTCTTGGTCAAACTATTCATAAACCATCCAAACAAATAATAATTATGGTATTATTACAAATTACTCTCATTGTATTGTAAGTAAAATAAAGGTTTTTTTTGTTTATTAATATAAATACCATAAGAATATCATTAAAAACATTCTTGAAGAAAATACCATTTTCACTTTGAAAATCACTTTTAAAACTAAAAATTTCAATAATATTAGGAAATAAATTATTTGAAAATAAACTTGTAAACTTAAAAATTAGGATTCAAAAAAATGAGCATCCATTATGGCATAAAAATTATGTCTATGCCAAGTACGCTAAAAAAATATTCCTTCCACATTTTCAGTAAAAAGTAAAAATGTACCTTGTTCAAAAAGGAAAAAAATGATTTTGTTTAACCATTTTATAAAAATTAAAACATGGGTAATTATTAATTCAAAAAATCATAATATAATATTAAAAACATTCTTGAAAACATTTTTAGAAAACATGGATATGGAAGAAAAATCATTTTCGATCGAAAAGAGAAATAAAGTTGACTTTTCTTAAAAACATTTTCACAATCATTTTAAGTACCAAAGAGAGGAAAAATGGTAATATTACTTGAAAAACTAATTAATAACTATATTATAATAAAATTAAATGGTTCTATTATGAAATTTTCAAATAATTTGATTCATTGTAAATTCAATCATAAAAAATCCCAATTAAAATGAGATTGAAGCATAAACCCTTACCGCTTTGGTAACTTTTGAATCATAACCCCCATGGAAGAAATAAATTCAAATGAAACATTAAGTACCATTAATATAAAGATATTCATGATATAAAATATCAAAGTGTTAGTAGGTACACCTCATAAAAATAAATAGGTGCATAATACTAAATATATCTCAATGAAGTTGAAATTGTGACGAAATCTCTTACAAAGATCATACCGTTGAAGTAAGAATAAATCAATGAATTAATTATGTGTATCAAATTTAATTAAAAATAAAACAAGTGGAAATAAATTATAAAAAACATTACACACATAATCTTTTAATTTCAAATACAATGAGTAAGTAATATAACCTAATGAAAAGAAATTGAGTTATGAAACACTTTCCACTTAGTAACTTTCAAGTTATATTACCTTAGATTAAATAATATGAATTAAGACTTAAAATACCATTAATTATGTATGATTAATTATATAACATGTAAAAGGTAATTATACACATCATATAAAATAAATTGGTACATGATATTAAAATATGCCTCAATGAATGGAAATTGAGACGAGAACCCTTACCTCACATTTCCCTTTAGTTAAACATGATTTAACTTACTATATAATGGTTTAAAATAAGTTATTAATTTATAATAGAACCATATTAATATTTATAATGTCATATATGATATTATTATAACATCTTGTCACATTTTTGTTAATAATTTTTCATTATTACAATTGTTTCGGGTGTTAACCGCTTTATTTTATCATGCATGTTTTTTCATAGAAGTTATGTTTCTTGTGAATTTGATATTGATAAATCATATAAATAATGATATTTATGTTATAAATATCATATTTATTAATTTTATTTATTTTTATAATCATTCTTGAAATTTAAACATGAAAAATGAATCACATCTCTTTTTGGAGACGGTGGGTCGTACATATACACGAGAAGCATTATCATTCCCCTAATGGGTGAAAGGGTAAGAAATTGGATGGTATAATAATTTAATAAAATCAATATTATATATTAATTATCATATATATTCATTATTTACATCATTATGTCTATCCATTTGAGCTGATAATGGAAAACAAATTACATCAGTTCGTGTTGCGGTATTCAGTTGTACACAAGAGTGGTGAATTTTTGTTTCCCATTTGATAGAGAAGGAGATAGGTGAAAATTATTCCATAAACATAATAAAATATTAGTATATAGGATATATTTTTTATATTAAATTTTAATTTTTAATACATAATTTAAAGTGTAAAAATAAGAATTAAAAAGAAAGAACTTAGTGAGGACAATTACCTTTGCTTAAAAAACCTCCTTTGGATATCTTATTAAGGACACTAGGGTTGGTATTTTGGGAAAACCAGTAGATATAGAACATGAATAAGGATTTTGGTGAGAGATTTTGGTAGGTTTTGGTTTATCTAAATGGATTTAGAGATGTTAATAAGTGAGGGGATAGGATTCCCTTTTATAATTACGGAGTGACATTTTTGTAAATACCCAAAACTATTTAATAATGGGAAGTCACTCTCAACCCAAGTGTGTAAAAAATTGATAAATAATGGTTTTAATGAAATATAAGGTTTATAAAAACCTCCACTGATAAAAATAAATATTTTTTAAACATTTTATTCCATTTACCTTCAAGGTTACTCAATTTTACCATTTTAGTTTTCACCATGGTAACTAGTTTTTAACATAGGTAATTTGTCATTTAATACTAAAATTAAATAAGCCTTATTAGATAATTTTGAACCAATAATTATTAATCTAAAATAAAATTTATCAAATAAAAAATTCATGTGTGTGGAAAATTAATTTTAACATGAGCTCATGTAATGAGAAAACCCCTGTTTTAACCTTAACCATGGTAATTAATTTCTTTATGTTTTTACTATTAATTATAACTAAAAATTAATTTGACCTTACTAACTGATATTAATTATGATTATTAAAAATATTCAAACCATTTTATCAAATTAATTTCATAAAATTTGTGAAATTTAATTTAAAACAAACCCATAAAACGTGTCAAAAATTTATTTTTTTAGAAATGTTTCTTTCAAGCATAAGATGATATTACATTAACTATATGACTTGTGATAATAATTATATAGATTTAAATTAATATAATTATATATATTATCTATAAATTTCATTTAAATATTTCCTTATTAATGGTTATTTTGATTAATTAAAATGGTGAAACATTATACACATAAAAATAGTTTTCAGAAAAATGTGTTTTTAAGCCTAAAAATACTTATACCAAAATCTAGTATAAACAATATTAAAATATAATTAATTATATTTAATCTTACTAAATAATACTTATATTACTTTTAAATCAAATTCAAATCATAATGGGACTTTTAAATTACTTAATTGATTGAAAAGAAATGACAATTTTACAAAAAAGATGTATTTTCCACCATTCACTAAAAAATCACTCTTCAGAAAAATCCCAAATTTTAACCCTAAGTTAATTTTAACATGATAATTTAAAAAAATTAATTTAATTTTATACAATAAAATTTATAAAATTGGAATAAATTGATTATATTATTTTTCAGACAAAGTAATAAAAACTATTTTAATGAAAAATATATTTTTGGAGAAAGTAAAGATCTTACTAAAAATTGAGTCCTTATTTACCAATATATTTTATTCATATAAAATATTTATAAGTAATTTTTAAAAATTGATTATTCATATTCATACCAGCAATTTTAATGGATAGGTTATAATGGTCACATTTAAATAATATATCATGGTTTGTTTAGGCTCAGTGTTGCGTGTCGTATACACTATCAAACATAATATTATTATTTTAAAATATAAGGGTGTTATATTCTCCCAACATTCAATAAATTCCATCCTCATGATTTTAACTTATGATCAAAAATCAAGGGTTTTAAATTTGAAATTTTCCTTGTGAAAAACCCACATTGTAAAAGGGTTAATAAAATTTCCTCTTAAAAAGAGGGAAAGGGAAATAAAAAGGTCATCTAAAATAACATAAAATTATGTTTCCAAATAGGATAAAATTAGTAGAAAGTTAAAATATGTACATGGAGGAGTAAAATATCACCCAAGAACTAATATAGAGTAATATAGAACATGTTAATAATAAAGTTAACCACCACAAAAACATAAATCTATGATGGCTTAAAAGACTATCAACTCTTCAGAAATGATTATAATAGGATAACATTTTTTTAAGATCCTTTTCCTAGAGTTGAGGAATTTATTTACCATTTAGACTAAGAACATATGGAAATATAATTACTTCATACCTTTATTTTTCATAAGAACAATTTCATCCTTTGGTTATGCTTCAATCAATTTACACTTTATCTCTTACTCTAAGAAATGAATATCCATTATGATTTTTTTATGACTGAAGCACTAAAATTAATTTTTAATGGATTATAAGATCCATAAAATAATAATGAAAAAATATTCCTCCTATATTTAAATATTTACCAAAACTGAAATGGTTACTAAAATTTAAGATAATAAAAAAAATATATAAACTTTTATATGAATAAATAATAAATTTTACTTTAGAATTTACACCAAATGTTCAACATAGATTATTCTATAATTAAATGACCCTACATCCCAATTAACCTAAATATTATCAAAATTAAATATTTTTTTCATATCAAATGTGATCTCAAACCTTTTAACATACATCCCCAAGAATTTAATTTCTCACAAATAATAATTTATGTTAAAACTAATGGTTATATATACCTCAACCCAATAAAAAATCTTCTAAAATATCATTAATTACTTTAAAATAAAAAATATTTGATCCTATAATATGTTTCCCAAATTCAACTTAATATTTTACAATCAAACTGTTTAAGTAAAAACAATTTCATATTAACTTGTACATCATGTAGTCTAGTCAAAGGCATTTCACCCTTATTACACTTCAACTGTGGGTTTAAACCCCAAGGAATTACCTAATGTGATGAATTGTTTCCCAATATTCCATTTTTCTTTTTTATAAAACTATATTTGTATAATTCCTATAACATTCCCAAAAATATGATGAACATTTTCAAAAAAAATTAAAAACAATTAACCACTAAGATTTTCTATACAAATTTTTTTCACAAAATAAAATAATATTAATTGACTATTATTACTTTATCATTAATGATTATATTAATCCTAATGGTTATCAATACCTTTAAACTTATGTCTATAAAATATTATAGAATCATTCCTAAAACTAAAAAACATATTAAACCAAAGGGTTCTTTTACTATAAATTCCTCCCAAAATCTTCTATGATCACATTAAACTCTATCACATCATACCTCAAAAAGAATATCTATTATTTTAAACATATTATTAACCTTAGACATGTTGTCCCATGAAACTTCAGGCATAACCCATATCACTATGGAATATCATATGTTTTTATAGGTTCTACTATTAAATTTATTATAATGGTTCATAGATAAAATATGGATTAACCAAATAATATCCCCTAGGAGTGTCAAACCAGGTATGAAATAATATCACACTCATCATGTACCATAATGATGGTCAAGATATACTTTACCAACTCTTTTCAAGGTTATTAAACCTAAATGCATCTATACCAAAACAATGTCCACTTAAAGTATCCGGATAGGAATGTATTGGTAGAAAAACCACATAATCAATACGTTACCAAAATTTTAGGATGTTATCCTATACTTAGACTTATCCTCAAATTCAGTCATATGGTTAAGTTCCCTAATCTATGTTTTACTAATTTTAGTTCCCAATGTTTCTACTAAACATGCTTTGATACCAACTATCGAGACCCTGAACCCAGTAGCCTAGAGTCAATAGTAACTTTGTTACATTTTAACTAGATACAAGTAATCCCACCCTAAATAAATGAATATTTTAGTAGCCTTGGTAAACTAGATACATGCCTGAATCACATATTATAATTGAAAACATGGAATACAACATAGTGAGAGTAAATATAATTCTTCTTTGAATTCATTCATAGATTCCTTCTTCATATCCTAGGGAAAGAAAATAAAATAAGGGTGATATCAAATTCTCATTAGGTATTGTGTATAGAGGAATATATCATGAGTAAATAAGGAATAATCAATATGGTAATGTAAATAATAGAAACGCATTCCATTTAATCAAAACTTTAGTACAAAATACATTCATGAATAATATCAATGCATTAATCTCATGGATAATAAAAATAATAACTGAATTCTTATGGATGGAAATACATACTATTGGACATCATAATCATATACATTATGATATATATACCATTAAGACCTTACGCAAAGACAATTTATTTGATGGGTAGGTCTATACCAAAAACCCATTTAATTTAGCTAGCAAACTGATTCTTCTCATAAGACTATCAATGCATAAAAGGGTTATCTATAACCAATCTCCACCCATAACTTCATTTAAAATTCATTCCTCATTTATTAAATGATTAATTCAATTTATAAACAATATTACTTATCAAAAAATATTTATATTGATTAAATAATATGGATTTATCAAGGTTTTCCCCAGTAAATCAAATAACTTTCATAAAAAAAATTGCATGCAAAAATAGTATACATTTTAGGAAATAATTATATCCATGATATAAATAATATAGATATTTAAGAGAAATTTAATTTCCAATGATTAATGATCACAAGAAATTGGATGTTTCAATAGAAAGTTAACAACCACAAAATTAATTAATAAAGTGAACATTAATACTTTACCTAGTTAAAATAATCATAAACCATCCAAATAAAGAATAAGGATGGTATTATTACCAAATATACCTAGTTGAGTTCAAGTAAAATAAAGGTTTATTTTCATTGATGAATATAAATACCATAAGAAGATCATTAAAAAAATTGAGTAAAATTTCCTTTTCACTTTAAAAATCACTTTTAAAAATAAAAAATTCTAGAATATTAGGAAAAACATTTTCTTTTAAAATATCCTTGTAAAATTTTAAAGTAAGATTCAAAGTAATGATCGGAAATGATGATGGGAAAAAAATCATGCCGAGTACATTAAAACAAATATTCCTTTTACATTTTTTGGTAAAATTTCAAAAAAGTACTTTGTTCAGAAAGTAAAAAAAAGATTCCTTTTAGCCATTTTTTAAAATTTTAAACATGTGTAAAAATTAATTTAAAAAATAATATTATAATATTAAAAACATTCTTGAAATTGTTTTTATAAAACATGGATATGAAAGAAAAATAATTTTCAATTGAAAATTGAAATAAAGTTATTTTTTCTTAAAAATATTTTCTCAACCATTTTAAGTACCAAAGAGGGTTAAAATGGTTCTATTACTTAAAAAATCATGAATGACTATAGTATAATAAAATTAAAGTGTTTTATTATAAAATTATCAAATAATTTCCTTCAATGGAAATTCAAATATAAACAATTACAGTTAAAATGAGATTGAAGCATAAACCCTTACCACTTTGGTAACTTTTGAATCATAACTCACATGAAATAAATAACTTCAAATGAAATAAAAAATACCATGAATATAAAGATATTTATGATATAACATATCAAATTGGAAGTATATACACCTCATAAAAATAATTAGGTGCATAATACCAAATATATCTCAATATAGTGAAAATTGAGATGAAATCTCTTACTAAGATCACACCATTTAAACGAGAGTCAATAAATTAATTGATTATGTGTACCAAATTTAAATTCATAAAAAACAAGTTTAAAAACAACATAAAATAATCAAAAGACATTACACACATAATTTTTGAATATCAAAGACAATAAATAAGTAATATAGCCCAATGAAAAGAAATTGAGTTATAAAACACTTACCACTTGGTAACTTTCAAGTAAAATAAACTTGGATGAAATAATAGGAATTGAAACCTAAAATACCATTAATTATGAATAATTAATCATATAACATTTTAAAGGTTGGTATAAAAACCATATAAAATAAATTATTAACATTAAAATATGCCTCAGTGAAATGAAATTAAGACGAAATCCCTTACCTCATGTTTCCCTTTAGTTGAACATGATTTATATTCTTGTATAATGATTTTAAACATGTTATTGATTTATAAAAGAACCATATTAATATTTATAATATCATATATTATCTTATAACATATTTTCACCCATTCATTAATAATATTTCATTATTATAATTGTTTCTGGTGTTAACTGCATTGTTTTCTCATGTATGTTTTATCATGGAAATTCTAGTTCTTATGTATATGATATAGTTAAATCATATAAATAATGATATTAATTTTATAAATATCATATTTATGTTGGTCGGAGAGTGATGGCAAGAGGGGGGGTGAATTGCCTTTTTTAAAAATTAATTAACAATTTAAAAACAATTTATAAATGCAGCGGAAATAAAAAGGGGCAAGACACAATTTGATAACGGAGTTCGGCTTAAACCAAAGCCTACGTCTCCGCTCCCAACTCAACCGTTGAGAGATTTACTTCAGCTTTCTTTTTAATGGTTGTAGCAAGAAACCCACTAGCCGTTTTAAGGTAGGCTAGATCACCTTCATACAGCTTGCTTTTTTATGATGGTTGTAGCAAGAAACCCAAAATGAAAGTGAGGAAGAAAAGGATGGTTTGTTTTAATACAAACCCAATGAATAACTAAACAATTGAAATAAATAAATTACAACAAACTTGAGGAAGCCTTGAGCGCCAAGAGTGTGAGAGTAGTTGATGTAGAGGCAGCCCAAGCTTCAAGGATGGAGATGGATCACAAGTAGCCTTAGAGATTTGTCGTTTAGGGCTTCAAGGGATCAAAATATCATTCCAATGTATCGTTGGTTGTTCCCGGCATCCATCCTTGTCAATTTATAGGAGAAATATCCCCAAATACTTCAATATAGCCGTTGGAGGGCTTCCGGAGCCGTTGGGGGTCAAAAGTACAAGTCTGGTCAAAGCCTAACGGCTAGTTTGACTGGGCTTACCGGCTGACCGGTGATTGGCCACCGGCTGGCCGGTGCTCCAGACAGAAGCTAGAGCTTTCTGTCTGGGTTCCACCGGCTGGCCGGTGCTGGGACACCGGCTGGCCGGTGGTCCAGACACCGGTTGGCCGGTGGCACCTGGCAGTAGGCAAGGCCTACTGTCTGGTTCCACCGGCTGGCCGGTGGTCAGGCACCGGCTGACCGGTGGCACCTGGCAGAGAGCATTGCTTCTTCCAGAGACCACCGGCTGGCCGATGGTAATCCACCGGTTGGCCGGTGGACTCAGAGAGTCCTTTTCCAGTCTTCTTGGGCCAACTCTTTGGCAACCTTTTTCCTATCATCAAACAAACTTGAAAACAAGTTAGAACACGATGAGAGTGATTGTGATCATTAAAATCCAAGAGAGAGGGGTACAACAATCTCCCCCTATTTTGATGATCACAATCACAAATGAGAAAGCTTTTAAAAAGGATATGCCAAGTAAAAAAAGAAATAAGAAACTTGGACATGGAAAATTTTAGAGATCATACAAGAATTTCATAGATGTATCATGTATTGAAAATGATATTAATCTTGAAAGGATTGAGATAAAGAGAATGGTTCATTTTGAAATTGTAACCATAGGTCATTTAAAAGAAACAACTGAAATCAATAACTTAACCATTTAAAAATAGATTTTGATGAAAGTAATAACTTAAAATTGAACTTTTAAAAAGAGCACTTAATTAAATGAAATAAGTAACTAAGTATGGAATAGAGAGTTTTTCTCCCCCTTTGGGATTATCAAAATAGGAGGAAAAGTATGAAAGAAAATTAGAAAAACAATAATGAGGAAGTAAGTAATGACAAAAAGGATTGATAGATAAGACAACTTGAATTTTATAAAATATGAAACGTTACATAGAAAGTTCAAAATACAAATACAAAGACAAGCCAAAAACAGGAACGGCTCTATTCACTCCTAGAGGGCCGAGAGTGACGACGACGCCTGAAGGTCGGAGGAGCCGGAGGAGCCTGGACCGCCTCAAAGCGACGATCAAGAGAATCGATCCGAGAGTGGAGCTAATCAAACTGAGAGCTGAAGTAAGAAAACTGTAAGTCGATTCGGGTCTCAATCTGATCCTGGAAGCGAAGGAATTGATCAGCCGTCACCGACAAGCTACCAGTATCAGCGGGAGGGGGCACAGCCTCAGCAGGCTCCGGTGCATCATCACCCGCTCCATCTCCCTCATCAGCAGCAGCAGCAGCCTCACCTTCGTTGTCACCACTCCCTTCCTCTTCATCATCACCATTGTCCTCACTATCTGAAAGAGGATAGGCAGCGGCAATGGCAGGAGGCATGGCATGGGAAGGAGGGTGTGAATTTGTCTGAGGGGAGTAAGCCTTGAGAAGGCCCTCCTTGTCAGTAATCCACTCCTGACACCAAGGATGCCAACGAATGTTCATCCGTTGCACCATCATAAAATTGATGATGCTATCCTTCTTTGGCTGCTCGAAGGAGGTAGCACGGAGAGGGACATCAAGAAAGGTAAAGATTTTGGTCAACAAGCGCCTGTGAGGTAGAGTTTTGGACCGGCGCGGGTGCTCAGCCACATAAGACATAGCCCGGAACAGGAACCGTACCAAATTGAAATGAATGCCTCTGGTGATATAAGAAAGAAGATAAATATCAATAAATTTCACCGTATCGTGATCACCGATACGGGGTGAAAGGGTGGTCTGAATGAGGCGCTCAATGATGTGATGGTTAGGGGAGAGCTGGGAGAGATTGACAATGGGATCGGTGGGCTGCCCTATGAGATGATCAAGAGCGACAGCAAGATCAAAATCAGGGTCCCGAGGAAACTCCGCCTGAGCAAAAGCATGAGGTCCAACATGAGGAACCCCTAGCATCCTGGCAATCTCCAAAGAAGTGAAAGTGATGGGTTGCCCAAGAGCGGTGGTGGAAATGGTATCGACGTCGTCAGAAACCGACCAAGTCAGGTGAGAATAAAATTCTTTGACAAGAAGGGGATAAATAAAATCCTTCTTAGGAGGTTCCAAAAAAGGAATGCCAGTGTTGATATTCAATGATGGAGAAAAGCTCGAGACGAGCAGAAGAAAGCCAAGAATAATCAATTACTCTACCCGGCAGAATGACTTTGTCATGCCAAATGTCCGGAAGTTGAGGGATTGAAGGAGGAGGAGGTGCTTCTTGAGCGATGCCCTTTCCTTTTCATGAAGAGCGAGGACCCATGATGGCAAAAGAGAAAAAATTGAGAGAGATTGAGAGAAAATGGAGTTTGAGAGGAAAAGAATGAAGAAGGGAGGCTAGGGCAAGGAGGAGGCGCGGGTCTGGAGGAGGCGCACGAGAGAGAGAGAGAGAAATGGGAAGGGTTTTAATTTTAACCCTTCCTCTGGCCGGCCCAAAAAAGAAAAACCCGACACCACCAGTTAACCGGTGGTGTACCACCGGTTGACCGGTGGTATTGAAATTCATAAAAAAAATTAAAAAAAAATAAAAATAAAAAAGATTTTAAATAACTTAAAAAGAAATATAAGCAAGCCAAAAAGAGTCAAATATTTAATAGTGCTCATTGACGAATCATTCCTAACTCCCCCTTAATAAAATCAAAACGTTCAACCGGGAGCGGTTTGGTAAAAATATCAGCTAATTGGAAATCATTAGAAATGAAGTCCAAAGTGATATCCCCTTTTTGAAAATGGTCACGAAGGAAATGATGCCTTAAATCTATATGCTTTGTCCCAGAATGTTGTATTGGATTCTTAGAAATACTAATGGCACTAGTGTTGTCACACCGTATAGGGACATGATCGTAGGAAAGGCCATAATCCAAGAGAGTGTGCTGCATCCAAATAATTTGGGCACAACAATTACCAGCTGCTACGTACTCGGCCTCGGCAGTAGAAAGAGCAACACAGTTTTGCTTTTTGCTACTCCATGAAACAAGGGACTTGCCTAGCAGATGACAGGTTCCACTAGTACTCTTACGATCTAATTGACATCCGACAAAATCAGTATCCGAATATGAAGAAAGTTCGAAAGAAGTATTAGAGGGATAAAACAGACCAATGTTTTTGGATCCTTTTAAATACTTAAAAATTCTTTTGACCGATTTAAAATGAGATTCTTTGGGATTGGCTTGAAAACGAGCACAAAGACAAACACTGAACATGATGTCAGGACGGGTCGCAGTTAGGTAAAGTAGACTCCCGATCATACTCCTATAAAGCTTGTTATCAACCGGTTTCTCGGCTTCATCTAACGTAAGTTTACAAGAAGTACTCATGGGGGTACTAATTTCCTTTACTTGATCCATACCAAAACGACTTAAAAGTTCGTTTGTGTATTTGCCTTGGCTTAGAAAAATACCATTTGAATTTTGAAGGATTTGAAAACCAAGAAAAAATTTTAATTCCCCCATAAAGCTCATTTCAAATTCTTTTCTCATTAAATCTGAAAAATCAGTACAAAGTGATTCTTTGGTTGAACCAAAGATAACGTCATCAACGTAAATTTGGAAAATTAAAAGATCTTTGGAGGTGTGTTTTAAAAATAGGGTACAATCATCTTGACCCATTTTAAAATCATTTTCAAAAAGAAATTTTGTTAACCACTCATACCAAGCCCGAGGGGCTTGTTTTAAGCCATATAGAGCCTTGGTTAACTTAAAAACATGATTTGGAAATTTTGGATCTTCAAAACCGGGGGGTTGTTCAACAAAGATTTTTTCTGAAATAAAACCATTTAAAAAAGCACTTTTAACATCCATTTGAAAAAGTTTGAAATTTAAGTGAGCGGCGAATGCCAACAAGATCCTAATGGATTCCAATCTAGCAACGGGCGCAAAGGTTTCACCATAATCAATTCCTTCTTCTTGATTATAGCCCTTAGCTACTAGGTGAGCCTTGTTCCGGGTTATAATTCCTTGATCATCAAGTTTTTTCCTAAAAACCCATTTAGTGCCAATAATTGGATGATCATTGGGTCTTTCAACAAGAGTCCAAACATCATTTCTAGAGAATTGACTTAGTTCCTCTTGTATTGCAAGAACCCAATTCTCATCATTAATGGCATCATTAATGGTTTGAGGCTCTAGTTGAGTAAGAAAGGCTTGATGTTCAACCTCGTTGAGGATTGATCTTCTAGTTCAAGTACCGGCTTGAAGATCACCTATAACATTTTCTAAAGGATGGTCTCTAGAAGGTTTCCAAACCTTAGGCAAGGTGGAAGGAGAAGAAGGTGAAGAGGGTTCTTGATGGTCATCCTCCTTGGGAGGAGAAGAGGAATCATTCAAATGAAGCTTATCAAGCTTATCTTCAACATCTTCAATGACCGGGTGAGGTTTAGGAAGAGTTTCATCAAATTTGACATGAGATGATTCTTCGATGGTTTTTGAACGTTTATTGAAGACACGATAGGCTTTGCTTGAGTTGGAGTACCCAAGAAAAATACCTTCATCGGATTTGGCATCAAATTTCCCTAGGTTATCTTTTGTGTTAAGGATAAAGCATTTACAACCAAACACTTTAAAATAACCAACTTTGGGCAATTTGCCTTTCCAAAGTTCATAGGGGGTTTTCTTAAGAAGGGGTCTTACAAGGACTCTATTGATAGTATAACAAGCAGTGTTTACTGCCTCGGCCCAAAAAAAAATTGAGGGAGGTTGAATTCACTAAGGAGGGTTCGAGCAATTTCTTGGAGAGTTCGGTTTCTCCTTTCAACCACTCCATTTTGTTGTGGAGTCCTAGGGGCAGAGAAGGTGTGATTGTATCCTTGAGAGGAACACAATTCATCGAATTCTTTGTTCTCGAATTCACCACCATGGTCACTACGGAGCGATATAATTTTATATCCTTTTTAGTTTTCTACTTTCCTAGATAATTTCAAAAAGGTTCTACAAGCATCATTTTTATGAGCTAAAAAGAAAACCCAAGTGAAACGAGAAAAGTCATCTACTAGAACAAAGGTATAGGATTTTCCACCTAGACTTGCTACAGGGGTAGGACCAAAAAGATCAAGATGAATGAGCTCAAGAGATTTTGAAGTGGACACTTCCTTCTTAGATTTGAAAGAAGATTTGTGTTGCTTTCCAAGTTGGCATGGCTCACAAATCAAATCTTTCTTAAACTTAAGTTTAGGAAGGTCACGGATGAGCTTGTTCTTATTAAGCTTTAGAAGTGAATGAGAGCTACAATGCCCCAACCTTCTATGCCAAAGCCAAGACTCATTGTCAAGAGCACTTAAACATTTAACATTTTGGCTAGCTAAATACTTTAAATCAATAGTGTAAACATTTTGAAAACGGGAAGCAGAAAATAACAATTTGTTTTGAAAATCAAACACATTGCATAAATCATTTTGAAAATTCACCGAAAAACCACTATCACAAAGTTGACTAATGCTAATTAAATTATGTTTTAAACCTTTAACAAATAAAACATCTTTAATTAAGGAGGTTCTACCAAAACCAATGGTACCTATTCCGACGATCTTGCTTTTTGAATTGTCACCGAAGGTGACGTATCCTCCATCGAATTCTTCAAGGGAGTTGAACTCGGAGGGATCGCCACACATGTGCCTTGAGCATCCGCTGTCGAGATACCACAAGCCTTTCGAAGGCCTACTTATTTGGTGTTTATCCTACAAAATCAAGAGAGAATAGATTTTGGTACCCATATAAGTTTGGGTCCGGAAAGATTAGCTAAAAGAGAATTTTGAACCCATACTTGTCTAGAGGGATACATCCTAAGATATTCATCCGAGTAGGTAATGATTTTGGGGCGGCCATATCTAGAATTTTTACAATCGCATTCATAAATCATATGTCCGGTTTTTCTACAATAATTACAAAATTTATTTTGAGAGCTCCCCCTTACAAAAGTAGTGGGTGCTCTAGAAGAAGTGGCTTGCTTGTTAAAGCCAAGTCCATGTGTGGTTCTAGCCGAACGTTGAGAACCTAGCAATTTGGTCAAATTTTGTTCACCTTGGGTGAACTTGGCAAGAGATTCCCTTAAATCTTTAATAGTTGAATTCAAAGAATCAACATTTGGAATATCTTGGACTTTAAGGGAAAGTTCCTCATTATTTTTGAGAAGTTGATCTTTTTCAGAAATTAGAATTTTGTGTTTCCTTTTTAAGGCCAAAAATTTAGAGGTAAGTTCGTGAAAACCTTCCTCTAATTGATCTCTCGCATTTTGGAGATCTTCATAAGACATATCATTATTAAAAGAAGAAGATGAGGAAGAGGAGTCGGAAGAAGATACCTCATTAAGTGCCATTAGGCATTTTCCACCTTCATCGCTTGAGTCGCTTGAAGACATGGAGTCATCGCTTGCACTCCATGTTGACGCTTTGAAATATTTCTTGTTTTTCTTTTCCTTTAACCTTTTCTTGAAAAGAGAGCACTCCGGTTTGATGTGGCCTTTCTTTCCACATTCAAAACATGTAACTTCTTTTTCTGCTTTTGGCTCTTCCTTTCGTGCCCTTTGAAAATTCTTCTTTTTCTTCATGAACTTGCTCATTTTTCTTGCAAGTTGTGCAATCTCGGATTCGCTATCATCAGAGGATCTTTCTTTCTTTGCTTTGAATGCTATGTTCTTTTTCTCCTTGAAGATGTTACCTTCTTTATAGGCTTTCCTCTTCATGGTAATCTCATAGGTCATAAGTGATCCAATGAGTTCTTCAACCAGCATTTTCTTGACATCTTTCGCTTCTTGGATTGCCGTCACCTTTGGAGCCCATGAGCTTGGTAGGACCCAAAGAATCTTCTTGACCATCATCTCTGCAGAAACATCATCTCCAAGAGAATTTCTCCCATTACACACATCAGTAAAGCGAGTAAACATTTCCGTAATAGATTCGTGTGGGTGCATGGTGAAACTTTCAAAGTCTTGACGATACATATCTAATCTAGTGTCTTTGACTTTGTTAGTGCCCTCATGGGTCACTTCCAAAAGCTTCCAAATTTCATGAGAAGTGGTGAAAGTAGAAATACGATTAAATTCATTACGGTCTAACCCACAATGAAGAGAATTCATGGATTTTCCATCAAGCTCAAAATTAGCAATGTCTTCGGGGGTCCATTTAGACTCATCTTTGCTAGAGAGAGTGTAGCCTTGCATAACAATTCTATATATAGGATAGCCAATACTTCTAAGAAATGTAATCATGCGAGTTTTCCAATAAGTGTTGTCGGTTCCATCAAAGAATGGAGCCTGAGTCATGGAATACCCTTCGGGTGCTTGTGAGGAAGAAGCCATCACTATGGATTTTAGGTTTGTAACCGGTAAAGGTATTACACAAATGTCCCTCTGATACCAACTGTTGGTCGGAGAGTGATGGCAAGAGGGGGGGTGAATTGCCTTTTTAAAAAATTAATTAACAATTTAAAAACAATTTATAAATGCAGCGGAAATAAAAAGGGGAAAGACACAATTTGATAACGGAGTTCGGCTTAAACCAAAGCCTACGTCTCCGCTCCCAACTCAACCATTGAGAGATTTACTTCAGCTTTCTTTTTAATGGTTGTAGCAAGAAACCCACTAGCCATTTTAAGGTAGGCTAGATCACCTTCGTACATCTTGCTTTTTTATGATGGTTGTAGCAAGAAACCCAAAATGAAAGTGAGGAAGAAAAGGATGGTTTGTTTTAATACAAACCCAATGAATAACTAAACAATTGAAATAAATAAATTACAACAAAATTGAGGAAGCCTTGAGCGCCAAGAGTGTGAGAGTAGTTGATGTAGAGGCAGCCCAAGCTTCAAGGATGGAGATGGATCACAAGTAGCCTTAGAGATTTGTCGTTTAGAGCTTCAAGGGATCAAAATATCATTCCAATGTATCGTTGGTTGTTCCCGGCATCCATCCTTGTCAATTTATAGGAGAAATATCCCCAAATACTTCAATATAGCCGTTGGAGGGCTTCCGGAGCCGTTGGGGGTCAAAAGTACAAGTCTGGTCAAAGCCCAACGGCTAGTTTGACTGGGCTTACCGGCTGACCGGTGATTGGCCACCGGCTGGCCGGTGCTCCAGACAGAAGCTAGAGCTTTCTGTCTGGGTTCCACCGGCTGGCCGGTGCTGGGACACCGGTTGGCCGGTGGTCGAGACAGAGAGCAAGCTCTCTGTCTGGTTCCACCGGCTGGCCGGTGGTCCAGACACCGGTTGGCCGGTGGCACCTGGCAGTAGGCAAGGCCTACTGTCTGGTTCCACCGGCTGGATGGTGGTCAGGCACCGGCTGACCGGTGGCACCTGGCAAAGAGCATTGCTTCTGCTAGAGACCACCGGCTGGCCGGTGGTAATCCACCGGTTGGCCGGTGGACTCAGAGAGTCCTTTTCCAGTCTTCTTGGGCCAACTCTTTGGAAACCTTTTTCCTATCATCAAACAAACTTGAAAACAAGTTAGAACACGATGAGAGTGATTGTGATCATTAAAATCCAAGAGAGAGGGGTACAACAATTTATTCATTTTATATGTTTTTATAATCATTATTAAAATATAAACATGTAAAATGAATCACATTGCTTTTTGAAGGATGATAGGTCATACGTATGCACAAGCGACGTTATCATTTCCTTAATGGGTGAAAGGGAAAGGAATTGGATGGTATAGTAATTTTTAATAATTAATATTATATAATAATTATCATATATATTAATTATTTATATAATTATGAATATCCATGTGATTCAGTTATGGAAATCGAATTATATCGGTTCGTGAGTCGGTAGTCCACTGTACACGTGAGTGATTGTTTTGTTTCCCATTTAAATAATAAGGGGATGGATAAATATTATTTCATAGAAACAATAAAATATAATAATATATTATATACCTATATTATTATATTGTAATTTTTAATACACAATTGAAGGTGGAAAAATAATAAGTAAAATTAAAGAGCTTACTGAGGATGATTACCTTCACTTAGAAAAACCTCCTTTAGATCTCATATTAAGGACCCTAGGGTTAGTATTTTGGGAAACCAGAAGATATATATTGTGGATAAGTATTTTTGGGAGATATTATTTTATGTTTTTATCAAGTTAAATGGATTTTTAGATCTGAATAATTGAGGGGAGGGGATTCCCTTTTATAATTGAGAAGGAGTGGTATTTTTTTAAATACCCAAAACTATTCAATAATGGGAAGTATCTCTCAACACAAGTGCCTAAAAATTTTATAAATAATTGGGTTTATGGAATATAATGTTTATAAACACCTAAAAAACTAAAAATAAACATTTTTTAATCATTTTATTCCCTTTATCTTCAAGGTTACTTACTTTTACCATTTTATTTTTCACTACAGTAACTAGTTTTTTAACCTAGGTAATTTATCCTTTAAGACTAAAATAAAATGATCATTATTATATAATTTGGATATGAAAATTATTAATATTAAATATAATTTATCAAATAAAAATTTCACGTGTGTGGAAAATTAATTTTAACACAAGCGTATGTAATTCCCAAAACTCTGTTTTAACCTTAACTATGGTAATTAATTTCTTTCAATTTTTTTATTATTCATTATGAATAAAAATTAAGTTGAAATTATTAAATATTATTATTTAGTATTATTTAAAATATTTAATACATTTTATCAAATTCAATTCATATAAATGGCAAGATTTAATTTAAAAATGAACTTTGCAAAACATGTCAAAACCCGATTTTTCAAGAAATGTGTTTTTCAAGAATAAGATGATATTAAATTAATTGTATGAATAGTTATCATAATTATATGGATTTAAATTCATATATTTAGATATATAATATATAAATTTTATTTAAATCTTTCCTTATTAGTGTTTATTTTAATTAAAATGGGTAAACATTTTTCACTTAAAAACAGTTTTCAAAAAAATGTATTTTTACGCCTAAAAATAAACTTATACCAAAATTCAATATAAAAATG
This sequence comes from Viscum album, assembly GCA_963277665.1. Lineage (NCBI taxonomy): Eukaryota > Viridiplantae > Streptophyta > Magnoliopsida > Santalales > Viscaceae > Viscum > Viscum album. Next base: position 989,232,107 of record OY728129.1, read on the forward strand.
ATTCAAATTTAATTAATTAGATTTAGTATATCTATATAATACTTTTTTTAATTTTAAATCAAATTCAAATAATTATGGTGTTTTTAAATTACTTCATTTATTGAAAAAAATGACACTTTTACAAAAAAAATAGTATTTTTCACTATTCACTAAAAAATCACTCTTTTCATAAAAATCCAAAATTTTCACAAAAAATTAATTTTTAAATATTTATTTAAAAAATAAAGTTAATTTTTTACAATATAATTTTAAAAAAGTATAAGAAATTAATTATATTATTTTCTCACACAAAGTAATAAAACTTTTTTAACGAAACATGTATTTGTGAAGCATGTAAAGACTTTACTAAAAATTGAGTCCTTATTTACCAATATATTTATTCATATAAAATATTTACATGTAATTTAAAAAGTTTTTTATTCTTATTAATACTTTAAATTTTAACAACTAGGTTATAATGGTCACGTTTAAACAGTATATTGTTGTTTGTTTAGGCTCAGTGTTGTGTGTTTTATACACTATCAAACATAATGATATTATTTTAAAATATTGGGATATTATACTAGTAATCCATGTTAATACCTTTATATACTTCTTAACTTTCTTTTTTCTTTTTAAATACTTTTTGTAAATTGGAAAATACAGTCTTATGTGACCCTTTTTGTTGCACTCGTAGCATGTCACTTCTTGAACATCAATTTTATATTTCATTTTATCTCATCGGAAGGATTTTTTTTAACATGTGAAATTTGTTCAATATTCTCTTCAATAATTCAATATCACTTTCATTTTCTGGGTCACTTTGGGAAGAATCATCATTCTTGATTACTTTAAATGCTATTTTCTTTTTGGTTTTCTTGGATTCAAATGCTTCTTTAACCACATGGAATTACATGGTGATCTTGTATGTCATGAGTGATCAAATGGGATATTCAAGAACCATATTTTTTATATCCTTGTATTCTTATATCACCATCACTTTAGGATCCCATGAACTTAGTAAAACCTATAATATTTTCTTCATGATATTTTTTGTGGAAAAATCATCACCGGTAAATTTTCTTCCATTGAAAATGTTAGTGAAACGAGTAATCATTCTATTAATAAATTCATTTTTATATATGGAGAAACTTTATAAATACTATATAAGCATATATATTCTATTGTATTTATATTTATTTGTTCCTTTGGGTTTTACTTCTAAGAGTTTCCATATTTCATTATCCATTTTTCAAGAATATATTCTATTAAATTCATTTTGATCGAAACCATAAAACAAGGTATTCACAGCTTTTTCATCAAGTTCAAAATTAAAAATATCATGAGGAGACCATTTATTTTCTGATTCAGTTTTAGGGGTATAACCATGGCTAACAATTTTCTAAACAATATAACCAATTCTTCTAAGAAAAATAGACATGTGAGTTTTACAATATGAATAATATGAACTATAAAATAAAAGATAATGCATATAATAAGTAGCTGCATTTTTTGAAATCAAACTTTCAAAATTGGTTGATATTTTAAAATCTAAAATAATTTTTGAAAATAAAAAAAAATTGAAAATTTTATTTTCAACATGAATCAAAGTTACCTTTGATACCAAATATTGTTATCAAGGTAAAAAAATATTTTCAAAAAGAGTTTTTGAAATAAGTTTGAAGGAACCATTTGATACCAAATGTTGGTCAGAGAGTATGGAAAGATGGTGGGTAAATTTCCTTTTTAAAAATTTAATTAAATAAATAAATTGATGTGTTAAATGATAAAATGATGTAAGAAATCAATAGATATAAATAAATTAAATCAAAGCAGAAATAATAATAAGGAAATAATGTAAAATCATTGAAGAAAGGTAAATGTGGAAAGTAAAAGGACATGGGCTATTTGGTAAATAATTTTATCAATAGAACCTAAGGGTCCCCCTACATCTCCTCCCCATGAGAATGATAATGAGGTTAAATTTAATAAACCCCTTGGTTTTAATAGGAACTAATAAACCAAAAACACTTGTTTTTAACCAAAATCAAGAACCTAAAAAACTACTGTTTTTAAAATAATATAAAGAACCTCAATCCCTTAGTTTGAATGGAGAAAAAAGAACCAAATAAATAGAGAGATAATAGAAATAGATTACTTGATTAATTTTAATACCTTTACATGCATGAACATAACTCTCTCTTCAATGAATTAGAAAAAGATATAAATAGAGTGAGAAGTTATAAAAAGAGATATCCAAGGGGTTTTATAAAAATACTATAAAGGAGAAGAGAGAAAGAGGTGAAAAATATTGAATAATAATATAGATGGTTCTTTGGATGAAATCATTGAAGAACATTACCTTCTTGATTTGGTTCCTTTATCTCCTCGGATGAAAGCTTTAACTATTTGATTCTACTTTGAAAGAGGAGGAGAAAGATGGAACTTTGAATCCAATGATAGATTATGAAGTCATGGAAGATCAAAGATACTTTAATTGGATTTGAACTACTATTGGATTAATTTTGAATCCTCCTAAATCCTCATTTTATATCCTCGAAGGATGCTCATGGTTTAATGAATCAATCCACAACATTTAAGACCTAAATGAAAAACTTTTTGACCACCATAAATGCCTCTTAAGACTAGTTGTTCTAACTCCATAAGATACCTAGTATCCTTCATTGGGTAGTTAGTATTCTACCTAGAGATTCACTCAATATTCTCGATCCCACCGGATGCCTAGTAGGACTCCATTGGGTAGCTGGTGGGCCTTCTGAATTTCTGAATTCACTGCCACATACTACCAGCTAAACAATATCACTATACCAACTAGTTAGTGTTGTAGTACTGCACACACTTTGAAACATTCCTTTTGAACTAACTTCCAAACCAACTTTAGGTTGGATTCCTTACTTTTATTTCAACTTAATAGAATTAAAATAAAAAAAGTGGACACAACTAGAAACAAGTTAGAAAAAATAGAGTGTTTCTGATCATTAAAACAATTACACTTTAGGGTATAACAAGTTATGTGTTTACAAGCGGTTTAGTGGGATTGTAGTTTTTATCCTAGTATTATATGTCGATGACATATTACTGATTGGAAATAACATATCAGTATTATAGTCAGTTAAGGACTATTTTAACAAGTGCTTCTCTATGAAGGACTTGGGTGAAGTAGGCTATATCCTTGTCATCAAGATCATTCATGATAAATCCAAGAGGCTCCTTTGACTAAGTAAAGGTACATACATTGACCATATACTAAAGATATTTATTATATAAAAATATAATAGGGGATTGGTTCCATTCTCACATGGTATACATATTTCAAAGAAAATGTGTCTGCAAACACAACAGGAAAGAGAGGGAATAAGTAAGATCTCATACACTTTTGTGATAGGATCAATCATGTATGTCATGTTATGTACTATGCTTGATATTTACTACACCTTGAGTATGGTGATAAGATATCAAGATGATCTAGGTGAACAAAATTTGTCTTCTATTAAGGTTATCCTTAAGTATCTGATACAAACTAAGGATATGTACTTGGTATATGGAGGAGACAAGGAGCCAGTCTTTAGGGGTTATGCAGATTTCGTATTTAAAATAGATTAAAATGATCTAAATTTTTAGTCAATATATGTATTCAGTCTCAGTGGAGGAGTTGTGAGCTGGAAGAGTTCAATGCATCTAGTTTTTATCAATTCTATATTGAAGTTTGCGTATATAGAAATATATAATACAACCAAAAATATGTTTGGATATGAAATTTATCCTAGATCTTTACGTGGGGACCACTATTAAAGACTATATCACATTATATTGTGATAATACCACAATACTGTCTCTCACAAAGGATCCAAGGTCACACCAACAAACAAAGAACATACTCTAGAAGTATCACTTATTGAGGTATTTTTCTTAGAGGGGTTAAGTTGTGGTGAGCATAGTTTACATTGAAGAGAATATAGAAGAACCCTTGACTAAAACCTTATCTTAGAAAAAGCATGAGTACCCTATGAGAGTTAGTAGATGGAAGTCTATTAGCATTTCACTCTAGTGAAAGTGGGGGTCTGTTGGATTTGGGTCCCTATAAAAAATTTCTATGTAATTTATGATTGCATGTATTCATTATTTTTAATATTAATAACTTCTTATCATAGTATGATTGTTCCTATCTGTAGATGTTCATATTTATCCATAGACTTTAAGATTATTATTAAAGGATATCATTAGTCATGTGCATTGATGTATTGATAAAAACTATGACAGTGTATGTTCGCAGAGAAGTAGGCTGTGTTGGGTGCATCATGAGTGATATTTAATTAATGAATAATGTAAGAAAAGATTTTTCTTTTTTGTTCTATAACATAAGTTAATATCTTAGGCCCTTTGATGGGAATGGAACTGCCTAAATAAATCAATGGACATGGTGTTATATGGGCAGGTTCAATTCCAAAAATTCAGATAAAAAGTTATTAAGTAGATAGGTTAATGACACCAGTATGCAACATGTTTGATTATAGATATCATGCTAAAGGGATTATATTACATAGTGAGAATTTTTATGAGGTTTTATATCATTATGACACTAACTTATTTCTCTATGGGTGTCTTGGCATGTTGTTAGATGCAAACCTTGTACTTTTGGCAGTTCCTCCTAATGCCGCTAAGAAAGAGGCCTATAGGTTCATATATTAAGTGTATCTAGAATCTTAGTTAAATTTCATTTGAATTTAACAGGTTAGAATAAATATTATTCCTGCTTTGTGGTATAATAATTATTCAAGATTGGTTGATCACCAATATTTAATAATGAGTTATTCAGAAGAATAAATATGTGAAATAAATAATAATAAATATTTATTCAAATTATTTAATGAATAAAATATTAATTATATTTATAAAAAAATAATTCAATTGTAAGATCCTGATATTTTAAAATAAACTATGTTTGATAGTGTATACAACACGCAACACCAAACTTAAACAAACCACAAAACATTATTATTTAAATATAACCATTATATTCTAGACATTAAATTGGATAATATAACAAGGATTAATGAATTTATGAAATATATGAGAAGGTCCTACTAAATATAAATTCTTAGTAAATGATAACTCAATTTTTATTAAATCCATTTTATTCTTCAAAAAATACGTTGTCTTCAAAAATAAATTTTATTTCTTTTTATGAGAAGCTAAAATAATTAATTATTGAAACTTTTAGAAAACATTATCTGAATAAATTAGATTCATTTTTTATTTTATTATATTAAAATTATCTTAGGGTAAATTTTTGGGATTTTTCTAAAAAGTTTGATTTTTTAATTAATAGTGAAAATACTCCTTTTTTATTGAAAACTGTAGTTTTGTTTCAAAAATTTACAAAGTATCATTTTGTTTTAAAATAGTTTAAAATTAAAATTAGATCTTTAATATTATAAATAATATAATTAATTTCAATGGAATCAATTTTATGTTTTAATTTATAATAAAAACATTTTTTATACTTAAAAAGGCATTTTTCTAGAAAACTATTTTTCAATACATTTTTTGTTTTAATATTAAATTAATTTTTACCAATTATTAAAATTGAATCCTTTAATATTTATTCAATATTTGGAATCATTAGGTCTAAATTTGGTAAATATTACCCTTTTATTTTTTGCCAATATGAATAGTAAACGTATTAAAATTTCCCACCATAGTAAAGGGTAAATCAGGTTAATATAGGTTAAAACAAAGTGATAAAGTCATAATTTTCATCCTAATTATTATTGGAAAAATTTAAATCAGCCCTTATTACCTTAGTCTTTAAATTAAATTGTTTAATGGACACTTTTCCATGAAAAAGGCCTATATAATATGTAAATAAAAGAAAGTTACAAAATGTCACTTTCTTAGTTTTAAATATCTCTTATGTGTTCACATAGAGACAAAATCAAGTGGTGAATTAATATTAATATTAATTTTGTTAATAATGAAATTATATTTATGATGGTAATCTATATATAATTTTTAGTGATTAAATAATTACCTTAAATTCTTACACAATGTTAATACTATATTTATTCAATTAATAGAAAAATAAAATAAATAATTTTATAAATATTAAAAGTGATAGAATTTTAATTAATTAATGTTTCCCATGAAATTTATAGATCTATATGAAATTTTAGGGAAGTTTGAAAGGATTATATTTTAATTCATCTTCTTTCTTGATGTATTTAAATTCAAATTAATTGAATAATGTTAAAAAGGATATTAATAATATTTTATGATAAATAATATTTTATTAAATGATTTAAAATTAATAAAAATATTATATCCATCCAAATGAATGGGATATGGTTTTAAACATCATAAATGGTTTATTTATGGTTTTTTTTCATTTTATAGTAACATTATTAACCGTTAAAAGGTAAAAAACTTTAATATTGCGGTAATTGTCAAAAGGGTAATGGGGTTGAAACTAAAAGATAAGATTGAAAACATAACTAAAACTTGTAAAAAATTTATTGGTTGAGATTATTTATACTCCTAATAATACTATATTCTAATTATATTAATTTTTATCCATTTGTACATGAAAAGTAATTTATGTAAATTTAATATTTCAAGAAATTCCAAGAATGCCCCTCCCCTCACTTATAAAAAGGGAATACCTTCTCTCAATTATTAACAACACTTTGAGCCATATATATCTACCAATACCTAACCAATTCTATTATAAACATCTATATATAATTCCTATAGGTATTTCTATTCCTAAAATACCAACCCTATGTCCCTTAAGAGAAGATCTGAAGGAGCTCTTTCGTGGAAGAGGTAATCGTCTTTACCAAATCTTTCAAGTTTATTTATTATTATAATTCATATTAATGTGTTGTGAACATAATAAAATAATAAATAAAGTAACATAAATATACTTAAAAGTTATTATAATTATGTTATAACCATATTTCATCTATTTCTCATTCTACTAAAAGCAAAAACATCGCTCGTGTGTAGCTACGACTTACCGTCTCCACGTAGCGATGTAATTCATTTTTCATCACCACTTTACTTGGATGGTTATAAATATATAAATAATTAATATATATTATATTTATGACATAAATATACTTTTGAAATTATAATATCACTTATACCTTCTTATCTTCCAATCTGTAGGGAAATGATAATGTTATTCGTACGTACTTGTGGACTACCACCTCCATGAAGTGATGTGATCCATTTTTCATTTACTCTTTACATAGATGGTAATAAGGGTATATTTAATGACTATATATGATATATATGATATATTAATTATTATATAAATATTAATTATTATTTACCTTTTTTTGTTCCATCCTTCGAAATGTGAAAACAGCGTTCATGAGTACGTATAGTCGGTCATATCCATGAACAGTGTAATTCATTTTTCTATAACTATATTTTAAGGATGAATATAAATATCTATATATTTAATATATATCATATTTATATCATTAATAACATTATATAGATAATGAAACCATAATAAAAGTAAAAGGAATGGAACTATTGAATCAAAACAAACATAAAAAACGTAGTAGTTAACACCCAAAAAAATAATAATAATAAAAGTTTTTTAAAAAGTGGGTGGTAAAATATTATAAATAGATCATATATGATATTATAGATATGTATATAGTTCTATTATATAATTATAATAAATCTATATTTATTATACAGGATTTTAAAACGCATTTAACTAAGAGGAAATGTGAGGTAATGGGTTTCTTAACTTAATTTTATTTCATTGGGTTATATCGCTTCTTCATTGACTATGTAATTAAAAGATTATGTGAGTAGTATCCTTTAATTTATATATATTTTATTTTCACCTGTATTTTATTGATTTACATTTGTCATACATAATTACTTCATTGATTAATTCTCACTTCAATGGTATGATCTTTGTAAGAGGATTTTGTAACACCCTTAAATTATAAAAGAAGAACATTGAATTAAATAGTGTATGTGACACAAAACACAAATATTAAAAAACCCATGAAATATATTTCTTTAAATTTAATCTCTTTGATATATTACAGAACACACAACCCCGGGTCTAAATGAACCATAATATAGTATATCATTATAACATAGTTGTTAAATTGGTGGGTATGAATATTAAAACTAAATTATAAAAATTATATGGTTTATACATGTAAAAAAATTCATTGGTTATATATTGATTAAAAATAAATTAAAAATCATTTAAAATAAAAAATAAATGTTTTCTGAAAAAATTATATTTTTTCTAAAAGACGGTTTAGTCACGCTTTGCGCACATAATTTAAAATTGATTTTTACCACTTTTAGAAAATTTATTTGATAAAATTAAATTAATTTTTTTAATCATCATATAAAAATTATATTAGGCTGAATTTTTTTTTATTTTTTTGAAAATTTTCATTTTTTGATGAATAGTGAAAAATGTTGATGTTTATTGAAAATTGTCCTTTTTTAAAATAATTTACAAGGTTAAATTATATTTTAAATTGGTTTTAAAGTAAAATTAGTTCAATTATATTAAATTTTAACTAATTTATTTCATTTTAATAAATTTCATATTGAATTTTTATATTAAAACCTTTTATTTTTATGATAATTTTCTCTTTGAAAACCCACTTTTTCATCATGTTTGCATGTATAATTTTCAATTGAATTCTGAAAATTAAATTAATTTAATTTAGAAAAAATGATTCCATATTTTTAATAAGAATGATTTCTATTTTATAATAAAACCTAATTTTTTACCATAATGAATAGTCAAAATACCACAAATTAATTACCACAGTTAAAGTGAAAATGGGATTATCAGGGGTTAAACTAAAAAGATAAGGGTTAAAATGACCTAAAAACTTGTATAAAATCTATTTTATGGAAATATTGAAACATTATAATGTCTAATACTCAATAATAATTCATTTTGGACCCTTTTTACATGTTAGAAATGTGGGTGCACTTTTTTATTTTCAAAAAATACAAGTGTTCCACTCACCTCCCTTATAAATGACCACCCCCTATCATCTCTTCTTCACACCTTCAAACCATTTTTTTTTTGGAAAATACCTAACCAAATCACTTAAAAAATTTAATAACCTGATAGTAGAATCATTATTTTGTTTATAAATACATTCTAGGAATACTTTAGGTATAATCCTAAAGAGGTGGTCTGAGAAGAGGTAAAATTCCTAACTATATGTTTTTGTTTTATTTATTCTTACACCTCCTTAAAATATTATTAATTTATGTTTATATAATAACACCAGTATATACCATATAATGAGATATTATTATGTTAAGTTAATTACCTATATCCATATCCTCTCTATTATATATGATACAATAGCGTCGCTCGTGTGTACGGCGGACTACCACCTCACAAAGCGATGTGATTTGTTTTTCACTAACACTTTACATGGAAGGTAATAATGATAAATTTAATTAGTATATGTGATATAAATGACATAATTATTATATTAATGACATATTTTTCATTTTTAAAATATAATATATAATTTTATTTCTTACCTTTTCACTCACTCAAAGATGATAATGTTGTTCGTGTACGTGTGGACTACCGCCTTCACGAAGCGATGTGACTCTCTTTTCATCAAAAAAACACATGGATGATATATATAAGTATATTTAAAGAAATAATATTTTATTTATGATATTATTATAATTATTTAAAAGAAAAAATATTACTTACCTCATTTCCATAATGATTTTTGAAAAATGGAAATGTTATTCATGCATATGTGCGGCCTACCGTCTCTATGATCATAACGTACTTCATTTCTCAAAACCCATATTTCATGATTGGTATAAAAAGTATAATTTATGTATAAATATGATAATTATCTCATGATTATTATTCTAGAGATGTTAAAATAATAACCTCTTAGACAAATAGTCAACCTACTGAAGTCATTTTAGATACATAAGTCAAATATCATCGAAACATCTAACATAAAATTAATTGATTAAGTAGTTGTATCTAATATGGTAATAAGTGAAATAAAGTAATGATAAAATTAAAAAATGTTATTAATAAATTAAATAATTAATATAAACTTATTATTCATGAAGATAAATAATGTATATGATGAGTCAGAATCAATGTAAGGGGCTTCGTCTCAATTTCCCTTCATTGAAGCGTATTTTATTATTGTGCACCTAATTTATTTTATATGGTGTACATAATTCCACTTTTATATGTACTATAATGATTACTTAATAATTCATGATATTTTAAGTATCAATTTTAATTATTTTATCCAAGTGGATTTTACTTAAAAGTTATCAGTGGTAAATAATTTCATAACTCAATTTCTTTTCATTGGGTTATATTACTTCTTCGTAGTCTTTTATATTCTAAGATTATGTGTGTAATTAATGTTGATTATCTTATGTTGTATTTCCACTTGTTTTATATAGAATTACAGTTAATACACATAAATGATTCATTAATTAATTCTCACTTCAACATTATGATCATTAAAAGGGTTTATTTCACAATCTTATTCTAATCGAGATTGTTTATTCGTGAATTTCAGTTGAAATAAATTATTTGATAATTGGATAATAAACCCATTTAATTTTCTTCTCCTCTATTTATTCATTAATTTTTCAATTAATTGTAAAAAATTTACACTCTTTGGTACTTAAAAATATTGAGAAAATGTTTTTAATAAAATCTAACTTAATTTATCTCTTAAATCAAAAAATATTTTTCTTCTAAAATCATGTTATCTAAAAATATAAAAAATGTTTTTAACATTATTCAAAATGATTTATTAAATATATTTTTACCCATGTTTTAATTTTTTATAAAAAAATAATTAAATTAATATTCAATTCATTTTCTAAATAATGACTATTTGAATTTTACCAAAAAAGTGAAAGAAATATTTTTTTAACGTGTACATCATATACAAAATTTCATATTGTCATGACCACTCAATTTTTTAAATATTACTTTATAATTTTCAAAGGTTATATTCAAATAAAATTATTTTCAAATTTTTATGCGAAATTTTAGTTTTAAAATGTTATTTTCACAATAAAAAGGATATTTTCCTCTAGAATGTTTTTAAAGATACTTTTATGATATTTCTATTATTCGATGACAAAAACCCTTTATTTTACATATAATACACCGGGGATATATTGTATTAATATCATCATTATTTATTCTATTAATTTTTTATGATTATTTTAACCAAAGATAGTATTGACATTCACTTATTTGATTTATTTTTATAGTCATTAACTTTCTCTTGAGATATTCAATTTCCTGTGACCATTAGAAATTAAATTTCCCCTAAATAACCATATTATTTATCATGGATATGTTTATTGATTAAACTGTATCTCATTTCCAATTATGGTGTTTTTATTTGAAATTTATTTTATTTACTATGGAAATATTAATAATCTATATTATTTCTTTAATATATATATTTAATGGTAAGGCATATTGTTTATGAATTAAATTGATTATTCGATATATGTGTAATGCTTTGTAAATGTATATATGGGTGTGGTCCAGTTATAGATATTCCCTCAATGCATCGATAGTCTCATGATCTGAATTAGTAAGCTAGCATTAAATGGTTTTCTACTTGTAGTTTTAAACCGTCTTATGAAAGGTCTAAACTTTAGAGGTATCATGTTCTTGAGAACATGATGTCTAATAATTAATTATTCCCATCATCGAGAATTTAGTTATTATTATACATGATGTTTTCACAATTATATTATCTCTGGATGTATTTCGTTCTTAATTTGTTTATTAAATGGCTTGTTTTTTCAAATATTTACCATTCCATATTGATTTTTTCATAACTAGGTATGATAGTCATGATATTTATTAAATGGAATATGTTTTAAGTTATTTGGAATTCCATGTTGATTATGATAGTCAATTTATTTAAATGGAATGTGTGTTTAGTTATTTACCTTTCCATGTTGATTATATTTATTGATTCATGATAGCTTCCATTATACTTAACCCTTACTGATCATTTAAGCTCACCCTTATTTTTTTCCTTTCTTAGGAATCCACAAAGTGAAATATAATTTATATTAAATGATATTATAGATGGAATAATTTTATTCTTGAAAAAAACTATGTTGAAAATTGTTTTTTCAAATGTAATATGGGTTTAATGTATGTATCTAGTTTACCAAGACTACTAAACTATTCGGTCCTTTGGGATGTGATTCATTATATCTTATGAAAATTTAATAAAGTAAGACATTGATTTTAGGTTTCTATAGTCGAGGGCATTACAGTTGGTATAAGAGGAAGTTTAGTAGAAACCTTGGGAACTAGATTTAAAAAAAACATAGATTAGGGAACATAACCCAATGACAGACTTTTAGGATAATCATAGATAAAGATCCAAAATTTTTGGTGAGGAAGATATTATATGGTTTTTCATAGAAATACATCCATGTATAGATACTATAAATGGATGTGGTTTTGGCACTGATATACCTAGTGGTAATAACTCTGAAAAGGGAACATTGGGATTAACACAATCATCACATGGTGCACGACAATGGGCCTTATTGTGCACCTATTTTGATGCTCCTAGGGGATATTATTTGGATAATTTATATTTTTTTTACAAATCATTATGAAGGATTTGAATAGATGATGAAAATGAATGACTTAGGTTAAACCTAAGGTGTATTATATTGAAAATAAGGTGTCATCATTTAGACATACTATAAATTATTATATGGTTTTCCCACTATGATTATTGTTACTCACACTATTCTTTTTGGTTTTATTAAGTGGATAGAACCTGAAGGAATCATGTTAACATTGAACATGAAGGAAAATTTTGTGATTATGAGCAACAAAATGGAGTGATTATAGGAGTGAAAAGTAGCATGATTATTCCTAATCATTTATCCCAAAAATTGATTAACAAACTATACCTTAACCAACTCTTGGACTCACTAAAGAAGAGAAGAATGGAGTTTTCTATGAGCTTGAGTAGTGGAGAACATGGAGGAAATAAGGATCAATTTCAATCATGTGAGAAATTTGGAAAATAAACCCAGGAATGTGTCTTAAATGAATAGTAAAATGCTTTATGTTTAGAAAAAAAGGGAATAAAGTAAATAATTGATTAGGGAAAATGAAGATAATGATGGAAGAAAATAAATCTCATCCTAAGGATCCATTTATAGTTCATTATCTTAAATGTGGGGAACCTAGGAATTATCCGAGTCAATGCCCTCTTCTAAAGGTTAACCCCTGGACCAAGGAAGGAACTATGTTTAAATAAAATGGATGAAGTATTTATATATTTGGATTTAAGAATCAATTTGTAGAAGTTTTTTTCACCAATAGTATTTTGGTTATAAGAATTATAAATCATCTAAGGATTGTGTAAAATTTAAGAATCATATATGTATTCATTAATATATGAGTTATGGATACCATAATTGGTTATGAGTTTAAGTTTGATCATAAGTTAAAAGTCTTAAATACCCCTTTTTAGGTTTTATGTGATGGGATTTTATAAATATTAAGGATATTTTTTTTGAAAACATTTATGGGAATAAAATCTATTAGTTTAGTATATGAAAGAGTTATTTGAGGAAGAATACCTTTAATTTTTTGGAATTATGATTCAAGGTATTATTAACCATTAAGGTTTATCTTATCTTTGATATTCTAGTAATTAGGTTTCATCACAATTTGGGAATGTTATAGGAATTATATGAATATAGTTTTGGAATAAGGATAACCCGTATAATGGGTGACAACCCATCATATATAGTGAAGGTCATAGGGCTTGAACCCACAACTGAAGGACAATAAGCGTTTAGCACCTACCACTAGCCTACGTGATGCTTTGGTTAATATGTCATTATTTTTAGTTAAACGATTTAATGAATGGAGATTAATGATGAACTAGTGGGGTTATTTTTGAGGTTTACATATTAATGTATCATATTAGATAACTTTTTCTAACCATATTGGTTTTTTAAAATATTTAGAGACATACATAAATGTTTTTCACTATTTTATGGATTTTACGATCTGTTAAAAGTTAATTTTAGTGATTTTGACATTAAAAAATAAATTTTGGATATTTATTTATAGGATTAAGCCATGTATTGGAAATTTATTGAAGTAAAAATAAAGGATAAAATTGTTATTATGAAATAGAAACATATTAAGTTAGTATATTTTCTTATATTCTTAGACAGTAAAAGAATTACTCAACTTTAGAAAAAGGATCGTGAAATAAAAATTTCATCATATTACCTTCATATCCAATAAATAAAATATACTTTTAAATAATTATAGATTTATGTTTTTGAGTTCCTTGACTTTTCATTTATCATTCACTTTCTTGTGATCAATAACCTCTATAATTCTCTATAATTATTTATGATTTTCTTACATGTCCACATCTTCATTTTCTACCAATGTTATCCTACTTAGAAACCTAGTTATGTGTTATTACAAATGACCTTTTTACTTCCCTTTATCTATTATTAAGAGGATATTTTATTAACCCTTTTACAATATGGGTTTTCAATAAAGGAATTTTGAAATATCAAACCATTAATTTCTTAGTGCAAGATCAAATTGTGAGGATGTCATTTATTTAAGGTGGGGAGAATGTAACACCCAAAAATTATAAAATAAGAACATTTTATTTGATATAATGTGTGAAATGAAACACTGAGCTTAAAAACCCAATAAAATATATTTTTTTAGATTTAATCTCTTCAATAGATTTCGGAACATGTAAGATCGGACTAAATGAGTCGTAATATAGTATATCATTACAACCTATCTGTTAAATTAATAAATATGGATATTAATAACTAAATTATAAAAATTATATGTTTTAAACATGTAAAATAAAATTAAATGGATATATATTTATTAGAAATAAAATAAGAATCATATAAAATAAAAGGAAATGTTTTCGGAAAAAAACTATATTTTTTCTAAAAGATGGTTTAGTCGCACTTTGCACGCATAATTTAAAATTATTTTTTAAAAATTTTAAAAACATTATTTGATAAAATTAACTTATTTTTTTAAATCAAAATATAAAAATTATCTTAGGTTTATTTTTTGGTATTTTTCTAAAAAGTTTCATTTTTCAATGAATAATGAAAAATACTAATTTGTATTGAAAACTGCCCTCTCGTTTAAAATATTTACAAGGTTAAATTATATTTTAAATTGGTTATAAAGTAAAATTAGTTCAATTATATTACAATTTAACTAATTTAGTTTATTTTAATTAATTTCATATTTAATTTTGATATTAAAACCTTCGATACTTAGGATAATTTTCTCTTTGAAAACTCTCCTTTTCACCGCGTCTGCAAGTATAATTTTAAATTAAATTATGCCACTTATATTAATTTAATTTAGAAAAATTAATTCAATGTTTTGAATTAGAATAATTTATATTTTCTAATAAGGTTAACTTAATTTTTTACCATAATTAATAGTGAAAATAGTAAAAATTAGTTACCATAGTTAAAGTAAAAAATGGGTTTACCAAGGGTTAAACTAAAAATAAAAGGGATAAAATAACCTAAAAACTTACCTAAAATATATTTTATGGTAATATTTAGACCTTATAATATCTAAGTATTTATATTAATTCATTTTGGTCCCTTTTTTATGTGAAAAATATGGGTACACCTTTTTATTTTCAAAAATTACAAGTATGTCACTCACCTCACTTATAAAAGGTCACCCCTTCTCCTCTATTATTCACACCTTCATACCCTTTTGGTTAATCCAATATATTCCCAAATAACATACTAAATTCCATCACATAATCCTAGAATCCTTTTTTTCCATAAATCTATTCTTTTAATACATTAGGTATAATCCTAAAGAAGTGTTCTGAGAAGAGGTAAAATTCCGAAGTATGCATTTTTGTTTTATTTCTTCTCCCAAATCCTTAAAATATTATTCATTTATGATTATATAATAACAAAATTATATCTATATAATAATATTTTATTATGTTAATGTATTTATCAATATCCATCTCATCTTCCCTCAAATGGGAAACGATAATGTTTCTTGTGTGTACGACAGACTACCGCATCACAAACCGATGGAACATGTTTTCCATCAACACCTCTCACAGTTGGGTATGATGATGGGTATAAAGTATATATTTGATATTTATAAAATAATTATACCTTTGGAAATATTATATCATATATTCCTTTTTACTTTTCATTCCATAGTGGATATGATAACGTCACTCGTGTGTACCGCAAACTACCGCCTCACAAAGCAATATGATTCGTTTTCACTAACGCTTTATTTATAAGGTAATAAGGATAAATTTAATGAATATATGTGATATAAATTACATAATTATGATATTAATTACATATTTATCATTCTTAAAAGATAATATATCATTTTATTTCTTACTTTTTCACTCACTGAAAGATGATAATGTTGTTTGTGTATGTGTGGACTACCACCTTCACGAATCGATGTGACTCTCTTTTCATCATCACACCATATGGATGATATATATATAAGTATATTTAAATAAATAATATGGTATTTATGATATTATGATAATTATGTAAAGATTAAATATTACTTACCTCCTTTCCATAATGATCATTGAAAAACGGAAATGTTACTCATGCGTACGTACGACCTATAATCTCCATGATCGTAACATACTTCATTTCTCAAAACTATATTTCATGATTACTATTAAAATTTTAATTTATGTATAAATATGATAATTATATCATGATTATTATTTTGGATATGTTGAAATAATGACCACTTAGACCAATAGTCAACCTACCAAAGTCATTTTTGACACATAAGTCAAATATCATCGAAACACCCGACATAAACATAATTGATTAAGTAATTGTATATAAAATGGTAATAAGTGAAATAAAAGTAATAATAAACATGAAAATTCTTTTAAATAAGTAAATAATTAACATAATTTTATTATTTAATAATATAAATAACGTATGTGACAATTCAGACTTAAGGTAATGGACTCATCTTAATTTCCCTTTATTGAGGCATATTTTATTATTGTTCACATAATTTATTTTATATGGTGTACATAATTAACCTTTGGCGTGTATTATCATTATTTCTTAATAATTCATGGTATTTTAAGTTTCAATTTTAATTATTCCATCAAAGGGGATTTGACTTAAAAGTCACCAAGTGGTACAGAATTTCATAAGTTAATTTCTTTTCATTAGTTTATGTTACTTCTTTATAGTCTTTGATATTATAAGATTATGTATTTAATTACTCTTGATTACCTTATATTTTATTTCCACTTGTTTTATTTATATTTATATTTGATACGCATAAATGATTCATTGATCAATTCTCACTTCAACACTCTGATCTTTGTAAGGGTTTATTTCTCAATCTCATTCTAATCAAGATTGTTTATTCTTGAATTTTAGTTAAAGGAAATTATTTGATCACTGGATAATAAAACCCTTCAATTTCATTGTCCTGTGATTATTAATTAATTTTTTAAGTAATATTACCATTTTTTCACTCTTTGGTACTTAAAATTGTTGAGAAAATGTTTTTAAGAAAATTTGATCTCATTTATCACTTCGATCAAATATCCTTTTTCTTCCAAATCCATGTTTTCTAAAAAAATGTTTTAAAAAATGTTTTTAACATTATTAAAAATGATTTATTAAATAAATTTTACCCATGTTTTACTTTTTTACAAAAAAAAAATTAAATGAATATTCATGTCATTTTCTAAACAATGCACATTTGGATTTCACCAAAAAAGTGAAAGGAATCTTAGTTTTAATGCGTACAGCATGCACAAAATTTCCTTCGGTCAAGACCGCTCAATGTTTTAAAGATTACTTTATAAGTTCCAAAGGTTATTTTCAAAGAAAATTATTTTCAAAATGTTTTGTGAACTTTTATTTTTAAAAGGTTATTTTCCAAATAAAAAGTATATTTTCCTTAATATTTTTTTTAAATATCTTTTTATGGTATTTTTATTCATAAATAATAAAAACACTTTATTTTAATTATACTCCACTGGGAATATGTTGTATTGATTTCATCCTTATTCTTTCTATGTATGGTTTATGATTATTTTGACCAGGTATAGTATTGAAATTGACTTCCTTGATTCATTTTTTTAGTCATTAACTTTCCCTTGAAATATTCATTTTCCTGTGATCATTAGACATTAGATTTCCCCTAAATATCCATATTATTTATCATGGGTATTCTTATTGATTGAATCATATATAATTTCCACATATGGTATTTTACTTTGAAAGTTATTTTATTGATTAGGGAAATATTGATAATACATATTCTTTCTTCGATATAGATATTTAATAGTAAGTCATATTGTTCATGAATTAAATAGATTCTTTGATATATGAGTAATTGTTTGGACATAAAAATATGGGTGGGGACCGGTTATAGATATCCCCTTGATGCATCAGTGGTCTGATGAGGTGAATCAGTAAGCTATAATTAAACAGGTTTCTACCTTTAGTTTTAAACCATCTTTTGAAAGGTTTTTATGGTAGTGGTATCATGTTCCTAAGAACATGATGTCTAATAATTAAGCATTTTATTCATTTAAAATTCAGTTATTATTATCCATGATATTTTCATAATCATATTATCTCTAGATGCATTTCATTCTCAGTTTATTAATTAAATGGAATTTGTTTTCAAATATTTACCTTTACATATTTATTTTCCCTTATCTAGTTATGATGGTTATGATATTGATTAAATGGAATTTATTTTTAGTTATTTACCTTTCTATATTCATTATAATAGTCTAGCTATTTAAATGGAATGTGTGATCAGTTATTTACCTTTCCATATTGATTATGTTTATTGATTCATGATA
Organism: Viscum album; assembly: GCA_963277665.1. Taxonomy (NCBI): domain Eukaryota; kingdom Viridiplantae; phylum Streptophyta; class Magnoliopsida; order Santalales; family Viscaceae; genus Viscum; species Viscum album. The sequence goes on from OY728129.1 coordinate 989,251,066, forward strand.
GCTTATGTTTTATTTAACCCTTAATAATCTTTTTAGATAACTCTTATTTTATTTCCTTTCCCATAAATATATGAAGTATACTATGATTGATATGAAATGATATTCTATAGGGAATAATTTTATTCTCTAGAAAAAAAATTATGTTATAATTTGTGTTTTCAAATGTACTCTGGGAATCATATATGTATCTAGTTTACCAATACTACTAAAATATTTAGTCCTTAAAGAATTTATTTCTTGTATATTATGTCAATGTAATAAAGTAAGACACTGAATTTGGGTTTCTGTAGTCAGGTTCGTTATTTATTATGTCTTAGTTTTATTTCATTAAGGCATATTTTAATATTATGCACCTAATTTATTTTATATGGTGTATATACTGCCCTTTTATGTATTTACTGTCACATTTCTCTTAAATATACATATTCTTTGTATCATGGATATGCTTATTTCCTACACCATATATCATTTATACATATAGTGTTTTACTTTAAAAGTTATTTGATTGACTGGGAAATTATTGATAATTTGTATTCTTTACTTGATATAGAAATTTATTAACAATGAATATTGTTCATTAATTAAAGTGATCATTCAATATATGAGAAATTCATTGTACATGCGGCAAAGGGTGGAACCCATAATTATATAGCCTCTCGATGTATCGACAGGTCTTATGAGATAAATCAGTTATCCAAATTAAATGGAACTTTACCCATAGTTTTAAACTGTCTTGACACAAGGAATTGATGGTAGAGATATCATGATGTCTGAGATTATGATGCCCAATAGTATACATTTCCTTTATTTAGAATTAAGTTACTATTATTATCCATGAGATTATTTCATTGATATTATCCATAGATTCATTTCATGATCAAGTCACTTATTAAATTACATGTGTTTTTAGGTATTTACCTTTACATATTGATTATGATTGATTTACTCATAATATCTTCCACTAAACATATACCTTACTAAGTATTTGAGAACACCCTTATTTTTTTTCTTTTCCCTATTATATGAAGATGAATTGTTTAAATTGGTTTTAAGGATGTTGAGCATTTTCTTTATTTATGTTTTATACTTTATTTCCCATGTAATAAGGGACTAATGTATGTATCTAGTTTTTTAAGGCTGATAAAATGATCAGTCCTTTAGGATTATATTCCTTATAAATATTTCAATATAATAATGTAGACATCGGCTTTGGGTTACTATATTTGGGGTTATTATAGTTGGTATCAGATACAGGTATAGTAGAAACCTTAGGAACTAGATTTTAAATAAATATAGCTAACATGAGAATCATGATAATACCTTATAGTATTTAAGAACTTATTATAGGGATTTTTATTTTGTGGCTCAACATTCATGATGATTATGAACTAACTTAGTGTGTACCAATATTTAGTGATAGCGCTTAATGGAAGAAAGATAATCAATATCCATGGTTAAAGTAGGGATTTCCCAGCTGATCAAGACAATATAGTTAGTGTTAAAGTTGAGTGGATCATGACCATATTAGGTTAGTTGACCTAGGTTATGGCTAATAACCATGAATATGTGGAGAAAAATGATGTTCAACAACATGATACACCTATATTAGATCGTTTAATGCATCAGAAGCCACCATATTTTAGTGGATATACTAATACAATGGTAGTTAAGAAATGGATAATGTCTCTTGAAAAGATATGTCTCACCTTAGGATGAAATGAAAGGTAAATCAAGAGAAGAAGATTCAGTTGAGAGCCATGAAAATTGTAATGCATCAAAGAAGAAGAGGGTAACAAATCAATTCCTATAATGTGAAAATTATGGGAAGAAACATCGTGTAAAAATCTTATAAAGGGAATGGAAGTTTATTAAAAATGTGGATATGAGGGTCATATGGTTAATGATGTAATGGGGGAACAAATCAATGGTGTATAGTTTTTAAATTGTAGATAAATGGATCATTTTTTACACCAATATCCCAAGTGTCATGGGAACAGATCATAAAAGAGACTGAGGGTAGAAATCCAAGATTATACAGTCACTACATATGAGGTTGAAGTTCCCAATGATATGGTGGAAGGTACTTTAATCATAGCCTCATATTTTTCCAATGCTTTATTTGATTCTAAATCTTCAAACTCTTTCATATCTTCCATATTTTCTAAGAAAATTAGATATTTCCCTAGAACCATAATAAGGGAGTTGTTAGTAAAAACTCTTAATGTAAGTTTCACCGCAACAAGGATGTGTTATTCAATTCCCACTCTGCACCATAAATGTGCACTATTTATAGAGACCCTCATTTTTCATACATTAACATTACATAACTTTTTTATAATACTTAAAACATTATATAAATAGAATCCCAAAGACTATAATATTCTAGTGCCTTTGGAAACATGGAAACATAAACACTGGTATATAAATGAGATACATTATCTCATACTATGTTCTTCATGACTAGCACCCTTCTTAGACACATCAAACATAATACATATCTTCATAACCTGGGGGATGGAAACATAAAATAGGGTGATATTAGATGCTTAGTAAGGGTAAAAAAGGGAGATATGTCATCATAATAATGCGTATAAGGGTATGAGAACATGATCATGAAAATAAAATATTATACCCTATATATCAAATATCATAAACATGAATCATGGCATAAAGCATGGAAGTTCATAAAACATGAATCATAAGGAAATAAAGATCATAATCCATGAAAATATAACATAGGAATAAAACATGGAATTATGGAATACATGTAAGCATATATAATGATTTCCATAGTAGTCAAGGCATCACTACCAAGGCTATCTTAGTGGAAGAAAGTCTTTCACTGAAATGGTTTACACCCTGTTCTAGCTCTGTATTACTGAACTGATTTCACTCCTCCTTCCATCCTTTCAATACTGAATCGAGTTCATTTCTTATTACATCCCTATAATACTAAACCGAGTTCATTTCTCATTCCATTCATGTCTATCTCATGAGATATAAATCTTTACCCAATGCATTTGAGAGAGATATAGGTCTCACCCATCTCATAATGAAATCATACATATTTGTGCCAAAAAATCATAAACAATCATATCATAGCCCATGAAATGAAATAGGTATCATAAACATGTAATCATATCTTAATATGTGGAAAAATACAGGGTTCATAATTATTTCATCAAAGCATAAACCATGAAAGGATGTGGTTTTCAAAAGCATATAACTTGTGGAAGAGAAAAGGGTGTCATAAGCATCATTCCATCAAAACATAAACCATTCAAGAATGAATATGAATGGAACCTTTAGATCATTTCCTATAATAGAATGAGTAACATCGACATATGTCATCTTAGATGGAAAATAACTTGGAAATGTATTTTTAAAACATTTCTTGAGGAAAATATCATTTCTTCTTTCAAAAAGGATCTTTAAAATAAAAAACCTTTTTAAAACCATTTTAAAACCATTTTATTTAAAATAAACTTGAAATATTATAAAGAAATATTTGAAAACATTTTGGAAACATTTTTCTTTGAAAACATATAAAGAGGTCTTGAAAACATTTTGAAATCCATTTTCCTTGAAAACTTATAAAAGGAGCTTGAAAACGTTTTGAAAGCCATTTCTTTGAAAATACTTTTCAAACTTATAAATAAGGCTTGAAATAATCTTGAAAACAATTTTCCATGAAAACTTATAAAAGAATATTGAAAAAGTTTTGAAAAAAAATTCCTTGAAAACTTATAAAAGAATCTTGAAAACATTTTGAAATCAATTTTCCTTGAAAAAATATAAAGGAAGGTTGAAAACATTTTAAAATCCATTTTCCTTAAAAACTTATAAAAGAATATTAAAAACCTTTTGAAAATCACTTTCCTTGAAAAATACTTTAAAATACTATAAATAAATCATGAAAATGTTTTAAAACCCATTTATATAAAAATTGTTTTTAGAATTTTTTTTTAAAGTAACCCTTTAAACATGAAAAGGAAGCTTCAAAGAAATTATAGTGGGTAAATCCCTACATGTAGTATGAGGTAATAAGAACATTCCTTTTTCATGGTAAAAGGTTAGAAAAATGTATTTTTTGGAAAGAGATAATAATATTCCTTTGAAAAAATTGGTAAAAGATAAAAGTGAAAAAAATTCTTTTAAAACTTATAGGATAATAGTATAATATTCTTGGAAACCCTTTTTAGAAAACATGGTTTTAAAGGAATACATATTTCCGAACAAAGAGAGGGTAAAGTCAGGCTTTCTTAAAAACACTTTCTTAACTATATTATGTAAAAAAGAGTTGAAAAATGGTGCCAATAAATGAATATATCATGAATAAACATAGTATAATAAAATTTATAAATGTTCTTGAAAGATGTATTATAATATTTCAAAAAATTAATCATAATCATAAACAATCTCAAAAAGTGATGAGATTGTTTCAATAAACTCTTATCACTTAGTAACATTAAACCATACTCCCCATATAAAAAATTGAAAATACATGAAGCTAAAATGTCATTAAAGGGAGTATATTCATGATATAACATTTAAAAGTTAGTATGTATACCTCATATGAAAATATATTTTCATAACATGGCATGTGTCTCAATGAATAAAAATTGAGATAAAATTATTTTACCGATTTGGGAAATTTTGAAACATAAACCCCATGAAATAAATATCATATAATGGATATGTAAATACCCATAAATTTAATAATAATAACCATATAATACATTCATGATCAGTATATACACCATGCAAAAGGAAAGAGTGGTGAACATGGCATATATCTCACAAAAATAAAAAATGAGATAAAATCTCCTTACCTTAGGTCTTGACTCTCATCTTATTCATACAAACCCCATGTATAATAAATACAAGTTTATTATACATATATCTCAGAACCATATTCTTATATATAATACCTTATATGGTTTTATTATGACTTTATATTACCCGCTTGTTAACAATTCTATGTTAAGGTTTCACTTCTGGTAATATTCGCTTTGTTCTTCACATGTGTCTTAATTTGTTATATATTTGGTCCTTATACTTATATAAAGATTTAAATAATGTAAAAAATTATATAAATATAATTTATATTCAGTTTATTTTTATTATAATAATCCATATAATATAGAAGTATGAAATGGAATACAACATTCATGGAGACAGTAGGCTGTACGCACGCATGAACGTTGTTTCTGTTTAATTGTCATATTGAAAGAAAGAATGTAAATAACATATATGTATATATATATATATAATTATTAAAATAGATTTATTATATTATATATATCATATAATTTCACTAAACCCATCCTTAATTCATTCTATTTAGTGTGTGAATGAATCACATCGCTTTAAGGGGGTGGTAGCCCACACTTCTTCAAACAAAATTATCATATTTCCACCAAATGGAAAGTATAAAGATATGTGTGGTAAAAGGATTACATAACATTAAATACATGATAAATATAATATATTACATAAATAAATATATTTTCCATCATAATTTCTACCATTATAGGTGGTAAAGGAAAAATGAACAATCATTATTTCATGAGGCGGTAGTTCTCCGTACACCTAAACAGTATATATGTTACTCATTATATGGAAGTGTGTGTAACTTTAGGTTGAAACCTTAGCATAAAAATATCCTAGAATATTGAGGATAATTTTTTGGTTATAAAATCATATAATAATAATTTTTTAGTGTCTGGATAATTGAAATAAAATAAAACAACTAGAGGAAGAATGTTACCTCTTATTCGGGTAACTCCTTTTGGTTTTCACCAAAAGGCTTCTTTGGATTAATTTATTCCCAATGGGAGAATTATAGTATGATTTTAGGGATTTTTAGGAGCTATTTGGGAAGATATTGGTCTATCTAAAGTGTATTTATATGTGTGAGGAAGTGGGAGGAGAGGAGGCCTTTTATAGTGGAGGAGGAGTGGCACTCTTGTAAATTTTTAGAAAAGGAATTCCACCCAAATTTTTCCCATGAAAAGTGGATAAAATAATGGTAAAAATCGATAAAATGGAGTATAGGGTCAAAATAGAAATAAAATTTCTCTTAGAAAAGTTTATAGGTCATTTGGGCCCTTAAGATTAATGTTTAGTCCCTTATTAAGCTAAATTTTACCTTAATCGTTGTAATTAATTTTTACTACTTTCACTAATCATTTTGGTAAAAAACTAAGTTGAACTTATTAGAAATTATAAATTATACTGATTCCAAATATGGAATCCATTTTTCAAAATTACAGTCACATAAGTGGAAGAAATTAATTTAAACTTAATCCCACGGTCGGGTTGACAATGCGGGTTTTTAAAGTAAAAATGTTCAAAGGTTTACTATGTTTTTATATCAATTTCAAAGTGAAATTGGTTCCAATGACCCACATTGAATTAATTAATTAAAATATTATCTAATTAAACTTTTAAACCAATTTAAAATATAATTAAATCTTATAAATAAAATATATGAAAAATGGTTTTGAATTAAAATTCTGTATTTTTTACTATTCATCCAAAAATGAAGTTTCTCCAAAAAATCCAAAAAATTGACCCTAAACTAATTTTGACTTTATAAATTAAAAAATGAAGTTTATTTTATAAAATTAAATTTCTAAATATGTCTAAAATTAATTTTATTATTTTTCACAAAAGGATATGAAAAGAAATTCATTTGAGATTATAGTATTTTTAAACATATAAAGACTTTGACAAAAATTATATTTTTCATTTTAAATATGTTTTATTTATATAAAACCATTATATATACTATTTTAAAATTATTTATTACTATTCATATTACTATGTTTAACAGTTAGGTTACAATTATCTCATTTAAATAATTATAACAATAAAATGATGCTTCGTAGAAACATGGTGTTGTGTGTAACATACACCAAGTCTTTGTTGCATGTAGTGAAATCCAAGTAAATGTAATGTAAAAGGAATGTTTGAATTAGTTATTTAATATAAAAAAAACTATTTTTAGTGTTGCGTGAAATGAAAGATATCAAAAGATCGAATTAATTCGAGAAAAAAATATTTCACAAAATCTCAGGGTGTTACATTTTACCTCCCTTAAAATGATTTCACCCTAAAAATTCATCTGGGTTATAAAATGCTTAATACTTAAAAGTTAATTTCATAGAAACCCACATCGTAAAATGAATACTAAAACTTCCTTTAAAATGGAAAGTTATAACCATAACGGTTACCTAATGTAACATATAACTAGGTTTTCACATAGGAGAACATAGGTTGGGAGTGAAGATTGGACATGGAAAAAAAGAAAAACTATTTATAGGGAGTGATTGAGGAAATAAATCACAAAAAAATGAATGATCAAGAAAATTTTAGGGCCTCAAATTCATAAATTTTTGATGATTTAAAAGGCCATCAGTTCAATAAAAATTAAGCTATTAGGACATCACATTTTTTTTATTATGATCCTAATGTTGAGTAATTATTTTATTGACCAAGAATATAAGGAAATATACTTACATGATATATTTATATAAAAAAATTCATTCTTTAATTTTGCTTTTATCTATTTTTAATTTATCCATTACTTTAAGAAATGGATGTCTAGAAATTAACTTTGATGCCTGAGGCACTAAAATACACTTTTAGTAGTCCTTAAGGCTCATAAATGAATAAAAAGTATATCTATTTATCTCTAACTATCCTTCAAAATAAATATGGTTAATACATTAACCAATAAAAATAAAAATAAACACTATTGTTTCATTATAGATATTTATTCATAAAAAAATAATAATACATTAACCAGAACATCATGTAGGCTAATGGTAGGCATGAATCCCTTATCTTCTTTCGGTCATGGGTTCAAGACACACAGTATTTCCGGACTTGATTGGTTATCACCAAACATACATTATGTCCTTTTCTAAAACCACACTAATATAATTTCTAAAATAAATATGATGGACATCCTTGAAATAAGTTTAATCACTAAATAGTGTATTAACCAAGGTTTTCAATACAATATCAATACATAAATACTTACTATGAAGTTTAACATAAACTTTTCATGAATGGTTAACCTTATAACCCATATAAAAGATGAAAATATACAACATTAGAATGAAATTCATGAAATCAGCTTAACATTGATGCCCTATATATCACAAAGTAGCTCTTGGTTTTCACATTCCAAACATGTGAATACCCTCATGGTAAATTCTCTTGGAACATAGTAACAAACTGAATTACCATAAATCCTTTTGAAAAACATGCATGATTTCTTATTCCATATATTATTGGATAATTTCCAAAAATCCAAGAATTTGTAAACTTTATCCATGATAGCATGAACTAATTTTCAATATGTCCTTAATTATTTCCAAGGTAATTAATATTGTCCAATTTATTTATTCATATCCTACATATATTTATCCAAACAATAATATCTTAACATAAGTAACATATTAGGTGTTATATTACCTTAGTCAAAATATCACCTTGTCATTAAATCAATTTTCTAATCCATCAGAAACATTCAATATAATCTTTTAAATCCATAGTGAAAAACATAAACTAGAAAATCCTTGTTTATTTCACCATTCATATAACATAATTCCTGAATCCCAAATACATAAAAACTTACTTCATCCATAATCCATTAGAAGGCTACCTCATCCTATTACTTAATGCCTCTTTCCTTTCAAATTTTATCTATAGTCTCATCATCATCAGAAATATAACCATTACTCAAACCACCTTGCTAATTCTATTTAGGATATTTCCTCTTAGGAAATTGAGTTTCATAATTTCCATTTATTCCACACTTAAAACACTTAACCTTCGATGATGCCTTAGGGAGGCCAATATGACTGAATGGCCCGAAGGACTTCTTTTTTTATTGATTTTTATGATAACCCCCCTTTCAAGGTATGAGGGGGAACCCTTACAAGGCCCGTAGGCTTAGGAATTACATTTCCCATAGACTTGGAGACATTACATGACCTATAGGTCTTAAGGAAATCATAAAGACTATGACTACTTGAAACTGCTCTTCCCTAGCATCTGCATCATGATCAGCTCTCCACCTTTGCATGACTGTTCGGCTAGCATGTCCATATGCAGGGGTGCATAGGTGCGGTACCGATGGAAAATTCCATACCCTCTCATTCTTTCAAAGTTCGTTTATCCCTGCTTTGGTGGGTGTTCCCTGCTCTCTCCTCCTCTGCAGTGGTTCCTTGTAGAATCTATCTGTGTAACTGCAAATCAGGTGGCCCTAAGGGCCTTGAGGTGGCATAAAGGCCATGAGGTAGCCTGAAAGCCTTACTGACCTGAAGGACTTGGGTGGCCCGAAGGCCTTAAGGACTCCAAGCCCAAACCAGTGGCCCAAGGTGAATAGTTATGGCTGCTACAGTACCAAATAGTAACTGCTATGGTATTGCTACAGTACCTGCTATAGTACTGCTACATTACTGCTATAGTGGCCCCGAAATTATGTTCCTGTCTAGTTTTAAACCTGGGTCTTGTGGATGCACTTAGAGAGACCTCGCCAACTGGGCTGAGGCTCATGTGCAGGGAGGCCAATATTCTCATCCATTTTGTTAACTAAACTCTTCATTTTTTCCTCATAGTCACTTGCTTTGTTCCCTTCTTTTCCATAGTCAAAACATCTTCTTGTTCCTCTAAGACATTCACTTTGGTGATTCTTTTAACGTCCCAGTTCCAAGAGCTGCCCAAAGGCACCCCGTACCCAGTTGGTCACATGGCCTCAAACGCATTTCCCTGAATGCCAGAGGCTGCCGACTAGCAACAAGGGCCTTGGGTGGGATAGTGTTGAAACTATGCCCTCATTGGAAGAGTGCACAATAGAAGTAATAAATAGATATAAAATAGAGGAAGTAGTAAAAACACCATACAACAGTAAATAGAAAAAGACTGAAAGTGAGAAGCAACTAAAGCATATATATATATATATAATGATGCATGATACATATGTCTAAGAAAGTATCCAAACAAACCACAATGCTGGAATACAAACAGTACTAAACTAAATTACAAAAGAAAAATAGATAACATCTTCACAGCATAGCAAACCTCATCTTGGTCTCATGCTCTCCATATCCACAGCACTCAAGTACCTGAAGTAAAAGGGCACTTACCCTTATCTATACCTACAGCAATATAATCTTTTTGGGCCTAAAAACATGGCCCAAATAGGGTGTGAGAATAAATCCCAGTAGGCAACCACCACAAGGTATGTGCCTAATAGTCAGTGAACATATGGAAGGTAATACACAAAAGAAGGCAGTAAACAAGGAAGTACTCAGTAGTAACCAATCCTAGAGTTTCAAAGCATTCATTTTCATATATCAATTAAATAGCTAATCAATCAGGAAAACACAAACAGGTAACCCTTTGGGAAGTACTCACAACATATCCCCTCTGGTCCTCCCTATCAACACAAGCAACCCTTTGGGAAGCACACACAGTCTACCCCTCTAGTTCAATTACAAGGATAACAAATACTCTCTGAGGAAGCTCTCTCAGTCAATTCCCCTTATAGTCTAAAGTGTTCAATACTCTCTGAGGAAGCTCACACAGTCAATTCCCCTTATAGTTAAAAGTGATAAAGACTCTCGGAGGAAGCTCACGCGGTCAATTCCCCATATAGTCAAAAGTGGTCAAAGACTCTCAGAGGAAGTTCACACGGTCAATTCCCCTTATAGTCTACTACACCAGGTTCTCATAGCCCTATGTAAGTCAAATGAGCATAGCAATGTAATACGGCCAAAGTAAACCTCAAGAACTACTTGGCTAATAGTCTATAGCATATCAAGATTGTAAAATAAAATATTCACTCTATCCTACAGTACTAGGCATGGGAAAACATCAAGGAATCCTAACATGCTAAATAGGACCAAACGGTCATAAACAGATCATGCATGGGAAAACACTTCCAAAGCATATAAATCAACCCTATTCGCATCCAACTAACCTCTACTCATGCATACCAACATAACAGGAAATTAACAGGGTTAAAATGGTAATCATGCAATACCCTGTTCAAGGGTATTGGAAAAATTTTCACATATAACTCAAAGAATTTCAATGGAAAGGCACAAACCACCTACCTCGGTGTTGGTAGATCGCTATATGTGAACCTCAAGCCTTGAATCGCCCAAGAACACCGTAGATCTACAAAAATGTCTAAAACATTCAACGTAGGATAACTTGAGAAAGAGGAGAAATCAAGAAACAAAGCTCTATAATAAGGAAGAGCTTAATGAGGCGATCACAATGCAATTGACGGCAGTTGATTTGGAGAACGGGTGCTCGATTGGGGGCTCAGGAAAGAAACACAGTCGTAAGGGAACTCTCGGTTGAAGAAGGCGAAGAAGAAGGTGTTTCTATCAATAAGGTGTGACCTCGGTCCGTTTAATGAAAAAAATTACACGATGTGTACTTTTTAAGTACATGGCGTGTACTTTCCCTTACTAAGCCCTGCTTTAGGAGGCCTCTAGGTCACCACACATGGTTGTGTGCAAGGCTGCTACATGGGTAGCACACGGCTACCCGTGGTAACTGAGTACTCGGCGTGTGCTCATAAAGTACATGGCATGTACTTCAAAAATTTCTAGAAATTCCTCTTTTTCTCAAAAATGACCAGAAAAGTAAAACATACTTGAAAATAATATCTGAGTTATTACAAACTTCCCCCTTTAATAAATTCTTCCCCAAATTTCCCTAGCAAGGCAGCGTAGAATAAGAAACCCCAAACAGCTCCGACCACTATGATCATACATCCGCCTCCCTCTCTCATGTCTCATCCTGTACTCGCTCGTGCTGTCATAGCACTCATACCAGAGGAATATACTAGCCATGGATAACCTTCATACTTCGATTGACAATCCAGATAGGATTCTCCTCAAAGGATGCATCCACTTCCAACTCAACCTCCTCGGGTTGGAAGACATGAGATGGGTCTGAGAAGTAACGTCAAATCTGAGAAACGTGGAATATGTCATGCATATCTTGGTACCTCTGAGGTAACTATAACCGATAGGCAACTGGGAAAACTCTCTCCAACACCTTAAACGGTCCGACATACCTCGGCGAAAGCTTACCCTATATTCTAATCCTTTTGTGCTCCAACCTCAGTGTGACATGCAGGAAAACCTGATCCCCGACCATGAACTCCAAAGGTCGTCTCCGCTGATCAGCATAAGATTTCTGTCATGACTGTGCAGTGGTCATCCTCTTCTGAATCAACTCTATATGATCTGTGGTCTCCTGAACAAGATGAGGTCCCAGCATAGCTTCCTCTCCTACCTCCAGCCAACATAAGGGTGATCGGCCTGGCCTACCGTACAAATCCTCATGAGGTGTCATCTGAATAGTTTCTTGAAAACTATTATTGTAGGAAAACTCCACAAGAGGTATGTGCTTCTCCCAAGAACCTTCAAAATCCAAAATGTATGCTCGTAGCATGTCCTCAAGAACCTGAATCGTACTCTCAGACTGGTCATCTGTCTGGGGATGGTAAGCCATACTCAAAAGTACCTGTGTGACCAAAGCCTTCTAAAGCCCCTTACAGACCCGAGAAGTAAAACGTGCATCTCTGTCTGAAACAATAGAGTGTGGAACTCCATATAAATGTACAATCTCTCAGATGTACAACCTTCCCAGCTCATCAACACTAAAGTTCTCCTTAATCAGTAAGAAATGAGCAGCCTTTATGAGTCTGTCAATGACAACCCATACTACATCATTCCCTTGAGGTGACCTCGGTAAAACTGTCACTATAGCAACCCAAGCCTTTTACATAAAACATTTCATGATTTTAAGCATAATTAATCATCAGAGTACAAGCCAAGGATCATTAAGTCTAGTGTCTTTAAAGACTAGGTACATATAACATAAAACATGGGACTAAAAAAACTTCTTTATTTAATCTCTATAAATAGCTTCTAACTTCCTTTCAGCTCTTACATCTGCATAGGGTACCCTGGGGAACACATGAACAAAGGGATGAGCTAAAAGGTCCAATAAAGGAATGAACATAAGGATACATCTCAAGCACATGAGTTAGGAGGCATGACATAATGATATCCAAAGCATGAAACTTATAAAATCATTTAATCTAAACAGGGGATAATATAAACATAGAATCATATAAATGTGGCAAAATCATAAATCATATCTTTAGTACAGGTCAAGGCTAACCGCCAATCCCGTTTCCCATTTTAGTACGGGTCAAGGCTAACCGCCAATCCCGTTTCACATCGCATCTTATGAGACTTAACCTTACCCAATGCATTGGAGCGCTATCCGGGCGCACCCATATCAACGTATTCATGAATATTCTTGCAACATAAATAATCTTTCTACATAAATAATCATACATAATCAACCATACATAAACATAAGGGTACCCATGGAAAGAATTGGGTACCACAATCATGACATAAAACATATCCAATGGGCGTATCATAAAAGTGTCCATGAAAGGAAAGGATTAGAACATACATGGACAATAATAGGGTAAAATAGGCATATAACATGGTAATTGGTGTCAAATATAAGTGACAACATATTAAAAATTTATTTTAGAAACTTTATCATTAAAACATTTTTGTGCGGTTTTAAGGAAAACACTCTAGAGCTTTTCAAATAGAAAAGAGGACATTCTTTTATATAAAACCAGAATTGAACCAAGAAGGTTTTTATAATAAAAATACTGATTTTATAAATACAATGGTGTTTTAAAACATAGGATATAGTGCACTTGAAATTTGGGTAAAAATTTGGGAAGTCCCCTTAAAACAGGTTTGCTTATCGGAAAGTTCTAAGGAGGGAATCTTTCAAAATCATGTATATCCCCGAAAGAATGTGATGAAAGGATATTGATATATTAATCTTTTACAAATAACCATAATTAATAATATTCACATAAATAGATAATATAACACCATTTTGAAAGAAAGATAAGGCAACCCGAAAGAACAAAGAAGGTTCGGGTAGATTTTGTTACGATTTTATTGGCATGGTGTTGGGTGTGACCAAGAGGGATTTATGAGAGAGAAATGGGGTTTATAATAACTTATAAATCTAGAAGGAAGTATGGGTGAGGTTCTTAAACATACCCTATCATTTTCTAGTACACATAAGAAGGCATATTATAGAGGACAATCTAGATTAAGAGAGAAAAGGAGAGGATCCCTTACCTTAAATCTGGTGGTGTTCTCCACTTGTTATTAATGACCTGAATAAACAAATTAGGATTATTAATTCATAAGTACAGAACCTATTATATATGTAATTTATTTATTATAAACCTTTTTAGTTCATTCAAATCCTTTTTTATTATTTATAAGGTTCAATTTCATTGTTCAGGCTCGTTTGTTTACTTGGCTTTAAAAGATCGGTTCACTTATATTCAAGTTTGGATTATATGAAAGATGAAAGTGGTTGTCCAGAATTGAAGTTATATTCTTTAGTTCATATCCAGGAGATTAAATGGTTTTATTTTTAATTAGTTTACTTAGAGTGAAGTCGAATTATTATATATATATATATATATATATATATAACCATAGTGATAACCGTTTTTTTAGATCGGTGGATTTGATTACAAAGAATGTGTTTTGATTTATAATTTAATTCCATTTTTACCAAAGGATTAAAGAACCAAAAATAGGATATATTAAATATATAATAATCTGGTTCAACCATAACACAAATGGTTTCATGACCAGAATTAAATATAATAATATAAATTGATAAACTGTTGTCCTTGAATGTGCTAAATTAGCACATCTCAAACGGTGCTTTCATTTCATTCAAATAAAAGGGTGGGGAAAGGGGAGAATATAATGAAATATACCAATATAATTAATACATTCCAGTACATTTATGTTACTGGATTTTTCATACTATTATGGTGAATGGAGGTGAGGAAAGAAATAAAAAAGAAAAGAACTTATAAGAAAAGAAGAAATATGGGAAGAGGAATTTACCTCTTGAGACTTCCTCCTTTAAGAACCTCTTAAGGAGAGAGGTTTTGGTATTTTGAGAATGATGAGAGATTTTGGAAGTGGGGGAGGACCTTGGGGAGATATTTGGGTAGAATTTAGAGAAGTCTTGGAGCTTGAGAGGAGTGGAGAGAAGAGGGAGTGAAGGGGGGTTTTATAGTGGAGGAGAGGAGGGATTTCATGATATTATAATCATTAATTTATTATTTCTTCCCAATACAAGGAATAGTAAGTATTACATGACCAAGAATAGTGATTTTATCATGTGATCCCAAACCAAGTGGGCTTACATCAGTATAACATCATCGATGACTCAATTAATCCATTATTTATCATTTATTGTAAATTATCAGATTCTACTATTCATCAAAAATTCAAGTATTTCAGAAAAATCCCAAAAATTCACCCTAACCATTTTTCGACATGTAGAATCCAAAAATTTAGTCCATTTTTCAAAAATAATTTTCTAAATATTATTATTTTAATATTTAATTAAAATAATAATTTATTATCAAAACCAGTTTTAAAACATTCATTAACTCATTCTAAACTATAGGTATATCGTACTTCCAACATGAATATTATTTTTATACCACCATAGGTGAGGTCAATATTCATTAGGGTATATCACTATTAATAAGGGTATGTTACTATTCATTAGGGTAGTTTAATATTCACCAAAAATTATTTTTTTATTAGACTCTAAAAAACATCTTGAACACAACCGTGTATGTCATATTTCCAAAATTCCAAACACAAAAGTGAAAAACTTATGTTTAAAGGTCACTTATCACTTAGTATATCATTATTATGTGATTTTATGGCATATTTATAAGAAGATAATTTCCATTAAAAACATTGGGTCGTTACAGTCACGAAATCCATCGCGACATCATTCCACTTCCACTTGGGAATGGGTAACTACTGCAAAAGCCCTGCTGGTCATTGATGCTCTGCCTTCACTTGTTGATAGGTGGAACATTTCATGATGAAACTAGAAACATATCTTTTCATACCATACCACCAATACTGGCGGTGTAGATCGCGATATATCTTGGTGACACTGGGATGAACTGCCCAAACTGAGGAATGAAAGTCCCACATCAGCTCCCCGTGTATGTCTGCTAGCACCCATACGCACCCCTAGAAATGCAAGATATAGTCCTTGCCTATGGTCTATCCACGAATAGGTTCCCCTCCTAACACTCTTTCCCATAGGACTAGGCCTTCAGAATCTGATAGCTACCTCATTCGCACTCAATCAAGTAGAGTAGAGGTAACAGTTAGAGAAGAAAGAAACGGCTGCCCCTGTCTGTCATGCACCTCCAAATGCATCTCAGAGAATAGATCCATAAGTTTCCACTCACTACTAGCCTCCTAAACTGCTTGTATCTGAGTCCTCCTACTGAGTGCATTAGCCACTGCATTTCCTTTCCCAGACGTTTAGGCAAGCTCAAAGTCAAAAGACTGAAGGTAATCAACCCACCTTCATTGTCTCAAATTCAGGTCACACTAAGTGAATATGTACTTGAGGCTTTTGTGGTCTGTGAAAACCAAAAAATGTTCTCCCAGAAGGTAATGTCTCCAACAACATAAAGCATGAAAAAAAGCAGCCAACTTGAGATCTTACGTCAGGTAATTTCTCTCATGTGTCCTCCACTATCGAGACTCATATGCAATGACTCCTTCCCCCTGCATAAGCACTGATCTAAGCCCAATACCTGATGAATCACAGTACATCGTATAGCTCTTGCCCGGCTCTGGAAATACTAGTATCGGTGATGAATTCAACCACCCTTTCAGCTCTTAAAAGGCTGACTCACAAGAATCTAACCAAAATAACTTTGCACCCTTCTTAGTCAGACCCGTCAGTGGCACTGCTAAGCGTGAAAATTCTTGTATGAAACGTTTGTAGTAACCAAACAGCCCTAGAAAACTCCGTACCTTAAAGACATTCTTCATATTCTCCCAGAAAACTACTGCTCTCACTTTCTCTGGGTCGACTGATACTCCTGACTCTGAGATAACATGACCCAAGAAGTGAATCTCATCCATTAAAAAGTGGCATTTTTGAGAGCTTATCATATAATTGATGCTCTCTTAGTGTACTCAGAACGATCTCAAGATGGGTAGCATGGTCGTGTCAAGTGTGAGAGTACACCAAGATATCATCCATGAAGACAACCATGAAAGAATCCAAGTATGGATAGAACACTCAGTTCATTAGTGTCATGAATATTGCAGGCGCATTCGTGAGACTGAACAGTATAACCACATACTCGTATAGACCATACCTATTCTGAAAAGTTGTAACAGGTATATCAGGTGGTATAACACGCAACTGATGATATCCAGATCTCAAGTCAATCTTTGAGAACACCTGGGCACCTATAATCTGGTCAAAGAGATCATCAATCCTCAGAAAGGGATATCGGTTCTTGACCGTCAACTGGTTCAACTTCCGATAATCTACACAACGCCTGAGGGTACCTTCTGACTTCTTCGCAAACAGGACAGGAGAACCCCATGGAGAAGTTTTGGTTCAGATGAAACCCTTTGTCTGCAACTCCACCAACTTCTTCTTGAGCTCTGGTAACTCTGGTGTAGCTATCCTATAAGGAGTAATGGACACTGGTGCCACTCATAGCACAAGCTCAAAAGAAAATTCCACCTCTCTCTCTGGAGGAAAACATAAAAGATCCTCTAGAAAGACGTCCCCGAAACGATCCACTATTAGAGGAAAGTCTAACTGGGAAGTCCCCTGATCATCCAGATATAGACTAACAATATGGTTTGTAACTCCTCTCAACCCATGATGCTCGGGTCCCGCTCTACTCGCCTTGACATCCCATTCTCCCTTATGAAGAAACAATCTGCCCTCTGGTGATGTGAAGCTCACCCTATGTCTATAACAGTCGACGGCTTCCTAGAAGGGAACTAACCATTCCATTCTGAGAATGACATCAAATCCCATGATATCTAGAACATAGAGGTCCCATAAGAAGTGACACCCACCAACCTTGAGAGGGAACTCCTTGCACTGATGTACAATAGCTATTCTAGTCCCCAACGGAGTGTCTAGCGTCAAGATATCAGTAGAAGAAAAGATTCAGAGACCAAGTCTCTCCACAATATCAATAGATATAAAGTTATGGGAAGCCCCTGTATTGAAAAGAACAGAATCTAAAACTGAGGCAAATAAGATTGTACCTCAAACTATAGAGGTTCTGATATCCTTCTCCTACTGGGTATGCTCCACTGCAAAAGTCTGACCTACACCATGGCCATGTGACCCTGTCTGGCCACTCTGAGCTGATCCACCCTACTTTCACTGAAATCCTGGTGACTTACTACCACGTCCACAACCTCCACCTCAGCAT